>OV839568.1:4800000-7200000 GCA_929447395.1 Epistrophe grossulariae | reverse complement strand
GCAATTTATTGGGTATTGTGATAAATCCGTATTTCGACCTTTTCATTCCTAAACATCCACCCACAAATGTAAGTATGAATGTAGGTATTTCGACGAAACAAATGCTTGAGAAAAATGTTCAAAATCAATTCATTAGTTAGAAAAAAAAAAAATATAAAACAAAAAATCCCTCGGGCAAGATTCATCAATTATAATTTAATCCATCAGGCATTCGGATTTTTAAACATTTCAGTTAAGAGTCAGCTGAAATGGTCAAGGGGAGTTTAAAAAAAAAGACAAAAAAAAGGAAACAGTGTACTGGGAGTTGGGAACTTTACAAAAATCCAATTCTGTGAAAAATTTAAAAATTTAAATTTCCTTCAATATTCTTTTGTCACTTTTTTCTTTTTCTGGAACATCGGCTGGCATTAAATTCAGAGACAAAATTTTTAAAATTCCCAAGAAGGTACATAGGACAAACACAAAAACTTTTAATTGAATTAATTTTTGCTAAAATCAAATAAAGATAAACTCCCGATAAGAAAGGAAACTTCAAATTACGGAAAAACTTTTGTTTATATTGCCATCAATTTGACGCTGAACTTTAATGTAGTTGGCAGCCATTTTTGATTTAAGATTTCTCTGCGTCTCTGTGTGTGGATAATTCATGCAATACAATATTAAAGCGAAAATGATTGCCTTGATGATTTGCATTTAATGTTTATATATTTTTTCTTTTGTGAAATACCAAATATGTAGCTGTACATGGGAATCAGGCTATCAAACTCCTGTGGAATAATATGTTTGGAATTCTTTTGCAATTGTCTATTCCTTGTTAAAAATTCCATGAGACAGGATCCTGGCATCGGCATAGATATAGGATTCATTGTTGAGGTGAAAATATCTAGACATATCTCAGTGGATGTTTGAAGAGTGTTTTGTGTGTGCAATTCGCAAAAAAGGATACTCGATGCATAAAGAATGAAAGAGGGTACATGAAAACACATTCACATTCGAGCGGAGCACCAGAGCAAAAAGCTTTTGATGTACCATCGAATGATTTTAAAAATAAACTGCAATCCTTGCTGACGTTGTTAAAGTGTTGTATAAAGTATTTTTGGTGAAATGCATTTGCGTTTGTATAGTATACAGGGTGTTTTTGACTCATAGGTAAATGTCAATACTTTGGAAAACGATTCTTATATGTAGTTATGTTGAAAAAAACATTTTATACCGTCCTAACTTCACTGTATACTGATGACTTTATTTCGATTTTTATCTGGTACTGCACAAAACTGCAAATTTGGATCCCTATTTCAAATTGATAGCTTCCTTGGTTGTGGAAGAAACAGCATGTACGCCCCACAGTCGCCCGTTTATGCAAATCTAGTGGCAATAATAATTATTTGGGTAGGTCTATTTTATTGATTTAACAAATGCCTGAACCATTAGAAGTAAAAAAACATTTCGTTTGGATGAATAATTTGTAGAGCCAGTCAAAGTCGAAAAACTTTATGGTGAAACAAAAATATTATTTTTTTATTTTTTTTTTGTTGAGGTGCGTGAAAAAGCTTGTGTTTTTTTGTTCTATATTTTATTACTAAAATAAAAAATGATTTTTTTTTAATTTTAAAGCTTTTGAATTTAATGTTTTTTGAAACATCACTTTGGTTACACTTTTTCAACATTACAAAAAAAACGCCGCAAATTCTGGCCTTTAAATTAGCGGGAAGAAATCCTTATACATTTGTTCACATAATCCCATAAAATCAGGTGCATAGAGCTGTGCTAGAGATATTGGACTTTAAGAAGTCAGTCCATTTTTTGCCAAAAATTGTCAGTATAAAATTTTTTTTTCCAAAAATATTTACAAAAAATAATTAATTTAAAAACAGAATTGATGGATGGATTTCTGGGTTTTTTGGAGTTGATTTTTAATATTTGTTTTTCTAATTCAATAATATTTTTTATTAAATTGCCCTCCCGCCTAAATGGGGGGAACTAGACCACCCCCTCCCACACAATTTTTTACTGTCCAGACCTAACCGATCTAGCCTTTTTTTGTATCATCCCAAACACCCTGTATATTTTTGGTTTGATTATAATTTTGTTCCACATTTCTGATTTTTTTTTTAACTACATTTTTACCTTTTAATCTACCAATAAAATATTTTTTAGTACACTCTTTTATATCAAAAAATGTAACTTATTAAACAAAAAATTTAAAAAAAATTTACAAAATTGGTTTATTTTCTTTTTTCCCACTGTCTAGCTCATATTTGGTTGGTTTATTTTGTTTTTTCCCCACTGTTTCACTCAAATAAGCTTCAAAACACTCCGCTATTACTATAAATTTAAATACCTGTGTAGTGTAATACAAACTATGTCTATCGCTTTAAGTAAACATTATTTTTTCAGCAGAAAATTCTGGAACAATCTATAGAGATTTTTTAAACCTTCCAGCTTGATAGCCTTAAAAATTCCATTTAAGTACAAAACAAAATCGTTACGATTTCTTTATTCGTTTAAGAGTTATGATTTTAGCAACCAAAAAAGACGAAACAGGCCACTGTGCCCGGGAATAGAAATGCCAAAAAATTGCAAATAACTGTTGTGGTCCCGTTAGTCTAAGTGATTTATTGTAATTGTTATGCCAACCTCACAGTCGTCATTTGGGGCCTATTCTACCTCACATACATAGCAATTATGTTGTATGCGGTGAATGTAAGTTCCATGAAAAGGTGACCTAATAATTATCACTATCAAAAAACTGTATCTGTGAATCAATGGTACACTATGGCGTATGAGTACTTTTTATATTTTTGTTTTTTTAAATAAAAGAAATTCAACTCAAAATTTTAACCAATTTTGCACTTCAATGATAGAAAATATAGAAAATGTGGGTTCTACTTATGTTGAAGCGTATGTATCACGTTTATTTATTAAAATAATTTAAAGTTATTTCCCATTATTTATTTTAATTCTCAAACAATCTGTATTTCGCATTTAACCTTTACAGAAAAAAAATGTTTCGAAAGAGCCATAAACAGACAAAAGCAAATACTTTTTATTTGTAATATTTTGTGTAGCAGGATATAAAAGGTACAATATTTGTAGATTCCAACCCTCTGAAATGTTAAAATCAGTGATGTAGAGCCTCTAAGTAGGGTTCCACTCATTTTTGCTCATAAAAAGCATTTTTTTATGGAAAATCGTAGGCGATTATTGTCTGTTAATATAAAAAGCTAGTCGTATTTACGTGTTATATAAAAAAAAAAACCTTTTTTATATTTTCCATTTTATGTTTTCTTATATTTTAGGTCAGTAAAATCCTCCTGATTTGCTTACTTGACATTCATCTTTTTTTTTTGCTGTGCCAATTAGTGTAAATTTGCATGTTTAGTTTTTGTTTTAGACGAAATATTAAAAATTAATTTTTTTTACTTGCACAGTTTTCAAAGTGGACTCGACATGCCCCATATAAATTCGTAAAGGACACATTTTTGGACCCAGTGCGTGCATAGATGAGATGCCTCATAACTGAAAACTAACGTTGAAATGAAAAGTTCGGCAAAAATCGCCGAAAAAGCTGGATTTAGGTATATAGCATCCTTGCATGTTGTTCTTTCGAAACTGTCAAAAGTCCCCATCGACAAAAGCACCACTAACAACTTTACAGGGGGGTTAAAGGCCCCCCAAAATGGTTATTCAAGAATATCTCCTAAATGGTTAGTTGAACATACAAAATGTGTAGAACTTATTTGTAGATTAGAAAATTTCGTACTAAAAATATATCCATATGTCGGTACATTTAAGGGGTTTACTTTTTTATATGAACGATCGGATAAGTTTTTCGACCGTGCAACTTGAAATCTATACTGGCTCGTAGAAAGACTTGGCTACTTATTACAAAATTGCGACTAAGAAAAATTAAGTAATGACTAGGACTTACGAACTTGAACTAACGAAATAAAAGGCGATGTGTTCCACTATTGGTGGTTTGAATAACAATTTTTGTTTGTTTTATTTTTTAACTTAAACCTTATTCTGTATAATAACGAAGGTGAAGAAATTAAGAAAATTACTTCTGTTTTAGTGGAGCGATTGAATATTATTCAATTAATAAGTTCAAGTGACCTCTACTCCAAAGATTGCGTTTCGCCCAGGTACGACAGTTGGGCTCATCAGTTAGATGCTGTCATACCCTTTTAAGACGCAAATTATGCTCGATGATTACCGACTCTTATAAAACTCACAGAATAAATATACTGATGAGCCCAACTGTATCGTACCTAGGCGAAACGCAATCTTTGGAGTAGAAGTAACTTGAACTTATTAATTGAATAATATTCAATCGCTCCACTAAAACAGATTATATTTTTCTAAATTTCTTCACCTTCGTTATTATTTAAAAGCCAGACCACGGGCTACTTTTTTTCTAAGTGTCTGAATTTAAACAAATTCCCTTAGAAATATAAAGTTCACAGTATATTCATGCAGTGAGTTTTATAAGAGTCGGTAATCATCGACCATAATTTGCGTCTTAGATTAGTGCTTAGTTTTTGAAACAAATATTTTCCAACTCAAAATTTTAAAATAAAATTCGATAACAAACTAAAATTATTTTTTTTTAATTTTACGTTACTAAGTACTAATTTTGGTTATAATTTTCTATACTCTTATTAATTTTTAATCGAATGTTAAAAGCCAGACAGTTGTGAGCCTTGTAGTTTTTGAAAAATGTTTTGTTTATGAAATTGAATCAAGTAACATTTTTTCTAACCAACTCAATTTTATTTTTGTTAAAGCAATTTATTAATTTGTATCCTTAATTTGTATAGAAATTCATATTTTGCATATTTAAGATGGGGTTTATCAATTAGTACATATATATAATTATGTAGATAGATATAGGAACATAATAAAATTTTGAAATTTTGTATCTACAGAGATATTGTAACACGCGCTGAAAGCCTGTAAGTAATTTAAGAAAAAATAAAGTTTTGACAGCCCAGTTTTTGTTTGCCCTCCTTCAGCAAAGTGGTTTCTTATTTTTTCCTGGTACTGTATTTATAACTCTATGAAAAGTGCCAATGTTGTGAATTGCAAAACTCAAACCAAAATTCTTATCAGATTCATCTTACTACACCTAATTCCAAGGTGACAGGAAGTCTGCCTTGCCATCGGAAAGAAACACACAAAAAAAATACTTTTTTTGTGTATCTAAATTAAGGGGAGATTGGGGTTCAAATTTCCTTAATTTTAAAGGTAATTAATACCGAATGTGTCGTGCTTAAACAAAATCATGCGAAGGATATGGTTTTAATAGAGAGTTTAGTCATTTTTAAACGTTAAGTTTAGAACTGGCATTTTTGTTTTTCGAAAATAAAACGTTTTTCTGTAAATTTTGTGAATAATTATGCAAGATTTTTCAGTCGATTTGAAATTAAATGCAAATAAAACAAACTTTATTTCGCATTTTTCCCAATGTTTCGTCGTTATTCACGACTTCATTGTTCATGTTCTGTAATGTTAAAGTCTCGATGTTGATAAAAGTAAAAGTTGCAAATATGCGAATATTTATTTGTATCTCTTTGGCACTTGGAACTGACTGAGCCCAAAACACCACATTATTTTTTTCTTTAAGAAAACCGAAATTTTGAAAAAAAAACTTGCGAGTTTGGATTTTTTATGTGACAGCACAAGTTTGGAACATTACAGAACAACTTTCATTTGATACCAAATTCATTTGCGTAGGCCCAGTGATCCTAGACTTCATTCATAGAAAAATGGGTCATCTCCTTTATGAGTTTTTTATATTGACATGGCCAATTAAGTAGGGCAAGGCGAGTGGATTAAAAAAATTTTAAAAACATATTCGGAAAGAGAAGTTTAGTTCTTTTAAATATTTTTTATTTAAAAATATTATCTTGTTTATAATATACATAGGTATCCGAAAAAAGATTTTTTTCATAGTTTTTAAATTAAGTTTTTATAATAACGAAGGTGAAGAAAATTATAAAACTACTTCTGTTTAGGTGGAGCGATTGAATATAATTCAATTAATAAGTTCAAGTGACCTTAACTCCAAAGATTGCGAAACGTTTTAAATTTTTATAGATAGGTACGAATATCTCAGAGAAATTCAGAGGGCAAATTCGAATCCAACTCGCCAAAAACCTTTGAAAAAGTAAACTTTTGTTTATATTATAAAACGCTATCAAATTTTCTAACAGAGTGTAATTTTTAATAAAAATTCCAAGAAGATTTTGGAAACCTTCTTCTATTTAAAAAATATTTTGTTTCACAAGTCAAAAAATTGTTTAATGTAAAAAAAAAAAAAATCTAACCCTGGCATCTCCTATCCTACTATGTATTTTTATTTTATCAGAAGACTTCCTAGTCATAAAGTGACGACGAATTTATTCCAAAAATGAAACCTGCAATCTTGTAGAGTACCTACCCTTCAAAGCTGCAGAGATGCAATTATTTTTGTCATAAAAAAACACATCTATACATCAATGAATTTTTTTATATTCTCTCATATATAATTTTAAATGGCACAGATACTTTTACATGACATCGATATACTTTCTCACATAGAATAAAGTCTTTTGGTTAATACTACCTTTATATATATATACAGTCCGTAACATTCGAATAGTCTCACACTCCGAATTTCTTTCAAATAACTATTTTTGATACTTCTTTTATTTGTACATACAAAATAAAACGCTGTCTGAGATTAAGACAATTTTTTAACAAATTTCTTAAAGTTAACTAAATTTTCCGAGCTTGTTTTTTTGCAGTCATTAAAACTATCATTTAGTTGTAAAATTTGAACATTGATTTTATTACACATTTTAAGCTTTAATTTGTCCACATAGGTCTCGTAAAGTTATCAGGAAGTAAAAATACAGTTATGTTTTGTGATTTTTTCAATTTAAACGTTTTTAAATGGGTAGATGAAATTCATTAACGGCTACAGAAATTGCCAAAATAGAGGGCTATCGGAAGGAGGGACCGACGAAACGTTTTACTGGTCAGCAAATTGATCGAAGTCCGAAATTGAATTGCAATTTTTTTTAAATCTCTTTAAGTATGCAATAAAGGACGTACTCTTTCAATTCTTTCTTATCTGTCAATGACGAAAATAATATGTTAAGCTTCCAATTACAACCACTCTCTGAACAAATCAAGACACGGAGTTGAGTTAGAAGTTAACCAAATGACCTCAAGTCGGGTTATGAGAAATGCGGGACACCTAAAGCAATTAAAGCTGAAGAAAGAATAATACATCACGTCTAGAAAAATTGACGCCCTACGCAATGCTTTTTACAGTTTTGAAAAATCTTTTCAATATATCTACAGATTCTCTCCCTAACAATTTTTTCTCTTTCGACGCAGCAATCTTCAGCTTCATAAAAAAATAAAAATCATTTTCTTTTAAAAAAATTAATCAATTGTTTTTTATTTCTATTATATTTTATAATTCCTGTGAGGCTATTCTAATATTACATGAAATAATACTCATTTTGGTGACTGCAAACAAAATAAGTTCAGAAAATTCCTTTAGATTTTAGGAAGTAGTCAAAACTTCTCTTAATACTAGTAACCATGTGTTCTGTCTTGCTATTCAATACAAATTTTCTAATTAGACATCAAAGAAGTATCAAAAACAGTTCATTGTAAAATAAACTATGTCCTATCCAAATGTTATGGACTGTAGGATGAATTATATCTCTTTTGGAATGTAACTTTTGTGGTTCTCATTTTATGATTTATTTTATAACTGTAAGGGTTGCAGAATGTGGTTTGTGAGTTTTAAATAAGTAAATTGAAGTCACATACGCAATTTTAACACACTTTTGTGTGTGTAACTTTTATAAATTATCTTGAATTTTTTTCTGAAAATTAAACTGAAATTATAACAATTACAACAAGGGTCAAAATAATTTAGCTTTCTATACTATCAACACATAATTGTATAAACCTGTGTGTGTGTGTTTTTTTTTTTTGGTAGATAACTCGAAATATCGTTTTCATTTTAATTTAAATGAATATAATAATATGTACATACATATATGTACCAAAATTTAGAATGATTAACACATGAAACTATTTTTACTTTTAAGGTCAAAATTTTAACCCTCTTTATAGGGAACTCCAACTCAATTTAGATATGAAAATTAATCTTTACGTTGAAATCCCGATAGCCAGATATGCTTGGTGATATGTGTGGAGAAGGCCGTTGCCTTCCATAAAAGAAAGACTTTTTGAGGAAAAATTACCGTGATTTGATCATTTTGTATAGGCCGGTAGACTGTTTAACCGGCATCGTTATAAATTTGAAGGAAATATTTATATTTAAAAAAAAGACAAACCTTACTCGTATATCAAACGGGTACTCTCTGAATTCACAATGAAACTCCAACATCACAAGTTTTGCAATGCTATAACATTTGTTTAAACAGAACGAAGAAGAAATTTAAGGAATTTTTCTAAAAAAACAACTTAAAATTCGTTAAATTGTTTCTTTTGTCAAGAATATTGACAACATTTAAAGTAAACTGTAATACCTTAGTCCAACTTGAACAAAAACGAAAGATCAAGAATGAGCAATCAACAGCTTAAATTTAAAAACAAAAACGTTTTTTTGTGAAAAAAATCATATCAAAGTCAAAAAAACAACCTTAAAATGCTTAAAAAATGTATTTGATAATAAATTGCGGGAAAATCGTTAACTACACAAAAAATAGTTTTATGGTAGATACAAATTTCTAACTGTTCTTGTTCAAATAAAAAAAAATTTAAAAATCGGTTGTAGTTTGGCAAAGTTAGAGCCAGTCAAAGGAAAAAAGAATAAAAATCATAAAAACCGTTATAAGTCGAAAACGAAACGAAAACGAGAAAATTACCTATTAAGTTTTCCGACTTGAAATGACCTCAGGAACTCATGGTTTTCTTCTGAGGCGGTGATTTCGGGACACCCTGTATAATGACGAAAATAAATATGGAAAATGAAAAAAAATAAATTTATTTACAAAAATTCTAATTTTTAAAAAATAAATTAAAATTTATTAATTAATAAATGTAAAAAATATATATAATGTGATTAAATTTAATAATTAAATAAATTTAAAATATAAAAATAATATAAAAACTTCAACTCAACATGGAGACTACATCACAAATTAATAAATATGGAGCTTGGGAGGAATATTCTATGGTGATTGGTGGTTGTCACATTTATGACAATCAAAAGTGACCAAATTAAATTTTGCCTCTATGTAAAGTGATCACAAAAAATTATTCAAAACTTGGCATTACTTTGAGAGGCAAGTTCTAAAAGTTGTCATAAATCCATTAATTTGATTTTTTTTTCAGTAAAATGTTTTATTTACCCGCCTATGTTAAATGCCAATAAAAATAAGTTAATAAAAATGTTTTATTAAAAATTATTTTAACGTTTCAAGATTTGAAGAAAATGAAATTCATTGATAGGAAGAAAGCCAATAAAATGCAATCAAAACGCATTACTCAGTCATGGAAAAAAAAATCGGATTTGGCCGAACATTCCTATTGTGTATGTGAATTTCATTTTCCATGGACTTAAAAATAATTACACAGGTACAAAAAAATGAATTTTTCTTGAATTTGTTAATTTTACATGAAAATGACACCAAAATAATTGTCACATGTCACATGTGACAATCACAATCACCTTACGCAGACCGAATTTTTTTATTTTGACTGTCAATTATCACAAATCACTTTAGCCGATTCCAACCCTGGTTTTCACTCCAAGTCGATACAATATTTCCACCGTTTGCAACTCTACTTCCTAGATTATATACGAATTATAAATAATAAAACATATTTTTTTTGCACAAGGTTGTATTTTTTCGCATTACTCATACATGTGGGATTTCGGGTTATGTATAGTATCACATTCTCTTAAAGGATTTGCTAATTATGATAGAAAGTTTTTTTGATAAAGAAACGCACTAATGTGAAAAGGACTCAGTTGATTAATAGCATTTCTAAGAAGATTTACTTTCATGGTAGGAAATCATTAATGATGTGTTAGTAATTAGCAAAGAGATATATATACCTAATAAAATAAAATGAAGCAAAAGTTTTGTCATTTAAAAGATTCCGAATGTGGGGGAGTTAGATATAATTTGAATAGACCGATTAATCATATAAGAAGATGCAAGTAGGGTTTTGGTTTTTCCTTAGAATAACTTAAGAAGTTGATTTTGAAGGTAATATTGAATTAGCTAAAACTTCGTATTATGGTCTTAAAGGATCTTATAAATAGAATGATTAGCATAAGCGTGCAGGTTGTATAGCAAATATAGATAAGAATAGAAATAAGAGAGAGAATTTTCTTTAGCAATATTAAAATTGAATAGTAAAATACAAGTTCGTGGTTGAAACATTATATTTCTCGAGAAATTGTTGTAAACAAAAAAATTTAAAAAAAACATTCAGAAACCAAAAATATAGGTTGTCAAGAAAAAGGAGTTTTGGGAAGTATGTATTTATAAATATATAATATATAAATTTTTATTTTTTTTTTTTTGAGTTTTCAATCCAATCAGGGCGATTTCCGTGTTCATGGAAAAACGCATTTCTCATTCCAATTTTTAAGAAGGGTGACAAAACTGATATTAAGAACTATAGGCCTATATCCATTATCCAAACTGTCCTGTATCCCAAAACTATTTGAACAAGTCGTATGTGAAACCTTAGCATTTCATGCTAAGAATATTATTTGTGAACAACAGCATGGGTTCATGAGGAGGAAATCAATAGTGACAAATCTCTTCACCTTCTTGCATAAAAGTTCTTATGCTTTAGAAAACGGAAATGTAAATGACTGCGTGTACACAGATTTTTCTAAGGCATTCGATCAATTAAGTCACAACATTATTGTTTATAAACTAATAGCCTTCGGTTTTCCACCTTTTTTTATAGCATGGATAAAATCTTACCTGGAAGACAGATCCGACCAGGTAAAATTGCGAAATTCCCTCTCAAACCCCTTTACTGCTCACTCAGGTGTTCCTCAAGGAAGTCATCTGGGACCATTTTTATTCATTCTCGCTATAAATGATGTAATATCATGTATACGTGCAAGTGAAATTCTCATATTTGCAGATGATATGAAGATTTTTAGAACAATAAAGTCTTGCATATGACCATTTACTTCTTCAGGCCGATATTGAAAGCTTTACTGTTTGGTGTGGAAAAAACGGGCTGTCTCTTAACCCTTCCAAATAACAAACAACTACGTTCTCAAGAAAACGTGTCGCGAGTGCTTTTGAATATTCTATTTCGCAGCACAAACTCGGACGTGTTAAGGATTTAGGTGTTCACTTCAGCTATAATTTAGAATTCACCGAACACATAAACTACAATGTTTACAAAGCGAGCTCCATGCTTGGGTTTATAAAATGTTGGGCAAAAGAATTTAACGACCCATATGTTTACCCTTTCTTATACAATTCTTATGTAGGACCTCATCTTGAGTACGCCTCACAAGTATGGACTCCCTTTTATGAAATTCATAAAAATCGAGTTGAATCAATAAAACATAAATTCATTCGCTTTGCCCTGAAAGGTCTTCCTTATGGGCCGATCCATACAACCTACCGCCATATGAACATCAAATCCCGCTTCTGCAGCTTCAAACATTATTTCAAAGGCATATTAACAACGATTTTATATTTCTACACCAACTAATGAATGATCAAATTGACGCTCCTGATTTGTTAGCCTGTATTGGTATAAATTGGTATAAATTACCGTAGAGGATCCCACCACCTGCGAAGAATTGAACTTTTACATGTTGATTTCCATAGAACTAACTACGGCATACATGAGCCTATTAACCGTATAGCAGGCTTTTTAATTTAAATGCTTCTTCTGTTGATATTAACACGAGTAAAATGTGATTAAAAAAAGCATTTCGAACCAGTGCTCCACGGTCGTGATTGTTTTGTATTTCTCGACAATAGACACTTTTGTTCTGTATAATTCGGTAATATCGTTTACTAATTTACTGTTTATTGTTTAATTTTGTTACTTTGTATTTGTTCTATATTTTCATGTGTTATTAGTTTGCATTATTTTTACTATAATTTACTAACACATGCACCTTTGATGAGCCTCTTATTCTAGTTTTCAGCTTGATCTAAGCTCACTACAAACAATAAAGAATCTGAAATGTAAAAAAAAAAAAAAAAAAAAAGAATCTGAAATGTAAAAAAAAAAAAAATAAAAAAATATCTTCTACATATAGAACTCTTGAACATAAAGACGAAATTTTGCTTAAACAAGACAAACAATATTCATTTAAAAGTTATTTTTAAATAAACCAATAATATATTTATATATATACGATGTATAAGAGACCTTCAGAATTTTTTTAACGTCAAACTAAGCTCTATTTTTAAATACTTTAAAACCCAGTGTCACAATACACGAAAATTGTTATGTTAATTTTAAGTCATTGTCATCATACATAATCTCATTATTCTAATTAAGTTACATTTTAGGCATGCTTAAGGCATGAAATTGTTTTTTTTTTTCTTTATAAAAATAAAACATCTCTAAAGTTTAAAATTTAAATATCTAACAACGTCCTACACCTGATATAAGTTAGATTAAAATATTCAAAATATCTTCCTTCGTGACCAAAATAATCCCTCAAAGCCAAAGAACACCATCCGCTATGGGATTTAATAAGGCTTCTTGTTTGGAATGTAAATTCATATAACCACCAACCAGTAAATTCCAGTAGGATTTTCAGCTCAAGTTAACTAGCTACGTGCTCAGGTTCAATTTTAAATTTCGAGGAATTTAAAAAAAGTTATTTTAATAAACAAATTAACCGGAAGTATATTTTTTATAAAAAATAAATTGTCTAATGATTCATAAACTGCATGAAATCAACCACTTAAACAAAATTAATTAATCAATTTGATATGGACCTCAAATTCTTTTGTATAAATGTATCAGGCTTTTAACATGATATCAACGGACATAATTAGTCACATATTATTTTTTAATAACTGAAAAAGGTCTCTACAGTCTAGGTTCACAATATTTTTAAACCACTACATTCCAATTAGTACTATGCTTTTTCCTGTTTCCGATACATATGTGGGGGTGCAAATAACTATAGTAACGTGGATAAAAAGTTATTTGTTATTGTTCATTGCTGTTTCACGGGACAGATTTATGGTATTAATTTACCAACTCATTTCAATATCGAATATGTAAACAGTTAAAATCAAAAATTCAATGAACGACTGAGGAATATTTAAATTAAAAGCTGTGTACATAAATGAAACCCGCATTGTTCGGCAGCCAGACTGTTATAGTCGAAAGTCATAAACTAATTGATTTTAATTGCATTCCAATAAATTAAATTTTATATTAGCCGATGCTATCAATCAAAAACACATTTATTTGTAAAATTTAAATCATATCAGTTGTATGCACGCGCATATAAGAGAATCACAAACCGCATCAATTTAACTAAAAAATAAATAGAATGGAAAAATTATGTATAAGTAAAACATTTTAAATAGAAATCTATAACATTTTCAGAAATATGGTAATTAAACGATAACAAAAGCTTGGTTTTGGAGAATTCATCATGATAACTATACTATAACGAATATTACGAGAATTTTAAGCAGTTATAGTTTAATTTCATTTGAAACAAATGTAACAAGTGCTTAATATAGCCCAAGCTAGAATAATAGCTATTTTTACATAATTTAACGGTTTTTATATAGTTTATTCACACGCTTAGATTTTACTATGAAATATCTATTCTAAACGACCAAAAAAAAACAGCCTAATATACAGTGGAAAAGTTTTACGAAAAAATTGGTCAAAAATATAAAACAACAAAAAAATATTTTGTCAACCATTGTATAGTTTTTCCATTTTGGATATACTTAAGCGGTCGTATTTATAAACGTTGTCTAATGGAAAGCCGCTGCCAGCACCACTCGCGCCGCCCGTCCAACTGAGTTTGACATTTTTAGTTGATGTTTCAGAGTTATCTTACTTAAACTTATCTTACTTTTAAGTAAAAAATCGTTTGTCTAAATCTTGGTTAATGTATTTTTTTATTTAATCAAATTAAACATATTTCCAACTATATTGGACTATCAACACACGTCTAACTAGTCAACGATCTAATTTAATTAAAATTAATCAAAACCTATTAGACGGGGTAGATTATAATTTTTATATCTTTGTATCTTTTGTTCAAAGAAGTTTAGTCCTCCTTAACTTATTCGTTATTACCTAATTTAAATTTGATCATGAATATTAGAAATGGTTTCATTGTGAAAAAATTGAGACTTAATTTAAGCCTATATATTATACACTCCACGATTAAGTTTGTTTTCGTCAAACAGTCCATCATACAGTGGATCCAGTTGTATGGAAAGATTTATGAAAGATTTTGAACCATTTAACTGATTTTTATGAATCTTTCTAATACAATTTATTAAATCATCTACAGACACGTTTACTTTGTAAAAAAGGAATATTATTTCCAAAATTGTCAAACACTTGGGTTACGTATTTATGAAATTATAGATACTTAATGTTGTTTTTAACAATTTTTCCAATCAAAGTTTTTTACCACGCCCAATTTTTTTTGAAATCTAACCTCTATAGCATCTGTACTATACAAGCGATTTTTATGAAATTCTTAGACATGATAAAAGAAAGTATAACAAAGCATCTCAAATAATTTTTGCCAACCTACAAACCCTATTCTTAAAACAAAAATTTATATAAGTGTCAATGTTGATAATAAGAAGGGAAATCGATTTTCATCAAAAACACAAAAGACATGAGTTTAATTTTTTGTATAGAAAACTGTAGCGCATTATTAATATTATTATTATGGCTTTTTTGAAGGATGTTCAGCAATCTTTAACTTTTTCCAAGTCAAATTATTAATTTTATTTAAAAAAGCTACCCATATAGGAAACATTTATTCACAAAAAAATGTAATTTTTTTAAAATTTTGTTTATAAAAATTATTTCTTAAAAATTTGCCCAACGAATTAAAAAAAAATAATAAATCCTGAAAAGAATTATTTGACTTAACAAAATTTCTTTTTTTTTTCACTATATTTCAAGAGGCTTATTTGATGACTTTTAACTGTTTAATCCTTGTAAGGCCATTCAAATATAGATTATAAAGTTTCCTTATTATGTATTTTGTAATATTTTTTATAATGTTTTTTTTATATATAGTATTTATATTTTATAGTATAAATACAGACAGTCATATTTTTTGTATTCATATTTTTATGGTTCGTTATCATATTAATACCATAATAACGGGTCATTCATTTCGTGGATTCAAGTTGATAGCACTGGCATTTGACACCTGTCAAACTCAGCTGTCATTTGAAAAGTGTCATAAAAATTAGTTGAATGTTTGCTGTTAACGATAATGGATCGCTAAACAATCGAACAACGCGTTCAAGTTATCGAACAACATTACTCAAGTTATGGCCGAGATACCGCCCGAAATGTACAAAAAAGTGGTTAAAAATTAACTCAAAAGAATCGCATGCTGCGAATCTTCCCGAGGCGGCCATTTGAATAATATTAATTTTCACACTTAATTGCAAGGTTCAAACTTTATAGTGAAATAAAATTTTCATCAAAAATCTATCGCTGTGTGTATTTTATTTAGCTTTACTTTCAAAACCTAAAAATGAATTACCCTTTATATTCTTAATTGAAATCTCGAGTTCGATTTTTTACGAATCTAAAACTTAACTTCTCTATGTGTATAGGTATAGTACCTACCTACATATTTCGCAAGTAAAAATGCATGAAACTTATGAAAATATTAAAAGTCACTTCATTTTATTATTATTAAAGCCTAATTTATCGATCCAATTAGTAAGAATAAACATAAATTGGAAATTCAGTAAATTTTTTTTGTCAGATTAATATCCCAAATAATATGATATTTATAAACATATACTGTATACATAATTACACATGCTTGTATAGGTATATAATGTTTTTCCCAGTGAAGAAATATTATCTTCAAAAATATGTTCATACATACATACATAGGTATGTATAAACTGTTTATTCTGTGGGAAACAATATTATGAATATTGATTTTCTTTCAAATGATTAAAAATTTAGGGAGGAAAAAATAATCTGACGTTGCCTGGCAACTCGCACACTCTAATAATAATACGTATTTACATAATTATTGACTATAATTTTAACGTAAATAGCTTTCCAACATCAGTCAGAAATATTTTTTTATTTTTCTACTTTGATATCATTCATGGCGTCTCGTCGTTTATCCTAGACTTTTTTTTGTTAGAAATTTTAAGGTTACCATATTTTCAAAAACATATATTATGTATACTTAATGTAGATTCATTTTATTTTTAAATTGTGCTCTGCCTTCTTTCAAATTTTTATGAGTGGGGATGAAATTTTCTCTCTTAAAGAAATAAACTGTTTGGAATGTATTGTGGGGATAAATGTCTTCCACTTTTAAAATGTCAAAAATAAGAATCACGAATCTATGATAAATTGATAAACATTAAATTATATAACTCATATTTATTCTGGTGTGAAAAAGTACTACAGTATACCAGGGGTCTATTTCACCAAACACTTTTCACTTTGCAACTTTGCAAAAAAAAATTTCTGCAAAATAAAAGTGCAATGTGTTTCACAAAATTTGCAAAGTGCAAAGAGTTTGCAAAGAGAATTCAGTTCAATAATTTCCTCTTTGTAAATTTGCGTTTGGTGAAACAAAATTTGCAAAGTGAAAAGTGTTTGGTGAAATAGGCCCCAGATATTCATGAATTGTAAATACATGTGTACATACATAATATGTACATTCTCTCTTCTTAAGAAAAAAAATTTTGCTAATGAAAAGTTAAGCTACGATTAGATGTTCAACGTAAATGGACAACGCTTTGACTCTCTGACGTCAAATGCGCCGAAGTTATCAAGGCGCGAGATCGTGAACGCAGAACACTGTCGATGCTTTGACTGCTGCGTTGACACTCGCGTTGACATGAATTTTGGCTCAACGCATTGACTATTTTTTGCGCACTGTCAACGCATAAGGACAAATTGGAAGAAAGCTCGTCAGCGCGTCGACTGGTATTTCAAACGTTGACACAACAGAATGTTTACAGGCTCAACGTAGCCAGCGGTGACCTCCATCTCAATTTCAAAAATTTCTGATTTTGTAGAGGTTTTTTAATCCATCAATCTATTCTTCAATGGAATTTGACTGTTTATAGCTTGACTTATAGACAATAAGCTATACTTTGAGGTATATTGAATATTTCCTTCCAAATATGACCTATAAGACCAAAAATTGCATTTTTCAGGAGTACAAAGTAAAATCTTATAAATTTATATTTTTGTATCCAACGACATCGTACCCATCCTTCAATAAAATTTGAGAGTTTATAGTTTTGACAGATAAGCAACGAACTATATTTTGACGCATACTAAGTATAAGTGTTATCCAAAAGCCCTAAGAAACCATATTTCAGGTTTTTTAATGTATCAACATCGTAGGCATCCTTCACCATTTTGACTGATTTAACATTTAAATGTCGTGTGATCGTCAAAGCGAAAAATGGCCTTGTCAACTCCGCATCAACCCTCAAAGTTTTTGAATTTAGTCAAGTCTTCATAGTTTAACATGCGAGGACACAGATAACACGTCAACGCATTTTGGGACAACATCGACCGACTGCTGTCATTCCTGTGAACGTTAACCTTTCATGCATTGACACGGTCTACATTGACAGTAAAATGATGATATTTTTGGTGACGTCAAGGATTCAACCCATAGATCATTTACGTTGACCGTCTAATCATAGCTTTAATGTTATGAAAATGAATTGATTAATATTTTAATTGATAAAATAAAAAAATAAAAACTTCCAAAACTAAAAAAAAAGAAGCTGTAAAAGTATAACTTAGGGAAACTCTTTATTATAACTTTTTTTTGTTATTTGAATTCAAACTGACATTTTGGTTAGAAATTTTAGAAAACTTTACTTTTCTCACGTGTCCTGTCTTCTGCCCACAACTACTCAATTTGTGAAGGGTGGAACAGAATTTGGCAAAAATTGGTGACAGTTTAATAGTTTCGTCTAAAGTCTGAAACAAAGTTGATATGATCGAATAGTGTTGTTGATTTCGATAGAAATTCACCAAAGTTTCGAAAAAAAATTAGTTGTTAGCATTGTGGACGCTATTACGTCAAAGCGCAACTTTTATTTTCCTCTGTTTGATGAAATTTAGGAATTGAACTCATTAAGCATATACTAAAAGAGCAGGCCAAAAATCCAGTAGCTTTCTTTTGATGTTCTTAAAAAACTGTAAAAATTTCGTATCAATGTGCGTGGTGCTTATAATTTTACATGGATAAAAAGACCCCAAACAGTTTTTCATTAATATAGTTGAATTTTTGTTGTATATTTTGTTATATACTGTAAAACTCCAAAAATTTTTGGACATTCTAGAATTTACACGTAAAACTTAGAATATTGTAGCGGTATTGATAATAAGTCTGAAATGCTTTGTTTTCTTGTTTTTTTAAAAAGTAGCTATTAAACCAAGGAACAGAATTTAATCGGTCACTTAGGCGTATACGTACTTTTTTTAATTTATTAAATTTTATAAGTGGTACACTTATGGTGGTAGAAAAATTCTTTTCATATTTCATCTGCTCTATAAATAAAGTTTTACCAGATGAAAATGGAGGTGCATTTTCATTGGTATAATTTGTGGGTATATTTCCAGGCCTATAAAGGCGGCCTGAAAATAAATACTTTACACCAAAGTACAACTTTTCCTCAATTTTTTCCGAAGTCAGTGTCTAAATAACCAGAAATCAATTTTAAAAAGTCCATTGCGGATTTTCACCTTAGGATTTCTGAATTATCGCCTGTGGCAACATTAATTTTGCTATATTTGGGAATAGAGCGGAAATTTTTGGAACTTTAATTTAAATTCCAAAACATTTGGTCACATTAGATATATGAAGAAGCTTTAAGGTTGTTTTGTCATCTAAGTTCTCCGAAATATTTCACGTACTATTAAAAGTATATCTTATCCTAAAACCAGTAAAGAACAGAAGGTCACCACATCACAAGCACACACTGTCTACGCAGTAAGCGTGGCGCCATGTAAATGTTCTCTCTAAAATCTTTTTAATTTTCTTTGAATATTGAAAAGAACACAAAAATGTGACACAATTTTTGTTAGATGTAAGGTGATGTTTTATTATATTCTTTTATTTATATTATATTTGGAGTATTTATTTCAAGGACTTTTTAGATTGGTGAACTTAACTTGAACTTGCAATAAAGTTAGGTATATAAATATTTTGTATTGAATTTTTTTGTATTTTTTAAACAAATAAAGAAATTTACCTTGGCATTACGACGACGATGATGGAAAAGACGAAAAAAGATTGAACCACAATTTTGTCTGTCTGTCGGCGTAACACCGGTAGATGGTAGTTGCACCCCTTTCTTTGTAGATATTTTATGGTCTGGATTTATTGTTTACTCAATGTTTTGCAAAAGTTCGTCTATATATATTTTATTGAAAGGTAATTTACTCAATGTCTCGATGAGGCGTTGGTATGACGGCCATGCTTCTTTGAGGCATGACTCTTTTCGATACTGGGCAAATATCCCTAACTTTTTTTGAAGTTTCAAAGATTCATTGGGTAGGAGCACTCTAATTAATACATATGCACGTTGGCACATCATCATGACATTATGTTACATAGTCAATCGTGAAAATATCAGCAAAATTTGAGGTCCATTTAGTTTTAAGTTCATCGCTTCCGGAGTACTCATTTCAAAATATTAAAACCTACCATAAAACACCATCGGAATAAAAGTTATAAAAGTACCTACCTACTCGTTGATTTTATTTTTCATTCCGTAGCAATAATAAACCGAATACCTCAGAATTTTTCCCTAGACACGAAAGTGCCAAAATATCATGTGAAATTGTCATGATAATATTCCAGTTGAATACTTTACTTTTATGCCACACTCTTATAAATGATTCATGTTTTTCAACGTAGAAGCATTCCGAACGAAATACGAGCACTTTGAGTATTTGAAGATATTTAAATAAAAAATAAAAAAAAAAAATACATCTTCTGTCGAAATTATGCATGTAGATATGTACAGTACATATGTATGCACATGAATGATCTTAAAAAGAGGATTTCATTCGTAAACAAAAATATAAAAATATGTGGATAGCGGATGTGAATGAAATAGGTAATCATTGTATCTATGTATCTATATGCATATATGTATGTATTATATTTATAAACCTTCTCGTATATATGTATGTACTTTGAATTTTGAGGAATAAATCATTATTCTCATTCTCTTTCAATTTGAAGAAAAATGATGTTATAAACGCAATGAGTTTTATCCCTGAAGGCATATCGTATTTATATAAGGGAAATAAGACTGTTGAAATTCAATATTCAATTATCTATGTGTTTATTTTATATTTTCGTAAAATATGATGCCGTTTGAATATTGAGAAAGAAATATAGAAATATAGACTTTTTCCACAGGAGCTGTTTCAGGCACACATAATTTTTGTCTTTGACTTTTGAACTGGAAACCTCATATTTTAACATGTCAAATAAAGAAATTCGAAACTTGAAACTTTGGGTAAATTTTTCTAGCCGTGCTTTGTTTTCAAAAACCAGAAAAAACATTTTCGGTTAAGGGACAAATGTCACAAATATTTCTATGGGACAATGTTGTGGTGTCGTAAAATAAGGAAAAATGACATACGGCTCAATATGGGTGTATCATTCTACTTTTAGAAAGTGACTTAAGGAAAAATGTCAGCATTCGGTGTGGAGTAGTTTTTGCAAAGTGACATAAAGCCAACTTTTTGTATGTGGGATCGTGGAGCAAACAGTAGACTTAACTTAACTAACAACACTGATCGTACTTACTGAATAGACAGCACTGACGATGCCGCTACATATATACTTACCAAATACCAACTGACGAACGAAAGACATGGGAAACAGAGAGAGCGTCCCTTTTCAAAAGAGAGATGTGTTTTGGAACACGTTTACAACAGAAATAAATGTAAAAGTACAGCGGAGAAGAAATATAAGTCGTGCGAAGATATAAATACCTCGGGATTTTGATTTCAATCGATCGTAGTTTCCATAAGCATCTTTTAGAGACATATTAAGCTAGTGCCACAAACGCCTTAAATACAACTTGGAAAAATTGCAATGTTAACGCTCTGATACTGCTCATTACTAATTATGAAGGTTTTGAAGCTACTGCAAAGTCAACCTTGTGTTATGGCGCACAGGTCTGGAAGTAGGCGTAGAAAAATTATTGAGGCTATTTAAAAAACAACTCTTTGACAACACCAAATTATATGCTGTTATTGGAAACAGGACTTCCCATTTCGAATAGGTCTTGAAAACTTTGTCTTATAGAGCAGTAGCAGGATTCCCAGGAAAATAGCAGAACTCGTAATAAACCGTAATTGGATCTGGCAAACTTCTGTAACTTATACACATTGGAGTTATCTCTACAAAATTTTACCGACTGCAAAAGCCAATTGTATAGTCTCTTACAAAAACTAGATACAAAATATCATTTCACTTATTTTGAATATGCAACAGGATCTATAAGAATTATTACAGTCTTCTGGAAGAAGACCTAGAAGAGAAGAACTATATCCATAGACCATATAGCAACAATAGCGTCGAAGCAATATCGCTTATCTTTAAGGAAAGAGAGAAATTAAACTTCATTCCACATACAGGGAAGTTCTTCCAATTTTATGTTCGCTATGCAATATGGGGTAGAGAGAAGATGTCAGACATTTTATATGCATAATATGCTTTGTCTTGAAAGAGCTATGACGTACGATCGATATGGAAAACCAATGTTTGAACGGTAATGCAGATGTATGAAATTTTAATTAGAAAAGACTGGATAAGTCTTTATACGTTTTGTAAAACGAGCTTTGAGTTTTGAAGAAAAATTGTTGAAGAAAATTTTTAAATTTTATTTTTTTTACATAAGGCGTGTTTTTTTGCAAGCCCGAGGGGAATTTGTTGAAAAAAAGGACAGCGGGGATTAGCGACGCCATGACAGTAAAAAACATGGAGTTTTCATACAAACTATCGATAACATGTATGTAATTCATGCCGGTAACACAGTTTTTCTGTGCGCTTAAGTTAAGCCCCGAGAATTCTCTGGGATTAGCTGTTGTTGCATTTAACATGTTAATTGTTTAGCACTGACGTGACGTCGTTTTTTTCATCCAATTCCCCCGGGCTTGCAAAAAAACACGGCTATAATTTTAAATTGCTAAAAATCAGTCCGTGGCTTGATGATTAGTGCGTAGGACTATTACGCCAAAGGTTTGATACCCAGCCTTTGCCACCTAAAATACAAATGTTTGTCACGGGCTCCTGCCTCTTGTGAGAAATTAACAAATCCTCCAAGACTATCTCTTGTCATGAAAAAGTCGAAGATTCGGCAGAACATTGTACGGTCCCTCCATTCCAATTTTTTTGGGCGCTATGACATTTTTAATTTAGGTGTTATGGTTTTGAGTGAAAAGACCTAACGCTATATTTAGCTATATTTAAGTTGCTTATGCCAAGAGCAAGTTCATACAATCCAGTCGTGCAATTAATCCCTTCTAATAAATTCTAAATTTAAATCCATAATGGTACCTAATTTATCTTTATTTATTTAAGAGATATTTCCTTAAAACAACAGTTTTTCTATACGTGTAGATAAAGCAGCATTTGAAATCTGTTGAAAAAGCCATTCAAAAGTTATACATATACATACATATGTATGTACATAGTACATATGTATTGCTATTATAATAAAAGTATTCAAAAAATAAAGGGTGTTTTTTTAGACGTGTGGTTTTCAAGAATAAATAAAACGCATATAATTTAATGTTATGGCCAAGAATTTAGCTTTATTATAAAGATAAGGGTTTGCCATTATGTTTTAAAAATGATTTCGGGCAAGTGACCGCCGCAGCTGGCTCGAAAAAATTCCACCCGAGAGGCCCCAGCTCCAATTGTTGCGCGCGATGGCGCATGGACTCATTCGGGTCTTCTTCGATACTCTGCTCCATAGCAGTAATAGCGTCTTCGGTGCATATTATCCACTAGAGTAAACGTGGTGCGAAACCGAACCATGGTTGCTCGAATTACTCCACTGGGCGATTATGTCGACCGAATATTGGACGCAGCGCGCGATGCGTCCCGCGAACCGAACCATTATTTTGGTAATAGATTTGCACGATTTGCAAACGTTGTTCAGGAGTAAGTATATTCATTATGAAATGGCAAACCAAACTGAGCATAAATCAAGTGACAGCTGTCAAAAAGACGAACTCCGAAAAAAGTATTGCCAGATTGAAAACCACACGTCTTAAAAAAACACCCTTTACATAGAAAAAAGAACTGCAATCTATTTTAAGTGCTGATTTCTGTAGAACATAACATAGGTATAACTTCTCATACACACATTTTTAAGAACAAATTTCTTGAACCCTACAGATAATCTTGTGTTTTGTTTGCTGATGTTTACAAAGGGGGTGATTTGGTTTAAACTTATATCGAAAAAGAAGGAACGAATGGTGAGATGTTCTTACAGAAAATATCTTTCTCAATCTCTTAGATACTTATCCTAGAAACACACCTACAATTTTCTTTTATACTGTCAATTAGCTTCAAATCCACCCACCACACACAACCACCAGTGCCACAATACAACAAAATTTGTGAAAAGGGACTTGTGCCTTGTTGCTGTTGGTGTTTGGATACTATAAACACCATATACCTATATCAGATGAAGATTTAAACTTATTGAATTTGGTAGATTTTAGAAATTTACATAATTCTTTTGTTTATCACTATGCTAGAAAATTCTATGTGGGCCTTTTTTTGAAGGTGATGCTTATTTAGTTAAACACTGAGTAAACACTTTGTTAAAAATTCTGATATTCATAAGGCATTTTTTTTATTGGTATGTGGTATAGGCAGCGTTGCTTAATTTTACACAGTAAACAACAACAAAGGAATATTGTGAATAAATCAGTTAAAAAAGTGTATATATGTATAATATAGATGAGATAAAGTTTTAGAATGTGTGGAATAGTTTAACTCTCTATCAGGTTGCAGAAAAAATATTTGTTTTTTTTTAATTTCAAATACTTTGGAATATTTCATTAGTTGATGTTTTTCAATTTTATGCTATTTGTTTACATTATAGAACCAAAATGTGATGGTTTGGAAAATTAAGCCACGGTTAAACAGTCAAAGTAAATAAATTAAGCAAAACGTTTTCTTTCGATTCTTGGACATATTATCTCAGTCAACGATTTGAACGCTTCTGTTTTCGTTTCCGAAATCAGATCTAGATTTTCCAAAGAAAAGTTGTCATTCAATAACCATTCGAAAACGCCATTTTGTATACTTTATGGGGATAGTTTGCACCAAATAATTTCTGTATAGAACAATTATATTATAAAGTGCGTTTTCTAACTGTCAAGTAAGAGTGGGACATTCTATATAGAAGGATATGGCTACGATGTAGATGGAAAATCAAAAAAAATTTCACCACCAAAAAAGTAATTGAGTGCATATTGAATAAAATACATTCTCGTTAAAATATAGTCAGGGTTCGTCACCGTATCAATTAAGTAAAAGCGTCAAATCCCATCGAAAAATGGTCGCGATGTCCATCTTCCATTGACTGTTGAAATAGGAAAGTGAAAAGTCCGAGATAGTTATTGAAAAAGCGACACTTCCTACAGAAATGATCAAAATGTTGCAGATTTATACGACTTTTTCAGCTTTCCTAATTTCTTCTATTACTTTAGATTTATAACTTTATCGTGTTAATAGTCTAAGATCTGCAGTTATATTTGTCATATTCAACTGGCAAATATGTAAATGACGTTTAATAAAAAACTGTTGGGGTGTTGTGTAAATATTATTATGTAAAAATTACGAAATACAAGAAAGATTAAATTTCTTCACTCTTTTTTGACCTCGTGCTGGGAAAATGTAAACAAAAAATGTTTTTTTTTGTATTTATTTTGCAAGTTTTGTGAAAGAATTTTTGACAGTAGGTATCCTAGTGTAAATCCAGCACAAATAAAAAAAAACGTTTTTACGTTTTGAATGAGTTATAAGATTTTGGATTTTTTTCAAATACAATTAGTTATATCTTCATAGCGCCAAGCGAAAAAAAAATGTCCCAAAAAAATCAATTTAGGGTGTGAAAATTAAAAATTCATGTAAATATGAAATTTTCACTCGGACAAAATGTATATTCCACTACGCTTTTAGTGAAATATTCGAACCCAACGCACGCAGCGGGGACAAATGTTTGCCCAAGAAAAAATAAAAAATTCCCGTAATTTTTTAGCTGGCTAAAAAATATTAATGAATTTTACTGCAACTATACAATTTTTACAGGATTCTATGATTCTATTGAAAACATTTAACACATGTCGTACTTTGTTTGTTTTTAAAGTAAAAAAATAGTTTTTTGCCTTAAAATAATGCCAATAATGTAAATTCTTCATTATTTGTATTTTATTTTTATTATTTGTATGATTCAACTAAACAATTTATAATCTTCTTCCTGTTTTCATTGTTTTACTCTGCGCATCATTTCATGGACGGACAAATTGCTTTATCGTTTGGGTTTTTGAAAAATTCAAAAAATACTTGTAACAAGTCTCATGCTGTTAATAAATAATTTTTTCAAATTTCATTATAAATTCAGTCATTGTTTAAATGATATAAAATAAAAAACTAAACTTATTCGTCGTGTAAATTATTGACATTTTTTGTAAGGGTTCGTTATTAAAATCTGGCAAGTCTCAACTCCCAACGAAGTGTTCCATAAGACTTCAATAAAATTGTAATAGAAACTTTTTGAAGGCTGAGTGACAGAATATCATATAATTTATGCCATGGAAGATTATCAGAAAAACAATTCAGAATCTCGGTTTTTAAACGGTTTTAAAGAGAACTAGTTATTGAATTCATGACGTAGATTCATATGTAGTAAAAGCTGTAACATATCAGTATTTCTTAGTTAAAAGAAGCTGAAATGTTAATTAAGTATAACACTATAGGCACAAAAATATTAATTAATTTTGTATAACTGTACTTAGAAGAAACATCGATGTCGGACTGGCAACTGCTCACTAAGAAGTTGTGTGTAACTAATGGGTTTTAATATGCCTGCAACTAGTATCCCCTTAGAATAAAACATAAAATACATAATGCGACCTAAAAAAGGTAAACGATTCCCAGAACTTTATGCATACATAAAATACCCTTCACCTCTAAAAAAAAAAACAAAGTTTAGAAGTGTGCGCATAAAAGTATGCCAATATAGAAACCTCCCACCAAAACAAATTGATTTCTATATAGGGATATGTTTTTGTTTTTAATTTCTTGGAGTACTTAATTAGTTCGATAGGGTAGCGCATGAACTAACTTTGATATTGAAATTAGAATATTTCGAAGCTATACCTAGTTCTTCTAGAAATAACATTTAAAACATTAATTATAGTGAATAAAATACAGGGTGACCAGATATGATAGATGATAGATTTTCCAATTGTTATGTTTCAGCAGCTGTCAAAATTACCCATGACATCCAGCTGTCATAACATTCAATAAAGTTTGCGATTTCATTATGCATCGTTTCACGACCGTGAGTTCGCGAATTGGGCTCTGAAAATATTGGCCGGAGATCCAGATTTTGCCCAAATGTCATCTTCTCGGACGAAGCCCATTTTTAAAATAATGGCTATGTCGAATAGTAAAATTTCTTTTAATGGAGTAAACATCAATCCATATTGCATCCACAAAGATTTACTCTTTAGTGGCATCAGCGCAATTTATTTCTTTCGAAATGAGAAAGGAGATACAAGGCGTGTTTTTTTGCAAGCTCGGGGGGAATTAGATGAGAAAAACGACGTCAGTGCTAAAAAATGTACATGTAAAATGCAACAACTACTAATCACCTGCGGGCTTAGCTAATCCCGCAGAGAATTCTCGGAGCATAACTTGAGCGCACAGAAAAACTGTGTTACCGACATGAATTACATACATGTTATCGATATAGTTTGTATGAAAACTCCAACAATTTTAGACGAGCTCGCGGCAAATAGACGAATAGTTTTTGTCGAGATTACACCGCAGATATTGGACCGAGTCATCAAAAATTGAACTGACAGCCAAGACGACCATTGATATTATAATTAAACGATGTGTTATTTCGTTTATAATGGCATAAGTATTAAGTGTAGCTTAAAAATAAAGCCAGAATCAATTTATATCTCACAAAGTTTTTGTTTTATTTAAATTTATTTTCTTATGATTCTTCTGGTCACCCTATATCGGTAAAATTTCAATAAGTCTTCCTGGTATTTTTTGTGTAGAAGCGCAGGAAATCAAATCATTTATACTGAATTTTAAAATAAAATAAAAACTCAAGATATTTACATATTCTCAACCTGGTAGAAGGCCTAAAGTTAAACTAATTAGACTCAAATTATTCAATCATTAAAGATTATTAAAAAAATCATTTGAAACCAACTAAACCTCCTGGATGAATTGAAAGAAGTAGGTATTTGTTTAAATTTAATATAGACAAAAATTTACGAAGGAAGATGCATGTTTTTTTTAAGTCACTCCTTTGTGAAAACCAATTTTCACATATTATTACATTTAAGTATACCTACATAAACACATATACATATAGGTACTCACAATGCAGTAAGTTTTGTTTCAAATTAAGGTGCACAATTGCATACATACATATATCAATATCTATCTACTAATTAGATTGTCTCATAAATTAATCTATTTAATTATATATGTGAAAATATGTAGTAATCTAAGATATTTAATTAGGTTTCATTTCCTATGACCTGACAATTGGTAAGCCACAATCCGAATTGTACAAAAAAAGAATACTCTATGATTTTGTAATTGAGGTTTACCTTAAATGACAATTCTCATTAAAACTATAATAACATCCCTCGGGTTTTTATTAATTAATTTACTATATTTTGTAATAAAAAAAAATAATAAAGACGGTATTCACCGAGAGATCATAACTTTAAAGGATCATAAACCTAAATCACGAGACAAGAATAGTGAATATTTATGAGCGCTCATAATATTTATGAGCGGTTGCGGTTATGGTTTACGGTCTCACCAAAAACTTTAAAAGTTCACTCGTGAATTATCAATATTGTTTGAGTTTTGTTTTTGGTTTCAAAATTCAGAGAAAAATCGTCTTTGATATTAATAAAAATGAAAACAAGTAAATAAATGTCAAAATTTATGGCAAAAAATTGCAGTGAAATTAATGACTTGTAAATTAATTTTAGCCGTTTGTGAAAATATTTGAAATTTGTTAACAAAAAAAAATTGATTTCACAGTTTTAGGGTGCCTGGTTGAAAAAGAAATGGTCAGACTTCGAAAAATACTTAAATATTGTGAATGGTTGGTAAATAGCACAAATATCGGTTAATAGTTATGAGCCTCATAAACTTATGGAGAGCAGTTTATGAGTATGCTCGGTGAATACCGCCCTAAAATTCACAACCATAACGGCGACCACAATATAGTTATGAAATGCTTTATTAACCATAAATATCAGCGATAAAAAATGATACTCAATCTTTGCATATTATACTCGTACACAACAATGACCTTCATTTTAATATTCATAAGAATTGATTCAAAGATATAAAAATTCATAATTAAAAAAGACAAATTATGGAATCATAAATGGAATAATTGAAATAAAGGATAAAGATATCCCTGTTTTGATGTCTTTGTGTGTGGCATTCTTGTTCCTCCATCACAACTCACCTCTCGAAAAAAAAACATTGTCTTCGTAAATTGAATGAGGTAGGAAGATATATTTATGCAAATGAGATTGAGATGAAGAACTTTTTTTTTTATTGCATGCTTTATCCATTTAAATTGCTTACCGTGAATTGAATTGAACTCTTTTTAAAAATCCCAGGATCCAATTGTTTTCGTGGTGAAATCCTTTTATGTTCACTTTATGATAATTTTGTTTTATTTTTTTTTATCCACACACAGAATCCTTTTTAATCCGGTTTTATTATTTTTTATTTCAGTTGAATATTATATCAAGGATTTAAATAATTGAGCTGTTTAAATCCACAAGCACTATTAAAACATCTTATATGAAATAAAAAATGTTATCACTTAGTCAAACGGATTAGTCTACAATACGTTCTTATCGGCATAAAAGACTTCAAGGACTCCACGCACGAAAGGTTTTTATCAAACTGAAAGTAGCATCTCACAACACGACTTAAAGTTGTAATGGTCCATATCATCAATGGAACCATCATATTGGCGCCAAACTGAGCATGACACCAAAATTTTGTCTGCCACTGTGATATTCTTGTTGTTTTTTCTTCTTTTAACGTTTTGTTGTTGAGCTTTTACTACAAAAAGCTCTACTTGTCTAACCGAACTGAATTCTGAAGACGAAGCTATATTTTTTAAACTCTTTGAAAATAAGAAGGATGAGGCATAATAAAATAGAAACGGTATTAGCTCTTTTTTGCAAGGAATGCAGCACTTGACTTGAGGTTGAGGTTGAACGTTGTGCGGGCTGTTAGAATTACTGTGGTAGGCTATGCCTGAATGTGTATGGAAAGAAGCTGAGATATGAAATCAAACATTTTATGGTTGATCTTTATCCGGCAGAGCATTGGAGCTTTTTTCTTTTCTTTTTTTCTTTCCCTTATAAAAGATGAGAATTACGATGGTAACTGCAAACATTGGGATAATGACCATTGTATAGGCTACAGATGGACATTGAAATAAAGCACACGACTGGGTCTTATGCAGTTGCTTCCATTTTTTTCAATGATTTGTTTAATATAAACAAAAATTAATGAAGTGTTACAAAATCCAGCTGATATCAGTTCCGAAAGTTTTTCAAAATCTAGCAACGCTACGTCTGCTTCTAAACGTCCTTAAATCTTTTCCATTTAAGACAGAAAAACGTTTAAGCATAACAGCCATAGGCATCCATATAGAAAATCAGTGCCATGGCTAGATGAATTCCATGTAGCAAATCACCTTCACCCTGGTGTCAAGCCGGCTGCTATAAAACATCTATTTCGTCAAAATAGTAGTTTCTGATTTCTGAAAGTTAAATTTTTTTCAAGGGGTACTACCTTTTGTCATGAAAAAGTGCTTTTCATATTAGCCGTTCGGATTAGGTAGAAAATTGTAGGTCCCCTCCATTTCTGTCATTTACGCACACACACAGAGGAATGGTGGAGAGTTGTCAATCTACACGAGCTGTCAATTTATTTATTTATTATTCGGACGGTATCCTTACTCTGGCTGGATTAAACACAAAGTTTTACATCTGAAAATTAAGATTTTGGAATTTTTCTGGCTTCTGCCTATGTCATAAAAAATTAGAGTCATCTGACAGCATCTGAGACCAATCAGAAGCTTTAAAAATTCAGAAATCTATATTTTTAGATGTAAGTTTTAATGCGTTGAACACTTCTACGTTTGTTCAATTGGATATGAGAAATGAGGAGAATCGCGTCGCTCACAAGAACTTGGCCTTTCACAGACCACAACTTAGTGACTTTTGAGTCGTGACTTGGGCCTGCATCTAAAGGTAAACGACCATAGACTTCGACTTGTGTACGCTGAATGGGCTGTGGAGCAGTTGGAAACTGACCCTAATTTTCTTCGTAAAATCATCTTCAGCGATGAGGCCCATTTCTGGATGAATGGGTACGTCAGAAAACAAAATTGTCGAATTTAGAACGATACCAATCCACATGAGATCCAAGAGCGTTCAAGGCATCTCGAAGAAGTCGCTGCAGTTTGGTGTGAATTTTGTGCTGGTGGCGTCATCGGTCCATATTTCTTTAAGAACGACGTTGTCCAGGCCATAACCGTCAACGGCGAGCGCTATAGGTCGATGATTACCAACTTCTTTTGACCTATATATTGGATAATATGGATACGAACAACATGTGGTTTCAACAGGACGGCTCACGTCACATTTAAAATTCTACACGAGCCATTCGAGGGCATGTCACGTCGATAAGATGTGTACTGGCCACCAAGATCGTGCGATTTAACCCCGTTACGGTTCGTGTACACTGAAACCGAATCATCGGCTTATTTTGGGTTGGAGCTATTGGGAAGTCTGAATCTGACGTTCGCCTCCATATACAGCAGCCTTTCTCGTACGATGCCAGTCTTGATTGCGTAGTTAATTTTTCAGTATACATACATTATGTTCTTATGTTTCACGGAAAAAGTCAACAGTAAACGGACAAAATCGGACGATGTCAGTTGGAGTAGTGTACGCACTCTCTTTCTTTAACATACGTTTGGATCTTTCGGTCGAGTACCGCCGACGACCGCGAAGTCCGAGCATACTTCGGCCGATGACGGATTAGGTGTACGCGAGCCGTCCGACTTTTTTTTGTCACGTTTTCTGAAGTCGCGAGTCTATGCAAATAGGCCACAAACCATAGCAGCCCTCAAAGTCAACATAACCCATTTCATCTCATTCCTTGCATTTGGTAAACTATCAGATAAGCTACCCACCTATCCCAAAAATTTTCAGATATCTACGTTGGGTTATTGTTGCATCAGCTGTTTTGTCATAAGAGATTACAACAGCACAAACCTATCCGGATAGCTTGGGATTGATCCCCGAACGCGACCATTAATAGGCCTTTCAAACTAATAAAAAATTTCAATGATATCTCACACACACTTTGTTTTATTTAAATTTAAAGAAAGGAACCGCTTAATGAAATACCCTGTAAACCTGTCTACAAACAGTTGGTCATTTAATTGAATTTTTTGAGAATTTTTTCTTATTTAATCTTTGATCTGTATTTTTCGCAAGGTTTAAGTTGATATGAGTGCCGCCTTATATTTATTTCTGTTTGAGTCTTCGCCAACACCGCGTCATATTTTCGGCTCCAGAATTATATTTGACAGTCGTCAGTACGGCACTTGTACCCGAGACTCCTGATTGTTGGAAATTGTGTGAACGTGCCATTTTTGTTTCTGTTTCCCTCATTCTAATGGAAGAATTCGTCGACATTTCAGTAACAGATTCCGGTTTAAAATGAGGCTAAGGGTTTAACTTTCGATTCCATTTTTTTTTTTTTTTTGTGAAGTGAAACAATTTCTATAATCAGAAATTTCTTGCACGAAAAGACTAACAAACCCTTCAAGCAAACATAAAATTAATGACAAAAAAAAATAACTTCACTCGGATCGGAAGTAATCGGAGAAAGGAACCAAAATCGCATAAATAACTTAAGCATCCTTTTGTTCACATTATGGTTATTGTACGAGTATTCTAGGCCTCTTTTTTGGTTTTTTTTTACTTGTTTCTTGTACATAACTTTTGGTGTAGAAATAGTTTCCGATTTCACCACCAAAAACACACAAAAGAATTTCGTTCATGATCCATGTCTATATTATGTGACAAGAATGCCTCATAAGTAGGATTTTGTTTTTTTTTTTTTTTGTCGAAACTCAGAACCAAAATCATTCCATTTTCGCCTATATCAACGCACGGGATTTGTGAAATCTTTATAATAATTTGTGTGTTCTTCAGTACAACATTACAGTTGAAGAAGGACACCAAGGAATATCATAAAGAGTCTTCGTCTATCCAAGAGCCGACACGACAACATAGTACCTACATATAGTTCGTTTGGAATGATGACATTATCTTCGAGAAGACTGAGTGGAAACAAAAGGAATCTTGTCGCGACATTACATAGACGCCAAGTTAGTAATTTAATAAGCTTATATAATTTCGAATCCAATGGATTGCTTCTTCGGGACTTGTTTTGCTGTGTTTCGTTCCGGTGTTTTCTATTCAATGTATAAGGAATACTGAATACAGAGAACATGGTGGTGAAAAAGAGGGTATATATTATGTACAATGTACATGTTCAAAACATTTCCGCCTGAAAGAGCTTTAATAAATGACAATTTCAGATGATTTTCCTATTAAAATTCCTGGAGCGTTTGTTTATTGAATTTTATGTTAAGATAAATAATATGAAGTCATTGACATAACAGATTCTTTATCGTTGACGAAAAAGATGAGTGAAAGGTATAGGTAAGGGAAGAAATAACTTAGCTCAGTGAAAGGTAATAATTTTCAATTTTAATATTATTATAACCTAAGGGTAAGAGTAAAGAGGATTTATTTATCATAAACTGAAATATGATATTTATGGTAAAGGTATAATTAAGAAGGCTAATCCGTTTATAATACAGACAAATGCAGATGATGAGGTGAATTGATGTGTTGACAGAAATGCAATTTAGATACCTTGACATAATTTTTAATTGGAATGGGAATTCATATGTGCATTTCTGCGCATCTAATTAAAATTATCTTTCCTGCTGTATTTCACTAGGCAACCACAACAAAAGTCTTGGTTTGATTTGAAAAGTGTCAGTTGTTGCACATGAAGCCAATAACGAATTAAAGTTGTGTTGCGGCAGCAACAATTACGATTACATATGACAGATCGAAATAGAAATCACGTAAGGAATTTAGTTTAGGAGATTCAGGGTCGGTAGGAGAAAACCTTTAGAGTAAAACTTTACATGAGCATAAAAAGTTATTCAAGGTCAAGTTTCCAAAATTATTTTTTGTTCTTATACAATATTCAATTGCTGAAAAGAGTTTGAGTACAATTTGTAGAACATGCAACTTTCTATAAAACAAATTAAGGAACTTCTTTTCCTACGACCGATCATTTAAATGTTCTTAATTTTCCTGTTTTTTTTTTCAGACACAAAAAATAACTAAACATGCATAGTAACAGCATCTAGCAAAACTTGAAAGGTTCAAAAAAAGCCCGTTTTCAGCCAGAAAAAATATCATCTTAGCTAAGTGGCCCATCATTCTTGGATGAACATGTACGCCAACGCGGGAAATAGCTAGAAATTCACTGTTTGTTGTGGATTGTGGGAGGCATCATCGGTTCGTACTTCGTCGATAACGAAGACGGCAAATCACCAACAACGAAAAGTGCTACCAATCGATGATAACAGAATTCTTTTGGCCCAAAATGGATGACATTAATTTGTTGTTGCTGTTGCTGGTTGATTGCGCGCTTTTTGACAGACACTCCACTCGTGTCGACTTTCCATGAGCAGATTCCCTTTGCTACGGGACGGTATACTGGGCGTCGGTGACTCCATATGCAATTCGGGTTTGGGAATGCGAGAGGGTTTTAGTCAAATCAGTAACCCCCGGACGACTTAACAAGGAAGACTGTATACAAATTTCCCAATCAAATATTCTTGCATTGTTTCAAGGTGTATGAAATGTGATTCAGACAAAATAGCGACGCTGTATGTGCAGTTCTGTACATGCTATTTGTTGAGGGCATGCCATTAAAAAATGTAATACTCCACACATAATTTCATTAATAGAGATAGAACATTAAAAGTGCGAGAAATAAGTAATACTGAGTGGGTATTATATATTATTTTAACTGATTGAAAAAAATGTCAGTAAAATAGGTGCCGCGTTTGTTAATCGAACAGCAAAAATTCAAACGTGTTGAAATTTCTAGAAAGAATCTGGCGTTATTTTAAAGGAATACTGGCGACTTTTTGAGAAAATTTATAACCACTGATGAAAACTGGATTCACCACTATATTCCTAAATCAAAAGAATAATTGAAAAATGAAAACATAGCGGTTCTCCTCCACCGAAGAATGCCAAGAAATGCTATAAATAAGCTGAAAAAATCGCGAAAAATTACCGGGTTTAGTCAAAAAACAAAATTCTCTTTCACCAGGATAAAGCGCCGCCGCCGCCGCGGTACACAAATTAGTCGTTGCCATTGGTAAGCTCCACGAACTCCGATTTGGAGTACTGAATCAACCACCTTATTTGCCTGATTTGCCACCATCAGACTAGGTTTTACCTGCTCCCTAAATTAAAAAAGCACCAACGAAGAGGTTATAGCTAAGATGGAGCGTTTTTTTTTTATAAAGAGTTGGGGGAATCAACTTATAAAAAGATCTGTACCTAGACCTGGAACATAGACGGAATAAGTGTATTGAAATAAGGGGAGAATAATATGTATGTATATAGAAAAAGAATAAAGAAAAGTTATTAAATTTTCAATGTTTTATTGGGCAGGCGTCGAATTTTTCGAACAGCCCTCTTTAAAGTTCAAAAGATTAAAAAGTATAACTCCTTAGGTTTTGCCCACTGTCTTTTCTTAACCACATAATATGCATATGTCAAGAAGTTCCTGTGATCAGCTAATCTGACGGGCTCACTAACAAAACTTCTCCTATCCGATAAAGCTTTGACATTTATGATAATGATATTTGTTTCCAAAAAAAACCCTAAAGATATATCGAAGCACATCCAAAATATCCGTTTTGAAATTCCAACAAATTGGTATATATTAAAAAAAAATACATCCACTTCAATAGCTGATACAATAAATTTGCCTTTCATACCAAATCCCTTCTCAATTTGGAATCTATAGGGTACCTACTACTAATGTAAACGAATGTTTAAAATCAAATAAATACAAACTCAACCCTTTTATATTGTAAATACCTATACAGTATACATATATGCCGTATGCTAAAATCCCTTTGAAGCAAAAGCTAACACTATCTATGAATCAATTCTGTTTTTCCTATAACAGCATGGTTCGTGTTTGTATTTTTATTTTCTTGTTTACTTCCTGTAAAAGTTGAAAAAAAAAACAAAAAAACAAGCGAAGAAGTATAAACCTTTTCAAGTGAAAATAAATATGTATCTGGAAAAAAAGTTAAAGCATTCATGTATGAAATATCCTTTTAGACATTTTTGTTGTCTAAAAAAACAAAAACACAAAAGACGACAGTCGACACCTACAGTCAATAGCTTTGCGTTCGCATCCTGTGAGCATTCTTTTAACATACACTTCCGTTCAATTGAATAGATTTCACTTTTTGTATAAGCGGTTGTATTTGAGTCTTCTTAACTATATTATGCTTTTAAAATGATAAAGGCTCTCTATTAATAGAATTGGTTGTATATCATAGCAGCTCTATCTGTCGTAAATAAAAACGATTGAAAGTATAAAAGTAAAAATTATTAAATGGTTGTTAGTCATGGTGAAAAACATAAGACCCGAAGTTAAAGCATCACTTCCCGCACCAGTTTCTTAACCAAACCTGAGACATCTTGAATAATAATTAAGTTTGACTCAAAAATGTTCAATGTTAATTATTTTTTACTTTGCAGCTGTACTGCAGCGCAATCGTTTGAAGGCCTCAAGTCAGATGATCAGATGATACCTATAAGAATTTTATTTAGACATAAACATGCCTGAAAATAGTGAAGCTGGTTATGAATTTCAAATTTGTTTTAAGACACTTGCGCGTACCAACAATTCATCAACAACCATTTTCTCTGAATATTAAAGAAAAGTATACATTTGTATATGCAGCTTGGGTGGTTCGCAGATTTGGTGATCAAAAATAAGCCGAGAGTCAATTTGACTCCTGCTGACAAATTTGGTATTTAGATAAATTTTCTGCCTGTTGGTACCGTGTCACCATGTGAAGTCTCATCAAAGTCATTTTTTCTTTTCTTTTGATGATTAAATGTATCATCATAGAGGATTATTTGAAATTTGTCCGCTCGAAACCATAATTATTGTTTCATGCATCCTGCATATAATATGCAAGTTATTCATAAAGTTCTGAAGGCGCACTCAAATCATTATAAACACATAATGCTTATTATACTTTCATTCAGCCTTTAAAGAATTTCTCCCAATGAAGTTGTGCAAAATAACTTAAGTTTCACAACTGGGAGCATTCGTTTATTTTTTTGTCTGTATTGTTTGTCTGTATCGAATAAAAAATCTTAAATGTCTTTTCTTACCCATTAGATTATACCGATAACGACCTATTTACTATACTTGAGTATATCTCTACCACCTTAATATGAAAATCGATGCAAAACAGATGTCGTATAAATTAAGTATGAAATTTGACTCATTTTCAAGGCGATTTTCTGCATGGTTCAGTCACTGATTGCATCTTTTCAGTTCAATTGACTAAGTTAGGTTGCTGATAAAATAAATGAAATCCAGGAGCGCATTTAAAACGAGTCTTAAAAATTTCTCTCTATATATGTACGATACGTTGTACATTAAACTAAAAACAAAAGAAGAAGATAAGAAGGTTTTTTTAAATTATACAAATTCTATAAATACTGAGATATATCAGCCAAGTAGAAGAGTTAGCACCGTTTTATTTAGACTTGTTGAATTATTGATTCAAAGTAGCTCTAAACGGACTTTAGTCAACAACAAAAATTTGGCGTTTCGCCATGACCCCGGGCAAAAAACAAAAACAAAAACTTCCAATTTGATGTTTATTAATTTTAGTCTTGTTGGATATAGTTCACACTAGATATTCGTCACGAAATCTATGTATGATAAACTGAACTTAACAAAAAATTGCGTATTGACAAGGCCCTCACTAGTCAACTGATGAGTCCAAGTGAGATCGCCGGGACGAAATACCAAATTTTTGTAGGACTAAAGGCCGTTAAAAGCTCTTTTGAATCAAATGAAGAAGAACTACTAAGCTGCTGCTGTACAGGGCCATGGTCCTGCCAGTACTCACATATGGATCCCAGACTTGGTATTCAGACCTCTTAGCCGCTTTCGAGATAAAAGACTTACGGCCCCGTATGTGTGGAAAGATGATTCCGGAGACGCTACAATCATGAACTGTACGCAATCTACCCCGAAGCGATGTTGTGATAAAAATTAACCCAGGTGGGCAGGTCACCGCCCACCATACGAAAAAAATGATCAAAAAAGCTCATAAATAAAACATTTTTATAAATTATTTCCTCTTGTTAAATAAATATTGATACAATTTTAACCTTTTAAAGGAATACTGATTGGAATATATCCGCTTTGAGTAAAAGTTGAAGTAAAACTACATAGTTAATTTCCTCATTCACAAGTTTACAGCCCTACACCTTTTCAATAAAAGGAACGTGATAAATCCCACTGTTGGATGTGAATTCACAAAAATTCAATTTCATCCAAGTGATTTGAAGTTTTTTCTTAACCCTTATACCTACGAGTATAATTAGCTATAATGTGCAAGTAAGCAACCTTCATAAGATCTTAAAATAGTTATAGGGGAAAAATAATCAATGTTCCATTTCTATTGTACATATATATTGCTTTCGGGGACAACTTTAAGGCAACAACGCAAAAAAAAAAAAAACAAACAAACAAAAAAATAACATTGGAAATGAATTTATTCTTTGATAATGGATTTTCTGTGAAGTTAAAATAACTGTTATAGCACTTAAGTGCCATGGGAAAGAATGTACAAAAGGACCAACTGTTTCCAAATAATAATACAGTATTGTAACTTACCGCATATTGACCACATTTATACCAACACATTGTAGCTTTGTGTAAGGTTGTGGACAATTTTAATAGCCAAAGTCTGGGAATAATTTCAGCATTGACAAATAAAATTTCAAGAAAGCATTGATGTGTAATTGGGTTTGTACCTTTTTTTGGGGGACTTGATCTTCTTATAACAAAAAAAAAATATATGTGGACAATTGTAATTTGAAAGAAGCTTTCATGGATGATTTTCTAAAGATTCCTAATGAGTTTTTCTTTGAGAAACTAAATCTTGGAGTAACAAGAAAGGCATTTGTCGTAAGGTTAGAAATTATACTACCCAAGAAAAATAATTTCAACAAAAATGAGGATACGATACCATTATATTCTTTAAAGACTTAAACTTAAACAAATATTGAACTTATAATCTTATGGAGTTTATTCAGAATTTCCTTAAAAAAATTTGCTAATTTTCTTGCACAAGATACTTAAGATAAAAGTCCCTATACATATAAAACTTAACTTTTAATTTTATCCATGATGTTAAATTTTATTTTGGAACCACCTGTATATAGGGTTATAAAACTAATGTACCAAAGTGGCTGCAATAGGATTCCGAAAGTAACCATCAAGATTTACTGCTATAGGTTTTTCAAATAGGTTATTTGGAACGAAAATAAACTTTGAATTAATAAAGGTAAGTTTTTGAGACTGTATAAGAGAAGCTACACATAAAAAAAGGGGTTTAGGTTGTTTATGTAAGTTCGTGTCGAAATCCATAAACATGAATTTTAACCCAATTTGGCTTTAGCAAGTTGAAGTAGTTTCAAGGTTAATCGAACAAAATAAAATTACTGAGTTATGTACCAATACTTTTTATTTTTTCATTTGAATGGGAAGGTAATGAGTTTTTTTAAAAAGATTTCACTTAGAATAATAAATAGGTAAGTGGTTTTAAAAACTCAGAATCATTCGATTTCAATGGGATAGTCTATAACGATTCTTATTCAATTTCTTTTTTATGTTCAAGGTAACAAAAACTCTCTATTATATTTCTACTCTCCGAAATGGATTACTTTACTTTTTAAAAGAACGTTTAAGAATATTGAAAACTTATTTCCAAAGCATTGTAAGTTAAATTAAAAGACAATTTATTAGTTCTGTCAGCAACAGCACAATTTTTGATAGTTTACCCCAATAAAAATGATATTATGGGATCTATGGTTAAACCAACTAGAATGTAATTGCTTGAGGTGAAATTTTTGTAAAAAAAAAAAATAATAGCGCCTTTAAATTAAGAGGTTAAGCCGTTCGAACCTTTTTGAAAAATTCTAGAAAAGGAATTACAACCTTTTGTCTATTAAATTATACTTTAATGATATTTTTCTTGTTAGCATATTTTTATTTTCAATTTCATAATAAAATGTACGTTAACCAAAATTGTAGAAAATTTAATTCTCTACAATTTTCTTTGTGAAATGTATAGTTTTCAAGATTTGGCGGAAAACTTTTTTACTTTCATCTACAAAAAATGGTTTTGTATGTTCACACTGCACTGCGAGTCTTATTTTGCTTCTTCAAGATTACTCTGGATTTTGACTTAAAGGATGCCACAGAAATTTTTATAGCACCGGGTCAGATTTCAAATTGATAAATTTAATTGAGATTTTATTAAAGGCTCCTATTAGATGTTTAACAATCGATATTTTTACTTGCGATTTATACATATGTAAATGGCGAGCTATGCATTCGTAAAAAAAATCGAATTCGAGATTTTGTTCAAACTTGACATTACGATGATGGCGAAGTCGAAAAAAATTGGGTGTCGCAATTCATGTCTGTGTGTTTTTTGTCTTTTCAGGTGCATCCTAAACGAGTGGGTCGATTTCCGATTTTCTCAAAAAGAGTTCATCTGATTTTGATCTTTTTTATGTAGAATGTTTAAAAAGGTTTTAAATGAATTGTGTACCCACATTTTTAAATTTTTTTCTTTTGACTTTTAAAAAAAGTGTCAATATTTTTCGAAAACGACCAGGGACCTATTTCACCAAATTTTTCACTTTGCTCTTTATCTTTGCAAATTTCGGTTCATCAAATGCAAATTTGCAAAGAGGAAATGATTGAATTGAAAATTTTAACAAGGCAATGGAGACTTTTTTGGCGAATTTACCAAAAAACATGAATTTTATGGTCAACGTGTTGATTTATCTCAATTTCAAAAATGTCTGATTTTGTAGATTTTTGGCAGTTTATAGCTTGGCTTGGCAGATAGGCAAATAAAATATATCTTATCGTATATTAAATATTTCGATCCAAATGTCATACAAAAGCCCTAAAAACGCCAAAAATGTAATCTTAAAACTTCGATATTTTTAAAGGTTTTTTAGTCTATTTATCAACATCGTTTAGGCATCCTTCAGCGGAATTCGAGAGTTCATAGCTTGACCAATTTAATAATTTTATGTCTTGTGATCGTCAACATGAAAAATGGTTAATTTGTGTTCGATGATCGTATGATCGTCATATTTTAACATATCCATCCATTGATGACAAAAGTTTAAAAACGCGAAGACAGAAAATGAAAATTAAAGAAGAGATTTCTGGCTTTTCAAAAACGTATAGCCTAACCGTTCTTTTTAAATATTTTCTTTTTCTGTTTTAAGTCAATTTTTTAGAAAATTACCCCTCCCGCCTAAACGGGGGGAAATATACCCCCCTCCGATACGATTTTTTTCTTATCTTAACCAAACCTACTTGCTCTAGCTTTTTTGTGCAACTTATACCGTTCACCCTGTATAAAAAAAAACAAACAATAAAAAAAATTGTTACTTCTTGGTGTGAACCCATTGCAGAATGATGGAATTTAAAAACTGGGTATACTAAATTTTTCGCAATAAAATGATCTACAAAAATCATCTTGAGTGTTTTTTTCAATAAAATTGCTAAAAAAAAAGTTCGTCGATTACTGGCTATATCTTTTTTATTTTCAATTTAACGGTAAAAAGTCTCTTAACCAAAATTGTAGCATTACAATGGACTATTTATCCATTTTGAAATAATGGGTAGAATTTTTTTTTCAAAATAATTTTTTTACTCCGAATTAATAACTTCTAAAAAATTGCGTAGGTACCAATTTTTTTTTTCTTAAAAATGTACAAAATTTTATCTGTACATATTTTTTTTTTTAAACGGCTCCAACGATTTTCAAATTTTTTTTCTCATAAATTGAGAATTGCTTAAAAAATCAGATGATTTACATCACGTCGCGTCGTTGCTGTAAAATAAATTCCAGAGGATTCTAAATCAATTTATTTCTAATTTGACTGATTTTTCAACAATTTTTCAGTCTAAACTGTAAGTTCCATGTACAATGTACATATGAACATGTGTAACACGGTGCTATATTATTCATAAACATAAATATGTACTCACATATAATACTTACTTAAACTAAACTACGTTTTTAGCAAGTGGCATACAATATAGGCTCCAATAACTAATTTATTTCTTTTAAAATAAGATGAATTAATTATAGATCTAAACTATTCAGGTTTTAAAACGACAGTGTGATCGCACATAAAAGCATGTTCATGCGACCCAGTCGTGCATTTTATTTTTTATGAAAAATGGTTTTTTAACTTTTTTGTTTTGTATGTTAATTTAGTTAAAAACAAATAAATATTGATGTTTTATTTGAAGTTTAAAGAGAACTTTTTTTTCACCCAGGACTACTTTTTTGACTTCTTTTGAAAATATTCAGAGGTGACCTGACCTATTAGAAGTTTAAGCTCTTTTGGAGCTGAATTGTTTAATTTTATTTTCAAGTGGAATTATTCCATGAATTTTTTTTAATCCATGTCCATAATTCGTAAGTTAATTTTTCGATATAACATCTTCATCTTAAATATTATAAACCTAAACAATAACACAGGTATGTATGTATGTATGTATGTAGGTCAAACTGATTGATTGAAAATAAAATATCTTTTCCCAAACAAAAACAAAATTAAAATCTAATATTTTTAATAATCCACGGCACATAATCTATAACATTTGTGTAAATATTTGGAATCGTACTATTCCCACCGCAAGCCGATCCACCACCTCCAGATAATATACCATACTGAACAAACTTTGGAAAATAACTTCCAGTTCGGGCAAATAATGGTCCACCCGTATCACCTTTGCATGTGTCCACTCCTCTGCGTCCGCCAGCACATAAGTGAGCAGAGGTGAAGTTTGTCGCAAATAGTTTTCCACAATATTCATTTGCCAGCACAGGCAGATGTGCTTTTTGCAGGACATTAGAGGTGTTCCCTTTAGGGATGGACAAAGAGTTATAAATCTTTTAGGGGCTTAAAGTTTATTAAGTGACTTTGAATTTACATACCACTGAGTGTAAGTCCCCATCCGGCAACCGTAGCACTATCAAGGTTCCTTATTAGATCCTTGGAAATTGGTAAACAAATTGGAATCACAGTATCTGCAATGAAAATATAAATTTTTAAATTCGTGACAAGCAATGGAGAGTATTTTTGAATGCTGGCGGAAATCCTCGTAGAAAATTTAAGAAAAAATAAAATAAAATTCAATAATAAAAAAAAGGCAGCAGCGGTAATGAAGGAAGCATGGGGGATTGGGAGGAGGAAATTCGAGAAGGTATGGGAGAGGAAGATGTGGCTTTTTGGTGTGGACGGTGATGGGATATGGGGCGGAGATATGGGGATGAGAGGAGAGACAAGAAATGGAAAGAATGCAGGAGAGGTACCTCAAATGGACACTAGGAGTAGAATGGCAAACTCCATGGATACATGGTGAGAGAGGAAACCAAAAGAGATAAGATAATGATAAGGGCAGGGAGAAGGGCATGGAATTATGAAGAGAAATTAACAGGTGGGAAAGGAAGTGAAATAGCGAGGGAATGTTTAGAGGAGATGAGGGAGAGAGAGAGAGAAGGAAGCGAGAGAGGATCCCGATGGGAACAAGGGAGAATGGGAAAGAGAAGAAGGGAAGGAAGAGAAGACAGTATGACAGGGTACGAGAAAGTAGAATGGGAAGACAGAAGAGAGCAGGAGAAGGAAAGACTGGAACTAATATTGGAATCCAGATATAATAGGTGGTATGAGAAAGTAATGACCGAGGGGATCCCACAATATTTGAAAGCGGGATGGAAGGCAGACAGAACAAGGAGAATAGCGAGAGTCAGGCTAGGGAATGAGGTGAGAGAAAGATGGTACTGGAAGCATGAAGAAGAAAGAATGTGCAGAGTGTGTGAAGGTGAACCTGAGACGTGGGAACATGTGATAGAAAGATGCAGGTCAGGTGGTGATGAAGGGATGACAATAGGGGAGAAGATGAGGGATATAATGGACGAAGGAGGGAGGGGGGAAGAGTGGATAAAGGCACTAGAGGTTGCGAGAAGGAGTAAGGCGAGAGGGATAGGAGAGGGATAGTTGTAACCCTTAGGGGAACCAATACAATAAAATTCAAATAAATAAAATTCAATAAAATAAAATAAAATAAAATAAAATAAAATAAAATAAAATAAAATAAAATAAAATAAAATACATAAAGTAAAATAAAATACATAAAGTAAAATAAAATAAAATAAAGTAACATAAAATAAAATAAAATAAAGAAATAATCTGTATATGTGGAGTGGAGACATTCACATTTTTGAAATGTGATTTTCCATAGAAAACTTAAAACGCTGTTTTATTACAACTAGATACTTTGGGTATAACATGTACAGTTGTACATATCTACCAACTGCTTCTAAAGTCATAAAGACTCAAGATTTTGTATAATATAAAGACATTCCGATGATGATCTGTCTGTCCGAAACTAAACCTGCAGCACAAATGACTATAAAGATTTTGTTCGTTTGTATGTTCTATGTATGGTCAATTTTGTATTCCTTCAATAAGAAGAGGGCAATTTTTTTCGTTCAATATTTTTCGTTAACAATTTTATAAATATTATTTCTTATTTGCCTTGCTAATAAAGGTACAACACTTACTTTTGTGTGTCGCTCACTGTTGAAATTCTTTCAAATACATATATTTTTTATATTTCAATAATGTTAAAAATAATTTAAAAATTTGAAATACAATTTAAATTTTAATCCCAATTTTGAAAATGAATTGAAACTTTAAATTTACGAATAATTTAAGAATCGATTTTTTTTTAAATTGTAACATTATTGAATTCAATAACGAAGTTATTTTTGTAGAGCATTACATTTACATTTTAAATTCATCCAAATAATTGTACGTTATTGAAGATCTAAGAAAAGACATTCAATTAAGTAGTTGGCCTTCTCAGAAAATTCGTACTAACCAGGTAGATTTACTTAAATATTTAATGAGAATTTTCAACATCAAATATTTTGTGGTTCTTCATGATGTTTCACACCATAAAATGTATACTATAGATAAAATCACTTTCACAAATGCAACATGACATCTCAGATTACAACTATGTAAGTATTTATAGTCAAATTAAAATTTATCTACTTACCTTCATACGCAACTTTCGTTTGAAGTTTTATCAAAGCAATGTCATTGGCAAAAATTCCAAATCGAAAGTCATTGTGAATGATTACATCCTCAATTCTATGGTTTTGAACCGGAGGTGCACACTCCCTGTCATACTCGCCGCCATAGCCTTCACAATCGATTTCCTTACTCGTGTCATGTTCACCCAATCGGACACTTACTCTGTGTAATTAAAACCATTTAACAATCAGACACAAAAACAAATAACAATTACAAAATGCATAATATTATCTTTGCACAATACAGGTACACCACTCACAGTTGGGCATTTGCCGAAGCAAAGCAATGAGCCGCAGTCAGAACATATCGATCGCTAATCAGAGAACCCGCGCACAGAAAATTACGCCCTGCGGTGGTGTTGTACTCCAGCAATGCCATCCATGGAAACTCGAAGAGAAAAGCTGTCTCCCCATTTAGAACGCGATCCGAACTATCCGATATTCCACATGGTGTCGTCATCAGCTGAACTAGAGCACTTGTGCTGTTGGGGTCCGTCACGTTCGCTAGAATGTTGTTGCTCACCAGATCCAGCGCCAGATCACTGCAACACACGCTGCGCTGAAAGTGACGCACTCCGGCAGGTAAGCCAATATGATCAAGGCAACCTTAGAAATGCTATGCAGACTTACGCTTTCTCTGTTTCCGCATCGCTGTTGTTTGACGATGTCGATGACTTCTTTGGAAATACTCTGCAGACTCATGGCTGACCTCAAAATTTGGCACGAACTGGTTGCGACACACTCGCCCGACTTACACAGTGTCGTAACATTTTGATTGGCCTCACAGGTGGAAATGATGTGCTGCAGACAAATTAGGCAAATAGCCAGACAAATGATATTGATGGCACTTATTGTTGTTGATGTCGATGACGGTCTCGATGTTGGTGTCGGGGGTCGCAGTTGTCGATGGCTGCGATTATTGATATTACTGGATGCCATTACGACGATTGTCACACTTCGGCCTTACAGATAATACTAATTTACAGTTGCAAGGCACAGTTAAGTAGTCTGTCAATTTAGTTGACATTAAGTCGACCAGTTTTAATTTGTTTGGTTTGGCTCGGTTCGGTTCGGTTGTTTACTTACATCAAGCCATCAAGGTAGCTGAGTTAGGTATGTGTAGATATGTATAGCTTATCGCTTGTGCGTTGCAAACTGGTTTGCTGCATAAGTAAGTTTAAATTTGTCATACATGGAGATTTGGTTTTATTTTTTTATTTTTTATTTTTTTTTTTACTTTACAAATTGAAAGAAGCATAATGAACTGAATTTATGGAATGTTGAATTTAAGAAAATAGTCATGAATATATTGATGGAGCGATGTAAAAGTGCAAAGGTAAAGAGAACCTGCTAAATTCAGATGGTTTAAAAAAGTTTTATATATGTATTTGAACTTTGAAGAAAATCTGGATACTGCTACAACTTTTTGAATACTTAAACATACATACTTTTTATGAAACAAAGTTTCAAAACTCCGAATTTTTGAGTTAGTAAAGGAAGATCCGTTATTCGAATTCTGGTCTTAACAATTTGACAGTTTTGAAGCTACAATATATGTATTAGTGAAATTTTTGTTTATCAAAAACTGTGATTTGTGGAATGTTTCTTTTTTCTCAGCGGTTTAATCGATGCTGAAGATACCTATATAAAAAACCATTTCTTTGCACTCTCGGCGATAACTTTAATCAAATTCCACTGTCACATAGATTGAACAAATTCAACGTTGACTAAGTGACGTAAAAAATGTCGCCATCCAATCAAGGTGAAGTGAAGATAGTCCAATAAAACTGGTAAAGTAACTGACAGACTTTCTGTCGCGCGAAAAATGGTGTCTTGGTTAGGAGTACACCTGGACTTTATAGTCGGAACGTTGCGTTGCCTAAAACAAGTTTTGAATCTGAAAAAATTAGTAACTTTATTTACATATGTAGGTTCCGCTTGAAACTCACGCAGAAACGAAGAAAAAAAATAAATCTTGTCAATCACTTCAACAAGTGCGAAAAAAGTATTCGGGTAACAATTAGCACTCTTTTAGCAAATAATGTGTCCCTTAATAAATAATTAATCAGGGCCCCCAGCCCCCAGGGTGTCTATTTTGGTTCTGTGAATCGAATAATAATCAGTCTCTACATTCGCTCTCATGCATTGCTTTGACTTTTTCGATTCACTTGATGCAAATAAACAATTCTGGTTCAGTGAATAAAATTCTCCGACGAACTATATTACCGATACCGAATTACCTTATCATTTCCCAAAAAGCAATAGTGCACAGGGCTTTCCTCTCAATTTTCTTATTTTTTTGAAGAGAAAAGAGAAACGCATGAGATAGAAATATTTCTTTCTTCATGAATAGGACAGACATGGAGATGTGGTTGAATTGAGTATTGTTTCTGTTTGACGTTTCGTTTCACATTTTAACCGAACGAGAACCGGAATTAGTGTGAAAGGGTGAAAAGTTTTTCAATTCACATTTTCACAGAACCAGAATTGCACCACTGCAGTTGCTTGTTGGTTTCTGTACTGGCGTTAAGCGAAACTGGACTAGTAAAAACACTTTAAAAGCAGTTGAGTCCTCCCTAGAGAACGTCACAGTCGAGGAAGAACGTGACTCAATTTGCGCACACTTAAGTGGAAAAGAAATTAACCTTACTGGAAACAAACAGCTAGGAAACCAACTGACTGAAGATGCTTGTTGGTTGTTGTTTAGGTCCTTCAAGAACTGTAGAGTGTAGAGTGTAGAGTCACCTTAAGTAATTAACAAATTTCCTTAAAAATAAATAATATTTAGCTTGTATTTGCCTCCAGTAGGGAAAAACTAAAAATAATATCGGGTCTCCTCATTGGTCACTATAAGCTTAGAAGACATCTTAATAGTCTTGGCTCAGGAAGAAACACCGGATCATAATTATATTAGATACAATGTACCTACATATAGCCCCAGTCGCTAGGTACAAAAAAAATTTAACTGTTCAATTTTCCTTCACAACTCATTAGTGGTTGTTATTAAGAGGCCATCATCTTCAATTTTATAAAAATTAAATACTTTTTGGAAAATTAATTTTCAAACTCAAAATTTTGAAAAAAAAAAATTAAACACAAAAATTTTTAAACAATTTTTTTCAAAAATTTACATTACCTATTAGTGCTATTTTTATTTTTAGTTATCAAGGCTCATATGAATTTTTGGTCAGACGCTTAAAACCAGATGATAAAATGTGTAATAGTTTTTGGGAAATAAGTTTCCATTAATTTGGCTTCAATTCTTGGTTTTAAATGCTCAAAAAATTCTATTTCCGCTAAATAAGTGGTAAAGTACATTTTGTTATTTTCAATTTTCTCAAAAACTAGAGAACATTTTAGCATCTAGTTTTTAGAATTTGACTTAAAATTGAAAAGAGCATTGAATATTAGAATCAAAAGTACCTACTACTCAATAGAGTAAAATTAAAAAAAAAATTAGTTCCAAAATTTTTTAAAAAACTTTTTTTTTTTAATTTTGAGTTTGAGAATTAATTTTTCAAAAATCATTCACTAAAATAACTCGATTTAAAAACAGAATTGAAGAATGGATTTCTGGTCTTAAAAAGATATATAATAAGACATTGTTAGTTTTGCCGTTGTTTCTAAATATTTTTTTAAAAATTTAAAAATGCTGTGAAGCATTTGTTAATAAAAGACACAGAGAGCTAGAAGTACTACATATAAGGGAGCATATTACCCTCTCTTAAATTACTCCAAATATTAATTTTTCTCAAAGAAATACTGCATTTGGAGGAAGAGTTGTAGACTATAAGGCAACTCATGCAGCTCTGAACGTGGAACAATAGATTTAAAGAAGCAGTGTAATTAAAAACTCCAAATTATTCATTAATTTATGTATAAATCTTTATTGGGCTCTACATAATTTTCTCGATTAAAAAAAAATAATTCAGCATTGCAAATATTCGTAATGGGAACTGAGACTTTTTATTAATTTTTTTAAAACCCTTATCTTTCGATGACTTTCATTATAAAATGTTTAAGCAGAAGCAAAAAAACCATTTTTAATATAGAATCGTCACACCACAAGAATCGTTTATTGCAATTTCAACATAAGCACTCTTTCAGATATAAATTCGTAGAAAAAAATCTTAAAATGGTTTATTTCCTACCAATCAAGTTATTAATCTAAAATAAATTCCAGCAGTCTAGTTGGTTTAAAAAAAATTCCCCCATTGTAATAAAAATAAAGAAAATGAACAAAATAATAATAATGCATATATAATCTTTATATTCTGCATTTCTAGCTACATTTTTCTGTTTATAAGCTTAACGACGAAACTTGGTTCCCTGTATATTGCATCTCAAGAGCAAAGGATATGCGCTGGCTATTCAAAGATGATAACGCACCATTAAGTTTGTCGTTAAACTTAAATTACTCTTCTAGAAAGGATAACAATAATAATAGCATATTTTCATTTCTCTCACACGGAACTTTGGTACAGTGATGGATTAGGGCTGGCGGGCGGGGGGCCTCATAGACAGACGTTCATCGTCCTACGTTATTAAAAGTAAGTTGGGATTAGAATCCGGAAAACTTATGTCCTGAGAAATCTAAAGTCCTATGAAGACCTAAAATCCGAAAACCCCAAAATCGCGAAAACCCAATATTAAAAAATGTTATAAAATTTTTCATTTTATATAATTTTTCGGGATTCTTATTTCGAGAAAATAAAACTGTTTTTTAAGCTTTGATAAGGTGACAAACCGCCATTTAACTTCTTTAAAATCAATTTGGAGGGTGTTGTGAGTTCTTACATATACGTCTTTTATCAATTAAAGAGAAAATTTTTCCCAGATTCGCATTAGGTCGTATATGAAGGTTAATTTTGACTTTAAATATTTTCTCGAATTTGAGCTCCCCTGTTACTTGTATGTATAATAGTCCAAACTAAAACGAAGAATGACTCAATCACAGTGTCTTCGTGTTCATAAGGCTATTTAGTATAATAAAGTTTTTTTTATATAAACCCATAATCGTCCATGGCCCTATTTTTTTATTGGTTCCTAAGGGAAAGACAGGCGAAATGCTTTATGCACCATAAGGAAGTCTTTACGGCGATAACCCATTGACTGTCCCAATGTATCGGACTCGCGTTAGTGCATACCGACCGAAAATCCTTCAAACCCTTTTGGTTTCTGACCTGACCCCCCGGAACAGCTCTTTGCTTTACTTTAGGGGGGTTGTCTTATTTCCCTTGCGGGATCATCTTACAGACTCGACTGATTCCCGATGAATTTCTCCTTCTCATTTTTTCCTTTTGAATATATTTTCTACGTAGATACAGATCTTTCGCCAATTTAAGTCGTTCCTTAGCATTTTGTCAACTGTGTTTTTTTTCAGGTCGATGAAACCAACAGTTCTTTCTAGGTTTTGACGCTCTGTATCTCTTCTGCTGCTGGCAAAGAAGATATTATATGCATCGTCTATTGCAGAGTCGTCATATTGGGAGGCTGGACTATTCGCTTTGCCGATCTTGTGGAGGAAGGCGTTGAAATATCCGTGACCGGTGAGGAACTGGGTGAAGTAGTAGTTTAGCTCATCGTGTTTCCGATCGTTCCACTTGGTCACGTTCCTGATAAGTCGTGCTGTCCAACTTCCTCTGTTTTCTGACTTCCAACGTTCTTGTCACTTCCGATTGGTGAGTTGCTCTGCCATGCTCTGTTGCCGCTTCAGAACCGAGTTCCGCTCTTTTCTCGTAGACGTATTTTCATTGTATCGATGAGGGTCACGCCTGCAAAAAGCGGATGGTTCCGACACCGTTTCATTAAGAACTGGCCACCAGTAGGGCACCCCGTCTTTGCATTACCGTCATCTGTTTCCGGTTTCTCCCGCAGGAGTGCGTTCACCCAGATTTCACATCCATAAAAGAAAATGGCATTTTTAGTGGCCATAATGAGTCTTCTCTTGCTTGCTGTTGTACCACCAACATTGGTCATCAGTCTACTAAGCGATATAGTCACTCTGGATGCCCTTTCTGCTGCACCTTTGATCTGTTGCCTGAATTTTAGTTTTGTGTTTAGGGTTTAAGACCCAAATACTTTACAGCTTCCTTACTTTATATGACTTCAACAGAAGTTGATAATAATTGCTGAGATCCTTTCTCGACAATGCTAGTGACATTGGCGGTTATCAAAATCAGACAAGGAGGTTCTTAGTCGTTTTGAAATATTTATTTTTCTCTATGTATGATGCAGATGGAGTTTAGAGAAGAAGGTGTGATAATGTAAATGCCGGAAGCCGGAAGAAATACTGTGACACCGGGTCACAGTCACAACGAACTGAGTTTTGCAAAACAAAATGAAAAAAAGACGCATATAAAATAAAGACCACACAGTGAACAAAACATAATCTCATTTGACTTAGCAAAACCTTATACCTTTAGAAATAAAGAGCATCAAAAATAGAACAAATAATATTCCATTCTTTTTGTATTTTAATCCGCCACTGTCCGCACTGCACAAAACTAGCTCATCTCATCAAAAACGAACTTGAATGAAGTGGATCCACTAAAGAACAAAAATAAAAAAACAGACAAACGTGAAACTAATTTCACGGATTTCATTAGTCTCAGGAAGAAGAAACGTTACAATCATCAGCATCGTTCTTAACAATTGCATTGAAGCTGCTATAGTTACACTCTTCAAATTCTTTTCATTGTTCCGTTGTTTTTGTTTAAAAATTCTTTTCCATAAAAAAAGATTGTATATATAGATAATGTATCCCTTTTTCCCTTTAGCAGCGCAGAACCAAGGAAATGATGATGAAAGGAAAAAAGACAGAGCTCCGCATGCATATCCAAAAAAAAAGAAAAAATTATCCCCAAATGTTTTGAGTGAAAAACGAAAATGTAACCAATTAATTAAAACGAAATCCCTCTCTATACTTAACACCAAACAGTGCTGACTGCTGGATGTTGAATAAATTAATAATGAAGCTCTAGCATATTTTTTGTCCTTCCATTTCCATAAGTGAAAATGTTCACCATCCATGTGATGCGGTATAGAAAACTAAGCTGTCACCTACGATAGATGTAATAAAATCAAACTAATCTGAATCAATATTAAATGAGATGGAGTTAGAGAAACACACACTCTCTTTGTCCATCAAACAGATGGGTTTTAATATATGTTTGATGCTGGAACCTGGAACTATGGTGGTGATGGAAAAGAGTGTCTTGATAAGTTGTCGTGTCCAGAGATTACAGAAAATATGCTCGTCATTTATTTTATTATCAGTAATTTAGTTTTTCTTTCATATTGTGTTGGACATCAGTGGGTGGTTTGGCCCTTGGTTGTGTGAATTAGATTAAAAGACACCCTAATAGAATATTTTTGCAAACGAAGTTACAAAGAGGACAATATAGTCATGTTATTTCTTGTGTATCGTGATAAAGGAATCAATTTGCCAGTAATAGCTATCTTCTTTGTGTTTTGTTCACTTAAGGCATTCGAGTTGACCGACAAAAATCTTTAAGTTATGATCTTTCTTTTTCATGAAAGTTAATGAAATTTGTTTGTATATTTAATCATATAAATTGAATAATACTCTATTTCTGAATCATCAAATAGCCTAAAGACTACGATATATACGAGTAATATATTTACTTTATTTTTCTCGTGAATTTAAACATTAATTTCCGAAATTATACCGGAAGAATGGGCAAATATTTTACTTGAAAAAAAGAAAAGGAAATTGAATCGGAACTTCTAAAATCGACCCAGTTTGTCTTGGAAAAATAAAATTACAGATTAGAGTTATTTATTTGGCATCCCAGATAAATTTATTGCTATTATCAAGAGTACATATTGATAGATATAAATGCCACGTTCTGCATACAGGAATGTTATCAGAAGAGTTCGAAAATCGAAATCCAAAGTGGGGGTTGACAAGGCTGTATATTGTCACTAATACTGTTCGTATTGGTGATAAGCGATGTACAGCACGCAGCTTTGTCGACTGGAAATGGAGAAATTCAGTGGACTCTGCAATCACACCTCAAACATCTGGACTATGCGGACGTGCGTCGTATGCTTAACCTCTCATAGGATCATTATATCTCCATCAAATGATAAAAAACATGAAGAGCAGCTGAAATCTTGGCGCTAAAGACCAATACGGCAAAAACTAAAAGGATCAGCCTTGGAACTTTCTCAGCTATCCAAGTCGATATTTCGGGACGACCAGTAGAGAATTTCCAATATCTTGGAAGTATTGTGGCTGGGTTCGGAATGTTGTCAAAAATATGGATACACAACTCTTTAAGCTTAAAGAACAAGCTACGACTGTTCCGCTCCAAATGTTGAATCCGTGCTACTTTATAAGTTCAGCACTTGGAATGTCACATTCGTTGTCACAAGAAAGCTGGAAATGTTCATTAATAGGTCTCTTTGAAACATCTTGAAAATTTTCTGGCCCAACCGTACCTTTAATGATGAACTTCATGCGAGAATAAGTCAAGAACGCAAAGACTATTATACGACTATTATACGAACACTCAAGTGGCAGTAAATTGACCATACGCTTCGAAAAGGTGCAATGGAAGCTTGAGCCCGCTCACACAGGCAGGCAGACAAGTGCACCAACCTAGAAGATAATTGGGGAAGAATAGTCAAAGAAGAATTAGCACAACTGGGGAAGTTGGAGAGAGATGAGATACATCTCCAAAAATCGTACACGATGGCGGGTAGGAGTTCCCAACAAGGGGATCCTTCCGGACATAATAGGACCTATTTCAGTATATTCAAATAAGAAATTAAATTGAAACATTTGTCATTTTCTGTTAGACGTCCACAAGCGTTCGGAAACAATCCAGAAGTCTTCTGAAATCATTCGATTGGTACACAGAAATACACTTTTGATATAAATTCTTTGAAGTTGAACCACGCGAAATCCCAATAAATAAATTTTAGATATAATTTATATAAAAATATAACACCTTATTCTGTTGATTCGCTTAATTGAGCAGAAGCAATTAACACTGGTAACTCGACCTGCACCCAAAGACTGCGGGAAGTTTCTCAAAACACTCATATTACAACTTTCTAAATTTTAAGTTAAATTTTAGAGAAGGGTTTAAACTGCTTGTAGGTACTCGTCTTATCCAAACAATTTAATCAGATAAACGCTCCACTCTCAAAAGTGCTATTTCATCTGAAACACTCCCTATTAATTGAAAATGTTACAAAATATGCTATATACCTTCTATCCAGGCACCTAAAAGAATGTTGATCTACCTACAATACAAATTCTATGAAATTACAGACTTTCGATGAAGCTTCCGTAATGCATTTCGTATTTTTTTTTTTTACTTTCTTGAAATATCTCACCCTATAATGCAGTTCAATTTTCCATTAAGTTAACTATAAAAATTTCAACATCCACTTGATTAAATTCTAATTCATACCAAATCCAATAAAAAGCTCTCAGCTTAAGTGGCTATTACTATACGACTTGAATTTTATGATCTTTCAGTTTTGATTGGCGGCGCCAAGTGGTCCAGCATTTTAAAAGTCTATATATCCCCAATGAAGGAAGATGAAGAGCGTTCTTGGCAGATACTTTGCAGAAATCTCATCACGTTCCATAACAACACCAGCACATCGCTGCATGTCATTGCAACAGCATTCATCAAAATCCGTTGATGTCCTGTGAAGGTTTTTCCATCATCAACAAAACAGACACATCGTCTCGTCGTCTCCTTCACGTGTGTTTTCGGTGGCGCAGTGGCCACTCTGGTCTTTTATAAATATATAAATACTATGCAGCATATGTATATGTATACATGGGAAAGTGTCATCTGGATGTCGTCCTTTATAATGGGTCGATAGTATTTGTTTTTGTCAAGAATTTTAATTCCTCACACTTTGGTAAAAATTTATGTTTTTGCATTTAACGGGGGTCCTTGGAATTTTATTTAATTAAACTTATTACTTGCATTCATTTATTAAAGAGCTCAAACTACTGGAATTAATATTGTTGTTTTTAATTGAAAAAGTTAAAATGCTTAATGGATGTCCTTGTTTGGAAAATAATGTATACAGCCAGGGTGACCATGCTTTGATAATAGAAAAACAAATCAAATTATTTGTAGGCACATATATTTATTATTTTACTCGATGTAACTCGCCCACTTCGCTGCTGACTTCACATTTCATATCAGTAAAGTTTTTAAAAAATAATAATTTTAACATAGTAGAGCCAGTCAAAGTCGAAACATTTTATGTTGGCAAATTTTTTATGTTTTGAGTGTAAAAACATTGTATTTTGTTTGTTTTACTTGATATATTTGTTTATTATTTAAATAAAAAATGATTTCTTTATTTTTTTTTTATTTAAAGACATTTGAATTCAATGTTTTTTATGAAACATCACTTTGGACACACTTTTTCAACTTTAAATTGAGTTACAAAAAAAGGCCACAAATTCCCGTCTTTAAATTACGGGAAAAAATCCTTATATATTTGTTCACATAATCCCAAAAACTCTGATGCATAGACCTGTGCTAGAGAGATTTGATTTAAGAAGTCAGTCCATTTTTTTTCAAAATTTTTAGCCTGAAAATTTATTTTTCGAAAAATATTCACAAAAAGAAATTAATTGATGGATTTTGGGGTTTAAAAAAGGGTATAACATGATATTGTAAGTTTTGCCTTTGATTTTCAATATTTTTTTTCAAATTCAAGTAATTTTTGTTTATAAAACTGCCCCTCCCGCATTAATGGGGGAAGAAGACCCCTACTCATACGATTTTTTTCTTGTCTCGACCTAACCTAAACGCTCTAACCCTTTTTACATCTTATCGAAAACAGTTATTTAAAAAAATTGGTTTATTTTCTTTTATCCTCACTGCCTAGCTTATCATATGAAACACCCTGTACAGATATTTTTTTTTGAAACTCACTAGTTTGATAGCCATAAAAATTCCCTTAAGTAAATAGAAAAAAGTGTTACGACATCTTTATTCCCTTAAGAGTTATGATTTAAGCAACCAACAAAGTCGAAACGGGCCACTGTGCACCGCCCCGCACGTGTTGCTTGTTTAAGTCCATGTATACTTCTTTTAAGCTAACACTACAGTTCTTCTTCTTCTGGTTCAAAGCCAGGTGGTTGCTTCATGAAGATGACTTCATTTAGCTTTCCGTTGAGAAATGCAGACATTGCATCTAAATGATGTATTTTCATTTACTAAATATTACTGCCACAGCTGGTCACTCTAAATAATAAACTTAACACAACGATACCCTTGTTATACTCATAGAAGAATTTTTTGTAACCAGCTGGATATGGCTCCTTCTTCGTTTGAAATAAATGAAACATTATCTTCGTGCTAATGGAAGTGTTATCATTATACTGATGAATCCATCCATTCATATGTCATAATATAGCTATAGATCCAATAATTGCAGTCAACTATGTGTTCAATCATTGCTGAATCTACCAACATGCATTTGAAAATTTACCCTTTGTTGATATTTCTCAATAAATTTGACTTTGTTTGTCATTTTTTTTTCGTCGGTTGACTCCTACATATATAAAAGAAAGAATTTTTCTGCTTTCATCTGGAATTCACAGTCAGTCGAAAAGAATCTCTTGACAAAAAAAATTGTTATGCTGCAATTTATTTTATGTCTTCGCATACCAATTTGCATTCCCAACCATCAGGATTGCTGCTGCTGCTGCTGCTGGATGATAACATAAACATTTTTGGTTTCATTGTTGTCACAAGGATTGGGGACGTTAAAGTAAAGAAATGTATATTTTATGTGCAATTGACTGAGGATACATATACCGACAGGAATGGATGCATCTTTATTTCAAGAGCTTTATATTGAAGCACACCATGCACAATATAGTTTATACAACTAGAGAATTTTGAAGATGCAATGCAGACTGCAGAGTGGATCATATTTACAAGTATAGAGGTAAGCATGAAGAGTCGTCTATATCGACTTTTTGTCGGATTTTGACAGTTGAATGGAGTTGAGTTTTTGGAATTTAGTATGCGTCCTTCAAGATTATGTTCTTTTGCTTGTTCAAAAATATTTTTTTTCAACAGGGAAATGGCAAGAGAAATAGATTATTTTAATGTTTTAAGGAAAAAAAATATTAAACAAAACATTACCTTGGTAAGAAGCAAAGTAAAAATTTATTCTAAGTTTTTTTCTTCTTTTTTTTTACTTGAATTTTGTTACATCTATTTAGGTATTTTATCTTGTAAAATAATACAGGACTTGGTACCATGTGCTAGTTGTGAGATTGCTGATAGCAATTTTGCATAAGTTCTTGTTATAACGGATTAAAGCAGAAAATATAGACAATATTTTTTATAAAAAAAAAAAAAACTTATGATCTATGACCTTGAAATGGGGGAGGGTAAGTATAACAATTTATTCCCGTCTTTCACGTTAACGGCTTTACTGATGAAATAACGATAGCGTATAAGTAGTTTAAAAACATATATATACAAATCAGCCTTAATAAAGATTTAACTCAATTACGCGGTCGAAATTCTAGAGCTATAACCTTAGACTCCGCGATGTTGAATTATTTTCAAAAATATATAAAAATGTTGGAAATTTTATGATCTAGGATTTTTATTATGGAAAAATGTATTTGTATACGTAGGCTTCTTATAGGGAACTAGAAACATGTGAGAAATAAACAGCTTTCCGTACAACCGCTTTTCGTAAATTTTATGATGTAGTTTCATGTCGAATATTTAATAAGCTTCCACACTCTATTAGAGTTCTACGTCTTATATTTTGTTTATAAAACATGTAAAAAAATGGCTTCTTTGCTTTGATGTGCAGAGTATCGCGTCAATGTTGAATATTTAACTATACCTGATATGTTTATGAAATATTTAAATAACTGTTAAGTTAATTATGTTTTTCTCTGGTACAACGTAATAGTAGATTAACAAATGTAAACCTTTTCTTTTCTTTTCTTTTCTTTTCTTTTCTTTTATTTTTTTTTTTTTTATTTCTTTTTTTGGGTCACCCCACCCACTTAAATTTATAATGTACTCATTGTTTGCCTAGTAGTGACAATAACTCTATTTTTATTAAATAAAAAATAACTTTGTCACTTGTATTTCTTTATTTCTATTTATACATATGTACAAAGTAAATATACACTATTTGTAAATTGGATTTTAAGAAATAAGAAATAAATTATATTCATTCATTCATTCATAAAATTGAAAACGATATAAACTCAAAAATAAAGATGTATAAGATGCTTATCATCCCGAACCTGTTTTATATGTTGCAGAGGCATAGACCTTGTCAAAGACGGATCAGATTGTTTTGAAAGGAAGATTCTCCGGGTGCTTTTGGTCTCGTCTGCATAAACGGGTAGAGGAAGAGAAGATACAACGATGAACTGTACGGGCTACTACAGCGACACCCACCTAGCCAAAAAGGTAAAAAGCCTATGACTGAGGTGTTCGGGTCATTTAGAGCGAATGGACGCACCAACGCTCCGACCCAAAGAGTCTTTGAATCTTAACCCGAGGGACGGCCGCGCCGGCGCAGTAGAGGAAGACAGCGACTCGACTCAGGTGGGGCGCGCAAGTGGAGGGAGACCTCAACAAACTAAGAGTGCGGAACTGGAAACAGTTAGCTATGGACCGTGTTGGCTGGAAGAAGCTTGTTGGTTGAGGCCCTGGTCCACTCCGGACTGGTAGCGCCATCTTAAGTAAGTAAATAAGTAAAATTATTATAATTTTTTTTCGAGTTTTATTTTTTAAATTTTGAGTTTGAAAATATTTTTTCCAAAACTAAGCAAAAACTAACTTCAATTAAAAACAAGATTAAAGAATGAGTTTCTGCGCTTTAAGAAAAGCTATATTTTAAAATTGTAAGAGTTGTCGTTGTTTCTTAATATTAATTTTAAGTTTTAGCATTTTTTTTAATTTGCCCCTCCCAACTTAAGTGGCGGATGTATAAAATGGCCCAATATCTTAAAATCATGTTCATATAATGTACCAACAATTAAAAAAATTGTATGCTTTTATCCCAAAATGCACAATTTTTTTTAACTATAAGCCACTCCACCATATGTAAAAAAGTAAAACCCTTCACTCTTTCAATTGGTTTAATTCGTAAAAGGGTTATTTTTATAAAAACAAATATGCTAATATTTTTTGTAGAAATTTAATTCTTTTTAAACGAGTACAGTCATCCAAACTTTCTGGGTTATTTGTTTAGGTATAACATATATGTATATACCAAAAAATACTTTCTACAGGAGTGATAAAGTTTATTATAAAGCAGATACCTATATCATTTTCGTGTTTCGTCAACTTTTAATCTCATGATTCTCCATTAAGGCTATTCGATCTGGATTATCTATAAAGTATATGGAATAACTTGTAGCGCATATTTAATTGACTATTAAATAAACAACATACATTCGCAAATTAAGGGATTACATAGAAAAAGAAGATTTGACAGTTTATTTGTTTTGATATGCAAAAAGAGAATAAACAGCATTGGTGATGTAGGCTGTTTGATTTTCCCTTTAAATAAACTCGTTGAAAATATTTTTCAACCTACCAATGTTCTACAAAGGTTTAAACTAAAAACAAATATGCAATTCATTTTAAAATAACATTTTTATTGACTGTGAAACTGAGAATTTATGGAAAAGTCATTTATTTTCATTTTCAATAATTTTACTTCTTTAACATTTTTTTAACAAATTTTAAATATTATTTTATTTTAGAAATTCAATTTAACCTTCTGTCCTCCAAATTATATTTTCTGACACTTTCCTCTTACTGGGGTGTAACATACCCCAAATATTAATACAAAACAAAAATAAATTTTATTAAATTTTTATTTCTTTAATTAATTTTTCAAGTTTTTTGTACATAAATATTGTAAAAATACTTTATTCGCACAAAAAAAAAAATACTTATAAAATAAAAAAAAGTGATTTCATTGAATTCATTTAGAAAAAAAATCAAAAAATCGATTTTTTTTTTTGTTTGGTATCTCATACCCCTGTGTGGGACGGAAGACTAACCGCAAGGTAAGGTAGTTCAATCATTTTAAAAATCATTTTGTGTGGAAGGTTGGGTCAAAATTAATTTTTTTTCGGCAAGAATTAATAACTAATTCATCAGCTTTATATTGGCATCAAAATAAACACTAATTTCACTTTTCTCTAAAAATTTAATTTTAAAGTTTGAGGCATTTATCAAACTTTAAAATTAAAATTTTTAATGATAGCTATAATTAGCCCCTTAACTAAGGAGACCGCACAGAAAATTTTATTAAAATAATATAAGATAAATGTAAACATTCAATCAAAATTTAGAAATTCAAGCAGCTGTCAAACAAAATGTGCAAACTGTAGACGAAAACACTTTTTCCTTAATTTGCTAAATTACCTCATTACTTCAAGACTAATGAAAATATAGTACAACGGCATCAAGAAATTGCCAAGCTTCACCTTCTTTTTTCCTTTTATTTCTCTCTAAGAAACCCTTCGTTTAAAATTGATTAAAATTGATCTTATAATGTTTTTTATTAAATAAGGGATTTCAAAGAGATAAAGAAATATGTATGTTCAAAAATTTCAAAACAAAAAAGAAGATTAGAAGGTACTTAGCCGTTTCAAGTTTAAATACCTAATTTTTATGACGCATCCTTTAAAATTTGTAATTGAAAATAATAATTTAAGTCTGCACTCTTTGGAGTGGTGAAGGCTAAACTCTTCATCTATATCAATAGGTCAACGAGGAACCATCAGTAAAATGAAATAAATAATAAAAGAAGTCGAATCCGGAGGGCTCGAAGTATCTTATCGGTATACGCGGGGCCAAAACCCAGCTATACCTACTAATCCCAGCATCAATAACCGCTTATCGCCTCCACCCACGAAGTAGTTTTACATTTTAAAACCACTCAACTATCTGTGGCCCACTTCTTTGAAAACTATGAATATCCATCCCTACACTTTGAGCGTCATGCGGAAAGTATACAAAACTATATTTTGGTATGTATGTCTGTACATTTGTGTTCCATATAACCCAAACCTATATACAGGTAAACAGTTATAAACATCCTCCCGCATGAAAATCAGTGAAACCTCATTTCCTGTTGGATTTTTGGTTTATGGGAAATTAACTTTCAAAGGAACTGTTTCAATGGAGGTTTCTAAATTTGTGAGCGTATAAGTCTCAATCTTTTGAATAAAAAACACACAACATAAACTAACTCAAATCAAAGATGCTTTGATGGAGAAACGATAACATCACGAAAACCACACGAATATGTTGTATTCATTTGGTTAAAACTTTATCCTTCCTGATGGAGAATTTATAATCCTTACGATGTTTTAATGGCTATATGATGGTGAATTTAATGACGCAAATTCGTGTTCTTCCAAGTTGAAGTAACGTCTAGTATTGATTTTAGTGTAGCAATAGATTTTAAGAAATTAAAAGTTTTTCTTTTAAAATGTTTGGATCACAAGTTTGCTTTTGTCACCTGTATATAGAAGAAATGTGCAGCTCTCACGAAACAGCTTTAGAACTTCGCAGATTGTTATGAAAAATTAACTTCTTTTTTTATTGCGCTTAATGAATGACACGTTTTTTATTTATAGAACTTAAAAGCGTCATAAAGGCTTCAGAGTTGTTAATTAAAAATTTGGAAAGACACACGTCATATCCAGAGTTAAATCTTTTTTTTTTTTTAACAGAAAAACATGAAGTACATACTTCATTTAACATAAATTTTTTAAAAGCCCTTCAATCAAATTAACTATGTAGGTAATCGTTTTCAAAGGGTAGATTTGAAATTGATTTATGTATGTATATAAAAAGTTATAAATCCTTTTTTTTATTTTGTGAAGTCTCAGCTTATAGGTAGGTATAAAGGAATCTTGAAATTCTTTGGGTGAGAGTAAATCAATGCTAAAAATTTAAAAAAGAAAACGAAAAAGGTTCAGCAACATTACTATATATACATACGTACCTACTTTTGTTTTACCTATTTAAGATTGTCAAGGTTAAGGGATAATCCAAATATTTAAGAAATTTCTCTTGTGGTGTCATTCCAAAAGGTGGGAGAGCAGGTGGAAAATTCCATTAGTGAATTGGTGTGAAATTCATATATGTATGAGATTTATATTTACGACTGAGTTTATGTTACCTTGAGGTTAAAAACTACACAAACAAAAGTTGTAAATCTTTCAAATGTTTCCTGCCAGTAGCTATATATTCGTATTCTCCGTGCTATTAAATCATTTGATAATCATATGGAAAGTGTTTATTGCATTCTTAAGGCATACTATCTCTCTATATGTACCTCTATTTGGTGTATCCTTTTTCGAATACAAATAAAAATAATTTTGTCTATGTTCAATGGTAAGGAATAAAGCAAAGTGCTTACTCAGAAAAATTAGACAATTTTGCGAACAAATACAAGATAAAACCTCGATTCATGGTATATTGTTTTGTGTTAAGTTAATAAATAAATCGTCCCTTCTGCATAACGGGATTTTATGGAATTTTATTTTTTTATACTTGTGAGTCGTGTGTAAACCAGATTTTCAAAAAGAATTCAAAATTTTGCTAAATGGTCTTCCAATAGGGACTACCGAACTTTGACAGTTGGTTGACAGTTTGGCCATATTGTTGAAGCTACATCTGTCAAATTGGCTGTCATTTTTTCAGTGTGTTTTTTTTTTGCAAATCACCATGGACGGCTATAGCGTTCAACAACACGTGTGAATAATAAAATTGTTTTATCAAATGAGTGTTCTGTTCGGGCAACGTTCCACGCCTATTTTACGGTCGCCATAATCGTCCTACCAAGAGAACTATTCGCAGTCTTGTGGATAAATTTGAGTCCACTGGTTCAGTAATCGTTCGATGAAACGAAAGATCTGCCGAAAACATCGCTGCTGTCCGTGAGAGTGTGCAGGAGAATCCGAGGCAGACGATTCGATTTCGTGTCGCTCACAAGAACTCTGCGTTTCGCACAACACAACTTGGCGAGCTTTGCGTCATGACTTGGGCCTGCACCCGTACAAATTTCAACTGACCCAGGAGCTGAGTGTAAACGACCATAGACATCGACGTGTGTTCGCTGAATGGGATCTGGAGCTGTTGAAAACTGACCCTAATTTTCATCGAAATACCATCTTCAGCGATGAGACCCATTTCTGGATGAATGGGGGACGTCAACCATCACAATTTAATTTTGGGCTGGTGGCTCCATCGGTTTATATTTCTTTGAGAATGACGATGCCCATGCCATCACTGTCAACAGCGAACGCTATAGGTTGATGATTAGTGATTACCATCTAATTTTGGATTTGATTTCAACAGGACGACGCACGGCGCTACGTGCTACGCAGCACACGCCACTTGGGCCTTAGGTTAGGTTAGGAGGGGTGATAGCACGGCAAGACGTAGTACCTGACTCGGATGCCGATTTTGCTTACGTGGGTTCCCATTGAAATGTGACCTGTTAGAATTCGAATCAAGAGAAACAATTTGAGGTCTTCATAGTGTGAGTCTGTTTTATTCTTAGAAATAACTGGTCATAGGGTTCTCGACAACCGACGTGTATTCTGACCATTTGTCGTTTGCGGCTTTGAGAAAACTTGACTGGTGGATTCTGATTTTTTTTTGCACCAGTGGTATAGCTATATTTGGTGAATTCAGTTTGGCTCGGATCAAGTGATGACCCGTTTTTGGAAAATTCATCTGCAATTTCATACCAGTGTAATGTGTATATTACGGTTTCCCGGGACCCATCGGAGGGTAACTGTGTTCGTTGCACTAAGTGTTCTCAACTTATTATGGCATCGGTTAACCGGTTTGGACTTTGTGACAATTGATGAAATTGTTTTGACTGTCGCCTGACTATCGATGAAGATATCGATGTTCATATTTACTAGTTCGTATAAGGACAGAGTCTTTGCGGCCTCGTAAATTGCATGCACTTCCGCTTGAAAGACACTGTAGAAATTTGAAAGTTTATTGATCTATTTAGGGGTAGGCTATCTGAGAAGATGCCTGGCCCTACCCCTTCATTCGTCTTGGAGCCGTGCGTCTGTAAAAACCGATACATGATAAGAATTGATGACCCTGTTTTCTGCCCAAAATTCCCTTGTGGTCTGTTAGGGCCACTGGATAAATATCGATGTGCGGTACTGTGTAGTCTGCTTGAATGTCTTTGTCATTATAGTTCATAATGGTTCTATGTCCGAAAAGGCCCTCTTTCCAGTGTTATTGCACTGTTTAAGTCGTAGAGCAATTGGCCGCCATTTCTTTAGTAAATAAATCAAGTGGGGCAAGTGAAAGGAACGTTGCGCCACTTGCGCTTGGTTATCTCACGTGGAGATGATGTGAACTGGCCACCGATATGGTGCCATTTGACCCCGTTAGACTTTTTTTGATGATGTTTTCTGAAGTCGCAGGTCTATTTGAATAAGCAACAAACAACAGCGACCCTCAAAGCCAACACACCCTATGCCATCGGTCAAATTCAGCCTGATTTATGCGCCAGAGTCATGGAAAATTTGACATTTCAGATGTGCGCCAACCAAAGAAGCTGCGGTGGATATTAAAGGATATTATAATCCATACATAATGGAGTCGATATAGGTCTTTTAAACATTCTTTTCTTTTGCTCCAATCTTTCTTCAAATAACCCCTTAATTATTACAAAGGAAACATTTATTTGATTCGTTTTTATTTGATAACTTTAATGCAATATTTGTTTACTTATATTTTTTCTACTAAGCTCCTCCAGCAACTTTGCTTCAACAAATTCCGCTTGACTCCTGTTGATTCTATTGCAGTATAGCAAGTGTGTCATACGACCAATGTTAAATGCGCTTAGAACCATGGCGATTATCAAACTATCTGACAGTTGATCTTCACCCAACCATATTTACACCTTCTTCGAGTCTTAAGCTACATATTTTCCTCATTATATTTGAATTTTTAGTGGTGAATTTTCCCACACAGCCCTTGCTGTATGGACCTTCTTGACATAGTTAAGTTGATTTTTCAAATGTTAAGTTCTCATTTTTAAATCGCTCATTACTTGGCGCCCCTATCAGACAGCGCCATGTGCAATTGAACGTTTCCAACACCCCCCACTTCCACACTGTCATTCATTTATGAAAATGTCCCCGAATATTGTCACGTGAGAAGCGAAAAAAAGAAAATCCAGTGTGACAGCTAAATGGTATGTGCGTAGTAAATCGATGGGTAGATTGCATCTAATATCAACCGACAGTCCATTCACTTTCAAAAGTAATTTTCAAGCTCGACATGAGCATGAAAGTTTTTTTTTATTATTTCCGATAGTTGGATTTGGTAAGTGGGTATTACGACGGAAAAAAGGTTTTCGGTGGAAAGACTATGTTGCCAAGCACACATAGAAATATAGAACAAAAATGTAAACCAAACTTTTTAACAACATAAAAACTCTGTGTTAACTTTTTAAAAAATAACTACTTACTTATGTACATGAACAAATACAAGGTGGCAAAAAAGTCATAACTCAATTTTTTTAATAGCTGGTATTAATTCGAACTCACCATTTGAAAACAAAATGATGTGTCATACCACCTTGTATTCAATAGTTTTTGATTCAAATAATTCAAAAAATCTATTTCTTGGCTTTACTAATTTAATTTAACAAACGAAATTCCCTTAAAATCAAACAATTTATTTGTTGAATAAATAAACCAATAACAATTAAATAATTTATTCCGAAAATATCATATATATATGTAATTATAGTATAACTAAATAACAGCTTTTCTTTGTTTTTAAATAGGTAGATACATTTAATTTTAATATTTCTAATTTAGCTCTTAAATAACTTAATATTTTGTATATAAAAATGAAGCTTAAAACTAATATAAAACGATTTTTATAAATACACATTTATTATATATATTTTACATCTACATATATTTATGTACTTCTTTTACACTACGTGCAATTTTTATTTCAGAAATATTTTTTTTTAATTATTAATTGTTTTTATGTGCTATTTGACTATAAGAATTCTTATTTTTATTTATTTATTTATTTATAAATAAACATTCAATTTGAGTGTTTTTTTTTAATTTGGCCACCATTTTAAATTCGAAATAGTGTTTGTGTGTTTGGGTTTTTAATTTTCTTTTTTAATTTTTAAGATAGTCGATGTGTTTCTTATAATTTAATTTTTTTAAGCGTTTTATATGAATTGGGTTGCATTTCATATATAATTTACTGCCATTACATCAACAGAAAATTTTGGACTCATTGACGCCTGAATTTTATTAACGATAAATCAACTCATAAATCAATGTCATTGTCGTTCGTCCCTTTTGTGGGATTTAACTTAAGAACTCCTCAATGACCAATACACTTCCCCCAACCTCAACACTCAACAATGCTGGGTTGGTGCCTTATGTGAATAGATATATTCCAAAGAGTTTCGCCATAGTAAGTTGACTTATAAATGGTCACTTCGTGATTTATTGCCCATAATTATTACAAAACCTGATTGATTAAGGTTATTTTGAGAGTAGAAATTACCCTTTAAATATACGAAAAATAAAAAGCATTGATTTATTTTATTTAAATATAGACTTATTTTTTAACAGAAAAAACAAATCCTGTACAATTTTAAATGTCTGCCATTCCTTTACACTGTAGGACAGCTGTTATTTTATTTAAGTGAAACAAAAATTAAAAAAAAATAAGTTTAGCTGCTAAAAAATTTTAGTACAAAAAATTATTTTAATAGCCTTATTTCCAAAACATTATCAACATGCAACAAAAAAAAATATAAAATAGTTTAACTAAAATAAAATAGTTTAAATAATATTTTGGTATTTTAATAAAATTATTTAATATTATTTAATTTTAATTTATAATTAATCAATTTTAAAGAAATAAAATAACCATTATGATCTAATTAAGAAAGTAAGGGTTTTGTGTTTTGCTCCATGGAAGACGATGTATCCAGGGACTATTTTCGAGTTCCACAAAATTCTTAAATGGATTTGTGGCAAAGTTAAAGAGAAAAATAAACTTTCAATAGAAAGTAAGTTTTCGAGAAAAAAAAATATTTTTTTCAGGACACACACAAGAATGATGATATTCAATCCGTTCCAACTTACATCCTGTTATTTGCTTGAAGTTTAAATATTGATGAAGTTGATTTTTCTCGAGGTAACAATTTTTTTTTTTTTTTTTTACGAAAAAGCTAATTTGTCTTTAAGGGTTTAGCATTAGCAAAGTCAATGTATACAGTTATATTTTCTTTATAATTTTGTTTTACTTTCAACCATGAAAATGAACAGAAAATGTGTATAAGAATTTTTGAAATTCAATTATTTTTCGTGGGCACGACATTATGGTAAATATCTTCATGGTGATGAATTTGTAAGGTTATATAGGTGCTTTTAAATATTCTATTAGACCAGAGGTGTGTGTGTGTGTGTATGAAGCTGTTGAAAATTTCGAAACAAAATTTACAAGATTAAAAAGTTAAGGTTTTGTTTTACACAATATAGCCATTAGTTAAATATGAGAAAATCTTAACAAAATTAAATTATTTTCTTAAGAAACAAATTGCAAACTGCTTAGCGAATTATCTTGCTCTCATATATGACTCCAGGATATTATGTATAATATGACTGGGAGCATTGATGATGTAAGAAATTGATAAATAAATATAAAATGAAGAGAAAATTAAATTTCTTAAATATAAATTGTAAAGAAATTTGCGCAAAATTATAGACAGCCTATTTTAAGGGTCTTAGCCTGACACTAATGAATAATTTTTTTTCTTAATTTTAAAGTCTTTCTTTTTTGAATCTTTTTAAACTTAAATTCAATATGAACAAATCGAAATCATAAAAGTTTGTTGGAAAATGGATTGGATAAAACTGACCTCATTTCAAAATCTCGGATTTTGGTATAATCTCGCAACAACAAAATTACATTACTAGAATCTTAAAAACTATAAAATCTGAAAAATTTTAATCACACATTTCAATAAAATATATATATTTTATTAACGTAGTTTGTAGCTACCTATGTTTTTCGAAAAAAAAGAGAAAAGCGATTTAATACGAAAATTTGATAAAGGAGAGAATTTTCTGCGGTTGCGAGATTTGTCTTTGAAATTTCGATAGTTAATCCGTAATTTTGAAAACGCAAGATTTCGTTATTCTGAATTTATTCAGAAAATGTGTCTTTTTTGAATCTTACGATTATAAGCTTCTATTACTCCGGTTCAACGGGCTCTGTATATTTGTACCACAATTATGGAACGCTTGTAAGTGTGAGAAATATGACCACATTATAGAGATTTTATTTTGCTGTCGATTAATAAACCAGTTTCGTGTGAAGAAATATGACAGATCCCATTAATAGTCAAACCAATTTCGCAATAGTTAAGATTGATGCTCTATTGTAAAAGGTTTGTAATAATATATTAAAATATCCCATACGCAAAAAAAAATAAAATAAAATCAGGCTTTGACGGCTTTAACTTGAATGCAACTATTAAAATAAAAAGTGGGTTTGAAATCATCTACATATTAATTGACAAAAACGTCAATACTGTTAAGTGTCACAATAAATTTAAATCGCAAGTATGAGCGGAACAGCTATGCTTATTGTTTCATTTTAAATTAAACAATCGAATCGTGAGAAAAGTGGGAGCCTTTTAAGCCGGTTGTTTGAATATGAAAAAAGTTCAAAATTTCATCCGGTGTTTGATTTTACTTGCAAACCGATAATTTCGTAAAAGTTCTCTGGTGATTTTTTTATCGTCTTTTATTATATGACAATTTCTTTTTTTAGCAAGATTTTATTTTGCTAATTGTTAATTCTCATTCTGACATCTTGTAATTCGTTAATGTTTCTTTATCTCGCCTGTTTGTTACCTAACCATTCCGTTATATCGAAATTCTTTAACATGTACCTATCAAAAATATCGAAATCAAAAAAACAGAAAAGCTACAAAATATACATAATTAAAAATTAAAAAAAAAATAAAATAATAAATTGGAAGTTTTTGTTTTTGTTTTTTGCCCGGGGCCATGGCATTGTTTATAAAAGAAGTTTTTTTTTTATTAATACAAATTCTTTATACTACTGAAATACATCAGCCAAGTAGAAGACTTAGCACTTTTTTATTTGGGCTTGTTGAATTACTGATTCAAAATAGCTTTTAACGGCCTTTAGTACTACAAAAATTTTGCGTTTCGTCCCGGCGATCTCACTTGGACTATATCATACTAAATATTCGTTACGAAATCTATGTATGATGAACTGAACTTAACAAAAAATTGCGTATTGACAAAGGCCCTCCTAGTCAACTGATGAGTTTCACCAGGGTCATTGCATGCCGAAAACCAGGACTTTTCGAAAGCCCTCTTTTAGATATGAAATAATCAGCCTTCCTTAAATTCATTTTACGAAAAGGTGTATTACTTCTGTACCATATTCTTGTACTGAATATTTATTTGATCAACTTATAAGTTATACTAAGCGATTAAAAAACATAAAATAGGGGTATTCATGTAACGTCGTAAGTTTACAAATTATTTAAAATGATAAGTTTACACAAAAGTATGCATGAACGACATTTTTAATTCATTCGGTTACAAGCTGTGATTCAATTAATCAGCTGTTCGTTAAACTTCAAAATATGAATACAAATAAGCCGAGTTCAGATTTCGAAGTTATTTTTGAATGGAGATCCGAATGTCACGGAACTGAAAAAAAAATGTAAGATACACTAAAAAAGTCACGTTTTTTTTAAAGACTGACGGGAATTAGATGAGAAAACGATTTCGGGGCTAAATGTAGAACTGTAATACATAATCGCAAACTCACGGCAGTGATCGAACGGAAATGAGTGAATACAAGAAAAATCATATGGCTGCCCTTAATGGTGGACTTTCGTTTTCGGTATAGTAAAAGTTGTCCCGAGCTCAACTCAACTGAAATTTGGTGAAAGAGGAATCAGAAAAATAAATGGTTCCATTCACTTTGATGACAATTAGGAAAGCATATACCATATGGGCCATTATATGAATTTGTGTAAATAAACAATGCTGATCAATAGAGAAACTCCCGCCTTATAACAACAGACTGAAACTGATAGACATGCCTAGTCTTGAGAGCAGACGCTTGTATTTATCTTTTGTCTTCATTGTGAAACTTATAAACGGAAACATAGACTCTTTGCACCTTCTATCTCGCATAAACTTTAATATTCCCCAAAGGAGCTTGAGGAATTTGTCCAGATGCATATTTATTTCAAATTATCGGACTAATTACGAACCATTTTCTCCTCTCAATAAAATGTTTAAATTATTTAATTTTTTCAACAGTAAATATACTAATTTGTTCAACCAAACTGTTAATACTTCAATTAAATTTAAATCAACTGTTTTTCAATTTTGTAACATGTACATATAATTGTAACCTTTAAAGCTAGCAATTAGCTGAGTTAATAAATAATTAATAAATAAATAAATAAATAAGAAAAGAAAATTAAAAAAAAATTGAAGAAACTAAATTTTTTTTTGTAATAGCTATATTGCTTTTTTTACCGCCACATTATTCACTCTGCATTTAAGTTAGATTTAAATAAATTTCAAATCCGCGATCATTAACCGCCATATTATTCACTAGATTAATCCAGTTTAAAATTTGAATCCAGATAGATTTAACATTGAATTTATATTACACACAGAAAAATTATTGGTTCAAAACAACGTAAAATTGGCATAAATTAAATAACAAACATTGTTAATATACAACCTGCAAAGTCACCAGATTAAATTATACGATTCAACTCGATTAAATAAAACTATTCAAATCCACACACTGATTTGGTTAAAGTATATACAAAATGTATTAAACTACTTCTGGGTTAGTTTGTTCTGTTTCAATTAAGTTAGTTAATGAAACATATTATTAAATCGTTCATAGTAACAAATCTACTCAGAGATGTGTGAAATCAACTAAATATAATTATTTTATTTAAACAAGCTACTCGTTTAACATAAACGATCTTCAAAATTGTGAATCCTAACCAAGTTTCTCTATTAATATTAACGTTTTTAAGTTTTTATTTTAAACAATTTATTTTAATCGAGCCGACTACATCAGAATAAACATAGTGAACTATGTAATTTTTACCCTTGACTACGTAATATTTAACACATTTTTTTAACCCACCGAAAAATGCCCCGGTAAGTAATGATTTTTCTGCGTGAAATTTACATCCGGATTAAAGTTTTAAACTGGATTAATCGAGTGAATAATATGGCGGTAAATCTATGCTTTTCAATATTATTATAAATGGACTTAATTTTATTAAGTATCAAAATGTTCGGGTATAATGCGTTTGATTCAGATGTCAAATCGTTTAATCTAAATTGCAAATTTGTGAAATGTCATATGATAGATACATATTTGGCGTGTTCAGAAAAATGAGAACTCAGAGATTTTTCTCACTCAAAAAGTGAGCAAGCGAATCCAAATTTTTTTTTCCTCAGAGTTTTGACAGCAAAGCGGAGAAAATTTGCTGAGGAATCCTATTCATGGAACTGAGATTGTTGAGATCTCCAAGATCTCATTTTCCTGAACATGCCAATTATAAAATTAAGTTTTTCTTTTCTTAATTTCAGGATTTCTTTTTCTCTTTCATGATTTATTATTTAGTAACAAAAACTTAAAATACAAAAATTCATATAAGCTTGAAAAGAAATGAATAATATGAAATTGGATTTGAGTACTCAATCAGGACTCCGGAGGGAAATGTAAATTCAATGGAATTAATCGACACTAGATGGAATAATGTGGACTTGAATTTAATTTTCGGATTTAAATTACTTAAATTATCGATTTAAAATTAATCGGGATTAATAGAGTGAATAATATGGCTGTTAATTTCATCATTAGTAAAACAAAAGATGAAGTACATATTAAGGAAAAGAAAATAATTACAAAAAAACTATTTAAATACAAATAAAACTTTGGTTAAGACTAGTTCTTATTTTGTTGAAAGTTAGATAAAATGTACTTATATATACATACTAAGGGCCAGTTTCACAGTGAAGTTAGTGACACTTAAGTGCCAAATATGGTAAAATAATTCCCAATTTCACAGTGTAAACTTATCGGAATAAGTGACACTTAAGTCTCCCATGTTGGCCACTTAAGTTCCACTTACTCAGGTAGTAAAACTGCGGCTAAAGTGCCAAAATGTCAGAATTAAGTGCCACTTATTTTGTTAAGTATGCACTGTGAAACTGGCCCTAAGTATATATAAATAAATAATAAATTTAATAAAGTTTCGAAGCGTCGAAAAAAAAATATTTTAAATCTATTGTTTAATCTATATTTTCTTAAAATTAGCTTCCTTTTTTTTGTTTTTTGACATTTGTTTATTGAATTAAAAAAAAAAACAATTATTCCACAACAAAGAAGTTATAATTTTATTTCGTCATTAATTTGAAGCCCTTGCATATATTTCGATTAGTTAAATTACATTTAAAAATTATACGAAGGTTTTTTAATAATTATACAAATTTAACATATACATATACTACTGAAATAAATCAACCAAGTAGAACACTTAGCACTATAATTTAAAAATTATATTTTGTTTAATAGAAAAAACAAATAACATTTTATAATATTTGTAATAAGCTTACAAGGAAAGCATTAGTTTTATTAAATAATAATTAAAAAATTGCCATTTACTACGATCAAACATTGAATGTCTCGAAAATTTCTTAAAGATTTAATTAATACAAACTAACTTACAAAATAATCAGCATTAAACTATCACAATAGGAATATTACATACTTTTATAATTTTAATTTTAAAGTTAATATTTTAAATGAAAATATGTTTGGTTAAAGAATTGTATATATCTCATCATATTTAATACAAAACATTAAAAGAACAATATATATTTTATGATATTTAATTAAAATTTAACCAAATATGTATATATATATATATATAAAATAATATTAAATATTAAACAAAAATTTCAAAATATCAAAATAACTATTTCACAGAATTGAGCTTTATTTTAAAATGGGGAAAAATATTCCAATTTTAATTTCTTAAATTAAGTATTTTACTATACAAAAATGTGTTGTTTTTTTTATGTTCACTGATTGTACCTTTCAATAAATCACTATTCAACTGTCAACATTTCAATTTAAAGCTTTAAACTATATTATCATCACAATAATGTATTTTCGATGTTCATAAAAACAATTCCAAAATATTTGGTTGACTGGATATTTAATTTATGTTTTATATCGGTTTGTAGATATTTTTTGTATATTTTTGTATGAACGGACATCCCTAAAAGGTAATAAAACTTTTCAAATCCGTAACCCGACATTTATAGTTTCCAATGTTAAGAAACAAAAAAAAAAGAATTGCTGAGTTAAATCCCCTGAAAGGGTTTTTGCGAAATCACATCTGTTATGAAATATTTTTTTTTTTATCGGGCACCCTCACTCTAATTCACAGCGATCCCTGAGTTATTACCGTGTCCTTTCATTTTTATGACAATGAAATAATAAAAAAAAAAGAAAATCCCAATGGGATTGTGACACACAGACGCAAAAGGTCCCAAATCTCCTGTGATCCGTATCATTTTGCGAGCACATTTTTCTTCTTCCTTTTTTTTTTTGTTGTGTAATTTATTCAGAATTCAGACGTTTTCCTTAACATAGAAAGGATATGAGCTTTCATTCTTAAATTTCGTTATTTTTCTAACAATAAAAACTTAACTATGTATATAACCCAAAACAAAACACACAAACAGATATACAAAGCCACACGTATATTAGCCAATTGGTAAGCTTCTTCCTGCATCATCGTCGTCCTTCGCTTCATCATCATCCCCTTGTCCTTTTATCATTAGTTTTCGTTGAATTGTTCAATTGGAAAGCCGCCGCTGAAAATATACTCTGACATAGCAAAACAGGATCGTTTCATTAGAAAACTTCGATTATTATCATCTCGACTTTTGTCCTTCGCCATATTGCACACATATATGTGGGCCAGCTAGGCTGTCACATAGAATTCTCGACTTCGTTTTTGGCATTTCTCACGCGCTATATAGCAAAGGGCAATTGTTATTAGGATCACTATGGTAATGCCCATGCCTATGCTGACCCACATGATTTCCTCGTTGATGCCCACATAGGAGCGTCCTGCGTTGGAAGAAGACTTAGTTAACCACAAGCAGAATTTTGCAAATTATAATATGAACTCTTACCATCGTAATAGTTGTTGGAGAACCCAACTTTACCAGCAACTCGTCCAGCTGGCATGATGTGAATTAATTTGGGTCCTGAAAGTAGATGGATGCGTATAACTGGCATCCAATGCAGAGAGGGAACCAGAGTAGTCCTGGCAATAAGGAGTTGAATGTATGTTCATAAACTCACTATCGTTTTATGTGATGTAGTTGTACTACTTGTGTGTGGTTGGTCATTCGCACCAGCATCATCATAGCACTGCCATTGTCTGTAGCCTTAATCAAGTGTATATCTACAAAGGAAAAACATAAAACATATTTTTGAAAATTAAATTCAATAGAACACTTCCGGGTATAAGTTTGTGAAATTGAATTTTTTGGGCTTTATCAATTTATTATATGAGAACCCAGGTTTGCTTTAATGGAAAAATATTGTTTCGAGCTAATTTTAACAGAAAAGTTAATTAAAGAGCTGGGCAAAAATGATTTCCAATCAGAGGTTAATATAGATGTTTAGACTTCATTTAAATTAAATTCAGTAAATTAACTAGAATAACAGAGGTAACCGAAGCTATACAAAGGCACAACTGAATTTAATGTGAATAAAATCAATCAAATGCATTAAGTTGCGTATATTAACAAGGCCTCGACGAGTTCAAGTGAAAACGCGCGCCGTCCGAAAGAAACGCCAATTTTCATGGAATAAAGTCCTTTTAAAGATTTTTTGAATCTACATTTTTCGGAAGCTACATACCACCTGCAACATTATTCATATTAGGTGATTTTAATCTTCCAAAAGTAGGGCATACTGACTCTGAAGCGGGATTATTACTCTACTTGTTTTACCTGTTTTTAATCGTAGATATGACTATGGAATACTATTTTCTCAGATGTCAATAGATGTTTTTCTGCATTTTACTTATGTTTGAAAAACTGCTTATCTGTTTGTGCCCAGTTGAAGAAAATGTCAAATGATTTTGTAAAATCACCATGGCTATCAAAAGATGTTAGAATTTGAAATATGAAAACTAATTTTTTAGGAAATTTCCTGCCGAATTTCGAACTTCTGTGTTAATCTTCCAGTGAAATTGATGCAATCTGCGATATGTTTTCATTTTCTGACTTCTTTCAAGATGTATACAAAACTCATTATGCTTGTGTTAATAGGTGTGCAAGTATTTTCTTAGCATATATTGAATTATTCTTAGTACAGCTGTAAACTTAGGACCTAAAACACGAAATCTCTGAATCCTACAGTTCAAATCAATTTAATAGCCCAGCAAATATTTTTGTTTTAAAATTATTAGAAAATATTTCTAAAGCTTTAAAAGGTAACAGAGTCTTTCGTATAAACAGTATGATCGAAATTGGTTGGGCAGTTATAGAGAATATCAGAAAATAAAAAAAATTGCTATTGGGTGGTAAATTCATACACATGATTTTGTTTATAAGAGTCTTTGTGCCTTCAGTTTCGTGTTAGTCTTTTTTGCTTTTTCTAATACGTCCCTTCTTTTGACCGACACTTTTTGTTGGAACCAATAAAATTTTAACTAAATACTTATTTTTTTTTTGCAAGTTATCTATTTTTTCTGAAAGGGTTTGGTTTGTATTGGTGTCTAAAACTCACATTTTTTTTGTAACTGAAAATTTTATGCACAGATCCCAATTTAGTTTTTTAATTTTTGTTCGTTAAGGGAAAGACAGGAGAAATGCTTTATGCACAGGTGTTAATCCATTGAGTCAGACTCACGTAGTGCATGCCGACTAGAACGCCTCCAAACCCTTTGGTTTGCTGATCTGCCCCCAGAACTGCTCTTTGCATTACTTCAGGGAGGGGTTAACATATTTCGCTTGTTCATCTTTCGGGCTAAACATGGTTCTCCATAAATTTCTTCTTCTCTTTTTTTTCTTTTGAGAATATTTTTCTACGTAGGTACAGATTTTTCTCCAATTTAAGTCATTGCTCAGCTGTCAACTGTGTTTTCCTGGTCAATGTCACCAACAGTTCTTTCCAGATCTCGACGCTCATTATCTCTTCTGCTGCAATGTTATTCTGAACATTTTACAGACAAATGCAGAGTTTAAAACCTCTTATTATAGATCGCCATACAAAATTTGGCATGTTATTTTTCTATATCTGTAAAACATACAAAAACGACTTACAAGGTTCTGCACTTTAACTATCGATATGTAAGAAAGAACCAGCACCCACAAATTAAAACAAAACAAAAATAGATTGCCGAATAGATTTGAGGTGTAGCGAAGATATTTGAAATGAGATCGAACCCTTCCTACCATTATTCAAAGTTCTTAAGAGATACCATCTGTTTGGGTTTGTCTCTTTAATGGTTTAAGACAACAGAAATTCAGGAGAATTTGTCATTTCTCCTGATCCGGAATTAATCAATTTGAATATTTTTCCAAATGCTTAGGGATTAGTTGTTAATCTTTCCGTTAAGTTAACAAGACAACTTTATCCAATATAGGGTTAAATACAATTGAGAGCTTTAGTATAAATGCTATGTGTGGAAATTTTATATTCATTTCATCTTATAATCCAATAAAATATATAAAAACCAATAATGTGGTTTGAAAGTATCAGTCATCCATTTTACTTAATATATCCAAGAACAAGTATAAACCACAGAGAAATTCAATTACGGTAAATTGATTGGAAAATAATCTTATCAATTATTTGTATATCGAGGAAAATTACACCGAAGACTTTCAAAAATTATGCAGAATCTAAGAAATCAAATTTTCATTCCAACTTTGGAAGGATATCAACGGTTATGATCAAAATGAGCTATGAAATACGTAAGGTACCATAATAAATATCGAAAGACGCAAAGTATAACTAAGGCACATTCAAAGTGGACATGCAGCAGTATCAGTCAAAATTCATATTTATTAATTTTTTGTTTTTTCAAATTAATAACATTTATAATTAAAATTAATAAAAATATTTTTTTAAATCAAATTCTGTGTTATTAAAATTGCCTTTAAATAAATTAATTAAGTTGCCTACACTTATATGAATATTTTTGTGAATGAATTATGCAGGCTTTGTTGGTCGATTTGAAATTGAATGCAAATAAAATAAATTTTATTTCATCTTTTTCCCAACGTTTCGTCGTTATTCACGTATTTTATTAAATCTTTAACATTATTGATTCAAAATAGCTTTTAACGGCCTTTAGTCCTACAAAAATTTGGCGTTTCGTCTCGGCGATCTCACTTGGACTCATCAGTCGACTAGTGAGGGCCTTTGTCAATACGCAATTTTTTGTTAAGTTCAGTTCATCATACATAGATTTCGTGACGAATATCTAGTGTGAACTATATCCAACAAGACTAGAATTCCTAATCATTAAATTGGAAGTTTTTGTTTTTGTTTTTTGCCCGGGGCCGTGGCAATGTTTATATAAGAAAGTTTTTTTAATTTAATTTAATTTTAATTTAACATTAACAATATGAAATTAAAACTATTTTTTTTTCATCAAGCATCAAGCAGTAAATCAAAAGTTGAAATTTAAATTAAATTTAAGAAAAACTCGTCGTTTTTAAATTAAAAATAAAATAATAAAACAAAAAATACATGAAATTACTCAAAGACAAATTTTTGCAAGTGCCCATAAATTCAAACAAAAGCAATTGAAATAAATTCAATTTTTTCATATCCTCTAAGACTTATGCCTCGAGGTAGATTTACATAAAATAAACAACAAAAATCTTTCTTGATGAATTTTTTTTATTTTTTTTTTGTTCTTTCTTTCATACAAAAATTCAAAGATTGAGGACACAACCATTGAAAAACACTTAGGATACACAAATTTTCACACAGAATCTTAGTATATAGAATATAATAAAGATGAGAAATAAAAGGAAAAAGAGATAAAACGGGACACCTTGTTATAAAAGACGTAATGAATTGTCTTTTTCAGGAAAACGAACGAGAAAAAAAAGGAAACAATTTGTATCTCTTATCTTGTTTTGGAAGAAAGAAAAATCTGATGCAAAAGAAAATAGCTATCAACATCTTTCATTGCAAACAAAATAATGTCTGTGTTTGAATTTGATTTAAAATTGTCCAACAATTTCTTGATGAATGATGGTTACAAAATGAAAAGATAACATCATCATTGTTTGAGGAAATTTATAAATCTTTGTAGTTTTCCTTGCTTCTACAAAGTTTTCTGCAACTTTATTCGTGTCGACAAACTATGACAACTTAAAAATAAAAATACTTATTATAACTTTTCCATTTCCCGGGAAAAGAAAAGAAAATGCACTGTCGTTTGAAAACTTTTGTAAAAAAAAAAATCTAATAATATAGCATGTGCCAAATTAGAATGTAATTTTCTTTTGATTCAAAATCTACTACAGTGTATAGTTAGTAAATAATTATGGACCCAAAATTAAACTTACAATTTAGCATTTAACACCTTCATTAATAAAATCAAATGAAGTACTTTTAATCTGCGAAATCTTATCAATAAATCGAAATCATTTTAATGAGCTAAACCTGAGATAGTAGACGTCATATAATTAGAGTTTAAGATAGCAGACGTAATTTAATCACAATCTGAGGTAGGAGACGTCACTTACTAACTACTTTAAACCTGAGATTCCAATGGCAATTCTGATTCTTGATTTTTACCATATTCTTAATATGGCAGAACTCGGTTTTTTTGCAAAGATTTTTAACTATTAACGATATTTACCTATATTTAACAATTATTATTTTCAATTTCCTTACTGCTAGTTATCTTAAAGTATACATTGAATAATAAAGTTATGTTGGGACAATAGGGATCTGACTTTGAACTTGAGTCTTTTTGCTTAAATAACATTTAATTGTCATTTTTTTTATTTTTAATCTTAATCTAATGTTGGCTTCACTTCTCGGATTGTTCAGATCCAGTTGTCATTGTGGTGGTTAGGTGGTAGTTAGATTAGGCCACCGTAGTGACCTGAGCCTGGGTCGGGATAGAAGGGGATGTATATAAGATCCTCATCTAGTAGTTCCAACTTCCTTTGCTTCAAGGTGGTTAGGATGTCTTGGCTGGTTTATTTCTCTTCCTATCAAAGGGTTGGGGTGGTTGATTAGATTCTGTAGGCACCGTCATTGTCGGCTGGATTGGATGAGGCATCTGTCTAGTTGTTCAATGTTGACTTCCTCACACATATTCTTTTTGCTGATATGACTCCTTCGAACCATATAATAGTTCATTCTTGTGTAGATCCGCAAGTGCTTCTTCTCGAATATTGACATGTTTTTCATGTGAGTTTTCGTCGTCGTGAAGGAGATGGAATAACAGTACATGATGAACGGCTTTATGAGCTATTTTTAAAACCCAAGCGCTGGTAGTACTCGTAGAGTTGACTGATGTAAGCTTCCATTCTTCTAGCAGAAAATATTGGTGACATCAACCTGGCGTACGTGATTGAGCCATTGAAAAACAGGAGAGTCTGCGCTCTGGCTGTGGTTGGTCCAAAGTGTATGTGTTGAAGAAGAATGATTCTAGTTTAGATACTTAGAAAATTCCGGCTCTGATTGTCCTCTATATATTGATTACCAGCTTCCTATTCGAATGAAGAACGATCTGGAATGAAGAAAGTTGTAGATAATTTAATAAAATTAATATGGAAAACCTAGTTAGCAAAGTTTTTGGACAATTCCTTTATTCCAAATACTGTCAAATTCTTTCCCGATGTCAATAAAACATCCAACAGTAACTTGGTGACAGTTTAAGTAGAGGGCGATAAAGTTTTGGAATTTTAAAATTGGATGATGTGTCGAGAGTTTTTCCCGGAACCCAAAACTCATGTTGTACCAAAGGGAGGCGGGCCTGTATCCAGAGACTTTTTTGTTGTTTTTCTTCTTTGGTATAGCCACATTTTTTGTCATTTTCCATTTGTTGGGAAAGTATCATATGTTAACCCAGTTGTCTAGGATAATTTCCAACTGAGGCAGTCTCTTCAGGACAAAGTTGGAGATATTGTCTGGTCCTTCTTTGATTGGCTTCTTTGAATTATTTCTTGAATTTCATCTGGAGAAGTGAAATCCTGGTGGACACTGAAGTCGCTGGTGGGATTGGAGTCGCTGAGATCTATGGGCTCCTAGATTGTTTGAATTGATGTATTGACTTCATCCAGGAACTCAAGGTCAGACGATGGATTTGGTTTGAAGTGTTCTTCAAAGTAGTCAGCAAACGCCTTCGCTTTGTCTTCATCTGTGCAGTGACTTCCCCAAGAGTAGTTGTGGCATTGGCGGCCTTTTGCCGATAATGCTGTGGATCTTTTTAAAGGTGTCGGGTCCCGGCTTGATTTTATGGAGTCTCATCTAAAAGAGGATGTCTTTGGAGTGTTTCGCCGTTTATCTTGAACAATCGTTAAATCAGTTATCTTGTATTCGATCACGGTGTAAGCCGAGTGTGAATTAAAATTTCACAGAAAAATTAATATTGCACTTCACCAGAGATGATGGAAGAGGTTTGGTCAGGGATGTCGGGAGTATATTGACAAGACATATTCATTTGGGCTTTATACCCAACCACTGGCTTTTTTCTAGAATCATCGTTGCGATAATTCTGGATTGCTTCAAATGCAATTTGATAAACCGAGGGGGAAGAGAATATATGTTATGCAACTTTACAAAACTTTGCAAAGCTTTTAACGATAGTTTAGTTAGTTAGTGAATGAATTTTATGGTTTGGATGTATAAATAAGGTGTATTGTAAAATTGAACTTCTTTAAGACTTAGAACTTAAAAAAGTAGCAGCGATTTGAGTTAAATTTTAATTTTTTTGTTTTTTTTTTTTGAAACATATAACATTTTTTAACAACAACAATAACAATTTTCTTAATTCATATTATAAAATACAAATATTCAATATATGAGCCGTGTTTTTTTGAAAAAGTTCTTAGCCATTTGTAGCAAATTTTTACACTCAAACAAAAAATTGAAAAAAGTTATTACCTATAAAATAGCTGAGCTGACCATAAGAACTTTTTCAACAATAAAAAAAACGCCTCTTGTAATTAATAACCTATCTTTATTGACCCTCCCTCATTCGTGCTTAGTTCATACAAATTTCAATAGTTAATTTAAATTATCGCACATTAATATTCAAATACAAATGAAATATTTTACACCCTCGTTAATAAAATTAACCACTTATCTTCCACAAGCATACCATTAACCCATATGTTTTCCATATACATAGCTCCTTATCTATTAATAAAATATTTAAGCAGAAGCATCTCTTTTGCTATTATCCCGAATGAATATAGATTTAGTGCCGCAGTCATGATTATCCTTTCATATATATGTAAATTGATATTATGGTTGGTTAGATTTCGGTTAAAATGAAACAAAAAATCTAATTTATGTTCTATACGCCCCAGAGAGCATTGCGAAACTAAAATTAGCTAACTTTCCTCTGACAGCTTCAATTAATTACACCCATGTTCTATGTATATACCAGATATAAAGGAAGAGTTTCAACATCCCACTTCCTGCAGATACACAGTCAGACCAATTATATTCAAATTTATGCATTCTTCATTCTCGAATTAGACATCCAATGATTAAAGCCAGAAACTTATTTTTTGAGGAAATTGCATTTCCTAACGAAACGGCAAGGTGTTATTAAAATTCTCCTGTTTTTTTTTCGAATTCATTCCTGGAACTACATACATATATGTACCTATGTGTCAGAACAACTACACCTACATACCTATATACATATAAGGTTCACCTGTCCAAACCTATAAGAACCTTGGCAAAAGTCCAATATAAACTTCCTTCAATTTGTCGTATTTTCAAGAAATAACCTTTAAGTTGTTCACATTTGCATTGTGTGTTTTGGTGATGTCCTTAAAAAAAATCCACATTTTTACGGTTCCAAATTGCATGATGGTTTGTAAATTTTATCTTTCGAATGATTTCCTTAGAATAAGAAGGTTAAAGTTTATTTAAACACTTTTCCTCCTTCAAGTTTTCAAATCTGATTGAATAAAAAGCACCTTATCACCATCTTGGCAGTAGATAACTTTAAGTGGACCTTTTTAAAGTGGAATTCATGGATGGATGGAAGGACGACCGCACATGAAAATGAGGTCGGTGAAGGACTATCCATGTAGAATTCCAGAAACGGTTTAAAGGCCCACTTTTTTCGCATTATGTACATATTAAGAATTTTTCAATAATGAAAGTAAACACTTTTTTTTAGATTTAAAATGTATTTATTTTTCTAATCATCAGCCGTGTTTATTATAAATATTTGACTAGTTAGACAATGTCTAACAGTGTCTACAGTATTCGAAATAGTTAAAATATGCTTTATCTGAATAAATAAAATGTCACACTAGTCACAGTTTAGACAGCTGAATCCGTTAGATAACTCTTAGAGAACAATTAAACATGTTTATTTATAAGTTGAACGACTGTCTAAAGTTAGCCAACGATTATAAATACGTCTACATTTGTTTTAAATTAAAATCAATAAGTACTGTTATTATTATGGAATGAATTCTAAAATTAGCACAAAACTACATTTTACTCTTTTTTTAAAGAAGTGCCAATTTCGGAAACAGTAATACAAAAAAAAAAAACTGCAAAATTCTTGTCGAGGTTCGGCTGATCATATCTTCACAGACGACACACGTATGGATTTATAAAAAAACAATTCGTAAAACATCGAAATAGGTTTGAAAATTTTGAAAATTTGGAATTTTTAAGATGAAAATGCGTACTTAATAGAAAAATTTATACAACCAGAGTTGTCAGGCCATTCACAGATCAATTTTGAAATGTGAACGAATTTTGATGTCCCTAATCTATGCATCACAATGAATCGTTTACAATTGGTACCAGAGTATTTGCATTCATTTATTGACGGTGATGGAACAACTACTACTGTTGATGATGCAGTAAATGGACGGTAAAGAATCGATATGTTGCTTGGAGGTTTCTCAAGATTGCTTTCAATTAATTTGTCTTCATGGGAATCCTTGTTAGAGTCTTTTCTTGTTGTGTCGTTAGCTTGGGGTACTTGAAGTGAGCTGCCTTGAGTTGTTTTTTCTTTATCCGACTTATTTTGACCGGATTTGTCGGTTATGGGAACTTGAAGTTCACTGTTTTGAGATTTTTTTATTTTATCCGATTTCTTTTGATCGGATTTATCGATTGCGGGTACTTGAAGGGCGCTACTTTGAGCTGTTTTAATTTTATCCGATTTATTTTGACCGGGTTCCTCGGTTTTGGGTACCTGAAGTTCGCTGCTTTGAGTTGTTTTTATTTTAACCGATTTATTTTGATCGGATTTCACGGTTTTGGGTACTTGAAGTGCGCTGCTTTGATGGGTTTTAATTGTTTCCGTATTATTTTGAGCGGAGTTATCGGTTTCGGGTACTTGAAGTGCGCTGCTTTGATTGGTTTTAATTTTATCCGATTTGTTATGGGCGGATATATCAGTTTTGGGTACTTGAAGTGCGCTGTCTTGAGTTACGTTAATTTTGTCCGATGATTTATTTTGACCGGATTTATCGGGTTTTGGTAATTGAAGTGGACTGCCTTTAGTTGTTTCAATTTTATCCGATTTATTTTGATCAGATATGTCAGTTTTGGGTACTTCAAGTTCACTGCTTTGAGTTGTTTTAATTTTGTCCAATTTATTTTGAGCGGATTTATCGGTTTTTGGTACTTGAAGTGGGCTGCCTTGAGTTGTTTTAATTTTATCCGATTTATTGTGATCGGATATATCGGTTTTGGGTACTTGAAGTGCACCGTCTTGAATTGCTTTAGTTTTATGCGATTTATTTTGAGCGGATTTATCGTTTTTGGGTACTTCAAGTTCGCTGCTTTGAGTTGTTTTAGTTTTATCCGATTTATTTTGAACGGATTTATCGGTTTTGGGTACTTGAATTGAGCTACTTTGAGTTCTTTTAATTTTATCCGATTTATTTTGACTGGATTTATCGATTTTGGGTACTTGCAGTGCGCTGCCTTGAGCTGTTTTTTCTTTGTCCGATTTTTTTGGAGCGGAAATTGTTTTGGAAAGAGATGAAATTGTTACTTGTGACTTAGTAGGCTGTGACGTCGTTGTGCTATTATTTATAAAATCAGTTAAGGGCCTTGATTTATCGTTTTTAGATATTTGAGGAGCACTGCCTTGAGTTGTTTTTTCGCCATCCAATTGTTTAGGAGCAGAAATTGTTTTGGAAAGAGATGCAGTTGTGATTGGTGACTTAGTAGACTGTGACGTCGTCTTACTAGTATTTCTAGAATCAGCTAAAGGACGTGATTTATCGGTTGTAAATATTTGGGGAGCACTGCCTTTAACTGCTTTTTCGTTATCCAATTGCTTAGGTGCGGTAATTATTTTGGAAGAAATTGCAGTTGTGACTGGCTGTGATGTCGTCGTACTAGTATTTCTAGAATCACTTAAGAGACGTGATTTATCCGTTTTCGGTATTTCAGGAGCGCTTCCTTCATTTGTTTTCTCTTCATCCGATTTCTTCTGAGTGGAGATTTTTTTCGGAGGAGATGCATTTGATACTGGTGATTTAGTAGGCTCTGATGTCATGCTGCTATCAGAATCAGTTGGCGATTTTAATTTTTCAGTTATTACATTCAATTTCTTCGGAACTGAGATTTTATCAAGAATAGATGCACTTCTCATTGGTAACATATTCGACCTCGAGAAAATATTTCCAAGATTATGAGTATGATATCGTGAGCTATAAATTGGAGAATATTCTGATCTTGACATGATATTTCCAAAATGAGTACGGAATCGTGGGTAAAAATATGGATGGTCCAAAAGAAAGCGACGATTATGAAATACTGTTGCAAAAGTATTAACTAATGCAATAAATGTTAAAAATGTCGAAAACACTATAAAAACACCTACAAAAATTAAAAACAAAAAAAATTAACACTTCGTTTTGATAATTTATAAAAATATTATTAAGTTACGAACATTTCATTTTGAAAACGTCTTTAGGTTTTGAAGTATAGTTGTTAAATAAAATAGCAATTATTAAATAACTACAAATTAAATATAGAACAATAATTTAGAGCTATCTAGTGTGAATAATGCAGGCTTGACTAAATAACTTCTGTGACGGTAACAATTTTAAATGTGTCATTATAACTTAACTAGCTAGCATTGATAATTTAAAATCCAATAATCGACTACAGGCAGACTTAATGTAATATGTTCTGGTTGTTATTCAAGAGCCCTATTACACAGAAATGTTATATAAAATAATTACAACGAAAATAATAAAATATTTCGACCCTCATACGACTAATATTCATTTGGTTTTAAATATTCACTTCTAATATATTTAAAACAAAATATAAAAAGGGAAAGTGTCCAATGCAGCTTTTCAACTCTGCATGATAGATATAATAGATATGAAGATGAATAGTAGATATATATTTTGTTTACAATTTCACAATTCTTAAGCAATGGCTTAAAAACCACTACAAACTAAATTAATTTTTTTGTTTCATTTAGCAATATATTCAAATTTTTGTTTCATATAGCACTTTTGTTTCATATATAGGAATATATTTTGGAAACAGTTATTGTATTTCACGTGTATAGAAGACCCCTACAGAAGATTGATAACGCTCATAACAAATACAAGTAAAAACGGTAAAAAAAATCTTTTGACAAATTTACGAAATAAAAAAAGTAAGCATACGTCACAATAATCGATTATTATTTTGATGAGAGATATTTAAAAATTTTATTTGGAACATACATACTCGTTCGACGTTTCTATCTTCATCGTCAAAATTATTAAATAGCTTTAGATTCATTTAGAGTTTTAGATATAAAAACATTCATGAATAATAGCAATTTGTTCAAAACCAGAAACTCGAGACCTAGTTTAATCGTGAAAGTAATTTAAAAATAGTCAATTGATTGAATTGAATTATTTTACTTTAGATCAATGAAATATATTTCTATAAGATTTGCTGGTTAATTTTCAACCGCTTAAAATATTTATCTGCGTTAAAAAGAGTTAATTAAAAACTAATGAAATTAAATTTGATTAATATTTAACCAATAAATAGCTACCTGCGTTCAAAAAGAGTAATTTAAAATCAATTGCTACAAACTTGTATTCGAATTTGGTTAATTATAAAACTCACTTTACACTTGGGATAAGATTTAGTTAACTTGTAAACTATAAATAAAATTATTTGTGTTAAAAGGAGTTATTATAATACTTACTTTAAACTTTGAATCAAATTTGGTTAATTTTTAACTTAATAATATCAATTTGTTTAAAAACCAATAGTTATTTTACAACTTACTTCAAACCTTGGATTAAATTGGTTGATTTCTAACCAATAAAGAACTAACAGTGTGAAAAGTCAGTTATTTAAAAACTCTCTTCAAACTTTGGGTTAGATTTGGTTATTTGAACCCTTTTAATAATTATTTGCATTAAAAAGGAGTTATTAAGTTGCTAACATCAAAATTGGAATTAACTTTGGTTAATTTTTAACCAAAAAATAACAATTTGTGTAAAAAACAAGAGTTACTTACTCCAAAATTGGTTAATTTGTAACCAGTTAATATCAATTTATGTTGAAAATGAGTTATTTAAAAGTTTGTTAAAAATCAGAAACTCAAAGCCTACTAGTCGTAAAAGTAATTTTATAAAATTAACTTCGAAATAAATTGGTTAGTTTTCAACCAGTAAATGATAATCTAGTGGTTAAGAATGTGTTGCAAATGTACAAAAATTTAACCTAGGTTAATATAAGTAAATATATATCCAAAATACGCACTTTTAGTTAAAAATGGAATTTTTCAAACCAACATATTATGACCAAAAAGTTGGTTTAGAGAGAAATTTTGATTTATTCCTTACAGTTTAACAGAGTAATTTCATAACTTATTTCTAGCCACATTTTGACCAGAGTTATTTGCAGTTATTTTTTAACTGGAGTTATTTTGGAGATCAGGCTAAAAATTGTTTCTTGGGTAATTTATTTTTGCTTAAGTAAAATATTCATATTGAAGGTTAGCGTTTTGTTGTTGTTGTTGAGTACTATTTTTTCTGTTGCAGTACTATTTTTATTTTTCAGTTCTCAATACAATCGATAAAAGTCCATTTTCATCTTTCCCTTATTTAGTCAAAAGAAGTTGAAATTGGTAACGGTCTCTCATAAAAAGTGGCCCAAAAGTTGTCAGCGGTTGGAAATGTCAATTTTACTTCGACATTTGTAAAGTAAATAGATACAAAATACACGTCAAAAAGACATGAGTCAGTAGACTCGTAAATAACGTGGAATAATTGTTTCGAATTGACATTTGTTCATTTGTAACCGGTGATAATTTATGTACTACCTTACAGAAACTATTTTTGATGTATAAAAATCTATCCCAGCGGTAATTTAAAATGTTAGCCTTACGTAGTAATACGTTCTAATTTACACATTAAATGTCACACATTACGTTGTAATTGGTTATGTTCAATAGCAAAACTCCTATACGGTTTGTCCAAAGACGAACATTGATGTTTACACATCTTAACCGCGAGTTCCAGCACTCGAACAATTTTTTTTTTGTTATTTATCTTCCTTACAAATGATGAAAAGCTCAATGTAGGTACAGTAAAACTCACAAGAACTTTGCAGCACTACATATTATATTAAAGCTTGTACGGTTGCAGTGGAAATTGCCTCAATTGTTATTGTCTGATATCATTGAATTATTCAAACTTTGTTGTTATTTTTGTTTTCCAAACTTTCTATTTCCAATTATCCCACAAACAAAAATCAGATACAGTCTAATCAGGATAACTTGAGGCACTTGGGAGCAAATGAAATTTGGAGTTTCTGGAAATCAGTTTTTATGGTAATAACAGGAAGAGCTATAGGTATATATTTACGTATTGGCTGATTGAGATTACTCTAAAGTTTAAAATTTTAAATTTAGTAAAGAATTGATTTTTTTTCGACATCGAAATATATAAATGTGGTGTTGTTGGCTTTGGTTTTGTGTAGATATTTAATGCCGGTCTGAATATCTCGAGAACAAGAAATGAAATGAAGAATTGAAAAGAATTTTTAAAAAATCATCAGACAGTTCTTTTTAATTCAAAAAAACAAATTTGTTTAAAATCGTTTTTCAGGGAGAATATCTTGAGAACAAACAATGATATTGAATTCGGGCTAAATTTATTCTATACACGATGCCATATTTGATAACTGTAATTTTTTTTTTAATAAAAAAAAAAAACTATTAAAAACTACTAGAAACAAAATTGCAGAACAAAACTACTAAAATATTGTTCAAAATGTTTTTCGACTCAAAACAAACAATATTATCAAATCTGACATAATTTTATTTTACACACAATTATGTAACTGCGAATTGATGGGGCTTATAAAAAAATTTAACCGACGGTTTTTTTTTTAAACAAAACAAAACAAATTGCAAAATAACACTAATAAAAATTTATCAAAAATATTATACCGCTCTGATATTTTGAGAACAAATAGTGATATTGATATTGATATTGACATTGATATTGATATTAATAAAATTTAAATTACTATACACGATGGGATATTTAATAACTGATATGATTTAAAAAAAAATTAATCTGACATTTTTTTTAAACAAACAAAATCTACAAAAAAAAATACTAAATATTCTTGAAAAATGTTTTAAGTCTAGAATATCTCGACTCCTCCACTTTGTTGTATATTGAACTTATTTTAAAGTAATTTTGAGTCTCTAGTTTCCAAAGGCACCAATAGGAAGTTACCAGTGTGGGTTGAACCCAGTCTTTTGTATTTTTTTTTTATTTTATTAAATCCACCCTATCAAATTACCTCCACATATATATGTCGAGGTACTGCTGGTATGCCAGCGATTTCTGGCCCGATTTACGGCCCTTGATTACACCTGTCTAGATTAACTTGGAATGTAAAATTTAATTTACAAAATTTTATCCGCATCAGAGCGATTTCCGAGAAACCAAGAAGTAATAAAAGTGACTGTAGGCGGATTTTACAAGAAATAACTTTGTAAACTTTTTTCCATTTCATCAAAACAAACACTATTAGAGCTGTTTCAGAAAAACCAAAAAACAATAAAAGTGGGCGTGGCATTGGGGGAATTTAACCAAAACCAATTTAAAATTTTTTTTCCGTTCATCATAATAAATTCTGCAAATTTCATTTCATCCTAATAAATTCTGCAAATTTCATACAAATCGTTAACGCCATTTCTGAAACAGTCAAATTGGGCGTATATAGGTGTTCGCATTGTACCAAAATTACTTTCTAAATTTGTTTCTCATTCATTCTCAATTTCACTCATCAGAACAAACTCTGATAATTTCATCCAAATAATTTGAGTCGTCTCCGATAAATAGAACCGTTTTTGAGAAACTAAGAATTGTGAAAAGTGGACGTGACAGCGCGTATGTTACTAAATAAATTTTTTTTAAATCGTTAGAGTTGTTTTCGAGAAACTGAAACGATAGGATCTGCTTGTATGAGAACAGCAGCCATCGCATCCTGTAATCTGAAAGATTTCGATGGTAAAACCTTCTTGCGGTTGGCCCACACCTATACGCTCGTAAAAAGGTTCTGAGGGCCGTCAATATATGAATTTCTTAAATAATGTTTGTGAATTCAAAACTCAGAACAAAAAAAAAATTTGTTGACAAAGAACACCACTGACCCCTCATGAACAACACTTCTAGTTTGTGCGCACTCAAAAATATCTATAATCTTCCATCAAAGTTAGTTTGTAGTTCGAATTTAACTGTCATGTCAGCGTGAGTTCATCAACTACTGGTTTTAATTGGTGTTTTTCTTCTTTTTTACCTCAGAGCAGATCACTGAGCTGTTAAAATAAGTTCTGTGTTTCTTTTTTACCTTAGACAAATCAGAGCACATAAGTCGTGCTTCTTTTTTCCATCGGAGCTAGCTCGGAGTATGCTCTGTTTGCTCAGAATAAAATGACCGAGCAAATGGAGCAAAACGCTGAGTTTTGCTCAGAGCCAAAAAACAAAAACGCCAAATGAGAAGATTAGGTGTTGAACGGAAAACCTACTATCACAGATACCATAGTTCTATAAATATCGAAAATATAGGGGAAATAAATTATCAGTTTTCATTTGTGGGACGCAGTAATACGTCCCACTTTGATCGAATTTGTGTGAACCTATATATGATGACGTACAGTATATACTATATATGATGGCAAATACAGTTACAGTCTTAACTACTTTCTAACTACTATAAGAATTGCAATTAGCTCAAGTAAATGTACTTTAAAATTCATTAAATTAAGCTCATATAACTAAAAGTTATAGTTATAGCTAAGGTACTCCTTAAAATAATCTTAAACATTTTAATTCATTAAATCTCATTCTATTTGTTTTTATCAAATTTAATGAGGAATAAAGTGATTACACCTTGAATGCTCCTGATCTGTGTGTTTACGAAACCATAGTCTGTTTGTTTTCCTTCGATATAACTTATTCATTTTCTTAGTGCTTTCCCAAGCAACTGGAAAATCCAATTTCTAAGTCGATTTTCATTTTGCTGGAGTGCTTTTCAACTGAATATTGCAAAAGATCAATAACAACCCAACACTGTTACTATGTATAACAACAACAACCACTTGAACAACTGCTGTAAACCCTCTTTATATATATCGCTTCACAAATGCAAAAGCATCTTAAATAAGATTTTCCAGCAATGGTTCGGTTGTCTTGAGAAAAGTGATGTTATTGAATTAGCAACACCGTTATCCCAATATGGATAGGTTTAGATATAGCTTTTTACTCCTGTTAAAACCCAATTCCGATTTGAACTCCATTCTGCTCATTTAATCGATATAGTATGTACCTACCATGTGTGGAACGTGGAAGTGTTGTTTTGTACTATCTTCTATGATGGGGGAGGACAAGTATACAAGGACAAGGACATCGGACGGACTGTCTCCTTATACAGCTGAATTTAATGTTGATGATGATTTGAGAAGGATTATGATGCTTGTGATGATGATTCTGCTGATGTTTTCGGAGGGAAGTAAAAGTTTTTCTGTTTCTTATACAAAAAGTTCATTCTGGGAAACGTGCTTTTGATTTTTAGATCCTTCTATATATAGTAGTAGGGTGAATTACGTGTGTTCCATAAGTTTTAACACACTTTGTTTGTTAAATCTAATTCAAAAATATAATTCTACTTTGTAAACTGTAATTTAATATTTTAATAATTGGCTTTCAACGTGGTTTATTAAATAATCTTGAGGTATATTTTTAAGGTTTTGCATCGGTGTAGTTATGTTACGTAAAAGGATTCAAACACGTATGTACAATGTAATTCTTTTCGTTTTAGTATACTCTTCAATTTTGACAGTTCGATTAATCTATATGTTAAACTGATAAAATAACTTTTCATAAAAATCAATTAAAAGTCAGGAACTCGTTATGCGTGAACCTGAAATTTTATGAAGAAGTAGCCTTTTACTTTTTCAACTTCTTTTTATCAAGAAACATCATCATGCGTACATTATGTATAGTGAAATCTCCTATTATAGACAACTCCCATAAGCGGACAATCCCCTTGACCGGACGAATTCTTATGACCGTGAATTTTGAATTTAATTTCCATACATTTTATGAGCCCTTAAGCGGACACTCCCTTACCCGGAAGCGGACAAGAATATCAGACGCAATCTGATAAATTTATTTCTCTTAGACGGACAAAAACTTTTCATAATTTGTAAATACTAAATTTTAACTCTTATTTTCAGCAATGCCTTCCCATATCTTCTTTTCCATTAAAAACGTTCACAACGGCAATAGATGCGAACGATAAATCAAACAAACTAACAAAATAAACGAAAACAACAAAATTCTAACACTGTTGTATATTGTGTATGTGTGGTGCATGCCAACAAATCACAGCCTTCTGAATGCATAACGAATTTTATTTCTCCAGCTGCGAACTGTTTTTGTATCTGATTTCTTGTATGTAACTATTTTTTTTATTTTTTCCCTTGGACGGACAACTCCCCTAGATGGACAAAAGTGTTGCGACCATGCGTCACTGTCCGCCTAAGGGAGGTTTCACTGTATATGTAACTTAAAGCAGTAGAGCGATTTAAATGCATTTTATTAAATGAGTATGGCCGCCATTTTGTGACATCAAAAGCTTTTAATTTAATCTCTGCTCTGAGAGTTCAGATGTATTTAAAGAAACACGCTTCACCAGCTGTCACTTTTGTATTTGTTCATAGATGTCATTTTCTTCGTGTTCAGCTATTGAACTCCGTCTGCTCTATCAATTTATTCTGAGCTCATAGAGCACGCTCTGAACATGCTCAGAGCGAAAAAATAAACAGAAAGACCTTTTATGACATGATTTTTTTTTAGAAACGCCAAATTTTTGTATGACAAAAGGCTTTTAAAAACTATTTTAAATCAATAGCCTAGTTCCTTTACTTTGAAACTCTGTGCATTTCTGTGAATTTCTACACCAAAATCTGTCAAAGTTCATATAAAAAAAATAAAATGACGTAAAAATTCACACAAATGCACAGAGTTTTAAAGTTAAGGAACACACCTAATAATTCAACAAGTCCAAATAAAATAGTGATAAGTCTTCTATTTGGCTCATGTATTTCAGTTATAAATTATTGTTTTATTTAACTAAATTTAATGTGCAATTCGAGCAAATGAAGTTGGTAATCATCGACCTATAGTGCTGGCCAACTCCGTTCTCAAAAAAAAAAAATGATACCTAAGACGCCCCCCATTAGCCCAAAATCCACACCAAATAGTGATATTTTCGGGATGCATTGGACAATGGACACTCTTGGATTTCATTTAGATTGGTATCGTCCCAAATTCGAAAATTTTGTTTGTTGACGTACACATTCATCCAGAATGACGATTATACACCCATTTTGATAAAACAATTTTATCATTTGTACGAGTTGTTGAACACCATATCCATTCTAGGTGATTTGGCAAAATAGACTGAATAAATGACAAGCAATTCGACAGATGTAGCTTCAACAATATGGCCGCTATCAAATGTCAAAGTTTGGAAGTCACTATTGGAAGACCCTTTAAAATTTCCTCTGGACTTAAGACCCTGTACCAATATTTATATGTGTCGCGTAACATATTAGAACTTTGCTCAGAATTTGTGAAACAAACCCTTAATACATATGTATATGTTTAAAGATTATAGAGAGTTTGTTTTACTATTTCTGATCAGTTATCTGATACATAAATTCGGGGGCTGCAGAGTCATACATCCACAGACCTAAGAGTACAATTTGTAGATTTCAAAGAAGATAAGTCATCAGAAGATTGTTGTATCTCATGTAGACTAAGCTTTGTAAAACAGTACCATTAATATTAATTTTCTTGACGAAACTTTAAATTTTTGAATTGAATTCAAATGAAATTTTCTTTCAATTACCTTTGTAGATATGAATCGAATGTGTAAAGCTAGTACTTAATTGAGTAAACATTTTTTAGCAGCAACCCATTTCAATGTTATCATTCCATAAAGATTTTATGTTTTTTGCTATACCATCATGGGTTTTATTTTAATGCTTGATTAAGAAAGAATGAATTGATGGTAACTTCCATATACCGAATTCAAAACTTCATTTAATTTGAAATGCATAATCTATAAAATTTAAGGTACATAGAAAAATCAGCCATAGACGATAGTTTGTGCATAATTTTTATATTTTTTTTATTACTAAGATCTGAGTACAAATATCAAATTCCAACCCCAATAGCTCCAGCACATAATTTCATTGTGAGAAGCCATCAAGTGTACTTTCTATATAAACTACAACAAAGGTACCCGTATATCTGTTGAGCGAGTCACAAATTTGAAAATTCTGCTTAAAGATTTGCTATATATACGAGTATAAGAAAGATTTAATCAAATTTAAAAAAAACAATACAAAGTAAAAGTAAACATTCTTTTCTCAACTTCTATGCCAAGAATTCTCTTTCTAAAATATTAATTTCATTGCCAGATGTTGTGGGAAATCCTCAAATTTATATCTGAGATTTATCTTCGAATGTTTCGCTGCCACCTCAAACCCCCAAACGAATGTACATAGGTATTCTTGGTTATTTGAGCAGATGTGGCTCCCACATAAATAAAACAACATCCCTTAAATCCACAAAGATGCGTTACACCAACCTCAATTTTATACCGATTGAATGAATGTCATATCTTGCAGATGATTGCAGATTAAGGACCTTTTTCCAGTTATAAAGGGGGGCTTTAATATGAAATCCAATCATAAAGTTCTTGCCACCACGTGTCACCATACGATGACGCTACATGACGCCTCGCCACCATCATTGTCGCCTTGTTGGTTGTTGGTATTGGCAAAATCCAGAATTCCCGACAAACTTAACAAAAAAAAATAAAGAAAACAACTGAACTGAATGTCGACTTGACTGCGAGCAAAACTTAACGGCAACTAATAAATAGAACATGAATCACACACAAAACCGGAAACGACAATCTTCCGGAGAACGGAAGGTATCTTGGAAGAACGTCACCACCGCCGTTGTCGCCTGGGGCCGCACTCGACGCGACTATATAAAAGAAAAGTTATGGAATAAATAAAAATGCATTTCCTACCCACAGGCGGCGTTGTGTATTGTTAGTAATGATGGCGACAATAATACCGTTAAAACGGTACGAAGCCAAAGTGCTATTTCATGAGCCATGAATGATGCTTTAATATATTATTTTTGAAAGAGAAAGAAAAAATAGAATGAATTTAAGAATATACAGGTTCAATGAAAAGACTTAATTGCGAACTTAAATTGAATTCCTGTTTTAATTAACGTTAATTGGGAAGAGTCCTCGAGCACTCAAAAGAAGAATAGCCGCACGTCCCTCCCAAAGTGCATCCAGAAGAAGTGTTGTACATTCTTTTAATTAATTTCTTGAAAATAAAGCCACAAAACTTTAACAGCAGTGAAGTGATTGCTTCAGCTTCAGCAAACTAGCTATACAACTGAGTCCTCTTAACTGTCTAAAGTTTTAATTTGTGGTTTAGCTATGGAAAGAAGTTATACTTAGTGTAGTTTTTTTTTTTATATATATTCTCAAACAAAAATCAAAGCGAAGAGTGCTCAAGTGGCCTCATATTCCAACAGGTCCTGCTGGATTAAATGCTTTAACTGGTGCTACAAGCTGATGCAAGCGATTAACATTATGATGCAAATGAATTGGTCCCTGAGTGTAATATGTGCACACACAAGGACAATATAAAATTATACATGCATATTAAAGATAGAGCAGATGTTTAACCTGGGTGTCTCCATTTAATTGAATCGATAAGAGAATCATGTTTCTTGGTGCAGTGGGCAAAACCAAAGCGCATAGGTATAGCAAACGTGGCAGACCATGAGATGATAATATCAAAGTGCATTCGAGAGGGCAAATTTTCTGGAATGTATTTAAATAGGAGATTTCAGGAACATAGACATTTTCAATTATTAATTAATTGAGCTCGATATTAATAGTCATTTACTTACATCATGATATAGACAATGGTTTTCAATAAAATTATACAATAAATTTAAAACATTGATTGCAGTTGTAAGCTATCCTTTAAAATGGAGATTAGCAGGTTTAAAAATTGGCAATGTAAAGGGTCTTCCAATAGGGACCTCCGAACTTTGCAAGTTGATAGCGGCCATATTGTTTATGTAAGGTAAAGCTGTCATACTGGGCTGTCATTGGGTACGTTCAATGCATTACGTTTTACATCTGAATTTTTAGAATTCTGAATTTTTAGAGCTTCTGATTGGCCAGCTGTCATAAAAAGTTAGATGACTTTTAGTTACGTTTCATAAGAATTTTTAGACAAGAAATTCTCTACTGAAAATTCAGATGAAAGTTGTTTGTGGTGGGGAAAGTGCCAAATCAGCTGAAGCCCTGCACGTAAAAGCTGAACTTTATAATTTTCGTCTTGTTGGTAGTTCATTTTTTTAGTTTTTGTCCTGAAAATTCAATACTTATTTAAATAACCGAATTTTTTGTTTATTGTTTAGTGAATTTTTAAATCAACAATTTTTTATATTAATGTTTGAGAAGTTTTCCTAAAATTTTTTAGTCCATACATATCAATAAAAAGACTTTTCATGAAAATAATAAAACCTGTTGCTGATTTAGTTACATACAATGTCATCCTCATAATTACTTACGCTCAATGTTCAATATACGAATGTAATTTAAGTTCTATTTTATTTCGCTTTAATGTAAATCCTATAGGTAAATGCAGGAATGTGACACAATGACTTTCGACTGAAATTTCAGATTTTTTTTGCGTTCAACGACATGAATTCAGAAATCTGGAAATTCAGATGAAAGCGATTTTTATTGAACCCGCCCATTTATTCCGTCTGTTTTGCCAAAGCACCATGGACGTATAAAGCGTTCAACAACACATGCCAATCATAAAATTGTTGTATCAGAACGGGTGTTCTGTTCGGGCAACGTTCCGTGCGCTTCGCCCATTTTACGGTCGCCATAATCGTCCTACCGCGAGGACTGATCGCAATGTGGTGAATAAACCATTGCATTGGTTCAGTAAACGATCAACCAACACCCGTTCGTCGACGAAACAGAAGATTTGCCGAAAATATCTCGTCGCTCACAAGAACTCGGCCTTTCGTAGACCACAACTTGGCGAATTTTGCGTCGTGACTTGAGCCTGCACCCGTACGAAATTCAACTGACCAAGGAACTGATGGTAAACGACCATAGACAAAGAAGTGTGTTCACTGAATGGGCTCTGGAGCTGTTAGAAATTGAACCTTATTTTAATCGAAAAAACATATTCAACGATAAGGCCGATTTCTGGAAGAATGGGGACGTCAACAAACAAACTTGTGCATAGTTTATACAAATCATTTGTATCGGTGTCAAACCCGTAACAATGGAAACACTTTTATATTGGTAACTTTCAAACGGATTGTTGACCCAGAACTAACTTAACAGAAATTTTAGAAAACTTATTTTAAAGCAATTAAAATAATAACAAATGCTACTACATTATGTAGTTATAGTTTTTGATTGATTTTATACGTTCAAAATGAAAATGAAACTTTTAGAATAAATCACAAAACTTCAAAGTTCAAGTCTCAATATATTTCGTTCTTCTATAATGTCAAAGGATTCTATAGATGTTTTTCTTTTGATGACAAGCGATGGTCAAGAGCACGTTTTGTGTGAAGCCCTGCCTGCACGTATCACTTGCCACAACCAAAGTAACAAAATATCCCGAACCGGATGTACTTTGAAAGCACTCTAAACATATAGTATATAGCCACAAAACGGATAAACCACATTACTCCTTGTTCCGCTGTCACATTACGGAGATTTAATAGCCAAAAACATGCAATAATAATCCCTTTTGTTGTCTATCCAAGTGTTCCAAGAGTACTCATAATATATACGTACCTACGATACTTGTGCTGTGATATAGCTACAATATATTGCACTCTGGCCACTTGGGCACGAAAATATTCTCTCATCACGCAATTAATATCAGCAGCAGCACAAGGGAGTGAATGAAGTTTATGACATGGTCACATGAATCTTTGTTGGCAAATTGTTTCACTAACCTCATTTTCTCCTTCTATAATAACTGATTTTGTTAGTTGCATATTATAAAAATGGCGAAGAAAAAGTGGTAGGAAACCGTTATTTAAAAAAACAAAACAAAATGAATAAATTAAACTTGAGTTGCGAATGTGAATCCGTTTAATCCTGATTACAAAAACGAGTTGTGGTTGGCGGGTTCGCTGTGAGATTAAAACAATTTAATGAGAATATAAGATGAATGTTTTGTGTCGGATGTAAAGCGCTTAAAACCAAGGGATTTATCGTATGATTTTGTAAAGAGCAAGGGTTTTTCGGGAAACTGATATATAGATAGATATCTATAACAAGATACTCTTATAAACGATTGCCCCCCTCAAAACTGGATATGCCGCCAACTTATTTATGCTTGGTTCTTGGATGATATCATGCCAGGGATTAAACAGACAGTTTTAGGTGTGTGGACTTATAAATGAAAGGTCAAATGGTTGTTTTTTTATTTGAAATGATACATTTGGAAAAAATCTCCAGTTCCATTTTTAGAAATCTATAATTTGTTTCGGTATAAGGTTTTGACAGGTTTTATGTAGGTACTACATCTCATCATGAGAAGATATGGGTGATTCTCTTTCAACTGTGATTTTTTAAATCAAAATTTTGCTAAAATTAAAACTCATTGAAAATTAATTTTTTTAATTCTCTTTGTCTTTACCTTAAAAATGGTATTAAATCTGTAGGAGCATTTTAATGGCACAGGGTCATAAGTCATAGGGGCCAAGAGTCAATAGTGGACTTTTGAACCACTTGCATGGGTTATAAGTCCATAAATTAGGTGTGGACTTATAACCCATCCAATTGGGCCAGCGATGGGGCTTCAAAATCAACTCGGACAAATTGGAACTTATCTGTTTCAGAAGACGTAGAAACTCAGGAAGTGGAAGAAGGAACTGCAGGAAAACAAAGATCACCCTACCCGATCCAACTCAACTAGCAACAAAAAATAACGTCAAATACTTGGAATACATTCCAATAAATTATACCGGTTCAATTCCTACACACCAGTTGTATTAAGAAAAGCCAATTTCGCTTTCCACCGCATCCATCCGCTAAGGCGAAACAGAATGCTCTGAGCCAGAAAACAAAGCTTTTAATATACAAGCAGCTAATCACACTGGTCATCCCTACTGTTTTCCAATCTAGTACACGACGAAAAAACACACATGAAGAAACTAGCTAGCAATCTTCCAGAGGAAGATCATGCGTATCTGCACAGGGATGCATTACGACAGGATACGAAGGAAACACGTCAGCAACAAGAGATTAATACAAAGAGGCCAAAATCCTGCAACTCGACAGATACTTATCCAATCCAGCAGAAGATGCCTACAGAATCTTGTTAGCCACCCAAACCCTCTGATAGAAAGAGTTGTAAACCAGCCAAGACATCCTGACCAGTGCAGCGGTACCTTGAAACAATGGAACTACTGGATGAGGATCTAATAACATCAATGACGAAGAGAACATCCTCCGCTACGCTGATCCAAGGTCAGCTCACTACCGGTGACTGAAAGTCTCACCTCCCCCTTACCCACCCACCGCATCGACAACCGGACCACAACAATCCCAGACGCAAAGCAGCCCAAAGACTAAGATTAAATAAACGTAAAGACAAATAAAAATTTATATCTAAAAATCTACAATGTTAAAAGTTCCAACATATAATTAATATAACAATATAATCATGGTATACTTTAAGATAATGAGCGTCGAACAAATTGATATTATTAAGCTCCGGTGCACACTTGCGTTTTTTTAACGCCTGGTGCCGCAGCAGCACCGCCTTTGCGTCTTACAATACTGACAAATAAGCTGAGTGGTGCACACACACGTGAGATGCCGAAGCGTCATCGCACGTGTGTGTGCATCACTCAATATTGTAAGACGCGCGTTAAATAAACGTTAGTGTACATCGTGGCTAAATGTTCAATAAAAAAATCTTGAATCTTGAAATCTTGAATACAAATTCGTCTTTTGCCTTTTCTGGTTGAACAATGAACACAGTGCGACGGAGCCCCAGCCGGAGTCTCTTCGTAGAAGATTTTCCTGTCAAAATATTAAATACATAGACAATTTATGCTACGAGCAGAATGGAACTCAAATGCAGACGGAGTTGCATTGCAGTGCAGTCGAAGCAATGGTTCGTGACGTTTGACGTTTCAATTTATTTGAAGAAAAAAAGATCCGGAAAAAAATGTAGAAGCTTTAAGTGCTTATTTGTGTGGCTAAAAAAATTATTTATAAAATTAAAAAAAAAAAATTAAATTATAAAATCGTGACTGCTCATTGTGGGCAGATAAAAAAATATGAAGCACGACATTTTTTTGAAAGCAGTTGCAGCTGCGGCTCCGATTCCAGTTGCAGCAGGTATTGTGTTCAGCCAGTTATTGTTGATATATTATCAATCCTGTATAGTCCCCTTTCACACAAGGAAACTCAGTTTCCAGCAACTTTCAATTTTTAGGAGAGAATGGCACCAAGTAAGAGGAATGAACGGTCTACGATTGGTGGGAATTGAAATTTAAAAGAAAACGTCAAAAAATCTCCAGCAACTTGTTTCTTTGTGTGAAAGGGGACATACTATACTTGTTCATGGAACGGAATAAATTGATAAGCGAACCAATACACGCTGTGATGCGTAAAGCGCCGTTAGAAGTTTTACTTTTTGGGTTGCAAAACCTCTACCAGTTTTTTGAGGCTTAACTCCGTTTTAATTAATTATATTGAATTGTTTTGAATATTAAATTGTTTTGATTTACCGCGGTTGTTAACCCTTAGCATTTGTTAGAGGCGGGGAAAGAATCACAAGTCCCAAAGTTTTCCGTAAGTCGGGCAAGGTTTCATTTATCACGCAGGGCCATGAGGTCAGGGGCATTTAATTTGGGCTTTATGTCCCACTCAAGTGGGACGAAAGCCCCAAAAATAAAATTTGGGTTTTATGGGGTTGGGGGTTATGTCCCACTAAATAAAAACTACCAAATGAAACTTTGCTACACCCAACCTCGTACCTACCCCAAATCTTAAAGTGTGCTCAAGCAGGGGGGTTGCAGGGGACAGGATGCCCCTTAAAAATACCTCACTGTTTATACGCCGTAGGTACTAGCACTGTACTAATTTCCTTTCAAATAAAACATAAGCAAATTATTATTATATCTTCAATGCATCTAAAAATTTGGGACTTATGTCCCATTGTTAACAATATAATAGAGTGACCATTATTTTCCAAGCTCGTTTTATTATCAGACACCCACTAAGACAAAAGTGTATGAGTGAGTATGTTCTAAAAGAATAAATTGTAAAAAAAATGTTTTACGAGGCGATCTTTTAAAACGATACAAAAATTAGAAGAATGGCTGTAGTTTGAGAAAAAAAAAATAAATAAATCATCCGAAGTGCAAAAATCCAATACAAATTTTTATGAGAAAATAATGATCTGGAAAAAACGGTTTAATGACCTGCGACAAAATTTTGTCTGTCCCGGTAATTTAATTCTTAAGTCTGACCAAAAAAAAAATATTTTGGGAAATAAACACACCCAAATGTACATTTACTCTCTCTCTTCCTCTTAACAATATAATATATACATTTACACAAATTCTATTAAATTCATGTCATAAAAAAAGGTAGTTTCTTGTTATATGAGTATTGAGCTGATATCTGTTTTACCTACCTTTAAATTTAAAAATAAATACTGATACATCTGACCCTGTCTTTTAGTTCAGGATCTATGTTAATCACATTTCAAATTGAGTAAAATACTTTTTGTTCTTCATTTGAACTGAAATCAAAACCAAAAAATTCAACCCGACCTGTTTAAATAAAGGAGAGACGACAAAAAAATAATAAAATTTCACCCTATTTCACCACTTATACACTGGCTTATACAAAACGATATCCTTTTTATAATACCTCAACTCAAGTCCAATATAATTTTTGGAGGGAAGTGTATATTAAAGGTCAGCATATCGAATTTTTTCACAAATTTAGCCTCGCTTTGGTCGAAGGAAGAGGCCGGAGAAAATGAACGATGACTTTACTTTTTGCACACTTCATATAACAGGATCGGACTTATAGTTACAAAAGATGCTTCCTCAGCACCTCATTTCTTTATTAATTTTAATTTGGATTTGTTAAATAAAAGCATGGGTAATTGAAAGGATAATTGGATAATTTTTACAGAAGTTATATATAAGTTAAGCTTCCATCATCGATAGGTCATTATTGGTTTTTGACTTTTGTTGATTATTCACTTATAGGTAATATATAATTCTGGATAATTAATTTTAATAGTGGTTGGTTGGGTCCAGGATCCTTGTATTTGCAAGAAACAAGCAACAAAACTTGAATCAAATTGTTATACATAATTCAAAAATGTATGTTTGTTAATATGTAGGTTCGAAGAAATATGGGCTATTCGGGAGAAATGTTTGAAGCCTTATTCCCCAAAATAAACGGCAGTATTATTAAACAATCTTTCTTCAAATTGACCTTTAAACTAAGGAACTAAAATACATGCGGTCATTCATTTAGGGGTTTCAAGATGGTAGCGCTGGCATTAGATACCTGTCAAACTCAGCTGTCATTTGAATTGTCATATATTACTTGAATGTTTGCCACTTACAATAATGGATCGCTTAACAATCGAACAACGCGTTAAAATTATTAAAACTCGCTACAAAAGTCGTGATTCAAACGTAGCCACGCATTACGCGATGATTATGGTCGTCATAATCGACCGACTACGCAAGCAATCGGTAAAATTGTGAAGAAATTTGAAGAGAGTGGAAGCGTTCTGTGCATCATCGTAACGCACATTTGGTGTGCTCTATGGTCGAAAGATGTCATTGGTCGGTATTTCTTTTAAGATGCCAATGAGCAGACGGTTACAGTCAATTCGGAGTGATATGGTGGAATGATAACCGATTTGTTTTGGCCGGCGATTGAAGATTATGACGTGGACGATATGTGATTCCAACAAGACGGGGCAACAAGCCACACAACACGACCAATTAAAGCTTTATTGCGTGAGAAGTTTTCTGGTCGCGTAATTTCACGTTTATGGCAACGTCAATTGGCCACCAAGATCATGCAATTTGACACAGTTAGATTTTTTACTGTGAGGCTAAGCAAAACACCGTGTTTACGCGATAAAATAATAAAAACCAAGATTACTCAAGTTAAAGCCGAGATACCAACAAAAATGTGCGAAAAACTGGTTAAAAATTACCTTAAAATAATCGCATTTTGCTAATCTTCCCGAGGTGGTCATTTGAACGATATTGTTTTTCACACTTAATGGCAAAGTCCAAACTTGATAATGAAATAAAATTTTGATCAAAAATGTATGGCTGTTTGTGTTTTATTTAGCTTTACTTTCGAAACTGCAAAATAAATGACCCTTTAGATTACCAAAAACATCCCGCTTGCGCTGAACTTGGCCCGATAAAATAAATTAAAAAAATTCATATTTTAACTTATACCAATAAATCCAGCACTGCTGGGAAAATTTTCTTCTATTAATTTTCTAGAATAAACTTTTTAATTTTTGTTCTTATTCTCCTTTGGCTATATGCGTTTTAAACTATGTATATAGGGGTATACCTATTTATAGGTAAAAAATTATAGATGCAAAGTTCCTCAAAGAATTTCAATGTAGTTCATAGCAGAAAAACAAAACAAAAATCTTTGAGCAAAGGTGAGCTCAAGGGATCCACAAAATTGCTTTTATTTCTACTTATTTTCTTCTAGAAACAAAATAGTTCTTAAATGACTTTTGAAGTTTCAATGGTTTTAATAAGCTTCTATAGCATCTATTTCCCCATCGATTAAGCTTAACAAAAAAAAAAAAAAAAAAACTTGAAAACTTTCCATCTTGAACTATTAAAATTGACTTGAATTTATTTTGTTGTCATGCTCGTATATACATACTCCACAGATGCTTCATCATTATCTAGTTGGCATCTTGACTTGAATCAGATAGACAAAAGGAGACATTGAGGATCCAAGGACACACAATTCACCTAATGGACATGTGTGCGTCTATCGATTCATAAGTGGCGTCTTATTCGTCTTCGACGTCGGTGGTTGTTGTTTGACAACGAGAATAAAGACACTAAAATCACTTTCGTAATGTGAAGTATACGCACTCCAGAATATAACTCGTCCTTTGTTTGGTAAAATAGTATAAGTCAGAAAATGAAGTAACAAAAGATTTTTGAATTATATCATCAATTATTATGTAAAAACATATGTATAAGTATGTATGTACATATATGTTAAATACACAAACTCATAATTCATTTAGATTACACATATCCTATTGATTTTTTTTATTTCAGGAAATTGTACTCGTCGGAAGTCTTTTGGATTAATATCTTTTAACATCCTTCCTAAAAAAAAAATACAAATAAACAAAGCGGATGCTGTTAAGGAGTGTTTTTGAGTCCATCGATTGTTTTATATTTCGAAAGGGAAGCAGTTTTCTACTTCTTTTATTATTAGACTAAGATGTGAAATATGGTGATTTAATGGAAATGGTATTAGTCAGATGCTTTTCAAAACCTTGCAAAATAAACAATAAAATATTTGTGTTCGTTTTTTTTTCATAATTTGATGTTTTTTTTTATGTGAGGTGTGTGCACTTTCATTCTTATGAAAAAAATAGGAATTCTATTCTAGATGATAATCTTTAAATATGGTGACCATATTTCTGAAAAAAAATGTATACGCATATTGAAAAAGTCTTAAATATGGTGGGATTTACTAAACAGATACAGACATCGCAGGTGCCGAATTTAAAAACTGCTACAAAATTACTCCTAATGTAAAAAAATCCCGCAAATTCATGGGAGTTCCTAAATATGGGTCAGTATTTCAAAATATAGATATTCTGCGGTCACGTGTTTCAAAGCCTTTGAAAGATATTTTTTTTATTAAATATTTTATCGAGAATCACCTAAACCTAAACTCCTTTAACGGGGACTTGATAAAAATAAAAATTAAAATTTATATTTATTCTGACATTTTAACTTAAATATACCAAAAATGTCATTACCGTTGCATGTGAAAAGCTGGGCGAAGTGTCATAAGTCCACAATGGACTTATGACTCACTTGGGTGGGTCATAAGTCCATAAATCAATTGTGGGCTTATGACCCACCCAGGGTTGCAGGTAGGCAGTACGCTTCCCCATACATATAAGCTCACTGTTTTTACGCCTGAAATACGAATTATGAGAGCATTAGAACATTGTGGTTTTCTGATTCACCGAAGTGGGTCATAAGACCACAATCGATGGTTCACAAATCCACCAGAATTTCATGTGGACTTGATTTATGGACTAATGACTTCGATTTTATTTTTTTTTAAATACCTTTCGGCGTCATTTCGGTGTCATAATTTTTTTGATAAAATTTGGTCATTCCCGTGTCAAATCAAATAATAAATAAGTTCAAAGTTATTTTTCGATTAATCAAAATATAGATTTTTCACTATAAAGGCCAGTTTGTTCACAGCTGATCATCTTTAATCAAGGATTATTACAACTGGTAAATCATCGAATGTGCATAATACTCAATTTTTTTTTTAAGAAATCCATAATTTAATTTGTTAATCATGGAAATCGCTAATCAGCCAATTTTGGTTGATTACCGCCAATTAGTTAGAAGCTTGGAGAGTCATCGTTTAGATTTAACACACTGTGAAGTAAATGGCCCTAAGTCTAGTACTCAACTCCCGTGAAATGAAAAATAAAAAAAATTGTAAAACACACGCGAAAATTCAATATGAACCAATATAATTAATTCTTAACATGAATTTTTAATACTCAGTTTGGAATTTCTAATACTGAATGAATTGCGATCGGAATCTAGAAAAAGTTCTTTAAAAATTGATTAAGTGATTCTTTAGTGCTAGAAAAGACAATAATTTAATCCGCAATAATTTTTTGAGAATTTATATTTTTAGCATAACAAAGAAGAAGAATGGTTTTTTACAAAACAATAGATTTTTTATTAGTGGTTGTAGGTAGGTATACGTTAGGAAATGAAAATTGTTGCATTGAAGAACCGGTTCATATTTCACTTTCATATTTCGGTACTCACTTCTTGTTATGAATTTCATACAAGTGAATTATGAGGAATCACTTTTGTATGAAAATTTCATTTTCATTCGAACTAAGTATACTAGGCTTAAAAACTGAAATAAACCAACTTAACTAACTAACTGATTTACAAGATTAAAACAAAAATAAAATTATTATAAGAACCAAAAGTTTATAAAAGCTTTTTCACTCTTTAAATTAAAAACAATACATGCGGTCACCTTACAGCTACATACATATACCTATTTATAACTTTATAAAACAAACCCTAATAAATCTTCTTTGTTCGTATCTCCAATTTGTTTGTTTGGAAAACTTTTATTTTCTATCCAATTTGCACATGAACAAAACAAAAATGGAAAAAAATAGAAACTACGAAGTTGTTGAAGAAAATTTATTCGATTAGATAAAAGAATGTTAAAGAAATTACTAAAATGTTTTTTTTTTATACGAAGGTCAGAAATAAATGTGTATGGATAAATAAAAATTCACTAAATATTTGTCAACATTATAATTTTAATGTCAATTTAATAATATGAAAGAATTTATAGGCGCTCGATTTTTGTTCTTAGATGTTTGAGAATGATAAATTTTTAAATTTTATCACAGCTTCAGTCGAAATAATTTGATTCTTGAATCAAGATAGGTATGTAAAAAAATTAAATCTGAGGTTAACTCGTTGGAATAATCCCAAACAAAGAAAGCAAAACTCGGGTTAAAGCATGAAATCTAATCGTTTAACAGATTAACTTATAAATTCACATTTCAACAAAATTATGGTTTTGCAATTTTTTAATTTCATTAAAAACTTATGGCCAGTTGCACCAAACGCTTTTAATATTTACTGCTTCGTTAAATTTTAAAATGGGATTTATCGGTTGCACCAACCAATTTTAGTTTTAAAAGGCCGATAAACAAGCCAATAAACTAAAATGCCATTTTCCTCCAGTTAAATTTTAAAAGCGAGTTTTAAGGAAAATATGTTCAAAAAAAAATATTTCACTTTTGATAGGACACTTGAAAGTTGCAATTTAAAAAAAATATTCAACATTAAATAGATCGTTGGAGGTTAAAAATAAATAAAAACAAATATGGAGAAGTAAGAACCATTATTTTTCTAAAATAAGGATTGGACTCTTCTTCAGCTATACAATACAAGTTTCAAAGGGGTAGTCACTGGTCACATTCGGGGATCAATCCAAAGCTATCCGGATAGGTTTGTGTTGTTGTAATCCCTTGTGACAAAACAGCTGATGCAAAAACACTCAACGTATCTGAAAATTTTTGGATGCGTGGATAGCCTATCTGATAGTTTACCGAACGCAAGGACTCACTTCCATTTTAAATGAGGTGTCATCTCTCACATCGCTATCTTACTTACACTAATGAAACTTTTTCGTTCAGTTAAAAAAAATTGCTGACAAAATCCAGGGATGGTTCGCAAACAGCATTTTAGCTAAAAAATCAGAGAAATACATTCGTGCAACCCAATGAAGAATTTTTAGCAAAAACTGGTTTTAGTGGATTTTGGTGCAACTGGCCATTAGTCTTAAAAACATTGAATACAAATCTATTTTAATTTTAGCTACAGCAGTAAACTAACACCACGAGATTCATTTAGAAGAAGTGAACCGAGGAAAAACGGTGGGAATCTGATTCCAGCCCAGGGATAATCCGTGGAAAAACAAATGAGCCCACTCCTTACTTAAAAATAAACGGGGAAAATCGGTATAAATCTAATTCCTGCCCAAAATTCACTAAAGCGAGAAGGGAGTAACAATATATCGGCGGTAAGAATATTTGTAGTTCTTACAGTTAGCTTAACTTTACTGGTTTACTAATACCTGCACCCAGAAAAGAAACCTGAAGCTATTACAGTTGCTAGAAACTGGAATCAGCAAGAAACTTACTCTCTGCTCTTCCTTTTCAAAAACAAGAAAATCACCAATTATGAAAAAAAAAATCACAAATTATGATTTATCTATTTTTCATAAAAATATTATTTTATTTTTCATAAAATATTAAATGATTGCAATGATAGTAACGTTGGTTTAATAAAATAATCTTATGATGAAATATTAAAAATTCGTAAAAATTATGATTTATCTATTTTTCATAAAAATATTATCAGTTTTTAACATTAAATTAAAAATTACTTTTTGGTTTGATTAAGGCCAGTCGGAAAGTTCAATAGGGATATTTTTATTACTCTGAAAAATTTAATTCCCATTAAAAATGTTCTGTTTAATTGAAGGTCATCCGGAATGTATTTCACCGGAACAAAAATCCAATTAAATAACAGACAAATTATACCTAAGAGTTGATTATTCATTTTCTTTGCGAAAATCCCCATTCATGTGGATACATATACTAGGTACTTTTAAAGAAGAAATTTGGTCTGAAATCAATGTTATTATAAATCAATTTAATTTTAAATTCCAATACTTATGCTATTGAACGTTTAAATCCGTTTAAACGTTTTTTTTTAAATGATTAACCTTTAAGGATAACTGCAGAAAATAAAACCAAAGTTTGTTGCTTGTTTGGTTAATCAACAAGCACCCCACAAGTATGTAGTATCAATACATAAATCTAGGACGTAAAATATCTCTCTTCTCAATAAATAAAACATCAAAAAATTCTTTTTTTCATTTATCTATACAAATTATATAAATCAATGCTACTGTCAGTTCTTTTATCAAAATGTCCATTTATTTTAAACAGACAAAGCTATATATAGATTTGTTCACATCAATTATTATCTACCTTTGATATTTGTTTTCAATACGAACAAAAGTGACACATCCAAGTAGGTACTTTAAAATAAAACCATCAGAAGTTATTTATCGATTGTCCTATATACAAACAAATGATATATCGAAGTATCTATCAAAAACAAGTTGAGTATTGCTTTCGAAAAAGTACACCAACATTGGATTGATATCTCATTGATAGCTATATTTGATGTGTTGAGCTGAGATTTTTATTTTTATTATTTTTTTCAAATATTTCAAAGTCAATTGAAAGTTTATTTATGAAAATTTGTTAGAATTTATTATTTTTACTTTAGCCTAGTTTCTTTACTTTGAAACTTTGTGCATTTGTGTGAATTTCTACAAACCTACACAAAAGTCTGCCAAAGCAAAGGAACACACCTTTTATTTAAAGCGCAAAAATATTGGTTTCGTGTAAAATAAAATGGACTAGATTCACTAGAATAGTTTTGGTCTGATCTCGTCTCGTCTCGGAAAACCGAAATGATACTAACTCCCAACACATAAAAACGAGACCGAGATGAGACACTATTTTTTGACTGAAATTTAACGAGAGGTGGTTTCGACAGATGAGAATAAAAATAAAATAATTGAATTTTGCAATCAATCAATCAAAAAAATCAGTCCATCCAATCTTTATCAGTAATAAAGTTGATGTCATCAATAATATTTAATTAAATTGTGTGGGTTACATAATATGTATTATATTATAAAAGGTGGTTTTTCAGCCTATATTAATTTTTATTTTAAACAAAATAGGTATATGAAAATTAATTAAATAGCAATTTCAGGTATACATAGCCATCACGACTGGATCTGATAATATTTCCTTCAATATGTGAATTTTTTCGATTTCTGTATGGCATGTAAGACGATGCTAGAACTACATATCTCCTCTATATTTATACCATTCAATCGAGAAACCAAAAAAATTCATTAAAAATAGCGAATTCTTTGAACATAACATGCCAATCAGTCTCATTTCTAAAAAAAAAACGAATATTTTCGCTCCAAATGAGCGAATTCGGTTTATCGACAAACCCAATAAAATTAGGTATTGAATAAAAACTAAAAGTTTGCAAGTTCGACAGTTGTTTTGACAAATTCAACTGCCTGAAGTTAGTACTGACTAAAAAATAACATTACAATAGGTACCTACATAATCCCCAAGATCAAATATCTCAATCGCAAAAAATTTTCAACAATTAATATAAAAAGACAGGCTCCCAAAAAAAGAGGAATCACCTTCTTCAACATTTCATTTTCTAAGTAAGATCTCCAAGTCCAACTGAAAGCCTTGCACACATCCTTCCACGTCATCCTTTAGCAGTAAAATGCAGTAAAATAAAACTAATCTGCATTTTATAAAAGTGAACTGTATATGAAGAAAAACCGCACTGGTCTCGTAGACGAATGATTATCGAATGAAGAAATGTCCCTCAGCTCCAAGAGAACTTTCTGCTCCGGTTGCTTATCGTTGGGTCGGTCGGTCCGAAATGCAGCTGGTGATTGATAACTTCTATTTTTCTCGCGCCACTGTCAGTTACAGCTATTCGGGACCGAAAGTGGTGAAGCTCTCATGTAGGTGATGTTGATGATCATCATCGTCGCTCCTATATTTTCGTATGCTCTGAGCATTGAGCATTGTCATTTTTTATTCCATTTGGTAATTTTTTTACGAAATTAAAAAAGAAATTTGACTTTAATTTTTATGCAACCTTAAGCGATTTTCTCATCGACTGATGTAAACGGTGCATTAATGTGTTTACATTACATTGATTACACATTTACACATATTTATTTAATAAACCTAATTTAATTAAGTTTGTTAGGTACATTTGTGAATTTGTGTGTACCTGTTTTTTTTATGTTTTTGCATATTATTAATAATTAAAAAAATGATATGTCATCTGGTGTAATATGAAGAATATATGTTGAAATAAAATGTTGAATTAATTGTCGCTCTAGTTTTTTTTGTTTTGTGCGCACGTGCACATTTTGTTTGAATGAAGCTCTCATGCCCTTGATATGCTGCTCTTGCTCATTTCTTGTTTTCATGGTGATTTTTAACAACAACCAACAATCTGGCAATACTTTTTTCGGAGTTGGTCTTTTTGACAGCTGTCACTTGATTTATGCTCAGTTTGGTTTGCCATTTCATAATAAATAGACTTAAGGTAAGTACAGACGATTGTTAGATCTTACAATATTGTCAGAACTGTCAATGGTCTGACAACAGCTAACAATTAGCTGACAATTGACATATTTCTTACAATGAAAAATTGTCCGTTCACACGGTTGGTAGATTTCATCCCAAAGTCTGACATTTCGGACAATGCAGAAATTGACAATGACCAATGAGTCTGACAATGTCCTAATCTACTGACAATGATAAAAATTGTGTGTTCAGACGATTGTAAGATACCTGACAACTTTTTTCCAGATTGTCGTCTGACAATGACTTTTCTGAAAATATTGTCAGACAACTTTCCCGAAATCATTTTTAAAATTCTGGGCCATAACATTAAATTATATGCGTTTTATTTTTTCTTGAAAACCACACGTCTAAAAAAAACACCCTTCAGTTTTGAATATTTTTTGTGTTAGGTCCAACTCTCTATAGTTGCAGAACCTATCTGCCCCATGTTCTAATTAATATAGATACATTTATACGGCGGATCAGAACGGACCTAATCGCTGTCCACAGTTCAAAGGGAAATTTCCTCTAAAATGTTCTGACATAGTTAAAGATACTCTATTTTTTCTTGTACATTCATATATTAAAGCCTATTTGGAACTAAATTCCCCTATAATCCACGTATATGAAAAAAGCTAAATTATTAGCAAAGCTCACAACATCAATCTTTAAGTGGACTACCTCCTACTGCACTTACGATGGAAAATATATAAATTGATATGGAACTTTACCTTATGGCTAGAACCTCTGGTTGTGAGGTCATCAATTCTACTTTGGATTTTTCTACCTCTCCAGCATTTATTTTTATTATATATTTCCCAATTAAATAATATTTGCAAAAACCATAATATTCAGTGTTAAGAAATTTTATGGCGGAATCGTGCCTCATAGCATAAACAGACAGCTTTCAGAGAAGCGCAGATTTTCGTTTGTTTTAGCTGTACCTACAAGCTATACAGGTTTAATTTGGTGGTAGTGTTTGCACAGTGGTTTAAAAATTAAAATTATCTTATAGCATAACTACATGCTGAAAAATATATGCATATTTTTTTCTTTCTCATCGTTATGGTATATCATCTTGGACAAAAATTTTGATGTAGAAATATGTGTAGTATTAGCTTAAAATTAAAAAAAAAAATTGGAATGACACTTTAATCTTATTTCTTTATTTATATGTACATACAATGCATAGTAATACCATCCTCGCAATAAAAAAAAAACATTTTTATACAAGTACATACAAATATTGTAGGTATTCATGAAGAGAAAACTCAACTTATTATTATTTCATGTAAACACACTTCAAAATATAATTTACTACATTACTCGAATAAAAATATCCAAATAATAATAAAATTTATTTATAAGCATTTTTTTTTATGTCATAACCTTATTTAAGTTTTATTCAAAAGCAGATAATTTTCACATTTTATTGACACTCCAGAACTCAATAAAAATCTCATCCTGTGTATATAAAGTGCAGAAATATACGCCCGTTTACATTTATTGTTACAACCACAAACATAAAAATCCTGAATATATTAAATGAATTTCAAACTATATAAAAAACCTTTGAACTTTGCGCTTTTTTTTAGTTTGTTATGTTCGAATTAATTTCCGTATAAAATTTATATAAATTTTCACTCTTGAATTCCACACAAAAAATGTGGTTTCATATACAAAACAAAAATAAAATATAAAATAACCAGCATGTTTGCGGTTTTTTGAGTGGTGAGCTTAATCAAAGCGGGTCTGTTTAATAATTTTTATCTAGACTGACCAAAATGACTACGAATGCGCAAACTTAAATAATAAAATTGCAAAATTTTGTATTTGTATTTTGTATTTATTTATTATTTGACTGCAAATGAATAAAAAAAAATAAATAGGCACTATCTAAAATAATTTGGAGATATTGCAATTTGTCCTTTATTCCTTTATTCTCAAAAATTTACTTAAGATGAGTTCATTAGCAATCAATTAGTACATAAACAAGAAGACGGCCATTTTGAATTCAATTTCATTGTGGCCCATAAATTAATTTTATATTGGTCATGCCTGCCAAACAAAGTATCTATATATAACTATATAAGTAATTGTTGTTTATAAAGTATGTCTCCAATTTTGGCTGTGATTCAACTTAAAGTTTTTTTCACACTTTTTTTTAGCAAATTTAACTGACTTCCTCTATAATTTTTTTTTACTTTATTTGTTGAATGTTTCGTTTTTCTGTGCCAAAAGTTAAATAAATCATTCTCTACAAGACAGTACCTACTCAATGTGTTTGTCCATATTATGATGGGGGTTATCTTGATTTGCATATTATCCTTTTATTCAAATGGATGCACTTGACCAACAGTGAATGCATTATTCAACGAATATAAAAGATATTTTCTGTTATTTACTATAGAGTGTACTTCGTGATGAAATTTTTTGAAGATATGTGTATGCAAACAATATGCATATACATACATAATACATAAATTGTTTTCATTTACAGAAAGATAAACTCAGTTTTTTATATACCAAGAAAAAATGTGAATATTTATAGAGTAAAGTATATGTTTCGTGTGAAGAGCAAAAAATCGAGATTTAAATCAAAATTAATATTTTGATGATAGAGAAGTCCGAAAAAGTGAGGGATTTGTCTGACTATCCATCGGCCTTAGTGTCTGTGCCTCTATTAATCTGGGCGTCTATGCCTGCGTGCCTTCATTGTTTCGCTCCTTCTTCCCTCTACGCCCAATTTAACTAAAGTTAGAGCCTAAACAGGTATACCGTATTGATGCAAATTTTAAAGTAATTTTTTTAGGGGGGAAAATTCGGATTTTATCAAAGATTTGAAAGCAGAATGTTAGGCTTGTTAAAAGTGTTTTAATTCAAGTCACAATTAGGGAAAATAAATAAAAGCAAAAAAGGAAGTTCATATTATGAATAGGTATAGGGAAGTGAAAACAGCGAAAGTTCTTTTTTTACAGAATTTTTGTTACCACAAATATTTTTCGAATTCAGCAAAATCTTAAAGTTTCCTATATGCAAGCAATACCTACTTCATATCCTGCTCAAGTATATTTCTTTTGTATGCATTTTGTTTAAAACAAAACCAAAACAAACACACTTAACTTATAAAACACTTGAAAAGTTATTTTATGCACATAAAAGGAAGAAAAAAAGCAAAAGGAAACTTTACGCCTGATGGGAGCGAAAATTTCTCGTTAAACTTTTTCTTTGTTTGTGTCATCTCCAACATAAAAGTCCTTATTGTTAAACATAACAAAGGATTAAAATACCGAGCTCATAATATATGCGTTACAGACAAACTTTGATTGAACCTACTATACAGTGATAGATTGTGACCATATCAACATCATCATCAGCTGCATATTTAAAAGAAGACAATACCAAATTTTTCTTAAGTTGTACAGAGTGAGTGTAATTTTTCGAAGCTTTACAGTTTTATGAAGCCATTAAGAGTATCTTAAATATACACTTATCATATTTTATGTCCTCTATGAATTTTAAAGAAACAAAAAAAAAAAAAAACGAAGAACATAACATCGGAAAAGTTTCTTCATTTTCAAATGATAAAATACAAAACATGTGCCATTTTGTTTTTGTCCTTTCGAAGGCAAAGGCACATTTATTTTTTAAAATATGTACCATGATGAAAATGTAAAAAAAAAAACATACAAACGTGTTCATTAAATTTTATTTCAAAAGTTAAGTCGAAAATAACATCGATCAAAAGAGATTTAAAATTTCAAGAACAAAATAATAATAAAGAGCGACACTGTGGCGTATACTTAATTAAATGAGATTTTTTTTTGTATTTAACTTTTTTTATGGGAAATGTTGAAACTTTGTAATGAGATTATAACAGGGGTATATTAATTAAAGGAAATTTTGTTTTGTTTTTAAACTGGATGTGGTTATTTCTTAAAAAAATACCCTCCACTCATTTGTTCATTTGAATAATATTTCAAGAAAGAGTCATCAATTTAGTTCAATCTCTTAAAAAAATTGGATATGCATATTTTATTCATACTACAAAAGAAATTGTTTGCGAGTCGCTTAGTTTCTCATTAGAAATTTGAAAAAAACTCTTAAAATAAATTAAAATTTAATTGAACACAGTTTATTAAAAGAAAAATATAAACACATTCAGAAAATAACTTCGAAAATGCTTCTTTTAAAATAATATAACAAGCTTTATACATAGAAGCTTGTCAGCTGTCTCCTATCGATAATTGTTAGTTTTAAGTTTAGAACTATATTACATGCGATCAAAATAATAAAAATTTCCGAACAAATGACCGCTAAAGATGACTAAGCTGAACATCATTCAGAAAATAACTTCGAAAGTGTTTCGTTAAAATTAACATAATAAGCTTAAAAGAAGCTTGTTAGCTGTCTCCTATGGAGAATTGTAAGTTTTAAGGTTATAATAAAAATTTCCGAACAAATGACCGCAAGACATGGCCAAGCTGAGCATCATTCAGAGAATAACTTCGAAAGTGCTTCGTTAAAATTAACATAATAAGCTTTATAGAAGCTTGTCAGCTGTCTCCTATCGAGATTTGTCTATGTACATTATATGCGATCTAAATACACAAACTTCCGAATATAACGTCGAATGTGCTTCTTCAAAAACATTTAAAAAGCTTTTTAAAAAAACAGCCAACTGGTGATGGTTTGTCAGTTTTAAGTTTGTAAATGTGACACACTTGAAAGAAATGACCAAGTTTAGCATCTTTCAGACTGAAAATTTACTAAACGTTTATTAAGTTTTATTCTTGGATAATTCTAGAAAAAATTGTCCATCATTTTAAGATTTTTTTACTTTTGACAACTGTTTTCTTCTGGCCAAACGATTGTTTATTTATTTCTTTTTGATTTACCTAAGGTTGACTGACAATCTTTTCCAGAGATTATATATTATGCTAAATAAAAGTACAATTTTCAAATAATAATTAATATTGAAATTTGATATTTTAATATACAAATTATTAAAAAGCTGATCAATTGACAATCGTAGCATCAGTTACAATAATCAAAACTTTTAGCAATTACTTTTGAATATTTAAATTTCAATATTTATCAATTTGATATTTGGTGGGTGTCTACACACATCTGAGCATGTATTTTTAACAATTTTTACTGATGAAACAGAGAGTTTTTAATCAGCCAACAAGCTTTTATGAAATGTAACCCATTTTTTGACTGAATAAGAGCATCTTAAATTGTATTTTCAATGAAACCCCCTTAAGTTTTACATTTCATTTATTAAAGGTTCTAAAATCAAAAGCCCTCCAACTGGGTTAGATATTTATCTTATTGTGAGTTTTAAAAAATCTAAAAGAACCGACATCAAGCTTTTATAGAAGCCAAAATCTGTTATTATTTTTTTTTTAGTTCCGAAAATTGAAATGTAAATTCTAACGTTCATCTTATCGTACCCACATTATTCACTCTCATTTGCATTCATATAATTCAATTAATCATATTATTCATTCGAGTATCTTCGATTTCTGGTTTACAAGGAAAATTGCACTAAATGTAAAATATTCTCTTTTTTGAAAATAAAATGATGTACCTTTAGAGAAACATGAAATACCAAGAATTCGTTAGATGATTATGAAACTATATTAATTACACCTGCTTCTGGTGCTGCTTCCAACGTGAAAATAAATTATATTTCAGAAATAAATGTTTTTCTTTGAATTCTCAAACAGTTCTTGTGGGTATACATACAAATGTATGTATAGTTATAAGATGAAGTGAAAGCATAACTTGGCAGTTATACTTTAATTTAAGCAAAAACTAATTGCAATTCATGGGAAGTGCGTATGTATACGTATAAATAGTTCTCTTTTGTCAATGGTTTTACAGATGAAAATGTTTATTCATTTCCATTTGTATTTATAAAATGACAAAAACGATCTTATAAGGGTGGTGCTTATTTTTGCAATATACTAATATAAATCGGAATATCATCTTAAAAATGTTTAAACAAACATTTTACAAATAAAAATGAATTATTTTAGAAACGGCTCCAACGATTAAAAACAATACGTATCCTTATGATAGCAGTGTTGTATGCTCATCGCTTTTTTCTTATGTTTAATTATTTTTCATGAAGATACCAATAATAAAATTGATTTATCAAAATGGGTGTTCTGATCGGGAAACGTTCCATGTGCTTCGTCCAATTGCACGTTCGCCATAGTCGTCCAACCTAGAGGACTATTCGTAGTATGGCGGATAAATTTGAGTCCACTGGTTGAGTAAACAATCAACCAACACCAATGCATCCTGAAAAAGTCACTATTTGGGTGGATTTTGGGCTGGTGGCGTCATCGGCCTATATTTCTTTGAGGACGAAGTTGGCCAGGCCATCACCGTCAACGGCGATTCTATAGGTCGATGATTACCAACTTATTTTGACTTGAATTGGATGATATGGACGCCAACAAGATGCGGTTTCAATAGGACGGCGCTACGTGCCACACACTTTGGAAATTCTTCACGAGCGATTCGAGGGCATGGTCATCTCACGTGGAGGTGATGTGAACTTGCTACAGAGATCGTGCGATTTGACCCCGTTAGACTATATCTTGTGAGGTTTTCTGAAGTCGCAGGTGGACATTTGAACGATGTTAGGTTAGGTTAGGTTAGTGGGCTGACGGTTGGTCTTGTTACCGTCACACTGTGATACCCTTTAGAAAAAACCTATGATGAAAGTCCTATAACAGAGCCCGTTGAGGGCGTCGGTGTTCAGCGAGCTTTAGCCCGAAGTTGCTAGGGAAGTGTCAAACGGCATAGTCACCTGGGTGAGGAGAGGTTAACGCGCCAATTTCTATTATTGGGTGTGTTCCCCCTCTTCACCACAGGGTTGGATCATCCCCTCCTCAGACCCGTAGGAGCAGTGGCTCCATGCAACTTCTGGTGGATGATAAGCCAGTGGTTGGTGTATGCACCAGTTAAGTTTGGTCGAGTTGGCTTATTAATGCTGGTGTAAAACGCAGAGGCAATAACAGCTAGTGTATGGGCGATGTGCCCATTCTCCGCTGGTTGTCGCCACCACAGTGCGCACCCGCATTTTCAGTCATTCTTAAGCATTTTCAAGCCACTTTGTAGCTTTGGTGAAGTGTAACAAGCTTTTGCTTGGAATAGAGAGTTCATCCAGGTCATTGAAGAGGTATCTTCCAAGGAACCTGTTTCTCAGATGACATAGCGCAGGGCAGTGGCAAAGGTAATGAGTAGTGTCCGCATGTATGTCCTCATCACCACAACCTCTGCATAGGTCGTCCATACTGAGTTTCAACTTCTTCTTGTGGTATCCCAATAGGTTGTGTCCAGTGGTAACACTCACGAGAAGAGAGAGAGATTTTTTCGGTTTTATGTTTATTGAATTTTGGCCATAATTTTCTGGTTGTAACACAGGTATCAAGTGAGTTCCATCTCTTGTTTGCTAAATCAAGAATTTTACTCTCGATTACCTGTTTTAGGTTACAAGGTGGGATCTGAATGGTTGGGTCTGCCTGATTTAGGTCAAGCGTTGATCCTATTCTTGCCAATTCATCAGCACTTTCGTTTCCTGGGACTCCATTATGACCAGGGACCCAACAGAGCCTTAAGTTGTGCTATGTACCAAGAACCCTTAGCTCTTCGCGACAGCAAGTCACAAGCTTCGATTTGATTTCGATGGCAGAAATTGCTTTTATTGCCGCTTGACTGTCAATGAAAAAGGTAATATCAGCTTGTGGTATTGCCATCATTGAGATTTGTCTAGCAGCTTTCGTCACTGCCAAGACCTCAGCTTGGAAGACACTGCTATAATTAGGAAGTCTGAATGAGCTGGATAGTCCAAGTGTTTCTGAATAGAAACCTGCACCAACACCAGTATCCATCTTGGAGCCGTCGGTGTATACTGCTACCGTCGTCGGTTCACAGGTTAAAGGTTTGTTAATAAGCCAATCCTCTCTACTAGGAAAGGTGGTTTTGAATGGCTTGTGGAAGTCTAAACGGGGTGTTATGTAGTCAGTGCATACTTTATTACCCGTGTATTTCTGTAGAATTAGTGCGTGACCGATGGCACTGGATTTCCAGCACTCAGTTTGGCTAAGCCGTATAGAGCGCTTTTGGCTGCCGATTCTTGTACAAATAGATCCAGAGGTTTTAAATTGAGAATAGCTTCCAGACCCGCAGTGGGTGTGGTTCTCATAGCCCCTGTGATCCCAATACATGCCAATCTTTGTACTTTGGTCATGATTCTAAGGTTGGTAACTTTGTCTAATGCGTTCCACCAGACCACGTTACCATATGTTAGTACAGGTCTAACTATGGCTGTGAACATCCACTTGATAATTTTGGGGTTTGGTCCCCAGGTTTTTCCAAAAATTCTGTTGCAGGAGTAAAATGCAAACATGGCCTTGTTAGTTCTATCTTTAATGTTGAGACTCCAATTCAATTTCTTATCCAAGATCACACCAAGATACTTCGCGTGGTCGGAGAGTTTGAGTTGGGTCCCTACAATAGAAGGAATTTGAACGATGTTATATTCCATCTAAATAATGGCATCAATAGGTCTTTCAAACGAATAAGAAATGTCGATGATATCTCACGCACACTTCGTTTAATTTAAAATTAAAAAATTTTACGAGAAAATATTTAAAAATGTGTTTGTTGGACCACCCTTATGTAGGATGTATTTATGGGTCTATGAAATAACTCCCACGAAATAAGTCCCACTTTTAAAAACGAAAAAAGTCCCACCAAAAATTGCTATTTTGAAAGTGGGAGTTATTTCGTTTTTAAAAGTGGGACTTATTTCGTCAATTGGTGGGACTTATTTCGTTGCGCGTTTTTATTTTAAGTGGGACTTATTTCGTTTTGAGTGGGAATAAATTCGTTTTGTAAAGTGGGAGTTATTTCATACCCCTAAATTTTTTTCTTATGCAAAAAGTTATATATTGGACATTTCGTAAAAGGGACAAAGTGGGACTTAATTCATTTAAGAAATATATTATTCAAGGGGGAGTTATTTCATTTTGAGTGGGAGTTATTTCATTTCAAGTAAATTTTTAAATCATTTCATTTTGGTGGGACTTATTTCGTTTTCAAAAGTGGGACTTATTTCGTGGGAGTTATTTCATTTTTTTAAGCAATTTTTAGTGGGACTTATTTCGTTTTTAAAAGTGGGACTTATTTCGTGGGAGTTATTTCATAGACCCGTATTTATGTGTGTTATCACAAGAAAAAAGAAGTCAAACAAAAAATTCATTTTTTTAATTTTTACTTTTTTAAATATTTTCTCGTAAAATTTTTTATCTAGGAACTATAAATGAGTTATATTTTCAGTGATTTAGAATTCATTTGAGTTACATGTTTAACAATTACCTATAATAATTAGTAATGTACATCTTAAAGACAGAAGAATTCATAATTAAATAAAACTAAAAACATCAAATTATTATAAATTTAAAAACTAACAACGTCACTGATTAAGTAATAAAATATCATAATTGCTTTGATAAAAAAAACCTTTGCCCAAGGCGCAACTTTCGATTATAGAAAACCCAATCTCAAAAATACATTTTTCAAAGATGTCCTCGTTTAGTCCGTTTTTGTTTTGATAACAAAAACAATTTCAAAAATACCCACCCAACATCAATCATCATTATTTATCTTTCGACAACAAAACAAAAACACCAAAATTGGAACTCCGAACAGTGAACCAACACAACCCCCGTGATTGATGGTTTCGAAAGATGTTTCTAGTTTTATAGTGCTGTGCAAAAATTTAGCTTTAAAATAAATTGCATAAATTTTTATTTTTTTTAAAGCATTTTTAAACTTTTTAACTCTTTGACTATCTGAAAAACAAAGCAACAGCACATTAAGAATTTGAAAAAATTCTTTGGAAAATATTTTCAAACTTACGATATGATGTAAAATCATCAGTGATTAATTTTTAAGCAATTTTATGAATTTTGTATAATTTGTGTTCTTCAAAAATTAAGAATTTTATTTTCGCATCTTTCAAAAAAAATTAAAAATTCTATTTTATTAATACGTTTTCATTTAGGATGCTGGAGCAATAAATTCCATTAGGTTTTTGTTTTAATTTAATTTTCTACAAGAAACCGAATGACTCCTTTTGGTGCTTTATTAAATTACACTTTGTTGTGGAATATTTACTCTTTGAAGACTTTGTTTAAGTCTATTTTGCCCTTTATCTTATATGCAACTCAATCAATCATTAAAAAAGACGTTTCCATTAATTCCTCAATTGCAAAACAACAAGAACAAAATATTTGATCAAAATATTAAGCACAGCTCTGTTATGGTATATGTAAATACATTTTTTTTTAACGTTGCGTAGTATTACCCTGAACTAACCACCCAACAATTTACCCCGATAAAAAAAATGTCTTATTTCAAATTGTAAACAATCCCAATAGAAATGTTTAAATTCGCCCTTGGGGTTAAATTTTAGGTGTCAAATAATTCTGCTAATTACCATTAGAAGGAGGGTTCAAAAGAAAATGAAAAACACATTATCACTATCGACTTCTCGTTCTTCTTCGTTTTCTTTATTTTTTATTCCACCCATTCATTCAAGCAGATATAATAATGAAAAAGAATATTTAGGGTTAATTAGATGACCGTCACTGAATTCCGGGGATATCTACGCCCCCACATGAGGCGAATTTTTAACTTTTTTTTGTATTCATTTTATTTTTTCATTTAATAAAATCTGATGCTATCCTTCGCCAAAGAAAGAAATATGCCCTGAATGAGATTCAAATTACTTTTGTCCCAACAAAAAAAAAAAAATAAAAAAAAACCCACCGATGTCACACTGAGGACTTTTTTAATTTATCCTTGCAAATTAAGTTTTCTTACATATATTTAATTAAAACTCGTCATCACAGGCTTTTAGTTGAATCAAAAGCTGACGAATGCTTTTGATATAAAAAAATAATAATTCAACGCACTCTTCATCTTGTCCATCCGTCCATTTTAAAGCCGTAACAGATGGGTTTTAAAATTCGTCGAAATGACAATTAACGTTTCCTAGATAAAAATAAATTCACGGATCGGTCGAATATAATTGCTTTTGGCACAATACTAACAGGTTTGAAATTAAAAAAAAATAAATAAATTTCTTCCGTTCTAAAATAAGAATAAAATGGATACAAATAATTTAACGGGAATTGACAGTTTTCTTCTTGTTTATAGTCCCAATTGTTTTCTCGAAATCAAAATCCCAAGAATTAAAAAATTGTGCAAATTTTTCATTTTATTTATTTTTGTTTGTGTTTTTGATTTCGAAAAAATGGATTTTCGGGAATTGCGACTTTCGGGATTTGAGATTTTTTGGATTGTGAGTTTTCGGGATCAAAGTTTTTCTATATTTTGAGTTTTCAGTATTTTTTTGGTTTTTGGGATTTTGGGTTTTTCGGGATTTAAGATTTTCTCGATTGTGGGTTTTGGGGATTTAAGTTTTTCCGAATTCAGTATTTGAGGTTTTTTTTTGGGATTTAAGATTTTTCGGGATTTTGTGTTTTCAGGATTTTGGGTTTTTGTGTATCTGACTCCAACACCATATTTTTAAATTAAATTCCATGTGTTTGCTGTTTAAAAATTGCTTCAGAAAATTAATAGGTACTATCTTTATAAAAATTCTCTTAAACACTGATTTTTTAAAAAAAAAAATTGACTGAGGACCTTTTTACAATACCTTAATACCTATTGAGAAATTAAATTCAAATCGATCTGACCAACAAAAGAAAACCTTTAGAAGTGCTCAGCAGACCACGAAAATTTTTGAACTCAAAAAAAATTATCAAAGAAAAAAGAGAACAATATATCTAAATCCATTTTTGTTTTACAAACGTACCACTTGACCTTAAAGTACCTACTACACTACATATGGTGTTGTGTATATCACAAGCAAAAATTTATTTTTGGTGTCCTTTTCGAATTGACATGCTGTGTTTGTTTTTACCAACAATTATTGAAGCGATACATGTTGTGGTTTTATGGCATACCATTTGTAAGCCTCAATTTTAACATCGTCCAATTCTATATATGGTCCATCGAAACACTACACCGAAAACAATGTTTTTGAATTGAGGTGAGTTTATTTTGTTTTGTTATTTTAAAGTGATTATAGCCTTGAAGTTGACACATTATGCGGTTGTGTTTATTTATTTAGGTTATATAATGAAATTATATTTCATTTGTTATTCTATCTCTAGTTTAGTTCAAAATAAAATTTTTGACTTTGCCGTGCAAAAGAGTTAACATTTTAAGCTATTAAGAGTATTCACGCAACATCGTAAGTTTACCAATTGTGTAAAATGATAAGTTTACACAAATGTTTGCGTGAACGGCCTTTTAATTCATTTGGTTAAATGCGGTGTAATTGAATCAGCTGTTCGCTAAACGTCAAATATGAAGCTCCAAAATATGTATGTATATACAAATAAGCGTGTTCAGATTTCGAAATTATTTTTAAATGTAGAACCTCTCCCAAACTACCTAACTTGAAATCGGACTAGAATGTCTCGGAACGGAAAAAAATGTAAGGTACACGAAAAAAACATGTTTTTTTTTAAGCCTGACGATAATTCGAGAAAACGATTTCAGGGTTAAATGTAGAACTTTAATAGTCACAAACTCATGGCACTGATCAAACGAAAATGAGCGAATATAAGAAAAATCATATGGCACGCCCATAATGGTGCAGGACATCTACTTTTCCTTCAGTTTAGTTCTCTTTCGGCAGTAAAAGTTGTCCTGAGCTCAACACAACTGAAATTTGATGAAAGAAGAATAAAAAGATAAATGGTTCTTTTCACTTCGATGGCAATTCGGAAACCATAACAAATACAAGTAAAAGCATTTACTTTTGTAGATCATTATATGGATTTGTGTAAATAAACAATGCTGATCAATAGTCAGAAAATGTGCATGTCCTTATTATTTTTTTTTTTGTATAAACAACGTTTTTATTCACAACTTTCATCGCCAACTAAACTCAATGCGATAGTTACAGAACACGGGCAGAGTTTTTTTTAGTTCTCTGAGATACCTAATTATCATATTTCTGAACACGCCTTATTCTAAAAGTCACAATGAGGTTTGGTTAAGTTTAACAAAAAAATTTGGATAATTTTATCCAGCAAAATCCTTGGAGAATTTTAACCAAATTGTGTAAATCATTTCTCATACAAAAATTGACAGTTCATTAACCAAATGGTAAACTTATCCAGTGTTTTACATCATTGCGTGAATACCCTTATTAATTTTTTGGAGAAAATGTTCAAAAATTAGATCGTATGAAATTCTATAAAAAAAATTAAGCGCTTCGTATCTTTAAATTTAAATAAAACAAAGTGTGTTTGAGTCATCATCGAAATTTTGTATTCCTTTGAAAGGCCTATCGATGCCATTATGTATGGAATATAACATCGTTCAAATGTCCACCGCGGCTTCTCTGGGTGGCGTACAACTGAAATGTCTAATTTTCCATGATTCTGGCACATAAATCAGGCTTAATTTGACCGATGACATGGGTTATGTTGGCTTTGAGAGTCGCTATGGACCGATTACCCCTCCAGCTCAAAATCCACACCAAACAGTAACTTTGCGAGATGCATTCGACGCTCTTGAACCTCGTGTGGATTGGTTTGTCCCACATTCGACAATTTTGTTTATTGACGTACCCCATAAAAATGGGCCTAATCGACGAAGATGATTTTTCGATGAAAATTAGGGTTAGTTTGCAAATTCTCCAGAGCCGATTCAGCAAACACACGTCGTTGTTTTTGGTCGTTTACCTTCAGCTCCTGAGTCAATTGAATTTTGAACGGGTGAATGCTCAAATCACGACGCAAAATTCGTTGTTGACTCAAATTTAACCACTACACTGCGAATAGTGCTCTCGTTAGGACAATCAATGGCGACCGTAAAATGGACAAAGTGCGCTGAACGTTGCCATTTGATAAAATAATTTTTTCATTTGCACGTGTTGTTGATCGCTATATATCCGTGAATGGTGATTTGGAAAAACAGACTGAATAAATGAAAGCCGATTTGATAAATGAAGCTTCAACAATATGACCACTACCAACTGTCAAAGTTTGGAAGTCCTTATTGGAAGAACCTTTAACTCAAACTATTTTTGAACCTTAGCTTCTTCAAACTATTTGTTATTCACAAAATGTACCTTTCCCTTCTCACCACATTGACTGTTTAATGTTCATTTTGTGTCGGAATCGAAATGTGCGGAATAAGATTTTTCTTATTTGAATGTCAAAAAAAGTAAGTACCAAGTCGCTATTCAAATAAATATATATGTGACTTATATTCAAATTACTGTTGAAGGGAAGTCTCCTTTTCAAAATAAAGTACATAGGTACTACATTTAACTACACAACTAAAATAAAAGAAATAAAAATATCATTCACACCTTCCAAACTAACTGCGAAATGCAATTTGAGTTTAGCTTCCTCTTTTAAGTTAAAGGAAAATATTCCATGTTGCCCATCCATACATCTTTCTATTCCATTTAAAATTCACGGTGAATATATTTTTTTCTTATTCGCAGCAAAAGAACGAAAGAATGTCACTCAAAAAAGGAATGATTTTTTTTTTGTAAGAAAGCAAACGATTTAAAATAAATTTTTTTTCTTGAAAAATTTTTCATAAATTCAAAATTCTCTCATGCGTTTTTATGTTAGAATGAACTTATGTTAAATCATTCATTTGGAAAGTTGACTTTTTTAACTTAAAGGATAAGTATTGGTTTCAATACAAAAAAAAAATGGGTTTTAAATTTAAATAAATTAAATATATAGAAAAGTTAAACAAATCGTCCATCTCTATAGGCTATGTTATGTATATAGTTTAGAAGTTTGGACTGATTGCGCATATGTGCTTAAAATTTAATATAGAGCATTTTTATAAGTCCCAATTTAAGAAATTCGACTTTTAAAAATATGTATCCAACGTAGAAATAGAAAATTTTTGTTAAATTTCTTTAAACATCTTAGTTCTCGGTAGTCGGTATAGCGGCAACGGAAGTTACTTATTTTTGATTATTCTCTCTTAGGTGAATAGGGTTGTTGTCTCTGAAAAATATTGGTTATAGAATACAAAATTCGGATACTGGTCTGTACATCTAAAAATATGCAATGGCTTTTAAACATTTGAATTTATTTTGGTTTGTACGTTCTTTTAAAGTCAAGAGAAGTATACACGCCATTAAAAGAGTCGTTGGTCAACACGTATGTTTACACATCTTCAACCTGAGTACAGCCACTCACACTTTTTTTTATAGTTGAAAACCCTTCTGATGCTCAATCTGAACTCACACCCTATCTATTTTGCTCAAATTATTCCAAAATTCACTAAGCTTCTGACCTTATATAAGAGCCTATTTAGTCAGACATTGTGAAGCAGGTTGCAGAGTTAGAATCTTGATCCAATCCGAGTAAATTTACTCCAATTTAAGGCTCAGGGACATGAGGCCCAGCGACATAAATTTTATTTTTGGGGTTTCCGTCCCACTTGAGTGGGGCATACAGCCCAAATTGAATTTGGGCCTTAAGTCCCACCCAAGTGAGACCTAAGCCCCAAATATTATTTGTTAACAATGGGACATAAGCCCCAAATTTTTTACAAGCATAGAAGATAATAATAATTTCTTGTTGTTTTATTGGAAAGAAAATTAGTACAGTGCTAGCACCCAGCATTACGGCGTATAAACATTGAGGTATTTATATTGCACCCCCTCGCTTTGGGCTTGGCACACTATAGGATTTGGGGTAGGTGCGAGGTTGGGTGTACGTTATTCAATTTTCTTACCAAATCTGACTGAATGAAATTTGATTCTATAATTCTATTCTGAAACGAATGGAATGGAACAACAATTCAGAAAATCAAAAACAAGCTTCGGTACAAGATTCAAGGAACGATGCGAACAACGCACGATGAAATAGAAGCTTGGGTCGAAGTTCTTACAGCATTTTTATATTGCAGTTTCGATAAGTGATGTTTTTCTTCTAACGGGTGATTTTTTAAGAGGTTTAGAACTTTAAAAAAAAAAAAAAACACAAAAAATTCGAAAAAATGAATGAAATATTTATTTGAATCGATAGTTTCAACCTTGCAATTTAATGTTTAAAGATAATTTCATGCAAATGTTGACCGCGGCTGCGTCTCAGGTAGCCCATCCGCTGAGTCCAATTTTGGCATACTCTTTCACACATATCGGCCGGTATCTCACGAATGAATACATGGATGTTGGCTTCCAGTGCGTCAATCGAAGCGGGCTTGTCCCTATAGACATTAGCCTTGACATACCCCCACAAAAAATAGTCTAATGGTGTCAAATCGCACGATCTAGGCGGCCAATTGACCGGCCCGAAACGTGAAATTAACTGTTCACCAAACTCGCCTCGCAATTGCGCCATTGTTTCGCGTGCTGTGTGGCATGTGGCACCGTCTTGTTGAAACCACATATCATGCAAGTCAAGAACTTCCATTTCGGGCAAAAAAAAGTTTGTTATCATCGCTGTAACAAAGGCCTAACTGCTGGGAACGGCGCCGAATCCACATTTCGCGGTCTTCTGTCACACTAGCTGATACGGCCGCAATATTTTCTTCACTACGCACAGTACGTAAACGTGTTGGTGGTTTAATGTCCAACAAAGTAAATTTGGTGCGAAATTTGGTCACAATCTTCCGAATAGACTGCTCAGAAGGTCGAGAATGCCGACCATAAAATGGAAGCAGCGCGCGATGAACATTTCGAACCGAGCACGAATTTTGATAGTAAAAATCAATAATTTGCAAGCGTTGTTCATTTGTAAGACGATCCATGGTTAAATTGCAAACCAAACTGAAGCTGTTTGACAGTGACACAAGGTACTAAACACACGTCAGCTGTCAAAACCAGTGTTGCCAAAACCAAACCAGCTAAAAAATCACCCGTTATAAATTATTATTTTTGATTCATTTTGTAGATTCTACAAAATTTGTTCAAATAATGCAATCATTACTTCCTTATTAGACCAATTTTATTTGACATTTAAATTATTTTTTCTTCACAAAAATAACCACATACTTTCAGAAACAAATGAAGTTTTGCATCTAAAATGGAAAAAACTGTAAATTGAAAAAAGCAAGACCAAAAGAACATTTCTAAAACATTAAAAAAAACTACTTTTTTAATAAATGTTTTGTTTTTTCCTAAATGTTTATTTTAGTTTGAAAACACCTTTAAGTCCAATTCTCCGTAGTTAGTGCCAAAAAAGATAAAGATCAGCAATGTTCCCGCTTATTATTTTCATTTTTTTACCTCAAAAAGATCTAGATAAGTAGGTGCATTAATGCATTTGAAATTTATTGATGTGATATTTTGTTTTTTATGTCAAAACACGAGAGAATATGTGTATTCAGTAAGTTTTTTGTTTTAATTTGCATCATTTCCCATAAACAAAATAAAATCGATTTTCCTCTTTTTTTTACAATTTGTTTTTCATTGTTTCATTAAAATGAAATAAAATCATTTGACAAAATCTATAATAAAAAATGTTTTTATCAAGCGCACATTAAACAAAATAAAATAAAATAAATTGAAAGCAAATGTTGTTTCAGTGAACTTAATTATGGTAAATGAGTAATAATGATTTCAATGCAAATTGGACTATATATGGAGAAGCGAAAAATTAATTGAATGTGCCATCAGATGTGAAAAACTCACAATAAACTAGAACAATTTAAATACCGAATTTAAAAAAAAAAAACCTTGTAAACAACCAAAAGATTTGTTATTAAAACGAAAGTTTCGTTATTTTTATTGTAATAATTATACTTACATTGTTGTTTTTATTTATTCATCTGCACCATGTACAGTGGAAGTTTTTTTTTAAATAAACTCACATTTAAAAATAGCACCTCTTACCAACTCCATAAAATGACCAGGAATTAAATCAAGGATTTTAAAATTTATCCCAAATAATAATTAGGGCAGCCGACAGCAAGAAGTTTATCGAGATCCATAAAAAGAAACATCAAATAAATAACACCAAACATCAGGAATGAAATAAAAACGTTTCGAAGAAAACAACAACCATAAAACAATAAGCACGTTCCTACTTCATTTTTGATACAACAAAATAGGAGCACAAAATAAAACAACCTTGATTTTTTTATTGCTCATGATTTTGCTTGTGAATTTCATTAAAAGATTTATAAGCAATCATTGCGTGGTTTTGCCATTTTTAATATATTAATGTCGATAGTCTCATAAAAATTATCGCTGAAACCAATTTTGTGTACAATTTTATTGTCTTCTAGTTGAACCCGATTACGATTTGCCACCTATTTAACATTTTTTAAATTAACAAAATTTCAACTTTCAAAGAGAACTTTAAAGGTACATAAAGGGTGTTTTTTTAGACGTGTGGGTTTCAAGAAGAAATAAAACGCATATAATTTAATGTTATGGCCAAGAATTTAGCTTTATTATAAAGATAAGGGTTTGCCATTATGTTTTAAAAATGATTTCGGGCAAGTGGCCGCCGCGGCTGGCTCGAATAAATTCCAACCAAGAGGCCCAATTTCGACCACTTTTTGCAGCAATTGGGGCCATATGTCAGCAATAACGCGCCGAATATTCTCTTCCAAGGCGTCAATCGTCTCGGGCTTATCTGCGTAGACAAGCGACTTCTCATTATGATCACTGCAAATACGACAATTTTGCTTATTATTCAACCAAAAGTGAGCTTCATCGCTGAACAAAATTTTCTTGTGAAAATCGGGATCGATGGCCATCTCGAACCATTATTTCGGTAGTAAATTTGCACGATTTGCAAACGTTGTTCAGGAGTAAGTCTATTCATTATGCAATGGCAAACCAAACTGAGCATAAATCAAGTGACAGCTGTCAAAAAGACCAACTCCGAAAAAATTTTGCCAGATTAAAAACCACACGTCTAAAAAAACACCCTTTATAAGGAAAAAGTTCAAATATAATTAAAGTGGGTGTAACAGTAGGTGGACTTTGGCTTAGGAACAGGGTTGACTGCACTATCACTTTTAAAAATAAAATACATTCTTATACATTTGCTACGTAGTTTTTGTAGTTAAACGTAATTAAATGTAGTTAATGAAACAAGTTGTAGTAAACGTAGTTTCAAATGTCAAATGATCTGTCAGATGTCACTTTGAAGTATAAATATTGAGTTGAAATGTCATTTTTTTTATTGAAAATCTATTATTTTTCTAGATTTATTATGTAGGTAAGTAGCAGAAGTAAGAGTTTGTTGTAAATAAGTCCTACAGTTTATTCATGATTTCATGATGTAGAAAATGTAGTAAGTAAGTAAATCAGTCAACCGGGCCCGGGAACAACCCAAAATAACGACAATTTTCAAAGAAACTGTAATTACATTATAAATTGATTTTACATTAAAAAATTGAAACGCAGTTTTATAAACAGAGAGTCGTAGAGATTTAATTTTGTTTTTCAGTATCGATTTTTTTTACACGGAATCAATATTTTCCATGTAATATGTAACACATGGTAGTCAATTTAGATCCCGAGTTAACTCATCGAATTTGGTGACTTAACTATGGATTAACTTAACAGATATTTCTGACAGTTGCGTGTCAAAATACTATTGAAATAGATAGAGCGACACTGATTGAAATCGCTTTTTCCATACTTCCGCATACAGTTTCGATAGTGAAAGCACATTTCCATATAGGGCGTTTTTCTTTTTTAGTTCAAAGCAGAGCCTGAACGGTCAAAAAAAAATCGTGTTTCTTTTTTAGCTCAGACATTCAGAGCTCAAATTTTGTGTTTCTTTTTTCGCTGTGAGCATGTTCCGACCGCGCTCTATGAGCTCAGCACAAATTGATAGAGCAGACGTAGTTGAATAGCTGAACACAAAGAAAATGACAACTGTGAACAAATAAAAAAGTGACAGCTGGTGAAGCGTGTTTCTTTAAATAAATCTGAACTCTCAGCAGAGCACGCTCAGTTCAGAGATCGCTCAGAGTATGTTCGGAGTGTTCAGACTCTGTTCAGAGCTCTACTCTGAACTAAAAAAGAAAAACGCCCATAAAGTGTCACAATTTGATTTCGATAGATGTTTGACAATTGAAAGTTAAATTTAATCCTAAACGTTCAGCGCACTTCGTCCATTTTACGATCGCCATAATCGTCTTACCACGAGGAGTAGAATCCGAGGCAGTTGATTTCGCTTCGCTTACAAGAACTCAGCCTTTCGCAGATCACAACTTGGCGAATTTTGCGTCGTGACTTGGGCCTGTACCCGTACAAAATTCAACTGACCCAGGAGCTGAAAGTAAACGACGGTTATAGACAACGAAGTGTGTCCGCTGAATGAGCTCTGGAGCAGTTGGGAACTGACCCTAATTTTTATCGAAAAATCATCTTCAACGATGAGGCCCACTTCTGGAAGAATGGGGACGTCAAAAAATCCACATGAGATCCAAGAGCGTCCAATGTATCCCGAAAAAGTCACTGTTTGGTTTGGATTTTGGGCTGGCGGCATCACTGGTCCAAATTTCTTTGAGAACAGCCAGCCCACCTACGTCAACGTCGAGCGCTTTAGGTCGATGATTACCAACTTCTTTTGGCCTGAATTGACACCACGACATGTGGTTTCAACAGGACGGGCGGCGCGGGCGGTGCTACGTGCCACACATCCTCACGCCACATTGGAAATTCTTTTTCGAGGGCATGGTCATCACACGTGGAGATGATGCGAACCACCGAGATCGTGCGATTTGACCCCGTTAGACCTTTGCTTGTAGGGTTTTCTGAAGCTGCAGGCCCTAAAAATAAACATAATCCATGCGGCTTCGGTCAACTTCTGTCTGATTTATGCGCCAGTGTCATGGAAAATTGGATATTTCGGATGCGCGCCACCCAGAGATCCTGCGGTTGACATTTGAACGATGTTACATTCCATACAAAATGGCATCACACACACTTTGTTTTATTTAAATTTAAAAATGAGAAGCGCTTAGTGAAAGTCCCTTCAGATACACGTACATAATTATGTATACAGTAAAACCCGCGTAAGAGAAAACCCCGCTTATCTGAAACACTTTTCTCATCCCCGAGTATTTGTAGATCAATTACCTTTAAAACACTCCACTTAAGCGAAATTTTCTTAAGTGAAAAACTTAACCGGGGTTCGTTTATGTAAAAAACCCGCTTAGGTGGAAGAAAGAATGACATTTTGCCATTTCTCTTTAGCGGATTTTACTGTATTATGTACCCAAAAAAATACAATTTAAATTTTATGATTTTCTTATTGCCTTACTGAATTCCACAAAAAAAGGACCTCAAGAGTAATTTTAAAAAATTGGAAATTCTACATACAAAACAGTTAATATTTATTTCAAACAAAAACCCCGTGTAATTTCTGGTAAAGATCACATGTAAAATGTATCAAAACTATAAATTTCGGTGATAGCAGGAATAAAAATAGCTTCTGAGAATATTAAGCAGTACCTATTCAAAAGAACACCCCAGTTTCTTAGAATCACCGAACGACGGACGAAAGAAGATTCTCAAAATTTACACAAAATTCCCAAAAAATATAAATAGCCAACATCCATTTAATGTTGATTTCTAGCTTAAAACTCTATCTCTCTCAAGACAGGCCAGGGACCATTATAAACATAAACGGGACGGAACGGAACGGGACTGATGTGCATCTTGAAAATAAATTGAAATTTTCTCCAGACGTTCAATATGCGGCGCGCGTGTAGTATGTGGTAATATTATCTTCCCGCTTCCTGGAGGTATTTATTTTTTGTGAAAACACCTTTACCTCTCAAGATGTGGTTCCTTCATTCAATTTCATATTTTATTTTTATCATCTTCCTATACGAGTATGCACATTGTTGTGGCCTTGACTTTTGCTCCCATAAGGTTGTCCTTATCGGCTAATAGAATATTTTTAGCACGTATACATAAATGGATGCTCTAGATGACAACGCACCCACATATACATAAATAAAGAAGAATAATTTGGACATTTTATAAAAGATCCTTACAGAGAAGTCCATGATGATTTTCACAACAAACAACAATATTCAAATCCTATTTGAAAAAGAGAAAACAACAAAATGCTTGGTACTCACTTTTGTGGCCTGATAACGGAATGTAGGTCCTTTTTTCTGTCAGCTATGAAATATCAGTTGTTTTTTTTTTGTTTTGTAATCAGATATATCCAACTCAAATGAAATCCTTTGTAAATTATTTTATTCAAATTATTTGTTTTTTTTTTCTGTCTAGAAAGATCCTTGTTTATCCATTAAGCTTGGCATCTTCGGAGCAGAATATAAATATGCCCGCACATGATTGTTGCAAGGCAAAAACTACTCAATCTCATACATAATTAAACAAACTATCGAACTGTATTATCACACAGACACTAATTAAAGAGCATCCTTTAGGCAATCCTGGAATGGATTCAAATTAAAGGATACTTATCACAGTCACTGCACACAAATTAAAACACAATCAAAGCAATACTAAAATCTCTTGTTCAATTCGATATGATGGACATACAACAAAAAAAAAACAACTATGAAGCGGCAGCGGTGGGATACGAGATGCTCCTCGGCAAGGATTGCCTCCGGACCAAAATCCTAATTTAAACTGAGGCTGGGCCGCAAAAGATAGCAAAAAACTTACAAACTAAAGGAAGTGCATTTGAGACAGTCTGGGCGCATGACTGGGAAATTTTTGTTCTTATCAGTTGGAGGCTTTTTAAAAAGGAAAATATTCAGGACACAAACCTTTTTTTCTTTTGTTGGCAAAAGCTTTATTATGGTTAACAGTTTTACATGAAAGAGTTTTCCGATTCACTCAAATGTCATACTTTTACTCTAATAGGACCAGATTAATGTTGATGTAGGCACTGAGCCATTTTGAAGAAGTTTAAATTCTGCGGATACATAAATTATAATTTCAAACTTCCTGAACAAGGACTGCAGAGGCCTGCAATGACATGTACCTATACTACGTTAGCTTTGATTCGAGTGTGATTTACATTTTTGTTTTTCATTGCCAAGGATATTGGATTAAATGTTGATTACCAGAAGAAGAAAGAAAGAAAATTGATGATATCATCATTGAAGAAATTAAGGGGTTGAATTTTATTTGTGTAATTTTTTTACCACCACACTTTCTTTTATTAGAAATGTTTTTTAATATCACAAAAAGGTTCTATGTATAGAGCTTAATATATTTTTAGAGATCCTTATATTTTAAACTTTTGAAAAGTAATAAAGTAAGGTCACTGTTATTAATTGGAAGACATAAATTGTATTACCATTGTGTTGTTTAAAAAAAGCCTTCATTTAAAATGACTGTCATAATTTCTCCCTCCCATGAAATAATTTGACTTAAGATTATACAGAGTGAGTCTAATTCAAACCGACAAACTTCTTGAGATAATGAGTCAGAAAAAAGCAACAAAATTTGTTATATTATGTGGAAAACATATGCCAGATCAATATCTCTAATCGTCTTACCCATACGGTTGGTGTCCATCCAGCAAGAAGGGGCTCTTTCTTGTGAGCGACGCGAAATCTACTGCCGCGGATTCTCCTGCACAGTCTCTCGGACAGCGGTGATGTTTTCAGCAGGTCATGCGTTTCGTCGACGTACGGGTGTTGGTTGATCGTTTACTGAACCAGTTGACTTTAACTTATCCACCACACTGCGAATAGTTCTCTCGGTAGGATGATTATGGCGACAGTAAAATGGGCGAAGCGAACGGAACGTTGCCCAAACAGAACACCCATTTTGATAAAACAATTTTATCATTTGCACGTATTGATGAACACTATATACGTCCATGGTGATTGGGCAAAACAGATTCAATAATTGACAACCAATTTGACAGATGTAGCTTTAACAATATGGCCGCTATCAAATGTCAAATTTCAGAAGACTCTATTGGAAGACTTCTTATATAACAAACGATGGGGCTTTAAATACGATTCAGTTAATGGGATCTAGAAACACACTCTCAGCTAAAAGTTGCCATATAGCTACATCCTTAAGCCAGAATCATACTTATATCTCGTCTGTTATGGAGTGATGTGTATTATCATTGGACATTGAATATGCATAGCGCACCTATCAAGCGTGCTGTATTTCATTGTCTGTAAACAAAGGAATTAATTGGTGACCTCTCCCAGTTGATACAAAATGAAGTTGTTTAAAAGTGGGCTCCAGGTCGATAGAACAAGATGCTATATGATGTGCAACGTTTCGAGCGTGAATACACTCTTCATCAGGCAACAGAAATTATTCAACAGACTTTTTATCACAGCATTTATACAATATGATGCGAGACATAATCAAGAAAAAAATGTTCACAAAACTAAATCGTAAATATGCCACTACTATCTATAGTATTCCTTTTAAGTAGACACCTACTTTTATTGTTCAGATCGCAAACTAATATGAATGCCGGCGACTCACTCATGATGTTCAGCAGTCGTTAAATAAAAACACAAATCTCGGCTCGTTGAAGGATTAAATAGAAATATTTTATACAAAAATTTATATTTTATTAAAAAAGTAAGTTTCCAAATGAAAAGATTAGTTTACTGAAACATTTGCCAACATTTGAAACAGATGCAACAAAAGAAAACGTCAACAAAATTCAGAATTTTTTTTTATTTAAAAAATTCTGCCTTTCTTGGTCATCGCTTTCTCCCTGCTCAATTTCATCTCCTTAAGGGCCCTATACACCATCAATGTTAATCGTCAGTTAATGTTGACGTTTTTTCCGTCAGGTAAAATTGATGACAAAAAAGCCTCCACATGATCAATGAACATTGACAATTTTGTTAGGGAATTTGTTAGTGTAGTTCAGTAAACCAAACATTTTGTCAATGAACATTGAAAAAAATCAAAATAATTTTGTGTTTCATAAATGTATCAATTTTACTTGTGACGAACATTGAAGTGCCTACTAACGATCAATTTTACCTAAATCGAGACTCGTTCAAGTAATATTGTCAGGTAACATTGATCGTGTGAAGGGCCCTTTAAGCTTAAATCACTATCTATATTCATCACCGTTATCGAATTTTGAAAAAAAAAACATATTCTTCATCCGCTCCTCATATTTTTGAAGTTTATCGTTTAGTATGATCGATTTATACAACATTTTTGTGCAATGACTTTTTGAATACCAACCTTTTTTTCATCGAGTTCTCAAAATTAAATTTTCCAAAAATAAAAAAAACTGTAGCAAGAATTTTTGTTTTATAATTTAATTTTTGTAACTTAATTCATTGTTTTAATTTAAAATATTATAATAATATCAGAATTAGAATTTGGGGACTTTCTTTTTATGATTTTATTAGATTATTTTTGCAATAATTAGAAATCTGCCGTTTGTCAAAGATAAATTTAAAAAAACAAAAATCAAATTATACAAACAAAAAAATTAAATATACTATACCTACATACCTATACCTACTTAAAAAAAAGAGTTTAGGTATAGCAACAAATTTTTTTATCTATAATTTTAATTTGTTTTCCGGAGATAAAGATAAACTTTTAAATCTTCAAAATTATATTAGAATTGACCAAAACCATTTCACATTGACCCCACAAACGTTTTTTCTAAGAACTTCAATGAACCCAATTAAATTGATCATTTAACCAATTCTCATTGAGACCTAACCTTAAAAAACGTAACAATAATATATACCTTTACCTACATAAATATGTATATGTATGTACATATATCATTATCATCGTTCCCTATATTCATTATTCGTCCTACAGCTGGTACAACAAAAGGTCATCTTCCATCGTGCTTGGAATACTAATTTGAACTTTGAAATAACCAAACACAAAACAAGGAAGTAAAAGAAAGAAAAAAAGAAAATAAGGTCAAGAGTCATTTTTGTGCTTTTAAGCTTTGAAATCACTTAATTTGGCACTGTTTATGCCTTAAAAATGACTTCGTAGTTATTATCACTTTGTTATTATTGGGCTTTGAGCAATAGTGATGTTTTTTTTTTTTTTAAGAGAGTCTTCAATCTTAAGTCTTAAGTCTGCATGACACTAGATTTTTATTACATTGTAAATATAATACTATATTGAAAAAGCAACTTTAGCTGTACAAACCAAAAAAATTGTACATAAAAAAGAAAAATTTCTTATATAAAACAATCATAAAATTTAACCGATAGTTACAAAGAGACATTGTGGAATGTCAGCAGGGCCGATCCTAGCAAAACTTGCGCCCAGTGCAAGATTTGTAGAAAGTGCCCCTTTTTTATATTTGCACACATACAGAATTTAATTTTCGACCTTAACAAGCCTTCGCCTTTTTTTTATTTTGAGTTAAATTCTCCTTGAATGCAACAATAAAAGTGATGTTAGTTACTGTGCAATAAATAACTTAGCACAGTTGTGATGGATGATATTTTGAGATTATTTGAACAAATTTTGTGGTTAAAATGTAAATGGCAGTACATATTTGTTCGCACAAGATCAGATCATCAATGCCTTCGTTTTGTAGCTCTCGCATCGATAAAATCGATGAGATTTGAAACAAATCATATGAGTTTTGTTCCATTTTCCACCAAACTTTGCGCCCTGTGAATTTGCACATCTTGCACATATGGTTGGTACGGCCCTGGGAATGTGTCAATATGTCACTTCTTCTTTCTCTTAAACGTGGTGAATGAGATTTTGTGATATTATGTGCGTAAAAACGAGAATATTAGGTTCCATCCAAAATCCACCGATGCCCCAGATTGAAATAATATTCTCGAATTCAACATGAAAGACTTTTTGTTTGTGAGTGAGATATATATGGATTTACCCTATATAGGGAATTTACCCTTCCCTTGAACTGAAAGTGTAAATTCTACATTCACTTAAAATGACTTTAAGTGAAATGACTGTATAAACGGCACTATCGGAATCACTTTTCATGATCCAGTAATTTGGTTCTTACTCTGGTGGGCAGATGGCTATTTAGCAGGCTTCTAAAAGAATGCAATCTTTTTCGAATGCAATCGTTAGTGACTTCAATAATAAGATTGCATTTATTGATTTCACTTTGAGACTTCAATTATGCAATCACCATTGACTGGAATCAAAAAGATTGCAAACATTTTTGTTCCCAATTATTTTACAGCAATCAATTGAATGCAATCTTTTGAGAATTCATGCATTTTTGCATTCATTTGCATCCTGCTTTCTTTGCATAGGTACTTTACATAAGTTCTGTTTCTTTACTTCCCAAAACTGCCACTTTCTACCCATTTTAGCCTAAAGTTCTGTCAAAGTCCATACAAAAAAAATAATAAAATTCGACTAGAATTGTTCAAAATTGGCAGTTTTGGGAAGTAAAGAAACAGACCTATTCTTTGCGTTCTTTTCCATTCTTTGCATTCTATTGCATTATTTTTTAAGAAAAACTACTCCAACGATATAAAATCTTTGAAAATTCTAAGCCACTTGAAGCACAATTAGAGAAAGTTTGTGCGCTCCAGTCGTGCATTAAATTTTGTCGATAATTTGTTACTTTTTGAAACTCGTTAAATATTGCCAATTAATATGAAAAAATATCGTACATATAGGCATATTCAGGAAAATGAGATCTTGGAGATCTCAGCAATCTCAGTTATACATGAACAGGATTCCTCAGCAAAATTTCTGAGCTTTGCTGTCAAAACTCTGAAAAAAAAACTTGGATTCGCTTCCTTACTTTTTGTTTGAGAAAAAATATTTGAGATCTCATTTTTCTGAACACGCCAATTTTCAAAATTTTCAAAACAGTGTAACCTAACCTAACCAGCCAAGTTCTGGCACTACACCCTTTTTACAGGAACAAACTCAGGCGATTTTCCCTCTAACTTCAGTACCAACAAAGTCAGGAACTTCAAATTCAGAATATTTGGTAGGCTAGCCAAGCACAACCACCATACCAAATTTCAACTCCTTAGCGTAAGTGGTTCCCGAGATATAAGACGTCAAAAATCACGAAAACCGTAACTGACTCACTGACTCACTGACAGATCATCAAAATTATGGAGCACTTCCCGACACCGCAGAAATTTGTTATTTCGCACAGCGGTAGGCCTGGTGGTGCATACGAAGGCAAGTTTTCATTTAATTACTCACAATTCAAAAGGTTTTGAAAACTTGACAATGTGAACCCCCAAATTTTAGCCAGTAATCATTAAATAATAAATTTCTCTCATACATTGGTGTTGTTTCAATATTACTCTTCTTAAAATATTTGATATTAAACCTTCATAAAGTTAGAACTTGGCATACTTTTAGATCTCACTACTTTTCACGGCTGAGTTTTCAAATATACAGATTTTTATATAGAAGAACTTGGCTGTTTTTTTAACATTTATGTTTTTTGTTGTGAATTTTTTTTTCTCTTCAAAATTCTGATGATGAAGGTGTTAGGTGCTAGATTGGTGCTTATTTACTGCCAACCGAAATCCCAAAGAAAGTGCTCCTACGTACTTTACCCCTCAAACCTGCTGTGGGGCCACATTACTGTGATGCTTTAAATTCTCCAAGAAACTATAGATTTAGAAATTTGGTTCTAAAATATGTAGGTGCTATTTGAGTGACAGAACCAGGCATATAAAATACCTTTACCCTTAACCCTCAAATCTGTGGGGAATTAAACTAAACCAAATTTAAGATTAAACCTGACAAGGGCAAATGACGAAATACAAAAATACTAATCGCTCAGAATTATACCCCTGCTGACCCTATGATTTCTATTTATAGTGTCCATGGGACACAGTGAATGCACCATTTTATATCAAATCATGTTGATACAAAAAAATGAATTTCATTCTCATAGAAATCGTACTCACTCAGCTCTAGCGTTAGGCATTTAGCAAGAGATACATTTTAAGAAAAATAAAGCATATCACCACATACGCTTGGCGAAAAAATAAAAAGAACATACTAATTCTGAACCTGTGTTTGCCTTGCTGTCATAAAAAGATATTATATGGCTATGTTATGAGAGTATTCCTACTTTTGTTACTAATTTCAATTGAAAAATCTTTTCACAAAGACAGATAGTATAGTACTCTCTTACAACGAGTAGTGTAACATCCGGCCTCACGAAATTGCTTTTATGAAAGTACGAAAATATTATTCTTCTTGTGCCTGCTCGGCTGGATGTCGCAGTTTTCATTCAAAGAAATACTGTCGACGCCATCTATATGAAAGTGAAAAGATGACGACATCACTAACGGGGTTCTTGAGTGTGAAAGCACATTTCTATGAGACGAAATATTACGCCAACATCATGGGATTTGTTACAAAGACAATACACACATACAATGTAGGCCAAGTCGAAGGTCAGAAGAAAAGAATCTGATGCGAGCAAGAGGAAGCTATATATTATCCTTTCTTCGAAGCAAGAATTCTGCCGGGTAGGAGGGAGAGAGGTGGATGAGTGCCCTTAAGTGGTCTTTGTTTTTTGGTATTAAAAAGGATATTGCACCGAAGGATGCAATATGAAGCTGGAAGAGATGTGAACGGATGCATCTTCCTCCGCATTGACGAGGATTTTAAATACCCGGGAATTGTTAAATTGGTGTAGTTTTCCGTTTAATTTGCAATCTTGTTATAAAAAGACATTAAACAAGCTTTGAATTTAATAATCGTCCCATTTTTTAGTTTATCTTAACTAATCAAATATTATTTAAAAACACTTCGTTATCCAAGCCACGATATGACTTTTGTGAAAAGTGCTTGAAAAATATCTGGAAAAAGCTATTTTCGTTATTGACTTGTACCTACCAAGTTTGATCAAAATTGTTGAAGTTGTTTTTGAGAAACTTTGTATCATGGTATGGCATGTACCCATTCTAGATGACCTTTAATTTTTCCTCATGAAAATTACATACAAATATTCTGTTCGAAATTTAAAGCAAATCCGTCCACCCGCTTAGGTTTTATAGCTCGATATTCCCAGACAAACAGACAACTGACAAGCAGACCGACAACGGACGAAGGCCAATTTTTTAAAATTCTTTGTCATCCTTTGATTTGACTTAAGGTCCAAACATAATGTTTCCTATATACATACATGATACAACCGTTATTTAAATGCGATTGAGTTAAAAGAAAAAGTGTTTGACCTGACAAAAAATTCAATCCAATTTTTATTAATTGGTTACAACTCTTAAATATACAAAATATGAAACAAAATCAGCTAATAAAAAACACTGTTTTAGTTTGAAAAAAACTAGTGAACTATTTAATTTAAGATGGCAGCAACCCTTATCAAAATATTTATCTATGTTTTTCCCCCGTTTAGAAAATAGTAGTAGGTATGTTTTTTTGCAATCCCGGGGACAACAGGTTGTAAAAAACGACAACCGGGGCAGAAACAAAATGGAGTTTTCATACAATATATATCGATACCAAGTATGTAACTAATGTCGGTAACATAGTTTTTCTGTGCGCTAAAGTTAAGCCCCTATAGAATTCTCTGGGCTTAGCTAAGAATGCTAGGATGAGCTTTTGTTGCATTTAACATGCACCGACGCACGTCGTTTTTTCATTCAATTTCCACCGGGCTTCAAAAAACAAGCCTAGTGAAAAAAAACTTCAATCTTTAAATCAAGATCCCGGAAATCGTACGTCCCTTACTTTGGCGGAAACTTTTTGGTGGAATACAAAAATTTTTATATCTGAATTTGTAGCTAATTAAATGCTGATCTGTTGCCCAAACCAAAAATTTGTAGCTCGCATAGTTTCATAGTTATTCAAGTTTCCGCTAAAATAAGTCTGAAGTTAGCGGACAAAAATACGAAAACAAGAATTCTCTTGGTGTCAAAAATTGTAGCTTTTTAAATGCTAATTTGTTACTCAAGAATTAATTTTAAAGATTTCGCAAAAATAAGACGTCATTCCCATATGTAACGGTCAAAATTGAAATTTAGAAAATTGATAAAATCCAATTTCTATTTTTTTGCAAGAATTTGAAGTCTCCCTAAACTTAATTAAACACGAAAACTACGATAGCTGCCATAGTTTTTTTGTGGCCATTTATCAAATGCACGATCTAGATACCGTAGTATCACTTAAAAATTCGTATTATTTTAGATTTTGTCCGCTAACTTCAGACTTATTATTTTAGCGGAAACTTGAATAACTACGAAACTATGCGAGCTATACATATTTGCGCAACAAATTGGCATTTAATTAGCTACAAATTCAGATATAAAACTTTTTGTATTCCGCCAAAAAGTGTCCGCCAAAGTAAGGGACGCACGATTTCCGGGATCTTGATTTAAAGACTGAAGTTTTTTTTCACTAGGCTTGTTTTTTTGAAGCCCGGTGGAAATTGAATGAAAAAACGACGTGCGTCGGTGCATGTTAAATGCAACAAAAGCTCATGCCTGCATACTTAGCTAAGCCCAGAGAATTCTAAGGGACGTGGAAATCATGCAAGTGTTTTAAAATCGAAGACTTTTATTTAAGCGGCAATCCTAGGTAAGGTACACCCAACAAAAAAAATTGTCTTCCCCAATGAAATATTAAAAAAAAACCTAAATAACACATAAAAAGAAAATTGTTGTCAAAGGCATTATTTTAAGATGACACGATTGCACTTACACTTCTCAACTAAAATACGTGCACTGATGTTTTTTAATGGTGATAGCAGTATTAAGTATAATAGAGGTAGGTATACGAAAAATATTGTGAGCCATTTGACCGAACGAGTGTTGCTCTATGTGAAAATAAAAATCCCTTGATAGTAACCCTACCTATTCCTTGACGTAATTTCTTCCGTGTGATTCTGTTAGGATTTTGAAACTTAAAAAAAAAAAACCAGTGGGTCGCACGAACATGCTCCTTACGATACCATACCATCACACTGTGGTTTAAAAGTATTAATTTTTTAAAACTATGTACTCACCTGAAAAGAGAAATAAACTATTTATTAGGGCCTATATTTTATTCCACCCGCCAAAAACATAATTTAATTTAAGTTTGTATTATGTGACGTGACCACATAAATATGACCAATATATCACTGTGTGGCACATATGGTATGAAACTTAAGACTGAAGAAGTCAATAAAACTGCGAATAAATTAATTAAATAACCTCTGGATTTGTTTTCACACCATCTAATTTCTTAAACAAATATCAATTTATGAAAAAAAATTGAAGATTATTAAAGTGATAGTTTAGTTTTTTATATATAAAATTTTGATAACATTTTTTAGAAAAAAATATTGGTAAGCAATTTCTTAGACTTTTTTAATGCGATTATTTTCGAAATATCGAATTTTCAAAAAAAAATAATTTGGAAATTTTTTTTTTTATCCAAAATTTGTTTTTTTTTTTTTTTGAGAATTTTGATATGCAATATTATTCAAACTTATTAGAAGCTCTTGGGTAAAATTAAATTAAAATCGGTAGGCGTAGTTTTTGAGAAAATTGAGATTTTCCTTAACGATTTTTTAACACATGCATGGGAGGTACCGTTACTTTTGAAAATCAAAAAATACTTCTATTTTCTGAAAATTGTATTTTTAACAAAATTGTAGCTTATTTTTTAAAAACAATTATTAAATTATTATTTAAAAAAAAGTTGTGAGCACGTTTTTGAGAAAAATAAGATTAATTGCTTAAAAAAATTTTTACGGCCGGTGCGGTTATTTTTTTTTCTGTATAATCATCAAGTTTGGTTCAGCAATAGCCGTTTTTCATTATCATCATCAAATAACATACATAACAACAACAACACATGAACCTGCTCTTTATCGGGTTCACGTTTCATGATTCGAAAACAAGCTGCTGCTTCTCGCCATTGTGAGGCTGTTTTATTTTCACAGGATGATCCATATGGATCATGGGTCATAATAAAAAACGGCTAATGTCGTGATGAGCTCAAATGTCTGAATGTTAACCTCAAGGTCACTCTTATCTGGGTTCCAGGTCACTGTGGCATTGAGGGAAACGAGCACGAAATTGCCAGGTAAGGATCAGCCCTTCAAATCTCAACATTCCTCTTCTTCTCCACCCATCCAATCACTTAGTTCCAAATATTTCCCTCAAAAATTATATCCTTAAAATTTTGACTTTACTGGTTAAGTAGGCACTGAATAAAAACAAATCTAAAAATTGTTTTATTTTCAGAAAATTTAGATATTTTAAGTATCGAAATTCGTAGACAATTGATTATAAAACAGATAAGAAGGTAAGTGCGCTTTATGATAAATGACCATGGAGTCGATTCAAGAAGGTTCTTTTTAGTTTTAACCCAAGTTGACACAAAACAAAAAGACGAAAACAATCAACAAATGGCAGTTAGCGGTTTAAATTCATCGAATTCGGAATTGATGGAACCTAATGAACCAATTGTTAAACATTGGGCACATACTCAATCAAAATTACATCAGATTAACTTTAAGTGGACAATAGATAATTTTAGTTTACGCAAACACGCATTTGGTGAATACATTCAATCACCCCTATTTTCAGCAGATACTAATGAGGAGATTAAATGGTGCTTGAGACTTTATCCACGTGGTCATTTTGAAGGAGTCGCGGATTACCTGTACATATTTTTGGTTCTGATGTCAGATAATTCACAAGTTTTTGGAAAATTCAAAATTTCTATTTTGAATTCTACATTCGAAATACCACGTGTATTCCAATCTCGGGAAGCTATTAATTTCAACGAATTAAATGACATGAAAAATAATTTAAATCGAAAAACTATATTAGACAAAGACAATGGTTTCCTGCCAGACGATATATTAACAATTTTGTGTGAAGTATTTTTTTTGACTGATACAGTTAATTTTTGTAGTCAATAGACAAGAGGAAGATTTATTATTCCTGAGTGTAAGCTTATTGATGACTTTGTTAATATCCTTGATAGTCAAAAATTCAGTGATGTCACACTGGTGGTGGGTGAACATGAATTTCCAGCTCATAGAGCGATCTTGGCTGCCCGAAGTGATGTCTTTGCTGCGATGTTCGAATATGAAATGAAGGAGTTCAAATCAGGTCGAGTAACCTTAACAGATGTTAATCATGAGGTTATTCAAGAAATGCTTCATTTTATCTATACGGGAAATGCTCCAAAAATAAAAAAAATGGCCAAACATCTTTTGGCTGTTGCTGATAAGTACGCATTGAAAAAATTAAAAGTAATGGCAGAAGAAGCGCTGTTCACTGAAATCACCATTGAAACAGCTGCTGAAACATTAATTTTAGCTCATCTTCACAATGCACAGCAATTGAAAGAACAAATTATTCAATTTATCAATGATCATCTCAGATACATCAAACAAACGAGTGGATGGAAAAATATCGAAATTTATCACGAGGACTTAAAAAATGAGACATTTGAAGCGATAATTATGCAAAAAATTAAATAAAAATTTTAAAACAAAATAAACTTGTACAAAACCCCCCCCCCCACCTTATAGAAAAAATAGCTTCTAATAATTTAATTTGTTTAATTTTTAATTAAAAATAATTTTTTAATTTAAAATGATTTATTTATATGTACATACATACATATATGTATGCATATGTATATTTGAACATCTATTACAAAAATAAAAAATGAAACCCCCATACTATAATAAATACATATAATATATATTTTTTTTCATTTAGCCAGTTCAGATTTTTTAAGATCTCAGAGATCTTAACAATTTCAGAAATCTGGACGTAGTTCCTTATTGAGAAAGCGCAAAATAAGGAAAATGCTATCAGAAAAGTATGAGTAGAATCTTCTAGCGGAAGTCTTGCTTTGATTTTGATTGTTCAGCCAAATCTCAGAAACTACGTATCCGATATTTAAAAAAAAATTTCTGTTTGAAAATTTTTGTTTAAGTAATGGTTTACTAAAATTCTGTTTTGTTATTTATAAAGGGTGTTTTTTTTAGACGTGTGGTTTTCAAGAAGAAATAAAACGCATATAATTTAATGTTATGGCCAAGAATTTAGCTTTTTTATAAAGATAAGGGTTTGCCATTATGTTTTAAAAATGATTTCGGGCAAGTGGCCTCCGCGGCTGGCTCTAGTGAATTCCAGCCGAGAGGCCCAATTTTCGACCACTTTTTGCAGCAATTGGGGGCGTATGTCAGCAATAACGCGCCGAATATTCTCTTCCAAGGCGTCAATCGTCTCGGACTTATCTGTTTAGACAAGCGACTTCACATAACCCCACAAAAAATAGTCCAGCGGTGTTAAATCGCACGATCTTGGATGCCCACGACGCGAGATAATGCGCTCACCAAAAGTTTCCTTCAATAAATTGATTTTTTCGTTGGCTGTATGGCATGTAGCGCCGTCGTCCACATAAACACCGTCCAATTAAGGTACGAAAAAGTCCCCATTGACCGTAGCATTATGGCCGGTTTCATTTTTGAAGAAATATGGACCAATGATTCACTCTACCCATATAGGGCACACCAAACAGTGACTTTTTGAGGATGTAACGGCGTCTCAACAATGGCTTGTGGATCACTCCAAATACGACAATTTTGCTTACCCATTCTACCAAAAGTGAGCTTCATCGCTGAACAAAGTTTTCTTGTGAAAATCGGGATCGATGGCCATCTCGTCGCGCGAGCCGAACCACTATTTAATAAATTATTTAATAAATTTGCACGATTTGCAAACGTTGTTCAGGAGTAAGTCTATATTCATTATGAAATGGCAAAACAAACTGAGCATAAATCAAGTGACAGCTGTCAAAAAGACCAACTCAGAAAAAAGTATTGCCAGATTGAAAACCACACGTTTAAAAAAAACACCCTTTATATAGGGTGAAATGGGATCAAAGAAAAACTGGTATCATATTGACAAAAAAAATGTTGTGTGTTGTTAAAGGTTGGACTTCGAAGATAATATTTTGACGTTCACTTTAGGGCAAACATTTTTTCAATATTTATCTAGCTATGTTTATGGTAAAAATGGCGTTAAAACAAAAATAGCATCCAATTTGAATTGTTTTTTTTGTTTGAATAGTAATATTTGGAAGTTGAAATTTGAGAATCACTCAAAGGCTAGATATTTTTTGAAATTTAACTATTCATACTGTAATATAGAGTAGCACCAGATTTAAGAAATAATTTTGTTGCATTTGAAACGTTATATTTAAAAATTGGACGTCCAAAATAACTTAAGAACACACAAATTTTCTATACTAAGCTATTTATGAACCATGACCCGATTTGGATTCTAACTATAAGAGAGACAGTTAAGGCATATGCTTAGCTTAAGTAAGTGTTCTGTTTTTTTTTCACCGAATGATTCGGCCATAGATTCTTTGAATACCGAAAATTAGTGTCAATTTTTGACCATCTATCGTTTGTGACGTTGCATAAACGCTGGTGAATTCTATACTTTCCTTGCTCCGGTAGCAATGTGTCAATTTTGCTGAATCTCAACTCGTTACAGCAACCGTCCACATTCCAATTTTGGATATAACTCTCTACAGCTAATGAAGGCGACAACATCAAAAATTTACGTGATCAAAATCACCAAAAAAACATGTTTTTCGCCAATATCACCCTTATGGTTATTTTCGCTTTCGCAGAATAATTCAATGAAATTTTATAAAATTGAGAGTTTTTTTTGTACAAAATTTAAGATAGTGGGAAACTTGAAAAGGGTTGACGGTCGGAATTACTCTTTCAAGAATTTAAATTTTCCACAGCCAAATATCGTCCTGATTTATGAGAAATCATTTCTTAAACGAATAATTTCTCGTATTTGACTTTTAATGTTCATATCTCGATTCTAATTTTGTTTTATTATATTAATTACAACCACGGTGTTCACTCCCATGGGGTATTTTATGCAAATTCTCCACTTTAATTGGACAATTTTTGTCTTGTGTTTTGCACGCGACGACCACGACGCACGCACGCCACGGTCAAAAAAAAAATACCCGGCTTAATGTTTTGTTGTTGGTTTTATATAATTCAAATCAACAATTTGTTTCTAGAAAATCAATTTTTTCCATAATTTTCACATATTAAATCCTTTAAAATTGTTATTGATTATTTTTTTTTCTTGTATGGCATATGTACGTGTATAATGAATGAAATGATTTAGAAACACAAAGTCAATTAGATAAGAACTTTTTGCATTCAAATTTAACCACTTTCCATGAGATATGCAAGAATTTCCATACCGAATTGTTTCCGACAATTTCAAATTTTAATGCAAAATGCTTGTGGTAGAAACTTTAAATTACACCACTCTCTCAATATACATTCTTTCTGAAATTTTGGAAACTATTTTATTTGTCTAACAGATATTCATAGTTCTTAGTAATTGCAGATTTAAATTTGACGAGACGGGTAACTAAGTTAGTGGACATTTTAATTGAGTTTATGCAGACAATTTTATCCTGGTGAATTTGAGTTAGATTATGTATAATATATATGATGCACTTTAATTGAGTAAAAAGGAATAGTTAAGGAACGAATTGATTGTTGAAAACTTTTCAAAAAATTCCTTTTTGCATTCAATGTGATCTTAGTTTTTATTTGAAAAAGTAAGACTTTAAGTACCTATATATTTTATTTAGTTACTAGCTAGTTACTGGACCCTGCGAACTTTGTTCTGCTCTAAATTGATTTAATTATTATTAATGTCCCTTTCCAGAGTCGAGGTTCTATATTGAACGAATGAATTTTTTTTGGAATTAAACTCAACACATTTTATTTACACCTTGCCTTTGAATATGCCTTTGATTATATCATTATATCATTATGGTGGCTTAGATCACAGTACACATATTAAAGGTAATATATTGCGCAGGTTGTCAAAGTTGGAAATGTCAAAAAATTAAAAATGGCTGTTCGAGTGCCCACAGGAACTCAACGCGCATCATTAGAAACAACAACAAAATATTGAAATTAGACAAGGAAGGGGCACTGAATCCACCATTTTACCACCATAATACCTCGATTTTGACAGATGCGCAGAACTGAACAAAAATGAAAACGCTAATGATATTACCTTTAATATGTGTACTGTGGCTTAGATGACGTTCAGTTTCTTTACCGTCAACCTGGACCCATGTTCTGTAACTCGGCGATAACTTTTCGAGGCGAGAAACGGCGAAAAATGGAACAAAACCCATAGGATTCCTATGAGTTTTGTTCCATTTTTCGCCGTTTCTCGCCGCGAAAAGTTATCGCCAAGTTACAGAACATGGGTCCTGGTTCCATTACCAAATTTTGGTGGGTTCAGATTGCACAGCATATCCGATGTTCGGGAACAATTTGCTGATTAGTTCTTCCTTCGATGAAGTGAATTCACAAAAATTCGACAGGACGAAATCAGGTCAGTATTAGCATCAACCGGAATTTGGCCATTTGCAACTGTCAAGTGTCTACATGAATTGTTATGAGATTATATCGGTTGATGGATTGTTCTGCAACGCAACTTGCATCTTCGTCGTCAATTGCAACTTCTTAACGTATTGCAATAAATATGATTATTTTATTTCAGCAAAGTTCATCTGCAGGCGTGTTGATCGCGGGATTACCGGTAAAGTAAAAGGTTACCAACAGGGTATTTTCGCCCAGAGACTGACGAAATTCGATTTAAAATCCGGGCTCCGGGCTATTTTTTCATTCTTTGAATGCATTCCTTAGCACAAATAGAAATTTTCCATTCCTTGCATTCATATTAGTATCCATTGGCTATAAAGCTTTTAAAAAATGTTTTAGATAACATGAGTTGCTTTCGCTTCAGTGATATCAACTGTTTTTCCACAAGGGATTACAACAACACAAAGTTATATTCAGACCGCTTTGGGTACAATTCTGAGACGGAAACGAGTTTTGACAACAAATTGTAAAATTTTTTAATAAATTTTAATTTAAGAAACATACCAAATATGCCAATAAATCTGTGCCTACGTTCTGTTACCCTCGCATCGATAAAATTATCTAATTGATAAACGATGAAAATTAAAATAAAATATCATTTGAATTTTTTTTTCCATTTTTCAACGATTCTCGATCAATTTTATCATTGGAACAGTTACTGAACGTAAGCACTGATCTGACATTTGCTTTAAAATTGAAGTTTATTTCGCTGTCATTGTTGTGTTTTTAACCCGCCAATGGTGGCGTACTTGCACGGCCGCAGCCAGCTTTTGAGCTCAGCTCACCCAAAAAAAATTTGATACATTTTAACATTTTCCATATTTTAAACTTGAGAGACAAAGTATTTTCTCGTATCAAATAATGTGCACCACTGGTTGAATTTTGCCCGTTTTAACCCGCACATTTATTTATTTCAACCACAAATCCGCTGTATTTCCCTTCAAGATTCTCATTATATGTGCTTTCTTTGAAAATTAACGGTTTGAGCATTATAATAACATACTGAATGCTGGTCGAACCTGCTACAGACTTTTTGAGTGAATATTTAAACTACAACAACATAAAACCGGATGTACTAAAAAATGCGAATAACTTTATTATCCGTTACTGTTTTTTGTTGCCGTTTCGAGTAGCTGCCGCATTGCACGTCCCCCACCATCAGTTGACGACGCAACTTCGAATTGAGCACACGTTGTGTATTATATTTACTACCCCTGTCTGTCAGACCGTGCGTCACCATTGATGTAAGTCACCAATGGCGGGTTAAATTCAGTACAGATTTGTACACTTGTTTATTTTATTAATGTTCCTAATGTCGAGAGACCAAAAAACGTGATTTTCATTAATAAATATGTGATTTTTTATTTATTACTTAAATTTAAAAAATTTACTATTAAAAAACTTGGTATTTTTAATGCTGTAAGAAAACAATTTTGTGAATTTTTAAATTGTAATAAAAGAGCTTATGTTAATTAAATATCTTTTTTTTATTGCCAAGGAACACATATTTAAGAAAAAACACGAACTATTAGCAACACGTTTTGAAAAATCTTCAATTGAAAAACTTGCTTGCTCACTTTTTAAGTGAGAAAATTCTCTGAGATCCCATTTTTTTGAACACACCATATGTTTTGGTTTATAGTTACCAAACTGGCATGTTGTTTGACAGTCTGTCAAAGCGAAGAAGCAGCAAAACAGCAATGCTTCAAAGCGTCAAAGTGCAGAACGACAAAACGGAAAAGCGAAAAAAGTGTCAAAGTGACACAGCAACAAGTGATCAAAGCAACAAAAACGTAGCTATATTCGGGATACAGAAGAAGGACACGCAATGGTTTTGGAAAAACTTTTTTTTTTCCGAAGTTGGTAACCCGTTGAACTTTTTTGTGAACTATACTCTTGATATCACAAACATATGTACATATATGTATAAGTATGTAATTGATAGACAGACGAACGGAATTGTGAGACCCACTTAAAGTGGGTGTGTTTTCCTCAAAAATTTTTTTTACATTTTTGGAAAATCTTATTTTTCTCGGGTGGCAATGGCGCAGTGGGTGCAGTGCCTGACTGCTAACTTGGAGGTGTGGGTTCGAGCAATTCAGGTTGCAATTAAAAGACCTAAGGTCTTACAGGCATTTGTTAAAATTATTATAAAATTATTACATATTATGTATGTAAATAATATATCTCCACAGATTAAAAAAAATCTGTTTATTTTAATAGAAAATATGATATTTTGTTGTTTTAAAAAATTCTAAAAATAGTTACTAAGACACCTCCCATACAACCATTTTTTTATTTTCACTTTTCTTGAAAACTGTTCAACTGATTTTAATCAATTTTTTTGAAAAATTTAAATATTGTTGAGTAAAAACAAAAAAAATATTTTTATAGTTGAAATTAACGTTACTATTTAAACAACTGTTTAAAAACCTTTAAGAAAAAGTCAAAAACGACTTCTACGATTTCTATTAAAAAAATTTTTTTTACATATTTTTATAAAAGACCTTCTAATAACTTCAAAAAAATAAAAAAAAAAAAACAATTTCAGAGTTTTTAAAAATTATACATATTTTTAAAATTCAGTATTTCAAAAACCGATTGTTTGTTATTTTTTTTAAATGTACAAAATTTACTGAGCTGGCTCTCACCAAAATACAGCTATTAAAAAAACATAAAAAAAGTTTTTGAAGTTCTTAAACCTAGAAATTTCTAGTTTTATACTATACGTTTTCATTATGAGGAAATTTCGTTGAAAATTTAAAAAAAGAGTTTCAAAGTAAAGGAAACAAAGTTTCAAAGTAAAAAGGAACTAGGCTAATGTCAATTTGAGCAAATATGGAAGCTCGATACCTTGAATTAGTTTTGCCTATATATGTATGTATGTACCTAGTACCTACTTTAATAGTTTAAAAACAAAGCAATAAAATGGCTGTAATCTTATCTACCTGGAATCTATACTTAATATGCTAACCTTAATGTATATCTATAGGTATTTACGATTCGTTTAAGAAGTTTCCTTGACTTTTGATCTACCACATTTTCAATACCTATATCTTAGTAATTACTTGTAAGTCTTTTAGTTTTATATAAATTTTCATTCGAACACAATCAAATGAAATAAAGAAATCATTTTTACGCTCGAGGAATTTGTTCCGCCAAAAAAAGGGTGAGATTGAATTTACTCGATAATCAACAAACAAATCAAAAATCCTTCTTTCAATTTCCGCTCGGCTAACTTAAGATACAACTAAAACCGAACAAAAGACTCAATCAGTTAAAGCCTAATGCGGTTCGGATATTCGTTTTACTTTATTTTTATTTTTCTATCTATAACATTTCCTATATAACAATTGGATAAGTTTTCTCATCCAAAAGGATACAAATATCTATGTAGAAGGAAGCAAACCGAAAATGAACGATTCTTATAAAGAAGAAAATAACATTCATCCAATAAAACGACATGACCGAAGTTTAGTTGCCAACAAGAAGAAAGCCACCAAAAAATAAAAAGGAAAGATAAAAATCATCCATGACCAGACCCAGGCCATTATACATATTTTATTTATATGTATATCCTTGTACTTCGTTCTGGCTTCTAAAATCAAATTGCAAACTAAAGGAGTATAGAAGAAAGCATCCAACAGAAAATGAAAAATAAAAAATAAAAAATAAAAAAAATGTGAAAATCTAGTTTTTTGAACACTGTCCAATTTTCCTATTAGATTGTCATGCAAATCGTCCGGGCAATGAAGTGATGCAAAAAAATCATCGCTCATAGTCCTTGGAAATTGCTCTTCCCTACCTCTTTACGGTGGGAATGGATGGTCGTATTTTTATAATTATTCTTGTACATTTATTAAAACATTAAATTCTAAATTATTACAATTACGTTAATAAATAATAGTGTGTTTTGCGGTTAGGCCTCTAATTTGTTGGCATCAGCATCAGTTCCGAGTTAAACAACGAATTCACAATTAGATTGTAGTAGAGTGACTTTTTGTGACGACATCGATGGGATGGCAATCACATCTTCTTCATGTAGCCATCATATTTGAGGTTTTGCAGGAACACCGGCTGCATGTCGGCATACCAAGAGATCTCTTCACGTTGCACGACTGGGCCGTCCTTGCACGTCAGCCAGTATGTGCTCATTAGTCCTTTACCCTTGAATAATTAAAATAAAACATTTTCCAATAAAAAAATAATTTATTTTTTGTTTTAATTTTTTTTTTAATTTGTACTTAAATTTGATTTTGATTATATAACTCACCTTGACATCTATTAATCCTCGATGTTCGGTTTTGAAGCCGCCAACTTTCACCAAAGCATCATTCATCTCTTCGGTTATGTGGATTTTATGTGCCTCGCCTGTTGATTCCATACGAGATGCTGTATTCACTGTATCGCCAAACAAACAGTAACGAGGCATTTTTGTCCCCACAATTCCAGCTACCACTGGACCAGTATGAACTCCACATCGAATTTGCAAAGTTTCAGAACTTCTGCGTGGGATTTTAAAAAAGCTAGAGGCATCCAACAAATCCAAGGCCATGGTTGAGATTTCGGTTATGTGTTTGTTACCTAAAATGGAATTTTCTTTTGGGTTGATAAATACTGTTTTAATTGGATGCCTGGAAGACAAAGCAAAAAAAACTGTGAATAGTGTGGGAGAGAGAACAAAACAAGAAAAAAATTAAAAATCGAGGATAAAGTTTAGAAGAGCAGATAGAGATGCAAATATTTTGTTCCCTTTGTTTTAGCAGATACAAAAAGAAGATTAATTGTTACAGGCAATTTATGGTCGTTTTTATTTTCAACTCTTATAATCTAATATTTTCAGATCTCTGAGATAAATTTTAAATAAAAATAAAAAAACAATTTTTGTCTGTTTCTTTACTCCACAAAATTTTCAATTTTTACCCATTTTAGCCCAAAGTTCTGTCAAAGTTCATACAAAAAAAAATAACATTGGACTAGAGTTGGTCTTCTTATTCACAAATCAACTAAAATTTCAATTAAAAACTAATTGCAGATTAAAATATTTATTAATAAACAACTAAATTAAATAGAAAATCTTAACGAAAATCTGCTACATTTAAGAAGAACTCTACAAAAATAATCTACAGATCTGGATCAGTAATTTTACAGATCTGGATCAGTAATTTTACAGATCCGAAAACAACAACAACTCTGGCGGGTAGACGGCTCTCCAGTCGATAAGAAGTACAAATAGTAGTGCAAACAAAAATGACAATAGCCGTGTTTTATTTTCTACGGATCTGGATCAGGATCATCCCATGAAAATAAAACGATACGGATCCATAATGACAACAATGTTGTATGCTCATCTCTTTTTTTCTTATGTTTGTTTATTTTTCATGTAGATACTGTCTTCTTTCTTTACACTACAGTTTGTACTCCCTACCGACTAAAGAGCCGTCTACTCGCTAGAGTTAAAACTTATTTTCGGATCTTTAAAATAGATCCAGATACAGAGCAGGATCCAAAGTTGTTGTTGTATTACGTGTTAAAAGATGATCCCGATCTAGATCCGTAGATAATAAAACGCGCGCTAATATAAACACGAAAAAAATTTAAATTATTGAACTACATATTTTAATTGATTTCATGTCAATGTTTGGACCGGAAACACACATTTTTGTTTTGACTAGAATTAGTCAAGAATAATATGTGCTTTTTTAGCTCAAGTTATAAGCTTTATTTTAGCATAAAACAATCGCTGATTTTCCTTTCTAAACGCATAAAAACTAACAACGAAGGTGAAGAAAATTGATCTTATTAATTGAACCTAAAAACTAACAATTAAAATTTTCAATGTTTTGAATCATAAATTTAAAGGGTGTCTCAAAATTAACGCATGATTGTTAATTGTAGCAAAGTGTTCGTAAAGCTATAATTAGACAGTCAACGTAAATGGTCAATGCGTTGACACCTTGACATCACGAAAAATATCATGATCTTACTGTCAGCAAAGACCGTGCAGGAAACTTTGACGTTCACACGAGTGACAGCTGCAGTCGTTCAATTTGGTCCCAAAATGCGTTGAAAAGTGAACTGTGTCAACGCATTTTTTATACCTTGGTGTCAAGGTGTTGACATGTGAATTATGACGATCAAACGATGTCGAGAAAATCAAACATTTTTCGCGTTGACGGTCACACGACGTTAAAATTTTTCAAGCTATAAACTGTCAAATTCAGTTGTAGGATGGCTACGATCACAGTACACATATTAAAGGTAATATCATTAGCGTTTTCATTTTTGTTCAGTTCTGCGCATCTGTCAAAATTGAGGTATTATGGTGGTAAAATGGTGGGCCCAGTGCCTCTTTACTTGTCCAATCGCAATATTTTGTTGTTGTTTCTAATGATGCGTGCTGAGTTCCTATGGGCACTGGAACAGCCATTTTTAATTTTTTGACACTTCCAACTTTGACAACGTGCGCAATATATTACCTTTAATATGTGTACTGTGGGCTACGATGGCGATGAATTAAAAATCAGAAAAAATGAGAAATGCAGGCGGTATAAATGGCGACGTTGACCCGGTAAAAATCTCTGTTATGCACTCAACTCGCTGACGAGCTTTCTGTCAAAGTGTCCAAATTGCATTGACAGTGCGAATACACGGTCACACAAAATAGTCAATGCGTTGACCCCAAAATTAATGTCAACGCAGGTGTAAACGCATTTACAATGTTCTGCGTTGACATTCACACGCCTTTACAACTTTGGGACAAAATTTGACGTGAGGGAGTCAACGTGTTGATCTAATCGTAGCCTTAAGGCTCTCCCAAACCAACGCGAAACATCCGGAAAGATGACGAAAAATTCGGTTGTCAATATATTTTACATGAGATTCGCTTAATAGCAACGTCGCGTTGGTGTGGGTACTCTCATTTACCGCCCTAAAAATATATTTTGATAGCCGAAAGTTTCTTCGTTATTCCGAATATTTCGCGTTAGTTTGGGGGAGCCTTAACCCTAAAAAAATAAATTGACAGCTGACAGTTTAGTTTTAGTAAAAATGGAGGAGTACACGAGAAAACAACTGGATAACAAAAATAAAAATAAGTTCTTCATGCGAGAGACAAACAAAAGATGTTGTTTTTATTTTTTATTTGAAATGTGTTCCATACCTACATTCCTACATCATTTTAAATATTTTTATACCCATGCATATAAAACTACCTACATACATACATATGTACCTTATACATACATGTACAATTTTGTTCTACAAAAATTTTTCCCATAAACAACCACTAAACATAAAAACAAAAAAAAAAAACAAAATAAAATAAACACAGATATCTACCCCCAGGAAGGGAAAATAAATTACCATTTTTAACCGGCAATCCCGAAGCAACCATGTAGGAGTCTCCAATCGTTTCTACTTTGTATACGTCATAGCACTCAATTCTTTCATCGAAAACTTTATATATTGAATTTAAAAATGTCACCACCTATAAAAGGAATGCATAGAATATAAAAAAAAAAAAAAATTTAAGCTTAAAATCTACTACCTCAAGTGGCGTGCATTCAGCGGCAATTTCAGTAAAACCAACAATATCACTAAAGTAAATAGTTGCTGCTTCATAAGACTCAGCTGGAACCTGAAAATAGCATTATTATTTACTTACAAAAAAAATATTGCGTTCGGGAAAAATGTTCTAATGCAAACCTGCCTAGTCTGCTTTAACTGCATAGCTACACTTGGAGGTAGCATCTGAAATAAGAGGGTGTCACTTTTTCGTTTCTCTCTTTTCAGTTCCTTGGCCTTTTGTGCCAAATGAATTGCATACATCTATATGTAAAATGAAAATAAAAAAATAGATAAAAAAAGTAATTTGAAGGCTTTGATCAAAATGTCCTTGCGCAATAATTGGTTATAGTACAATGTATATACATATGTGGGTACATACTTGAATAGTCGCCGCAGCGTTTCGAACAAGTATGATGATTATTGGCGACACCAGGAGAACCACCACTAGAATAGCGATACCCACTGCCTCCTTGTTGCTGGCCTGGACCAAAGTATTCTCCACATTTTCCCTGTAAAATAACAACACCCAGTGTTAATTAAATTTATATATGTACATAGAGACCTTTCAAGGCAACGTTACTTGATGTTTTTCCTCAGTTCCCTTTGAAGGACTCGCAGCTCTTCGGTGTAAGTCAACATTAAATCATAATAATCAATGGCATCATCAACTCTTGGCTCTATTTTTTTATTTTTCAAAATTATTGAACTCCTTGAGAGATTATTACAGAAAACAAACAAACAAAATAAAATCAAGGACCTCTTCTTATTGATTTAACTTACCAATTCTTCAACTGCTGGAAGTCACCCATGTTCTTGGAAAGATTAGTGTACATCGACCTCAGTGAAGGGACATAATTTATTGTGGAGTTTATCAGTTCCTTTCCCAAAAAATCATAGCGTATGTAAGATACGTACGCTTCGGTACCCAGGACTCCACGTCCAAAGTATTTTATACCAAAGGACGATGCTATGCCTTGGCATTCGATGCTTTTGAGGAGGTTCTTAAAACCCACAAGATATCTTTTGATGAGAATGAAATTTATTAGATTTTAATTTTTTTTTTTCTACAGTCCTGCTGCACTTCTTACCTCCAAACCCCACTGTTGTCTGTTTCCTTAATTTGTTCTGACAAATGATGGAGCATCCCTTTGTTGATGGCAGCATACCAATTCATCACCTCCGATATGGAACTTTCTTCGGAACTTATTTTCCTGCTGAAATAATATTACAAAACACTTCCTAACGTAAAATCATCGTTAAAAAAAATATTAAACAATAAAATGAAAAGAAAAAATTGATTGGAAAAATTAATTAATTACGCGGTTCTTCGTTTATAATTAAAAGTGGACTGTTTGCCTGTGGCATTGAATGAAGTCCTATATATTAAAATAGTGTGACTTCGTGAGAATGTTTGATGCTTTGTCGTTCTTGAATTATTGTTTTTGGGGTGATGATGGTTTGAAAAATGTCTTCAAGTAAATTAACAAACCATTTTGTTTATATTTATTTCATGAATTTTTAAAAACATTGTTATGTATAGGCAAGATTGAAATTCATAAAGTTTTCTGTAGTTTGTTGGACAAAAATATTTTATTCCCCTCCATTCATTTATTTTCTGAATGGTACGAAAATTATTATTTCTAAAGAAATTTATTTTACAACTTTCAATAAACGTGGTCTCGGAGACAAACATAAATAAAGGTTTTCCTTTTAAAATAGGTATGGTTTCCCTTGAAAAAGTTCAATTATTGTCAAGAGGCCAGTTGTCACATTCGTATTATTTTTATGACACTCTCTTTTTGAACATTAACATCATACTCAATTATATACCTATCTAACCCTTGAAAATTATATTTTCAGGTAATATTCCATCTTTCAATTCTAAATATATATGCAATAAAATTGTCTCTTATAAGCAACCAATATTTTATTATTTTTGTTGGTGTAGATTGTATGAACTTGGTCTTGTTGTTCAAGGCTATTAGTCAAGTCAGTGGGGGATCATAAAGAGTTTAAGGTAAGATTTCCGTCTTTCGACCGATTACAGCATTTAAATGTTGCCCACCATCTTGAATTTAAGATAAATTCGTTTTCGTTAAATAACTCAACTTTTGACTTGTCGTTTTTCATTGGACGTCTGGAAGCGTCCAGAATCAAAAAGAAATCTTCTGAAACCATTTCATTGGCAAAAAAAAAACGGTCAATGGATTGACGCTTCTCAGAAGAAAATTTCGCTCCTCGATTTGAAATCAGAATCCACTCAAGAAGCACTAATACATTTAAGCTATAAAACAAACTCACTCAAATATCAAAAGTAAACATCAGATTCTGTTTGATTTTATGCCTGTTCGATAACATGAAATGTTCACGACGATTCACCAATGCAATGACAAAATTTCAAAGTTGAGTAGAAGTAGTTAGCATTGTTCCATTGACTTTTAGAATGAGTGAATCCCTGAGTGAAACCAATGGAAAACAACATAAGAGTACCCAAACAAAAGTTTTTCAAAATTTAATTCTCCACAGCTTTGACTATAATAATTTTGTATCCATACGATAAACAGTTTTTGACTGTATCTACGAAATAAGAATATTATCAAATTACATGTGCAGGGAATTGCTCACTGTTGTCACCGTCCACCGAATTTACTAAATAAATTTTTAATAAAAATTCCAATGAAAAATCTTAACGTTTAAAGAAAACATGTTACTGGTTCGAGTTTAGAATCAATTGTGTTTTAAGTTCACACTTATTTACAATATTACAATTAAAAGAGAAACGATATGAAAATTAAATGATGTAAAAATTTACAAATTTACTTGCAAATTGATTACATTTAAGAATTGACGTTTACAAAGTGACATTGACTTTAAAATTATTGACAGAAGTGATAACAAATGTTTGTGTACATCTTAGGGTAAGTTAAGAAGTAACAGAACAGCTCGCTCAATCAACAGCTATCAGCTCATATTTTGCTCACGAGATTGAGGAGTTTTCAAGAACTCTTAAGAGTGAGTGTACATTCACATCTCACGGTCATGAGGCTAGCAAATTTATAAGCGAGCATTATGGGAGTGCTCATTCCGTGAACTATAAATCGATAACTCGAGAGCATGAGAAAAAATAAAAATGATCACAGCTAATAACTCATCAGCGAGAGATTCTTATAAGAGCTCATTCGATATTGCACACTAAATCTCCAATTCAGATTTTATTTTATATTAAAATTAGTTAACTGAACCCTGCCATGCTTTGCAGCGCCACCTATTGCACATTTGCCAAACTGCAAAACTTTAACTTTCGAAGAAAACTTTATCAGTCGTATCTGTAAAGAAATTTTGAAGCCATATTAAAGTTTACAATACCTTTAAATAGCGCTTAAGAGCGAAATCAGTATCTATAATCAATTTTCTCATTTAAGCAACCTTACTTAAAAGGACTCTTAAATTAAACGACATCCACCACGTTTAAAGGTTACTTAAAGCAATTTTAATATAAAGGGTAATCTAATAGGGACTTCCGAACTTTGACAGTTGATAGCGGCCATATTTTTGAAGATACAACATCTGTCAAATTGGCTGTCATTTATTCAGTCTGTTTTAGCAAATTACCATGGATGGATATAGCGTTCAACAACACGTACAAATGAAAAAATTGTTTTATCAAAATAGTTGTTCTTCACCCATTTCACGGTCGCCATAATTGTCCTACTAAGAGGACTATTGGAAGTGTGGTGGATAAATTTGAGTCGACTGGTTCAGTAAACGATCTACCAACATCCTAAGATCTGCCGAAAACAGAGTCAGAGTGTGCAGGAGAATCCGAGGCAGTCGATTTCATGTCGCTCACAAGAACTCGGCCTTTTCACAGACCACAACGTGTCGATTTTTGCGTCGTGAGTTGGGCCTGTAACCGTACAAAATTCAACTGACCCAGAAGCTGAAGGTTAACGACCATAGACAATGAAGTGTGTTTGCTGAATGGGCTCTGAAGTGTGGAGCAGTTGGAAACTGACCCCAATTTTCATGGAAAAATAATCTTCAGCGATGAGACGCATTTCTGGATGGATGGGTATATTGGGAACGTCAACAAACAAACTTGTCGAATTTGGGACGAAACCAATCCATATGAGACCCAAGAGCGTTCAATACATCCCGACAAAAGTCACTGTTTTGGTGTGGATTTTGGGCTGGTGACGTCATCGTTCCGTATTTCTTTGACAACGACACAATATTGGTATTGGGAGCCCAATAGGTATAGATGATTACCATTTTCTTTTGCCCTGAAATGGATGATATGGACACCAACGACTTGACGTCGGCAAAACGTGAAAAGTGTGTAACTCCATTTTAACAAATTTTACAGGAGACGATTAAAACTTCTTATTTTCTGATTTAGTGGTATTATTTTCCATTTTCTAAACTGTCATTAATACGATAATTTTTAGCGAAATGAGGATTCCCAGTTTAGAAACTTGTAAATATGCGTCTAAACTAATAGATGGCATTAAAGTTATACGCCTTTCAGGTTTCACCGACGATGTGGTTTCAACAGGATGGCGCATCGTGCTGCACAGCTCACGCCACATTGGAAATTCTGCACAAGGGATTCGTGGGCATGGACAACTCACGTGGAGGTGATGTGAACTGGCGGCCGAGGTCGTGCGATTTTACCCCGTTAGACTTTTTCTTGTAAGGTTTTCTTAAATCGCAGGTTTATGGGAATAAGCCACAAAGACAACATAACCCATGCCATCGGTCAAATTCAGCCTGATTTATACGCCAGAGTCATAGAAAATTCGACATTTGGGATGATTGCCACCCATGACAATCCGCGGCAGACATTTGAAAGATTTTATATTTCATACATAATGGCATCGATAGGCCTTTTAAATGAATTAAAAAATTCGATGATACCTCACACACACTTTGTTTTATTTCAATTTAAAGATAAGAAGGGGCAGTGGGCGTATTTTTTTCGAACCACTTTATAAACCATCTTGCTACTTAAAGAAACAAAATTTTGCAAATTTCTATAAAATTATTTCAGTAGTTTTCCACCCTTAAAGCCTCCCATACAGACAATAATATACATTTTTTATATGCATAGAAGATAGATAAATACATTATATAGAAATACATTTTTATGACTGTGTTTAAAATTAAATAATACTGCTTCATTTTAACTCTACATCATCCTAAAACAAGCATCTCAATCGATTTCCTGATAATAAATATTTTTGTTACTGATAAAATATGTAGTACAAATTTTCCAACATAATGAACAACAAAATTTTGATAATTCACAAAAGAACTTTCAGCAAAGTGCAGGTGCGCTTATACAATATCCTCACTCACTACACTATACACTACACTAAAGTCACTCCCAATTCAATTTGCATGCTAATGAAATGAAATAGTTCATCCGTCCATCCATTCATCTTGCTGACAAAACAAGAATTGCGATGCGAAAAATTCTTGTAACTTTTATCAACCTGAAAACTGACATACCGAAAATCATTCAGCCTATTTTGGAATTCACTGCGATTCAGCATTACACCGTAGTCTTCGTCATCGGGTGATGTAGGAACACTGACTTCGCTCCATGTGCTCATGTTATTTAACGCTTGGTCGGTGACTGCAAAGCGTTGAGTTAAATTCGATCTGAAATTCGATTTGATTTTTTTTTGTAATCAATTAAATGCAATTAAATGATGGCAAAGTTTTTTTTTTTTTTTTTTAGTTAATCTTACCTGAGTGTACTGCCATTGGTAAATATAAAAAATGCTACCTCTGAACGTTCTAATTGTAATCGAGTTACCACTTTGCCCAAATCTGTTGCAATGGTTACCTATATAAATGAAGTAATAATAATTAATACTAATTTCAGAATAATAGCAAAGGTTGAAATTTTTTTAATTGAATTTCTGAAAGCCAGACTGAATTCACATTCTTCTTTTGTGTACCCAAATTAAATTCAATATGCACTCTACGAAGGTACACTGTGGCGTATGCGCAATATATGTACATTATGTCCACGAACGCTGTAATGTATGCCATTTTGTGGAACGATTCATCACATAACAACGATTTTTTCTCATTTATATTCATTTGTTCTTTAGCACTAGCTGTAGAATAAAGAATACATCCTCGGGATGACGGTTTGTCATCATGGATATTAGAAGATCCTTAGTATAGACAAACCATATATTATACCATTGCACGAAAAACTATGAATTATGCGTCTGAGTGTGTTCACCCTTTTTCCCAAAGGATATAAACGTCAACTTATATGACTGCGTCTATATATCATTTGATAATTATTGATACATCACTAAACGACAGACGAGGATTAGCTATCGATGATTTCGTGTCGCTTTCCTTAGAATTGTTAGAAATTCATCGTGTGATAAAGGAAAGAATCTTGTCATTGAATAACATTGATCTTGTTGGAACTGTGATTTTGAGAGTGAACCCTATTTTATTGTGTCCTTAGTTAATACATCCATCAGCTTAATATACGATGCACCTTACAATCCCTATTCTGACAGTTTGTATGATCTTTTATTACGAAGATTTTATCGTAGTTTATTTCTGCCCATATATTTTTAATTCGACCTCAATAGGAAAAATATAGTATTCTATAGATAAGAGTAAAGGTTAGCTGAAGGAAGAGTTTTGTATCAATATTTTACATTCACTTCAATTTATTCTCAATTCCAATGGAATAAACCTATGACTGAAAGTTCAAATAGAAGGTATAGTGGGGTAGGTACATTCAATATACATAAGTATACATTTGGCAAGGATATACAAAGCACATTACATCGAGTCACGTTTGACGTTTGTGTCTTCTCTTGTTGATGAAAGTGCATCGATAAATTTTAATTACTTTGTTGGAAAATTCAGGACCTTCTAAGAAAATATTGTTGTTGATAGATTTCACTTCAGGAGGGTGTGTGTGTGTGTGTTTCAAAAGTTATATACATACCTATGTACCTACATATATTTCTTACCTGAGTCTCAATATCCGACACCTCGCTGCGATGAAGTAAAATGTCCTGCAGGATAAGCGATGTTTGAACAATCAATGCCAAAATCGGAATGAATGGCAGGACTATCATCTGGAAATAGAGATGAATGAGTCAATATAATAAGAGCGTGTGTTGTTTTTTTTTATTTTTTTTTTTTTCTATTTTACAAAATTAAATTATAGGGGGGAGAACTGACAGAAATGTAATTATGGTTAATTGGTTGAGATAGTGTTATTGTTTTATTTTTTTTTTTTTATACTGATGGCTAATTTTGCAGAGACATTTAAGTGTGTCAATATTTGCTTAATTAAAAGAAGTGCTTAGTACGTGCTCTTAACGCGCGACGGATGTCATCGTGGGCTTATGGATATAAATGTTCTCTTTGAAATGTGGTAAAGAGATTAATGAAAGCAATCAAAGTTGCTAGGTGTTGGGTGCCATTTAACTCCTTGTGGTGGATTAGTATTAAGAGTGAATGGAAGAAATGCAATTGACGGTGATATTTGCATACTAATTAATGGGTCTTTTACTCATCATACGAATAAGTATACAAAATATTTTTATTTACTATATTAGTTGACTTATTTAAGACACAAAAATTGTAAAATCTCAAATTGGATGAAATGAATTTTACTAACACTAATTGGATAGTATTTTTTATGCTTTAAACTAAACTGTTAATAGTGACGTTTTTTGAGCAAGTTGAATTTTATATGAATTTTTCGAGAATTTGTTGAGTTAGTTCTCTTCGGCTGTGTTGTTCGTATTGGTGATTAAATGACGGTGGTTGCCGTCTTCTTCAGGGGAGCTTTATTTACAAAAAAGAAATATTAATTTTTTTTCATTAAATCACCAATATGACCAACACAGTCGAAGAGAACTAACTTAACAAACTCTCGAAAAATTCATATTTAAACTAAAATGTTTACCTAAAAACATTGTCCGCTTTTTGTTTTCTAATCATTTTATATTTGACTTTTTAAAAAATAAAAAAATAAATAAATACATAATTTTGTTTTTTTTTTTTAATTTTAAAAACAATAAAAGTTGGTACTATAAACACTTACAAACTAAATTCACTATTCTGTTTGTAAAATATTGACAAAAGATTGGATTGGCATCGTGCCAAATCCGACAATTTTGCTTATTCATGCATACATCATCCATTTTATCATTCAATGGGCCTCGTATGCAGGACAGTTAAGGCGAGGAAATGATTCTTGAACGGAACATACCATAGCATAGCATAACATAGCATATCCAATTTGTTTTTGTGTACGCTGCTGATGCGAAACGAAATTTGTCTCTGGTCTCCAACACAACAGCAGAATTTTTCACCACAGTGATAGATATAACAAAAAATCAATTGAAAAATTAAAATCAAAACAAAAGAAAAAGAAAAAACAAACAAAAAAGTCACAGAAAGATATGCTGTTATGAAAGAATCAACAAATACAAACACGTATAAAACTCAAATTTCATTCCGCACGCAGTTGAAGGCTCCTCCAAACCAACGCGAAACATTCAGAACGACGACGAAACTTTCTGCTTCAATATAATATACATGAGATTCGATTAATTGCATCGTCGGTTCGTGTTGGTGTTGGTACTCTCATTTATGGCCCTGTAAATATATTTTGCAGCCGAAAGTTTCGTCGACCGCGACGTTTCGAATACTATGCGTTGGTTTGGGGGAGCTTTAATGGTCCGGGCAAAAAAAAGGGACACTTCTGTAAATAATTAGCTGCAATTATAAACTTCGGTTACCAAAAAACGTACTGCAAAAATGGAAAATCAGAAAGAAATTTTCCATGTATGACTTCTTTGTGTCATTTCGAATGCTTCTTAAGGCATTTGTTTAACATTTGCTGACAGTTTTTCTTCAAAAAGAAGAAACGGTGAATATTGGATGTAAAGAAAGAATCAAACCTCGCGCTCACTTTAAACGTCAAAATCATAAAATGTCAGTTTTTGTTATTTAATTTTCGAATTGCCACTGTGCACTTGTGATTGGGAAAGTTATAATAAAATTTTAAATTAAAACCAAAAATAAAGTTTTCAAAAATAGGCACTTTCAGGAAAATGAGATCTCGAGACTTTAGGAAACTCATTTACGCATTTACGTTCTATATGAATATTTGTGGGGGTTCTATAACTCTCGAATCTATAAAATTTGTCGAGAAACGATAAAAAATGAAACAAATGGTGTTCCAGTTTTCACCGTTTCTCGAACAATTTTCTTTTTACAGGGTCTTTCAATAAGCGCTTCATATCTCTAAATTGAAATAAAACAAAGTGTGTCTGAAATATCATCGACATTTTGTATTCGTTCAAAAGGCCAAATGAAGGTCGAAACTCTAACATCTATTTTGTGAAGAAAACTCACTCTTTAGAAAAATATCAAAATTCGTAAATAGTCCAGTCAATGAAGGCAAAAAAACACCCAAATTCGGAAATAATCACCGGGAAACTGGATTTTGGTATATAGCTTCCTCATGGTGTTCTTAAGAAACTGTCAAAATTCCCAACGATACGAGCGCCGCTAACAATTTTACGGGGGGTTGTAGGCTCCCCAAAATTGTTTTTCAGGAATAACTCCCAAATGGTATGTTGTACAAAAAAAGTTTCAAAGACTGATTTGTAGCTTGAAATATTTCCTACAAAAAAGATTAGTATACTTTTGTCCACCCTTTTAGGTGGGAGGGGCAAATTAAAAAACAAAAATTCTAAAATAGAAAATGAATATAAAAACACAACAGCAACACTTACAATATTATGTTATAGCTTATCTTAAAGCTAGAAAGTCATTCGTTATGTATGTTTTTGATTAAAGTTATTTTAGTGCTTAGTTTTTGAATAAATGACCTTGAAACTCAAAATTTTAAAAATATAGTAAAAAAAAAAATAATAATAAAAAAATAATGAAGCTATATACCAAAATGCAGCTTTCCGGCGATTTTTTCCGAGTCAAATGTTTTATTGACTGGACTAAAAAATTAACTGTGTTAAATTAGATTTTATGGTTTTTTTTTTGTTTGTAATACTTTTTTGTTTTAGAGTTTATAAGTTTAAGTTTTATAAGTTTGAATTTATATACCTTCTCTTTTTAAGTTAAATCATTTTTCTGTTGATAGTTTTTAATTATATGGAATAATTTAAAATTTTATTGAATTTTATTTCTTTTTTTCAATTGTTCGTTATTTGCAATTCTAAAATATGGTAACTGTACCTATGGTCGTTAACTTTCAGCCCCTAGGTCAGTTGAATTTTGTACGTGTGCAAACCCAAGTCACAACGCAAAATTCGCCAAGTTGTGGTCTGCGAAAGACCGAGTTCTTGTGGGCGACGCGTAATCGAATTCTCCTGCACGCTCTCACAAACAGCGGCAAAGTTTTTGGCAGATCTTGCGTTTCGTACGGGTTTTTGTTGATGGTTTACTGAACCTAGTGAACTCAAATTTATTCACCACACTGCGAATAGTGCTCGGTAGAACGATTATGGTGACCGTAAAATGGGCGAAGCGCGCGCAGCGTTGACCGAACAGAACACCCATTTTGAGAGTTACAGAATGCAGGCACAGGATTCCTCAGCTTTACTGTGAAAATGCTGAGGAACAAATAATTTGAATTCGCATTCTCAATTTTTGACGGAGCGAAATCTCTGAGATCTCATTTTTTCTGAACACGCCTATGGGATAAAGCTTAAAAGGAGCACTATCTTCACTTTTCCACTTACAAAAAAATATGTCTCCGTCCACAAACAACTCCACAACACAACACACCATACGAAATAAAATATGGTTCAACGTATATAAAATTGGAGTGATAGCAAAACACCATAATAAGACAGTTATATGGTTTCGGCTTAACTCGAATATTTCATACTCTTCACCATAGTCATATTCAAAGTGGTGATAATAAATTTTGTATGATTATAAAAAAGTTAACTCAAAGTAAAAGACACTAAGTGGAGAATTTCTTTGCAGTTATTGAGAAATTTTACAGAAACAGGTATGTGACCTTTTCATTACCTATGTATACATCCAACAAGACTTCGATGTAACTAGATTTGTCTATATGACGCTGATTACACGACTCGTTTTTTCAGTTGTTTTTCCTTTCGTCTTTTTGACAGCTCTGGTGAGGGGTGTAGAAATGTAGGGGAAATGAAGCAACAAATCCATACATTTCTACAAGCTGTCAAAAAGACGAAAGACGAAACAAAAAAAAACTCTTGTAATCAGCGTCTATTTAAAAAAAAAATATGTTTTTTTTTTGACATCTGCATTTGATGTTTCACAGAAACAATGAAAAACAAACTTCAGAATTAAAAAACTTGCAACTTGTTTCTTTGACATTCCTGATACCAGAGTTCCGGTTCCGGATTACTAAATGAAAAAGCTATAGGAAGCGTTAAACAAAATTTTGTATTTATCTAAAACTTGTTTAAAATATTTTCCTCATTTATTTATTATGATGCTAAATAGTAGATATATACCTACTGTATACACGAACAGATGAACACAAATTGAAAGTTAGACTTTACCTACAAACTGATTTACAAATATATTAAATAACATAAAATTAAATAATTAGTGCGAAATCAACTCCTACACGTTTCCTCAGTTCTTGTCTGGTAAAAAATGATTACATTTTGAAGACTGTTATTATTGTCTCTCTGGTCAGTGGGTTCGATTGTAAAATTTTTATTGATAAAATTGTCTCATTGGAGCTTCATTCTATTTTATTATTGCAAAGGCTCTTTGAACTATTTATAGAATTTTTCTTCTTAACCGATCCCAATAAACGTATTTAGTTTGATTGATGACTACTACTCATTCTTATAGTTTTGAAGTTTAATGGCTTCAAAAATCAATAGGGAAATTTTTTTTTTGTGAATTTTATTTTTAGATATCAACCCTAAGAAATTGAGAAACAATGATGTTTGGATAGAATTGTTGTTGTATTTATATATTTTTAGTTTGCAATTACGATTAATGAACAGCACAAAGAAGTGACATAAAACCAACTAAACTAGTATTTAATCAATCGTTTGGACATAGAGAAATAGTTATTGATTCAGAACAACTATTTATGGTATTTAAGTTTACCTACAAATTTGTTTATATTCATCCCGGAGGTGTCACTTGCAAACATGAGTTGAAAATGTTTGTATTGAAAAAGGGTTCTTCAATCATGACCTCACTCTATTTTAATGATGATTTCAAGCGATATCATTAACTGAAAGAGCTAATTTTTGTCTAGACTTATTCGATTCATACACAAAAGTTTGCACAGCAAAATGAATTTAACTTATTTTAGGTTTGTAAAAGAAATATGATACTTTAAACAAATTATAACAAAATCGGTTCAGCAATTAAAAAGATATAAGTGAATAACCCAAAACTATATAATGCAATTCTCTGTAAATACATATTGGAGAACCCTATTTTTTTGTTATGTCATTTTTTTTTGTTAAAAACCAAAAATGCAGTATTTATTTCAATTAATTTAGACACACAATGTATGTTGTTTAATCAAAATCTTTAGAGTATTTGTCAATTTCTCGTAACCCTATAAAAATAATTCTTAAATTTCCGTACATGAAGCGGGTTTAAAATTTGTCAATTCTAAGTAAAGTATTCAGCCTGATACTAACAATAAAAAAATTCAAAAAAAAAAATATTTGAGAAACTATCTCCTTTTCTTCCTCTCTCCCTCTCTCCCTCTCTCCCTATCTCCCTCTCTCCCTCTCTCCCTCTCTCCCTCTCTCCCTCTCTCCCTCTCTCCCTCTCTCCCTCTCTCCCTCTCTCCCTCTCTCCCTCTCTCCCTCTCGCCCTCTCTCCCTCTCACCCTCTCTCCCTCACTCTCTCTCACGCTTCTCTTCAGACTTGAAACGATTTATTTTTTTTAAATTTTATATACAAATTTTATTACCTATGTATATCTACATAAATAAATAGTATATGTAAAGGTTTAGATGTGACAAATGACTTTTTGTTACTTTCCACTTTCTAAAATAAAATAAAACAAAAAATTGGCTTGGCTCACCTGAAAAAGTTGTATCCTACGTCCGGTTTTTATCGCTGGATTTCTGGCTGCTGCACTGCAACATCGCCCACCCAATGCCCCCGATATATCGTCCGAACTAATCGACCGTATTGATATTTTATCCTCATGATGATGATGATTGTGCGATGCGATTCCAACTTGACAGTTATTTACGGCCATTTCTGTTACGGATGCTGATTTTTGCTTTAGGCCACATTTTCCATTTAACATGATGCGTGTGTCCTAATCGCGCGTTCAGTATGAGTGCTTTTAATTGATGTCTCTCGTCTGCAGTGGATGCAAAAACGTGCTGCCCACGAATAGAAAAAGGACCACTGTGCTCACAGCAGCCACGACAGTGTGTCACTTCTGTTAATCGTCTGCAAAAACAAAACAACACACATGACCCACGTTACTTTTTATTACAAAAGTTTATATGACTGGACTGACAAATATTTAATGGAGTGTGATGTGCAATGTACGATGTACGATGTGAGAGAGTATAATAATATGTGCTTGGAAAGATGAGTTCTAATTTCTATTATTATGTACCTAAGCATTTAATGTAGGATAGGTACATATTAAAAAATAAATGGATAAATCGAGTTTTTGGAGAAGAAGTCAATACCCAGCTAATTCTTTTATTTTGTGTGACCAGATTTAAATTTGACTTTGTGCTAAAATTATTGAAATTGATTTGAATGCAACTCTTCTACGTCTTAATTAGAAGTCTTGTATATTTTTGCTTAAAGTTTTTCTATTTTTAATTATAGTAAAGGGTGTTTTTTGTAGACGTGTGGTTTTCAAGAAGAAATAAAACGCATATAATTAAATGTTATGGCCACGAATTTAGTTTTATTATAAAGATAAGGGTTTGTTATTATGTTTTAAAAATAATTTTGGACAAGTGGCTGCCGCGGCTGGCTCGAATAAATTCCAGCCGAGAGGCTCAAGAGGCCCCAGCTCCAATTGTTGCGGATCTTCGGGTCTTCTTCGATACTGCTCCACGGCAGCAATAGCGTCTTCGGTGCGCACTATACGGCGTCTCTGAGGATGCGCAATATCCACTAGAATAAACGTGGTGCGAAACTGATCCATGGTTGCTCGAATTACTCTGCTGGGCGATTATGTCGACCGAATATTGGACGCGCGATGCGTCGCGCGAACCGAACCATTATTTTGGTAATAAATTTGCACGTTTTGCAAACGTTTTTCAGGAGTAAGTCTATTTATTACGAAATGGCAAACCAAATCGAGCATAAATCAAGTGACAGCTGTCAAAAAGACCAACTCCGAAAAAAGTATTGCCAGATTGAAAACCACACGTCTAAAAAAAACACTCTTTATTTTCCCTAACTTGGAGTGAAGCTGTTGAAGTTCACAATGGTCAGGAGTGATAGTGAGCTGTGTTATACAGTTATGTAAAATCTGCCTTTAAATACCGCAAACAAATTCCAAATTTAATTTTAATTTTAACTATATTCGTGAAAATTATTAAATATCAACGCTTTTTTTCTTCTTTTGTTATTTCTTTTTGATTCTTTTCAATATTCTGTAATACTAAGCATAATTAACAAAATTTTATAACAAGTATAATACTAAATATTTGTAAAACAAATTATTATTTTGCATATAAATACACTTTTTTTTTGCCTGACGGCAAATGCCAATACTATAATCTGTGAAATTGTAAATAAGATCAAAACTTTTTGTTAAATAAAATCACATTTTTATTTTGAATTGCATATAGTAAAGTCATTTTTACCAAAATTTTAGTGAATTCAATTCTCTACAAAAATGTGCTAAAATTTTGTTTTTGAGACTTTTAGGGTTCTCAAGATTTCGCGGAAACTTTTTTACACACCGTTTTTTCAAAATGGCGCCCAAGTTGAGTACATGCATAAGTGCTAATAGTGATTTATGCATTCCTAAAAAATATCTAAATTATGATTTGTATCAAAAATTATGTAGATATATCCATATACTTTGTGTAACTTACACTATTTAAAAAAAAAAGCCTCACTTTTTCCTCGATATGCCCGTTCCTTTATTTCTCCTTCTAATGGCGTTTTTGATTGGTTATCCTGAAGAGAAATGCCAATCGAACACTTCAAATAAATCTTATCGATTTTGAAGTGTTACTGCTTCTGGTTTCGTTTCTGAATTCAAATACAAAAGCATCTTTCTTCTATCAAGAAGAAGAACTGTTAATTTTTAGGGTTCAGAAGACTTCTGGGTGACCAATGGAAAACACCATAAGAATCCAATCAACAAGATTTGTATGGGTAAGTCGCTGCATGGAAATGGATTGTTGTGCCTCCATTTGGATTTTGTCTAGACATTTTCACAATCCGACCTGAAAGGTGCTAATCAGAATTTCAAAAGAAACTAAACATTTCAACTCAAAATTCAAACTTCAATGCGCCGCCTGCATCTCAGTTTGTGAACGCTGAGAGGGGGATAAAATATTTTTCGATTTGTCATTCAAGATATTTCCCATAAGTGCCTGTTTTACATTGGAATTTTACTGAAAGTTGTTTAACTGAAAGCGTGTCTACACTTAAAGAAAAAACCCTTTCAGTTCAATCTGCCTTTCCACATATCACAACCTTAAAACTCATGAATATCTCACTCGCAAAAAAAAAAGTCTTTCATATATTTCACCCGCGAATATTACTTGAATCTGGCGCATTGGTGAATTTTGGGTGGTAGGTTCTCACTTTTACGCACATAAAATTTACCTGTCTCACTGGATGCGCCCTTCAGTAAAATGCCTATGCCAAAGACAGGCCTGAAAAACATTACTTTTTCTAATTAATTTTATATGAACGGGTGTCCATATTATTATTGCAATAGAATCATAAAATAAGTGAGTTTATAAATCAATTCGAAAATATAATAAAAATGAAAACTAATCGTGTTTAATTTTCAATCTAAAATGTAAACAAACCATGTTTTAAACAAGAATACAACGACAATACAACATCAAACGACTTTACCATGATAGAACTGTCAATTGCTTTTAATCGAATAATCTACCGCGTTTGATAATCTGAATCGTGTTCAAAAATTATTTAAAAAATTAATAGTTTATGTGCAATCAATAATAGTGCTCTTTTTTCACTTTTTGGTGGCGATTTATCCAAGGATAATATTCTTTTTTAACATGTTTGCCACTTGATTTATAAATTCATATGCTTTATTATTGCATTGGAATTATAATATTAACACCCGTTCATACTAAGTTAAATAGAAATATTAATGTTAACTAGAGTCTTTTCTTGAATTTCTCTTATGGGGTACATTTAACGTCTCAGGGTTCACACGTTGAACAGCTATGACTTGCGTTCAGAAACATAGTCCCCTTTCACACGAGGAAACAAGTTGCGGGACATTTTTTTGACGTTTTCTTTTATTTTCCTTAAAAACCTCTTGTACCTTTCACACGAAGAAACATAATCGTGGAAATTTTCTGGTGTTTCGTTTTAAATAGCTTGGTTGAACATACACAACTGTGTATGTGAAGAGGAATGCCAAAAAAATCTCCTCAAATAGTTGACCGGGGAGATTTCATTTTCCCCTCTTACTTCTTGTCCATCTCACCTATAAACTAAAAGTTGCTGGAAACTCAGTCTCATCGTGTGAAAGGGGACATACATGGATACCTGAATATCTTAGTGCCTGTTAACACAGTGGTTTTACTGAAAGTCGTGTTACTGAGACGGTTCAATTTTGTTTTGTTTCTTCTAACATTTCGATTTCTGAGACCAATTTTTTTCTTTCAGATTTAAAAATGTTAATTTCAGTTTATTAATTTAGGTATCTGCTATTGGAATATAGTAATATTTCTATCGGTGTTATAGTAATTTAAAAGGGATTTACGTTGGGTTATATATGAAATGGAAAGTTTCAAAACAAGTTGCAGGAAAAGAGTTAAAAACAAATCTTTATTTTTACGAACTTTATCTTTTACTTTCCAGGCAAAGATAAATAATTAAAAACTGAGAACAAACATACATAATAGGCACATACCTTCTTTTTAAATTCAATAACAGACATTTTTAGTTAGATTTATTTATATCGTTTTAATTTACCGAAAAATTTTATTTTTATTAACCTTCTTCATAATATCGTCACCTGAATGTAAGAAAAGAACCAGCTAACAAATTGTTTTTTTTTTTTTTTTATATATTTGGGTTTTCTGCTACCTTGAATCGATTCACATCGCAATCAGCACCGCAGAAAAAAGTATAGTGTTATTTTATCACTAATCATGCCATAAAAAATGGAATAAGAAAATAGAAATGAATAACGTTTTTTGCGATTTTCTCACACAGTTTATCACTATTAAAAGTGGGGACACAACAAAGAATTTCGTGATGAGTTAAACAAATAGCTTTTATTATTGCACGCATTGTCAAAATCCAGTATGGAATATTTACAAAAAAACGATAACCAAAAAATTCATAATTCAGATAGGTACACCACTAATGCTTTGGTCGACAATTTCTTACATATACTAAGTTTTATTGGAAACAAAAATAAAAGGTGAGTTTTTTGCAAACCCAGGGGCAATGAAAAAAAAACGACCGGGGATTAGCGACACTATCACAGAAAAAAAACATGGAGTTTTCATTTTCAATTCATGCCGGTAACACAGTTTTTCTGTGAATTTAAGTTAAGCCCCGAAAATTATCTGGGTTTAGCTAAGCCCGTTGGGGATTATTTGTTTTGCAATTAACATACAAAGTATTTAGCCTCGAATCGTTTTTTTTTGTCCAATTACCCCTGGCCGTGCAAAAAAGCGCGCCTAAAGATTAAAGGAGAAACTTTTCAAAACCACAAATGCCACCTGAAATTGTGTCTGAAAAAGTTTTTCTTCTTAAGAGTCTGGTAATTAAAACGTCAAAGTAAACTCACATTATTCTCGAAAACAAACACATTGAACTTTTATCAAAATCAAAGTAGACAAAATAAGTGATTAACTTTTTTGTCGACCTTGAGTTCAAGCATGATATTTCGTTTTGTATAAAAAAAAGAAACAATAACACATTCAATCAATTGCAATGAAATTAGACACATAACTTGTCGTCTGCTAACTTAAACGACATTATTAGTTCTCACTGTCAGATCAGAATGGACTTATTAGTTTAGTCTTCTTTTGCTTTGTTTCTTGTTGACCCAGTGGCAGTTTTTTCATTAGACAAAATTAATTAAAGTAAAATTAAATAACAAACATATGTATATGACAAAATAAATAACATGTGCAAGCATTAAATATACATTGGCAGCATTTTAGTTTAACGCGCTATTCTTAGAATATTAAAAAAGGACAATCACCCCCATTAGTGAATTCGGACAATAGTCAATACTCAATAGTCTCAATTTCAGCATGTTAACGTATGTCACGATAGAAGAAATTGTGAATATCTTGAACATTCGCTCTGCATGAAAATATGTAGTTCAGTTTCATGTCGGCAACAAAAGTGTTGTGGATGAAAAACAACATTTTGTTGCTACCTAAGAAGAAGAAGAAATTGAGGAGCGGGCATAAAGAGGAAAAAGTGAAGCTTTTTTCAAAAAATGTGAGATACACAAACACAAATGCATTGACACAGTGTCAGCGTGCAAATGGTGTGCACACAAGTATGGTGTCTATGGGCCTCTTAAATGTCTTTTAGTTTAAAAAAAACAAAATGTACTTTACTACTTCCTAAGTGAAAATATGATTTTTAGAGCAATTTAAATCAAGGATTGAAACAAGCTCACGCGTTGTTTTGTACTATTTTTTTTTTTTTCTATTTTGAGTAATTTTTTTAGAAAATTCAAGATGGTGGCCTACGCTCCAGTCCGATTTTTATGTTTCTTTTTTTGTAATAAAATAGCCAAGAATTCACTATGTTAACTTTTATTGCCTTGTTCATTTAGTTTTTTTTTTCACTATTTAAACGTTTTAAAATCTCGAAACACTTTAACTTTGCTCGGCAAAATGACAGATGGGGCTCAATTTTTGTATAATTTTGTGTCTCACTCAGGGACGGACTGGGCCGCCGGGCAACCGAGAATTTTCCGATAAACCCCTGGGAAAAAAAGTGCGTAAAAACAACTGCAGTACTTTCTGTTCTTTTAAACGAAAACTTTATCATAAAATTAGATTTCTAAGGACCTCACAGTCAATATACAGCTTTTGTGGTACCAAAGGAATCTCAGAAAGCCCACATAGCTCTGTTAGGGCCCCCCAAAATGAGGATAAAGCTCATTTTAACAAAAACTATAGTATTTCTGATGAGCCCCCACACTAATTAATTAATTATTATTGAGCTGTTGTAGGCCCAAGGGTCCTTCACCGTACTCTCAAAGACTTTAAACGAAACAATAGCCTGGGGTCCTTAAGTAGGCTCCCTAATAACTCTAAGTAAACTTTATATTCTATATTTTGAAGTAATGAAAGTTCATTTAAAGGAAAGCTTTCACACAAAATTTCAGGGCCCCAGAAACAGAATAGAAAAGAACAACAGAGATAATTTGATTGCTGTGAGTATTTTTGTAGAAGGAAATATCAATTATAAAATTTACATTATTGCAGTAATGTTTTCAAAAAAGACTGTTTATGGCTTCAATTACAAAATGATTAAATTTTTTATAGTCGTTTTCGGAGCCAATTCTTTTTTTATTCCTTCTACTGATTTTGTGGTGTTTTTATTAACGTTCCGGGAGGGCCTTTGGGTCCCAGTCCGCCCCTGGCCTCACTCACATATACTGTGTGATATCGACCTCTTCCTCTATTTCTTATTCTTAGTTTGCTAGGCAAGTGTCTTTAAACCAATATGAAATGTCTTCTGAAATTGTTAACAAAAATTAACATTGTATATAATTTCAATAATAATAAATACTTCCCCATCTGTCATATACGTCTCGAATTATTTAATCCACGTATTTAATTCATTTTACTGGCTTAAATCTTCTTTATCATTATTCTAAAACATAATAATGTACCTCTTCTTTATTTTGTCAATTTTTGCTTAATGAGATTAGACCTAAATTTATTTTTTATTTGATTTTCACATCATTCAAGTCAACTCGTTGAAGGATAACAGAGTTCAAAATGATTCTTCCGACACATATCAGTAATATAAGACACATTTGTCATTCAATCTTTTGCCATTTATCAAATTGGTGATGTATTTATTTAGAAACAAATAAAATATATGTCATGGCATTTTCTTTCAAAAATCCAATTAATATCCTGAAGATTGGTATGTACATATACAACATTCATGTCATTCTTAATTGGTATGTTGGGGTAAATATTGACTAGCTGTGTGTGCAAATAAATTGATAATACCATTAAAAGCCCTTTTTTCTTAACAAATACTAACTACAGTCAAAGTCCTCGAAATCGAAGCCCCCTTACCTGAAAGAAAGAAGGTTACACCTACTATATTTGAAAAATAGAAAGAATACTCGTACAAGTACGTAGTCTGTTCCAGACCTAGTTTCAAACAGTTACAGACCCCCAGATTTAGTAATTTTTAGTCCGAAGTCGTTCCACAATTCAAAAGTTGTGCTAATTCTTGCAACATTTCCAGTATGTGGTGTAGTGGTAAATTCGTTGGACTGTAAAGCCGGAGATTTTGGGATCTAATCCTAGTCTAAGTTACCCAAAAAACAAAACACATAAACAATTTCTTCAGGGTTACTTCCTCGTGGGAAAAAGTGACAAATCCTCTAAGAATATTCTTTGTCATGAAAAAAGTGCATCTTATCTTAGTCGTTCGGATTTGGCAGAAAATTGTAGGTTCCTTATAGGCATCTGAAGCAGCAACAACTTTAGAAATCTGTGCCTACGTTCTGTAACTCTCGCATTGACAAAATTGGTCTAGAACCGTTGGAAAATGGAACAAAACTTATATGATTTGTTTCAATTTTCATCGTTTCTCGACTGATTTTATCGAGAGATAGGCACTGATATCTTTAATTTTTGACTATCGACTTTCTGAAAAAGACCGATCGATTTGCTCCAAATTTGGTACGTAGCATTTTTATATACAACCCAATTCCAAATGAATATTCCAGGGGAAATGTTTCCACGGGAATACATTTTTTTTATACAATTTGAATTATATTTCGAATACTGCCGAACAGCTGTTTCGAACATTCAGAACACATCATTCTCGCTTTCGAAGGGAAAAATGTTCTGCCGGGGAAATCGAAATACAAGGCGTGTTTTTTTTTGATAACATGTATGTAACTCTCACCGGTAATAGTTTTTCGGCGGCGCTTAAGTTAACCCCTCAGAATTCTCTGGGATTAGCTAAGCTCGCAGGGAATGAATAGTTGTTGCATTTAATATGTAAATTTTTTAGCACCGACATCGTTTTTTTCATCCAATTCCTCTCGGGCTTGCAAAAAAACACGCCTACAGTTAGTATTCTACTCCCGAGAAAAAACGACGCCTATAGGAAGGTTCTTCGCTCGGAATTTTTGGAATTGGACTGATAATTTCCTTGAAGTGGAATTCCAATTTTTGTTCTAGCTCATCTATTTTTTTCATTTAATTTTATTGAAAACAGTTCTAAGAATTTTGATTAAACTTAGTTCATTTTAAGAATAAAGTGCTTCCAATAAAATTGCGTTAGGCTTTTGCCAAAAATGTTCATTAAAGCTAATTATATTTTATTTTGTATTATGTCTGTTTGGTACCTTGAAACATTGTACTACGTCCGCGACATAGCACAATTCCATAAAAAAATTTATTGTAGAAACTTGTAGCAAGAAGTTGCAATAACCAAACAGACATAATTATGATAACAAAAATAGCAACCTTAGCTGAATACTAATGTTGGTGTTTACTTACAGCAGCGGCAAGAGTCTGGCCATTGTTAGATATTTACACAGAAAATATATTTCCAGTCATTTGCAAACAATTACACTTATATTTTTTTCTGAACAGATCCATACAATGTGCAATACAAAGTTTGTTCAAAAACATCTGTTCATTGTGCAACCCTATTTCTTTTTTGTAATGATGATAGTTTTTGAACTGACACACTTTCATCTGGGGGTATATAAAAGCGAGAAATTGGAAAGAATATCAGAAGAGTTGTATTACTTGGTGTTTTGTGAAATAATGAAATTCACTTTGGTATTATTGGTTGCGGCAGCCGTTCTAGGTTGTGTTCTAAGTTGCTCTGATAAAGAATTTGCTGATTTCAAGGTTTGTGTTATTAAGAATGATGAGAACTTTTGTCCTGTTAACTTAACTTTAGTTAACGAAGTTAATTTACGCCAGACAGCAAAAATTTAATAGTGAAAAAATATGTCATTATAGTTTAATTCCATTACCTTCAGTTGATTTAATTAACACAATTTTTCTTTATTACAGCTTGAGTATGGCAAGACATATGCCGATGAAAAAGAAAACAAACTTCGCAAGGAAATTTTCTGTGCAAACTTGAAGAAAATTGAAGAGCATAACCATTTATACGAACAGGGTCTAAGCAATTTTAAAGAAGGTGTAAACCAATTTACTGATTGGACTCCAGAAGAGTTCAATCACAGCGGTCACTTGATGCGTCACGGGCACCACAAGCATTGAGTTAATTGCTTAGTTTCATAAAGACGTAAATAGAACTTGTGTTTGTAATACGAATTTCAATAAATGTTTAGCTTCAGATAGAATGTTTTGTTTAATCAATTGTTCTTTACTCATAAATCCACTCTGTGCCTACGTTCTGTAACTCTCGCATCGGCAAAAGCAATCGAGACACGATGAAAAGTGAGTTTTGTTCCATATTCCTACATTTCTCGACCAATTTTATCGGTGTGAGAGTTATAGAAACATTTATCCCAATTTCTACTTATTGCACTGACAGGATTGTGGACGACAATCGTGGGATTGCAACAAAATTGATATACATATATACTTCACATATAGGTAATTTAATTACAATCATAGGAAAAAGTCATTTTGTTAAGATAAGGAAGCAATTATACCTTGAGTTTTGGGGCCGTATTACATATTACGAAACGATAGACACACCAAAAAACGGTTATGTAAAACGAGGCGTAACTGCATGAACACAATGGAGACGGAGCTGCAGATGAAATAGTTGTCAAAATTTTGAAAACACACAAATTCAATGTTACTAACAAAACGCAATGCAGCTGCAACCGGAGTTCAAACGGTGCTGCAAGAGTTCACCAACTTTTAACTTTTCAAAGCTGAAAGTATGACACTTTTTCACAGCGGTTTCAGCTCCGTTTCCAGTTGCTGCATTCTATACTTAGTACTGACATATACTTAGTACTGCCTATACTTAGTACTGTCAAAAATTGAAAAAAGAATATAGCTTGAACCAAATCACTTGGCCATTTTACTGCGCAGCTCTCTGTTAATTCCTCTGCGGATACACAAAAAAATACGAAAATCATAGAAAGTCACTAAGTTTTGCTTATAGCTTCGCTCACTTTACTCATTAAATATCTTGTCCACTATTTTTGTTCTCTTAAATACTCTCTCTGCGCAACCACCCGTTGGCCAAGTGATTTGGTTCAAGCTATACAAGGGCTAAACGGTAGTTAAAAAGAGGTTTACATGGACCAGCATACTCGACAACATTGCTTGAAAACCATCGATGTTACATCATTTAAACGCAGAAAACAACCTCTTGACCACCCATGTCGTATGAAGAAAGCCATCAGTTCATTTACGCATGAAGGAGTCATTGAGCTATCTCTTTACTTCCAAAAGCAAAAGTTAACGAAAACTGGACGAAGAGAAGTAAACGTCAATTATGGGCACGTCAGTTGAATTCTTTGTCCTCTTTCACACAAGGAAACATGTTGCTGGAGATTTTTTGACGTTTTCTTTTAATTTCCAATTCCCACCAATCGTAGACCATTTATTCCCCTTACTTGGTGCCCTTCTCCCTAAAAACTGAACGTTGCTGGAAACTGAGTTTCCTTGTGTGAAAAGGGACTTTGTATTCGTTTGGATTCGTTCGACTACGTACGTTGACTTCCGACTTGTATTGTTCTACCTTTAAGCTGGAAATACCATTCAAAATCAAAGTATTCTAGTCAAGGAAAACTTGACGAAAAGTAGCAAACCACAATTATGGGCGAGTCATTTAAATTCTTTGTTTTCGTCCAGTTTCGTACGACCACACACCACTGAAGTGTGTTTCGCTTTTGAACACTTTAAAGTTATTTAACTAATTATACTAGCAAAAAGGAAAGTGGAAAATGTATGAGTACCGGGGCTCTTGGTGAAGATGTGTAAACATCCGCAAAAACAGAATTAATTGTGTTTTAAAGCGAAAATGATTCTTTGATTTCGTTTCCTTTTTATTCGATTTCGCTGCCGGGCCTTGTCAATGGATTTTCATTTCCCCTTTAACGAGAGCTAAGATGTTTACACGTCAAAACGTACAAACAAAATTAAATTGAAATTTCAAACGAAATGTTTTAAATATAAAAGATATTGCATAATTGTAGATGTACTAATGTACAGTATCCGGTTCGTGCCTTCGATAACCAGTATTTTTCAGAGACAACAACCCTATTAGATTAAGATTCTTCCGCTTCAAGTGCCGATTATCGACATTTACAGTGATATTTATCGCCATTTACGGAAACATTAGCCGCGTTTTATTATCTACAGATCGGGATCAGGATCGGTAGGGATTACAAACTGTAGTGTAAAGAAAAAAGACAGTATCTACATGAAAAATAAACAAACATAAGAAAAAAAGAGATGAACATATAACACTGTTGTCATTAGGATCCGTATTGTTTTATTTTCATGGGATGATCCTGATCCAAATCCGTAGATAATAAAACGCGGCTTTTGTTATCACTACTATCACTTCCGCTGCCGCGTTTCATTTTTAATTTCCCCATACCGAATACACAATTGTTTACACATCAAAAGAATGCATTTGCATTTATCTTTATATTTTTTTTTTTCTTAATGAAATGAAACGTAAAGACCATAATGAAGGTTATTCCTATGTTACAGAACATTCATTTGACACTTATTTCATCAATGGCGGCGAACAGGTTTCCACTGGGATACAACTGTACACAAATTACAATTTTTTTCTGAAAAACCAATATTTTGCAAACGAGTTGATGATTTTTTTCAAATCGGTTTTTATGTGAATAAAAATCCTTTTTTTAAAAACGGCATACCATATTTTGTATTGTTAAAGAAATTTTAAATATTCAAAATTATTAAAAAAAAAAACCACTTCAAGGATTTTTGAATTTTTTTGTTTGCATTTAAAAGTCGTTCTTGACGAAAATTTTTCACCCTTCTATTGCCTGTCACATGACCTTAAAGCTTTAATGTTAACACTTTCAAAGTTTATACCTTGCCAGAAAATATCAAAAATAATAAAAAGGTGCATTCCCAAAATGCAAATTTATTCTGTTCATCGTCGTCATTCTGCTTATGCAGCTATGCAATACATCAAAACCAAAAGAAGTTTAACAAATTCACTTCGATAAAATTGTAAACAAACATCGTCAGGATGGCGGCGGCGGTGGCGGCTACTGAGGAGGATGACAAAAACGACATCAACGACGCGATGTCCTCGGCGCTAATCGTCCGTATAATATTTTTTCCCTTTTGCAAAAGGTTTCCATGATGCATTTTAAATATTTTCCACAGAATTTTTGAAAGGGAAATTTAATTTGAACATCGCGTCGGTCGTGTCGCTCCTCTTGCATGTTGTTGAAGCAAATATTAGTGTTGATGTTGACGCCATTGAACTAAAAAGGACACACAACACACATCCTCTAGGCTGCTGCGAGTTTCTATGTCGCCAATGATACCAGGTCGAGCTAAGCTGAGTTGCTGAGTGAAGGGCAAATACATCGCGTGTGCAATGTGCATGACCATATACATATATATAAAATAAAAGTAATAGAAATTGCAAAAAGTTACATACAATATGTAATAATTAGTAGGTGATGGCAGCTGTGGTGCGGCACGCAGAGACTTTTAAAATGTAGGTGTTGTGAAAAAGTTTGTATAATGCAGAGGGTCTGCTAGCGTAAGGGCTCCTGACCAACTGATGGCTGTGTGTGTGTGTCGAGTGTAGATGAAGCTCTTTGAAACACATAATCCCTAATTTATTTTTATTTCACAATGTTGACAAGGTTGAAGAAACATTTTATTCAGAAAGTCCAATGTATATTCGAAGGATTTACCTATACCTCCTTCCCTATGAATCTATGTACGTGCAACTTGCAGTTTAGGTTTTTATATTATATCGTTCTTTAGTAGATTTTTTTTAAAAGTATATTATGTATATTTACACTTATAACTGTTGTCGTTTTATTAAAGGAAGTGGCGCAAAATTTTAAACAGCCTGATTAACATCAATACGATATCGGTATTAGCATGATACTACTTAAATAATTTACTAACTTTAAAGCTCTTTACTTAAATGTGCTTAATTTTGAACATTTTTTAACTAGTATATCATACAAAACCTATTTTGTTAATAAACTTCAGCTGACCACGCCTTAAAAAAGTGACAATTCATGCAAACAAGTAAGGAAACATACATGGGTACCATTTTCACATTTTTAATTGTCAAAGTGACGTTTAGAGGATCATAGGCGCCAAGAATTTAATCACACTCAAACTTTTTGCAAAAAAGGAGCCTATTGGTGTGTAAAATGCGCAGGAAAACATATTACTGTAAACTCCACCGAAAACAACAAAAGTCCAGGAACGCGTGCACTAACTGTAATGGAAATCATCCTGCCAACTATAGAGGCTGCGAAGTTGCAAAATCACTACAAAAACGTAAGTAAGAACCGCACACTTCTATGAGCGCGCGTTTTTCGGTCCTCATAGAGCCTTTTTAGGCTTTAACACCTACCCACGGAAAAAAACGGCTTTAATGGCGATAAACTGTTCTAACTGTTATATTGGCATTACACTAGTCTCGTTCATCAGGTATATACGAATATAATATATAACTCCGATAGGTTAAAAGTGTTATAAACGAAACAAACCAAACATATAGACGGACACTGGGGCGTATGAGTATTTTTTTTTTATTTTATTTATTTATTTTTAAATGAGAAGTTAATTTAAAGTTTAAAAATTAATAAATATAAAATGAAGGAAAACCATGACATAAGCACTTTAACACATCTCAACCATTCATGTGTGCTTATTATTTGTCGGCAAGAATGCAGGGACTCTACAATTTACAATTTCATAACAAAAAATACTCCTGGAAGATTTGTAAATTTATTTATTTTTTTTTTTTTTTAGATTTCATCCCCAGACTTCTGGCACAAACTTAAATTTAATGCTGAGCATCCCATACGGCTGTTCACATAATATTGCAAGTAAGGTGCCAGTTATAGCTTTCATTGAAACTCATCATTGAAAATTTAATTTCTTATTTTGAGACACTTTGAAAGCAAAATCAATGAATATTTTGATGCCAATAAAAAGCTGATGACTCAATTATTATTTTTAGTCAAAAAAATATTGCAAATTGGCCCAACCTTTCACACAAAATGACTTCTAAGATTTCAGTGATCAATGGTAAGGTAGTTCATTCATTGAAATAAACGAATTCATTTTACGTATTAACTTGGGCCAAAATTAAATTTTTTTTTTGGCAAAAATAAATAATCATTGATTTCGCTTTGTAAGTGCATCAAAACTTAAAATTTAAATTTTCAATGATAAGTTTCAATGAAAGCTATAACTGGCCCCTAAGACACTATAAATTATTAATTTAGCTCAACGGCTACATCCATATATTCAAATGCATGAATTCAAAAAAAAATAATTAAATAAGTAACTAAAAACATGTTTTCAATTTCTACTTACCTAATTCTGCAGATTCTAATCACCTAATTAATGTTTTTCAGTTTAAGAACATTTATCCAATTTGGTTTGTTTTTTTTTTTTTATGAAATCCAACTTAGAGCAAACACCTGTTGACACAAGAAATTTGATTGATCACATTTCGGTATTTAAGAGTAAATATATCCCGAATTTTCTTTAATCAAAGAGCATTGGTTTGAGTTTATCCGTTGTATGTACTTTGTATGTAGGACAAAATCGATTTGGTTATATACTCGTCAAAGAAATTGTATCGAAAGTGACTGATGTAGATGTATGAAACCGGTGTATTTCAATGCAATACAGCCAAAAATTAATTAACATGTTCACACTAATGCAATATTTTAAATTTATTAATTAAATTTATTTAAAACAATTAAACCTTTTTTAAAACTTTATATTAATTGATAAATAAATTAAAACAAAAACTTCTTTAACACTTTTTTTATACGAAATAAATAATAACAAAATCATCAGGAAACTAAGCTCACACTCTTATTCTTCGAGCAATCTAATGTGCTATTTTTAAAATAAATTCAACTTCATATAAATCAGAACTATCTCGAGTATCAAAACCGTGCTCGAGATGTATTTATATGTCTAATTGATTTAATCAAATTATAACGCATGGAATTGTGAATATAAGCATCTAAGACTTACTTTGGTTGTCATGCGTGTTTTAAAGCAACATATATGAACTTAAGTGACACCATGGCAATATCTTAGACACGAAATTAGAGCAGTGACGCATTGGTAAACATTACATTCGGTATGACAAAAATCTCACGGTACAGGTTAGAGAAACATTATAATTTATAATCTCTTCGAAACGTGCCTAGTAATTTGTGTGTTTTTTAATTAATGAATTAATGTAGATTTGGTTGGGTTATTGTCGCAACTGGGAATAATTTATTTGCATATTAATTGGATACAGTTATGATTTTGGAAGAGAGTTTGATTTAATAAAAGATTAAATATATCAAAGATGACGGAAAGTTTTAAAACAAAAAAAGGGAAAATTTTCCTTACAATGTCTTTCACTTTAAGCATCAATTAAAGACCTTCATAAAAGAAGAACCATCAGTGAGTGATTTGTGTAAATTATGTTCTTTGCAAGTCCATATTCTTAGTTAAAATCGAACTCGAAGGGAGCGGGGATTTTTTGGTTATATATCTAGAGATACGTTATAACTGATTTAAGGATTTTTTATTCTACTTGAAAGAAAGCAAACTTTAAAATATTTTATATTTAAATGTTTAAACGTGTCATGTTTTATGTTAAAGAAATTTAAATCACAAAATTTCAACTTTCTAGGGTTATAGAGTAAAAGGGAATCTTAGATATAAGAAAAGTGGGCATGGTAGTAGGGGAATTTCCAAAAACAAACTTCAACTTTCATCGTTGAGTGATTTATTAAAAGTGTTCAGCCTTCTAAGGACTTTATATTAAGATAAAATTCTAATGTAAGAAAAAACGTGGTAATGGGCGGAAAAAAATAACACATTCCGATGCTTTAAGTTAAAGAGAGCTCAACTACGAAATTAAACCGTTCTAAAGTCGGTAAGGATAAACTAAAATAAATTAAAAGTGGGTGTGTCCGTGGGCGGATTTAATTCAAATTACTTTCATCTCACTGCTAATAGGAACAAATTATTAAAATTTCAGCAAAATTGGTTCCTTCTTTAAACTAGCTGATTCACCCGGCTTTGCATGCAATTTTTCTTATCAATTTTATAGCATTTTTAAATATGTGCACGACTGGGTCGCACGAACTTGCTCTTATGTGCGATCACACTGTGTTTTTAAAGTTTTAATAATTCAAAAACTATATTTATCTTGTAAAAGAAATAAATTAGTTAAGGGAGCCTATATTGTATACCACCTGCTTAAAACGTAGTTAAGTTTAAGGTAGTATTATGCGAGTAGGTACATTTATTTATGAACAATATAGCACTGTGTTGCAAATATGCAACACTGACTGAAAAATTGTTAAAAAAAATATGTATAATTAAATATAAAATTGATAAAACAACCTCTGAAGTTGTTTTGACACCAATGCGATGTACATACATCATCCGATTTCTTAAGGAAGTCTCAATTTATGGGAAAAAAAATTGAAAATCGTTGGAGCGGTTTTTTAAAAAAAATAGTTTTTTTATATATAAAATTTTGAAAAAATTAAAAAAAAAAAAGTACGCAATTTTTTAGCCTTTATTATTGCGGAATTAAAAAAATTTATTAAAAAAATATCATCTACCCATTTTCGAAATATATGATTTTTCAAAAACTAATTTTGAAATTTTTTTTAAAAATCAATAATTTATTTTTTTGAAAATTTTGGTATGCAATATTATTAGAAAATATTTGAAGCAGATATTAGTTCACACAAAATCGTAGTTTTATAAAAATACCTTATAAAAAAATTTTTAAACGACAGATAATTTTTTTTCTAATAATATGGTAGATCGTACAGATATTAGTTCACACAAAATTATAGTTTTATAAAAATCGTAGGAGCCATTTTTGAGAAAAATTAGATTTTCAATACCTGTTTTAAAACATTTGTATGGGAGGTACCGTTATTTTTGGTTATAAGAATAATTTTCATTTAAAATCTGCTAGATAATGTTAAAAAACTGCTGGGTGCCACGATTAATAAAAATTAACTTAGTAGTTTTCGAATTATTAAGTTCTCAAAAAAAAATTTTGAAACTTTTTTTAAAATTTTTTTTATTAAATGGTTCGATTTTTTCTTTACGAATCCATAACTTGCCATATAGTACCTACATATATACCGCAAGTAAAAATCAATAGTGAATAAGGGTCTTCAAAAAATCCTTTACAATGAATTTTTGTTGGCGCACGGTCCAATAAATGTAGCAGTCTGAGAGGGTTACGGCATCTGTTGGCAATTCCATTTTATGAGTGACAAAATTATTCAATTTTCAATCACATTCATTTATTATTCCTTAGAATCAAAGAGCTCCATACTGCCCAGCCAAGTTCTGACACTACACCCTTTTTACAAAAAAAAAAAACTCAGGCGATTTTCGACCCTCTATTACTTCAGTACGAATAAAGTCAGAAATTTCAAATGAGAAATATTTGCTGGGCTGACCAAGCACCAATTTTCAACCCCTTAGCATGAATGGTTCCAGGGATATAATATTTCAAAAATCGCAACAACCGCAATAGACCATCAAAATTATGGAGCACTTCCTTACATTACAGAATCTCTTAATTTCGAACAGCTGTAGGTTTTGTGGTGCATACAAAGGAAAAAAATATAAAATTTAAGATTTTCTATTCAGGGGGCGTGGTATCTGCCTACTTTATCAGAATTGTGATCAATTAAAGGGAGCACTTCCCATATTCATAGCTGTAGAGTGATTCCCACACTTCTAGCTTCATTACTATAATTTCCGAGATGTTGACCTTTCAAAAAAAAAAAATCTTACTGCAAAAAGGAGTGATATACTGATATCTGACCAAAAGTATAAATGTTAAAAAATAGAGCTAAGCTCTTCTATATAAAAACCCGCATGATGGTTTAATATCAAATATTTAAAGTACAGCAATATTGAAACAACTCCAAATTATGAGAGAAATTTATTATTCAATGACTTAAATTTGGCGGTTTACTTTATTTTCTCTTATTTATTAAAATGAAAATTATTAAGTTACAAAATCACAACTGAAAATGCAACATTATTTTCCAGAATATTTATTGATAGCAAAACTGTTTAACATGTGAAAAGTGAAAAATTGACTTCTCGATTATCTCTGAGAAGGTTGTTCATGTCAGCAGGAAGTTTAGAAGAATTTTTTTATCGAAGGACTAAAATCAATTCTCCATCAAGGTAACCCAATGATTGTGTTTGCATTGAATCAGTGTGAAATGATAAAAAATGATTGATGTAAAATGCAAAAAAAAAAAAAAAAGGTAAAGTTTTCACAGGAAATTGATGTTTGAATAAGTTATCAATCATCACAATCAACTGAATGAAGATACCTATATCTATAGCCATTTTAAATCACTTCACTCATAGTGCAGAGGTAATTTAAAAATATTAAATTCAATGACTTCTGACTTTGTTTTATTTGAAACAAAAATGTTGTTATTTCATTGAATTCCAAGAAATTATCAAAATGAGATGAAACGCCAATTTCAGTATAAGCTATTTTGAATCAATAATTCAACAAAGCCCAAATGAAGTAGTGCTAAGTCTTCTACTTGGCTGATGTATTTCCTTCTTATAAAATGAGATTAAATTAATAATAAAAATCTATTCGAAACTCAAATAAACATCAAAATCCTATCCGCAGTAGGAATAGGGGGTATTATAGTTGGGAAACAAACTTGGGTCCAGCTTTAGACAAATATATTGTTTTTGACAGTTGTAAGTAGTAATCTTTTCAATTGAGTTCTATAGTGTGCAGTATGCAATGTGTGGCCAAGCATCAATATTCACAAAAAAATTATCTGTGAAAAATTTTGAATCAAATCTGTGAAATCGTAAAACAGAAACAAATTCGAAAAAAAAAATTGTCCGCTTAATCGAAATTTTAATCCAATTCACACACGGCTTGAATACGAAATATTAGTCTGTATGTCCCCTTTCACACGAGGAAACTGAGTTTCCAGCAACTTTCAGTTTATAGGTGAGAAGGGCAAGAAGTAAGAGGGGAAAATGAAATCTCCCCGGTCAACAATTTGAGGAGATTTTTTTGACATTCCTCTTCACACACACAGTAGTGTGTGTTCAACCAAGCTACTCTGCAAAGAAACTACAGAAAATTTCCACGATTTTGTTTCTTCGTGTTAAAGGTACAAGAGATTTTTAAGGAAATTAAAAGAAAACGTCAAAAAAATCTCCGGCAACTTGTTTCCTCGTGTGAAAGGGGACTATAACTTTGACTGGGTGTGTTCGTTGTATAACAATTAACACTTATTTTACACTGAAATTAAATTTTTTTATTTACAGGGCGATAAATGAGAGTACCCACACCAACGCGACTATGCGATTAAGCGAATCTCACGTAAAATACATTGACAACCGAAATATTCGTCGTTGTTCCGAATTTTTCGCATTGGTTTAGGGGATTCTTTAAGGGTTGAAACGCCGTTTGTTTGATGATGTGATTTACACGAGGAAACTGAGTTTTAAGGCAGAAGGGCACGAAATAAGAACAGTGAACAAAACTTCTCCAGTCAACGATGTGAGAAGATATTCCTCTTCACACTTCTAGTACCTAGTGTATGTTCCACGAAGATAGTTTAAAAGGAAATAGCAAAAAATCTATTCCGATTTTGTGTCCTCGTGTTAAAGGTACTAGAGATTTCAGAAGAAATGAAAAACAAAATGTCAAAAAATCTTAAAAAACTTGTTTCTTCATGTGAAAGAGAACTTACACCGCATCTACACTTGTATTAGAGGAACTGTTCGTAATTACTAATTGTTCTACTGTCAAAACAAGAAGCGAAATTAAAATCTGAACTCTATGACTAGCATGAATGTGTGCAATGTGTATCTGTGCACCACAGGCACAAAATTATATAAGTTCTTTTTTTTAAATTTTATGATAAGCGCCTTTTATATTGAACGCATTCGAGAGTAAGCGGATCGCCGCGTTATGTATTGTTTATGAAAAAATCTTTAATTTGAGTTTTTTAATGAATGCATTAAAATACATTAATTCTGAGAATTTGGCAGTGTGTAATTTTACATATATGACAGGAGTATATTTTTATTTAAAAACCAAATTAAGAAAACCTCCAGCATGGTGAACTATTTATCTCATCGAAAGGTTAATTGCAAATAATTATTTACTTAATGCAAATGAAATAATCCTCAAAAAGCATAATGTGTATGTAAATATTATGTGAGCGCAAACAAAGTTATAGGTAGATTGACTCTATTTATAATGGAAAATGTTCCGACAATGGTAATATTAAAAATGCGTATAGATATATATTTAATATAGCTGAAAGTAATATTGAAAAAAAGAAATAAGAGAACAAAGAATAATATGTTTTTTTTTTTGTAGAGAAGAAAACATTTGGAAACGAATAATGTTTTATTGATAAAGTTATACAACAAAAACAATTTTATTAATGGTGACTACGAGTAAGTACGTTACATACAAATAATACATACCTACGTTTCCTATTCATTCGGAAGAACATAATAGAAAAAAACAAGTTTGAAATACAATAAGAGGATATTTTTAAAGGGGCACTGGATGAAATATATAACTAGTAGATACAGGGAGAAAGTATACTTAAATATTAAGGGACACGCATTTTTTTTTAAAGTTATGTGTTATTCGCCTTTCAAAAGTGAACCGTGTTGTTAAATAATGGTTAATCTATTCACCAAAATAAACTAAGGGATGTTCGAATCCTTATAAACTGAGTATCCAACATTTTTCAGTTTTTCAAGGTAAGAAGGGCACCAAGTAAGAACGATTCATGTACGATTAGTAGAAATTTGAAATTAAAGGAAAACGTCAAAAAATCTCCAAAAACTTGTTTCCTCGTCTGAAAAGGTACTTACATATATTGAGGGCATCATATACACTTTATTCATATTGGGTCTTGTGAATAAAAATAAAGTTAAAGCTTTTTTTGGAGGAAGCTAAAGCCAACTAGTCATAGCTTTTACTAGCAGCTAAAGCTAGACAGTTCTAGCTTAAGCTTTGTTTTATGTGAATAAAAAAATGATAACGCTAAATAGCTTGTGCTAGAAAATTCTAGTTTAAGCTTCGCAACTTAAGCAGTTTGTTTTTTATTCACATGTTTCGACTAGGTAGCTTTAGCTAGAACTGTTCATATATAGACCGAAAGGAAGGTTGTTTTGGATTTTGTTTTGCCACTATCTGTTCTATAGGGCAAGTTTTGATTTTGAGTAAAAAATGTTTTAATCATATCGTCCGTCAGTCTCTGCGCCTATACGTTCACTGTGGACCAATTGCAGGTTTTAAATTTGCACAAAGGTCGGGTAACTCCATTAAAACAGTGTTGATATTTAAAAAGTATGAAGAAAATTGTCTTATTTTTGATTTACTCTCTAAAATTAATTTAATAAACAGCTCGCACAATTTTTAAGTACCTGTTTCATAATTCTCCATTAACTTTGTAATTGTACCTTTTAACGGCTTATATATATGTGCCTACAATGTCTAGCTACCTTACAGCAATAGCAAGTTCGTACGATCGAATCGTACATTTAATTCATGCTGCAACTGTCAACGACAATTCTACGTGCTTAACAGTCTTACATACAGAAGAGCGTTCAGCTCCAAGATCTTGTCCTTCACCATACTGAAATCCAGGTTCACTTATAGATATCTTAAAAATAACTACATTCTCTGCTCAGAGGTCAGTGCAAAATCTAAATAAACTATGAAAATCCTCATCACTTATACTTCCAACCGCTTCTTCTAAAATTATAGTTTTCTTACCATAATCGCACTATAACTAAAGATAATACTGAAAATAAGACCTAGTCAAAGCTTTCTAGACAGGGAGAAAAAATCTTGAAATTTTTGTAGCTTTAACTTTAATATTCTAGTTAAAGCTATTTTTATTCACACAAATTTAAGGTTAGGCTGGGAAAACAAGCTTAAACTAAATGAATTTAGCGTTGGCTATTTTACAATAGCTATGACTAGAAAACATCTTTAACTAGCTAGCTTAAGCTAGCATTTACTTAAAAATCCAAGTTTTAGCTTTTTTTATTCACAAGGCCCATTATTCTGGATTTTTAAGTGCCCTTTCTCTCAAGGAATCAAGTTACCGGAGATTTTGTTTTACGTTTTCTTTTAATTTCCATCTCTTGTATATACCTTTCACACTAAGAAACAAAATCGTAGAAATTTTATGTAGTTTCCTTTTAAAGTAGCTTGGTTGAATACAAACTGCTATGTTTTTGAAGAAGTATGTCGAAAACATCTCCTCAAATCGGTGACCGGACCCCGAGGGGATTTCATTTCCCCCTCTTACTTCGAAAGTTGTTGGAAACTCAGTTTCCTCGTGTGAAAGGGGACTAAAGAAAATCATGTTATTAGGTCTGATCGATTATACTACGTTTTCACTGACCGCTAGCTAAACTGAGATGTAAGGGTATTTACCCTAATGCTATGTTTTCATTGGGGCTAATGAGGTAATTTCGTTGAAAATTTTCAAATTATCTCATTTTCCCCATATAAATTCAAATTTCGGAATAAGGTAATTTCAACCAAATTTGCACGAAATTCGTTTGGAAATTACGTAAAAACTTTATGAACACCTCCAAGGGGAATGCAGGCCATATATGGTAACCACTGATAATGACAAAATTTAATGAAACAAAAATAGAAAGAGAACACAACAAAAAGAAGACATTATATGCCAAATCAAATTCAAAATGAAATTAGCTGTCAAACGAAATTAGAAAATTTGCAATGAAAACACTTTTTCTGCAATTTACGAAATTATCTCATTTCGGCTCCAATGAAAATGTAGTATAAATCCTCTTCCAATCTCCAAGATTAAAAATTAATATTGTTAAATCTTCCTATCACCTATTGCACTAAAAATGTTAGTAAATTTTTTCATATGAACCTTGACAGAACTTTAGACTTAAATTAATAGAAATTGGCAACATCTACAAAAAAATAACTGACTTTGATTGGGGACGAAGCAAGAAATTATGGTTTCGCTACATTTTGCGTGGAAGTAGTGCGCAAGTAGATTGCAGATAATAGGTTCGTTCGCGTACTTGCCCGAAACTGCCAGATTTTACCAGATTTATTTTTTTCATATGAACTTTTACAGTCTTTCGGGCTAAAAGTGGTAGAAATAGGTAGGTTTGGCAAGTAAACGAACAAGGATAATATAAAAGAATCTCTTTTTACTGAAGCCCGTGCGTCGTTGGCAAACTGTCAAGCAGAAAATTTTCTTCTGGCTATGTTAAAAATTATAATGTTAATTTACTTCCGTCATCGTCTTTTTTTATCTTAAGGGGGCAGTTATAGCTTTCATTGAAACTCATCATTGAAAATTTTAATTGTTAATTTTGAGACCCTTAAAAAGTTAAATCAGTGATTATTTTAATGCAAATAAAAAGTTGATAACTCAATTATTAATTCTAGTCAAAAAAGTATTTTGTTTTGGCCCAGCCTATCGCAGGGAATGAATTTATTTATTTCAATGATTGAACTACCTTATCATTGATCATTGAAATCTTAGAAATCGTTTTATGTGTAAGGTAGGGCCAAAATAAAATATTTTTTTGACTAGAAATAGTAATTGAGTCATCACCTTTTTACTGGCATCAAAATTTTTACTGATTTTGCTTTCAAAGTATCTCAAAATAAGAAATTAAATTTTTCAATGATAAGTTTCAATAAAAGCTGTAACTGGCCCCTAACTCCACAATCCAATTTTTGTGTTTTAAGATTCTTCAAAAAAAAAAATGTGGGTTCCATGAAGCTGCACGTATATAAATATTTTTTTTTCTCCTCAACAAAAATAAATTAAAATAAAACAAATTGATATAAATTCATGAAATTCTTGTTTAAGGTTTTAAAGATAATTTAAAACTCGTCGGACATTTATTTATTCTTTTGAATTAATGTTGGGGTAAATCCTTTTTTCTCAGATGGATTAATTCCATGAAATGAAGGTGAAGAAATCAATTATCCAACCTTTTTTTGTTTTCTAGGGATATCCCTCAGAAATTTTTCGTTTTTATTTATATTTGAAAACAAATATTTGCTAGAATAGTGCAGTGAAATATATTTCTATAAAAAAAATCGTTTGAAAATTCTTATTCTTACATATTAAGGGTATTCATGCAACGTCAGAAAAGCATCGTAAATGTGGTAAAGGTCTTAAAGTTTACGACGTGCGTCGGTCGTAAACGAACTGTCAAAATTTGTATGGGAAATCTTTTCCTACAAATCTTAAACTTTTGAACAAATTTGTGTGTTAAATGAAGATGGTAAACTTGGTAAACTCGCTTGTAACGGTACTAATGTGTCACAATTTTTCTTGATATTGTTCTACACGAGTGAAAAGTTTTTATTTGAAAAAATTGCACTTATGTGTTCGTTGATCACAACAATAAACATACTTATCATCATTTTCGCCAAATAACTCAAGAATTAATAGATCATTAAAAGCAATTTGTTCATATACAATTGTATAAATTTATTGCGGATGATAAATTTTACGAATGTAAAATTAAATTAAATGTTTTAAGCTGTTTGTATAACGAACGTTCATGAAACGTGTGTTGGAAAATTGACGATTTTACGACAGTGTAAAGTTTCCGATGTTGCATGAGTACCCCTATTATGAAACTGTAATTTGGAATTAATAAAATAGCCATTTTATATATATTAATATATAAAAATGAAAGCTTGTTTGTTTCTTTATTTGTTCTTGCCTTATGCGCTGCTAAACCATTGGGTGCATTTTGCCAAATAATCACGTATTGTTAGTTAATTTTACTATGCCTATAACCTTCACGGAAATGCAAGCAATAAGTTGACAAAGTTTGTACCCAATCGGATTAATGGTTTAGCAGCGCATAAGGCAAGAACAAATAAACAAACAAACAAGTTTGCAACCTTGAAGTTACTTTTAATAATTATGTGTTCTTCAATTGAGATAAACCAACGTAACGTGCACAAACAAAATCGGAGGAGCATTTTTGCTGAAAATTGAATAAAAAAAAGTGCGTATACGCCACAGTGTACAACATTTTTGTCATAATTTTGTTTTTTTTATACACTTTTATGTAATTTGAATTCTACCAAATGGTTTTACGAGGACATCCATATATAAAAATAATGGAGAAACCTATTACAAAATAAAGCGTTTCAAAAGCGTTATTAAAACAACTTTGTGAAACCAAATTTTTAAGTTACATGAGAGCAACAATTATTCTTTATTACTATTTTTTAGTAAAAAAAAAAACTAACAAATTATCGTTGCAATTTGAAAGCATCTCGCATGAACCACAAAACAGAAAGACATAAAAACCTAAAGAAGGGTTAAGGCATTGTTTTATTTGTTCGAAGTACATAGGAATGAGATTGATTTACCATTTATTTTAAACACTTGAAAATTAAAATAAAACTTGAAAGCGAATTGTTTATTATGTTGCTATGATTAAAGAATTCAAAATAATTTTAAAATTGTCTATTGAATTTGTCAAACGGCAATATTTGAAAATATCATAGATATACTCAATTAATTAAAATTAAAAAAAAAAAACATACGTATCAAAAAAACGAATAAAAATTAAACATGAACAAAGGAAATTGCATGTCGAATAGAATATTGCATCAACAACAATTACTTATCAACAAATTGTTAAGAACAATTGACTATTGAAAGTATCTATCAATTTTGTGAATTTTTTTTTATTTTTAAATCACATTTTAAAATGAAATCAAAAATCAAAAAATGTCAATGTGTCAGTGAATGCTAAAGAAGAAATTTTAAACAAAACTGAAAATCCATCAGAACCCTGGGCAACAACATCAAACTACTAAGTGGAATTTTCAGAATCATCGCCTAAACAACTCTCACTACTTTTAAACGATATTTTCAATTTCCGGCAGTGACGCATCGGGTACCTGCTTTTATTAATCCAATTTAATTTACGTTCGGCGAATCGGGAGGGTAACAGTTAAATTCTTAGTTTGAATGTTTATTTACGCTCAAAAAGCTGATGGGAATGGTTAATAACTTAAAACTTGAAATTTGGTGTGGGTATTCATCTCTGGAGAATTTTGTTAAAAAAAAATCTACTCTCTAGGGGTAGTAGGAGTGAAAAATATAAATATCTTCCTATATTTCCGTTTTTAAACTTTTATTTATGTATTTTAAAAACATTTAAATAAGAAAATATATCTGGATATAATGGCTGTTCTATGAATTAAAAAAGAAAAGAATGCAATCAATAAAAGAATTTGAGTATGTAATCCAACATTTTTCAGGAGTCCGGCAAAATGTTACAAGGATGAAAGTTTTTAAAAATATTTATTTAGCCACTAAAATGGAAATCAGTGCAGGTAAAACTGATTGCACTGACTATTATACAATGCAAATTAATTTTTTAAAGATGTACCAAAGAAAAGATCGATATTGGAAAACGAATCATTAGAAAATGAAGAACAAATAATAAACAAACTTCTTAGAGACAAGGAAGAGATTGATGTTTTACGAATTCGAAATTTATTTGAAAACGAAGGGGTCGAAGAATTAGTAGAAACAGTAAACACTGTTCCTGTTTGCGAAAGCAAAAATGAAAGTATAGTAAATAATTTACAAGATGAATAGTATTTAATAAATAAATGATACTTTTGTAAAAATATTGATTATATTGATGTTACCCGCCCAGCAAAGTGGGCGGGTAACAGCTAGTCATATACCATGTTTTATTTTCAATTTCAAATTTTATAGCTGTCAGGCCCAACAAAATTATGTCTATAACTTTTGACGTTGGCAGATTCGGAAAACTCCTTGGCAATTGCAACAATTGAAATAAATTGCTGAGCTCATGCCATTGCCTTGAATATTGCCAATAGAGATGCTTTGGCAATGGCAATATTTCTCGGCATATGAAAAGCAATTATCGATTTCCATCGCTGAGGCAATAAATTTTGACGTTTAACCTTTTTCAAAATGGATTTTGATTGTCTTCGATTTGAAATTGAAGTCGAAAAAAAACGACATCATGAGTAATCAATATCATCACAGTAAATAAGCCCATTACTGTTACAAAATGTCATCACTACCCTTTCGACTTTAAGGTGAGCATACAAAATAAAAACTTAGCGACGTAAAAACGTAAAATTATTATCCTTCATAAAATAAAATAAAATAAAAACATAGATCTTAATTTCAAGTTATTTATATAGTAAAACAAAATAGGTCTGTTTCTTTGCTCGCCAGCGGGATCCCGTGGTATCCCAAATCTACCCAAAATGTGTTTTTGTACTTTTTTCTGGCACGAAAATGCCATGACCTTTTGATTTTTTTAATTTCCCCTTCAGCAAGAATCTAACCGAACATTTTACCTACTGCCTTTTCTTGCTTGTCAAACTACTGATAATTTTTGTTGTCAAATGTGACGTTTACCCAGAAACAAATCAAAAACATCCCAAATGCGTTTCCTTACTTTTCATTTCTGGTAAAAAATTACAACAACATCAAAAACCCAAAGCCCAAACTTTTTCCCAAACAGTAAAGAAACAGACCTAACATATTCCAGGCAATGATGGCTATTTTTTTTCGTGTCATACAAAAATTGTTTCATTCGTATGACTCGGATTTGACATTTCCGTACAATTTCCATACAAACTATTGATACCAACATGATAATTAGCACCGGTAATGGACTTGCAAAAAAAAAACACGCCTATTATCGCAGCAAAACTTGCAAAGTCAAAAAGTGCAAATACGCGCATTCTGGCGAGAAGTAGGTTTAATGTCCAGTTTTTATGTGGATTCATCCTCCAAATATAAAGTGTTTGTGGCAACATCAAAGGCCATAATAATATGTTGTGCTCCTCAAAGTCCACAAGCTCTCTACAATCTACACCGAACAATATTCTCCTTCTCGATATTCTGGATTAATCAGCTGACAGCTCTCTCCTTATTAACTCTTAAAATGCAGCTTGACTATATCGATGATAAAAGATTGAGAAAAATGATAAGTTATCAGAATACTAAGGAAAGAAGTCTCTTGGTATACACAATGGAAGCGCTTGGTAGAGTATTGTAGCCATTGCTTATGTTGGAAATCTGAGTTATATGAACCTTCGCATATATAAACAATGCTAGGTCAAGGACAAAAGCAAACATTTTCAGCTTTAATGATTAGGAATTCAAATTTTTTTGGAAATACCTATAAAGTTCTCACTAGAAATTCGTCATGAAATCTATGTATGTAAGATGAACTGAACTTAAAAAGAAATGCGTATTGATAAGGCCCTTGCTATTCAACTGGTGAGTCCAAGTGAGATCGCCGCCGGGACGAAACGCCAGTTTTTGTAGACTTAATGCCGTAAAAAGCTATTTTGATTTAATAATTTAACAAGTCTAATTAAATATTTATTTATTTACGGCGCGGCGCCCACCGCCGGGCCGCGTGCCGCCACCGGTGCGCATACTTCGGCCACTCGTGTGTTTTGTTTTTTGTTTTTTTTTTAAGTCGCGCAAAGCACCTTAATGCTTATCAACTTTTAATGGCAATAACTGTTACAATGTTACAAATTGACATTTCTCACTTGTCTCATATACGAAGAAATATTTTGTCGGCACAAAACTAATTGTTGAAAAATTCGAAAAAGATTAATTGAAATTATATTGGATTACCTACATATATTAAAAAAAAAAAAAAAAAACAATTATTTTCTACCTAGGTTGTTGAATATTTAATATTTTAATATTCAATCATCATTATTTTTATATACTATGGTCAACATAAATCAATGATACTCATTTAAACGAAAGAAAAATAATAATGATCGATTATTATGTGAAAAATTAATTAATCCCTCCAGGCAACAAAATAATATATTTTTACTTACAATTTACTTATTTGAAAAAATCCAATACAAATTCGAAAATCATTTTGAATTAATCCAACACTAAATTTTAAACTGCCAACAGACACACACGGAGAGAGTGATGGAGATTATTTTTTAATCCTTTTATAATCCGCAACAACGATGATGATATTGAATTGATGATTCTCCTGGGAAAATAACACACAAAAACTTTTGTTTAATCTACTTGGAAAATCAATCCTATTTTTACATCCACCCAAAAATTTAAAGAATTAAGTAGGTAAAGTATAAGTAAGTCAATTCACATCTGCACTGAATTGCAATTACACACACTCACGCAAAATTAATTTAAGCCACCAAAAAAATGAAAACAAATAAAAATTCCTCAATGAATTTGTCCTTAATAGGGTTAAAGTGCAAAGAACAAAAACAACGACAAAGATCCTTCAACAACACGAGATTTGTTTTTTTTTTTCTTAGCCCAGTTGAACCAACTACCGCTCAGCAAGAAGGCACGGCAACGACTGACTAGAACCTGTTGAATCGTTCCTTGTTTACAGTAAATTTTCGCTTTCGCAGGACTTTCTTTTGTCAGGTCGTTCGTTTTTGTCGTTGTTTTCGTCCCACTTCTGAACTTTGAAGTTGAGTCTTACACTGACATACATCTGAAACCTTTGTACAGTATGTTCTGACAGGGTGTCCCGAAGGGTGGTTCATGTTTTGTAGCAATATCCTTTATATTGAGGACGAATGTTAATATAGGTGAAGGAGGCTAAAACCTGCGCATCACCCATCAGCAAGCAATTCTATCTGCCATCACACACAGTACAACAAACTACAAATATTCAGGTGGAATTCATTCATCATTATTGCGCGCTTATACGAATACGAGTGTCGAGTAGTGAGAGAGCAAACGTATTTTCCGCTGTTAAATCGAATCGATGTGGTTTGCCTCGATGATTTTTAAGGATATTAGCAATTAATTACAGAAAATTGCAAGGGTGGTCGATCGGATGAGGGTTTTAATTGCGGCAGAAGTGGTTATAGGAAGGACAAGAGAAGTAGTGTATAGTGGCCTGAGGCAGACACACCTACTTGTTAGTTGTTGGTGTGTGCAGTGGTACATCAAATTGGTTGTGAAATGTTGAAACAAATTTCATTTCAACAGTGGTGTTTTGTTTTTGTTTTTGTTGTTGTTTTATTTGGTTTTGTACTTCTCTTTTATTCATTTGATGATGGGATAAGAATTCGGGAACACTAGGGCGTATGAGTTATATTTTTATTTAACTATAAGTAATTATTATAAGATTGCCATTTGACTTTATACTTATATATATAACCCTATAAACTAACAGTATTGCTATATGATGGTCAAAGCATAAAATAATAATATTACATAGGATCAGATATGGGATAGGTCTTCTTTTTTTTTTAAGTTGGGTTCGACCGACTTGAATAGCTCTGTGAAAGATATAATCCAAACAGATGCAATAAAAATAAAAATAAATGCTGACTAAGACACTTAGATGGCTGGATGCCTAAAAAAAGTCAGATATCCTTTGAAAAAGGTCCTTTTCGGAAAAAAAAATTACTATAAAGGCAACCACAGCACATATTTTGACTTCGTTATTCAAATTAGAGCGGCAAAAGTCTTTGCAACTATTTCAATTGGTGGGTGTTATAGTGAAAATACCAACAGAAAAAACGAGAAATTATTTGCAATATTTTCAGCTAAAAATAGAATGTGTTGAGGGTTTGGTTAAACTTGGAATATATGTATGTACATTGTACATTGTTCTTTGGCACCTGTAGAATAATGGTGAAGCTTCGTAAGAGTGGATAGTGTACCTATATAATGTTTTTTTTTTAGAAAAAATCGAGGGGTTCCATTTTTTCTTATACCAGCGCGTTTAGACAAAGAAAATAAAATTGTTGGTTTGCCAAGTTAAATATTCATTTATTTTATTCTGCTTTATTTTAAAACCATACCATCATTTTTCGTCCCAATAAATAAATAAATATTTAAAAATTAAATATGGTTCAAGGACGGTATCTATGGGAACATTATTAATCGATTCTTCAAATATTTTTACTGGTGGTCCAAAGATGCAGTTCAGTGAAAAGGGGAACTTATACGTACTGCATTTACTTTAAACTGGGCAAAAAAGACATGCACCAATTTTGCTTAATTAACTCCTTTACCAAGCTTTGGGGATTACTTATACTAGAAAAAGTACACGATTGTTCGATTTATATACTTCACCACCAACCTCTCCTTAGCCAGACGCAGGTTTGAATAATTTGGACGACCTTTTTGAAATTAAAGTCAAATGTTTTCTTACTTCTTAATAAAAAAAAGTTCACAATAAAACTGTGTTACCCCTACTTGGGTCATAACACCAGCACACTGCAAATAGTCTTCTGGGTAAGATGATTATGGCGACCGTAAAATGTGCGAATCGCGCGGAACGTTGCCTAAACAGAACACTCATTTAAAAAAAAAATAATTTTATCATTTGCACATGTTGTTGAACGCTATATCCGTCCATTGTAATTTGGCAAAACAGGCTGAATAAATGACAGCCAATTTGACAGATGTAGCTTCAACAATATGGCCTCTATCAACCTGTCAAAGCTTGGAAGTTTCTTTTGCGTGACCCTTTATTATAGGCGTGTTTTTTTGCAAGCCCGGGAAACAAACTAAATTGAAAAACAACTAATCCTCTGCTAAACCCAGAAAATTCTCAGTGCGCGGTGAAAACTGTATAACCGGCGTGAATTATTTACATACTTGTTATCGATAGTTTGTATGGAAACTCCATTTTTTTTTTCTGTGATAGCGTCGCTAATCCCCATTGTAGTTTTTTTTTTTCAACAAATTGTCCTCGGAATTGCAAATAAACACACCTTCTGTATTATAATAATCTAGATAAAAGTTGTTTTTAATTTTGGCCCTATGCGGTTTTGCCTCATAGGGGCAACAACAATTCTAGAAGAATGTATGTATATTTTTCAACATCCACCTTGCAAAAAAAAATTACCTTTTTGACTATTTTACTTAAACCACAACTTTCTTTTAAACACGAGCGATAACGATTTCACCAAGAACAAAAAAAAATAACTGTAATTTTTGACGTCTCCAACGAACTACATTATTTTGACATAAATGATGCGTTATTAAATTTTCCACGTTTTTGCATTAAAAGTTTTACCATTGAATTTTTGTTTTCATAGTTCATAAAATATAATATTATTAAGCGGAAGATCGCGAACCAACATTTTGGTTCAGTGACACATGCACGAAATAAAAAACTATACTCAACAATTCACTTGTACAAAAACAGCAGATGCTGTTATTAAGGTGCAGGGTTATAAAATCACAGGCCAAAAGTTCACAATATGAACGCATCGACGCGCTTATGGCACAGTTTGAAAAAAAAAAACTATGTACCCGAAATATGTGGTGGAAGGCTATGGCCCAGCACCTAGCGGTCCGCATAAACTGTCTTCAGTCATTTTCTTTGAATTTACTAATTCTTTTCTCTTTCACAATTTATTTATAATTTCTGCCAACAAAAATTCCTGGACAAGAATTTACAGATACTCTTGTTCCGTGAATACTACGAAGTTCTAGACTATCGCAAGTGGACTGAAATTCCTGAAAACCCAAAATGCGAACACATTCAAAACCCGTTATTTAAAATTGCGTAACGTTACGTTTAGAACTCACCTCTTTCGAAAGTGAATGAGAGTTGAAAAACGAAAAACAAAAGAATAAGTAGCGTGGAAAAGTAAAATTTGTTTCATTAATTATATTTTCTATATTTGCAAGACAAAACGAAAAATAATGTTAACACACACACACATTAAACAAAACCAATTAAACCATATAAAAAAAACATAACCCTGTATTTAGTTTTGGCAATATATCCATATACAAATATTATGTAATAGACCTTCCAATTTCATACACGACTGGGCTCCATGTCAAGCCCAGACTCAAATTCATGTGAATGAACGAAATAATAAATTGTTTATTGACCTTTTTTTGTGGAACAATAAATATATCATTCTGTCTTTAACGCTGTGCACTAGATTTTTTTTTGTACATTTAATACTTTTATTGGAAGTTTTTTGTTTTTTTTTGATTTTACATTAGAGTTTTGAAAAGTTAAGTTAAGTTTAAAAGATTGATTGATGATTTTATTAATATTTATTGGTTACATAATATCGTTGCTGTAGATCGAATACCTTGTAACCCAGAAAAGTTAATTTTTCAGGAGAAACAAAAAACTTTTATATAAAACTATTGAGGACCAATAATATTGACCTGCTTTTTATGCGTTTAGCTTTTAATTTATTGTTCTATATCTATCTATAGATCCGGAAAGTTGTTTACAATAAAAGTGCATCATTACCTAAAAAGTGAACTTTTCTGGGTTACGAGGAATTCGATCTACAGCGACGATATGTAAATATATTCGCTTATATAATTTTTACTATGTAAACAACATTTTTGCTTAGTTAGCTGCTTCCGCCAGTTAATGATGTCTTTTAATAGGGACTTCCGAACTTTGTCAGTTGAAAGCGGCCATATTCTTCAAGCAACATCTGTCAAATTGGCTGTCATTAATTCAGTCTGTTTTGCCCAAAGATACTGAATTATAAAGATTGGAATCCTCGGCTGTCATTCTGGTTTGCCATTTTGTTTAGCTTGTAGAAAAACCAGAATGACAGCCGAGGATTCCAATCTTTATAATTCATAATCTCTGCCCAAAAACGTGCTAAATACTATGTTATATATCTCTCTGTTATATATCTCTCACACACTTTGTTTTATTTAAATTTAAAGATAGGAAGTGCTTATGATAGATCCTGTATGTAACTATTCGTATCTCTTTCATACAAGTCTTTTCAGCTATAATTATCTTTTCAGTTCTTCTTCTCTTTGATTGAATATTTTTCTTGTTTCCTTTTACTTCATATCAACTGAAGCATATTCTAAAAAATAACTATTCAAGCAGTAGCTTGATAATTTTTTTTTTTTTCTTTAATTTATTTATTGAATTTTTGTTATTATTTAATTAAAAAAGGTGAAATTCAATAAAATAAAATTTATAATTGTATAATTTTTGTTTTACTGCGATTATTTTTTTTTTGTTCAAACTACTGCAAGTTGTGATTCTTCGAGACCGAACCGTGCTCACGTGTAGGTATCCAATTTTTTGACCAGTGTGAAAAAGGATTAACATTAACCGCGATGATTATTGAAATATTTAAGTGATCTATAAAATAAAATTGTTTAATTCAATTTTTATTTGATTTTACATTTTTCAGAGGTCACAATGAAAATTTTATTTATTTTTCCCAAAATCTACCTCATTCACTCATAAAAATTTGTAATCCTACTTAAAAACATGAGACTCGCGTAGATAAATGAATAAAAACAAAATAATAATATTTTTTTATCACAAAATTTTCATGGATGGCCAGGGTATTATCATGTTTTTTTTTTTTTATTATCATTTTACTTTTAATATCAGAGGATAACCCAAGTAGTATATTATTATGGCGAGAGACCGTAAAAAGGCAAAGAAATTGGTGTAAATAAACTTGAATGAAAGGGCTGTGGAATATGGTGAAATGGTGAGGCGTCAATCAGCATTAGCTGAAGTTGTTTCAGTTTAGTTATGTTTTAAACGATAAGGTTGACATCATCATAATGGAATAAGATATAAATACATATACATAAGTGTGCCCATCTGGTTACATTCCAAACAATAAAAAATAAATAAAAAATTTGTGGTTAATAGATGGTCATTAAGGGATAGACCGTAGATATTTATGTCTTTTATTGAAGACATGTTGTACTTAAATAAAGAATCTTATCTATTATATTTTTTGGTTAATGTTAAATGATTGTTATAAAGGCAAGTAAGTACATATGTGTATACAAGTTGTAATTTTCACGTTCTTTTTTCTCACTTGAACTGTGTCGATGCCTTAGTTTTATTTATGGTTTTCAAAGAAGTTTTTCTTTTAGGATAGGAAAATACACCCGCTGTGTGAAACGAAATACCAGGAAGATTAATCTAAACGACTGAAATTTTTAATGAAAAGGAACATCTCTCCACACTTTTTACTCTGCAATTTTTCAACCTATAAGCAACTTTTTTTACCGCGGCCACATATACATACCACATATACATACGTCCCCCGCCAACGTGCTTAAAAACCGCAGGGGGTATAGGTAATTGGCGGTGAAACTTGTTTGACAAAGCGATATCCGGCAAACTGTCGGTAGCAAGCTCGCATACACACCATGCAACATTTGTACGGTACGATACGGTTGTAACAATATTTGAACGACCGACGATTGTTTTGTTTCGTCTAGAGGCCTGTTAAAGGTTCCCAAAGTTTACGCAAGATTCGAATTTCCTGGCATTTGTGCGGTAAGGTGACAGTTGAGGGTTCTTAAAAATGGAAAGCTATAGTACAAAAATCTAAGCAATAGTTATATTGCCCAGGTTGTCAAAGTTGATAGTGTCAAAAAATTAAAAATGGCTGCTCGAGTGCCCACATCAGGAATTCAACACTCATCATTAAAAACAACAACAAAATATTGGAATTAGACAAGTAAAGGGGCACCGGTCCCCCATTTTCCCACCATATTACCTAGATTTTGGCAGATGTGAAATGAAATGAAATGAAGTGAAATGAAATGAAAACGGTATAATGATATTACCTTTAAGGCTCCCCCAAACCAACGCGAAACATTTGGAACGATGACGAAACTTTCGTCTGGCTAAATTTATTTGTAGGACCAGAGGCGGAAAAAATAACAAACAATAATTGCATGAAAGCCCCTGCAATACTTTCTGTTCCTTAAAAAAAACTTTCTAATAAAATCGGATTTATGTGGACCTTACAATAAATTTACAGTTTTTGTGGCCCCAAAGGAATGTCAGGAAGCCCACAAAGCTCAGTTAAAGGCCTCTACAATGAAAATAAATATATGTTGTGTTCCCACAAGATTATTTTAAGAAAAACTATAGTATAGCTGATGGGGCCCCCACACTAGTTATTATTGGACTGTTGTAGGCCCAAGGGGATCATACAAATGCCACACAGTATTGTTAGATAATTTATAGGGAAATTCTCGATTAACAATAGGTGCTCTATGTTTCAGTTCATTGAGAGGAAAACTATCTTCTGAAATTGAACTAAAACGTTATTGGTGACTCTAAGAATAAATATTGAGCTGTATGGGGGCCCACCTCTCAGACGGTTTAAATCTGAGGAGGCCCTCGAATTACTCTTAGTAAACTTAATATTCTATAGGCTTTTGAAATATTTCCAGTTCATATATTTCATAGGTGGCATATTTCAGGGTGGCAGAAACAGAATCAATAATCAAATTACAATTTTTGTTAAGTACCTATAACTCAAAAACTTAATACAAATTTCGGAGTAGTCTGTTTATGACCAATTACACAATGATAATATTTTGTGGCCCCTTTTCTAATAGTCCCGGAAGACCCTTTGACTCCCAGTCCGCCCGCGATATATGAGCGTATCCATACCTACGCGACCACGCGATTAACTGGCTGAACACAATACCCTGCTGCAAGTGGAATCGGAGCTGCAGCTGCCAATGCTTTCAAAAAATTTCTTACGTCGTTTTTTTTTATCTGCCCACAATGAGCTGTACAGCTTTTTATATTTTTTAAAGGAAAAAAAACAACCACGAGATTATTCTTCACTTTTTTCACTATTTTTCTTTTAAATTAATATTTTTTTCGCGACACAAATGAGCACTAAAAACTTCAATATTTTTTTCCGGCTCTTTTTTTCTTCATATAAATTGAAACGTCAAAAGTGCTGTACGTGCAAAAGTTAAAAGTTGATGCACCTTTGCAGCACCGTCTGCAGCACCGACTGCAGTTGCGTTGCGTTGTGTTCGTAACATTGAATTTGTGTGTATTCAATATTTTGACAGCTATTCAGTTGCAGCTTCCAGTTGCAGCTCCGTATCCATTGTATTCAGCCAGTAAGCGCATGGGTACATGCATTACGTTTTACATCTGAATTTTTAGAGCTTCTGATTGGCCAGCTGTCATAAAATGTTAGAAATTCTCATCTGAAAATTCAGATGAAAGTTGTTTGTTGTGGTGGAAGTGCCAAATCAGCTGAAGCACTGCACATAAAAGTTGAACTTTATAATTTTCGTCTTATTGGTGGTTGATTTTTTTAGTTTTCGTCATGAAAATTCAATATTTATTTAAATGAACGAACTTTTTGTTTATTGTTTAGTGGATTTTTAAATCAACAATTTTTATATCGATGTTAGGAAAGTTTTTCTATATTGTTGTAGGCCATACATATAAATAAAAAAAAGTGTGAGTGCCGGGACTCACGGTTAAGATGTGTAAACATCACATCACACAACACTCGTCCGAATGCCTCATAGACCGAGAGCCTACATCAAATTTAGGGTGTGGATGATAGCAAAAATGTACTGGTATTTTTATATAGATCTTAACTTTTCATAAGCAAATTTGAAAATCGGTAATGATGCATGGAAAATGCGTTTTTTAGTTTACCGATAAAGGCCCCAACCACGCTTATAAAAAGTTAAGATCTATCTAAACATACCAGTGAATTTTTGCGATCACTCACACCCACAAACAGCAGTGGGCTCTTAGCCAATCATTAATATTATATTTAAAAATATTTTCCAGTCAATGACCTTATTTCGTCTAATTCGAAAAGTCGCATGCGTCTAGATGCATCGTGTAATAGCAGCCTTATCTCTGGCTCAGAATCAAAATCACGACCAAGGCTACAAGATAAGAATCACGACTACAAGATACGTTACGTTTTTTTTCACCCTATCGCCAGTATAGATGTTTATACATCAAAAATCTGTGGAACTGAAAGGAAAACAAAATAGAAAAACCGCTTTGGTCTCAAAGCAGTCATGTAATTGAAAAAAAGTAATGCAAAGAATACAAAATACGGATAATACTAAAGAAGCGTCAAAAAGAGTCTCGTAAAACTTGGCCCACGACTCACAGGGCAACTGGTCTTCCGTCTTATCTTTTTTCTCTTTCGCACTCATTATGTTCGAATAGAGTCAGACGCAAAGAATCATCGTGTAATAAGGGCTTAATATATCCTCTAAGCAGCCAACCAAATTTCAACCCGAACTGAAATCGACCTATCGATTTCGTATATAAATACTCAGCGTTTAGTTACTGAACGTACATATTGTTGAACGCACTCAATTTTCGTGAAGCTCAGAATCACGATCACGACCACGATCACGATTACAACGTTACGTTACGTTTTCTTTTCACCCTACCGCCAGTATAGATGTTTACACATCAAAAAGACTTTTAATTAAATTAATAAAACCTGCTGCTGATTTAGTTAGACATTATTTCATCCTCATAACTACCCATGCTCAATGTTTAATTTACGAATGTAATTAAAGTTCTATTTTATTTCGCTTAAATGTAAATCCTATAGTTAAATGCAGGAATTTGACACAATGACATTTGGCTGAAATTTCAGATTTTTTTTGCGTTCAACGACATAAATTCAAAAATCTGAAAATTCAGATGTTAAGCGATTTTTATTGAACCTGCCCATTCTCATCTGAAAATTCAGATGAAAGTTGTTTGTGGTGGTGGAAGTGCCAAATCAGCTGAAGCACTGCACATAAAAGCTGAACTTTATAATTTTCGTCTTGTTGGTGGTTGATTTTTTTTAGTTTTCGTCCTTATATAAATGAACGAACTTTTTGTTTATTGTTAATTGAATTTTTAAATCAACAATTTTTTATATTGATGTTTGGAAAGTTTTTCTATAATCTTTTAGGCCATACATATCTATCAACAAAAAGACTTTTAAATGAAAATAATAAAACCTGTTGCCGATTTAGTTACATACATACATATATGTTTTGCGTTCAACGACATATGTACATACCTAAATTCATAAATCTGAAAATTCATATGTTAAGCGATCTTTATTGAACCCACCCAATGTTACGAACACAACGCAACGCAGCTGCAACCGGACCGGAGCTGCAGACAGTGCTGCAAGAGTTCACCAACTTTTAACTTTTCACATACAGAACTTTTGACGTTTAAATTTGTATAAAGAAAAAAGGAGGCGAAATAAATATTGAAGCTTTTAAGGTTCTCCCACACCAACGCGAATTTTCGGTGGCGACGACGAAAACAATAATAACAACGTGTTGTTTTCATTGACAACCACGTGTTGTTATTGTTGTATTCGTCATTGCCACCGAAAATTCGCGTTGGTAAGGGGGAACCTTTATAGTGCTTATTTGTATCGCGAAAAATATTATTAATTAAAAGAAAAATATTGGAAACAAAAAAAGTGAATAGTAAGCAAAACACAGCTGCATTGTGAGCACACATAAATAAAACGTATGGCACTTTTTCTCAGCTGTTCCAACTCCAGCACATTCTATTGCGTTCAGGCAGTTATGGTAATTGTTAAGTCTTATTTTACTACAGCCAATTATAGCTATCATAATGTAGTAGCCCGTGGCGTAGTGGTCAGTGCGTAGGAATGTTACTCCAAATTTGGTTCGATTTGCAGCCTATGCCACTTAAAAACAGAAATGTTTTTCACGGGTTACTGACTCTTGCGAGGAATCGACAAATCCTCCAAGAGTATCTCATTGTAATGAAAAAGTGAGGCACTTAATTACAGAAATTATTGTTTATGTTGATGCCAGTATAATACTGTTGACTCAATTATTAATTCTGTGCAAAAAAAATACACTTTCACACTAAATGATTTTTAAAATTTTAATTATCATTGGTAAGGTAGTTCAATCATTGAAATAATAAAAGTCATTTTATGTAACTAAAAACAGTTTTCACAAATCTTTTGAATACCTATTTAGGTAAGCAAAATGTCAATACAGTTACGATGTTTTCTGTATTTTCATTTAATTTAAAAACAATGTTTGTTTGCATATTCAAGACATCTAGAAAAATATTCATACTTCTAAGTCTCAATGGAATAAAATAACATAAAATCGATTTCGATATCTTTCGGCACTCATCATCAAACAAAAAACGACAACGAAATAATTTTTAAAACAGTTTTATCTTTGGCAATGTTTTGATTCAGACTACTTCCCTTATATTGTGCCATAAATTATTATTTACAAAAAAAAAAAAAGAAGATAAATTCTACATCACTTGAGTTTTATTTACATACCCGCACACGGTTTAAGATTTCACGTAACTACCTATTAGTGTTTTTTTTTTTTTGTTAATTAATTATTAACACACTCAAATCAAAACTAGTTCATTTTAATAGACTTTTATAACTGACAACTACTATTTTGAATCAGAGAAAATTCTTCTTTGAGGAGTTGGTTCATTTCGAGGGAGTGAAACGTCCAACTTTGGCGATTTAATTTGAACTGTTTGCGCGGGGTTTTTCGGGGCTTGCACTATGGGGCTACAGAAGTTTCTTTTTTCTAAAAACCTAAATTCAGTGGAATAAATAAACGTGATACATATATTTAAAGAAAAATCAATAATCAAATGCGTGGCTTATTTTTTTGTTGTTGTTAATTGTTCCCTAATATGTAAAGTTGTTATAGAAATGTGTGAAAAGTTATGCCTTTAAAATACAATTAGGAAGAATTGTCGATCTGATGCTCAATTATCTCCAAGAAAGATCGACTATTATGAGCAATATACATAATAATGAGTACATATGTATGTACATATATTGGAAACTAGGTATGAAAAAATTATACATGGCTGAGTATATAGCACCTATACTATACATGCTGTTAAATCTTTTTTCAAGAAAATTGGAAAATAGTGTGAATAATTCAAAATTCTATTCTTTAAAAAAAATCACAGCGTAAATGCGGGATTGCTAAGTACATAAGTCTTGAGATATAGCAATATGTGAATATGTCAAATTTGATAATTGTCATCGCTAAGCAATTGACATTTTTAATTGCAATCGTACTCAGAACGTTTGTTCATACGAGTGCTTTTGTGTTGTTTACGGTTATTTAAAACATATTTTACCTTGTTAAAAAAAAAAGAATTAAATCGTGAACATGATTTTCTATAATTTTCGAAGTGTGCCGATCAACTCGTGGTCGCGCTTCGGTACAGGACAAATGTCGTAAAGGACGTCCAAAATCGGTTATTTCGCCAGGAATCGGTACCTACACACCAAATTTATTTGGAATACATTGTTTTAATTGCCAATTGCCATTTAGTATACATAATGTACATAGGTACTAGGTATATGGCAAGTTATGCATTTGTGAAAAAATCGAACTCGAGATTTTGATCAAAGTTGAGCGAAGTCTGTTTGTCCATTCGACTGCAACCTAAACGATAGGGTCGATTTTCTTTAAACTTGGAACATAGCGTTTTTTGGCATTCCCTGACTCGTTTTTTTTGTTTGTCATTTTCTTTTTAGGACAAAAAATAACAGTAGCTGCCGTACAAATTTTTTTAGCAAAAATTGAAAATTTTATTTTTCTCAAAAACGTGTCCACAACTTTTTTCAAAACAAAATCAGTAATTTTCTTAACAAATAAGCAACCATTTTATAAAAAAAAAAATTCCGAAAAATGGTTATAAATGGTACCTTCCATAGAACCATTTCTTTTTATTTTCTTAAAAACGGTTCAACTGATTTTGATCATTTTTTTTATGGAGAATATTTTAAGCAGTTTTAAAAGGTATATACCAAAATTTAAAAAAATTTATTCCTGGATTTTTAAAAAAAGTTAAAAAAAAATTTGTTCAGAACTTAATTCAAAAACCACTTCATTGAATTTTATTAAACTTCGCATCCATCAGTTTTTGAAGATTATCTATCAGATTTTAAATGAATATTATTCTTATAACCAAAAATAATGTTACCTCCCAATTCCCACACAAGTGTTTAAAAACAGGTAAGGAAAATCTCACTTTTCTCAAAAAAAAGTTACTTAATATAAGTACAATCTACCATATTATTGAAAGAAATAATGTATCTGTTTAATACGGAATAAAAACTGAGACAAATACTTTTCTTTTTATAAATAATAAATCAAACGCAACACACCAAATAGTTCTTTTACATTATAACAAAAATATCAGTATCTTCATTTATGAACGATAGACTGTTTAAAATACAAAATTATAAATAATATGTAGGTATGCAGATTATTAAACAATACGTCCCATAAACATTCCGCGGGTTCAACGCACATCTGAAAATTCAGATTTCTGAATTTTTCTGGCTTCTGGTTGGGCAGCTGTCATAAAAAGTTAGATGACTTTTAAAGTCGTCTGACAGCTGACCAATCAGGATCCTGGAAAATTCAGAAATCAATTTTCAGATGTGCGTCGAACCAGCAGATTTTTATTTTCTTATTTTCGCACATGTACCGACCTCAAATTCTGTCCAACCGATATGTAAACAAATTTTTGTATGCAGAAGGTTCTTATTAGTTTCAATAATATTTTATATCACATATGTTTTGGATTTAAACAAAAAAAATATGATATTTTCCAAAGAAAAAATTTTAACCCCACATTATTTAATACTAAAACTTAGCCTATCCATTTTTTTTTCTCAAAAAAGTATATTAAAATCTAAATGTAAAAAAAAATTTTTTTTTTAAATGTTATCATTTGTTAGAGAATTAAAGATTGAGTAAGTACATCGCATTGGTGTCAAAACAACCAATTTATTTTCTAGTTATGTTGTTACATCCCTATAATATGTAGGACGTAGGTACATGTGCGACATGGCATGGCAGACAAAATAAATATGGTGTTTTTTTTTTTTTTGCTTCCAGTACCTACAAAAGTGGTAGGATTTTTTTTTCGAATCTGGTTGGGTTTTTTTTCGAATCCGTTGTGATTTTAAATCAATTTGGCATCACTGAAGTGATCGTCAATTTGGTTTGTTCGATGCTCTATGCCCAGAGCGACCTGGAAATAATAGGCGTTTTTCTTTTTTAGCTGAGCGAATAGAGCTCACTCCGAACAGAGCGTGACCTGAGCGCACCGTTCTATTTAAGAAACTCAATTGAGCACTGAACTCTCATATGCTTAGTAATCTGTCAAATTACATGAAAATTGTATGAAGTTACCCGCGCTCAGCTTTGTGCTCGATGTGCTCGTTCATTTTTTTCCGAGCTCATCGAGCGAGCCCCGGTCGAGCTCTGAGCTAAAAAAGAAATGCAAGTTGAGAGCTCGGAGCACTCCGAGTTAAAAAGTAAAAAAGTAAAAAAAGTGCCACGCTCGGGTTAAAAAAGAAAAACGCCTAATGTTAGTCATTTGTTAAAAAACTCTGGGTTGCTCGGGTTCACAGTACACATATTAAAGGTAATATCATTAGCGTTTTCATTTTTGTTCAGTTCTGCGCATCTGTCAAAATCGAGGTGTTATGGTGGTAAAATGGTGGATTCAGTGCCCCTTTCCTTGTCTAATTTCAATATTTTGTTGTTGTTTCTAATGATGCGCGTTGAGTTCCTGTGGGCACTCGAACAGCCATTTTTAATTTTTTGACATTTCCAACTTTGACAACCTGCGCAATATATTACCTTTAATATGTGTACTGTGGCTCGGGTTTTTATTTTACATCGAACGCTTCAGTGCTACAAGTTTCACCATCTAATTTTTTCGTTCATTTCACTGTTTCATACACTGTTGTATATATTGGCATTTCGTCTATAATTACATGAAACAAATAAATAACAAAAATTATCAACAAATATCTCATATTTATCAAGAAATTTGTCATGTACACTTGTTTCTGCCTGAATGCCAACATTGCCAACACCTGATTTGAATTTTTGTAGCTCTGAATTTTGTTCCCAAGAAAAAACGGTCTCGTGAGAGTCACGAGTTCGCCCTCGCGAACACACATCAAACACAGCACAGTGCAAATAACCTAGAGCGAAAAAAATGCTACACACTTTATAGCGAGTTCAGGGCGACCCAGTGCACAGTACACAAATCTAATGTGTACTGTGGACCCAGTGCCCCCCAGGGCTGACATCGAACAAACCTAATAAAAACATATGAAATTTGAAAACCTAATTTGAAGTCATACAAAAAGAATTTTTTATATGAAAACATTCGTCCGAAAACATTTTTGGTTTTAACTTAAATTTAACCAACAAAAAACAAGAACAAGAAACAAATCACAATGGCAGTAAGTGAATTAAAATCATCACCTCTGTTGGAAATTAATGAACCAACTGTTGAACATTGGGCTCACACTCAATCAAAGTTACAAAAAATCAACTTTACATGGACTATAAATAATTTTAGTTTTCGTCATAACAAAATTGGTGAACAACTTGATTCACCATCATTTTATTTGGATGAAAATGACACGATAAAATGGTACTTGCGTTCTTATCTAAACGGAATAGATGATGACCACGCAGATTACGTGTCCATGTTTCTCAACATAGAACTTTGCAATGCACCAGAAATTTCAGCAAAATGCAAAATTTCTATTTTAAATTCTGAACTCAAAAAAAAAGCAACGAAGAGTTATAGTGTTCGTAATTTCAAAATCGCAAATAGTTGGGGTTTCTACGACTTCGTTAAACGTGAGTTGCTACTGGACGAATCCAACGACCTCCTGTCAGAGGATAAATTAGTAATTTTCTGTGAAGTCAGCTTTGTAACTGATAATTTTAATACTTCTGGTAAAAAATGCATCGGACAAATCAAAGTTCCTGAATGTAAGGTTTCTGATGATTTTGGTAAACTCCTTGGTAATCCGAAGCTTAGTGACGTCAAACTTATTGTTGGCAGTCATGAATTTCCAGCTCATAAAGCAATCTTGGCTGCTCGAAGTGAGGTGTTTGCTGCGATGTTCGAGCATGAAATGAAAGAGAGTAAGTTAAATATGGTAAACATAAACGATGTTGACCATGAGATTATTCAAGAAATGCTACGTTTCATCTACACGGGAGTTGCTCCGAAATTAAAAGAAATGGCCGATCAACTTTTAGCTGCTGCTGATAAATATGCATTGAAAACATTAAAAGCTATGTGTGAAGAAGTGCTGTTCACTGAATTATCCATTGAAACAGCAGCTGAAACCTTAGTACTTGCCGATCTTCATAGTGCAGATCAATTGAAAAAGCAAACTTTAAAATTTATCAACATTTATGCTAGGGATATTATAAAAACAAAAGGATGGGAAAATATGATGAAACCAAAAGTCCATTCTTTGCCTTTAATAAATGAGATAATAGAAACGTTACTCACCACCCAAGCAACGTCTATAAATCTTTAAAAAAAATTCTAAATTCTAATAAAATTGATGTGTTGCATAAATTTTTAATAAAATGAATGTACATACCTACTTTAATAATAAATATGAAAGTTCTTATCGAAGCCCCAATTTATTCACCAAAAAGCATCATTATTTATATTTTATATTTAGGCATGAATCGCTAGGGATTTTAATTAGTTAAATGTTATAACTATAAAGCACGTGTCTATGTTGGAGATGCAATAATGGATATTTCCAGTGAAGAGTACAACTGTTTGTTCGAATCTTCTCTGCTTTGGGTTTTAAGTTTTGCTCCATTTGGATGCGGAACTCCAACATAATAGGTACCCCGTTATATTATGTACACTCCGAACCTGTTGAATATTGTAGGAATTAATCCTTTTCCCCCCGTTAAGTGAAGGGGCGATTTGCAAAAGCATTGGACTAAATATTTAAAATATACTTAAACTGGTTTCACAGTTTTGATTAGTTATCCAATACATAATTATGGGCACAGGATACAGATTTAAATCATTTCTCATAAATTCGAAAAACAAAATTGTATATCTAGATTTTCTATATTACTAGCTGTCCCGGCGAACTTTATTTCGCCTAAAATTGATTTATTTATTATTAATATCCCTTTCGAGAGTCGAGCCTCAATATTGAATTAATGAAACTGTTTTGGAATAAAATTCAGTAGATACTTTTTATTAACATCGAAAATGGATTTCACACATTACAGGCCTCTGCAATTTCACACAGCCGAAAATTTCATGCGTCGTTCGGAATGTTTCGTGTGTGTTTGGGGGATCATTGCAAATTCAAGTCGAACGGGAAACTGAATGCGCTTAAACTCGAATGGCAACTCGGTCGTTATCATCGGAATTCTTGGAATGAGAACTTCCTCGCCTTTGAATTTGTCTTTGATTATCTGGTTCCATTAAAAAAAACTCCATGGATTCAGATTGCGCAGCATTATGATGACATTGTCGATTTTAAGTTGCGTAGGTACATCTGGTACATCCAACGAATTAAAAAAAATTCGATTGGGTACCTTGTTGGTTCGTCATCATTCAATCAGGCAATTGTAGCATCAACCGGAATTCCTCCATTTCTAATTGCCAACTGTTGGGAAATTATCAGCTTATGGATTGTTCTGCAACACAACTCGCATGTTCTTTGTCAATTGTAACTTCTTTACGTATCGCCATAAATATGATAATTTCATGCAAGCGTTAAGATTCCCCACACCAAAGCGAATTTTCGGTGGCAATGACGAAAACAACAATAACAACACTTGGTTGTCAATGAAAACAACACCGTTATTATTGTTTTAGTCGTAATGGTGTTCCACCTGGCTGAATTTTTCCATCTAAACCCTTGATATCAATCATTTTTAATCAATTCATTTTTATATATTTTGATTATGCTTAATAATTGAGCATCAGAATATGAAAAGCTAAATGCAGAGTTAAAAAATGTAAGAAATGTTTAAACTGTTCTACCTTTTGTCACGTTGTTTGCCATGAAGTTTTCCAAAATAGTTTGGAACAACATTTTCTGCACCTACTTTTGAGATGGAGCAAGTGAATTGGAAATGTCAAAGTTTCAGCTGATTTGTGTGTTTGGTAAAATAAGAAGTTAACATTTACCGAAGAAGTACATTTTATTAGATTTTGTTTGATTTTAAATAAAACAAAAAAGAATATTAAAAAGTGTGAATTGATATAAAATTTAATATGAAAATCATTGCAAACAAATTACAATTAAAAAGTATTTGAACTTAAAATACTCACGCCGATAAGCATCTTTTCTGTTCTGACAGTTTTCACACACTTGTTTTTCTTCATTAAACAAAGCTATATTCCATTTTGAAAAGTCACTTTCAATAATTTGTAAAAGTATGTATATTGTATTCAAAATGAGGACGTTGGATTTAAAAATCAATTTTTTATAACACAAGATAAATCTTCCGACGGCTTGTAGTTTTTGTGATGCAAAAATGAACATACCTGCTCATATATAGGTATAGCTACATTTTCTTGATGACTGTGATGATCAAGGGTCTCCCTCTTCAAGGAATTAGATACTTTTTTAAATATTATTTCTGTATTTTCTGAATTTTGTTTACTTTCTCAAAGTGAAATCACAGTTCATGTAACATGCTATTATATTTTCATTTCGCTACCAAAACTAATGAAAAATTGATTATGGTTTAGAACTTTGTCTGAGCTTTACTTATTGTTTTCTTAAAACAACGAAAAGTATGTAAATGTAATTGAAATGCAAATGCAATCGACCATTATTTGTGCTCTAACGAAAATATTCATTCATTTCAGTTTTTCACATATGTATTTCAAAAAATAAAATGCTATAACATAAATTTTAAAATAATTTACCTAATGCATTGCATTTATTTGTCAGTTTAATGGCTTTCAAATGTTTTTATTGTTAAATCATTATTGCCTGCTTTAACATATAAAATTATTTCTATATTAATAGAATACTTACTTGGGCTCTAGATGCAATAATTGTTTACAGGAAATCTGTTTTCCAGGTTACAAAGTACCTACACAAGTTTTGAAAAAATTTAAGAATTGTGAAGTGAATAATGACTTCACACCAAAACACAAAATCACGTTAAAGGAAGATGTATATATATTTGTAACAGAAAAAAAAAAACTAGCGAGAGCGTAACAAGTTGTGCAACAAGAGAAGATTAAAAAGAACCAACAGTCGACATACCGTTTCAAAAATCGGTAAATTTAAATTTAGAAATTGACTACTATAAATTGAATTATAAATGCATTTTCACGTTATCGTAAACAATAAAATATAGAAATATTTTTGTTTGAACTTTTAAAAGAAATAAATTCAAAGTTTTAAAGAAAAAAATCACAGCCACTTTACGCCGGCCGCCACGTTTACAAATTAATTTTCTCCGGATCAAGGCCGCACTTCCTCATCTCGACGGCAACTGAAAACAAATAATCATAGCACTCGGCCCTGAAAAGAAAATTAAATAAAAAAAGAGGAACCAAAACAAACTATAAGATCGAGATAAATTTCCGAGAAAGATATCTAGAAAAACAACCCACATGGTTTTGGCCTTTTGCCAACTGTTGGCCCACACGTAGACGCCGTGACGTCGCACCAAGATGGCACTGCAGCCGGGATACTTCATCATTGCTGCATACATCGAATCGGCTAGGTCCTTTTCGTGGGGTGTATTATCGATGATCGGAACGACTAGTTGTTCATCGTAGCGCAGGTGACGCATCTTTTCGTCGTCATAGATTCCCTAAAATAAAGTCCCGTGAACAAAAAATAGGCCTATGAAACGCAATAACGATGGACTATACTTTAATCATTTCCAAGTGTGTGCACCGGAATTCATCGCCAGGCCAGAGGAGGGTGGCCATGACAGCATGTTGGGAATGGGTGTGAATAACAGCCTCAGCGCAACGGTGCCGGTAGGACAGCATGAACAAGGGAGTACACTGGCTCTTAGTTAACCTAGAGAATTCTTTTTTATTCCACTATATAGTCCCTCAATTTCTTACTCACTTTTTATATTCTGGAGGCAATTGGATGTCCTTGCCATCGATGTCTTGGACAAACAGGTCTTCGGGTTGAATTCTTTCTTTTTGGACTCCGGAAGGGGCTATGTAGATTTCATGACTATCACCCATTAAACAAAAAAAAACATATAGCGAAAGGGTTAAACATCGTGCACAGACAGGACTTACTCCAGTTTCATACTGATACCACCACCTGTACCAGTAACCCAACCCAAATGATAGAATTGACGACATAATTCTGGAATTAGCTTTCGGGGGTGTTCCTTTGAAGAATAAATAGTGTTGCAGGGTGATGATGGTCTATAAAAGGGAATAACTTACATCGGGTAAATCCTTGTAGATTGACATGTTGATTTTTTTATGTAACAAATTTTATAAGATAAACAAAGAAATGAAAAACAATTTTTATTTTGATTTATTGGTCCTCAGTTCTTACACCGTTTGAAATGTCATAATAATTTGACTTGCACTTGAAAAGCTTTTGGAAGGAAATCCCAAAGCTCGATCGAAAAACAGTAACAGAGAGATAAAAGGAACAAAAATTGAAGTACTTTTACACGAGGAAACAAGTTAATAGCTGTCATTTTTTAATTGGATTTTGTATTTAAATTTTTCGATCATGCAGAAACAAGTTCCTAGAGATTTTTTGAGGTTTTCTTTTAATTTATTCTAAAATCTGTCGGAAACAGTTTGGATTTCGATTTTAAATAGGTACTATAGGATTATATGAGAGTCCGCTCGCAATCTCATATAAGCCAGTAGGTACAAATAATCGAAACATCGTTGCAACTAAAAATTGCCTGAGGCCACATCACGTAAAATAAAAACGATCGGACGATATCGTTTCCCCCATTGCTATCTCTATCATATCTGTCATGAAAAATAAAGACAGCTATCTTCAAAACGATATCGTTCGATCGTTTTTATTTTACGTGATGAGGCCCCTGGCCTAAAACGATGCAATTTAACCTTGCGAAAGCGATCTAAATAGTTTTGTGTGGTTGCAGCCATTTTAGTTTGCCTACATGCTACAACTTCTTATATTTCTTACATAATACTGCTTTTAGATGACTGCAATAAAAAGGAATATCTCTACATTCTTTGAGGTTTCGCCACACCAACGCAGATCTGTCGCGGAGAGGACAAAAACAATAATAGGCGTGTTCCTTTGGGCTGTAGCATCTACTGCCAAGTACTTCTGGCTGCTTTCAACTACTTCTCTATGGTCAAAGTAGTTCAAAGCACTTCAATAATATAGTAACGAAATGAATCCACGCAAGAAAGCGACACCTTCAGTAGAAGAAAATACTTACAAAATTATTAGCTGTGTTTTATATTTTCCCTCAAATCTGAACCAGATCGGATTTGCTTACGAAAATACATGTATTACAAAAACAACACAAGATCCAACTTTGTTTTGGATTTGGATTTCCAAATCCATTTTGAACACACACCCTTAATTTGTAAATTTCGCCAGTAGTGTAAAGAAAAAAGACAACGGGTGTATGCAAATAAAAAAAACAAAAGGTGAAAAGAGTTGGGTATATATCAAGTTGTCACTGAGATCTGGGTTGTTTTATTTTCATGATCTGATCTGGATTGGAAAATAAAACACAGCTATTGTTGTTGATGTTTTCCATAATTTAAAATAAAATAAAAATACAAACAACAAAGCGTTCGTCTACATTGAGGTTAGATTTTTCTTTTGGCAAAAATTAAAGCGTTCCATTCATCATCTACTGCGAAGTACTAAAAAGTACTTTGCAAGGCCCAAAGAAACACACCTTATAACAACACGTGGTTGTCAATGAAAATAATGTTGTTATTGTTGTTTTCGCCGTCGCCACGAAAGATTCGCTTTGTTGTGGGGGAAGCTTAAATGCCGTAAAATCATATGAGTTTTGTTCCATTTTTAAGCCTAGTATGCAGTTCGGGAAAAATTTTATTTCTCATACAAATTTTTTCCCAGGACAAATTTTGTCTCGGATTTTTCTTAAGCAGTACGCTGTACGCAGTTCAAACGCAAAATCCAAACTTTTTGTTCAAACTGTACATACCAAAGTCTTCCACAAATAATGTTCGAAGCATTATTTTGCTAGACAAATGTTGACGTTTCATGAATATCACGCTTTTTATCAACGAAAAACATATTTTCGTTTTAACATTTCCAATATTGAAAGGTATTATGTGAAAGATGACCAAAAAAACATAAAATAAAACATGAAAGAAAGTTACGGGAATAAATTATATAAAACAGCTGTTTTCACACAGTCAGTGGCGTAGCTAATAGGAAAGAGTTCAAGAGGGCCAAATTACTAGTGCGGCAAATTCTTTAATCCAAGAAAATATACTAAATTTTCATAGAAATGACTTTTGAATTAAAACATAAACATTAAACTCGCTGTAAAGGCTGCAAACCCTTTTTTGTACTGATTTTTTTTTGTTATATTAATATTGCAGGGTAGATTTACAAAATACAAAAAAATATTTTTACCTACGTTACTGTCCTCATTTGAATTTTATTTTTATCTCTACACCTTCAAAATTTGTCTTGAGAAAAAAAATGTAGAGATAAAATTTATGTCGAATTCCTTTCAAAAAAAGAATCGAATTTTTTTCCAAAAGAATCGAATTTTTTCTGTCAAAACGAATCTTGCTACACTAGAAAAATTCGTTTTGACAGAAAAAATTCGATTCTTTTGGAAAAAAATTCGATTCTTTTTTTGAAAGGAATTCGACATTAGTTTGTCTCGATCTGCGTACTAGGCTAACGTAAAAGCAGTACGCAGTTCAAACACAAAATCCAAACTTTTTTGTCAAACTGTACATACAAAAGTCTCCACATAATTTTTCCCAGACAAATAATGTTCTAAGTGCCTGTTTATATAGGTATTTTACTGAAGGGCGCATCCAGTGAGACAGGTAGATTTTATGTGCGTAGAAACGAGAAGGATTTTGGGATGGAATTTACCCGTCTCGTTTCTACGCACACATAAATCTACCTGTCTCACTGGTTGCGCCTTTCAGTAAAATGCCTATGTAAACAGGCACTAAGCATTATTTTGCTAGACAAATGTTCATCACGGTTTTTATCAACCAAAAACATATTTTCGTTTTAACATTTCCAATTTTGAAAAGTATTGTGAGAAAGATGACCAAAAAAACATAAAATAAAACATGAAAGAAAGTTACGGGAATAAATTATATAAAACAGCTGTTTTCACACAGTCAGTGGCGTAGCTAATAGGAAAGGGTTCAAGAGGGCCAAATACTAGTGCGGCAACTTTTTTAATCCAAGAAAATATACTAAATTTTTATAGAAATGACTTTTGAATGACAACATAAACTTGCTGTAAAGGCTGCAAACCCTTTTTTGTACTGATTTTATTTGTTATATTAATATTGCAGGGTAGATTTACAAAACCCAAAAAAATATTTTTATCTACATTACTGTCCTCATTTGAATTTTATTTTTATCTCTACACCTTCAAAATGTTTCTTGAGAAAAAGAATGTAGAGATAAAATTTAGTTTGTCTCGACTCTCGATCTGCGTACTAGGCTACATTTGTTTCCATGAATAGATGTGAAATCCCACAATTTGGCCTGTGTTCTTTAAAGCCCTTCCACACTATCCCACTGAGTATTAATACAAAGTGGAAAAGAATTCCATGCTACTGCCAAATTTGTGAGAGAGAAATTTCTTTTCATTTTTTGACCACACACAACAGTTTAATTTAACCTCAATAAAAATGTGATGAAATGTGTGACAGAATTAGAACCATTTCTAAAAATTCTCATGTATTAACACATGTCAAATCGTGTAGGCTGGGAATATCATATTTTGTTACCACAATATTATACATGATTTGTTTCACACTTTTTTGGCATGTATTAATACTCAGTGGGATAGTGTGGAAGGGCTTTTACGCATACTGAAGATGAAGTAGATGCGAAGAACGAGAGAAAAGCAGAAACTTGGAATGCGCTATCTTGTTTTATTATATCATGGTGTATATAGATGGACAACAGTTTTTTTTTTTGTCAACTGAATGTGCATTTTGTTTGCTTTCCAAGCAAAAATAGATTATTTATGTATATAGCTTATCGAATATATTGATGCAACATACAGTGGGTTTGTATGTGAGCCCACAATTGAAATATTTAAAACTGATTAAAGTCTCAAACTATGTGTTTTTTATTTTGAAAATGCAATCGCAATTAATTTGCATGTAGTCATTTTTAAAACAGATTATATTATTATAAGTTATAACACGATGTTGCCCTGATTCCTGGTTCACCTCGACCTGATGTCATGTCACTAAATTTTTAATTGCGATATAGTTAAGCTAAAGCTAGGTCAGACGATAGTCAGATCTTACAATATTGTCAGAACTGTCAATGGTCTGATAATAGCTAACAATTAGCTAACAATTGACGTATTTCTTACAATGAATAATTGTCCGTTCAAACGGTTGGTAGATTTCATCCCAATTTGATTGTCAGCTATTTTTTTATCTCTCTTTAACCAACTCATTGACATTTCGGACAATGAAGAAATTGTCAGCAATTGTAAGATGTTTTCAATGAAAATATCTGACAATGACCAATGAGTCTGACAATTTCCTAATCGACTGACAATGATAAAAATAGTGTGTTGACGATTGTAAAATACTCGACATTTTTTTGTCAGATTGTCGTCTGACAATATTGTCATACAAAATTGTGTGTTCAAACCATAGAAGAAGAAATAGAGGAACGGGCATATCGAGGAAAAATTGAAGCATTTTTCAAAATAGTGTGAGTAACACAAACACAGATGCATTCACACAGGGAAGGCATGCAGTTAGACAGCTAAATCATGGGGCGCTCAAAGAAATTTTTAGCTGTTGTTTTGAGGAATGTATTTTGAGATTTTAAATCGTTAAAATAGAAAAAAAGTTTAGTAAATTAAATAAACAAGTGAAATAAAAGTAAATAAAGTGAATATATGCTATTCTTCATTGAAATAAAAATATAAAACTACATGCGGTGCTCCGTTAAATCCTGTAAAAACATCTATAATAATAATCATTGCAACTTTTGTTCATATCACAGGTAAGCTGTGTCTCATATTCCACATAAAGTAAGTAAAATTACTCTGCACTACGGGCGCTCAATGTATTTGAGCGCCTTGCCATCACGAACAAAAGCTAATTCGACCCTGGGAGAGAATTTCAATTTTGACAGATAGGCACCTGACATACCACGTTTCAAAGTATATTTGCATTTTCAATAAATTAGGCTTTTTTATAGCAAAATGATATGAAATATCTATAGTATTCTATAGTATTCTACGATAATGTATCTACATAAAAAACATAACTTAACATTAATTTATGTGGAATTTGAGACACAATCAGCCCGTGAAATAAAAAGATTTTTAACTCAATATTAAAGGCTCTCCCAAACCAACGCGAAATCGTAGCGAATCATTCACAAAAATAAAAAATATGACAAACACACAACGCTAAACAACAACAAAAAACTGTCGTCGACGAATGTTTCGCGTTGGTTTGGGAGAGCCTTAAGGCTCTCCTTATTTTGACAATGACCAATGAGTCGTAACAATGTCCTAATCGACTGACAATGATAAAAATTGTGTGTTCAGACGATTGTAAGATACCTGAAAATTTTTTGTCAGATTGTCGTCTGACAATGACGTTTCTGACAATATTGTCAGACAAAATTGTGTGTTAAGACGATTGTAAGACATTTGGAACAGTTTTTTCACTGACAGATCTGACAATATTTTAAGATCTGACAATCGTCTGTACTTAGCTTTAGTATAGGGAAAGTTTTAAAATTAAAAAAAAAACTTACTCGAGATCAAATAATTGATAAATATTGATGATATATTAGGTGTGTTCCTTTGGGCTCCAGTACTTACGTCTTATTTTGAAATAATTTGACCACTTAGTAAAATTAGTTGACTGCAGTACTTTTACTTTGTGGTCAAGGTAGTTCAAAGCATATCAATAATGAAGTTACGAATTACTGTATCCACGCAAGAAAGCGACACCTTGCAGTAAATTATTGTTGTTGATGTCTTCCTATATTCTAAAATAAAATACAAACAAAAAATTACATCTACATATATTGAGGTTTGATTTTTGTTTGGCAAAATTAGAGCGTTCCATTCATCATCTACTGGAAAGTACTAAAAAGTACTTTGCAAAGCCCAATGGAACACGCCTATTATAGAATACAAAAAAACTGGGTCCCGCAATTCTCCAGTACCTCGATCTACACTATCTAAACCACTGAAACGATTTTCTTATAACTTAGAACTTAAGATTTTGAGGTGATTCCCTAGAAATTTAAATTTGTGTAGGAAATTTGCCCCACTGTGTAGGTACCATTGGGGAGATTTTTTTGAGTAACTATTAACAAAATACAAGTATACATACCCACATATAAATATTTTTTTAAACAACCTTAATTGTTTCGTATTCAACTTGTTCAAAGAGATATCGTTATCATTCATTCGGCATTATTAATGTCATCTTACCGTGCGTTGTCACGTTGTAGGACAGATAATAGAAAATATTTAAATTCTTCACTAAGAATATAATATACATAGGTATACTACTGCAAATTAGCCAATAAATAGAAAGCAATAGGTGGACGTGGACATGTAAACAAATCATAACAACGAGCTATACTCTATCAATTAATAGCAATCATTTACTTATAGCGTGCGCTCGAAAAATAACTGCAATTGCGTCAAAAAGATAGATAGGATAGACTAGCTTTTTGCAATAAAAGTCGCTGCATTTACTGTCGGAGATAGTTTTGTAATCATTGAAATTCTTAATACGTTTAGTTGATTCCATATCGGTTAAAAAGTTCTTATAAATAGCATCAAAATTCAATGCCTAATAAAATTCAAGAAACGAGGACTGTTTTCGACCCTGAAACAAGAACATGGAGTGGTCCAAAAGTGAATGTGGAAGCTGGCCCTGATGTTTCTTTGGGTCGTTGTATAATAGAAAGTTTACTCAAATCACCAGAACACATTTCCCAGGTAGGCACATAATTTATTAAGTGCTATGCAATCAGTGTAGTGTTGTAGTTATAGTGATTATATAGTAATTGAGGTCAATTACTGGAACGATACTGTGATTATTTAAATAAAAGCTAGATTTGATATTAATATCACAGTGAAAAAAAAAGTATCAAGATATTGTATTCCAGAGGAAAATACCCTGTGAATGAAGTGAAGTTCATAGAAGTTCAAAAGGAAATTCTGAAAATAATAATATCGAATTTGAGAACAGAAAAAGACTCCGAAAACATTGCTTGGAACAGCCAATCGAAGGTTGTCAGAGTCAAAAAAAAGTGCAAAAGGAGTAGTTTCAACGAATGTGAAACGTCATATTAACCTAGTTCGTTTACTTCCGAAACCTATACCCATTTCTACCATTTTAAGCCCAAAAGACTCAGTTTATAAAAAAAAATTAAAGTGGTCGAATCATGGAAGTTTCGGGCAAGTAAACGAACAGATCCTAATAAATGCTCGAATAAACAATTGCCGTGTTTTTTAGGATTTAATATATACTATAGTAGGAAATTTCCAAAATAAAAACCCGTCCGCACCACCTTAGTTTTTGTATTTCACATTCGGTACTACCGAATAACAGCTGTTCCTTTCACACAAGGAAACTCAGTTTCCAGCAAACTTTCAGTTTTTAGGAGAGAAGGGCACCAAGTAAGAGGTAATGAAGGGTCTACGACTGGTGGGAATTGGAAATTGGCGAAGTCGAAGTTTTGAGAACTTAATATTTCGAAAACGACTCAGTCACTTTTTATTAAACTTGACACCCCAGCAGTTTTTTAACATTATAAAGCGGATTTTAAAATAAAATTATTCTTAAAACCAAAAATAACGGTACCTCCCATAGAAATGTTTAAAAGCCGGTATTGAAAATCTCATTTTTCTCAAAAACGCCTCTTACGATTTTGATTCAAATTTTTGAGTGAACGATCTACCATATTATTGGGAAAAAAATTATATATATCGTTTAAAAATGGTATCACTAATAGAACCATTTTTTTGATTTTCGAGTATCTCATTATCAGTTGAACTGATTTTCATAAATTTTTTTGAACAAAAGCTTCAAATAAGTTTTAATAATATTACATACCAAAATTTTCAAAAGAATAAATTATTGATTTAAAAAAATGTCTGTAAGTTCCATGCATATTTGCAAAGCGGTGTTATATTGTTCATAAATAAATGTAACTACTCGCATAATACTACCTTCAACTTAACTACGTTTTAAACACAACTAATTTATTTCTTTTATAACACAAATATAGTTTTTGAAATATTAACAGTCGTATTTATTAGATTTCCTTAGAACACTCCTGGACAGTTGTCCAGCTAGCCTGCACTGTCTTAATGGTTGGACATCTCCTTATTTATAAACGCATTCCAACAGCTGTCTAAATATGTTCTCATACACTCACTGAAATCTCTGGAATCTGTCAATTTCGTGAACATTTGGATTCGTTCAATGAACTTTTCATTTAATTTCCAATTTTTTGTTCATTGCGCATACCCACTTTAGAATAGGTTTGGACAACCAATTGCAGTGTCTAAGTTAGACATTCGTTGAAACATGTTTATAAGTAAGGTTTTGGAATTGGATAGCTGTCCAAAGTTAGACATAAACTTTAAAAACACAGTGTGATCGCACATAAGAGCAAGTTTGTGCGATCCAGTCGTGCACATATGTATTTTTTATTTTTATTTGAGGAAACTTTTTGAGTAACGAAATATTTTTCGTAAAATTAGCTTAACGGTAGTATGAAAGGAACCGTTAATTATTGTACACAAATCTAATTATTTATATCATGCAGGTTGTCAAAGTTGAGTGTCAAAAAAAATGGCTGTTCCAGCGCCTGCGCAGGAACTAAACACGCATCATTAGAAACAAAAAAAAAATATTGAAATTAGACAACTATAAGGGGCACTGAATCCACCATTTTCCCACCATATTCCTCGATTTTGACAGATGCCCAGAACTGAACAAAAATGAAAACGCTAATGATATTACCTTTAATAAGTGTTGCAGGCATTGCAGGAGGATTTATTAATTTTTTTATGAAAAAGTTTCCTAAAACTCTATCGGCCATCTTGGTAGCGTCAGTAATTTTTTGTACACGGAATTTGACAGAACTTGGGCTTAAATGGGTAGAAAGTGGCAGTTTGGGAAGTGAAGAAGCAGACCTATTGTTTTAAAACGTTGGTCTTATATTAATTAAGTTGCCCTTAAATTTTTTCGCTCGCAATAGCTCCAAAATTACAAGTGATTGGTGTTTCATTAAAAAGGCCTTTAAATATGGCTGTTCCTTTTACCCGACAACCATAGACATAACCTGAAAGTTTTTTTTTATTTTTTTTATTTGAGATCTGCGACAACAATGGAAAACAATACACCAACGAAGAAATCCTTACAATGACCATTCGGGTGGCTCAACATCTTGAGAGTATTGGCATTCAGCAAGATGATGTAATTGGTATTTGTGCTTCTAATACGGACTACCTAGCTCCATTGGTGTTTGGATGTCTTCTCTGTGGAGCAACTATAAGTACTCTAGATCCTTCATTCGATAAAGGTATAATATATCTGAATTTTCTATTGGTTCTATTCATATATTATACTCATTTTTCCAACAGATGGCATTCGACACATCTTTGATATAACTAAGCCAAAACTGATGTTTTGTGATGGCAAAATATACCAAACAGTTAAAGACTCTTTGGCTCAAATTAATACTTACATTCCAATTTATACTATGAAAGATCATTTAGAGGGAGTGAGAAAAATCGAAGAACTAATTGTTTCCTCAAGAAAGGAAGCTTCTTTCACCGTGAAACCATTGAAGCGGGGTAGTAGTCAAACGGCAGCAATTTTATGCTCTTCTGGAACTACAGGCCTTCCTAAAGGGGTTTGCATGTCCCATGAGAGCTTAATCAATGGAATGTTTTTGTGAGTATTTATATGTTCAGAAACAAAAAGGATAAATAATATACATTTTATATTATTATTCTAAAGTACATTAACAGAAGAAGACAAACTACTTTGCTTCAGTACGATCTATTGGCTTTCTGGAATTGTATGCCTGCTTCATGGAACTATGTCTGGTTGTACTAGAGTGATAACTGACCAAAACTACTCACCTGAACTGTTTTTGAAAATAATTGAGCAACACAAACTTAATATACTCTTCACTCCTCCATCACAAATGGCAACGGCAATCCGATGTCCAGATTTTACAAAGAGGAACCTTAGTTCTCTAGAAGCATACATATGTGGTGGAAGCGCTGTTCCATTTGCAGTTGTTCAAGAATTTGCACAACACGTTAAGAACTGCCAGATGATCGTTGGATATGGTATGAGTGAAATTTCCGGAGGGTGTAGTTTTGGAACACCAACAAAGCCTGGCGAAAACGGACAGTTGAAGTCGAATGTGACAGTTAAAATTATTGACGATGCTGGAAAAGAACTTGGAATTGGTGAAAAGGGTGAAATTTGCATAAAATGTCCCTTCCGATGGGCTGGGTACTATGGAAATCCTGCAGCAACAAGTGAAATGTACGATCAAGATGGGTATATTCATTCCGGTGATGTTGGTTATTTCGATGAAAACGGATTATTGTTGATTGTTGACCGAAAGAAAGATATTTTGAAATACAATAATTTTCACTTCTTCCCTACTGAGATTGAAGAAATTATTATACAAATCCCAGATGTGGTGGAGGTGTGTGTTTGTGGAATTCCCGATATTATTTCAAGTTTCCTTCCAGCTGCTGCTGTCATTAAGGTTCCAAATAGCAGTTTAACTGAAACTGACATTACCAACTATGTGGCCGAGAGAATGGCTCATTTTAAGCATTTGCATGGAGGAGTTTATTTCGTCGATTCGTTGCCAAAAACTGCTTCTGGGAAAAATATTCGTGCTACGGTTACAAAAATGATTGAATCCTTAAGTAAACAACGAAAAGATTAAAATAAAGATACATACATACATATGTAAAATATGGTTATTTCGGTATCTAATGTACATCAACCTGTGGAAATATGCTTAAGCTATTTTATGAATCCTATTCGCATGGTATTCGTTTTTAAAAAGTTTAATGAAAAAAGAGTTATATTTTTTCATATATCGGATACGCGTGTTGTGAAAAGAAGAACCCATCGAACACCAAGTTCAAGATTCTTTGATTTTAGTTTTTTGTTTTTTTTTTCTTACTTTTTTTTTAAAGTAATAACTTTAAAATGAAATGTATGATTATTTTAAGCAGAGTTTTTTTTTAGCATATCCTTTGTTGTTACTTAATACATATTTAGTGCCTGTTTACATAGGCATTTTACTGAAGGGCGCATCCAGTAAGACAGGTAGATTTTATGTGCGTAGAAACGAGAAGGATTTTGGGATGGAATTTAGCCTTATCGTTTCTACGCACACATAAATCTACCTGTCTCACTGGTTGCGCCTCTCAGTAAAATGCCTATGTAAACAGGCACTTATGACATACAAATAAATGAAAAATATATAATTTTGAGAAGTGCTTTCCTACAAATTGCGTTCTAACTATATACCCAGTCCCGCGTGCATTTGTTGATGGAACGCTTCTTAATTTTGCTTCTTTAATTTTGCGAGTTTCTTTGAATAAATTTATATCTTTCGTTACTTGAATTCATTTTTCTAAATATTTGTTTTTGTTGACGCGAAATTAATGAAATTGAAAATCCAAGAAAGTTTGACATTTATTTGACAACATCTTGATGGAAATTGTAGTAAATTCAAGGAAAGTGTGAGGATTTGTTAACGAGAAGGTTAAATATGTTATTATTAGGATTCCGTTTAAGCTCCGAACTTTATTTTAACCTTGGCGAACGAAAAGTTGCTTTCCAAAACGTCAAATTCATAAGTCACCCATAATGCACTTGGAAGTGATTTTTTTGATTTTTGAAGCTAGCTGTCAGTCCACATACGAAAGAGCGGTCGGTGAGCGCTGTCACGTCCGACGGCAAAACTTAACGAGAACTAAACGAAAAGTTCCAGATCGCAATTATGTGCGCGTCATATTAATTTCTTGTTTTCGCTCGGTTTCGTACGACCACGTACGTTGGCTTCCGCCTATTCTAGTTCTACCTTAATAGTCGACATTAGTGTTTCGTTATTAGTTCACCCAGCGGCTCCATTAGCAATACTTGAGGAAATAAATTACTTGGCTCATTGCCATTGCCTTGAATATTGCTAATGGAGACGCTTTGGCAATGGCAATGACAATATTGCTCGGTTGATGGACGGTTGATTTCCATCGCTGAGGCAATAAATTTTGACGTTTCACCTTTTTCAAAATGGTTTCTCCGCAATTGTGAATTCTGCTTCGTTTTGAAATTAAAGTTGAAAATATGAGAAATTAAGTGAATTAAAGTTTTTTTATTATCAAAAATTGTGAATTTAAAAAGCAAAAAAAACTTGACTGTGGTCGTAATTTCTGGCAATAGAACCCCCACCCAGGCAATAAATTGTCCTTGCCATTGAAATTGACACTGCCTCAAATATTGCTAATGGAGCCACAGCGGACAATGGCCAATGAGTCTGACGTCCTAATCGACTGACGATGATACAAATTGTGTGTTCAGACGATTGTAAGATACCTGACAATTTTTTTGTCAGATTGTCGTCTGACAATGACGTTTCTGACAATATTGTCAGACAAAATTGTGTGTTCAGACGATTGCAAGACATTTGGAACAGTTTTTTCACTGACAGATCCGACAATAGGCGTGTTCCTTTGGGCTGCAGCATCTACTGCCAAGTACTTCTGGCCACAGTACACATATTAAAGGTAATATATTGCGCAGGTTGTCAAAGTTGGAAATGTCAAAAAATTAAAAATGGCTGTTCGAGTGCCCACAGGAACTCAACGCGCATCATTAGAAACAACAACAAAATATTGAAATAAGACAAGGAAAGGGGCACTAAATCCACCATTTTACCACCATAATACCTCGATTTTGACAGATGCGCAGAACTGAACAAAAATGAAAACGCTAATGATATTACCTTTAATATGTGTACTGTGCTTCTGGCTGCTTTCAACTACTTCTACTCTATGGTCAAAGTAGTTGAAAGCACTTCAATAATGTAGTAACGAAAGAAAGCGACACCTTCAGTAGAAGAAATTACATAGTACATTATTGTTGTCGATGTTTTCTATAGTTTAAAATAAAATACAAATAAAAACAACAAAGCTTTCGTCTACATTGAGGTTGGATTTTTCTTTTGGCAAAGATTAAAGGTAGAACCGCACTAGGCGGAACTGCACTTCAGCGACACCGAGCACACTTTCGCATGAAACTGAACGAAACTTCACGTCACGACACAGTTGGTCAGATTCACAGTACACATATTAAAGGTAATATATTGCGCAGGTTGTCAAAGTTGGAAATATCAAAAAATTAAAAATGGCTGTTCGAGTGTCCACAGGAACTCAACGCGCATCATTAGAAACAACAACAAAATATTGAAATTAGACAAGGAAGGGGGCACTGAATCCACCATTTTACCACCATAATACCTCGATTTTGACAGATGTGCAGAACTGAACAAAAATGAAAACGCCTTTAATATGTGTACTGTGGGTCAGATTATCAACTTTGTCGCATAGTGTCGCGCCGTGAAGTGCAGTTGTCGCTTAGTGCGATATAGCTCATACAATTTCCTACAAATAAGTCGTGAAGTTCAGTTCCGCTGAAGTGCAGTTCCGCCGAGTGTGGTCCTAGCTTAAAGCGTTTCATTCGTCATCTACTGCAAAGTACTAAAAGCCCTTCCACAGTGTGAAACAAATCATGTATAATAGTGTGGAAACAAAATATGATATTCCCAGCCTACACGATTTGACATGTATTAATACATGAGAATTTTTAGAAATGGTTCTAATTCTGTCACACATTTCATCACATTTTTATTGATATTAAATTAAACTGTTGTGTGTGGTCAAAAAATGAAAAGAAATTTCTTTCTCACAAATTTGGCAGTAGCATGGAATTCTTTTCCACTTTATATTAATACTCAGTGGGATAGTGTAGAAGGGCTTTAAAAAGTACTTCGCTAGGCCCAAAGGAACACACCTAATATTGTAAGATCTTCATTTCATTTTTGTTCAGTTATGCGCATCTGTCAAAATCGAGGTATTATGTTATGGTGGTAAAATGGTGGATTCAGGGCCCCTTTCCTTGTCTAATTTCAATATTTTGTTGTTGTTTCTAATGATGCGCGTTGAGTTCCTGTGGTCACTCGAACAGCCATTTTTAATTTTTTGACATTTCCAACTTTGACAACCTGCGCAATATATAACCTTTAATAAGTGTGCTGTGCGCGAACGGACCTCTTATGATTCCGTGAATCTAGAGCAAAGATACTGAACTAGACTCAGTTTCATTGGCCGCGTTCATGTTTGTATCCAAAGCGATCTGGATCACAGTACACATATGTACATGTGTACTGTGATCTGGATAGCTTTGTGTTGTTGTAATCCCTTGTAAAATCACAGCTGATGACAAAGCAGCTGTTGGCGAAAAAAATCTCAAGCTATCCTAAAAATTCTGGGATACTCATCTATCCTATGGGAAATGCCAACAACAGCAGATTTGCGTTCAGAAACATACTAGATACTCGAGTATCTTAGATACACAGTACACATATTAAAGGTAATATCATTAGCGTTTTCATTTTTGTTCAGTTCTGCGCATCTGTCAAAATCGAGGTATTATGGTGGTAAAATGGTGGATTCAGTGCCCCTTTCCTTGTCTAATTTCAATATTTTGTTGTTGTTTCTAATGATGCGCGTTGAGTTCCTGTGGTCACTCGAACAGCCATTTTTAATTTTTTGACATTTCCGACTTTGACAACCTGCGCAATATATTACCTTTAATATGTGTACTGTGTCTTAAGGTTTGTTCAGTGAGGAAAAAGTTAGAACAGAACAGAACAGGACAGAACAGAACAGCACCGATTCGTGAAAAACGTCAGAACAAGGTAGAACAGAAAATGGCTACCTACGTTGTCACTAAAAAAGCAACAAAAAATTTTCTGAGCATATATGCTTGTCACAAATTCACAAATATACGTCTTAAAACTAAAATTACTTCATGAAAATAGAATCAGAATTGATTAAAATACACTTTTGAAAGAGTTAAGCAGAGATTCAAATAAAATCTATCAAAAAAACAAACTACTTTCATTAAAAAAATCACAACATCTGATTTTGACAGTTTTCACAAATCTGTTCTAACTTGTTCTACCTCAAAAGCAAGTGCAGAAAATCCTGTTCTAAAGTGTTCCAAACTAGCTCATTGAACAGCAAAATCTTGTACTTTTCTGTTCTAAAGTGTTCTAAACTGTTCCGAACAGCCTCATTGAACACACCTTTAGATAGGCTATCCTGGTGCAACCTGAACGCGGCCATTCATTTCTATTGAAAAAGTTATGTCGAATAAAAAATAAAAAACAAACTTTTATTTAAATCCATTTATATTTCGTCTTGAAAAATATGTTTCTACTCAAGAATGTTTCAAATCGCAGTGTCAATCAATTTTCATCGATTATCCGTGAGTACTTCAAGTAAATTTCATAAAATTTTAATTAAAGTTCCATCCGTGAAGTAAGGTTCTCGTCGACCATTGGAGTTTTACCGGAAAAGGACAAATCTGCCCATCGACATGTTAATGAAAATCTTGGTCAGCCCACTTCGTGGACACATCCACATCTCCTGAAAGATGGTGATATAGTTCCCAGCATCAAGGTTGATGAATTTAAAGAGCGACGGGCGCGCCTCATGCAAGGAATCCAAAAGCACACATTCAACGTCGAACCAACAATAAAAAATCACACAGTAAGAATCTATATTTTTATATTATATTCAACTTGTTTTCGAACCAAAAGTAATCATTTTAATTAGGTTGTCATCCCATCGGCCACAAAAAAATACATGAGTGACAAAATACCCTACGTCTTCCGTCAGAATTCAGAGTTTTTCTACCTGACCGGATGTTTGGAACCAGATTCAGTTCTTGTCATGACCATCGATGAAGCTAGCCAACCAACGTCGACATTATTCATGAGACCAAAGGACAAGCACGCTGAACTGTGGGATGGACCGCGCACTGGTGTTGACAACTCACTGGAACTTTTCGGAGTAGAGGAGGCCTATCCAGTAAGTCAGTTGAAGATAGAAATCGCTCGGTAAGCATAGAACTCTTTGTCTAAACCAAATAAATTAAATTTATTTAACAGAAAAACAAAAGAAAAAGAACGAACTGCAGTATGGTATGATGAACATAGCACAGATCAGCATCATTTGACTGAAATCCTCAGATCCACCGAACTGAAAGGACCCCTTAAATCGCCGGCAGTGTTTCTGCAAAGTATGCGGCTTTTTAAGTCTCCCACAGAAATCGATTTGATGAGGACAACGTGCAAAATTGCTTCTGAGGCTATCAACGAAACAATGGCCGAAGCAAGGACGGGTTTCTCTGAGCATCATATCTTCGCCATGGTTGACTTTAAGTGTCGCATGAAGAATGCGAGTTACCTAGCCTACCCGCCAGTTGTTGCTGCCGGCAATAATGCCACAACAATTCATTACATAAACAACACTCAATTGACGCAGAGTGGCGATATGGTACTCATGGATGCTGGATGTGAATATGGTGGTTATACCAGCGACATAACCCGAACGTGGCCTATAAATGGAGAATTCACTGAATCACAGAGAGTGCTTTATGATGTCGTTTTGACACTCCAAAAGGATCTCATCGGTAAGATTTTTTCAAATTAGAAAGTTTAGGATTTTGAAATCATTCTGAAACATTTTGGGCATCTTAGAAATATGAAAATGATCTACGAGATTTTAATGATGATTTAAACGCTCTTGCACACATTACATTGACATTGAGTGACTTTATTACGTAAACGTATTAATATGTAGTTTTCAACTTCTATTTGAATTCGATCCCTGACTTTAAATTCGGAACCATTATCTCTGCTTTTCAAAAGAGGAACTTTCATTTTGAGAAGTTCAGAAAGTTTCTAATTGCTGTTCAGTTTAACAAATTCATTATGTGAATAATTTTATTCCCATAATTACATTAAATTTTGTGTTTTATTTGTCAAGAAAAAACCTGCAATCTTAAAATTTAAAGTGGCAAAATAAAAACGATATTATTTGTAAGATCTTAAAACATTACTCTTTTAATATGTGAGTCTCTATTTTTTATTTCATTTCTGAAGGTATGCTTCTGCGAGAAGGTGGAGAAAACTTGGACAAGTTGTTCGAAACAATGTGCCTGAGGCTTGGAAAGTATTTAAAAGAAGTTGGACTCATACCTTCTCATATTACAAAAGATCAGGCAATAGCAAAGGTACTACCTATTCAAATGATGATTATATAATGCATGTGTATATATGTGGGTTTGATTGTTTATTTAATAAACACAGAGCTAGGAAAATTGGACAGGATTCAAATGAAATTGTCTTTGAAGCTCTCAACAATAAAATGGAAAGGGAAATAGACCTTGAGACCTTGAATTTTCCCTTTGCTGACACAAAACTTTAATATTCATTCATAGACAAAGGAATGGTTGAGAGTTGTAAGTTAAGTCAGTAGACCCAGGTTCTCAAACAAAATTTCACTAGCCAAGTTCCTTTACTTTTAAACTGTGTGCATTTCTGTGAATTTCTACACAAAAGTCTGTCAAAGTTCATATAAAAAAAATTAAATGTTTAGAAATTCCCACAAATGCACATGGTTTCGAAGTAAAGGACCACACTTATTGATATATTTTGAAAGCTTTTTTCATAAACATCGTATATTGTCTTAATTTTGTAACAATTCAAGATTTTTCTCTATTCAATGAATTTATTTTATTATTTATTTTAATTTATAAGTTCAAGTGACCACAGCTCCAAGTAGTTTTCTAATTACTTTCATCTTCGTTATTATTATTTAATTTAAGCAAATTCTAAATCATACTTTCTAAATACACATTAATTTTTTCAGGCCGCTTATTCATTTTGTCCACATCACGTATCCCACTACTTAGGAATGGATGTTCATGATACCCCCCTAATGTCAAGAAGTATGAAACTGATGCCAGGCATGGTTTGTACTGTCGAACCAGGAGTATATATCGCCAAAGACCGGCTAGATGTGCCAAAAGAATTTAGAGGTCTTGGAATACGTATTGAAGATGATGTTTATATTGCTGATTCCGATCGTGTCGAAATTCTTACATCGGATTGTATAAAAGATCGTTCTAGTCTAGAGAACCTTTTAAAAGATAAAACTCAGTGATTGGTGAACATACGGGCTCAAAGCTATGTATAGTAATTTTAAGTTGAAATTTAATCGAAGAGTCTATACATTTTCGATGATACATTAAAAAAAAGAACATTATTTGCGAATGTGGAAATTAAATTTTAAGTGTTGTTAATGGAGGCGAATACTTTATTGACTAGTTGATGAATTTTATGTTGTCATGTAACCGATCATATTTCTCAAGAAAATTAAGAAGATGCCAAGACTTAAGAAGAACGCAAAAATATGGTAAGTTAAGTTCTTTTTTTATTCTTCTCCAATAAATTCATCAGCATCAAAACAAAAGCATCGATTGAGCGTCAACTTCACTTAAAAGTTTTAGGTGGTCCATTTTCTCACAATAAACTGTCAGTAATTTACTCTTGCTGCAACGCCTCACGTAAACACAGCTAATATTAAAAAATCGTTTATAGACAAATTGAAGAAAAAAAAAATGTTAGCCTAGGTTTACATGAAGACTATTTTGAGCCTTGTATCATTTAAATTTCATAAGTGGAAAAAGCAAAAGCATATGAAAAAGGCACCGAGTTAACTGTATCTATCTCGTCTTCGGAAATGTCAGTCAGACTCAAAAGATTTTGTATTTAAAACCAAACTTACAAAACATTTATTCTAAACTTGTTGGCCAGCCTCGTCAGGTATATATTGTACCCCAATGATTCCTTTGAATCCGCCAGCTTATTTCATATTCGAAACTATAAAATGTGTATCCTAGCACTATTCGCTCTGCATACATTTATTTGCTTTTTATAATCGCATATAAAAACAAAACATAAATTTTGTACGCAAGTGCCTAAAAATAAATATGAAAAGTTCTCGATTCCCTGTAGTATTGCTTTCATGTCAAATAAGCTGCTGCTTACGCACGTATTCGAATGGAATTTTAGGTCAAAATTCCAAAGATCGGTGAAGAACTTTCTGATAATTGAGATTAGGCATAGACGAATATTTATATTTTTATTTATATATGTAGGTATATAGATAGATGACTTTATTGTAAAAAAAATAAACTTGTGATATATGTATTTTCATTTTAAATTTTGGGGAGTGCTTGATCCCATATAATGTCTTAAATCACTTAGTGTAGACGTGACTAATTTAGCTCTTATCGTCGTTCTTTTAAGCCGTTTATGAGCTTCAAATCGATGACAACCTCCGAAACTGTAGAAGTAATTGCCTCCTTCTGATCCTTTAATCCATAGAATATCAATTGGTGGAACGTTATCTTGAGTTTCTTCGATCTAAAATATTGTTTGTTTGTATTTTTTTTTTTTTTTACAATTATAAAATTAAAATAAAACTCATTACCTCCAAGGTTGACATTAGAGAATTAACTTTTTCCTCGTCTAAAACAGGTGGAAATGGTCGATGAATAACACTCATAGGGACAACATGTACCTCATCTATGGAAGCACTATGTACTGAAGTATTGTTGGCACACATTTTATTGACTGCAACAAAAAAAAATTTATATAGCAAGTTCTCTAGGCAAAAGTTAACGTTAGAGATGTGAATTAGTTATCCATTAAGTTAAGAATGATGTTAAACAAACTTCCATGGAGACTAACATTCGACTGAATATTATAATTAAGTATTTTCATGTGCTAAAATTGACAAACAAACATGCTCTCCTAAAACCTGACCTCACCTAAGGGTGACCCCTCTCGGCGAGTAAAATAAATTCATATAACTTTTATGGAAATCATTTGACTACAATGTCATTTGTTTTTTTCTCGTCAAGATTGAACAAAAAAACTAGGTAAGACCATATTGGTTATATAGACATTAAATAATAAATAAACAGGGTGATTCGCATAAGATTCGATAAAAAACAGGGAAGGGTAGTTTAATTCAATAAAACGTATGGTAAGGTTTTAAATTTCTCCCTTTTAGGTGAGTGGTGTACTTTTTTTAATGACTTGAAATGGAAAAATAATTATTAAAATACCTCATTAAGACTAACAATTTAATGCTAAATCTGACTTGTGCCGATCTACCACAACTGTTGCCTAATATCAAAAAGGGCTTGGGCAGTACTATTGTGTCGTGTGAAGACTGAGGAAGGTCCACAATATTTTAAGAGAACGCTATAGACCGAGAGCCCGCAAATTTAGGGTGTGTTAGGAAAATTTCACTGGTATTGTTATATAGATCTAAACTTTTTACATGCAAATATGAAAGTCGTGTATTCCGTGGTTGAGGCCTTGTCGGTAATGGTGCATTGAAAATGCGTTTTTTTTTTTTGAAGCCCAGATAAAAAGTATAGCAACTAAAACAATATTTTAATAAAATAAAAGATCTTATCGGCCTAGACATGAAAATGAAGGTCCAAGACGTATTGGGTGGGGACTTCTACATCCAAGACGAAACCAAAGATGAGTATGAAAACCATTTCTAAATAAATTGTAATAGCATTTAAAAATATGTTCCCACTTACAGAAGTTCCCCTCTGACTTTTCCAGCCGCTAGTCTGCCAGATGCACGGAAATAATGCACCACTCCCGACAAAGCCCCAACAACGGTATGCAAGACTTTCATATTTGGATATGAAAAGTTAAGATCTATCTAAAATTACCAGTTAATTTTTGCTATCATTCACACCCAAAAATAGCTTCTTCTAGCACTAAAGCGACAAATTTTTATTTAATTTTCAAATTAATTAATTTGAGTAGTTTTGAAAAAAATATTTTCAAACGTTTTATTCCGTTTTATTCGATTTTCCAATAAAATTAACAAAGAAACCAGCGAAGGTTGGCTATAACCATTCTAAAATAAATCTATCAAAATAGAATCTCAGAAAATAAGTGAAATGTTTTAAATTGTATATTAAACCGAACGAATTCATCCAACGCAGAGCCAATAACGCTTAAAAGGGAAAAGTTATAGTGTTTCAAGTCCTGTTGAATAAGTCAAAGAACAAACCTTCAATATTGATATGATGGTGCGAAAGCTTGGCAGACTAACTGCAAGTGTTTTATCATAAAATCACAAAAAACCACTTCTAAATTGAAATTAATTCTTGATTCTTGCGTCAAATTTTTCATACAATATCCATCATAATATTATATTCAATGAATTGTTGACATATAAATCGAGTACGGAAAAAAAGAAAGAAACCCAATGTACAACAACAACTTGTGTGTGGATAAAACATCGCTCATTAGAAAGAACACCGTCATAACTCAAAAAATGCTGTTTCGAGATAAATGAGATTGAAATTTTCTGTTTCGTGAAAAAGTTATGAAAAACAGCAGTAGTGCCTCAAATAACGCTATCATGGTTGAAATTGAGTAACAATCTGTTACAACATTATATATTTTTAATCTATTTGAAGCGACGCGTTTCGGTTTCATGAACCATCATCGGGCTTGAAAATCTTGACGGTGACTTGAAAAAAAAAAAAATATTTTAAGTTATGACGGTGTTCTTTTTAATAAGCGAAACGCATTTGTCAAATAATAAAACCTAAATTGGGATGGATGGATCACGTGACCTTCGGTAGCGCCTAGTGCAGGCTCTGAAGGAAGTTTGGTCTGGCTCGACTCTCAGTGAGGCAAAAGTTTTTCGATATGAAATTGAACAAAAAGACCAAGTGGCAAAGTGCATTTTCGCGACTCTAATGATTGGCGTGGCAGTCGTGAAATAGTTTTAATTCCAGCCTATAAAAAAACTTGATGGTAGCTCACCCAAGTGTTGTTGTTTCATTAAAAACTTCAATACAAATAATAACTATATACCTTGCCCCAATTGGTCAATTTTCAAGCATCTTCTTACTCTTGTCGTTAGTCAAATATAAGAAACAAAAATTTAGAAATAGTTTATTTTTTGAACTCATCACAGGGTTCGATAAATTTGGTATATTTCAATTAACAGTTTTTTCTAATTTACTAGTACTAAGCTTTAAGAATTGAAATCTATGTATTTAATTATTTAAAAGAAATAAGGAAAAAATGTATTGAATCGATTTCAATAACATACATATCGTTGGCTAAATACGTACATAAAGTCCACTTTTTAAACATTCTGCACGAATTTGTTTAATCACTTTTGTTTCAATATATCGTAGTTGTTGCAGAATCCTTAAGAGGAAATCAGTTTTTATGTAATTTGTTTTTGTTTTTTCGCTCTCCTGTAAAATTAGCCAAAGTTGACTTATCAGTTGTACGTATTTAGCCGACGGCATGCAGTTTCCCTTTTTTGAATTAAAATAGCTTATTTATAAAATCATGAGTAGCAATGGAAATACCTAAATGATTGTTCGCTCTCAGAACTGACGCATGCCATATATGTGTGTAAATCGAGTCAATTTAACTTTGTAAACAAATATGACACAAAATGTAATTTAACAACATCCACATAATAGGTCTGTTTGGTAACTTGAAATTAATTGCGAATTTTTTTTTTTTGAAACCCATAGGAAACAAATAAAACTGTTTTGGGGGAACTTGATGAAAATTGAAGTTAATAAAACTGCCGAAATTGTATAAATTGATGCTTTGACAGATCTGAATTGAAAAAATGTTGGTGCAGAATATTTATTTGTATGTAATTTCTTAGAGAAGAAATTCAAATTTTGCTCGTCTACAACGAAAACAGCTATAACGATTTTGATTAAACTTCGTTCTTATGATTGTTTATGCTTCTTACAACTTTAATCCGGTTTTTGAGGAAATTTCCTTATGTTTGGATTATTGTCGTAGGTATGTAAATAGGTATATGGGTCATTCTCTGCCAACTGTGATTTTTTAATTAAAAATTTTGTTAAAATTAAAAATCAATAAAAATAATTTTTTTTTAATTTTTTTTTGTCTTTAAAATATATAGACATGATATTAAATCTGTTAAATCTGGAACAAAAATATCGGTAAAAGTACTAATCTAGAAGACATGGTGCTGACACTGATTTTTTGATTTTGAATTTAAATACGTTTTAACTCTTTTTGGCAATATTTTTGGTGAGTTTCTGAATTCAATATTAGGTTTTGGAGTTTTAAACTTATTTGTATGCTGGATAATAACTCAACATTTATTGCACGGATTAGTTTTTATTTGTTTTGTCCTAAGTAATGGTACCATTTTTAGTAAAAAAAATAACAAGATTTTTAGCACTATTGCTTGAAATCATTTAATTTAAGTTCATTATAAATTAATGTTCCACGGTACTGACATTTAGCCTTTAATATAACCTCATATCTCTAAAGCTTCGAAAAAAAATTCCATGATAAATTTAATTTATATGACTTTAAAACAAATACAAAATTCTAAAAATAACCTCAAAAAATTTTATTACACGCTTGGATAACAGTACCGCGGTACTGACCTACAACACAATTACGTTAATAAAAAAATTGACTTTTGTTAACAATAAATAAATAGTGTCTCTTTCAAACGCCACCACACAAGTGCCATCAAACTAAAATCAAGATGGCGTTTCAGCCGGAAATCTTTTAAATTCAAAAATAAAATAAAATCTGGGGACACCATTCAATTATTATTATTTAATATGAGAGAAAATATTTTGACTTGATATTCTCAAAATTTTATCAACTAAATAAATAAATTTAAGCAACTATTGTACTCGAACTTCTATGAGAACAACATTTTTATTCAATGATGTATTTTAATAGAAAATAGTAGATTTAATCGGAAAAACAAGGATGGGACATGCCACGGTACTGACATTTTGAGTAAAATTTTTCAAGTCGAGGAGTGTAGAAAATTTTTAAACAATCTCTAATGTAAATTGTAGTATTAACTTATTTCCACAATTCAAACCAAAAATTAATGAGAAAATTTTACATTAAGTTACAAATAAAGCCCCGGACACAAAGAATCACTGTTGGCAGAGAATCACCCATTTGATAATGTCTGGAATATTTTTATTTTATTTATTTATTACGACTCAAAAGGAACTTAATTTTAAGATTAACATCTTTTAGTTAATTAAGCTTTCATAAGGAAATTTAAATTTGATTGAATTAAATAAATTACATAATTAAATTTATATTTATATAAATGTTTTCAATGTTTGAAACAAAATTACATTTATATTCAGATAGAAGAAGTAAATAATAATGAAACAATAAAATCAAATGTAAGTACATATTTACAAAAATGTGTTAAATGCAAACAAAAAATTGAATTACAAAGAAAGAGAAAAAAAAGAGAAGAAAACAGTTTTGTGCAGCAAAAACAATTGAAGTGATGAATGTAATGGCAATTTTAATGATTTGAAACATAAAGCGGTTACAATTTTAATGATTTGAAACATGAAATAATTGAAATTAATGAAGATGGCAATTCTACAAATTCGCAAAATGAGTAAACAAATCCTTTTGAAAACTATTTAATGACTCCGATCTTCTTATTTCACGTGGGAGCAAATTCCATCAACGAGCACCATTAACAAAAAATTGTCTCTCCGAAGTGAGACAAGTAAAACGCAGAATTAAAATTTGATTTGTTCGACTAGAAATTGAGAACTGGATTTCATTATAGGAAAACCAGAATAATCTGGTTATAATTTTGTAGTCTCATACTCGTAAGTCGACAGAATAATATTTAATTTTAAAATCATTTTTTTTATAAACAATAAAAAAACAAAGAAAAAATCCATTTTTGTTTAGTTGTATTTCGACTTTTTTAACACTTTATATCTAGCACAACGTTATTGAACCATTATTAAATACATTTGCAGTATTTACACTATTATAGTTTTGAACAGCAAGATCATGTTCGTACAACCCATTCGTGTATTTTATAGATTGATATAAAACCGCACTATTTAAAATCTGGAACTTTTAAGTACAGAGAAAGTGTAGAAATGATCCATAGATTTATTAAAACAAAAATAAAATTCCTAACACACAAAATGCATCATCATAACTTAAAACTCACGTTTTGTTTGATCTTACCATCTGAAGAGGCAGCGGAAATTTTTGTTTACATCGAATTTACTACGAATCATTTTACGTTCTACGTTTTATTTAATCTCCCTATCATTCAAGATGATTCTATTTGTTACGAAATACATAAATATACCTAAATTCTTATAGAACCATCTGAAATCTTTAGCATTTATATTTTATTTTAATTACCTACTTAGTTCAATTGGGGATGACTTGAAAGTTCTGTTAAGTCTCCGTAAGAAAATTGACATTACTTTTTGTAATGATAAACACAAAAAATTTATCTGAACTTGTGCAGAATTCTCTGTATGCTCACACTTCGGTTGTTAACGATACTGATGAAAAAAAGAATGACTTATGGATAATAAATTGTGAAACTTGTACGATAAGCAAATCAATTATACTGTGTTCAGTATAAAAATGAAAGCATTCAGTTTATTAAGCTTAAAAGTTAGTAAGTTTGTTGGAAGAATTAATGGGTTAACTTGTTGTTTTAAGTTTTTTGTTTGTATAATTGAAAATAATCCAATCTATGAACGATCGACAAAGGATTTTTATTTTTTAAATTTTAATATTTTCCCATTGGTTATAGAGCATCAGCTCTTGGCGCTCCTGTTTCCTCTTAGTCTCCGAATATGATCTCGTTCATTAAAGACTAAAAGCCCTATTCTGCTAAACGTTCGCGTGAATTTTCGTATGCTGAGGAAAACGAATGTTCCAAAAAGCATATAAACCGCGATAGAAATAAAATTTTAACAATTAGATTCTCTGAATTCTTGTTAAAAATTTGAACTCGAAGGATTGAAGAGTTTAATGAATAATTTGTGACAAATAAAGTGAACAATTCACGTGAATTGAAAAGTTCGATCGGATCGGATAGCAGAATAGGGATGTACATTTCGCAGTGATTGGGTACGTTCAATGCATTACGTTTTACATCTGAATTTTCAGAATTCTGAATTTTTAAAGCTTCTGATTGGTGTCATAAAAAGTTAGATGACTTTTCGTGACTTTTAGTTACGTTTCATTTGAATTTTCAGATAAGGAATTCTCATCTGAAAATTCAGATGAAAGTTGTTTGTGGTGGGGGAAGCACTGCACATAAAAGTTGAACATTACAATTTTCTACTTGCTTCAATATTTATTTGAATGAACGAACTTTTTTTTGTATTCTTTTGTGGATTTTTAAATCAACAATTTTTTATATCGATGTTAGGAAAGTTTTTCTATATTTTTGTAGGCCATACATATCAATAAAAAGACTTAGGCCCGTTTGCTGATACTACACATAACGATTTAAGTTGAACTTAAATTCTTAAGGGGTACTTTTTTCATGTCATAAAGTGATACTTAAGAAATTAATTTCAACTTAAATCGTTATGTGTAGTATCAGCAAACCTCCCTTAATGAAATTAATAAACCTGCTGCTGATTTAGTTACAAATAATTTGATCCTCACTAAAACTACCCATGCTCAATGTTTAATTTACGAATGTAATTAAAGTTATATTTTATTTCGCTTTAATGTAAATCTTATTTTTATTGAACCTGCCCATTATGACATTGCAGTCGCTGATTGTGTGATACTGCATGTTTCCTAGTCATTTCTGTAGTCATGTCTATTCGTAGATCACGATGTAAAGGGGATGCCAAGGGGCAAGAATTTGTTTGAAATTTTTGAATCGTTTCAGCATTTGTTTTTTTTGTACACGCCCATAGTTGGATGCCATACGTCCAAACAGGTTTCAGTACTTGCTTGTATAGCATTCTTTTGTTCTGGATATAGGTCAAAGTTCTTAACGAAAACGTTTAAGTAAAACTCAAACCTTTCTTTTCTTTCTTCAACTTTCTTACCATTTATTAAAACTCGTTTTACTAAAATTTCAATTGCCGCTTCTAGAGCCGTGTCGTTTTACTAAAACGCCTTACGGAATTAGGATCAATATTTCAGGTTTAGTTCTTTTTTTTTTGTCTTTTTGATGTGCTCTTATCTTTTTGGCTTAGATTTTTAAGTCATTCCATGGCATTTGGCAGTATTGGCAAAAGATTCAGCCTTGCTGATGATAAAAATTGGAACATTGTTAAGCTTGTTATTGGTTAGGATTTTATGATTTGATTTTGTTACATTAAGTTTGATACACCAATGTTTCTACCATTTTTTCTGGTTTTTGTGAAGAATTTAGATGTTTTAAATCCCATTTGTTCTTTTATTAGTCGTTGGTCGCTTTCTTGTGGAATGGGCCTTAAGATGATAGCGAAGTAGCTGCCGTACAAATTTTTTTTTAGCAAAAAATGAAAATCTTTTTTTTCTCAAAAATGTGCCCAAACAGTAATTTTTTTTAAATAGGCTACCATTTTATAAAACAAAATTTCCAAAAATGGTTATAAATGGTATTCCCATACAACCATTTTTTTTTTTAATTTTTGACTGTCTTATTATTTGTTGAACCGATTTTAATAAAAAAAAATTACACAAGTTTGAATAATTATGGATATCAAAATTTAACAAAAAAAAATTTTGAATTTTTAACTAAATTTTCAAAATTATTTTTTTCAGAATTCGATATTTCGAAAATGGGTACCTAGATGATTTTGTTTTCAAAATTAATGTTGTAATTCCGCATTAATAAACACTAAGAAATGGCATACCTATTTGTTTTCTTAAAAAATGGAAAAATGTTTACAAAATTTTATATATGGGGAATTTCACGTGAAGCGGACTACAAAAAAACGGGAGGGTCTTGAAAATCATTAAATTTTAGGTTATTTATACTTATTAAGAACTTTATGTAGTTCTTAATATGTGTATTAAATTATTTTGATTTTTGAGGCCTGGTGCTAGATTTATGGGCTTGTAAAGTTTCGACAAGCTATGGGGTAGTCTTTTAAAGCAATGTGTTTCTTAATTAAATAAAGAGATAGAAAAATTATTCTAATTGTGGAATATGTGACAATTAGATGTTCTGTCAAGATGACATCAAAACCGGAAATCGATTTTTTTGTTGGTAGAAAACCGGAAGTTAGCATTTAAATTCAAATTTTAGATAACTTAGACCCTTTTGATATTTTTTTTAGATCTTAAAATTAACTTATATAATCTAAATACTGCATGTCAAGTTTTAGAGTGGGATTCCCATTCGTTTAGAAGATACATAATTTTCAGTGAGAAGCCGCCATGTAGAAACCATTTATATGAAAAACCGGAATCAAGTTTTAAGTTTTGATGGTTTGATTTTCGTCATGGATTTTATTTAATATTGTAGACAAATAAAACGGGTAGAAAAATTCAAAACTCCACTCATCTACATAAAGATCAATATGCAAATCAAATTAAAATTAAATTTTTTTTTTTTATTTTGAGATTTTTAATTCAAGACAAATATGTATAGTTATTTTTTAAGTTTTTATTTACTTATTATTATTATATTTTTTACAAAAAAAAATTTAATTTAATCCAAGTTGACAGCACGAACTCCACGTACAACTTTATCAGCCTTCTTTAGAGTAACTAAATTATCAATCTGCCTAGCTCGCAATTTTCCCCAAATAATATAATTGCTTAATCCCAAGATTTGAGCTGCATTTAAAGCAGCTGCTTCAGGATACAAAACTGTAGCACATCCAAGACCTGAAGGTAGATTTAAACTCGACCACACATCTGTTTGGACATTTTCCGGCTTCAAAGGTGGACAATTGATAACAGGATAAGTAGTGCTTCCTGACAACACCGGTCCCAATCCATTGGAACGTCCAGCAACAGTGATGAATACTAACTTACTCAAAACGCTTTCATAATCACGCATTATTTTCAATGAATCTTCAGGACCTTTATGTGCGGATGTAACTCTTAATTCGGTATTAAGTCCCAAACTTTGACAGACTTTAGCAATTTTTTCACAATGAGCTGTATCCGATGCACTTCCCATAAGAATTACAACCAAATGATCGTTTTTCGGAATGATACCTTCTAGTTGCTCAGAAGCCCAAGCGAAATTCTTTTTAATCGTATTCAAATCAGAGTCTGAGACAGATGTTAGCTGACGATAAACATCTTTGTCGACTCGTAATCTTTTATCTCCAGCAGGCCATAGACGCCATGAATCCGAATCAATGATATCAGCTAGAACGATGTTTCCTGGAATCAAATAATAAAAAAGTTTAAACCTTTATAGTTACTTAAATATCAGAACGAGTCATAAAACTTGTAGTTGACAAAATAAAACAAAAAGATTAAAAGGTGTCGCACCATATGATTGTCATTGCCTCAATGAATGTGACGATTAGTGGGAAAATTGAGGTGTTCAGATATTAAGTTTGTAAGTTAATCATATGCCCATGTTTTGAATTTCACTTATTCTAAATTCAAATAATAGAGTTGAAATTTTGTTGATCGAAATAAAAATTGTGAACTTGAATTTTGAAAAAAATGAAAACTAAAATCGGTCTTCCACATTTCGAACTGCTTTATTTTTCGTTCGTATTCATTCCACTTTGTTCCTGCTTTACTTCACCCGAAAAATATTTCACCTTACATTTTTTTGTTCGCCCGGAATTTTAAAAGCTATTGTGAGTTTCGTCCGAACGAAATTTCGTTCGCCTACTTAAAGAAACTGAAAATGAATTTTCGCAATAAGGGGAATTTTTCGAAAATGAAATTTCGGCTGAAACTCACAATAAGGTTGAATGGCTTTACATTTCGCCCGAAATGAATGTTCAAAATAAGGGAAATTTTTCGAACGTGTGAAACTCAAAATAGGCGAAAATTGAAATTTCAAATTTTCCGGGGGAATTTTGTTCGGTTGAAACCCACAATAAGGCTGAATATTTACAGTTAGACAGATATGTTGCTAATATTGAATTATAATATAGAATTCATAAAATGTAAAATTTCAGCAACGTGCAAAGTTTTCTTTTAATTTCTGCAGACAAATAATTTCAGTTAGAAAGGAGTTAGGAGTATTAATCATGTCGATTATGGAATCCGAAATACTGAATCCGCAGTGATTCTCGGTACAATGTTCTCTTCTCTTTTCATTATAAATGGGTAAAGAGAAGTCCAAGAATCTCTGCGGATTCAGTATTGCGGATTGCATAATCGACATGATTGTTCCCTCTCAACAATAACACCAAATTTTTACTAAACTTGATTTGACTGTTGACCTTTATTTTGTAGTGATACAGTATTCTTATAGTTATGAACTCGGGGTACTTCTTTTAATGTAGATAGGTATCTTTTTTATTAATTTAGTGTAACTCTATTAAAACTTGTTTTAAACCTTTTCATGAAAATCGAAATTGAAAATAAAAACTTCATTACCTTCTTCATCAATTCCAAATTCGACCTTCATATCTATGAAAGCACAATCTCTTGTTGCCCATGCCTTCTCCAAAACCTCAAAAACCATGATGCTCATTTTACGCATAATGTCGATTTCATCTTGACCTGAAAAACAAAAATGAAAAATAAATTTGTTTTAAAAGTATTTTCAGGATTATCAGAACTAAAATTTAGTAGAAAAACAATAATATACAAAGACCACGCCTATTTTTGTAAACAAATTAAAAAAATAATAATACACAAGCTTATCAAAAATGCTCATGCGACGTCAAAAAAGTTCAAACCAGTCAATTTTTAACTTGAAACAAAAAAACAAAATTGCAAAAATAAGTTCAGTTCATGATCTGGGCACACAATTCTTGATATTCTTATCTTCATTGGTGTCAGTCCCCAGCAGAGTTTCCATCATAAAATTGATTCATAACAGAGACCTCATAATGCAGCATGTTCGATAAGGTTAACATTTTATTATTATTAATTATAATTAGAATTTAAATTAAAATCTTGTGTTACCAATGAGAACTCCATTAAATGTCAATTTGGCTGATAAGATTTGTTCGTCAGACCACTGAGGATCATGATTTGCGTCATCTTTGAAAAAGGTTTCCTGCTTTGGTGGAGCAAATCTGAAAAAGAATAAAAATTTTGTTTTTATAAATGTATGATAACAAACGTTGAAGTAAACAACAATATTTATATTTTCTAAATAAGCAGAATCATAGGTATAATTAATAAGTACGTACCTACCTAACCTACCCATGTATTTTCTTATGAATTTATCTCCTGAAAAAGCTGATGACATAGTAATAAATATGCTGATAATAATATAAATAGTAATAAACATTTTGTTTTTTTATAAATAATAAATCGAATTTAATAAATTAAAAAACAACATATGTATATTGATTATGAATCTTAGGTAAAAATATTTTTATAGAACTATGTATGTAGAAAAACAATAAAAATCATACAGTAAATATAAAAATAACAAACATCAAAATTTGTGTATATTAGACCAATTTATACCAATTAATTTTACTAAGAACAAGTAACTTCCCAACACACTTCAAAGGTATATTGTTGAATTTTGAATCCTTTAGAAATATTCTTAGTGGATTTTATAATAAAAAATATCTTATTTCTTCCTTTTATTTTCTTTTAATAGTCTAATATCAATCTACAGTTAATAAAATATACTACTTTACAACAGCTAGAGTTTAATATTGCCTTATGCATCATTTAAACGAGTGACGAAATATATTGTAACTCAATTGTTTCGTATAACAGGATTACTACGAACTATTGGTATAAAATGACAGAAATAATTCCACTTCATAACTCGTATAAATGAGGCATTGTACTGGCAAACGTATAAACGTTATGTTAATTGGCTAAAGAAGTAATCATAAAAGTACATAATATGCATAAGAAGTACATATTTATTTTCGAATCTTACAGTTAAAACACATTTTTTTTGTTTATACCATTAAATTGCAAAATCCTGTGTTTAATTCATCTTAAGTCTTACCGGAGTTAATCGCTAGTGATTTTTTTTTAGTTTGGTACCCACTTAAGAATTTCGTCATTTCAAATGAAATCGAATTTCAATTTCACGTGAATTGAAATGCCATATTCTACAATTTCGAAATCACTTCGAACTGTCACCATTGTCAAGGTGCATCAAATTTTAATTTTTTTTTTTTAAGTGAAATTACACTACAGATGAAAATAGATTCATTATTATTGGCATTTATAAGGGAAAAAAGAAAGCGGAACTCTAAAGAGAAAATTAGCCGAACAATTTGTGAAAAAAATCTAATCAGCCTTATCGCCAAATAAATGGGAACTTTTTTTCCCGGGGAAAAAATATTTCCAATTGCGAATCTCCCACGAAATAATTTTTCCCCAAGAACTTACTTGGTTAAATTTTTGCATTGACATAAGAAAAGAATTTCCTGGAAAAATTATTCACGATAGCTTTTTTTCTAAAAGGAATATTTACCCAAGATGATTCGTGATAGCAAATTTCCCAAAATGGGAAAAAACTCAGCGGAAATTTTTTTCGCGAGAATGAATCGAAATGCAGAACATCAATTTTCATTTTCGAAATTCCAATTCACTTTTAGCATTTCGAACGAATTTTGGAAAACCCAAATTCAACTTCGTCATGTGAATTCACAATAAGTCGAATGCAGAACATGGGCATCAATTTCAATCGAAATAAAATTCAATGTTCTACATTTCGAATATTTTCACAAATTTCGGCAATTACTTCGAACTGTCAAAATTGAAAGTGCATCAATTTTGAATTGTTTTGAAAGAGAAATTACGCCGCAGATGAAAATGGATGCAATTCAATGGCATTTTTTAAGGAAAAAAACGAAGTGAAAGTCCAGATACAAAATTAGAAGAACAATTTTGCGAGAAAAATCAAATATATTAAATTTCCCTGACATATCATGAAAGCGTGAGTACATATAAATATGATTTTTGTTTATAAATTATTTATTCTTACATTCGGATGTTATTTTTTCACCTAAAATAATAATAAATAAATACTAAAAAAAGCAAAAAATATTGTAAGCTTACATTTTGGACCAAAAAATACAAAACTATTTATTATTTGCAACCGTACCAAATAAACAAAGTATGTATAAACTATGTCAATGGAATAGATACATTCAGAAAATAGAATGAACCGAAACGCAGAACATCAATTTTTATTTTCGAAATTCACAATTAGCATTTCGAACGAATTGTCAAACACCCAAATGCCAAGCTGACAATTAGTGCAAACTTCAACTTTAAATAAAACAAAACAAAAAATTGTCTTGATTTATTTTTACCTACCATAGTAAAAAAAAATGCACTGAATAAACCTCCTTCCCAAAATCCATTCTATCTATCACTTGTACTACCAACTACTCCCTATCACAACTTTATTTACAACCTTTCTAAAAAAATGTTAAACAAACATACCTGTAGCCTTCAGGTACCCCGGGATTTCTCTTTAAAAACGATCCAGTAGCCAGACGTCTGGTAACCCACTCAATAGGTATCATGGCACATTTTTTCGCAATAAAAGAAGTAGGCGAGCATGGTTTAACGTACGCAGTGTTAAGGCCTTAATAAAAAAAAATCAATAAAATAAAACTAGGTACACAAAAAAAGAAAAAAAACATGGAAGAAAACCCACTGAAAATAAAGAACTTACCACATGTATTCAATATCTGGAAAACCAATCCATTAGTTTTATTTGAGATTTCAGCCTTGCCCTCTAATTCGTGAGATCTCAGACCATCCTGAGCAGTTATACGATCTTTGCTCAATAGCAAACATAAACCAGAGTGCTCCGGAAGATCGAAAACTTGTTTTGTTTTGCCCTCTTGAATCAATTTACCCAAAGTGTAACCCTCAACTGGAATTTGGATGAAAAAACAAAAAAAAATTGTGACAGTTCAGACCATTTATAGAAAGAAAAAAAAAAAAAAGAGGTTAACTCACTTTTGGTAACCATATTTTCAGTCTATTTTTGTACAATTTAAAAGAAAATACAAAAAACAAATAATTAACTTGAAGGGAAATATATGTATCTACAACTAACAACCTACAATCGATCGCTACAAAAATGAAAAATGTACTAAACTCAAGTTGTACATCTGTGATCAATTTGTTCCCGTTCAAAACGCAAATAAAACAAACACTATCAAACACCGGCTTCACTACATTCACAATAGCTTGAGTGGTTATCTAAAAAGACAACACAAACATATATATGCCAGTAAGACCTAGGGTCTTATAAATTAGGCAAATGTTAGAAGGAATATAAGGATAGGATAGATTTTTGATTATTTTCTAAGGTCTTCCCTTGTTTTCATCTAGAAAATAAAAATGTGTTTTTTTTTTATTTTATTATTTAAGCTCCGACTAGCAGCTCTGGCTTCCCTATACACCCCGGATAACTTGATTAATACTTGTGTTTTTTTAATAATTTTTTTTTCACCCATTTAAAGACGTGACTTTATGGGTTATTTCTATGGAGTCTGATCAAAAGAACACAAGTCCAAAAAAAATTTTTTTGAGATAAATGCATTTTAAAGTTCTAAAATTTACTATAAATCCCGTTAAAAAAAAACAAACTAAAGTGTTGTTAGGACCAGGGAACATCTTATGAATCGGGTCACTTAGGACCAGTTTCACAGTGCACACTTAACAAAATAAGTGGTACTTAATTTACCCATTTTGGCACTTTAACCGCAGTTTTACTACCTGCGTAAGTGGAACTTAAGTGGCCAACATGAGAGACTTAAGTGTCACTTATTCCGATAAGTTTACACTGTGAAATTGGGAATTAGTTTTCCATATTTGGCACTTAAGTGACACTTACTTCACTGTGAAACGTCCCTTAGACCTTTACTGTCAAATTAAGACCAAATGAAAATAGATTTCTTCTTCTTTATATAGTTCTGCTTCTATAACTCAATTTATTCATTTAATTTCAGGATACATTTTAAGTAAAAATGCTAAGCGTAGAGAATTTTCGTCACTTAACTTAAGCAGGAAGAAAACTGCTTTTTTTTCTGTGAAGGCGTCTCCAAATTCTCAATGTCATTTTCAGAGTACATCAAATTTTGTCGTAAAACTTTTCACCGTCGATTTAATAACTTGTAGGGAATATCGTTACAAAACAAATTGATTGTGAAGTGTAAAACTTACGATACAGTCTACCATTTTCTGTTATTTTATAGCTTTTCTTAATTCAAAATTTAGCGTAAAAAAAGTGAAAACATATCCAGCCTTATTGTGAGTTTCACCCAAACAACATTCCGCCCGGAAATTTTGACATTTCACTTTTCGCCTATTGGGAGTTTCACCGGAAATTTAATGTTCGCAAAATTCCCCTTGTTGTGAACATTAATTCCGGGCGGAATGTAATGCCAATGACAGCCCAAATATTTACTTATTTTTAGTTCGGATGAAACTTACAGTAGCTTTTAAAATTCCGGTCGAACAAAAAAATTTGGGTCAGTAAAAAAACGCAATAAAATATAGTAGATCTGGTTCTTTCCTCGCCCGCGGTATCCCAAATCTACCCCAAAATTTGTATTTCTTTATTTCTAACACGAAAATGCCAGAGCTTTCGATTTTTTTTTAGTTTATTTCATTTAAATTCTCAAGCAAGAATCTACCCAAACATTTTACCTATTGGGTTCAATCATGTGATACAGAGTGTACAAGGTCCTCTCTGGATGGTGACACCGACAACGTCTCTGGTAAGTGGTAGGTTTTGATAATAGAAACAATCAACTGTTGCATCGCATTTCGCCTACATATTATATTGAATCTGTTGTCAGAGTGGAATTTTATTGGAAAACTAAAAAAAAAAAAAAATAAATAACATGAACTCGATCGTAGTCGATCGTCTGTGGAAAAATACAAAATAAATATTTTCACCCCTGTCAAATGGAAATGATAGTGCGGCCTGGCATTGGCATACATGCCAAGTGCCAACATTTATGATTCAAGAACAAGAACATATTTCTAATAAAATAACGTCATGGCAAAACGCACAATATGCTCTGTCTTGGTCTTTCTTTTGATATTTTGAGAATGAATGACCTGTGAGTGTAGATTCTGTTTCTCTTGTACTTATTACAAAAAAGCACGTGTTTGCTGGTGTTTTTTTCAAATTATATGGCAATGTATGGATGGAAAGGCAATTAAGTAAAGAAACAACTTAACTTCTCAATTTTATATTCGAAGAAGCGATTTCAGCAGCCGAGGAAAATTAGACAAAAAATGATCAAACCTCGATCAAATTTCGACAAAACTGAATTTTGGGGAAGAGATTTTTTGTATTTCTAAAATATAATTTTGAAATTATGCTAAATTTGGACCAGTTTTTAGGAGAGGCTAAAACATTATGAAGATAAAAATTGTGGAAGCGGAAATATATGCTTTTTTTTTTCCAAGCCCAAAGAAAACAAATAATCCCAAGCGGGCTTAGCTGAACAACTTAAGCGCACAGAAAAACTGTGTTACCGGCTGAGTCCAATTTTGGCATACTCTTTCACACATATCGGCCGGTATCTCACGAATGAATGCATGGATGTTGGCTTCCAGTGCGTCAATCGAAGCGGGCTTGTCCCTATAGACATTAGCCTTGACATACCCCCACAAAAAATAGTCTAATGGTGTCAAATCGCACGATCTAGGCGGCCAATTGACCGGCCCGAAACGTGAAATTAACTGTTCACCAAACTCGCCTCGCAATTGCGCCATTGTTTCGCGTGCTGTGTGGCATGTGGCACCGTCTTGTTGAAACCACATATCATGCAAGTCAAGAACTTCCATTTCGGGCAAAAAAAAGTTTGTTATCATCGCTCGGTAGCGTTCACCATTGACAGTAACGCTGCGATTCGCATCATCTTTGAAGAAATATGGCCCAATAATGCCGCCGGCCCATAAACCGCACCAAACAGTGGCTTTTTCGGGATGCATTGGTAGCTGTTGCAATGCTTCTGGCTGATCTTCACTCCAAATGCGGCAATTGTGCTTATTTACGTACCCATTCAACCAAAAATGAGCCGACCATAAAATGGAAGCAGCGCGCGATGAACATTTCGAACCGAGCACGAATTTTGATAGTAAAATTCAATAATTTGCAAGCGTTGTTCATTTGTAAGACGATCCATGGTTAAATTGCAAACCAAACTGAAGCTGTTTGACAGTGACACAAGGTACTAAACACACGTCAGCTGTTAAAACCAGTGTTGCCAAAACCAAACCAGCTAAAAAATCACCCGTTATTATATTCCACTGTAATTTTAGATGAGAGGGCTAATAAAATGTTAACAAAAAAATATTTTAAAACCTAAAATTAATTTTAAGCATGGCAATAGCGATATCTTTACACGTCATGGACTTTGCGGTGCATCTCTTAAGTTCATCCGACAGTAGCTAAATACGCAGTTTTATTGCGTGAATAGTATTTTTGTAATATTTTTTTTGTAAGAGTTTAAAATTTTTTTGTTAAGGTTTTTCATTTTTGAAAAATTATTATTAAATTCAAACCTTCATTTTGATTAACATAAAGTTAAAGTTCTTGGTAAATATGCTAGGTATAATAGCTATGGCCGATTTTTATGTTGCTTAACATGATGGGGCAGCTTTGAACGAAACGGTTGGGGCACCTTTGAACAGGTTTCAAACTACTTATTGAAAAAAATTTATAAATTTTTTATCCGTTCAACAGATGGACACTGAAATCAAAGTTTCAAAGAGACTTTTAGCTGCAAAAACTTTGTTTTAATCTATTTATTTCCAAAAGTCTATTTTCTAAATAGCGAGTTAAACCTTTCAAAAGATTTTATATCCTATTAAAGTTTTGTGTATATTGAGCTCTTCATAAATAACTTATTCATACAGTTTATTGTTTTCTTCAATAGATATACTTTCATTATTTATTGTTAAAAATAATTATAAATACTTCCATTCAAAAGTGCCCCAGGTATGTTCAAACCTGCCCCACATGTGGGGTACCTTTGAACACAAGGACGTAGTTCGTATTTTAATAAAAATAAAATATCAATCTTTTTTAAATTTAATCAAAAATGGGATTAAATTAAACTTTAAATACATCTCTTGAAGTGACGATAACTTACAGGCTAATAATTCCATTACACTGGGTTTTTGGAGGCTCTAAACCAAAAAGTGTTATTTTTAAAAATAATTAAAAATGTACCTTCAATTTTGACAGTTAATTGTACAGTAATTGAAATTTTTTTTTGAAAACAAACAAATTGTAGAATAAATAATTTTCGCCCATGTTCTGCATTCTACTTATTCTGAATTCACATGACGAAAATCGGGTGTTATACAATTCTTCCGAAATGCTTATTGTGAATTGGAATTTCGAAAATGGAAATTGATGTTCTGCATTTGGTTTCATTCCATTTTCTGAACAAATTCCATTCACTTGGTTTATGCTTTGTGAAATAATTCCCGCTATATCAGCCAATCATTAGATAGTTCGTCTAATTTTTTCTCAGATTTTCGCTTCCTTTATGTCTCTTAAAAATGCTTTTCAAAACAATTAAAAATGGATGTACCTTCTACATATTTTGACAGTTCGAAATAATTGCGAAAATTTCGAAAACAAACGGAAACATGGAATTTCATTTCCAGTGAAATTGAAAATCGATTTCAATTCTATTTCGTTCAAAATGTAGAATATGTGCTTCTAATTTCAGTGGATATTTTTCGATATATGTATTTAAAAAAACTGAATTCCACCCCCCGAAAAACTTTAACCTTGCTTTAAATTTTGGGTCCTTTTTATAAGAAATTCTTAACACATAGAAATAAATCTCCACCAGAATTCACCTTTGTCGAAATTTGTTTTCAGCTTAAAGCCCAAAAAGCAGATTTTTTAAAAAAAATTTGCAAATTATGAACAGTAAAATAAAAGAATTTGGAAAATTTTAAACACCAAAATGTTAAGAACAATTTTTTCTAGGGGCGATATCCGTTACTTTTTTATTTAAATTGTACCTCGACATATTTTTTTTAAATGAGTTTTCAAACTTTTAAGGTTATATTTACTTGCGATTTATAGGAACTATATGGCAAGTTATGAATTCGTAAAAAAAAATCGAACTCGGGATTTTGCTCAAAATTGACATTACGATGATGCGAAGTCGAAAAAAGTGGGTCTCGCAATTCTGTCGATATAACTTGTGGCCAGCGAATGTTAAGGATGTGGCGTAGACAGCGATTCACAAAAGCCTGCAATTTTCTCGAGATGGTAGCCGAGACTTTCCAGGTTTCACAAGCATATAACAGCACGGATTTCACATTGGATTCGAAGAATCTAAACTTTGTGCGTAAGGAGATTTGACTGGTACAAAAATAGTACATACTAAAATATGATTTTCTAAAGCCTAAAGGGAATGTTTTTATTTCATGTTCAAATTATAGCAAAAGGTAATAATTAACACACAGATACACACAAATATGTTAAGATGCTGTTCAGTTGTTACATTTTTATATCCTATATTGTATATATACATATTATGTATGTACATATGTCTATGTATACTTACGAAGTGAAATATTCAGAATTTATGGACTGAAAAAGTAAAAAATTAATATAAAATATTAGTTTCTATCTACAATGTTTTTTTTTTCTAAATACATGTGTTCATATTTTTGTTTTAGTTCTGTAAGCCTCAACTATACTTGAAATTTTCGATTTCAGAGAAAATTAACATAATGTAATTAGCCCAGTCGGAATAAACATTTCATCTTGAAATTATTTTACTGTACACTTTTCTTTCACAAATCGTTAGAGGGGAAATAGGGCTGGAGCTTAAGCCGCCATCTTGGAATTTTCTAATTGACTTGAAATAAAAAAAAATAAAACAACGGCAACACTTACAGTGTCATGTTATATCTATTTTAAATCCAGAAATCCATTCTTTAATTCTGCTTCTAAATCAAATTATTTCATTAAAAAAAATTAATTTTCAAACTAAAAATTTTGGAATTAAAAAAAAATTCAAATTAATTTTTTCAAAATCAATTGAGTCAAACGTTATAAACCAGATGCTAAAATGACCGTTTGTAGGACTTAAAGGCCGTTAAAACCTATTTTGAACCAATAATTCAACAAAGTCCATTAAAATAGTGCTAAGTCTTCTACTATGAACTGAACTTAACAAAAATTGCGTATTGACAAAGGTTCTCACTAGTCAACTGATGAGTCCAAGATGAGATCGCCGGGACGAAACGCCAATTTTTGTAGGACTTAAATGCCGTTAAAAGATATTAATGACCCTTAGTTTTTGAGAAAAATGTACAACAAAATGTACTTTACTACTTTTTTAGTAAAAATATGATTTACATGAGCAATTTAAACCAAGGATTGAAGCCAAATCAATAGAAACTTATTTCTGATATTTCTCAAAAGTATAAGACATTTTATGTGAAAGGTTAGACCAAAATGAAATATTTTTTGGACTTGAAATAACAATTGAGTCATCAGCTTTTTATGTGGCATCAAAATAATCACTGATTTCGCAAAACTTAAAATTAAAATTTTCAATGATGAGTTTCAATGAGAGCTATCACTGGCACCTTAGGTAATTTTTTTAGAAAATTCAAAACGGCGGCTAAAGGTAGAACTATAATAGTCGGATGCCAACGTAAGTAGTCGTACGAAACGAAACGAATACAAAGTATTCATATGGCGTGCCTATAGAGGTAAGCTTCGTTTCGACTAATTTTCGTTAACTTTTGCTTTCGGAAGTGAAGAGCGCTCACCAACCGCTCCATGCGTAAGTGAACTGAGAGAATTTTCTTCCGACATCTTGCGACTATTATAGTTCTACCTTTAGTTTGCAGCCCGATTTTCCCGAAAAACTACACTACCCCCTCTAAAAGCCCTTCCACACTATCCCACTGAGTATTAACACAATGCAAAAAAAGTGGGAAACAAATCATAATAGGGTGGAAATAAAATATGAGAGCCCATCTTACACAGCATGATATTCCAGCCTACACAATTTGACATGTGTTAATGAATGAGAATTTTTAGAAATCACACATTTCATCACATTTTTATTGAGGTTAAATTAAACTGTATGTGATAAAAAAATGAAAAGGCCTTTATTTCTCTCCCACAAATTTGGCAGTAACATGGAATTCTTTCCCACTTTCAATTTGACATGTATCAATACTTAGTGGGATAGTGTGGAAGGGCTTTAACGAATTGTGAAAGAAAAGTGTACCTACAGTAAAATTTTTCCCAAGTCATAATTCCCATAATTAGTTGCAAGGTATTCTCTACATATGGCAATTTTAATTTTTGTTTATAAAACATTTCAATCACTAAATCACACGCATTTTTATGTGATTCTCTTGAGGAGAAATTCGAATGTTTGTTTATTTATACTCATCTTTGGAACGGAGCTGCCAATTGCCATACAACGGTTTCGGTTTTAATCAAATTTTATCAAAAATTGCTTTAACGATTTTGATTAAACTTCGAACCTGAAATGTTTAAAACCAATTGCAATTTAATACTGCGTTTTAAGATTTTGCTACAAAATTCACATAACGGAAATGGGGTTTTAAATTTTTTTGCTGTTTCTGTTATGATTTTGCAATCTGGTACTTCACAATAGTATACAAAATATTGAATTTAAAAATTTTAAAAATATTTTTTTATATAAACAAAAAAAGGTTTTTTTTAGTTTCTATGCAATTTTGTAATTGAACCATAACCATTAATTTGAAATCTCTAGCCAATTATAGTTTTGAAATTTTGAACCACAAGAGCAAGTTCGTGCATTTTATTTGTTAAGCTGAGCCAAGACATTAAGTCCCCTACAATGGTATTGGTTTGGTTTGGTTTAGCGTAAAAAAAACCTCGGATAAACCGTAAAAGTGTGATTATAGTTTCCCCCTAAATTGAGTAACTTGTGTGAGACAACATTTATTATTATTTAGTTGTTTTTTGTTCGATTCGTTTGCTATACAAAGGGACACGGTAGCTAAAATTGACTCGAGTAAGTTTTGTTGCCTCGTAAAGTCTCTCAAACTGCTTGTTAATTTAAGTCGCATCAGTCAGTTTGGTAACGTAGACTTCTCCTCAGCTATAGTGAAGGAGTTGTTTTATTTTTGTTTTTTTTTTTTTACGAAAAAAAAAACAATAGAACTCTATTCTTACAAACTCGTGATAACAAGAATTAACCTGCATCTGCTAGGGTGCTATTCAAAAACTATACAACCAGATATCGATAATTCATTTTGGCGGAAAATTATTATAAATTGTCTACATAATATTCTTTTTTTTTATAAAAATTCCCGGCGCCGAACTTGTTTTCCGGTAACAAATATTGTGAGTTTTTGTAAGTTAATATAGAGCTACATTACGTGTAGATATTTCATTTTAAGATCATTCGGAATTAAATGCAACCAACCTGTTTGAAAATTTTCATTCATGAAAACTTAAATTCACACATTAAAATTATGAAATAATAGTTTACATAAGTTATAAATATACCTACGCACGTGGTTTTACCAACCGAGAGAAATGACAATGAATTCATATTTAAAAATGCTTAACCAGTTCGAGGTGTTCGGTCTATTTTCGGAAAATTAAGTTCAATAGTAGATACAATTATTGTTGTGTACATATAATAATATAGATATGCTGTTTTTTTGACGAATTGGGTTATGTTTTGTGTTACCAATATGTTGGCTTTATGGTGCGCATAATTACATATTAATTCAAACCAAAAAAAGAAGACGTTTGTGTCGAGATATTGAGTTCTGAGAATTTGCAATTTTAAACCAGTTTCTTTCTCTTCGTTTAACTCAGTTGTGTGTGACGTGTATTTGAATTTTTTTGCAATATGACTCTATTTTTTTAATCTATTGATTTAAAAATCGAAGGTTTTTTTTTTAACATATGTACATACATACATATGTTATATTTTTATAGATGTATATAGCTAAATACATAATGTTGTAGGTATATAGGTAGGTATAATTAACATAAACTTAAAGTTTTTTTTATTAAAAAAGTTTAATTACTCGTGGCGAACAATTTTTCAAATACCTAACATAAGGTTTGTTCGATGTTTTTACCCCAGGGCGACCTGGGGAATGTCAGTCTAGTGTCAAAAAACTCAGGGCTGCTCGGGTTTTTATTTTATTTCGAACGCTTCAGTGCTTCAAGTTTCACCATCTGTTTTTTTCGTTAATTTAATTGTTTCATAGACTGTTGTATATTTCAGCATTTAGTTTATAATGACATGAAAACAAATAATTAACAAAAATTATCAACATAATAACTTATATTTACCGAGAAAGTTTTCATCAACACTTGTTTTTGCCTGATTGCCAACAGTCGAAAAAAGTGCTACATAAAATGCTAGAGCTAGTCCAGGGCAACCCAGTGCGCCTCAGGGCTGACATCGAAAAAAACCTATTATTACTCCAAGTACAACTGCACTCTGCAATCCAAATTGTAAAATAAAAAAATTGCTGATGCTCATATTGAAAGTACATATTTGCATATACATACTTTGACTATGTCCGCCTGAAAGTACTTATTTGCATATACACATGTAATAAAAAATTTAAATTTCTTTTTTGTAAATAAAGCTCCCCTGAAGAAGACGGCAAAATATAATGAAACATTTTTTCATTTAATCACCAATACGACCAACACAGCCGAAGAAAACTAACTTAACCAATTCTCGAAAAATTCATATAAAATTCAACTTGGTCAAAAAACGTCACTATTAACACAATTTATATTTTGAGCAAAACTAAATAATTGACAAATGTCACAATTTTCCACACCACCTTCGTTTTTTTCCTAGTGGTCGTAAGTTGGGAAATGAACATTTTTCGTAAAATTAATTAAAGAGCCGGTTCATATACCACTTTAATATTTTGATACTCACTTGAATTTGTTGTGAATTTCATACCAGTGAACCTCACTTTTGTATGAAAATTTATTGTCACTCGAACTGAATACTAGGCTTAACTTGTTATGTTGTTTGTATACTTTTTCAAAATCTTTTCAATTATGAACTTACAATAATAGCCCTTCTGGAAATATTCCTTCATTCTCAAAAACAGGTCCAACTATGTATATTATATTTCTCGATCTCTCTGATGTCAAACATTTTCGTCTTGTGTGAAGCTCGCAAGCCGAACGCAAGGTTTAAGCTACATATGTATATCCTTCGCAGCTCACAAGCTATAAATCAATCAATCGCCAGGCGTACTGTTTGAAGTTTTTACTGAACACTTTAATGAGATGTCGGTTACAAGACAAAATTCAGTGAAAAGAAAATTGTTCTGAGTGAAACCTGAAGCGTTCACACGTATTGAAATCTTATTCTTGATTACGAATTGAAAAGATCACAAGACTTTGTAGGCTATAATCTATTTACACCTTTTTATTTTTTGATACCACAAAAGCGACATTCCGACTTACGAGTGTGTCTTCAATCTTCCTTAGGCCTGACAAAATTTAAATATTATGGCACCTATTACAATATGACTCGCTAGTCGAATGAAACTTTTGGCCTCTTTTAAAGTCTTTTCATATTTTCCCACAAACCAACTTAGCATAGCAACCACATTATACTAAATAAAGATCTAAAAACGATAAGTAACTGGATGATGCAACATAGATAAGCTTTGTTTATATGTTCCCGTGCGAAATATAAAATGCCATGCAAAATTATTAGGGATCGCAAAAAAAAACTATCCATTTCTTGCCATTAACCTTGTTTGATCAGGGTAAATTAAACACGGATTGCTTGCACTAAGGCAAACATTTTTGACCTTGGATATTATACAATATGATGCACAGAATATAAGCGGAAAAAAATGGCTGCAGGTAGAAAATTTAAATGTCATAAAAAACCTTTCCTTCTTTTGTTCAAACATTCCATTACTTATTTCATTACATTTTTTTAAGGACATTTATTTCCAAGAAATTATTTTTTACCTGAACCGAAAATAGATCCAATCCAAGATGTGAAGCAGTAGGTATCTCTTCAACCACTCACCTCACAGTAACATAACAAATCGAATTATCATTTTAACCCCTCAAATCAGTTGACCTGTAGCTGCTGTTAAGTTATAACATTTAAAATTATTTTTAAAAAATTCCACAAAAACAAACGCGGAAGTTTTAAAAAGTTATCGTTTGGCAGTGTTTGATACAAAATTTAAATTTCTTTTGGAAAAAAAGAAAAGGTATGATAAATGCCACTAATAAACGTCAACCTGTAACTATATACCATTTGCTAACCATACCTGTGTGTCATAAGTTTGGAATTAAAAATAAATAAAATGCACGACTAGATGCATGAACTTACCATTTTGGTTCAATGCCAAGGATTGGAGATATAAAAAGTGTTATCAAAGTTAATATTTTAGAATGTAATATTGTTAGGTTAGTTTATTTGCAACTCTAGTTTAACTTACGAGTTAATTAATCCAGGACAGATGTACTGATGCCCATTCTACTCTTGTGGGTTCCCATTGAGTTGGAGTGGTCCCCATGTGCGGGGGAAGTCTAATCTCTTCTTAGGACTTCTCTGTTATCTTATTGTTATGTTTGATTAAAACCCCGATTTTTGTCCAAACGAAACTAATACCTACTTGTTCTACAATCAGCAAGTACCTAAAAATAATCAAAAGAATATCTCTGATCAAATATCTTTAAGAATTGCATCATATAATTTCGTTTTTCAAAACACTTTACGGGGCGTGATTTAAAAAAATAAAACTTCAAAACCAATAAACAATTTTGCGTTGTTGTTTTGTTATTTATGTTGCTTTCCGGTTTGATGACCTATCACATTGAATTTATTATGAATGTTTGTAAAATTTCCATCATCAATATTGTTGTTTTTGTTTATTGTTAATTGATATGTTGGAAAAAGTTATTATTATTTATTGTAAACTAACTATAAACAACAACAACAGATTAATAGATAACAAATCAACCCGGTTTCGAGTTTTTTGGTCGTCATAGGATTTTGTTGTTCTATAAAAATAAAAACAAAAAAAAAAAGTTTAAATACTGACGTAAATTCATCCTCTTCAATCGTGGTCAGTAGCAAAGCGTGTCGATCATCTCATGTTCCTATTTATGATAAGATTTTTGATTTATATATACATTTATAAAATATATACCTACATATTTGGAAACAAATAAATAAATGCATGACTTGGTTGCATAAACTTCCTCTCTTGCTTATGACTGAAGTTTCCCAGTAAATAACATCCTCATTCTAGATGAAATAATAATTTTATAAAAATTTCTTTACTTATATTTTTTTTTTTTTTTTCTCCGACAAACCGCTCGGTAACTAGTTACGGTTTATTCTCCGAAATTTAATTTTCGTAAAACTCACCACAAATACCCCAACAAAAACCCATGGTTCAATTTTATTGTTTCGATTTTTTTTACGAATCCATAACGTATCCTTATCATATCTATTTCGCCAATAAAAACAACAAATCCACTGAAAAATCTAAAGAAGAACTCCCAGTAGATTGTATAATAGTATAGGTACCCCCAGTGATGTATATGATAGAGCGAGAAAGATTTATGAATTTCTTATTATCTCTTCCTACCAGCAAACCCAGTTCGAGATTAGAGATCATACAATCTTTAACATTCGAACAGCGGAACTAAAATCGATTTCAATTTGAATTTTCAGATCAATCAGTTGAGTTTGGTCGACGACAAACATACAACACTTTATTTTTTCACGCAGCATCTGACGAAACATGGACAACACATCTGACAGTTCGAGATGTGTAGATTGTGGCTCATCTGGAGCGAACCGCAATAGTAATTGCCTTGGAAGAGGTTTGTACCTATATATAATTATAATCGTAAAATAAAACTATCTTATGACGTTGCTTACTACAAAAACCTTGTTATAGTTTCTGAAGAACCTCAACAGCCAACAAGCCTAAGAGTATTAAGAAAGAATAAACCAGCCGGACACCCTAAAGATGTCACAGGCTTGACACACGAATGTGGAGTATTTGGAGCGATAGCATGCGGAGATTGGCCCACACAGGTGAGTTGGGTTTTTTTTTTTGAAAATTGTAGAATATTTTATGATCAAATTACCATTGGACAGAATGATCATATTGATTGTGACCAAGGCCAAGCGGCTGGGTTGCAATTTCAGACTAGTGATTAAGTCAATGAAATCAATCTAGGTTTATATGTGGTACCTACAGTGGATTATATTCCTACGCACCATGAATTGAATCTAGTTTAAGGCTTTCCAGAAACGAGTCGATTATTTTGCAACATACATTTTAATTTTTTAAATCAATCTACGAGTGGTATCAGTTGCACGGTTAGGTAGATATACATACCTTAATGGCATAAATAGCTGTTTTAATTTTACAACCGTCAAAAAACTTGAGAGTGCTAAAAAACGTGAGTCACGAATAAAAACTTAAAAGTTCTTGGATTGAGGGATGTTTTTGACCATCCTATATATATTTTCAAAAAGGTCCAGGTTATTTACACCAATACAAAAAACTTTTTCTTATCATTTTTCTGACGCAAAAATACCTTTGGGAGAAGAGTATTTTGCAACTCACGATTTTTATTGGAACAAATTTTTAATGATATTACATATTATATCATGATCAAAATAAAGTGTTGCTTTTAATTTATAAAGATTAATTTTTGCAGCTTTCTGATTGTTGTTGGTATTAATAAAAAAAAAAAACACCAAGAAATTCATACAAACTTTCAAAAACTCCCCACTCTAAGTTGGTTGCATGTGCAATATCGATTTTAACTCCCGATGTAAAACAGTCTATTCATGTGCCCACGGTGTTATAATGAACTATAACTAGGCCTAACAGTATTAAAACTCTATCCGATTGCATAATAGGTGTGTTTTATTCATTGCTGCATAGCCATCGCAGCAAAATTTCCTTTGGCCAACAAAAACAATTTGATTGCTGGCGAAAAAGAAATCAGTAAAAAAAAGATAGCTGTGCTGGCGATAGAGCTTTCAATTATTGAAATGAATATATAGAGTGAGTGATCGTTTTATTCAGACTTGTGCTGCGCTGGGTATGCAGCAATGAATAAAACACACCTGATTTCGAACATATTAATCTATCTCTAAATTGTTTGAAATTTTGTATAAATAACTCTGCATTGGCATTATCGACCTTGAACTTATGTATAGGTATTTTATTAATCTGGAAAAAAATATTTTCAAAAAACTTCATTTTACACGGAAACTATATGCTCCTATATGTGTATATTGAATAATATACATATGAACATGTATGTACATTGTTTTGTTTGGCCTCTTTATTTTTTTTTCTTATCTTTTTTCCAATTTAATAAGAAAAATAAGCATTTCTTGGCAGTTAATTTAATACAAGGTATTCGTATAAGTCTTATCGTATTTTACTGATGAAATTAGGCAAAATATTTTTTTGCTTTGCATGATAGGCTGGCTTTTGTATTGAAATTTTAATATTTAAAGCTATTAAAAAAATCCATTAAAGAGTTTCGTGAATTTTAATTTGATTCTATATATTATGTACTAGGTACCATTTAATAGTAGTCGTTTTATTACATATATAGTCAATTAAAATCGAAATTCGGAAATTTAAAAGCAACGCTTTAAAGTGCTTTCGGCGATGACAGATAATAATGAGAACTTGCCTCTGTTAACAAGTACCACACTCTCATAGTCCCCCCACCCCATATACATATATGTCCCTCTGCAACTGCAAATGTAGCTTGCCTTTAGCAGAGCTTTCCCCCAAAACTCTTCATCTAAAGTGGTGATTAATTGCTTAGTGAGATCTTAATTCCTTGCACAAATTTTATTTTCTCTATATAGGTCAAGTTTTGGTTTATCATAAAAAAAATGCTCATGGTTGGTTTTTTTCAAACTCAGCATAACGATGATGGTAGTTTTCTTCATTCTGTTTGTCAGTGACTATTCGTCTGGGCGTCCATGTATGTATATTGGCAAAAAGGATTTGGAAGATAAAAGTTAGTTGATACCGGAATTAGTTTTATTTCAACATGTAACCTACTCATATTTATAGCAAATTCGATATCGGGACATTAAAAACCTTTTAAAAGAAACTGGAATTTTAAAGCCAGTGATAAATTGATTTTATTTTTACCAGAACAAAACTTAATCATTTGGTTAATATAATAATAAAGTTTAAATTTAATTTCCCAGATTGATGTTGCTCAACTCATTTGCCTCGGTTTAGTTGCTCTTCAGCACCGTGGGCAAGAATCAGCCGGCATTGTCACGAGCATGGGAAAATGTTCGAAAAACTTCAACGTTCACAAAGGAATGGGTATGATCAATAATTTATTCAACGATGACAACATAAAGAAGCTCAAGGGAAACCTTGGAATAGGACACACAAGGTATTCCACCTCGGCTGCATCTGAGGTGGTTAATTGCCAACCTTTTGTGGTCCACACAGCGCATGGTGCAATAGCCATTGCCCATAATGGAGAGTTGGTCAACTGCGAGCAGTTGAGGCGAGAGGTAATTGAATATGAGAATGTGCTTTTGGTGTCTTTAACTTTAAGTTTTTTTTTTTTTTTTTTTTAGGTACTTGGAAGGGGTGTTGGACTATCAACCCATAGTGATAGTGAACTTATTGCTCAATCGCTATGCTGTAGTCCTGATGTCTCAGAGGTATGAATAATTTTGTTTGGTTTAACTTTGAAAAGTTCTAATTTGTATCGTTTTTTTAAATATTTTTAGATAGATGGCCCTGACTGGCCAGCTCGCATTCGTCATTTTATGACTCTTGCTCCGCTTTCATATTCCCTAGTTGTAATGCTTAAGGATAAGATATATGCTGTCCGAGATTCTTATGGAAATCGTCCCCTTTGTATAGGAAAAATTGTGCCAATCAATCTTGGTGGATGTAATATTAAAACTCACCATATTTTAATTTGATTCTATATTCTTACCCATCTTCTTTATTTCTTTTACATCCTTATAGTAACAATAGAAGATGCACCTGCTGAAGGTTGGGTAGTTTCAAGTGAAAGTTGTGGTTTTCTTTCAATTGGAGCGCGATATGTACGAGAAGTTGAAGCTGGAGAAATTGTTGAAATGACAAGAAATGGTATTCGTACCATCGATATCGTAGGACGTCCCGCTAGCCAAATAAATGCATTCTGTATCTTTGAGTATGTTTACTTTGCTCGGAGTGATTCCATCTTCGAAGGACAAATGGTCTATTCTGTGCGCCTGCAGTGCGGTCGTCAATTAGCCAGAGAAGCTCCAATTAAAGCTGATATTGTCAGTTCTGTACCAGAATCTGGAACAGCAGCAGCTCACGGTTATGCCAGAGAGGTTTGTATTTTAAAGTTAATTAAAATTATATTTTTAAATAACTTTTTCATTATAGTCTGGACTTCACTTTGCTGAAGTTTTATGCAAAAACAGATATGTCGGTAGGACATTCATTCAACCATCGACAAGACTTCGTCAATTGGGCGTGGCAAAGAAGTTTGGTGCCCTATCGGAGAATGTAGAAGGCAAGCGATTAGTACTTATTGACGATTCCATTGTGCGAGGAAATACAATCGGACCCATAATTAAACTTTTACGAGATGCCGGCGCAGCAGAGGTTCATATAAGAATTGCAAGTCCCCCACTACAATATCCTTGTTATATGGGTATTAATATTCCTACAAGAGAGGAACTTATAGCAAATAAGCTAGATGCCGAACAATTAGCTAGACATGTTGGTAAGTTACAACTTCATATGTTGGTTTTTTAACAAAAGCAAATCACTTGACCAAAGTCGAACATTTAAACAATGTTTTCTTTCTTCCAGGTGCCGATAGTTTGGCCTATTTGAGTGTGGAAGGTTTGAAAAAAGCCGTACAAATGAACAAAACTAGCTCGAATATTAAAAAAGCAGGCTACTGTACAGCTTGTCTTACAGGTGAATATCCTGGCGGAATTCCAGAAGAACTAAGTTGGTAGCAACCTTTGAAACAGCTTGAAATCTCTTCTTATAACATAGCATTTAAACTCTATTTACAATACATTATTATGAATATAAGAAGCATTTATATACATATTTATAAACAACATCAACAAAAGAACACAGTATGTACAAATATTTTTGCATTCGAATTTGAAATGTTTTTACTGTGCGTTCCAAAAGAAACGTTTGTTTTTTTATTAAATAAATATAAGTTTTTAAATTAAGTAAAACAATTATTATAATATGGATTTTATTTTATTAATGTTACCTAAATCTAACCTATCTTACGTTCTGACGACAGAAAAGAATGAAAATAACTGATTTGTATGCTGAAGTTTTTCTCAAAAAAAAAAATGAAACGATAATTCAATTGTTGTTTGTTTCTTTATTTTTAAGAATGAAAATAACTAATTTTGTTGCTGAAGTTTGTCTCAAAAAATGAGCGTCTAGATTCTAGAAGCATTCCAAATGCTGCCAGACGCTTGATCTGCAAAACGGGAATAGAGAAGATTGGACCAAAATGCAGAAGATCTTCATAAATGCAGATTATAGGAAACAAGATAAAAAGAACCTTACCTATAGTGAAGACAAACATGTTCCTATTCCGAATGTTACGCTTTCTAAATTTCGTTTGCTTGGAATTTCTTTGTACGTCTATTTGACTTTTTTTGGAATTTGAAGATTAAGATACATGTATGTTATCAATCAATATACAGATTTATATTAAAAAGAAAAAAAAATGCACGACTGCGTCGCACGTATTTACTCTTATGTTCGATCACACTGTAGTTTTTAAGTCAGGGCCGTATTATGTAAAATGATTATCGTCGTAATTAAATCGTTATCGTTCAAATGCGATTACATATAACGGTAATCGTTTTAGTTTAACGATACTCGTTGTTTCTGACGACTACGATGTTTGGCTTTTGTTTTTTTTTTCCAATTTTTGACAAATTTGAAGTAATTTTTCGATTTCGTTAGGGAAGATCTTTATTGCGTCTCGTTCTACATAATCGCTCTTTGTCGTGGCTATCGGTATCGTTTATAGACCAAGATCTTGCAACGTTTTTACTTACCTCTTTTCAACAAGGCTGACTTTGATCATAGAAAGATTCATGGCCATCAAAAAAAAAATGTAGTCTTACACTCCGGTTGCGTGAATGAGGCCTTCATTTTGAGCATTGAAGGTGTAAAAAAAAAGGTGCTCATTCGCCTCATTTCAACAAAGTTCATCTTTATAGGAGTTTTTTATATACTAGAAAAAAATAGTTTACGACGTTTTTGCCCTGAAGGACATGCTTTAAGACGTTCCTGAAGGTAAAGAGACGAGATTTGTTTTTTGAGAATTTTGATATGCAATAGTCGTTTTTTATTATTATTTATTTAAACTTATTAGAAGCTCTTGTGTTAAAAATTTCATTAAAATACGTTTGACAGATGAGATAGTCGAAAGACAAAATGGTTCTATGAGATACCGTTAATAATCGATATATTAAATTTTTTCCAATAATATGGTATATCGTACTGATATTTGCTCACAAAAAAGAAATTTAATCAAAATCTTAGGAGTCATTTTTGAGAAAAATGAGATCTTCCTTACCAGTTTTTAAACACATGCATGGGAGTTAATGTTTCTTTTGGTTATGAAAGTATGTAATTCTTATTCAAAATCTGCTAGATAATGTTAAAAAACCTACTGGATGCCAAATTAAAAAAAAATTGGCTAAATTGTCTTCCAATTACCTATTAGTTTTTCCAAAAAAAAATTTTGAAGCATTTTTAGAAATCCAAAAAAAAGTTTTGAACATTTTGGTAAACAACACTTTTAAAACATTCTCTATAAAAAAATTACTGAATTTTTTTTAAGTTGTGGGCACGTTTTAGAGAAAAATAACAATTTCATTTTTTTGCTAAAACAAATTTGTAAGGCAACTATTTATACTGTTATTTTTGGTCCTTAAAAGAAATTAAAAAAAAAACGTGTGGGTGGAATGCCCAAAAAATGCTATGTACCAAGTTTAAAGAAAATCGACTCACACGTTTAGGCTGCAGCCGAAAGAACAGAATTACGAGACCCACTTTTTTTGACTTTGCTATCATTGTAAGGTCAACTTTGATCAAAATCTCGAGTTCGATTTTTTATACGAATCTACAACTTGCCATATATACCTAATACCTATACATCGCAAAAAAGTCCTATCCTTTGTCTTTAAACCTAAAACATTAACGGTAAAACTAAACAACAACAATTTTTTCTAATTCCAGTGAAATTTTTGTAATAGGGTTTAAGGAATTACACTAAACAATTTCTCCGTACTTTTGAGTGTTTGTATCAAAGTAACGATAGCTTAATACAAGAAATTCTATTTGTATTACAAAATAGTACTCATACGCCATACTATTTTTGTAAACGCTTATACATATATACATACCTAGTTTCAATTTTGACCAAACAAAATGAAAATGAAGATAACCATAATTTTTCAGTATGAAATTTCAGTTCAATAAACACATAGGTATGTGTATATATATAAATGACGCTCGAAATTCAAAAATAATTGTCATAAAAATGATTAATTCGCAATGATACAAAATTTTTTTTTTGATTTATTAATTACATATGTACAAACATACATGTGTATGTATCTACACAGATTATGTGAGTTTATAATATAGTCGTTTAGGGTAAGACGGTATATTTTGCATTGTGTGCTTAAATTCTGAGAAAAATTAAAGCATCTTCAAAATCAAACTAACTCATATTTTGGAAACAATAATATACAACAGTTTGAACTTGTGAAGTTAAATTTATTTCGTTCAGCCTTATTTTGAGTTTCCCCTTAATATTTTTCCACGCGAAACATTTTTGTTCATTCGAAATTTTAAGTGCTATTACGAGCTTCGCCCGAAAAAAAAATCAACTCGAACAATTGGCAGCCGCCGTATAGTAGTCACACTTTTTTTGAGTCTCATTCTCTTCCCCAATTGATTTTTTGAAAAGAAATAATGTTCGTTTCTAGACAGCTCAGTAATCGTGTTTAAAAAAAGGAACACGCCTTATAATATGTGTGTTTTTGAAAGTAATATTAAGTTTGTTCCAACTTTTGTCTTAAACTGCCAATTGTCACGATTTTTCACCAATTATTGCCAAATTCTGTTCCATGACAACAACAACATTTATGTTTAGTTTAAGAAAATGTTTGCTCACAAACTGTTATAGAATTTTTCGGCAATTTATTTCCTTCTGAAAGAATTTAATTCCAATCCTCAAAATTCATTAAATAGTTTATAAAATTATAAACATGTTTTTGCAAAATGACAACATGGTAAACAATGGATCAAAAAAAAAAGCGGTACACAGTGGCCACTGATTGAGGCTCTAGAATTCAAATGATACATTCCATGTCGATTTGTCAAACATGGATGTTCGCTTTATGCTTATAGCAATTATAAGCAACTGAATTATAAGTTTTATTTGGCTATATAAGTTCCTTAAATGTAAGAAAAAGGTACTTTTTGTGATTTTTCACAAGCTGAACTGTTAATATTTTTATTTATTTTTTATTAAAGTTTAAAGGACAAATAATCAATTAACTGATTTTAAAACCTTGATTAACTGTATCCCATGTACTTATTCACTGTGTACACCCAATGGCACACTGAATCACATGGACAAATAAAGTTCATATGTATATTTTTTTCATTATCTTAACATTAATAAAGCTTTGATATTTTGTGATAACATTAAAGACTAAATATTGAAAAGGCAGTGGAAAAAAATTGCATGTCTAATATTAAAAATGTAACATCTACAGCCTAAAAAGTTATCCTTTGTCAACCATAGTTTACCCTACTACTAACGCTGTGTCGTTAGTCTTCCCCATACACTTTTGAAAAATCACTTTTTTTTAAGAAAAACCTTTTTAATACCCAATGTAAGGAAATAAAATTCTAACAACAACACTAAGGGTCAGTTTCACAGTGCACACTTAACAAAAAAAGTGGCACTTAATTTTCCCATTTTGGCACTTAAGCCGCAGTTTTACTACCTGAGTAAGTGGAACTTAAGGTGCCAACATGGGAGACTTAAGTGTCACTTATTCCGATAAGTTTACACTGTGAAATTGGGAATTAGTTTTCCATATTTGGCACTTAAGTGACACTTCACTGTGAAACTAGCCCTAATTCTTTTAACAACAGAGAAAACGGCACTGTCTTTATGGTATTATACCCGCTGTACGATGTTACCCCAAATGATTGTAAGATAAATCATATCAAGTATGGTAATCTTTAAAAAGACGAAGAAAATTTTAAATTATTTCAGTACTTCTTAAAATACCTGCCATTCAAGTCTTGTTTTTTTAGATTTATTTTTTTATTTATTTAAGTAATAGGCGTGTTTTTTTTTCTCTTTTCTATAAAGATTATAAAACGGTTCAATGAATCAAAATTATAATAACATATCATAGCAACAAGACTATACAGCTTATGAAAATAGTCCCGATAGAATTCCAGGCTAACGATAGACCGTATAGTTGAGTTGCTATTGCTAATGCACGTGCATTTTGTTTGCTTTCCAAGCAAAAGTAGATTATTTCATAGCTTCGAATATATTCATGCACCATACAGTATGGGTTGTATGTGAGCCCACAATTGAAATATTTAAAACTAATTAAAGTCTCAAACTCGTGTTTTTTATCTTAATTTGCATGTAGCCATTTTTAAAACAGATATAGGCCCCGATTGCGAGTGTCGATTTTCTAATCGATGATCGACTTTTTTCGATTGTCGATAGTCGATTACTCTATTTCATATTGCGAATGTCGATTGCGATCGCAAATTTTCGATTTCACAGTCGTTTCTTTTCGATTGTCATTTTGTGAAAATTAATGCTTAAACCATCCAAAAACAAAGTCCTTCGTGGAATAATAAATGCCCCTTGGTATATTAGAAATAGCGATTTACATCGTGACCTACAAAAAAAAATGGTTTCTGAAGTGATTAGAAAACACGCTGTTTCACATAATCAGCGACTACAAAGTCATTTTAACTCCGAGATGGATACTGTATTAAATGTAGAAGATAATTGGTCTGTTTGGTAACGTGAAATTTCTTGCGAATTTGGACAAATTTTCACAAAATTTCACAAATTGCTGTCAAAACCAATAGAAAAAAACTCAGTAACTAAAGACTAAAGCCTCAACTACATAAGCCAAAAAAGTGAAAAAGTGCAAAAGTGAAAATTTTTAAATTGATTTTGTGATAGTTTTTCTGACTAGATAACTTATAAAAATGATGCAGAAAGCTTAAATTTTGGTTTAAAAACAAATTTGTGTATTCTTTTTCACAAAACAACGGCGCTAGCGGTAAAAAAAATATTTTTACTTTTGTACTTCAGTACTTTTTGGCTTATGTAGTTAAGCCTTAAGACTAAGAACAAAGCCTCATGAGCTGATGGTCTAAAAGCGATGGGAAAGTATTAAAACTTTAAACTTCTCCCAATGCGATTTTGAATAGAAGAAATAATTGTCGATCTTTCATAGATTGGTCCTGATTTCCCGGTTGCGGGCTGCGGAACAAGTCCCACACTACTCGGTACCAAATATTACTTTTGAAAATTTCCACCTGTAGAGAATTTTTTTTTTTGATTTGTAGGTAGGTAGGGTAAATGCACTAGTATCCGGATAGTGCTAGTCTCCGGACACTTTGTCGTTTATTTGGAAAAAATAAGCATATCGTTCATAAATAGTCGCAAATAACAATCAAAATACAATCCTTTATGTATCACAAATATATATGCAAAGTTTCAAGTAAATTAAGGATATAATATAAAAGTTATGAGACCTTTCAGTTTCTCAGATCTAAGAGAACGATTACGATGACGATTTGAGTAAAAAAAATTAGTGTGAACATTTTGAAGATTGAATTATTTTACGCAGTATTTATTAGTTTATTGGTAAAGAAAGTGACTTTCATTCTAAAAAATATTATAAATTTGAATAATTAAACCATAAAAGTTAAGTAAACTTAGTTTTTGACCAAAATATTTGGTGTCCGGGTACTGAATACTAAAATTTAAATCATTTTCAGGTTTCCGGACATAGCGTCCGGATACTGAAAATAAGAGAAAAATCTTAAATTCTTATTTTAATGCCCTTAAATGATAGTTACGCATATTCTACATGATTAAGAAGAAGAGAAATATATTTTTCTCATATAGTTTCAGTATTCGGACAGGGTTTTATCAGTGAGAACAAGGGTTTTATCACTCAGAAAACTCTGTCCGGATACTAAAAATCCATGAAGTTCAGTATCCGGACAAATCTATTTTTTTTATAAAATTTATGGCTTTTGTGTCTTTAATCTTTAAATAATTTAAGGATAAGAGGCTTGCGTAATTTAAGTCCTTGAGCATATCATCAACCATCTAACAGAAAATATTAATTGGTTTTTTTTAATGAAAAGTGGGGGAATTCTATAAGACAATTCTGAAGACCTTCTGTGATTCTGTGAAGATAGAAGTAATCATTATCCAAAAAACTCGACAAACTTTATAGAGACTCAACTGAAATATAAGAAATTTTAAATCAAATAACCATTTACTGACAATCGTAAGGATTGTTTAATATCCAGAATAAAAATAACATTTATCAATTCTATATTTCTATCAATTGATAAGTTTCATAGTTTATTAATTGGTATACCTATACTTGGTAGGTATTTGACTACCCTGAGCCGGTTTGGGGTTCAGAAATCATCTAAATACGTATTTACATAGTAAGTACATAATGTTAAGTTAACATATTTTACTTAAACTTCATACAAAACTAGTTCGTCCGGATACTAAAATAAATGTGTCCGGGCACTAAATTTTGTTGTCCGGAAACTAGCGGAAATCGAACTTTTTTTTTTTTAAATTGTATAAAATATGCAATTATAAAATTAGTAAGATATTTAAATGTAACATGTTGCGTGTGGCAAGAGGATGGGATGCGTTGGACAAAGATAGGGCAGGAAAAAGGAAGAGGTAGGAAAATGGAATGTTAGGTTCCGGAGGACGCGGCCTGCTTGCGTAGCACGGCATTTAGCTCGCCGGAACGGGGGGGATCTTGCCCCCGGGAACCTAACCTCACCAGCAACAAAACATATATCAGGCCAGAAAAAAAAAACTATCAAAAAGACCACAGACGGACAATCACCACTTCAAGGCACTGCAGGTGTTGTCGCAGTGATGCCAACCCACCCGACCAAGATATCCGTTGGCAAATTTGGATATCCCCAATGAAAGGCGACGACCATGTTCCGATCACACCATATTCACCGAATGAAATCAGCTACCATCGGCACCCCTGAAAAGTATGTCTTCAAAAAATCATGCTTCGTTTACACGAAACAGGAAAACACCAAAATTTAATCCTAAGAAGGCGTTTAACGAAGTTTTATTTTTTTAGGAAATTGCAGTAGTAAATGTAAATTAAACATTAAACAAAATATAGAATTAATAACAAAATAAATAGATAACCAATAATCGTTAATTTTAAGTATCTTTAAAAATAAACAAAATTTCACAATCAAGCTGAAAAAAAAACGAAAAAAAAAATATACTAAACAACGTGAAAAGAAGGCGATTCCTACGGTCAATGAAAATGTACCCTTTTTGGTACCTACGTTGGCTAGGAAGGAACGTTCGTATTAAAGTTTCGCTACCTCAATAGAGCTCTTTGGAGGAGGATTATTTCTTTCAACGAATTGGAAATCTGGAGCGCGATTAAAACAATTCGGAATACACCACTTATCACTTACATAAAGGTATTAAATAAATCAACGAAAAAAAATTAATATTTGAAATAAAGAAAATATGAAATTTATATATGTATATCAAAAAGAAATTAAACTTCTACGCCACTTAACATTAACAAAAAATACACTTAAATAAATCTCCAAAACGAATATATTTTTATCTTATCCTCATCCGGATGTAAGGGTATTGAAAACCCTTTTAAATTGATCTTTTTGGCAGCTTTGTGGTCCAATTTTGTCTTGACAAAAATTGGCAAAAAACAATATTTTCTTTTTTTTTATATATATATATATATATATATGTATATAACAGATTGAGGATTTTCTTTGTATGTTTGTAATGTACCTGGATTTCTTTTTCTTTTCAGACTCACTGTGGACTTTGATTGGGATGCTCCGATTGATGCTGCTGGATTCTAGCGAACACCAAGATATGGATGATCGTTGTCCAAAGTGGTAATGGCGCATGCAGCACGACGGTAGCCTCGTGGATGACTATATCGTCTATCGGAAACTGGAATTAGATGGGAGATTTACCATCTGACGAAGTTATTTCCAGCGAGAGAGCCAAGTGTCGAAGTACAACTTAGTTCCTGGAGAAAAGTGGGTTCCAAGGTACATAAAGTTGTTCCACCCAACAAACAAGTAATTAAAAATGATATGGCGGCCCAGTCCTTCATCGGCAACTTGGGACCGCCAGAATTCAAATTTTGGTAGTTATGTATCCCTTATAGTGTAATGTGTTTAATTTAAAAAAAGTATTTACTTAGACGAATATATTCAACCGATCACTCGAATACGTAAGTATATAGTCATTATTTAACAGAAAAATAGTATATTTTTTTTTGTATGAGGATATAACTATACGAGCTTTGTGACGTACAGCTCTTGTTCGACCGTCGGAGGAAATATTCGTTATGACAGATAAAAATCATCAGAACAATTTGCCTTACGAAAATCACCCCACTTTGGGTCGGTTATTCCTCCTCCCACATCGTTCGGGTCGTACGATCCAATTCACCCGTTACCTTTTTATTTTTTTTTCACGAAACATCAATATATAGGTTCTCATAATATATCTTCCAAATGAAGTTTGACATTTCGGAGGTCCTACTCTACCTTCTCAAATACTACTTCCGATTTTGACCGCTAGGAGGCGCTAGAATAGCAAACAAAAGGGAAGGCTCGGTTTGCACTTTGGGCGTCCACAACAAACATTATCAACAAATATCCAAACTTTTATAAAAACCATAATTTGTTTCTTAAATCTTCATAGTATAAAAAAAATTGAGACCAAAGTGAAGAAATGTGTTAAGTGTCCGGATACTAGTGCCTTTACCCTATACCTAATCTACCTATCAGATAAAATTTAAATATTTTATTATAATTACATATTTTTAAATTATTTCGTTTTTATTTCCTTTTACTAAACAATTCAAAATGTTGAAATGTATTAATAATCCCTAGAAATAAATTTCTTGTAGGTATAAGAAACTGGAAAATGATTATCTAAATAAAATTAAAAATAATGTTTACCTAGCTAATCAAAAAATGCTCCGATCTAACGAATCTAGAATAGAATAAGAAATCTACACAAAAAAATAAGACATTTTTCCGTCTTTAAAAAAATAACCCCCACCATTCAAAAGAAATGTTCTACCTACCCACATAAAGAATATATCCAATATCCATGGATGCAAAGAAGAAAGAGTTCATATACTTTTTATTTTTTGTCGCCAGCCTCAGACGACCTTAAAAAAAAATCGTACATACAACACAGTCAAAAAAAAACAAACATAATCGCAATATCTTTCGTCTTCCTCTCGATCGTTGCTGACTGCATAGTATTGCAGAAACAAAAAACACGTTTTTATTCAATTTTTCCCCATTCATTTCATTCCTATATCCTGAGTTACAGAGCAAAAGGGAAAACATATGAGCAAGCATGCAAGAGAGAACTTTTTCCAAAAGACAAAGAGCTTTCTTGCCTGTTGATCGTCTGCCTGGTGTAAAAATAAATTTGGAAATTTTTTTCTATGGGGATGCTACATCTGTATAGTTTATTATCTGTGCAGATAGGATAGACCAGTGATGGAAATCGACTTTTTCGATTGTACTGAACGCTAAAACAAATTAGTACTGAAAAAGAACAAATAGTACTGGGCTCTTTTAAATGGATAAGAACTAGCAAACACACAAATTCAAAAATAAAATTGATTTATTAACAAGAACAAAAAAAAATTCATTTGTTATAAATATTAAGGTAACCGAGTAAAGGAACTTCAATATTATAGCTAAATAAATAACGGACGGATCCCGTATCACAGTAAGGAGCCAGTTGTAGGTTTCATTGAATCTCATCATTGAATATTTAAATTTTTAGTTTTGAGGTTTTTAAAATCCTAAATCATTATTAAACTGTCAGGTTTATTTTGCCATTAAAATAATCACTGATTTTGCTTCCTAAACATCTGAAAGTTAAAAATAGAATTTTCAATGATTATTACGTATAACTGGTGTCTTAGATAAGAAAATAATAGTAAGTAAGGTAATTACCATTTTTTTTTACTCTAAAAGTTCTTCTTTTTGAAGATGATTGTTTGTCATGGATTTATTTTTATTCACGAGATCTTTATTAATTACAAAACTGTGACAACATTCCTTTTTTAAAAGATTTTTGGTTTCAGTGTAGAACACATTGGAACTTGTAATCGATTTCTTAATTTAGTTTTTATTATATTTTGATATGAAAAAATTCTTTCAACGTTTCCTAAAGAATGAGGAACACAAAAGGCACCCGGAATAATTCGATGAATATTTTGAAACATAAACTCATTGCATTCATTTATCAAAAACCAAATTTTTGCCCAAAATTCGGATACAGATACATTTCTCAGTTTCTTAATATATTCACAGTCAGCTAGAGCTCTATATTCGTTGCTTATAGCTTCAATATTTTTGTGTTCATTACTTTAAAACAAATTAAACGAAAGAGTTAACTTGACCATCCAATACTGCGCTTTGTGAGAAATTTTGAAGTGCGTTTAAGAAAACGTCATCGAAATCCAATCTTCTTCTAATATCATAGCAGAAATGTTATGTAAAACATTTTAGCATGTTTTTTGAAGCTCTGTATAACTTTTTCACTGAACTTTTTAAAAGTGTACAAGATTTCACATTCGGTGACGCAATATATCTCCATAACTGGTAGGTGAATTTGCAAAAGCCAATAAAGGCTTTTCATCAAAAGATTCCCTTACCATAAAATTTCTACATAATTTTTTAAAAATTTGTTTCATTGTTGGAAGAAAAATAATAACCTAGATGAAGATAATTAGAAAACTACTTCTGTTTAAGTGGAGCGATTGAATATATGATGAGCCCAACTGTCGTACCTGAACGAAACGCAACTTTTGGAATTAAGGCCACTTTAACTTAAAAATTGGAAGCTAAATATGTACTCTTACATATTCAGTTCAGTATTTAAAAGCAAATGAGCGCCTTCAGCCCAAGTGGGGATGGTTTTGATATTGGGTAATTGGGCTTTGAGTATGTTCGCATCGCACATAGATTTTTTAATGAAGATAAGAGAAAATTATCAATTTTGTACAAACAATTCGAAATTGTACTGAAAATGGCAAAGATGTACTTACGTACTGAGAAAATCAAATTGTACTGAATTCAGTACAATAGTAAGGCTTTTCCATCAGTGGGATAGACTATAGCTTTTTGCAATAAAAGTCGCTGCATTCAATGTTGGAGATGGTTTTGTAATCATTGAAGTTCTTGATACGTTTAGTTGATTTGATTCCATATCGGTTAAAAAGTTTTTATAAATACATACAAATTCAATGCCTAGTAAAATAACAGAAACGAGGACTCTTTTCGATCCTGAAACAAGAACATGGAGTGGTCCAAAAGTGAATGTGGAAGCTGGCCCTGATGTTTCTTTGGGTCGTTGTATAATAGATAGTTTACTCAAATCACCAGAACACATTTCCCAGGTAGGCACATAATTTACTTAAGTGCTATGCAATCAGTGTAGTGTTGTTGTTATAGTAATTATATAGTAATTGAACGATACTGTGATTATTTAAATAAAAGCTAGATTAGATATTTAGCCCTATCCATTGTATATAGAACCTATAGTACTATCATGAAACTGAATTTTAAGTTACGAGATTAGCTCGTCGTTTCCCATGGAGGAGCTGATATCACTTTTATTGCATATAAACATTAATATTTTTGTATCCAATTTTTTACTTAAATATCATAATGTTTATATACAATGTCGCTATAATTTTGACATTTGCAATTTCGAGATCTCTGCCTGTATAGAACTTGTATTTGTTGTTTTTGTTTTTCGTAGCAATAGTATGAATGATGTAAAAAGGTAGAACCGCACTAGGCGGAACTGCAGTTCAGCGACATCGTGCGCACTTTCGCATGAAACTGAACGAAACTTCACGTCGCGACACACTTTGTCGCATAGTGTCGCGTCGTGAAGTGCAGTTGTCGCTTAGTGCGATATAGCTCATACAATTTCCTACAAATAAGTCGTGAAGTTCAGTTCCGCTGAAGTGCAGTTCCGCCGAGTGCGGTCCTAGCTTAAATTGAATTTTTTATTTGTTGGTGGCGACAGGGTTGTCAGACTGTGCGATTTATCGCCAAACAGGCGATTTGAAATTTCATTTGGTGACACGAAAATCGATTTGGCGATCTACCACCAAAAAGGCGATATTTTTAGTTTTTGGCGATTTAATTTTTTATATGAAAAAGATCCAATGGACAACAATTGTTGATACATATAGGTACATTGAATTTATTGAGGAAGACTAGGTAAACAAAAGCGTATTGTTTTCTTTAATTCTTAAGGCTTAACTACATAAGCCAAAAAAGTGAAAAAGTAAAAAAGTGAAAATTTTCTAACTCATTTTAGGATACTGACTGGAAAACTTATAAAAATGATGCAGAAAGCTTAAATTTTGGTTTAAAAACAAATGTGTGTATTCTTTTTCACAAAACAACGGCGCTAGCGGTAAAAAAAATATTTTTACTTTTGTACTTCAGTACTTTTTGGCTTATGTAGTTAAGCCTTTAAGTTTATGAATTGTTTTCTTTTCTTTTTTTTTTAAGTAGAAACTAAAAATTTTTAAATTTTATTACATTTTTAAATTTGGTGATCTATATTCAGTGATATTCAAATTTGGCGATTTTTTGGCGATTTAGACTTTACATTTGGCGATACCGCTTTTTAAAACCTGAAAACCCTGGGTGGCGAGTGGAATAGACTTGCGGTTGTTTTTTTTTTTTTAGTTTTTTTGCTTATCATTGGTAATGGTGTGTGTCTGTATAGACATGCCGTAACTTTTTTGTTTGTTCGTTGCGATTTTTGAAGGTAGCAAGGATTTTCTTTTGGTGTTTTTTTTTTTTTGTGAGGTACCATAGGTAGGTATACCTATGTATGTAGGTTCGTACATATGTAGTTGGTTATTTTGTATTCCCTGAGAAATTAAAGAAAATTACTGTTCATTAATTTATTTACGTGTGTTCAAAAGTTGTGAGGTAGGTAGGTAGGTAGGTGCACAGTACACATATTAAAGATAATATCATTAGCGTTTTCATTTTTGTTCATTTCTGCGCATCTGTCAAAAATGAGGTATTATGGTGGTAAAATACTGGATCCAGTGTCCCTTTACTTGTCTATTTTCAAAATTTTGTTGTTGTTTCTAATGATGCGTGCTGAGTTTCTGTGGGCACTGGAACAGCCATTTTTAATTTTTTGACACTTCCAACTTTGACAACCTGCGCAATATAATACCTTTGATTTGTGTACTGTGGGTAGGTGTAGGTAGTTCGGTATGTAGGTGTAGGTCACAGTACACAATATATTAAAGGTAATATCATTAGCGTTTTCATTTTTGTTCAGTTCTGCGCATCTGTCAAAATTGAGGTATTATGGTGGTAAAATGGTGGATCCAGTGTCCCTTAACTTGTCTAATTTCAATATTTCGTTGTTGTTTCTAATGATGCGTGGTGAGTTCCTGTGGGCACTGGAACAACCATTTTTAATTTTTTGACACTTCCAACTTTGACAACCTACGCAATATAATACCTTTGATTTGTGTACTGTGGGTGTAGGTAGGTAGGTATGTAGGTGTGAAATGTGTATGCTCCGATTTAAGGAACACGGTATGACAAGATCATTTTGCAAGGGTTTTATTTGTATTCTATTTTTACTTGCGATTTATAGGAACTACATATATGGCAAGTAAAAAAAATCGAACTCGGGATTTTGATCAAAGTTGGGTCTCGCAATTCTGTCCGTCTGTCTGTCCCTTCGGCTGCAGCCTAAACGGGTCGGTCGATTTTCTTCAAAGTTGGTACCTAGCGTTTTTTGGGCATTATACCCACCTATTTTTTTCATTGTTTTTTTTAAGACCAAAAACAACGCCTACCTGCCATACAAATTTTTTCTACCAAAAAATGAAAATCTTGTTTTTCTCAAAAAATCAGTAATTTTTTTTATAGAAAGGCAACCATTTTGTAAAGAAATGGTACCTTCCATAGAACCATTCACCTAGAATATTTGAATGTTGTATACCAAAATTAAAAAAAAAAAAATGTTGGATAATTTTTTGAGAACTTAATAATTTTAAAACGACTCGGTCAATTTTTATTAAACTTGGTACCCAGCAGTTTTTTAACATTGTCTAGCTGATTTTTAATTAAAATTATTCTTATAACTGAAAATAACGGTACCTTCCATACAAATATTTAAAAACCGGTATTGAAAATCTCATATTTCTCAAAAAACGGCTCATACGATTTTGATTAAAAATTTTGTGTAATCTTATATTTATACGATCTATCATATTAATGAAAAAAAATTTCTACGATTTAAAAATGGTATCTGTCATAGAACCATTTTTTTGATTTTCGACTATCTCATTATCAGCTTTACTGATTTCATTGATTTTTTTAACAAAAGCTTCAAATAAGCTCTCAATATTGCGTACAAAAATTTTCAAAAAATAAATTTTTGATTTTTAAAAAAAATTTCAAAGTTATTTTTTTTAAAAACCGCTACAACGATTTTTAATTTTTTTTTCTCATAAATTGAGATTTTTTTAAGAAAACAGAAAATGTCCTAATGAAACTGGAAAGCTATAAAGTTTTTTTGAGCATTTCCTAATAGGTGTGTTTTGTTGACATTCTTATTGTTCACATTAGGAAATGCTCAAAAAAACTCTTTAGCTTTCCAGTTTCATTAAGACATTTTGCATCGGAATGTTGGCACTATTTGCTCGGGTCATCTGTCATTTGCCGCGCTATAAAATAGTGTTTCGAGATTTTAAAACGATAAAATAGTGAACAAAGCTTATTAAACTAAATAAAAAACTGAAATAAAAGTAAAAATAGTGAATACTTGTAATACTTTATTTTGAATAATATTAAACAACATGAGGTGCTGCGTTAAATCGTGTATAAATAATACACGATTTAACTACATACATATAATAAGGAGTTAACAATTTTTTTTTTTTTATTTTGAGAGCATATTGTGTCTCATATTCTACATAAAGTAATGTGAAGTGATGTTTTTTAGTTAAAAACATTCCTGTAGAATACTTTTAAATTGATATTTCATAGCATTCGCGGTAAAAAAGCAAATTATCTAAATATAAAAACATACTTTAATCACGTGAATTATAGTTGGGTTATATTTGTCAATATTAGAAATTCTAGTCCATAGTCGCATTCGTTTTGTAGGTGATGGCAAGGCGCTATCACATTTGTTGAGCGCCCGTAGTGCAGAGTTATTTTTCAACCTTTTAAATTACTTTATATACCATTACTTTATATGTCTTGAATATGATACATAATCAGCCAGTGAAATTAAAAGATTGTAAACTTCTTACTATATCTACGTGTTTACAAGATTTAACACAGCACCGCATGTTAATAAAGTATTGCATTTATGCACTATATTTATTTTTATTTCACTTTTGTATATAATTTAATAATTTCTTTTTCAATATTTTAATGATTTAAAATCTCAAAACACATTCCTCAAAAAACCAGCTAAAAATTTCCTGGGTGCACCAGCATTTAGCTCTAACTGCATGCCGATCCTGTGTCAATGATTTTGTATTTGTATAATTCACACTTTCTTGAAAAAAGCCGCACAGCGGATGCGTTCATTGAAAATGGTTACTTACCAAAATCAATATTATTCTGTTCGAATCTTGTCATATATGATTTAACAATTGTGGATGAAAACAATTTTATTTGCATCATCGAAAATGTATTTTGTTATTTTTTAATAAAATAATTCGCTGTCAAATTTTAAATCTTCATACAAAAGTTATTTTTTCAAAATATTTTCAAAACTACCATACTCACCGAACATATTTTCCTGGAAAACATGCGAAGATACCAACATAACAAGCAAATTCATTGGAAAGTTAATGTTCACATTAGAGTTACTGAAGTTTGAATGTGCTGTTAATTTATTGTTTTTGCATTTGCGTGTTATAAGATGGTTTAATGTGAAAAATTTCTTACCGCCATATTATTCACTCGATACATCTAGATTAAAACTTTAATCCAGATATAAATCATACAAATTCAATGTAAATACATCCGGATTTAAATTTTAATCTGGATGTATCGAGTGAATAATATGGGCGTTAATGTTTACATTAGAAAGTCAACAAAACACGCCTAATGTGCGAACATTAAGAAAGTCAACAAAACACACTTTGTACTGCGAAAGCTTTCCCAAAAAACACGACTAATTTAAATGGTGACATTCGGTAGTATCGCAAACGACAAAGCCATATTATGACATTTTAATGACAAACATAATAACACTATAACTTGGCTTATAAATCTCTTTTTTAGTTTATTTGCTTTAATTTTTGTTTTAACTTCAAATTTATATATGTAGATTGTAGATACATTAGCTGTGTTTTCTTTTCCCCGAGATCCGAACCAGATGGGATTTGCTTACGAAAATACATGTATTACAAAAACAACACAAGATCCAACTTTGTTTTGGATTTGGATTTCCAAATCCGTTTTGAACACACACCCTTAATTTGTAAATTTCGTCAGTAGTGTAGTGAAAAAAAACAACGGGTGTAAACAAATAAAAAAACAAAAGGAAAATAAAACACAGCTATTGAATATTTCAATTTATAAGTTCAAGTGACATTGTATGTATATACTTAATAAAATTTTATTATTCACTGTTCAACTTCGCGGTCTTCCTTGATCTGATAATCTCATCTTATACGTCTGTATAAAGATCGATTAAAATTCATCAATTTGCAGCCCTTACAAAAACGTCGTGAATTCTCCGACATTCTCTTTGTGCACCAGCTCCTCGCTGGGACAATCAATTCTTCCTTTCTTTTAAAAATGACTCCCGTTTATACAACCCACGTAATCTCAGATCCACGCCTCTCTTCTGCCTTCCTCATCACCGAACAAAATACGGCCTCTTTGTATCAATCTCAGGAATGCGCGTTTAGAATCAAGCAACAAGGAGTCGACTTCCATTACAGTTGTTTCTCACTCCACAACTCGTCCTATTCCAAAGCCCCCTTTATTTCATATTAAGAAGCTTATCTGTTAAATATGTTTGAATCAATCGCTTAGGTCATTAACGATAAAATAAAAACAAAACAATGGTTTTACTATAAACGGTTAACAAAGGTTATTAAAAAAATTGATGTGTTTTGGCTTTCAATAGTATTAGGCAATTATTTTTATTTTTATTTGAGGAACAAAATATTTTTCTTAAAAATATCTTAACGGTAGCATGAAAGGAACCGTTATTTTTGTACACAAATCTAAAATAATAATAGGTCTGTTCGCGTACTTGCCCGAAACTGCCAGATTCTACCAGATTTATTTTTTTTATATGAACTTTGACAGTCTTTCGGGCTAAAAATGGTAGAAATGGGTAGGTTTGGGGAGTAAACGAACAAGTTTAATATATTGTGCAGGTTGTCAAAGTTAAAAGTGTCAAAAAATTAATAATGGCTGTTCCAGCGCCAACGCAGGAACTAAACACTCATCTTTAGAAACAACAACAAAATATTGAAATTAGACGCAAGTACATGGGGCACTGAATACACCACATTCCTCGATTTTGACAGATGCCAAGAACTGAACAAAAATGAAAACGCTAAGGATATATTACCTTTGAAATGTGTACTGTAAACTGTTGACTAGAACCACTTCCGTTTGAAAGGCACTGCGGGACTATAATTATTAATCTTTTTTATGAAAAAGTTTCCTAAAACTCTATCAGCCATCTTGGCACCGTCAGTAATTTTTGTATATGGAATTTGACAGAACTTGGGCTTAAATGGGTAGAAAGTGGCAGTTTTGGGAAGTAAAGAAACAGACCTATTGTTTTAAAACATTCGTCTTTAATTAATTCAGTTGCACGTAAATTTTTTCACTCGCAATAGCCCCAAAATTACAAGTGATTAATGTTTCATTAAAAGCCTTTAAATATGGCTGTTCCTTTAGGCAAACAACCATAGACATAAACTGATAGTTTTTTTTAATTTTTTTTTATTTGAGATCTGCGACAACAATGGCAAACAATACACCAACGAAGAAATCCTTACAATGACCATTCGGGTGGCTCAACATCTTGAGAGTATTGGCATTCAGCAAGAAGATGTAATTGGTATTTGTGCTTCTAATACGGACTACCTAGCTCCATTGGTGTTTGGATGTCTTCTCTGTGGAGCAACTATAAGTACTCTAGATCCTTCATTCGATAAAGGTATAATATATCTGAATTTTCTATTGGTTCTATTCATATATTATACTCATTTTTCCAACAGATGGCATTCGACACATCTTTGACATAACTAAGCCAAAACTGATGTTTTGTGATGGCAAAATATACCAAACAGTTAAAGACTCTTTGGCTCAAATTAATTCTTACATTCCAATTTATACTATGAAAAATCATTTAGAGGGAGTGAGAAAAATCGAAGAACTAATTGTTTCAACAAGAAAGGAAGCTTCTTTCACCGTGAAACCGTTGAAGCGGGGTAGTAGTCAAACGGCAGCAATTTTATGCTCTTCTGGAACTACAGGCCTTCCTAAAGGAGTTTGCATGTCCCATGAGAGCTTAATCAATGGAATGTTTTTGTGAGTATTTATATGTTCAGAAACAAAAAGGATAAATAATATACATTTTATATTATTATTCTATAGTAAATTAACAGAAGAAGACAAACTACTTTGCTTCAGTACGATCTATTGGCTTTCTGGAATTGTATGCCTCCTTCATGGAACTATGTCTGGTTGTACTAGAGTGATAACTGACCAAAACTACTCACCTGAACTGTTTTTGAAAATAATTGAGCAACACAAACTTAATATAGCCTTCACTGCTCCATCACAAATGGCAACGGCAATCCGATGTCCAGATTTTACAAAGAGGAACCTTAGTTCTCTAGAAACATACCTATGTGCAGGAAGCGCTGTTCCATTTGCAGTTGCTCAAGAATTTGCACAACACGTTAAGAACTGCCAGATGACCGTTGGATATGGTATGAGTGAAATTTCCGGAGGGTGTAGTTTTGGAACTCCTACAAAGCCTGGCGAAAACGGACAGTTGAAGTCGAATGTGACAGTTAAAATTATTGACGATGCTGGAAAAGAACTTGGAATTGGTGAAATGGGTGAAATTTGCATAAAATGTCCCTTCCGATGGGCTGGGTACTATGGAAATCCTGCAGCCACAAGTGAAATGTACGATCAAGATGAGTATATTCATTCAGGTGATCTTGGTTATTTCGATGAAAACGGATCATTGTTGATTGTTGACCGAAAGAAAGATATTTTGAAATACAATAATTTTCACTTCTTCCCTACTGAGATTGAAGAAGTTATTATACAAATCCCAAATGTGGTGGAGGTGTGTGTTTGTGGAATTCCCGATATTATTTCAAGTTTCCTTCCAGCTGCTGCTGTCATTAAGGTTCCAAATAGCAGTTTAACTGAAACTGACATTACCAACTATGTGGCCGAGAGAATGGCTCATTTTAAGCATTTACATGGAGGAGTTTATTTCGTCGATTCGTTGCCAAAAACTGCTTCTGGGAAAAATATTCGTGCTAAGGTTACAAAAATTGTTGAATCCTTAAGTAAACAAAGAAAAGAATAAAATAAAGATACATACTGTAATATTCTCTCAGGGTTCGATAGATAAAACTTATTTACTTTGTTTAAAACTTCCACTTATTTATTTCGTAAATAAAACACTTTACTTTCTTACAACCAAACAATTTATTATTCAACACTCAAATATACCGAAACTAATTTCCGAAAACAATTTACTTGCCTGTTATTGCAACCAACTTTACTCTTTCACTATTAAAAACAAACTGTGTCCTCTGTCCGCCAAACAGGCGCTTTTATATATATATATAATATAGTACTGACTGATTGTTGTTTAATTTCGTTAACTTAGTAGAGCCAGTTTGGTCACTATCTGTAATCTGTAATTTGACTATTACTGCCATATTATTCACTGACTTTAATCCGTTTAAAATTAACACCTGAGTTAAAATTAAGTTAGACCCAAAAGTTAAAACCAAAAGCATAATATTCACTCGTTATACTCGGAAATGAACACATTTTATTAAACCTTGTCGCGTTTAAACCGATTCAATGTAAACTCCACTCCGAGGAGCTGTTAAAGTAGTTAGACCCATTTGAGATTTTATAGTGCGAGACTGAAACTAAATATTCGAAAAAGAAAATGGACTTTATTCAGGAAATAGATGAATGTTGATGTCTTTGTCGTCAGAAGATGAATTTCAGGACCAAAGTGGTGAATAACTTCTCCCTCGTTGATGATGTGGATTTTTGTAAGTATTTTCGACTGAAAAAAGAAGCATTTTGGAAACTACATTCATTGATTAAACTGGAATTGGACGGTGATATACGCCGGTATATGTATAGTTCAATGTCTATTGATTTTTTGATTATGTTTTTATTTATAAGGTCAAGAGAACTTACAACCGAACATAATTGCTTTTGGCTGTTTTACGCCTTTTTGCATGCGGCAACATGGAACAAACCGCAGCCGATTATATAGGTATTTCACAACCTACTGTCGCCAATATTTTGCCATCAGTCTGTGATGCCATTCTGTGACACCTGCATTCGGTCATCCGCATGCCACAGACATGGACAAGATCGACTTGCTAACGCGATTGCATTCGCTGAATTAGCCTACGCGATACTATTTCAAAAACTAGGGTAATTTGATTTTTTTAATTCAAGAGTAGGAAAACAATGCAAACCACAATATTTTCATATTGTAACGAAAAATTACATTAAATTTACCTTTATTCACATCCAAATTCAGTAAAAAATGCAAGCATTAAATTAATATAGTCACCTTATAGAAAAAAAACACAAAAAAGTAAATACCTGGTTGCAAAGTGTCAAATTATTGACATTACGTAGATTTCAAATCGGTTTTACCTGCGGTTGTAACTAATTTTTAATCTACCGGGTTTAATGCGTGTTTATGAGTGATTATTATGAACAGAAGTTAAAATTGTCGGGGTTAAAAAATGTGGTTTTAATGGCCAGGTCTCAAAATCACTAACACCTGACTTACACCCTCAGTGAATAATAATATGGCAGTTATAGATTCCTCTTAATCTATAATTAAGGATCCGTGATAATCAAAGTGTGTTTGTTCACTTATTGTTCACCTTGATTAACAAATCATAGCTTTTCCACAATTCATATCAAATCACACAAATCACAAATCTTCTAAAATACAAATCATCCAGTATCTCAGCTAGAGTTCTCTGCGGATTTGAATCATCTTTTATTCTAGCTGGCAAATCAATTGGAATTAGGCTTGGCACCCGTGACCGAAACTCCTGCTGGTGCTATTTCTATAGCTCTTACGTGAGAGGAAAGTATAATTTTTCGAGGGTTTTAATTCTGGACAACTGGCGTGCAATTATCTTTGGTTCTTTCTCTTCTTTGAGCAACTGGCTTCCACGGTTGTTGCTGACTGGGAGCATTCTGTGTACCGAATGAACTTGTTTTTTTTTAGTTGATGGTATCTCCCAGCTCTAGTACCTGACCTCGGTAGCGAACATAGATTTCTTTTAGTCCGTCTTTGCTGAGCTAAATCTGGCTGGTGATTGATCGACATCATCATTCTCACCGTCAAGGATTTGTAAAAAATTCTTTATTTCTTTATTTTTCCTAAATTTTAAGGATAAGATAAAATAAGATTATATATAATTTTACAACATAATTACCACGCACGACCAAATGGAAACTGAAAATAAAAAATATGGCACATAGTTAAATGATAAACGTAAAAATATTCTTTTGAGTTGAAACAGATAGCTCTGTTTTTATAATAAATAAAAACAGATGTCAGTAGTTTCTATGGCAAAAAAAACCTTTTCCAGACAAAGTGGCAACAGATGGCAATGAAAATAATTACTTCTGTTTGCTACTTTTACATCAAAAGCGCTTATGTCGCTATTTAAATAAGAAACTGCTTCCATTGATACATTTGTATGGAAATTGTATCGACTATCTAGTATGTCTATGGTCGTTTCAATGTGTGAAATGTTGAAATTGTTGTTGTTTCAATGTATTTTGAGGCACCAGTAAGGGGCCAGTTATAGCTTTCATTAGGCGTTTTTCTTTTTAGCCCCGAGCGTGGCACTGAGCTGTCAAAAAGAAAACTATGTTACTTTTTAACTCGGAGCGCTCCGAGCTCTCAACTTGCATTTCTTTTTTAGCTCAGAGCTCGACCGGGGCTCGCTCGATGACCTCGGAAAAAATGACCGAGCACATCGAACACAAAGCTGAGCGCGGCTAACTTCATACAATTTTCATGTAATTTGACAGACATGAGAGTTCAGTGCGTTTATAAATTCGGCTGTAAATTTTCAATTTCCTCTTGTGAAAGGGGACAATCATCCCAATCTAAACAGGGTCAATTGGGCTTTTCAAAAAACTATCTTTGTCTTTTCTCTTTCTAATTTTGACAGTTCAAAACAACAAAAACAAAACATGTGATATCAAACTTGGAGAAATGTAAACAAATGCTTTTTCAGTGCAATGTGGATTTTTAATATTTTCTGTGATTTTTGTTTATATAAATAAGCTTGATAAGTTACTGAAGTTGTTTTTTTGTTAAATTGGCGTTATAACCATCGTTTTATACGTTTTTATTGGAAAACAAACAAGCACTATATTATAAAAATATTTGTCGTTTGTTTACCTTTCTCCAAGTTCAGACCAGCTGTTTTCTATTTTTGTTTGCTTATTTGAAACTGACGGCTAGTGGAAAAGCCCAATGAGTGTAAATACCTATTGTGACTTTATCCCGACGAGCATTTTAGCTCACTTTCGAACAGAATTCTGTTCAACAATTTTTATGTCAAACCATTGTCAAACCAAAATATTTGTGTATGCCAAATAAAATTTGATTGATTTCATGAAATTTGACAAAAGCCAGAAAAAAAACCCTGAGTGCTGCAAAATATTAAAAAGGAGAGGAAGGAAAAATCCATTTCTGCTAGAAAATAAAGCGAACTGAATAAATAATTTCGGCAAAAGAACAAAAACCAATCATCCAACAGACCAGAATCAGTGATAACTTTTTAAGCAATGTTTTCTGCAAGCGCAGGCCTTGTTACTGCTTAAAATCAATCATCTAATAACAAGCAATACAATAATTACAATAGAAGCGGCGGCGGCAGGAGATTGAACAAAACTGGACGGACAACCATGAATCTGAATGTTTTTATGGCCTATCTGGCCGTTTGCGCTCTTTGCATTCAAATCCCTATAACCAATTCCAAGACTTCGACACTTTGGAAACTAAATACCGATGACAGGAAGATCACAGGACGCATTGAAGAAGATAAGGTAAGTACGAGTGATCCTCCCAAAGAGTTCTGTACATAAATTTAATGAATTTGCAGGACATGGTCCTCCTCAATTCAGCTGTAAATGAAAAGTACAAGAACGACGATGTGTTTAACATCATCACATCAACAATTGCATACGGCTCGACTTGGAGCAAACAGTCTGTCGAGCGTTCATGTGACATTCCATGCGATGGGTGAGTTAAAATACTTTTTAGTGTTCCAAATTAACTCAATTAAATGCATCCTTGCTCTATTGTTTCAGAAGCGACAATGACAGTGGGGTGAGTCTGAAAGGAATACCCCCCACAGCGTCGGTGGTGACAGTCGTCGGCACAAAGACGGCATTAAAGAAGACCAACAGCGAATTGGATGAAGTGCTGGATTGTGGCAAACCCGTTAATTTTACTTATTATGATTATTTGATTGGAGTAGCGCAGAGATTTAATCATCCGCTGATACCCGAGCCTGATGTGAGTTGTTTTATTTTTGTTCTTAAAAGCAATTTATCTCTACCTAGGTATCGTGTTTATTTTCAATTAGGTAATTTTATTTTTTTTTCAAAAACAAATTATTTTCTTATGAGTAATATTATTAAATTTAAATTCAATGAATGTTTGAGTCAACTTTTAACGTTTAGATTTTATCAGGAGTAAATTGCGACCAAAGATATTATACAAAGAGATATACCTATAGAACAAAACGCTACATAAACATTTTAAATGGCGCCAATTTTGTCTACTTTTTGCGACCAGCCTTAACGACCAACACTTAAAACTAAGACCGAAATTCTGGCATTAAAAATAATATTATGTGAGGCAAATATTTAATATCTTTATTTAAGTTGAATCAAAATCTGTGCCGCATGAATCAGTCAACAATGATTCAAATGAGATATGAGATTTAACCATAAGGCATAACACAAATTGTTGTTTTTTTGTTAAGTTTTGACTACAAATTATAAAAGCTTATTTTAAGCCTGGTATTAATAATAGTTTGCATTCAAAAAGTATAGCAAAGTCTCTTTTAGTCTGAGCTAATGAGCTTGAACTTTGATGTGAGATCGAATTAGCAGAACTGAACTCCGGAATAAGTTTACAATTTGGATTACAAATTTGTTGATTAATTATGCTTATAATTATATATATATGTAGGTATATATTTTTAATAATCCATTTCAGGTTGCCTATTTGTTTCTTAAAAACAAAGACGAAAAATCCCTCAAAACCTTCGACATAAGTTTGCTGGAGAAACGTTTGAAACGTGCCAGAAAGGATAAACCACGTTCGGTGCATTTGTACAATCAAATTGGCAACTACTGGCGAATTCGTGGTGATGCGCGACAATCAATAGAATGTTTCCGACGTGCCCTGGCAATATCACCAACGAATGCCGAAGTTTTACTCAATTTGGCGAGAGTCCTATATAATTTGCAGTATCTTGATGATGCTATACATTTAACAAGGAGGTACATATTATTTAAAAAAAACGTTTGGAAATGAGCTTTCTGAGTTCGATAAATATTCGTTTATTTTTTTAGATCTCTCGAAGTTCAACCACCAGATCGTTCGGCATGGCGTCAGTATTTCACTCTTGGGGAGATATTCAAGGCATACGGACATTTTCAAGAATCTGTGCTACATTTACGCCATGCCCTCGAGCTTTATCCGCAACATGAGCCCATACTTAAAGCATTACGTGACGTTGAAAATAACCCAACGTCACCACTGCATGTTTATACAATTCTAATTATTGCGGCTTTGGTATGTTAATTTTTTTATTTTTTTTTTAAATTGAAAAGGAAAAAAGAAGTTTTGAATAAATTTGACTTTCCCACAGGTTATCGCAGTTTTTATTGTCATTATTACTTCGTCGGATAATTCAGACGCTTGTGGTCAGCAATCAGAGTTTGAACCGAAAATTCAGCGTCATTTCAACAGAGCCATGGCAATGCGCTCCCTCAAAGGATTCTCTTCGCGAAACTTTAAGCACAGAAAATACTAAAATAAACATTAAAAAAAGAGCACTCTTTACACAAAAAAAAAAAAAAAAAAACAAACGAATACACAGGCGGAACTTGTATTTCATTAGTATGCTTAGTTATTTTCGAGCTTCTTTTCTTAACCACCAGATGGCAACCGAAAAAATTGTATTGTAAGTTGCCGTTTGGAGAGTATCTAACCGAGATCTCTTTAGATATACACACATACATATACATATACAATTTTTTTTTGTTTAAAAAACTAGTCTTAATTTTACAAGTTATTGATTCTGAAGTCCAAAAGTATTTGTGATAAAAAAGGAACAGTTTTGATTTTTTTTGATTTTTCGTTTCCCAAGATTCAAGTCATTTTATATGAGAAATAAAAAACAAATGGAACTCTTGCAAAATTTATTGCTGAAAATATTGCCATTATTTTAATTGAAATTATTTAATTTATTTTTTCGTCGAATTGTACTTAAGTTTGCCTTTTTTTTTTAAATTATGCTTTCGAACAAATTTTACAATTTAAATACCTTAAAAAGAACAAACTCGCCATAGTTATTTATTGTTTTAAGTTATTTTTATTTTCTTCATTTATTTTCCTCTTACTAAAATAATGATGCGTTTGAAATATAAAACCAAAGAATTGAATACTTTTTTTTAGTTGTTAAATTATTTTTAGGTTGAACAAAAAAAAATCATGTACCTTAAGAATTATTTTCTTATGCTATGCTAAAAGAATTAAAACCTCGCCTTAGTTTTTTAAAACTTGGGAAATATAATAATTTAATTATGTTTTTTTTTTTACTTATTGTATTTTTGTATTACTAAAAAAAAGAAACTTTTGACTATGATTTTTTCTCATGAGCCTTACACTTGTTATTTAAAAAAAAAAAACGAAATATGTTTTCTTCTCTTCTTTAAGATTTGTTTGGGTTTTTTTCAATTGAATTTGATTTTTCATAATGGTTTTAGTTTTTTTTGTAAATTCTCTTATGGAAGCCATAATAATGTTTTGAAGAAAAAAAACTAAAAGAAAGAAATATATATTAACAAATTATTATATTATTAATTCTTTATAATTCGTAATTATAGTACTTTATGTAACTTATTGAAAGAAATCTTAAAAAAAAATGAAGCAAAACAAAATAAAACAAAGAAATGAGCATTGAAATGTTTTGTTGTTTATATTCATCTTAATTAAGTATATGTCTGTTCCCGTACTGTCCAAAACTGCGAATTTCTACGAACTTTAATCAAGTCTGTCAAAGTTCATAATACGTATGTATACCTTACAAACAAAAAATGTGTAGTTTTGGACAGCAAATCACAGAGTCTCAAAGTAAAGGAACGCACATTATATTAAGTCTTCGATTAGACATCCATTGCATTTTTGTTTTGGAAAGCTACTACGAACATCTAGCGAAAAACTGAGCACACACATTGGGTTACTCATTTTTAGGGTAAGACCACATCCGGCGGAAGTGCAGATATACCACACTTGAACTAGAGCGGTGCGACAATATGCGGAAAATCATGTTATATATTTTATAAGAATTGATCGCAAAACTGATTAATCCATTGTAATGTTACAAAATTTTGGGTGAATTTTTTCTGGGTTGGGTTGGTTTTATAATAATTAGTCACCATCTTGGAAAAGGAGTGTTCAAAGTTTTTCGCGATATCAGATCAATTAAGGGACTTTCAATTCCGAAAACTGAGTTTTTAAGATCCCCCACACCAACGCGAATCTTTCTCAGCGACGAGGAAAACAATAATAACAACGTATTGTTTTCATTGACAACCACGTGTTGTTATTATTGTTTACCTCTTCGCAGCGACAGATTCGCTTTGGGTGATCCTTTATACTCACACACAAACAATACGAGGACGATGTAACATTTCAATGGAGAAGAAATTTGCGAAGACCTAAGTTATTGTCCTTACAAATATTGCTTTTTTTTAATAACTGATCATGATAATCAATTTATCTCAGAGTATTTTGATCAATTAAATATTTTATCGTTAACAGAAAAATATGATTATTATTATTATTATTTATTACAATATAAAGTAAATTTACATTATAATATAAAGATATTTACAGCACTAGCTACCAGAGACTTGCGGCTGGAAATTTAAGTATAGTTGTAGTAAAAATATTTGAGTACATACGCGTATGTATGGGGCTGTAGGCATCACAAATAATTTTCTATGATATTTACGAACTAACAGCCCTATTCTGGCAAACCTCATTTATACCTCACAAGTCACAACAACCTCACAAGGAAAGGTGAAATCGATTTTGTGAGGTTTTCGTACCCTCACAACTGTGAGCCTCACAAAAACTATCGAAATTGTGATCTCCTTTTGAAAACCTCACAACAACCTCACAGGAAATCAACCTCACAAAGGCTTGTGACTTGTGAGTTGTGAGCCCTCACAACGCCAGAATAGCCCTGTAAATAGGTCTGTTTCTTTACTGCCAAAAATTTTCAATTTTATCATATACCTCATACGATTTCATACAAAGAGGTTAAACGAATATCATCATAAATCATAAGGATAAAGACCAGAGGAGAAAACGCTCAACTTTTAGATAAACGATATATCTAATAATTCATAGAATTTGTGTTAAAAAGAGGTAAATGGGTGATTCTCAGAAAACTGGTATTTTTATTACCAAGTATTTTTGATCAAATAATTATAACAACTTCTACATAAATAACCTGAAAGTTTTATGTTCCTAATAGAGCAAGATGAATTTTTCGAGCAACAAATCCTCGAAATTTGTATACCATACAAAAAATATAAAAGTGTTGGTATTTGTTAAGATTTTCTTTTTCCGTTGTCAAATGGTGGAACTATTGTCGAATTCCTTTCAACAAAAGAATCGAATTTTTTTTCTAAAAAGAATCGAATTTTTTCTGTCGTTGAAAGGAATACAAAAAGACGAAACGAATCGATTTTTTTTGTGATTGTGTGTGTGGCACTTGACAGAAACAATTTTGAAGTAAAATATCCAGAAAATATTCAATTTGGAAAATATTATTATTGTTAATTGAAAAGAAACGCAATATAAAATTCACCGAAAATTCGTTGCAACCAAAAACACAATTTGTTTTCTTGAAACACCGCGACATTCAATTTGACATTTTAGAAATTTAAAATCTTGCTAGTGTGTGTGCAAATCGGTGTAAAATCTTTCTTGAATCTTGCTTAATTAGCAAGATTTGTTTTGACAGAAAAAATTCGAATTGTTCAGAAAAAAATCTATTCTTTTAGAAAAAAATTCGATCCTTTTGTTGAAAAAAATTCGACATAAATATTAATGATATTTTCCTTGGGTCGTCCATATGTCTTCTACCCCACAGAATGACACTTCTTTAAATTTTAAACAAATCCCCAATATGTAACGTTTTTTCAAGCAGTTATCAAAAAAACTAATTTATTTCCGTTCAAAAGTTAAAATACCGAAACTAATTGGAATAAAATCGAATGTAGAAATATACTGACCTATAACTTTCTTCACTTAATTAATTTTCTGCTTGGAAAAAAATTTAATATTCCGTTGAAAATATTTTCTGAGAAACAGTTTTCACAGAAAAAAAAATAAATATAAAAATTCCAGGAATAAAAAAGAACAAAAACTTTTAATATTATACTTTCTCTAAAAAATATTATAACTTTATTTAGTTTTCTTTTACTTCTCTAAATTACATATTAGTATTAGTTACTTTCCATTTCATATAAATTAATCAAGCATTTCACTTTGAAATTGAGCAGCTTTAACACAAAAATGAATAAATTATTATTTTTATTTTAATGAAAAGAATATTTTATCTCCGAAAGTTGTTTTTTTTTACTTATATTTTCTTACAAAATAGTAACATTTTATTTTATTCAATGGAACCTTAGCGAGCTTATAATAATAGTTATAAAGGACTTGACAAAATTATTGAAATATGTAGTTTTTTTTTTGTTTTAAAGATGAAAATTAAAAAGCTGCTTGTTTGTTTTTATTTATTAATTAATAAATTCTTGTCATTTAAAACCTTAATTGAGAAATAAAAGGCAAAAGTGAGTTTTTTGTTTATATATATAGAGTTTGAGAACACATTGTGAGTTGTGTGTGAGTGTGGTGTTGTTGCTTGTGTAGTTCGCTTCATTTGGGGCCATAGCTCTTGTTTTAAATTTAAGCTGAGTCATGAATGTTCAAACGGAAGATATCGTGCGCACAGAAAAATGTTCCTGCCAGTGGTTTAAGGACAAAAACTTGTGAGAACGCATGTGGTGGATCGTCATCACACTGAAAATTAAATTTAAACAAAAAAATATGATTTTATTAATATATTTTATTTTTTACAAAAATCAAAAAACATGAATGTGTGTATGTATGAATGTATTATAATACTCATGCTTCAGTTTTATATATCCCTAGGAGATAAAGAGGAAAAAAGCAAAAAAAAAATAATAATAAGAAAGTATTTAAATGTTTCCCAATTGTTTGTAGATGTTTTTCATTCGGATAAAGCGAGTTGATTTTAAATGCGAAGAGTGCACCATAAAACACTATGGTTTTGATATTTGGTAAATTTTGTATTCAAATTGGATTGCGAGCTTACAATGGCAGAGTTTGTTTTTTGTAACACAAGAATAAGAGAGAATATTTTCATAATAATATAATATTTTACAGTTGATAGCGGCCATATTGTTTAAGCTACATCTGTCAAATTGACTGCCATTTATTCAGCATGTTATGCCAATCAAATCACCAGGATGGATATAGCGTTCAAAAACACATACAAATGATAAAATTGTTTTTATCAAAACGGGTGTTCTGTTCGGGCGCGCTTCGGTCGACATAATCGTCCTCCCAAGAGGACTATTCGTAGTGGGGTAGATAAATTTGATTCTACTAGTTCAGTAAACGATCAACCAACACCCGTACGTCGACGAAACGCAAGATCTGCCGAAAACATTGACGCTGTCCGTGAGATTTGACCTTTCGCAGACCACAACTTGGCGAATTTTGCTTCGTGACTTGGGCCTGCACCCGTACAAAATGCAACTAACCCTAATTTTCAACGAAAAATCATCTTCAGCGATGAGGCCCATTTCTGGATGAATGGTACGTCAACAACGAAGATTACCAACTTGGTGGATGGATGATATGGACACCAACAACATATGGTTTCAACGGGGCACAGTGGTCTGGTTTGTATGGGAGAGCGGAAAATAGTCTGTAAAATCTAAAATATTTGGTCAACATTTTGTTACGAAAACGAAAAATTGAGTAGAAAAAAAGTTATTGATATTTTTTTCTAAAATTTGAGGGTTTTGATGTTGTACCAAAATTTCAAAAAAGTCTGAACTACTCAACGGATTTTTATGAAATTTGGCACACATGTTAAGATTCGTCTTGTTCATATTTGATAAAAATTTGGTTAAGAAAAAATTGTTAGAAAAAAAGTTATTGATATTTTTTGTAATTTGTGGGTTTTGATGTTGTTAAATTTGAAAAAAGGCTGTTAAATTTGAACTATTCCACGGATTTTAATGAAATTCGGCACACATGTCAAGATTAGTCTTATACATATTTGATCAAAATTTGATAAAGAAATAATTATTAAAAATAAAATTATTGACATTTTTCTAAAATTTGAGGGTACTGAAATTCAAAAAAAAATTGTTAAATCTGAACATTTTATTAAAATTCGACAAACACATTAAGATTAGTCTTTAAAATATTTGGTCAAAATTTAGTTAAGAAAAACTGATTACAAAAAAATTTACGAAAATTTTTCTAAAATTTAAGGCAAAAAACAGAAAAAACACCCTTTTTTATTTTTAAAAATAACTGTACGATTATCCCTAATTCTTGTATTTATTCTTTACTAAACTCTATCATATAACTCAGGCTACCATAAAATAATAAAAATTTGTTTTATATTTTTTTCGAGAAAATTGAGTTGAAAGTTGAAAAATTTTACAGGCAATGTATTATTTTATTTTTAAAATAAAGGTACACATTTTGTCTAAAAATTATGGGCTAACCAGTTCATTTTGCCAGTAAGTACTGAAGAAAACATAACTTTTTGATATATACCACATTACCACCTTCAAAACCAAGTTTCGCTCGGGTTATCTAAGAGTAGTTAGACATACAAATACATATTAGTTTCTCAAAAGAACTTTTTTCCGCTCTCAACCCACTGTGCGGCGGCGCGGCGCTACATGCCACACAGCTCACGCCATCTCACGTGGAGATGATGTAAACTGGCCACCGAGATCGTGCGATTTGACTTCGTTAGACTTTTTCTTGTTGGGTTTTCTGAAGTTGCAGGTCTATGCGAGTAAGTCAAAAACCACAGCGGCCCTCAAGCCAATATAACCCACGCCATGGGTCAAATTCAGTCTGAGTCATGGAAAATTGTACATTTCGAATGCGCGCTGCCCAGAGAAGCCGCGGCGGACATTTGAACGATGTTATATTCCATGCATAATGGCATCGATAAGCCTTTCAAACGAATTTTAATGATATCTCACACACACTTTATTTTATTTAAAATAAAAGATAGGAAGCGCTTAATGAAAGACCCTGTATATATTTTAGCTCATTTTATTCTACAGAAAAAAAATCTCAATACTTTCTTCGCAGAATCAATAATATAAACTTGTGAGAATTTGTAATACTTGCTCTTTAAAAGAATTATTCTGTTCCACACCAAATCTAAGATAGATACATAGATGATTGCTTAGGGCGTTTTATAGGTATATTTGGTTTGCGTTATTTGATCCAGAAAAGAAATCACAAGGGCTCATCTACTAGGTGAACAACTATTTCACTTTACTAGTCAGGTTTTGACATAACAATAATTTGTAACCTTATGGTTACTTAAACTGAGGAAAAACGTCCACCTTTATTTAGTTAGGTAAATTATTTAATAATGACATTCACAGGCAGGCTATATTCTATAGTATAGCATTTAGGGTGCCATATCAAAATAAGATTTTACAGATCATTGCCGGCTACAACCTAGTCCTACGACAAGCTGTTTTTTTTAATTACCAACTTCTTTTTATAAACATAAACAAAACGTTCGACAAGTTATGGATTCACGAATTTAACAGATGATCGAATGTCGACCATTTTCTTTTCAGTCATTTCAATATACGTTAACTAGGAAAAGGATGGCGTTTTAATGCTAATAATGACTTTCGGAGAATGGACATAAGTCGCATAGTTTTGGTAGTCAATATAGAAAGAAAAAGTTGACTTGATGTTTCCTCGCTTTGCAGATTTAACAACATTTTCTTCAAGCATTGAAATGTCCGATGACTATTATAATTTAGAAGTAATAAATAATGTTTTAAGGGAAAAAAATCATAAACCTTAACAACGGAAATTGATAAATTGGTCTTATCCCGTCCGGGAGAAAACCTTCACATGAGATTTCTTGAGTCGTGATATATATTTTAATTTTTTTTTCCTGTATTCAAAGTTCCATTTATCACATTATTTTTTACATTAATGGCATATTATTGTGTAATTTTTGTTATGAAATGAAACTATTTAGTGCTTTGAAAGTCAAACAAAATAAAAAAGATATGCAAATACAAATTATGTTAAAACTAGCGCCTTTTCGATTTCGTGTCATTTAGGGATATATTTTAGATAAGAGTTAGAAGGATAATTATTTTTAATAACTTAAAAAATTAGTGTTTTAAAAAAGGGCACACCAAAAAATAAAAAAAATAAAAAACATTATTCAATTAAGCCTATTTACGTACGAATAACAATAGCTCTCTCTCTTTCTCTTCTGTCATCATTAAAATTATTTGACATTTATGACAAAAATTGCATTTTATAAATGGGTCTCGTTTAACTAAGTCTTATTGGGAGTTTGCTTTGATCAGGCTACAGATCGTGCAGAGCCAACCGGAAGACATCGTGTTGAACGAAGAAACTGTTTGCAATCGGCTTAAGCACGAATGTCTGTATGTATGCATGTGGCTGATCATCATCTGTCTGTTGCCATGCGAAAGACATAGATTACCATCATTATACAGCCGCAACGCAGCAAAAAGGTTAAAAAAAAATGAATAAACAAATAAACAGAAACATTTTTATATATAAAATCACAAATTAACTACAGCAATGCTTAAAAAAAAAGAAAAATATTTAGAACTGTTTTAATTAAGCTAGAAGCAATGTGAAAAAATAAACTGAATTACTTACTTGCAACCTTCCTAGAACGTTAATCAAAACACCACCATCGAACATGGGCTGTGAATCCACTGCAGTTAATACTCTTTTTATCTTTTGAAATGTTAAACTCTGCAAGTAAAAATTTAATGATTGTTAAAAATATAGGCACTTATCCCTATATTTTGATTGATATACTTACGGATAGTTTTTCCATAATTTTTGGCGCTCCTTGTATTTGTAAGCCTTCAAAGGTCATGAAAGAGTCTGTAGTCTGAAAAAAAGAATGTTCATCAAATTTCATGTTCACTTTTGTTCTACCTGAATTTGAGCAGCCTCTAAACAATAAAACTAGTTGAGTTGTTTTCAAATCAACGGAACTTAAAGACCACCAAAAACATTTTTCGTTTTTGAATATTCTGAAGGAGATTGTTCGTATTTTGAAAGCTACTTGTATTCAGTTAAGATCGTCGGCACACGCAGGTTAGGTTAGGTTTACGCGGCTGTCAGCAGAGACGCTTGATATGGAGCCTACGCCTTTGAAATAGAGCAGGATATATACAGAGAAGGTGTGGAACTGATTCTTCCTCTTCATCATCCATACAACTTCTGCAGAAATCGTTAGAAAATATTCCAAGCCTCGTTGCGTGCTTAGTAATGACAACTATAATGGAACTAATGTGCAATCTGCTTAGAGATATCAAAACAGTTTTGTAGTTTGACATGTAGCAATGTTGTTCCATCTAACGTTTGTTTTCTCTATTGCATCTTGCTTTAGTCTACAAGTAGCAATGAGGGTATACCAGTATTTGTTCGATTTCACGATATAGGTAGTATTGTTCCACTTTTGGCGAGTCCCTCTGCTTCACCATTACCTGGACCCGGCACCCAGCAAAGGTGAGTTTTGAACTGCTGTTCCATCTCCATGAGAGATGATCGGCAATTAAGGGCTGTTTCTTAATTTGTAGACAGAATACAGAGATTTAATGGCGCATATGGGAAGATGTGGATGTCTGTGCTTGATATCACGTTTTTTAAACCAAAACTGAACTTTGTTTATCGCCAAAAGTGCCCCCTGGAACATGCTTCAAAGTTTGGGAAGACGAAAGGAGAGACTTAATTTCAGTCTGTCTGAATATACATCTCCACCAATCCCATGATCAGTTTTTGAACTGTCGATATAGAAATGGATCGATTCATCATGACACATACATTTTTAAAAGACTCGTCGAGGTTAGAATTCTTTGCAGAAGACCAATTTTTTTTTTTCGAAAACTGCCAAATTGCCACTTTTGGCAACAAACTTTCTACCAAACATACCTTCAAACCCCGGAGCATTATTGATCACCAATCATCATACTTGTAAGAGCATTATGGAATGCAGATTAATAATAACAACAATAATAACAGAGTTTCTGGAACATCTCAGCTTACGCCAATAGTACCTATCTCTGCATTGCAGAAGATTAGGCTGTAATGTGTGCCCTTAGTTCTAAGAAAACTCAATACCTATATGAGGTCAGAAAAACCGATTGACAGAATCGGAATTGCACTTTCTATTTCTGGAAGGACCATGCTTCATATTGGTCTTATATCGCATTAGATAATATAATATAGAATCTGTCTAAATACCCGACAGCGCGTACGCGAAACTATAAGATTTAGGGTAGGTGCGAGGTTGGCTTTAAATCCAGATTCTTTAAATGCAAAAGAAACTTTGCATACACCCAACCTCGCACCTACCCCAAATCCTATAGTGCCCAAGCAGGGGGTTGCAGGGGGCAGCATGCCCCCCCATATATACCTCACTGTTTATACAACGTAATACTAGGTGCTAGCACTATATTTATGTAAGCAAGCAAAAAAAAACAGAAGTGAGAAGCACTTAATTTCGCGTACGCGCTGTCGGGTATTTAGACAGACTCTATAATATATTCTTTAGTATGTTGTTTTTAACAAGTTAGAATAGATTATTAGAATATTTTTGACTCGTATGAGCATATGAACCCCAGACGGGTATGGCAGCCCATCTCGAATATCGGGCAAATAACTTGAATAGTTTAGCCGATCAAATTGCTTACTGGTTTTTCACTGTACTGCATATACTGTAAGTTGACCTTGAGGATCGTTAATGAACTTTGGCGAACCAATCTAATGATAGCTGTCATGAGTTAACCGGTGCAAGAGTTTCGAGTTTGACCAGTAGTTTTCAGATCACCGTACTCAGATCTCATCAAGCTCAACAGTTTTTAATTTATTTTAATGACTAAAGTCCCCGGGCAATACTATATTCCGAAGAAAGTGCATTTTGCAATTACTGAGCTCCAAAACTGCATTGCGTTAAACACAACACAAAAAAAAAACCGGAAAACATAGCATGATTTGCCAGCTAATCTTCCATTAATACCAATTAGTAAATTTAAAACCAATTTATTCTTCGGGTGTCGCTGCCTCTCACCTTCCAATTTGAGGTTAGGGCTTATTATACGCAAAATAAAAATTCTCCACAAAAAGCTGGGTGTTTCCACCCAATACCGGTCTATCCAAAGATTATTTAGTAGGTAAATACATAATTAATAATTCTAGAAAACTATTTTTAAACTATATTTACACTTACACTATAAAAGTTAACAACATTTGCTCTTTGTAATGGATCATCGAAGAGTGCGTAGTACTGCTGAACAAATCCTTTTCCAATATCCTCGTACTGTGGATTCAGGGCCATTGCTGCTGATGGATGTGTAGTTTTTTTTTGTAACAAAATGTGGAAAATTAAGGATTTCAAAAAATGTTGAGAAGATAAAATAATGCCCTTGTTACAATAGAAACTGTTATTTAAAAGATGCCTTGCGATGTTAGAAAAAAAACTACAAAAAGAATAGCGATTGCGACAAGAACAGACAGATTTGGTTCCGAATTCCCGATGCTGAATCACATTTCGCTTCTTTTTTTTTTATGTCAGTTTTAATTTCTGTTTTGCTAATGGTGGCTGCCCTGAGGACTGTGTTCGTTGACGGTCGCATATGATAAAGGCTGAGTAATGAGTTCGTAGATAAAAAAAAATATTCATGTCGATTATGGAATCCGCTGTGCAGTGCAGTGATTCGCAGCCCAGTTCTCTTTTTCTTTATCCATTTGTCGTTAAAAGAAAACACTGTACTTAAGCTAAGTACAGACGATTGTCAGATCTTACAATATTGTCAGAACTGTCAATGGTCTGCCAATAGCTAACAATTAGCTGACAATTGACATATTTCTTACAATGAAAAATTGTCCGTTCACACGGTTGGTAGATTTCTTCCCAATTTGATTATCATCTATTTTTTTATCTCTCTTTAACCAACTCATTGAGGACATGGGATAACACAGAACTCAGCCGACGTTATGTTTTCATTTTTTAAACAGAAAATATGAAATATTTAAACAATTAGTCAAAACGGTACACAAAATCAAGAACTTTCTTGAAGTGTTCCCGCTGCGTTTTCAGAAATCATAATTTTGTTCTTAAGTTCAAACACTAGAGCGTAAAGGCTTAACTACATAAGCCAAAAAAGTGAAAAAGTAAAAAGTGAAAATTTTCAAACTCATTTTAGGATAGTGTTTCTGACTGGAAAACTTATAAAAATGATGCAGAAAGCTTAAATTTTGGTTTAAAAACAAATTTGTGTATTCTTTTTCACAAAACAACGGCGCTAGCGGTAAAAAAAATATTTTTACTTTTGTACTTCAGTACTTTTTGGCTTATGTAGTTAAGCCTTAAGACTCTGAATTTTTTTGTTTTTTCGCTGCGTTAACTTCAAAGCTTTTGTTTTCTTTTTCAAGCGACTCATTAAACTGCAGTTCACTCTTTTTAGTGTTCGAGGTGATGCCTCCTCATTTATTTGATGGAGATCTCTTCGAATCATACCGAATCGTCAGACGGCAATCTTTGGTGTCGAGGATACTATATCTCCGAAGTTGTTGTCGGCATACCTTTGGCTAAATTACATAATTTTATTAGTGATATTGATTTAAAATAAATTAATTTACGTTTCAATTTCTCTTGCTTTCCATTTTGATGTTAAGGGCTGGTCTAATATTCCAATTTCGTTTGTTACAATACTAAAATGAAATTATTTTATTGTAATACTTTTGCAATGCAATGATTTCGTAAAAAAAATTACTTTTCGGTATTGAAATTTTCAATTTCGATGTGCTTGGATGTAGTTGGCTGATTTAAATCTTCACCTTCGTTGTTTAGTACACTGAAATTAAACGATTTAGTTAAAAAGTGCTTTAAATTGAAAAAAGAAATGGAACTCACTTTTGATGTGATACAAGGTTGTATTCATCTCCCAAGTTTTCGGTTGAGTATTCATCAATTTCCTTGTCAAGTAGGCTAAAAATAAATTACATTTAGATAGTTTTAATTTAAAGGCAATAGAATCAACACGTTGCAATATTCTCATCATTGGAGATCAACATGTCAGGTTATTTGCTTTGAGCGTGCTGCAATTTTATGAATCTCATGTTTAAGGTAGAACCGCACTAGGCGGAACTGCACTCCAGCGACACCGTGCGCACTTTCGCACGAAACTGAACGAAACTTCACGTCGTGACACAGTTGGTCAGATTACCAACTTTGTCGCATAGTGTCGCGCCGTGAAGTGAAGTTGTCGCTTAGTGCGATATAGCTCATACAATTTCCTACAAATAAGTCGTGAAGTTGAGTTCCGCTGAAGTGCAGTTCCGTCGAGTGCGGTCCTAGCTTTAGGCTTTCTACCAAAATATTACTAATTCGAATTTTTGAAAATTGTTGGTACAGCATTTGGAAGCAATTGAATGTGTCGACCAACGTTCCTTTGAAACACTTTTTCAAAATGCTTACTGCAAATAACCATATCTCTTGAAAGATTTTGTATTTCTTGTCCGTTTAAAGTACGTATCGCTTCAATCCATTTTTGATCATATTCACTCTTTCGGTATATACTGAAATAAACAACTTTTTAGTTATATTTTGTTCAAAATTTATTAAAATTAACTTGCCCGTGAAAAGATACACCCTTCTCAAAGGCACGATTTCTCGAGCCACAATTGGCAACAACGCACTTTCATTGTTTTTTTTATTTATAATTAAATAATGGATTAAAAAAATTTTAAAAATATTTTTAATGTCATTCGTTATATATTGCTTTATATATTTCACTTTTTAATCACTTCGTAATTTCAACAATACTTCTCAAGTAAAAGAACAAACGTACCATTTGTTTTCCTTCTGTACAAGTGTCAAAATTGAGGTTTTATTTTTTCCCGCTAGTTGCAGTTCAGGGAGCTAGTGTCGCCGAAAATGGCCGAGTCTAAAATGGAACCAACCTGAGATTGGCAACTAGCAGTTCATATCAGAGAGAAGGAACTAATAGAGAGAGTCAAATTCGACGGTGGCTCTCTTTTAGCCTACAAGCTACGATGTTGCGACTTGCGCACCATCTTGCATATGTATAATTATTAACTCCATATAAAAAAAAAGTGGGGACAAATACATATGCAAGAAGATGTGCATACTCACCACCTTCTTTTTTGTATATAATAGCTGCGTTTTATTTTCCCCCAGATCCAATCCAGATCAGATCATGAAAATAAAACAACCCAGGATCTCAGTGACAACTTGTTATATACCCAACTCTTTTTTCCTTTTGTTTTTTTTATTTGTATACACCCGTTGTCTTTTTTCTTTACACTACTGACGACATTTACAAATTAAGGGTGTGTGTTCAAAACGGATTTGGAAATCCAAATCCAAAACAAAGTTGGATCTTGTGTTGTTTTTGTAATACATGTATTTTCGTAAGCAAATCCAATCTGGTTCGGATCTCGGGGAAAATAAAACACAGCTAATATATACAAAATATATTATAATATATATTAATATATATAATACGTCTATGCTCAAGAACTTCAAGAATAATTTTATTAATAGAGCTTTGAACCAGAGAGAAAGAACTAATAGAGAGAGTCAAATTTGCTGGTCTCCGTCCCCTCGAAACCTTTTGCTTACATTTTTTACAACGTGTTGAATTCTTATCGGTGTGTACATGTTTTCACCTCGGGCAGTGTAAAACAAAAAAGAAGGTGGTGAGTATGCACATCTTCTTGCATATGTATTTGTCCCCACATTTTTTTTATATGGAGTTAATAATTATACATATGCAAGATGGTGCGCAAGTCGCAACATCGTAGCTTGTAGGCTAAAAGAGAGCCACCGTCGAATTTGACTCTCTCTATTAGTTCCTTCTCTCTGCTTTGAACTGGAAAGATTGAAGAGTTTAAAGAATAATTTGTGACAAATTAAGTAAATAATTCACGTGAATCGAAATGGATTTATTGAATGCATAATATGGTGGTAAGAATTATATATATTTTAAGTAGATAGACTATCACACTATCCCAACATTTTCAGTTATAAAATTTGCTGTGGGCTCTCTGTCTTCCATTGTTTTGTTTTTTTTTTGTTTGTTTTTAAGTTTTGGTATTAATATTTAGTAAATGATATTTATTTTTTTATACTTTACCAACCTCCCTATTGACTGAATTAATAAATTTTTTGGTTTCGAAAATATGTTCCATTTAGGAATATATTAATTGTGTTTTTTATAGTTTTAAGAATTTTAATATTAAATAAATGATATTTATTTTTTATACTTAATACAAACTTGTTTGTTTTTTTATTGCCAAGCTGAAGCCAAATTAGGAACATTAGCTATCTGCTTAGATAATATGTATAACAAGAGCGTTTTTAACTTGAGAAAAAATAAAATTTAAACTCAAATAACCTTTTATAAAATATTTTTAGAGTCCCAGGATTATCGCGGGATTCAATTTTTTAAATCCCGGGATTGGAAAAAACATCCCGGGATTGCATTCTCTAATCGCATCTCGCAGACTTGTTGCTTTAAAGTAACTGACTTTGGGGCACCTTGTAAATTCTGTTCACAGTATCAAATTACCTTGCAATTCTATCCCTGTACTTCGGTACCTTACAAAAAATCAAACTTCTTTTCCATATATTTTGTTTGCTTCTTCTTTATTGAAATCACCAAACACAATCGAATGCCTTAAACAGAATTCTTACCATAGACTAAAATGAAGCATTTTTCTTACAGCTTATAATCTAGTTCATAACGCTCATACTGATTCTTTGGGTCGTTCGATATTCTGGGATATCCAGCAATAAGCGCATCTTGGCCACCAATGTAGAGCGAATTGTAAATCTTCCAATAGACATCGCGAACTTTGCGAGCTGGATGGAAAAGTCCTTGTAAAGTGTATTGCAGAATCTTAATTGGTCCCAGCGAAACCCTAAGTCCTTCTACGGCATCCATAAATGCTTGAACCAAATGCGGGGAAGTTTCAAAAATATTAGGCCATACATAGTTCAGTAGATGAATTAAAGCATCTTCACACCCAAATCCATATACACCGAGAGCCATGTGTTTGATTGCGGCGCATGCTGTCTGCCTGTGGACCAGATCTCTGTCCATCAGAGCGTCTTCGAGAAGCGGACACACTGCGTATATGTAATCTTTACCCATTTCTCCGATGTATTCAAACAGGAAAGAAAGTGATTTAAGAACACCGTTTTGAACATTCAACTCGGGAACACGATATTCGTTCATTAATGCGGGCAGTACTGTAAATGGTCGACAAGTCTCTGCCACAATAGCAATTGCCACTGTTGTGCACACACGATTTTGACGTTCTTGCACTTTCAAATTGTTGAGCAGGGTGGCAAGCACATCATGTGGACCAATGGCCTTGGCAATATAACCAAATGTGTTAACTGTAGCTCTTCGAATCGCCTTCTTGTGGGCTTTTAGCAACTCGAGCAACTCAAAACAAATACGCATCCATTCCCTGGCCGAAACATATTCTGGACCGCGATCGGCAATTCGACCAACAAGATCTATACAATTCTCCTGCACTTTTTCGTGTCGATTTTTCAGGATCGGCGTCAGTCGAGGAAGCAAGTCTTTGATGGGCGGTGTCATTTTGGTCATTCCGATCACGTTGACGATCGCTTTTAAAGCTCCCAGAATTGAACCCAACACCTCTGGGTATTCTTCTCCCAAATACTCGTACAGCACCACTCCTAAATGACCCATGAGCTTCTCCTCTTGACAAGTCTTCATTACAACGGCTATTCTTGAAATCAAATCAGCAGCCTGCTGACGAACTTTTGCCGATTTATTATTCAAACGCCAAAGAATCGTACCGCAAATCTGAGGCAAATAAGGCTTCACTCTCTTACCCAGTTGATTGACTATTGTTCCGAAACCATTTAGCATAACCACGTCTTCAGTTGTTTGTTCCTGGAACGCATACAAAATACCATCAATAAGCTGTTCTTCTAGACGTGAATCAATATCAGCTGCCCCAAGGTTACCCATGATCTTCTCGATCGTCTCCATGACCATCTTACGATACTGTTCGTTTTCATCCTTCAAATCATCAACCACACGATTGATAATCTCGGAGGCACCCACTTTATTGGCAATCTCTACAGTGGTATCGACCAATTGTCGATAGTTACGGCGATCAAGTGCCATTCGATGATTCCAGAAGAACTTGAAAAAGTGGGGCAAAATCTCTTCCTTGATATACTGCGCTTCTACACCATCAGTCGCACAACATTGTTTCACGACTTTCAACACAATCTTTTTCATCTCCTCATCGGGCGACTGAAACTCACGAATAAGGATCAACATCACTTCTCGGGTATAGTAATTCGCATATTCGGCATCCATCAATGGAATAAGGTAACCAATGGCTTTGAGGAACGCAGCCAAACCTTTTCCTCTGTGTGTACGAATACCTTTCCACAAGGGTTTCAACACCGAATCGAAGGATTCGATACCGTAGGGAGTTGCAGCTTCAGCCAAAGCAGCAATAGCCAAGGCTGTAATAGTTCGCACCTTCTGCTGCTCGTCCACCAAGCCATGTTCAATAATTTCCACCAATGCTTTGAGATGGGGAAGGATTGCGCAACCCATCAGAATGGCAATTTGCTGCACGATCTTAATACCAGTATGCCGAGCCTGCCAGGACTTCTTACTCTTACATACAGCTTTTAAGAATGGCAACAGGGAAGGAATTCCCAATGCTGATGCTACAACGGCAAAAGCACGTGCCGTTGTATTACGAACGTATTCATCTATATTGTCAATATCAGGTCTCATTGTAGAGATCATAGTTGCCAAACCAGCTGCCTTGGCCAAGTTCGAAATGATTTCTCGACCTTCAACGCGAGCGTAGTAATCTTCATCAATGAGTAGAGGTTCAATAACGACAAGAATCTTATGCACATAAGGACGAACCAAATCATCTAATTTATATAGAACTCTGTCGATAACTTTAACCAAAAGATGGCGTTCCTGATCTTCCAATGTGGGACTCATAAGCAACGGTAAGATTTGATTGAAAAGCGGTCCTGCTCCAAATTCTCTTGCTTTGTCTGTAATTTGACGCAAAGCTGATTTACGCATCGGTGGTGTTCCATTCTTAATAGTCAAGAGAAGTTTCATAATTTTTCTTTCCTTAAGTTCCTCGGGACTGAGGGCATCTTCGTCAACATCTACCAGCAGTTTGTCGAAATACTGTGCGTCTTCAGGTTTCATGAATGGCAAATTCTGACCCTTTGGTTGATTGTCCATAAATTTGGCATTCTTATCTTCCACTTGAATAAAGAAACCAGCAGGAGTTCCGGCAATTGGTGTCGGTGTTGCCATCAGCTTGCGTCCGGGGGTTCGAAGTGGAATGTATCCTGCTGGTGGAGGCAAAATTTTGTAGCCCGGTGGGAACATAGAGTCTAGTTCTTCGTCGGTAAATGGTCGATTCCTCTCGTCTATTTCTTTCTCCCAACGGTAAGCTTGTAGTTGTTCGGGCGTCATTGCAGCAAGTGCTCCAGGTGTAGGAGTTGCCATCGCCATGGCTTTCACTCCTATAGGAGTCGAACCGCCAGGTGTGAGCATTGGTGTGGCATGACCAGGAGTAGCATGCGGTGTCATTGTGGGTGTCATGTTTGGAGTCATTGCTGATGGTGTCATTGAGGGAGTAGCATTTGATGGAGTCTCATCCCAACGACTGCGACGTTTCGATGCTCCTGGTGTCGATTCGATTACGATGTTATCACTCGGCCCACGGTCAGGCTTTGGTGTTTCTGCCCATCCACTATGACCTGGTGTTTCGCGTTCGGTTTTTGGAGTTTCATCCCAACGATTACGTCTTGCCGATTTATCATTACCTGGAGTATCATGACCTGGTGTCATTGGATGAGCAGGAGTAGCTTCCCACATCCGAGTACTCAATCCTGGAGTTGCACCCGGAGTTTCGCTGCCTAAAAATGAGGACAAAACTTATTATATAAAGGGAAACAGAAAAAAAAAAACACTGATAAATACCTTTGTGACCAGGTGTCTCATCCCATCGGTGATCTGCAGGGGTTTTCTATTGGTAAATATAAAACAAGAAAAACATGAATTAGTGGAACTTTTTTTTATAAGAAATCATACTCACATCTTCCCAATTAGGTGTAGCAGCACTACTAGGAGTTGTAGCCGCTTTAGCTGGCACAAAGCTCTCGCTCACTGTTTGATCCCAACGACCGCGTTTTCTTTGCTCTGGTTGTTTGCTTCCATCACCGTTTACTGCCTTCAATGAGCCATCTTTGGATTTTTCAATAATCTTCTTACGAAGCTGCAAAAAAAAAATAAAAAAATATTTAAAACTTGAACTTAAGTTCCCAATCCGAAAAACAAACTTACTTCATTTTCCTCGCCCTTCAACAACTGCTCACGCATAATATCCGTATAGGTCCTGGAGCCAACATCTGGAGTTTTGCCACCTGCAACACAAGAAAACCCGAACAGAGTGCATTGCTGCGTTTATTCAAAATAAAAAAAGGATTATTCCAATAAAAATCTATGTTTTTACTCGAAAACGAATTAAGAAATATATATTATTTTTGATATAAATTAAGGTTTTTGTTTGAACTTCGTTTAATTAATTTTTTTGTTTTTAATTTCAAATATCTCTCTTTCATTTATATACAAAAATAATATTCTAATAAAAATATGAAATTTTTTGGACGCGCCTGCCGTCTGGATGCGAGATCTCTTATTCAATGGTTTTTGATTTCTGGATTTTATTTATTTTCATTAATAAAAATATATATGTATGCAAGTATGTATATAAATTTCATATTTTTATTGTTTTATACGTACGTGTTTAGATGAGACTCCCATACTTTTACAGATTTACTTTTCATTTAACTTCGTTAACAAATCCTGAAATAATGCTTTTGCGATTAATATTTTATTCAACATTATCAATCATTCTTAACATTCATACTCTAAAAGGGGGGAAACACACATTTTCAACTTATGTTGGTGCAATAGATATGTATATTGTCGTTTAGTGAAAAATTATGCGCAGTAGCGTTTTCCCCCTTTTTTCTGTAGTGCGTTTGCCCAGAAGATTGAGCGCGGCTTTCCATAGCGCTTTTGAAAGTTTATTTGGATTACTAGCTTGTAATCTCGATCAGAAATTTTTGAAACTTTCATTTCAATCCTTCTTAATTTATTTATTTCATTTGTTTTTATTTTTGTCCACAGTGGTTGTGGATGGGCATCCTTGATATATTTAAACGTTGACCTGTTGCAAAACGTTTGTGAATATTAATAAACTTCGTCTTTTGCTTCGGAATCATTCATACTTTTCTCATTCACTCTCATCGTCTATCACACAGTATTTTTTTTAGTTTGATACTTGGAATATTTTTCGACCAATAAACAAAAACTGACAAATCTGAGAAGAAACGTGGAAGAAAATGTATGAAATGATTGTCTGAATTATAACAAAACTTGTTGACTAACTACATCCAAGCCGCCGGTTATAGTTTTAATTTTAACTCATAAGAAGTAAAATCGGTGATAATTCTGATGGCAAAATAAAAAATAACGACTTCAAGAAATGTTTTTATTCTTGCTTCTCGCATCTTCGAAAATACTCCAAGAGTATCTCTTGTCATGAAAAAGACCCATCACTTTAGGCGTTCGGATTCGGTACAAAATTGTCCGGTCGATAATATGCACATAGGAACTGTTGATAGTTGTACGTCACTAGGCCTTGGTTCTATACGAGCTGTATATTCTTATAAATGTATGAACGACTAGTTTAGTATAGAGCCTTGTTTGTATACCTACTCCCTAGAGGAGGGATTTGATATTTGTTGCTCATTTATTGTCTTTTTCAACACTTATTGCAAGCATTGAGAATGGATACGGGTAATGAAAATTGCCGACGGCAATCGAAACTCACAAAAACTATTTCTCAATTTGAATCGCTAATTTTAGAATCATGTCATAACCACGATTAGGAATTTTTCAGATGCTTAAACAAATTTTCTATTTTATTTTGTTACAAATTTAAAAAAAGAGAGAACTTTGTATAGGTTTTTCTTTCCTATAGAATATCGTCTGTTATCGACTTTCATATGAAGGATAAAAAGATAAAAATCGACTTATTTTGAAACAAATGACGGATTTGAGCTTTTAAAACTCTTTTTAGATCTAAAGTCAGTGTTAAACTATTTTTTGAAAGAAAGACTTTTAATTTGTAATTAACCATTATATTGCCAGACTTGTTTCACATATAACTTATTTTGAGCTTCATTTGAAAAGAGGCACATAATTTCTATTAATATAAATCAATTACATTCACTTTACTTTTTGCGCACAAAATATTTCGTTGTGTAAAATAAGTTCGAATATTTCAAAAACCTGAGCGGGTTGAGCAATTCTGAGATCTAATTGAGTATAAAATATAATCCTGCTCATGCAACCAAAATTGAGTTGGCTAGTTTAATCAAACCATGAGAAGCTTGAAATAACATGCCTATTTGGTTACATTTTTTTTCAATTAATTTCCCTAAAACTGAGTTTTTTTCTATGGGTTTTAACCGAAATTTGTGAAAATTCGCAATAAATTTCACGTTACCAAATAGACGTATTTAATGTTTTTAACTCCTTGAAATAGATTCTTCTGACTAAATAAGTTTCTTGAAGTAATCAAACAATACAAAGATCACTTTTTTATCAATTGAGTTAAACAATATCGAGTTTCAATATTTATCAATTTTTTTAAATTCAAAAGATGCAGATGGAGTGGATACTTTTTTGTTTCAAATGATAAGGGGTTTTACCTATGTAGTTTTTTTGGACTTGTCATCTTTTGAAAATAAATAAAATAGTCGATTATTGATGCTTTATCAAAAACCAATGTAGGACGATAGTTAACATAATTCATAAGCTATCTTTATAATCATCTTCGGTTATCAAAACATTATTTCAAAAATGTTTTTGATCCAAAAGGAATGGAAAGCCCATATACTTTCTGTTTTTTTTTTTTTGAAAGACCAATATGTAATTAAATTGATAAATAATTGTTTAAAATAGTGATTGGCACAATTCAGACTCGTTTACTGGAAAATAAATTTTTCAATTTGGCTCCCAGAACAATTTAAAAACTACTGGTCCCAAATGAGCCGAAGATTATTTTTCTTTAGACTTATTGAGTTGAAAACTTAAACGGCATTACATGGTCTTGGTTACACTAAAGCCTTGACTCTCAAAGAGTTTGTAAATTTATTTTATAAGCTTCTTTTAAATAAATAAATAAAATAAATTATCGAGTTAAAATTTGACAGTCTCCAAAATCCGGCATGATTGATGAAATAAAATTTAAGCTAACTCTTAAATGCATGTCCTTACTAAAATAATATGTGAATACAAATTTATTAAAAAGACTCCTCCAAACACCCAGAACGACAACGAAACTTTCGCCTATACCCACGCTGCCGCGATGCAGCGAATTTTTGAACAATCGATTCATGCATTTTCGCCAAACTTTTTTAAAATTTTTGAAATATCAAGGACAATAATCTAAAGATGTGGAGATTGTTTACACTTTTAGCTGGAATATATTATTATCAAACTGCCGGAATAAGGAACATTGTGAATATTAAGTCGTAGTTTTGCCAGCGTGGAAAAACAATTCTTTAGAACAATGGGTGGGTAGATCTTTTATTCATTCAAGTTAGTTCGTCAGAAAATTTTCAGAAGAAAATGAATTCACTCCAGTGGTCAGGGCTATCTATAAGGTCTTACTTAACACACAAGAATGATATTTTATGACAATAAATATTAAATTGTTGTAGCCCGTGTTGTAATGGCTAGTGTATAGGAATGTTACGCCGAAGGTCTTGGGTTCGATTCCCAGCCTTTACCAACCAAAAACAGAAATGTTTTTCACGGGCTACTGCCTCTTGCGAGGAATTGACAAATCCTCCAAGAGTATCTATTGTCAAGAAAAAGTGCTTCTCAACATAGCCGTTCGTATTCGGCAGAAAATTGTAGATCCCCTCCATTCCTGCCAGTAACATGCACAAAGGAAGGGTTGAGAGTTGTAATTCATTACGCCCTGATTCTACTCGAGCCGTCGCGCCACCCAATTTATTTATTTATTTTAAATATTAAATTTACCAAAAGCTTAAACTCAATTTAATTCAATATGGACATATATATCTTTAAGGGCTCGATATCTTCTCAAGTGATAACTTTTTGCGTAAGTTTTTATGTTAGTAAACACGTTCCTTCTTCAAATAGTAATTTATTGTTATCCAATATTTCCTTCAGAGTTTTTAGGATAACAAATTGGAGACCTTTTGCAAAAATATTTGCAAATATAATTAATTCCAAGTATCATTTTAGAAGTTTTTCAAAATAGAGAAACATATGTACACAAATAAAGTGATTAAACACTTAAACAAAACCTTAAAAATCTAGAAATGCGACAAAACAAATGAGAAGATATTTGAAATACACACCATCAGCAAAGGGATCTGCTCGCTCCGGGGAAATCAATATGCGACGTCGCTTCTGACGGTATTCATCTTCTCGATCGGCAATGGTTGGCCGACGGCGATCAGCCATTGGGTCAAAATCCTCTTTGCCCTGTTTGGGGGTTACAAGAAAATTTAAAATAATTCAGAGAATTAATTTTGAAATTCCGACAAACCTGTGTAACTTCCTTGAGCACAGACTTGGGCGCAGTATAGGTGGTTCTCTTTTGCGGAACAGGGAATCCGTCGTCCTCATCTTCTTCTGCTTCGTCATTGGCAGCAATGGACGTATTGTAGCCCTCATAACGCCCCTTTCCAGCCTTTTGCGTATCATCATACAATTCGGTGTCAAAGAAACCCCCGCTGTCTAGCAATGCTACACCTTCTGCATTTGTTAGTTGGATTTCTTTCTTTTTGGTTTGCAAATCTTTGATTTGGGCTTCGATATCTAAATTAACAAAAAAAATTAATAAACAAGAGAAACAAATTTTTGAAGAAAAACGTTTTCGTTCATGGCAGATTTCATAATTTCAATATGGCCGCGGTAGACGTTCGATGGACGAATTTGTTTAGCCTTTTTTTTGAGTCTTTTTTATAGAAAACATTATAATTTTTGCACAAAAGTGAAGAGAAAAAGGTCAAGTTTAACTTGAGATTATATTTTGTAAATACCTTCGTGAGTTCGAGGAATATTATCCATTGTTTTTTCTTAGCAAATTTTCCTTTCAATAATTTTCAACCGCATTAAATATTTTTTTGTGACATTTGATAATATGAAAGTGTTGCCAATTGCCATACTAAAAAGTAAAAAAATGCAAAATGGATAACAGGAGATCTATATGAGCCGATAAAAAATATTTAGGTTTGGTGCTCACTGCAGATTTTATACTACGTTTTCATTAGAGCCGAAATGAGGCAATTTCGTAAATTACAGAAAAAGTGATTTCATTGGAAATTTTCTAATTTCAGGTGACAGCTTATTTCATTTTAAATTTGATTTGGCAGTTAATAGCTTCTTTTTGATGTGTACTCTTTCCATTTCTATTTTCTGTACATCAAATTTTGACATTTTGAATGGTTGGATTTCCACTATGGACACATTCCACCTTGGTGTGTTCATAAAGTTTTACGTAGTTTTTAAAAAAATTTCGTGCAAATTTGGTTGAAATTACCTCATTTCAAAATGTGAATTTGTATGAGAAATGAGATAATTTGGAATCGATGTTTTTTCCAACGAAATTACCTCATTTGCTCCAATGAAAATGTAGTATTAAAGATCCCCACACCCACCAACGCGAATCTGCCACGGCAGATTAATTGAATTTCAACAGTGGTTTACTGTTCAAGTGTGTGATAATAATCAATTACATACTAGAACCAGCGTTGAACCTTAGTTAATCCGCCAAAATCGGTGAGTTAAAATCTTGAACCGAGGTTGAACCACTATGGTACAACTGGCCATAGGTATATTCAGCCCACAGTACACATATTAAAGGTAATATCATTAGCGTTTTCATTTTTGTTCAGTTCTGCGCATCTGTCAAAATCGAGGTATTATGGTGTTAAAATGGTGGATTCAGTGCCCCTTTCCTTGTCTAATTTCAATATTTTGTTGTTTCTAATGATGCGCGTTGAGTTCCTGTGGGCACTCGAACAGCCATTTTTAATTTTTTGACATTTCCAACTTTGACAACCTGCGCAATATATTCCCTTTAATATGTGTACTGTGTATTCAGCCCTATTCTGCCAAACGTTCACGTAAATTTTCGTATTCTCCCATCTGTCGGAGGAAAATGATAAATTGAAGATTGAAGAGTTTAAAGAATAATTTTCAGATTTGATCGGATCGGATACACAATCTTGTATCATTGCAAAAGTGCAAAAGTGTAAAATTGCTATACCCTTACCCCATTGTAAAAAAAACTTTGCACTTTTGCAATGATGCAAGACCAGTTTGCATTGGATCGGGAATACCCCTAATATACACAAAGTTCAAATCAAAACAGTCTACATGTACATGCAACTAAAGCCTGAACCACACCTATCTCGTGTGGTGTGTTGTGGTGTGGAGCGATGTGTCGCTATGTGCACTTGTGTGTAGTGATGTTGAAAATACAGATATATATGTCATGACATGACTGTTGTTTTGAATTTTAATAAATAAATGTTCTATTTCTTACAAAATAGTAAAATATCTCTTGACATTTGAGTATAGGGGTATTCCCGATCCGATGCAACTGGTCTTGTATCATAGCTTAGCTATGCGCAAACCGACACGATGGCGGTGGCGATTGCGATAGCTTTTATCGCGCGATAAAGATGCGTTCAAAAAACTGCTCACATCAACGCGATATATTGCGTAGCGGGCTAAGTTGTCAGCGACAATACAAACGTTTAAATTTTTGAAGTTTAATAAAAAAAAACTTATAAAATGGAATTTCCCTTAATTTTTACTATTAATTTTTCAGTTTTTCAAATTTTCTTTTTTAGACTGTAATTTTTCTTCAGGCGATATAGCGATCAAATGCTGCTTGCTGCGTTCAAGAAAAGTCGCGTAACTGAACGCAGCAGTGGAATGTGAACGCAATCCACATATCGCGTCGATTTGTGCCCCTCCATTGATTTACGTGTGCGGCATCCACATTGTTATCGCCATCGCCACCGCCATCGCGTTTTTTTCTTTTTAAGCCCCGAGCGGGGCACAGAGTGGGCTCTGAGCGAATAGAGCTCACTCCGAACAGAGCGTGACCTGAGCGCACCGATCTATTTAAGAAACTCAATTGAGCACTGAACTTTCATATGCTTAGTAATCTGTCGAAAATTGTATGAAGTTAGCCACTCTCAGCTTTGTGCTCGATGTGCTCGGTCATTTTTTTCCGAGCTCATCGAGCGAGCCCCGGTCGAGCTCTCAGCTAAAAAAGAAATGCAATTTGAGAGCTCGGAGCGCTCCGAGTTAAAAAGTAACATAGTTTTCTTTTTGACAGCTCAGTGCCTCGCTTGGGGCTAAAAAAGAAAAACGCCTAATGTGTGATGGGTTTAACTATTCGCCTACAGAATTCTATATATTCTCCGGTTCTTGACTTAGCTAAATTTATTCGTACCAACATCTATTAATCGAAAACTGTACTCACAAAAGCGCCCTCCCACTTCACATCTCTATACTAAAACTGACATTTGAGTCATTGTTACAAATTTACAAGACAAGAAAAATTTCGTTGTTCGTATCACAGAGACTTTTTTTCTTCTTGCGAGAAAACCAAACTAATATTTTTTATATTTTAAAACAGTAAGAAATTACACTCTCGTCTTCAAAATGGCAAAGAAAACCTACGATTTACTCTTCAAATTATTACTGATCGGTGACTCTGGTGTCGGGAAAACTTGCATTTTGTTTCGTTTTTCTGACGATGCATTTACATCGACATTCATCTCAACAATAGGTAAGCACTAGCAGGAAGGTTTTCTTCCAATAAAATAAAAGGACGACTTTGTCAGGGCGAAGGGTGGAGGGGCACAGGTATGAAACAGACCGTGTGTATCGCCCACCCAACGCCCTACCATTGGGATATCCAATTAAAAGTGATTTTCATCGAATGTCATCCATCGCTGCTACTTTTCCAAAAAATAAAGCTATTGAAGAAAAACAGGGGCTGTTACACTTCGAAAAAAACTGGTTCCTGATGTTCTGCCCTTTTTTACTCGTTGGTGCTTTTTATTTTCTGATACACAACTGCGTTGCAGGCTCTATTGCAATTACAGAACAATTCCAAGTGTTTGTAGCTTCTTCATCATTCATCTTAAATGGAATAGAGCTCCACATTAATTTATATTTCTGGTTCCTCCCCGACTGTTTTCGTCTTAGTTAATTGACTCTCGTCTCCTCATTGGAGTAGATAGTGTGAGGTGCGGTGCGGTGATGTCTCGTCTTGAATGGTTTGATTGATGTCACAGAGGTCAACATCATAACATCGCCATGCCGGGGTGAACTGTTGAATGTCGTCTTTGTTTCTCCCCGTCTCGTCTGTCTGTCGTTGGTCTATTTCAATATGAAAACAAGCTGAAACCAGTTATGACAATTCTTTCTTTAAAAATCTCGCTTCTTGCTCGCATGTAACATTGTAACCTACTCGGCTTTTTCTTTACGGCGGAATTACAGATATAAACCAGCTATAAAGTAATCAATTATTAATAAGAAGTAGAGCTTCTTGTTGGAGTAGAGGGAAGGTGGTGATATCATTTACTTTGAACATGAATTCTTTATCTTCAATGGGTGGGGGGTGAGAAGGGTAGGTCCACCATCATGATAGTGCGAGTGAATGAATTCCTAAGCGCTCGCTACACGCTTGTTGTTTGTTCTAAAAGTAAATAATTAGCTCATTTGGGGAACTCAAATATTTTTATTTTTTTTTATCAGTGCGGGGAATTGTATGTTTTTAGTGGAATATGTATGAATTATGAACGTGGAGTAATCGTCGAAGGCCACTCCCCAGCTTTTTCCTTATAAATACTTTTAATAATTCTAAAATTCAAAGTAAGAAAAAAAATCAAAAACACTAAGAAGCATTGCATTCAAATTAATGCTTTTGTATTGAGCACGCGTAATGATAATAAACGACTGCGACGATGATTTGATTTAAGTTTTATAGTGAATGTTAAGATTTCTGGATATACCATAGAAATTTATTTCAAAAAGTTGATAGCATTTCTGACCTGTCATAATTATTTTTTTCAAATTATTTTTATAACAATAATAATAATTTTAACTATACATATGCCTGGCATAGACCAATAAATCAAATATGTAAATAAACTGATACTTTTAAAGTCGCTGCTATTGCTTAATTTTACATGTAAAGTCTAATTATATTTGACATAAATTATTTTACTTTCTTTTTATTTTATATTATATAAATTTTTTTTTGTAAGTAAATAGCTGAAGCTAAATAAAGTGTCAATTCAAAAAAATTCTACCAAGAAATCATGAAGGATTAACAATAGAAAATAAATTAAAGGGAAATACGAACAAAATGTGTACATGTATGTATAGTATTTTTTAATAATATTAATAATAGTTTTTTTCCATTGTGTTACAAATATTTATATTGTTTTAATTATCAAAGAGATTTTATAATTGTACCGAGAAATGTGTACAATTCGTACATACATACCTACATACATAATTTGTACAAACATATGTTTTTCAATTAAATAAAGATCCTTAAAATCATCATCATAAGTATGTTGAAATATCAATGAAGAGTGAAGAGACAAAATGGAGTTGTTTTTACTTGCATTAAAAAGAAAAGCAATAAAAACACATGAAAAACACAAACACAAAATGCATAACTTGGTCGCATGTACTTGACCTTATAGTTAGGCTTATGAGTTAAATCATTAAAGATTTCATGAAAAAAAACATCGATGTTAAAACAGTTTTAATTTTGTAATAATTATGTATGTACATTAGAGGAAAGCGTGGTTGTATGGAAAAAATAAAGTTGTAAAAATAAAAAACAGGTACCCCTCGCAAAAGTTGCGTTGTGTCCTAAAATGAATTTAATTTTTTTTTTAAATTGACCGCTAGGGGTCGCGCATGTTGCCGTTGTGTTTTTATATTTTCTATTTTCAATATTTTTTTTAATTTGCCCCTCACACCTTAAAGGGCGGACAGATACAGTGGGCCGATATCTTAAAATCATGTTCATATAATATTGTACCTACAACAAAAAAAAATTGATGCATTTATGACAAAATACACAAACGGTTATTTTTATGAAAAAAGTATGTTTTGTAGGAAATTTTCCAAGCTATAAATTAGTCTTTAACATTTTTATTTTTTACAACTTACTATTTGGGAGTTATTTCTGAAGCTTCTTAAGAACGCCTTGAGAATGCTATATACCAAAATCCAGCTTTCCGGCGATTTTCCCGAGTCAAATGCTTTATTGAATGGAATGCCGTCTCTGTTCGTGAATCCACAAACTGTTTGGGAGGCCTCGGTGACCAATTTTAATTTTGGCTGATAATATCCCAATCTGAATTTATGGACGGTCAAATTCAAATTATTGCATTTACTTAGGAAAAATATTTTAGACAGACTGAATAGAAAAACTCAAAAAATTTAAAATTACGAGAAATTAAATTTCCCCGGTATTAACGGTGAAAATTTAATAAATAAGGACTTTAAACACAAAAGCTATAAGGAAGTGTTTTATCGAAAAAATTTGTGCATAGATTTAAAAGCTGTGGGGGAAAAAAAATTAATAACAGCAAAATCAAGAAATTGAATGTTTTTATTTCGCGTTGCTTGACCCCTAGCCGTGGAAATAAAAATTTAAAAAAAATCTTAAAATTAGTTTTAAGACCATATGCAAATTTTGAAGGGGGTACAATTTCCATTTTTCAAAATTTTGGAAATCTCCGGCCTAATGAACATATGTACATACATATTTTTTAATTTCTTTAACATTTTTCAAGACATTTGGTATTAAAATTTTAATTTTAGTTGCAAGTTTAATTTAAAAAAAATAACAAACGAACAAACAAAATAATAAAATTTATTTAAAAATTGAAATTTTTTTAAAATTTTGGTAGCAATGCAATGTTGTTTTGATCGAAATCGGTGAAGTCTTTAACGAGTAATTCGAAACTAAGAAAATTCTATGGCATATTCAAATACCGTTCCCAATATTGTAATCAAAATTTTTTTAAGTTTAAAATATAATTTTCCCTAAACTTGCCCCTTAAACCCTACATACATTGCTGGTCACTTCACTTAAATATGTAGAAACAGTCATAAATTATTGTTTATATTCAGAGAGTTTAGCGCTTTGCCAAATTTATAAATCAATGATTTTTTTCAACTCGCATCGAGAAACGTCGAAAAATGGTAGGAAACTCATATGAATTATTGAAACGTAGAACATGTGACATAATAAATTTTTAGATTTTATGTTCAGCGCCATCTCTCGGGAAAACTTGAACATTTTTGATTTATATGTACTTCTCACTTCATAACAAATCTTTGCCTACGTTCTGCAACTCTCGCATCGACAAAATTAATCGAGAAACGATAAAAGTGAAACAAGTCGTATGTTTTTTGTTCCATTTTTCTTCGTTTCTCGACCAATTTTATCGATGCGAGAGTTACAGAACATAGAATCAGATAGATTTGAAATTAAAGCGCATAAACAAACAGTTAATTTGTAAACATGGTGGACAGAAAAAACCATGGGTTCCTGAGATCATTTTAAGTCGAAAAACTCAAGAGGTATTTTTTGTAGTTTGCGCTTCTTTCATAGAATCAGTTTTACGAGAAACACTGGAAGGTCAACCGTTCTGCGATTAACGTGAAAATTTTTTAAATAACTAATGTTAATTTATAACTGTGTTGTCTTTATGCAGCCCCACAGCGACCGGGCCCTCCGCTTGGGGCCATACTTCGGGCACCCAAAGTTTGTTTCTTCATGTTGCGCGAAGTGCGTTAATGAACATCTATGTATGTTATATATCCATTAATTAAAGGTTTCCAACAGCCATAAACAAATTCTTTTGATTACATACTTTTAATCTTTTGTATTCTCCCAAAATTCTGAGAACATTGATGGTAACACAAATTTCACGGAAAGCGCCAATATAAGTTTCCTCTTTTTTTTTTTTAAGTTGTATTATCATCTCAGTGCTCTTACATAGATTGAATAAATCGTTAAACTGATTTTAACATTTCATTTAACACATCTTCCAGGAATTGACTTCAAAATAAAAACAGTCGAACTCAGGGGTAAAAAAATCAAACTACAAATCTGGGACACTGCCGGTCAAGAACGTTTCCACACAATTACCACCTCTTATTATCGTGGTGCGATGGGAATAATGCTTGTATATGATATAGCAAACGAGAAGAGTTTTGAAAATATAGTTAAATGGCTGCGGAATATAGACGAGGTACGTAAGGAGGATAGAAGCCATTAGAACAAAAAAAAAAAATAAACATAAGATATAACGACTTACATTCAAAATTTTTATTTTCTAATTTAGCATGCGAATGAAGATGTCGAGAAAATGATTTTAGGCAACAAGTGTGATATGACAGAGAAACGTGTGGTCGGCAAGGATCGTGGTGAAGCGGTAAGAGAAATTTATATGTTTAAAATTAGTTATGCATGTCTCAGTTAAAAGTAAGAAAAATAATCTTCGAAATTGTTTTTCGCTTTATATGCTAAGATTTTTACCCCGCAAAAATGTTGATTATATACATACGTACATAATTAACATATGTATAATTTCAATAAAATGAAAAAAAAAATAAATTAACTTTCAGATCGCTCGCGAACATGGCATTCGTTTTATGGAAACCTCCGCAAAATCAAACATCAATATTGAAAGGGCTTTCTGTGAACTGGCCGAAGCCATTCTTGACAAAACTGCTGGACGTGAAGCTGCTGAAAATCCCGAACGTGTTGTTGTCGATCGTCGACAAACCAGTCAGCCATCCTACAAAGGTTGTTGTTCTTAAACAAACGAAAATGTCCATCTATGGATGGGTGTTGTTTATTGGGGTTTTTCATTTTATACATCCAAAATTGATAAAAGAAAAACAAAAATTCTACAAATCATTTATTCTTTTTTTTTGTCATTCATCATCAACACAAAAAAAAAAGAAAAAACTTAAACCCCTTTCTAACTCTCATCCTCTTTAATTATTATTATAATATACAAGAACAACCAACCAACAATGGTAATTTAAGAGAAATTATATAAATTTGTAATACATATGTACTTTACACCAAAAAAAGCAAAAAAAAAGAAAAAAAAAACAATATCTAAACAAAAAGAACTTAAACAAAAAATATGAAACAAGGAAAAGCCTAAAAACGAAGAAAATTGTTCCTCATCTTCTATTATTTTTGTTGTCTTCTTCTCCCACGCGCAAAAATAAACAACAAACATGCACACATGTTTCATAATTTAATATGCATAGCTAGGAAAATAATTAACATGACAAAGAATTGTCCATAACAAACTTAACTCAGATTAGGTGTGAAATAAAAATTGTGAGAAAGTTAGGATATGGGGATATTATGGCTAATTTGTTAGACTATCCTTTAAAGTCAAGGTTTTTTGCATGCGTTTTCATGGTTATAAGGGTAAAAAATTAAAATGAACTCTCCTTAAAACTTGAGGTCATTAATTTAGTTAATGGTAAACAACTTAACTCACATATTCCTTGCTCTTATCAAGAATTTTTTTTATTTATTAAAACCAAGGTGGTGGCACGGAAGTTCTAACAACGTTTTAATACAGTATATTTTCTTTTTAAATAAAAAATACCCCAAACTTGATTAATGTTTGAGTTCACATGTTGGACATCTGGATTTATAAAACGACAATCTCAGCTAAACGGCTTTCCAGAATCGACCATGTCTACTATTGAATCGTGTTGACTTTTGTCTTTACGATGGTCCATAGGTTATTAATGGAATTCATGATAAAATTCACTTGACCCAAAAATTCTCGATTATTTATTTGCCAAGAAATTAAAATGACCAACCATCAAACTTTCCATCCCAGTTTGGTCTTTAGCTAGTTGCTAATCGTTTTACCATCTAAATTCTACTTGAATCGCGTTCTCCCTCCCTGTGTGGTGATTGTCTCAGTCTTTAGAGCTTTAAATATTTGACTAGGTCGGTGTCAATTAAAAATAAGCATGTTTCGCTACGTCACTATAGCCTAGTTCCTTTACTTTGAAACTGTTTGCATTTCTGTGAATTTCTACACCAAAGTCTGTCAAAGTTCATATAAAAAAAAATGACGTAGAAATTCATACAAATGCACAGAGTTTTAAAGTAAGTTACACACCTTAGACAACAAATAAATAAATAAATAAACATGCTTTGGCTTTTACAACCATAACGAGCACGTAATCAAAATTCTTTTGAATATGAGGTTGCTATTTTGATAAATTTGTTTTATTGAGTATGTTGCGTTAATTATTTACGTGGGATGAGAATAATTTTCAATTAATTTTGCTCTTGATACTAGATAGTGAAGAAATCACACTGCGTATGACCAATTTTTAGTTTAAGTCGTTTTCCAAAAATCTCTGAAATCAAAAAAAAGTCTTCTGAAAAGTCTTCTCTGACGATTCTAGTGGGGGTCATCTGAGTTTGGGTTTATAAAATTGTTTCAATCGACTGCCAATCCGCAAATCTGTTTAGATCTTGGGCCAATTTAATGTTTGTGTTCCGTGTTCGAAAATCAAATAAAACGCTGATAAATTATTACAAAAAAAATAAAATTTAAACAAATGATATTATTTAGTATTTTAGAAACGAATATTGGTTAAATTCGAAAAAAATAAGACAGTAGATCTCGCATGTTCCGTTCGACTCATTTAATGTAGCAGCATCGAGAAGAGTTTTTTGTTTGGAGATGGCTGTTTTGATTTCTTTATATTAATTCTTATTTTATTTTTAAGTAACCAAAGATCACAGTGGTTTTTGCTCCTTCACTCACGCTAAGCTTATGTGATGATTTGGCGTATGTAAGTTGCTTTCATAGTATGTACGTAAAATAAAAAGCACCATCAATTCTATTTTTTTGAAAGGAATGCTTATAAAAGGGCTTGCAGTACTACTTGACTTAATGGTTAGTGCGTTGGGCTACCTCGTCGGAGGTCTGGGTTCGAATTAAGCCTGTTCCATCATAAATAATTTTTTTGTTCGGATTCGACAGAAAACAACAATAAGTTTTCTGTTCAAGTAAGTTCTTTTCACTTAAGATCAAATGACGGTAGTCACTCTTGATGGATTCTTAGTGCTACAATAATGTCTTTTAACTTTTCACATCATCAAAATGCCATCAAGGTTTATATCTTACATTTGTATATGTTAGGACTGAATTTCCGTCGAAACTGTTTCACTGTCTTCCTACTGAACTCAAATCCATCCATTCGATTCGAAGCTAGCTATGCTATTATCTAATTTGCTTTCCATAGTATATGCTCATTCCAAAATAATTTTAATATTTCACCAATAATCAAAAGCTTGTATAGTAGTCGTAACACCAAAAGAAATTCTTCATGTTTCATAGCCGTATTGTTCAATTTTATGCATATGACTCAAAAATTAGGTATTTTTTTCTTTGGTTATTTAAATAAAATAAGTGTACCTCTGGGAGTTTTTGTTAATCTTTTGTTCATTTTGTCATCAACAATAACCTTGAAAAAAAACCTAAACGGTTCAACGTAACTTAGATTTTTATAACTCCATAGACTAATTTTAATACTTGTACGTACATATGTAGTATGTAAGTACAGACTTTGTATACTTAAATCGAGTTTTGATGATTTTTTTTTCTAATTCTAGAGTATTTATATTTTGAAAGACTACGATTTTCAAAAATAACCTGCCTGGATATAAATGCTTAAACATAAAGACATTTATATTATTTTAAGGTCCAAAGTCAATTTGAAAATGTTGTAGCCATCGAGAACTAGTCGAATTTTCCAAATCATTTATACAAAAATTATTTTTTTTTCTTCTAATTCCATTATTTATAAAAAAAAAAAAAACAAAAAATGACGTTCTTAGTAGTTCAAGTTATAACTTAAGTGCACATATTTCAAAGAAAAATGGTTTTCTCACTTTCAGTTATGTCGCGTTCTATGAAACAAAATTTTGCTTGTTGCATCACTTTAAAACAACAAATTATAGGTTTTATTTTTTTTTTACAAAGCGTTCCTTGTTTTAATTTATAATTGCTTCATTTTCTAAACGTGATCTAATCTAAAATACATATTATAAATAAAATTATAGAAATAAAAAAAAAATAAGAATGATTTAAGAAAAGAAATATTTTTTTGTATCATTATTTCATTTATTTAGTTTAGAAACAAATACTTATAATATACTTTGTAATAAATATTAGAACTTTTTTTAAATTAAAAACAAAAAGTAAAAAAAAACAGAGGAAAGATTATAATAAAATTTAATTTCGTATGGAAAATTGTATGTTTATGTTTTAAGGTCAGACAGAAATTTTTATCTAGTTCCCCAATTATCAGCGATGACTTTAAATCCCGTGTTGGTGTTTGCTGTCGCTGGGATAGAAAAATGTCAGGACTATACTAGTTTACAGCAATTAAAATACAATACAAATACATAACACCAACGTTTTATGGGGAAATGCAATTAATTTAAAACCTTCCAACTTCTAGAGGTGAAACCAAATTAAAACGATCATTCACATAATAAATGTTATTAAATAATAATTTTTTTAAGGGAATGAGCAACTAGACATTTTTTGTAGGTTTAAAATAACGGTAACTAAATTTACAAGTAAAATAAATTTGGTAGCATGACAAAACAAAGGCTTAGTAAATTACAATTCCTGGCCATTGCATTCTTATAATTGAATGGATTTCACTTAGTTTCCTGCAGAATCCAAACGGCTAAAATGGGAGCCACATTTTCATGACAAGAGATAAACATGGAGTATTTGTCACTTCTTCGCACCTACTCCTGAAGAAACATTTTTGTTTTTAGATAGGTTGGAAAACAACTCTGACGTACGGCATAACAGTCCAACGCACTAACCATTGCAACACGGCTAGTGCGGAAAATGTATTGTAAGAAAGTTGGGTTTATCGAATCGTGTAACAATTTTTGAATGTGCGCCTAGAAGTGATTTTTGTATGTATATAAAATAGAAACAAAAAAAATAAAATAATCCTTTACTGAAATGATTTTTATTATAAAAAAAAAAAACCTGAAAACAGAGGACTCTATTAATACAAAAAGAATTGTTTGAATTTATTGACTCTTCTTATCGTCTCCTTTGCTCTTAGTTACTACAGCATCTTCTTTGAAGTGAAGGAACACAAATGAAAAGATAAATACTCCCAACATCATGGAGAATGCTCCAGTGTAGTATGGGAAAGCACTGGGAATGAATCGTTCGTACTGAGTGTGTTCGAGTGGTCTTACAGATACCTGAAAAAAGAATATTGGAAATTTAGAATTCCATTGGCAAGCATTATTAATAATTGGTTCTTACTTGAGTTGTACTATACAAATGCGTGTAGCCTACACGATCGTAGTCCACCTTAAATTGATAGACACCGTAAACATCGGGAATCTTGAATTTAGCCTCATAGAGTCCGCTCTTCTTCACTTTGAGTGTGGTGCGAACGAACGGATCGATGCGAACGAATTCCAATTGAACATCATTGGCTGGGAAAGGCTTCCAGGAACCCTCGTCTAATTGCTCAATGGCAATTGTGTAGACGACGGGATCGGTTATGGTGTAAGCATGTGGTGGCTTTGTTTCGCCTTCTTTGTGGTGCGAGACGGATGCCACACGCAGACGCCCAGTTTCCCCGAATACCCACTTGCTGATGGCTGTTGCTACTTCTTGGTTACCCGAGTTCTTGAAAGTTTTAGTGGATTGGGCATTCTGGACACCAGAAGTGAAGGCCTCGTCTGAGAAGAAGAATAGAGAACCAGAGAAGACAACACGGGCGTTGTTACGGGCCTGGAGAGCAGCAATGAGAAGGGTTCCCCTGCCAACGGCATGAGGATACTCTTTGATGGGGTTTTCAGGAATATAACTGTAGGCTGTGCTCTCGGCAGTCAGAAGCTGGAGAACCAGAGGATTCTCTTTGTCGGCCAAAAGACCAGTTCCTTTGTAGAGTAGAGGGTTGACATCTTTGCTTCCCACAATCACTGGAGAGCTGATCAAGTTCTTACTGTCAGCCAGAATAATGGTATGATCTCCAGAGTCAGAGATATCATAGTTGAGATGATCGATCACTGAAGCACCTTCTTCGTCAACTTCGAATCCACACTCAGAGGCGAATTCTCTTAAAGCATCTCCGGAGCTATCACTACCTGCGACCAAGACGTTGCCTCCGTCGTCGACAAACTGAGTGAGTTTCTCTACGCTTAGATCACCGCCGAACTCCTCCACAGATGGAGCGAAGATTATCAAGTTCTTGTAAAGATATTCACCATATTTGGCAATAACCAAGCCTGCATCATCGGCTAACTTAAAAGTCAGCTTAAAACCACGCTCTGTGAAGGGAAAAAATAAATCGATACGAAATCAGCAGACGCACGGGTAAAGCTACGAGTGACGTGTCTCTTTTGCCGGTTTGTAGGCCGGGCGCAGCTACTTACCTTGCAAAGTTTTAAAGAAAATCGAGTGAGTTTCTCGAATGGCGAGATTATCTAGCAGCACAAGTGTTTCTGATTCATTTTCGAGCACAGCAAATGCACCAGTAGTTAATACGATTAAGAATATCGTGAACTTTTTAAACATTTTGCCAGCTGAATTAAGGCTTTTATTTGGGTGGGTTGAACAACGAGAAAAAATGCGATAAACGAATGTAGTTGACAGCCAGTTGAGGTAACTGTGAAAATACAAAAAAAGGAAGTGACTGTCCTACACCACGACTATACTTTTTTCAATAAAAGGGAAATTCTGGCTATAATTTGTCATTAATGGTGGACCTACATTAGTCTTCATACGAGTTCTGCAGAAAAAAGAATGTAATAGAGGATGTACATGTAAAATATCAGACAGATTCATTCCAAAAATACGAATGTGTGAAAGAATACATAATTTTACTTCTTTAAAATTGTTGTTTCACTGTTATTATTTTTTGGATACCGATGATGAGTTCGAAGAATAGGAAGATAACATTTCAAGAAGACTTACAGCCCTATTCTGGCAAACCTCACTGATACCTCACAAGTCACAACAACCTCACAAGGAAAGGTGAAATCGATTTTGTGAAGTTTTCGTACCCTCACAACTGTGAGCCTCACAAAAAATATATCGAAATTGTGATCTCCTTTTGTGAACCTCACAACAACCTCACAAGAAATCAAATTCACAAAGGCTTGTGACTTGTGAGTCCTCACAACGCCAGAATAGCCCTGTTAGGGACAGTTTTTTCACAGTGGGTTACATCTGCAGCATAACTTTAAGGGCCAGTTGTACAAATATTTAAACCGAGGTTCAGCAATTTTTATCCACTGTTTCCGGCGGATTAATTGAGTTTCAACAGTGGTTTACTTTTCAAGTGTGTGATAATAACCAATTGCATACTTGAACCAGCGTTGAACCTTAGTTAATCCGCCGAAATCGGTGAGTTAAAATCTTGAACCGAGGCTGAACCACTATTGCACAACTGGCCCTAACAGGTTCTAATTAATTGGTGCTAATCAATGAAAATCAGCTGGGGTGGAATCGTGTAAGGTGATTTGCGATAAATGAGAGTCACATTCAAACAATAATTCAATCTGTGTAAGATGATATCACATTTGATAGCTAAAGAGCTATTACATCAAAAATGTGATTGTCATTTTTCAACAAATTTGACGTATTTGCCGCAGTACGACTAGAGTTACCACCAGTCTACAAAAATTGAACAACTTTTTCAGAGTTCTTTTTTGTACCATTCATACAAACAAAAATAAACATTCTTGTGATCAAAAAAGTTTATTATACATTCCGGAAGATGAAGAAAAAATAAGAATTATATCGCAAGGACGTCACTTTCGATATATATTTTTTCGATAGCTCATTACAAACATTTGAAACATTCACTATGGCAACCACGTTTTTGACGAATTCCATTGGAAAGTATTCAATTCAATTGAATTGAGTTGATTCACCTTACCCAGACGGAAAACTAAATGACAATCACATATGACTATGGTTGATGTGACAATCATTTATCACCTTAGCCGATTCCACCCGATTTCCATGATTAACAACTGAAATTTTGATTTCCCTAACAAAAATTTTGGTTAACATGCACATTCTATGATTTACCAGTTGAATTAGTCCTTGATTAAAGATAATCAACTGTGAACAAACTGGCGCTTATTAGGGACAAATCCGACCCAATGAGCATTCCAAATCTAGACTTCGCCTTGACTTGGCTATTTGGCAAATAATTTTTAGCCACGCGGGGATTGCTTTCCGTGAAAGCAACCTATAAATTCAATATTGGTATACACGATCCGATGCAAACTGGTCTTGTATCATTGCAAAAGTGCAAAGTCTATTTTTTACAATAGGGGTATTCCCGATCCGATGCAACTGGTCTTGTATCATTGCAAAAATGCAAAAGTGTAAAATTGCTATACCCTAACCCCATTGTAAAAAAAAAACTTTGCACTTTTGCAATGATGCAAGACCAGTTTGCATCGGATCGGGAATACTCCTAATGGAGTTAGGGTATAGCAATTTTACACTTTTGCATTTTTGCAATGATACAAAACCAGTTGCATCGGATCATGAATACCCCTATTTTGTTTTGTGTTGGAGGCTATTAATGAAATAAAATAATAAACATACATTTTCACTCATAAATATACATTTTTATAATTTACACATTCCAAGACTTCGACATTCTACCGCCACCGCCAGAAAAACGAGTATCCTTAAAATGAAACGATTCTAGTAATCGCATTTGAACGATAACGAGGTAATTTCAACGATGATCGTTTTGCAAAATAAGGCCCTTGGGATGAAACCACTTTTTGTCTTCATCAAACAAACATGGAGCCTTACTAATAACCAAACACTAATGTCGACTATTAGTAAAGTGCAAGGTTAAAATAAAGTGCGGAGCTTAAACGGAATCCTACTAATAACATATTTAACCTTCTCGTTAACAAATCCTCACACTTTCCTTGAATCTACTACAATTTCCATCGGTCATGATGAAATCGGCAACGAAGCATGTGTGGAGTGGCACAACCTGCCAATTCAGTTTTTTTTAAAAAACACTAAAAGTTAATTATTTTAAAATAATTTTTTTTTCTCCATCGAAAGTTGGTACTCCGTGGGGAAGGTGTCCACCTGGATGGTAACAGGAGCTGTTCACACACTCCAGCCACTGATAAGCTAGTTTCCAAGCAGTGCCGCTGGAACTAGACTTAAAGCCTATCCCGTTAATTACGGGACTCTGGCGTGGTATCACATTACCCGCTAGCAACTGTATCATGTGACGGTGACCGACGTGTTGCCCACATGAAAACCTAGCATGGAACTCCTCTGGGGGAAGGATTCCAAGTGGATCAAATCCGGAGATGATCATACACTCCAGCAACTGCCAACCTAGCCCCCTGGCTACCAGCACCACATAACCTTGTGCTTAAAACAGATGACCAACCCTCATCACAACAATGGACAAAGGATGATCGCCCTGCATCATACCAAATCAACAAAATAAACGCTAAAGTGAATCTCTATAACTGCTCATAATGTGTTAAAAGACAGTGAATTATCTTTTCTGTTCAATTATTATTGTTTTTAGTAGCTGCGTTTTATTTTCCCCCAGATCCCATCCAGATCAGATCAGGAAAATAAAACAACCCAGGATCTCCGTGACATACGTTACATACCCAACTCTTTTTTTCCTTTCTTTTTTTTTATTCGTATACACCCTTTGTCTTTTTTCTTTACACTACTGACGACATTTACAAATTAAGGGTGTGTGTTCAAAATGGATTTGGAAATCCAAATTCAAAACAAAGTTGGATCTTGTGTTGTTTTTGTTATACATGTATTTTTGTAAGCAAATCCAATCTGGTTCGGATCTTGGGGAAAATAAAAAATCTGGTTCGGATCTTGGGGAAAATAAAACACAGCTAATCATTGACTTACTATATATGGACTGCCAGGAGCCAACTTCATGGTGGTTCCACCTATAACTAAACGCCACTAGCCCTCACGTTTTAAAGCGGAAAACACAGTGAAACACTTTTGACATTCAGTTTTGTGTTGTTTTTTTTTTTTATTCGTGTTTTGTTTTTTTTTTTCAAGAATGAAGAAGGTATGGTGGCAAAAGAAATTTTTCACAAAGATTCTTATCAAGTGCTACTTTTTAAAAGCGGAAAGTAGATGCCATGTCATAAAAGTGGACATCTTGTGTATTCCGAGGCAAAAATGGGAGTTCTGGGGTTTCTATGGACAATGAAGGAGCTATGTTCTTATGTTTCAAGAAAAAATCCAGTTGGTATATTAAATTAAAGTTAATAATTTTGGTTTGTTTTACGGGGAATCGGAGATGAAATCGGATAGAAACAGTTCGCCTGAGGGATCCACCGTTCCAGAAGCCCAACATAGTCGAAGCGTTGATGATGTGAGGATTCATTTATATTTCATTAATTGCATTAATTTTTCTTAACATATTATTGTGTATAGAGGTTACAATGGTTGTAGAGGGTGGCATCATGGTGAAAAAGAAGAAAAGCATTTTAAGCACTACTGTTGCCTTAAGTGCAAAGAAGAAGATCCCATCTAACAGAAATATTTCGAGTGGTTCCAGTTGTGAGCCGATCAAATTAAAAGCTCAAAAACCTCAGCACCTGCCTAAAGAATTGGTACAAGACAATAATTCACTTCCAAACGAAGAATATTCACATCGCTTATGTGATGAAGCCAGTGAGCATTAAGAATCGTGGTGTCATATTGCCGATTGATAGCAGCCGTGAACCCCGACAATCGACGTGTCGAAAGAGGACAAGTTGATTGTATTGTACAAAAATGAAAACATGGCAATGCTGAATGTAGTTTCTTTCTTTTGTCAGTCTCTGTAAAATGTTTACCGATCTTCTCGTCGTATAACCATTCGTTTATTGTCAGGAGGGCAAGAAGGATAACACTTTTTCATACCAGACTATAGGATCGCACGGATATTGAACGTGTCTTGACGACTGCAAATTGGAATTTTTTAAACCAGATAAAATCAAAGATTCTGGAACATTATTCAGTCCGGAAAGTTTTCTTAATTCTCAAACGCCGGTAAAGAACAAAATCTCTTATTTAATTTGTTATGCCTACCTAAGCGTACATACTGACTGTACTTATTCCTTAGACAAGACAATTTCGATTGTGTGTTGTTCTTTAAAGTTGAAAAATTCTATGAATTCTACAACATGGATGCTGACATCACAATTAGGGAACTTGGATTCAGTTATATGAGAGGAGAATTTGCTTACTCAGGATCTCCCGAAGGAACATTCGATAAAATGGCAATAACTCTAATCGATCGGGATTACAAAGTAAGTTTTTTATATATTTCTTACTGTAAAACTCATGTTGCTCATGTTGAGAGCATAACAGGTAAGTACTTAAGCTGAACTATAACCAGTTGAAGTAAAATTGTTTGCAATTTTTTGTATTTCTTTTTTCAGGAGAATCACTTCAAAGTTGTACATATTCTCATCCAATTGACAATATGCAGAAACTACCATTTCTGCCTGGCACTCATGTTCAAGACACAAAAGGAACTGGACTAGTTCACACGGCCCCAGCTCATGGTCCAGAAGATTTTCTAGTCAGTCTGGATCACAAGTTACCCGTTGTAAGTTAGTAACCTTTATTTTAATTCGCTTCTATGTTTTCTCTGCTTGTCACTTCTTTTAATGCTTTTCGTGCTTCAAGAATATCGTGACTATAATAGACTAGTTTATACATTTTATAAAATTTCAATTTCTTTGCTTGTGTGATGAAAATCTACAAAACTCTAAACTTTCAATATATCTATGATTTTCCAATTTGTGTTTAATTTTTGTATCTCTGTTTTCAAAAAAATTAAAAACTTCAGGGTTCCACGTATTATTTTATGTTCTTGTTTATAAAATATTCCAAGCGATTTGTTTTTATTTCACCCAATAGAAATGCTTCGTGAATGAAAATGGCATCTACACTGACGAAGCACCATCATTTTTGATTGGGAAACAAGTTCTAGGTGATGGAGATAAACTTGTTTTGGAACATATTTCTAAAGACGTTATATTCTCTGGTACATTCAGTCACTCTTATCCCATCGATTGGCGAACAAAAAAACCTGTTATCATACGTGCAAGTGAGCAATGGTTCATCAATACAGAACAAATCAGAGATGAGGCAGTTAAAGAGGTAAGAATTTTTCTTCTTTGTGTTAAAATATTTTCTCATTAACAATTCAATTGTAGATTGAAAAAATTAACGTTTTTCCTCGTGTCAACTCTGAAGCAAACAAAAAAGCTCTTATAACTCAGGTAAAAAAACGACCTTATTGGTGCATATCAAGACAAAGAGCATGGGGTGTTCCGATACCGGTATTTTATGATAAAAAATCTGGAAAGGAGATTGTAAATGAGCACGAAAAAAGTCCTTAAGTATATGTTTCAAACTCTAATGATAATGTTTTTCTTTTAGAAAAATCATTGCACATATTTCTGAACTTCTTGAAAAAGATGGAAATATTGATTTTTGGTGGGCGAAACCAATTGAAAAACTACTTCCTGCTAAACTATTAAACGAACTTGGTCTCAAAGTTGAAAATCTTCAAAAAGGATCAGATATTTTTGACATTTGGTTCGACTCTGGTAGCTCATGGTCTAGTGTTCTGGATGGAGAAAAAGTTGCCGAATTATATTTAGAAGGTTATGATCAATTCACTGGATGGTTTCAATCTTCGTTATTGACCAGTGTAGCAGCAAGAGGCTGCTCCCCATACAAGTAATACTCTTATTGATGAGTCGTCTATTTATTTATTGTGATTTCTTTATAGATCTCTTTTTGTTCATGGGTTCACAGTTGATGAGAAGGGTCACAAAATGTCAAAATCGGTAGGAAATATTATTTCACCCAAGGATATTACAAAGAAATATGGAACCGATGCACTCAGGTTAGTCCTTTATATTTGTATGCAAAGAAATGTTGTTCATTCATATTTTTGTATTCTTTTCAATTTTAGATGGTGGGTGGCGTCTCATGGCACTCAGCATATGTCGATTATAGTTAGCGATAAATTATTGCAGCATTGTGCTGAAAATGTTAGTAAAATTCGATCGACTTTAAGGTACTTGAATGGAGCAATTGGGGATAATTCAAGGACTACAAATAAAATTGATTGTGAAAACAAATGTCTGACCCATTTGGATCGATATCTTCTGAGTTGCGTTCATAACTTTGAAAAAGAAGTACATTTTTTTTTTAAATTTTAGCTACATAATTATACTTCTTATGAAAATTTTCCATAGGTTCAAAAAAGCTACGACTTATACGAGTATAATAGAGCAACATCGAACATTCTTAACTTTGTCACAAATCAGATTTCATCGGTTTATGTGCATTTGGTGAAAGATCGACTTTATTGTGGTAGAAATGACCAAATAGAAAATGTTAAAAAGGTTCTAAGTAATACTTACGAAGTTCTTTGTAAATCATTGTGGCCGGTCGTACCTTTTTTGGTTGAAGAAAGTTTGAGTTATTATGGTAAGGTATTTTTTTTGAAATTTTGAACATACATAATATTATATAATCATTCGTGTTAAGAAACCCAACCGTTTCATGAAGCCAAAGTGCATTCAAATCCTTCATGGAATGATCCTAAAGTTGAAGAAATAATTGATACTGCATTTGAAGTAAAGCGATTACTGAACAAAAACTCTCAGGATACCAATACTTGGGTGCTGAAAGTTAAAATCTCTTGTGGTTCCGATAAGTTTTCTCTTCTTAAGGTTTTAATTGATTTTGACCATATAAAGATCGCATATTAAAATCATTTTTTGTTTTCTAGAATTTACAACCAACAACTACTTCTACAGCTTCTGAACTATGTGAACTTTTACAAGTTGCAAGTGTTCATTTGGAAGAAGATGCTTCTCTAATGGATTATAGTATGTCCTTAAGTGAAGATGCAACAATTTTATGCTCACGTTGCCGACGGTTTTTGGTCAATTGTGAAGATTCAATTTGCGAACGATGCGAGCAAGTTTTGCAGAGCAAAAATTAATTCGGAATTAAGTTTAATAGTATATTATTTAAGTTTTTTGTAGATTGTACCTTTGTAAATAAAATAAAATTAATGATAGTGGAAAAACACGCTTAGACAAAAGAATTTGGTTTGTGAATAAAAGTATATAGTTTGAATTAAAAATTCAAAGGTGAAACCTCAGCAGAAATAGAACTTAATACCTGTTTTCAAATCAAATCTTGATACTTCCATTTTTAAAATTATATTCCTGAAAAAAAAATTCATGCACATTTCATCACTCATGTAAAAGTAGAATGGCTAAGAACTAAAATTTTGTATACGCTTGATTGCTTAAACTTTCTCATCAGCGTTCTTGAATTTGAAGGTCTGCTAAAAATACAATAACGAAAAATATGATTGATATTATGTTTATTTTTCAAATGTTTGCTTAACCAATACATCAATTAGCAGTACCTAAGTACAAAAAATTGTTTAACCAACAAAGCTGAAAAAAATATTTTATTTACTATCTCATCAGTAACCAGTATCTACAAAATATGTTATTACATTCCAAAATCCTATTATTAATTTAAATATTCTATTGCATACTTGCGAATAATCAATTTGACAATTAAATTACATACATAACAAAGTTCAATTATAAAAGGAATGCAGTACACTTTCAAATCAGTTAGAAAATCTTTTCATTCGTGAACAAAACTTAAAATCAGTATATTTGTCAAGGTAGTGGTAAATGAAAATTTAAAATATTTACAAATTAATTTTTTTGAACTAAACTTATTCCAGTTGTAAAATGACTCTGGATGATGCAATTGTGTTAAAAAGTAAAAATGAAAAAAAACTTCGAGATCTCGTTCTGTTAACATTTTGTATGGGGATAAATTTAAAAAAAACGTCATCGCGGAAAAGTTTACTGAAATTGTAAGAAAATAATCGTTCTTAATTCTTAAAAAAATAAAAATAACCTTTAGGATAACCATCACTCTTCTGATGGCAAGCTGTATAAATGTTTATGGAAACATTTGCTATATTTTTCGATACAAAGAGAGTATAGTTATTATGGCCGAAGTGAGTAACTTTTAACAAAAAATATCCTCACTATTCCAATTAAAATGTACTATATTTCCTTACTTCCTAGAGTATTTGTACAATGATACAAACATTGCTATCCATTTTTAATTTATTGGGTATGGCAGACATTTCGGCGTTAGAGTTAATTAATAGAGGTTTAGCTGATTGGCGTAACTCGGAACCAAATATTTTTGAATCCTTCGAAATGGGATTTGTTGGTCTGTTGCTGTGAACATGGCAGACTCAGGTCGCTACAAGTACTAAAGAGATCTGGGGATTTTGCTTTGCTAAAGCTTGGCCTATGGATTGTAGCCATTGATTGCCGTTGTTTTCCGGTACTATTAGGTGGTTCCATCAATCGTTGGTTGAAGAACCCGTGAGTACAATGACTTACTGATTGCTGGTCTGCGAGGAAATTTGACATTCAGAATCTGATGTTTCCCTGTCCAGCATCAATGGGAATTGATAGTCGAAGTTCCTTGGCGCTGGTGCAATGATATCTCGAACCCCTGAGTTATTTGTTGGTGTAAGAACCTGGCCATGCTGCATGCTTTCGGCAGGATGCTGTATACTTTGGACCTGGAAGAAAGAAGTCTTCTCGAGTCCCAAACTAGTGTTCTGGGATGATAACCGGAAATGGAGCAATGGCACCAGCACGAGCTATGGGGCACGCATTATGCTCTCCAACAATCTGTCACGGATCCTCCTTGGTGAAAACGAAAGCTGGTATTGTTCTTGACGGCAGCAACTTCTCGAGCTGGTTGTTGTTCTCCAAGTGTCCGCGGATGGCTTTGCGGATTAAGGTGTTTTTACCCACGACACCTTTTCCACGAAGGGAAGTACGGATGTTCTGCATCTGGATAGAACCTACGTTGTCGGCTCCGACGATGAAACATTTTGGGTATTCGTAGAACAATTGAACAACTTTAAGGAAATAGTTGGCTTTCCAGGTTGTTCTGTTCTTCCTAACCATCTTGAATAATTGTAATTAGGGACTCTTGGAGAATTTAAGAACAGAAAACGATTATCTTAGACTAAAAAATGACTAAAAAAAACTTTCAAGAGCTCATGAAGAAAAAAATATAGCACACAAACGACAAATGTCAAAATGTCATTTCAATTTAAACAGGTGGCTCTGTTTTAATAACAGATGTCAGTAGTTTCTTTGTCTGGACAAGCTTTTTTTTACAAAGAAACTACTGACATCTGTTATTAAAACAGTGAAAATAATTACTTCTGTTTCCCGTGGTTCTACGCAAGGGTTAGTGTCGCTAGGGAGTGGTGGAACCACTTTTATTGGGGTTTTTGTATGAAAATGAAACTCAACTAGCAGTCCATATATAATAGGTCAATGCAGCTAATATTCATTTTCTTTTGCCACTAACGTTTGATCTAAAATCAACTAAAATAACTCGTTTAAGAAGTGAAATTATGTAAAAATCGAAACTGTCTTTAAACAATTCAGTAATAATATCATGCAATCTATTGCCGCTAAAATTTGTTTTAAAATCATTTATAACAATTCGTAGAAGTGAATTTATGTAAAAATAGAATTGTCTTAAATTATTCAATGTACCTATTCATACAAAAGTGATCATTAAATTTGAAAATTCTACATAGAGCGCTCTCGCTCTTTAACACGTAATTTTACGTATATAATAGCTGCGTTTTATTTTCCCCCAGATCCAATCCAGATCAGATCAGGAAAATAAAACAACCCAGGATCTCTGTGACATACGTTATATACCCAACTCTTTTTTTCCTTTGTTTTTTTTATTCATATACACCCTTTTATTTTTCTTTACACTACTGACGACATTTACAAATTAAGGGTGTGTGTTGAAAATGGATTTGGAAATCCAAATTCAAAAAAAGTTGGATCTTGTGTTGTTTTTGTAATACATGTATTTTTGTAAGCAAATCCAATCTGGTTCGGATCTTGGGGAAAATAAAACACAGCTAATATATTCTATGGCATATTAGTTTTAAGGTATTTGTATTTGTAGGTATTGTATATATGTATATTTTTTTTATCCGTTGCATCAGCCAACACGTAACCGAAATATTGCTCCTGAGCAAGAGCAGACTATCCCATTTAAAAGAAAAAGACAAGCCATGTTAGCAACCGAAAAATTAAAAAACAACAGAACAGGACGGCCATACATTACAGCCTCCGCTTCCCGTAGCGTTTATATTAACAGAAAGAGATAGATCTAAGAATTCATGTATATATTTCCAAATGTCATTTTTAAAGTCTCAATAAAATACAATACAATACAATACAATTTCCATCAAGATGTTGTCAAATAAATGTCAAACTTTCTTGGATTTTCAATTTCATTAATTTCGCGTCAACAAAAACAAATATTTAGAAAAATGAGTTCAAGTAATGAAAGATATAAATTTATTCAGGGAAACTCGCAAAATTAAAGAAGCGATTCCATCAATAAATGCACGCGGGACTGGGTATATAGAACGCAATTTATAGGAAAGAACTTCTCATAAATTATATATTTTTCATTTATTTGTATGTCATAAATATGTATTAAGTAACAATAGAGGATATGCTAAAAAAAAACTTTACTTAAAATAATCAGACATTTCATTTTAAAGTTATTACTTCGAAAAAAAAGTAAGAACAAAAAAAATAAAAAACTAAAAACAAAGAATCTTGAACTTGGTGTTCGATGGGCTCTTCTTTTCACAACAAGCGTATCCGATCTGCGGGATGCATTTAGGGCCAGTTGTACAATAGTGGTTCAGCCTCGGTTCAAGATTTTAATTCACCGATTTCGGCGGATTAACTAACGTTCAACGTTGGTTCAAGTATGTAATTGGTTATTATAACACACTTGAACAGTAATCCACTGTTGAAACTCAATTAACCCGCCAAAATCAATGGATAAAAATTGCTGAACCATTTTATACATATTTAAACCGTGGTTCAGCAATTTTTATCCATCGATTCCGGCGGATTAATTGAGTTTCAACAGTGGTTTACTGTTAAAGTGTGTGACAATAACCAATTACATACTTGAACCAGCGTTGAACCTTATTAGTTAATCCGCCGAAATCGGTGAATTAAAATCTTGAACCGAGGCTGAACCACTATTGTACAACTGGCCCTTAGGAATTCCTTGAATTCATGAGTTGTGTACAGCTTAAAGATGGATTTCCATGTACTAAATTTTAACGTCTTGCTAGTGAATAACCTGGAGACTAAATTCGTTATTAGTATGCGAATGTTTTGTAATCTGGACCCATGTTCTGTAACTCGGCGATAACTTTTCGAGGCGATAAACGGCGAAAAATGGAACAAAAATGGAACAAAACTCATAGGAATCCCATGGGTTTTGTTCCATTTTTCGCCGTTTATCGCCACTTAAAGTTATCGCCGAGTTACAGAACATGGGTCCTGGAGATTTTCGTTTAACTATTTACTAAATTTGGTTATTAGTAAGGCCCATGGAGTTTTCATACAAACTATCGATAACATGTATGTAATCCATGCCGGTAACACAGTTTTTCTGTGCTCTTAAGTTAAGCCCCGAGAATTCTCTGGGATTAGTTGTTGTTGCATTTAACATGTTAATTGTTTAGCACCGACGTCGTTTTTTTCATCCAATTCCCCCCGGGCTTGCAAAAAAACACGGCTAAAATGAAACAAATTCTAATTCAAACTCTTTTTTGTTAACCCATCGAATGAGATTTCAATATCGTAAGGTTGGTATCGCCAATAGACTTCGCAGAAATTCATGATGGCGACTGTTTTCTGCCATAAAAATATTCGTGACAGTTTTAAAAACCGCAGAAAAACATAAAATTCTTTCATATTATTAAATGTGAAAATCTCCAATTAACTTCGAAATGCAAGCTTAAGTATCTAAGCTTTAATTTTAAACAAGTAATATCTCTTAAACCGGCTATATTAAGTTTGAATTCAGTAAATCTCGTTCGGTTAAATATCTTGCTCTGCACAGGCTGGGGTGTCAAAAAAAATTTCATTTTCCGTCTCATTGGATTTTTCTTTTTGGTTTTTGTTCATAAAAGGATTCATTTTTTTCTTTGATGAATCAACCCCACATAGAAATCAATTGATTGATCACGATATACTCGCGGGCCATATTGCAAGTGCAGGTCAACAAATGTGGACATTCAAGGGGTGATTGACTGTCCTCCAGGATAAAAATGATTTTCATTTTGTCGGCAGTTATATAAAAAAAAAGAAAAGTGAATTTGTGCCCATTTTTTGGGGAACAGAAAGAAAAAGGTGCCGCCTTCGCATTTTGTTCTTTTTGCTTCATTTTGACGTGCCGTGCATTGTCGGATTCTGGCTCTGGTCACACCTCTGCGCTTTGGTTTCGGTTTGATTTGGTTGATTTGTCGGTTCGTTCGTGTGTTACACTACAGACCCCCCTGCTGTTTCCCATTCCAATTCCAACCATCTAGGCCAACAATCTATCAGCTGTAGATCTGGGATTTCCTTTTTTGAACAAAAAACACTAACATCAAAGTCATCATCATCGTTTGTAGTGAACGAAGTCGTCGTCGTCATACATCGTTGTCATTGTTGCACTCCTCATAAGGGCATCCAGTTGTTGGTTTCCACATTTTGCAAAATCGGTAAGTTTTTTTCTAGAAATCTACCTTGGTCAACTTAGTTGCTTTTATTTTATGTTTAATGATGCATCTCTTGTGAGATTCCAATCCAATCCACCACCTTTTCTTCCTTCCGCCTACAACTTTCTATTAAAAAACTCGGAGAATACCTGTTTTTTTCTTCTCTTTGCATTGAATAACATATTCAATTCATTCCATCCACCTCATTGTTTTCTTTCTCTGGAAATTCAGTGCCGTCAAAAAGTGGCAACTACCTATCAACTTGCAATAAACTTTTTGTTTCGAGTAGAGTTTTAACCGATAGTCTATGGTTATTGGAAAATTGTTCTTATTGGAAGACAAATAAGCGAAGAAAACAGCTGTGCGTAAGTTGGGAAAGAAAGATAGTAAGAATATTAAGATTTAGTTTTTGAAAACTAATCTATTTCATTTTGATATCTTATTATTAAATTGCTTCGAGTTTATCAAACTTGAAGTGAATCTTTTATGACTAATGGAATTATGTCACACCTCAAAAGGGCTATTTTGACCCCAACTTGAAGAGTTTTCAAAATGGGTCTTTGAACATATTTCTCAATTTCACATAGATGACCGTTAGATTATCCTCATAATCACGGATTAAAATAAATGAACGAAAATGATAAACGCGAAACATTCTGAACGACGACGAAACTTTCGGCTGTCAAAATTTATTTACACCAACGTGATGATGCGATTAAGCGAATCTTATATAAAATATATTGAAAGTCGAAAGTTATGTCGACGTTCCGAATTTTTCGCTTTGGTTTGAGTGAGCCTATATTCCAACTATTTATTACAACACAGCTTGAACAAGCCTTTTCAGTTTGCTTTGGCCAGAAAATGGTCAATTTCATTTCGACTTTAGACTGAGTATTCCTCAAGTGCATACTAAAAACAGTATGATATGGAAGGTAAGCTTGTCATCTTTTGTTGCTGCCACTAGTCTGAAGTATTTTTTATAAAAAACAGGTGTTTTTCTTAAACCTTAAACGGAAACATTTTTACAACTAAAATATTATGCTGTAGTTAATTTTGAAAACAATGAATATGTTTTGAAAACAAAAGTACATGTTTTCTAACTGTTAAAAATTTCTTGTTATGTGTCTACCTCTTTGAAGCTAGTGTCCAATAGATAAAGGCAAATTTACCATATGTTTTTTTTGTCATGTATTGACCTCTAAAATAGAATAGGGGTATTCCCGATCCGATGCAACTGGTCATTGCAAAAATGCAAAAGTGTAAAATTGCTATACCCTAACCCCATTGTAAAAAAAAACTTTGCCATTTTGCAATGATGCAAGACCAGTTTGCATCGGATCGGGAATACAACTATTATAATACCTACATATCTCACTGAAAGAGTTTCTAACTAAAGTAGTAAAGTAAGTAAATAAGTCTTATCCTGGAAATAAATGATAATGTAAATAAAAAGTTGTAAAAGACAAAATTTTACATTTGAAAAATACATTTGATAAAGTCAATAGGCAGGCATTGATCTATAAGTTAGCTTTGCTTCAATCATCATAATTATCATCGAGTCTACAATCGGGTTCCTGATCTCATGCCGATGTCATCCATTTGGTCTATGGCATCCATCGGATCTTTAAGGCTAATGTACTTATCTGCATACAAATTATTCCTGATTGTTTTTTTTAACTAGGTACTTTATAGCGGGTGAAGGGAAAATCAATTAGATTTTAAGTATTCTCAATACGCTCGTTAACTTCAACAATCAACAAATAGACTTCAGGTGAAGTCACTTCAAAAAAAAGAGATGAATAACGACATCGGCAAGTCCGTTTCGCAAGAACATACTTTCCGAGAGTTTACTACTAATATTCAAAAAGCAACATTAAACCTATTCCGGTCTAATTTCTTAAAACTCATATTAATTTTTGCGTTCATTGTAATCCGTTTATGATTTTTTTGTTTGCATTTTAATTTGTGTTGATATTTAATAATACATATATTTCAAAATTGCGCAATGCGCATATTCGTTGGCCTTATTTCTTATGCCCCGGAGAAATCGTTGTCTTGTTCTTCTATCAACATCACCATCAGGGCATAATGGAATAATGTCTTCTTCATTCGCAAGGCGAACGCATCATTATCATCACTGTTTCTTTTTATTTTTGCAAAGAAACACGAGTGTATATACATATTCTGAGAATCTATAAATACTTTATTGCAAAATAATCTAAAGAGAAAAAAATCTCTACGGTTGACAGAGTCTTCTTTGCGCTGTTCCCTGACTATCAAATGACATTGGAAAGGCAGCACGATAATGGGAAGGAAATAAAAATACTACATTCAATGCAATTTGAAGAATTTTCTAAACGTTGCAATTCGCAATGTCAATGATGCACTACTTTTCATCATTGACGGAAAATTTGTTTTCTTTTATTGAGCTAGCATGGATTTGATAAACGACAAGCAATTCGTCTTGGCAGCGCACGAGTGCATTCATTTTTTTGTTTTTGTTTTGGTCGGTAAAATATTGATTGATGTTTATATCTGCGCACGTTTGAAAACTCAAGTGATACGTTGAGGGCCAGGGGAATTTAAACAAGGTAACTGACGACAACCTGAAGTAACTTAATTTTATAAAAATAAGAAATTAAATTCACGTTTGAGTCGCGCGTGCTTGCTCTTGTAAAAAATATTTCAAGCATTGTGATTTGATGAATATTTCATGAAGAAATAGAAAATTATGTACATACATATATCAATGCTGCCAAAATTCTGACTAAGTTTTCATTTAGTCAAACTAAATTTTGGCTTATTAAATTTATTATTAAGAAAAAAGCAACGCAAGTTACGGAGTTGTTTCAGAGTAAGTTAAAGACGAGTATAAGTTAAAATATTTTAGTGGTGACTTATCACTCCGAATCAAGAAGCAGGTTTTGCTTGATTTGTGCCAGTCTTGATTAAATGAAAATGGAACCCAACCCAATCCAATTCAATTATTGTTCCAATAAGACGGAGCGATGTTAATTAAATTTGGATTTATTTATTGAATCATGTTATTTGGTTGTTTAATTGCTGTTGCATAATCGCAAAATATTAGTGCCCAATTCGTTGTTTGAAGATAAGAAGGGACCTAAAAATTTCCCTCAATAATGCCATTGTAACAATGGCTGTTTTGTAGGGGATGTTTCGGCTGAACGGAGCACGCAATGCTGTTTTTCCATCTGCCGCCGATCCAGTTCTATTTTTTTAAACAATTTTTTAATTGCACCCTCCTTTGGTCGCTTATGCTGGACAAAAAACTCTATAATTTGTTTTAATCTTTTCATGGTTATAATTTGTAAAAACTAAACTTCACAAATCTGAAAACGGAAGACAATTAAAGCCATATTCACATTTAAAATTGATCTGTCTTATTGGAACACTACCTACCTTTTAGTAGTGCGCAATTTTATACTTAGGTTCCTAAACCAAACAAATATATTATATTTATATAAATATATATTCTTGAAATTATCTTCAATTTCACTTTATTTTTTTTGTATAGGACCATTTTTTTAACCTTACTCACTATAAATAAAGTAAAGAAAGAAGCCTTAATTGAGGTGCAGTGCCAAAGTTGGTTGGGCGCTACATTACCCATTGCATCTTGGTCGATACTTAAGGCTTAATAATTACTCAAAACATACCTACTAATCAAATGTCTTTAAATGTACATATACACACATTTATCTCATAATCATTTTCTTTTTTTTTTTCAAAAACCCCATCAATTTGATCGTCCTTTACGCTACATCATCTGTTCTCTTCTCTTTTTCATTTAGTGTATCGCAAAGCAGTGTATAAAAAAAAGTGTGTCCAAAATCTCATCACTTCTGTGTGTGTCTAGTCCAAAATTTTTAAACGTCTTCCAAAATGGATAGCCCCGGCGCTGTTGGAAGGCGTCGCGGCAATTCTCGAGTTAATGCAGAAGACCAAGCTCTCGATCAGATTGCAAAAGAGGTAAGTTTTTCCTTCAATTTATATTCATTATAAAATATTTGTTTTCTAACCATTAAAATCATATAAAAATAAAAGTGCCACTTAAATGAATTAACAAAAAAAAAAATAATACAGACAAAAAGAAAAAACAATTCTCAAGTTTATGTGCCTATAAAATTTGTAGTATAACTTTTTTGATGGCGCATTGATCTTTTATGGTCTTCATCATGGAAAAGCGTGAAGCTGTTTTCTTACACTTCTAATAGTTTTATTTAAATTCCATCGATTTTAAGTGTCGGAAATCAATTAACTTTTGTGCACCGAACTTATGTCTTGTAAAATGTTAAAATTGATATTACAATCTTGTTAGGCCGAGAGGAAAATGCTTTCAACCGGATGGGTATACGCAAACAAACACAGAACAAGGGTGGTTTGAATAGACTTATACGTTATATTATGATTAGGTACATACTAATTTAATAATTCCTTTTTCGTGACCTTTTTAATTGCAATATAATTGTATCCTACTTTTGTGGGCTTCAGGTCTCTTTTTTTTTTAATTTGTTTTTCAAATAGACGACGTTTCGTACGTGTTTACGTACTTCTTCAGGTCTATTTATAGATAATCCTAAAAAATATTTGAGATAAACTTTGGTTTTTATCTTTCTATAGATATTTGTAATTATTTTTTATCTTTTAATATAATTTAAGCTCAGTACGGTGATAAAGCGAAACGAGTTTTATTTTTATTTTGGTTTTTTTATATTGTGTTTAAAAAATATCTGCGAGGAGTTTGACTAATTGAACCACAGAATGAACTGCCCCGACCATTATATGTGTGCGGAAAAGTGACATTTGTATTAGTTTTTGTATTTCGTCCCATAATAGCCTTTTTACACTTAACTCAAAATGCGGTTTTCGCGAAATTATCGGTTTGGGCGAAAAACCTACATAGAAAACTCAAGTTTTACCATACATTTTTGGTAAACCACAACTTTTTGTAAACCACAAGATAAAACCTCTCAAAGAAAAAAAAGTGGCTTATCTCAAAATTTGGCGATTTTGAGTTCAGAATACAGAAACAAATCATAATAAAATACTATTTTTCTGTCAAACTGCCATAGAGATACTTTTGAATTGAAGGTGCGAGGGCGATAGTTTCGTTTTGTATTTTAGATAAAATCTCTGAATTATTCATTAGAAAAATGGCATTTTCAGTTTCATGTCGGACTACTTTGAAACAAATAGGTAAGTTTTCTTTTATATTTTCCACACTTTTTTTATTTTTGACATATTTCTTCAGAAAATATAATTTAGGTATGAAAAACTATTCGTTGTACATCATTTCTCATCATTTTTTTTTACTATTCACCCTTTTGCGTAAGGCGTTTTAGTAAAACGGCACGGCTCCAAAAGCGTTAATCGGCGTTTAAGTAAAACTAAATTTTTACCGTTCTCTTATTATTTGTATGCCAAACGACATAAGGGTCCTACACACCATCAATGTTACCTGATAATGGCCGTGTTTTTTGGCATTTTATATAATACCAGAAGACCCATGCGAAAATTTCGCACAATCAATAAGGTTTTGCAATTAAATTTTCAAATAGAATGTTTGAAGAAAATAAATACATTCTTTATTGATATGAACAAATTAGTTTTACAAAACCTCATTGTTAACAATATTTGATGTAATAATGAAATCAGAAGTGACAAATAAAGGTGTTTCGACCCCACTCATTCAAAGTGCACCGAAAAAAAAGGTTTCTCCCCCACTCACTCAAGGTGCAGCGAAAAAAAAAGAGAAATTACAGAAGTAATACATATTTTTCTCTTTCACTCATTTCACAGATAAGCTGTGTCTCATATTCCACATAAAGTAAGAAATATTACTGTGCACTACGGGTGCTCAATGCATTTTAGCGCCTTGCTATCACCAACAAAAGCTAATTCGACCCTGGACGACAATTTCTATTTTGACAGATAGGCACCTGACGTATCACATTTCAAAGTATATTTTTTTTATTTTCAACAAATTTGCCTTTTTTATATCAAAATGTAAAATTTTAAAGAATTCTACGATAATTTATTTATATAGAAAACATCCCTTCACATTAATTTATCTGGAATTTGAGACACAACCAGCCCTTGAAATGAAAAGATTGTTAACTCCATATTATAGGTGTTTTAACGCAATTTAACACAACACCGCATGATATTTTTTATTTTTTTTTTAGTAAAGCATTGCAAGTTTTCACTATATTCTCAATTTTATTTTATTTTTTTATTAAGTTTAATTATCTTTTTTTCACTATTTTAACGATTGAAAATCTCGAAACACTTTCCTTTAGATCGGCAAAATGACAGATAGGCACCTTTTTGTTTCTTTTTTTTTAATTTGGTGCTTCACTCACATTCAGTGCACCTATATGTAATATATACCTCTTTTTTATCTTCTTATTCTAAGGTTTATTCGGTTTTTTATAAATGAGAAAAAAAGAATACAAACAACAGAAGTAACAAATATGTTTCTCCCCCACTCACTCAAGGTGCGGCGAAAAAAAGAGAATTTTAAATTAAAGAAGTAATACATATTTTTCTCTTTCACTCATTTAAAGTGAGGCATTCTTTATGTCAAATTATTCATTTATTGAATTATATTGAAATTGCCGAAATTTATAGAAAATAAAGTGGTGTAACATAATGTTTTTGCGCAATGTAATCGCGCTATGTGTAAATTCCTATCCAGCGATACCTAATTTAGTAGATTTGACTATTTTATAAATGAGAAAAAAGGAGTTTGACAACAGAAATAATTTATAAATGATGATAAAAGACAAATTTGTGTGACTTTTATCTAAAAGATTTAAATTAATTATTTAAATACATATAAAAGTATTTAAATGAACCCACAGAAGGACGTTGGAACTAAAATGTAAAACTGACTGACATTCTTGTGTCCAGAAAAATTCTGGTATAAACTCACAGATGATCTAAATGAGGGAACGCACTCAATAAATTGAACCGATCTTATTTCACATTCCAAAATATTACTAATTGGAAAGGGGAAATGTCATTTTTAAAGGTGCGGCGAAAAAGAGAGAATATTATATTACAGAAGTATATTTTTCCCTTTCACTCATTCAAGAAATTAAAATTGAAGCCTTTTTATGTCAAATTATTCATTTTTTGAATTATTTGAAATTATGGAATTTCATAAAAAATAGTGCGGTTTAACATAAAGTTTTTGTGCGATATCATCACTACGTTGAAATTCCTATCCAGTAATACCTAAATTACTGGATTTGCATATTTCATTAAAGAGAAAAAAGGACCCTGACAGTAGAAATAATATATATGATGATAGTATTGTAGAAATTTTCAAAAACCCGTCCGCAGTTCCCTACCCATATTCAGTAGGATTCTACTTCTGCTTTTATCGGCAGTAATTCTACTGTGGATGTTCTATTTGTAATTCGTGTAAAATCCTACTGTACTACAAGTAACATTGATCGTAAGCAATTCGCTATCCGTGCCGGATTTACTCCATACGTAAAAAATTTTGGATGAAGATTTTACAGAGCGAAAATAAGGTTTTAAACTCGACTATAAATAAGAAAAAAAAAACAATTTGATACGTTAACTATTCGATGAGTTTAAAGACAATTTATAAAGCTAAGTTTAAGCTGATGTCTTGACATTTTAGCCATCAATTTTTTAGGTTCAGAAATAACCGAATCACTGATTGAGGTATAAAAGTACATGTAGAATGACTTCACTAATCAAGATGCAGTTTCTAGTGTCGCATTTATGCATCTGACAAACTGCAATAAAATTTGTTAAAATAAGCTGTTTCTAGAAAACTTTGACTTATGCTCCATTTACACGAGTGACAAATTGTCATAATTTCTTCCATTTCCTTGACATTAATAAATTAATCTTGTAAATATTAAAAATTTGCCATATTGTGCTGAGACCATTCTAAAAAAACGTGAGAACACACAACAACGATTGAATTTTGACAGTCAGCCTTATTTCATAATATAATTAAAATTATTTCACCTTAAAATTTATTGTTCGCCCGGAATTTTAAAAGCTATTGTGAGATTCGCCCGAACGAAATTTCGTTCGACTACTAAAAAAAAGTGAAAATTTAGAGTTGTCAATGGCAATACATTCCGCCCGAAATGAATATTCACAATAAGGGGAATTTTCTATTCATATCAAAGCTGTTACAGTCCATGCATTCAGTACATCAGAATTCACATGAGCTGTTCACAACAGATCTATAGCTACAATATCATTTTGAATTTGTTCAAGAGTTCGCCAGAACTGATAGTGGTCAGTGACAAATAAGTATTTATTACTACTACTTAGCATTTTGTAGCCACTTGATGGAACAAGAAAATGAGTTTATAGTGCATTAAAAAAAAAAAAACATGTTTATTGGAATTCCAAAGCATTTACAAACTCATAACAATTCTGAAGAATTCGTCAGAACATTTTTGTTCGTCAGTTAATAATATCTAGTGAAATGCTGAAATTGTTTTTTTTTGCTTCAGATCTTCGAAAAGCGTAGACTGGAGTTTTAACTAACATAAACCTTAAATCCTGTCTGAATGTTAATATAGGAATCATGACACTTCTTTTGCAACACCCCATCCCTTGCTGCTTTCATTTCCACATTTTAAAGAAGAAAAAAAACAGTTTTAAGAGAGTAAAATTCCCAAACACAACAAAAGCAATTAAATATCAAACAATCTATTTGACGTTAGTGGTGTATTTTATCTTTTATTTTTTTTCTGAATAATTTAAAACTTCCCAAAGACATTGAGATATAATAGGTTTTTTTTTTATTATAGGGGAGTTTTTAGGATGCTTCAACTTGTGCTGGTTGATGGCAATGTAATACTTTGAACAACTGAAAGAGAATCAATCAAAAAGACGTGCACTACAATATCTACACAAATAGGGAAGCAATAAATTTTCTTTTCTTTAGAGTTCCAATGGGCATAATCCATGATAGTTGGACAGGAACTATGAAACAAAAATAGAACTCCATTCAAATTATGTCTAAAGATCATTACGTATACATAGGTGTAACTATCTATACTATTTTGGATCATATTCTGCGTGGCATTATGCTGAAAGTTTCGATTAGCTACTTGATGAATGACAATTTCGAATAAATGCACTTAAGAGTGATGATGATGATGATGATGAGATTGTTGAGGCCAATAAAGCATTCTTTTGGGATAACAAATCGACTCTGATGACTGACGGAATGAAGTTTTTTTTATTTTTATTTAAATTTGTGTGAAAAGATGTGTGCTAAGTATGCCGCCGTTATTACCGATAAGATATTTATTATTTTCTTCCCACATGGTTCTAAAGTATGTGATGTAATAAGATTTTTTTTTTAAATTAAAATGCGGGCCATCTGTTTCCAATATTTATATTATAAATTTGATCAAAAGGTTACGTTACTCCTTCAACATTTTTGTTGCTATGAGCAGATATTTGATCTTTGCACTTATGTCGAATTCCTTTCAACCAAAAAAAAATTGATCCCCGTGAGAGATTTTGATCCCGGACCAGTTTTCGCTTTCCTTTCAACCAAAAAAAAAAATCGATACCTCATGATTTGGGATCAAAATCTCTGATCCCGATTTCAAGAGAAATTTAGACCTACAAAAAACACGCACTTGTACACACACCATAGTAAAGTGACATTTATATAGACGTCATTGTGAAATTTTTCATTTCGGAAATTGTTGTGTTTACTTTTCACAAGTTTTTTGAAAGTAAAATTATTATTATTAATTTTTCGTGACCTTTTCAAATTTAAATTGTTTGAATTTCAATTCAATATGAACTCGAAGGATGACGGTGAAAATCGACGTACGTCCGCTGGTGTAGCTGCCGAATGCATTTACTGGAATCGTGTTTTGCTCAGTTTATGTGGAATGCAGAATAAGGAATGCAACGCGGCTGTTGCTGCAGCCATTCCACCTTCAGGGATACCTACATATACGGAAGAAAAGTGAAATGAAATTGCATTACAATTTCCAGGCAGATAATGTGCTGCATTTATTCCTTAATCGACATGAATATTGATTTACTTGAAAATAATGATCATTTTGAATCTTTCTAATATTTTGTTATACATAGTACCTATGTATATAATTTACAAAGTGGTGAAAGCACATTAATTACTGGCAGATTTTGGACCATCAAACACTGAATGGTGAAAAATTATATCTCTGAAATTGCTTTTTTCAAGAAATAACATTAAAGGTAAAACCGCACTCGGCGGAACTGCACTTCAGCGACACCGCGCGCTCTTTCGCACGAAAGTGAACGGAACGTTCCATACTATTTCCTACATATAAGTCGTGAAGTTCAGTGCCGCTGAAGTGCAGTTCCGCCGAGTGCGGTCTTACCTTAATTGATAATTACATACATCTCTGAAATTGCTTTTTTCAAGAAATAATACTAATTGATATTGTTTTCTTTTAAATATAACCGTCAATTTTGTATTGCAACAAAAATAAACTGTTAAATGGTGACGATTGAAAAAAAAAAAAAAAAATCGTTACAACACAAACATTTGTATTAGCTGTGTTTTATTTTCCACCAGATTCAATCAACCGTGGATCTCAGTGACAACTTGTTAGGTATTATACCCAACTCATTTTTCCTTTTGGTTTTTTTTTATTTCTATACACCCGTTGTGTTTTTTCTTTACACTACTGACGACATTTACAAATTAAGGGTGTGTGTTCAAAACGGATTCGGATTCGGAAAGAACATTCAATTAGAAAAATATTCTTCTATTTTCAAAATACCTACTTGTAGGAATTTTTTCCCTTCCCTACTATCACTGGTATCATCAAGGAAATAATTCCAAATTTGACATGCCACACACACAATTACAAAAAAAAAAAACAATTCCATTTTGCTTTCCTTTTAAGACGAAAAATCCGCAATCCCGGATCAAAATCCCAAATGGCAGAAGGAAATCGACATATTTATTTATTTATTTATTTATTTCATCTACAAGCTAAGCTTAACAGATTACAATATAAATCAATTAAGAGAAGTTTACATATTATATATAATTTAAGATTTCGTTCAATGCATTATTATAAAGAACTAAATAAAATGTTTTTGAAGGAATCCCGTGAAATGTTTAGGTCAAAATTTCGACTTACTTCATTGAAAGATTTTATAGATCTTGAAATTGGTTCGTTTAGACCGTAATTAGTTCTGTGCAAGGGTTGAAAAAGAAATTGCTGTTCCCTGAGTGGTCTAACAGGAGCATTAATAGGAACTCTAGACAAAAGATAGGGACTCTTAATCTGATTACAAAGCAAATCACTTATAAACATAGATTCATGAACATATCTTCTAGATTTTAGTGAATGTATCCCAAGAAGTCGGCATCTTTCTTCATATGATGGGGAAAAATTCCAGTTCGACATAAGTTTTATTAGCCGGATTTTTCTGCAGGAACACGTAACTCCACAATAGTATGCATGTTAAACAAAACAAAACGATATCCCCTAGTTAAATTCGCTAAGCTGCAGTAGCGTACACAGGATTTTTTTGGTGGGGGCGCAATCTCAATTTTTGCAGAATTTTTTTTAAGGTATAACTAAAACTATCCCAAAAAAGAAAATCTTTCTTATTTTTAACCATACCTAGCTAATTTGAATAAGAAGTAAAATTTCCATAAAAAAAGGAAACAAAAACTCCATAAGTTATGAAATGAATTTTATAATTTTTTTTCTTTGTAAATAGAGATCTTTTTTAGCGTTCTTAAAAAAATTGTTAATGATAGATTTTAATTTATTGTTAATATTTATAAATAAATGAATAAATAAATGAATAAATAAATAAATAAATAAAAATTTCTTGAAATTTTTTTAGTTTAATTTTTATTTAATTTGTGGAATATTCAAATGAGCTAGTACGTTAAGCCAGTTGTTAGCCAAGTTTTTAACCGTCTCAAAGTGGAAAACGAACGTTGTGGCACTCTGCACTCTGCAGAAGTCACTGGTAGCACACAAAAAACTTCAACTACGTTTCTCAAATTAGTACACAAATCCGAAATGCAAAACGGAAGTGAAGTTTCCGGTATAGTTATTTCGGTTCCATCCTTCCACATTTGTTTCCATATCTAAATTTTGAAATATTGCTACCTCAGTTAGTTAAAGTTTATTTTATTTACTAAGCCTAGTACTCAGTTGGAGCGTAAATGAGATGTTCATACAAAAGTCAAGCGTATTTCACTAGTATGAAATTCACAACAAGAAGTGAGTACCAAAATATAAAAGTGAAATATGAAAACCGGTTCTTCAACCAATTTCACCCAGTCAATTTGTTTTGCTCAAAATACAAATTCTGAAATAAACAATTATTTCGGATTGAACGATTGGTTTTTCTAGCGTTTTTATTGTCATCAAGGAAGCAAAAAGAACAAAACATGGAATTTAAACACTCTTTTATGAACTTTTTCAAGATTCTGAAGATAGCCAATCAAGTAAATATATTTTTTTAATTTAAAATGAGTATTAGAAATTCAAAGAGTTTCAAGAATTCATGTGAAAAATTAGTTATGGGTTCATATTGAATTTTCAGGTTTATTTTGAAACGTGAGTAGGTACAGTGGCTTCCTTTAAAAAAATTTACTCAATTGTGATGTACAAAATGTACAATTCATCCTATATATTTTAAAATAGTTTTTTGGAAAAACCTAGGCAAAAAATAGACATTTAGTTGTTTCAAAAATTGCATACTTACACATCTTCGCTACAATGCAGGACTAGTCTAAGTCACATTTTCAAAATTTTTCAAGAAGAGCCTTAATGCGTAACATGCTGATTTTCGACATTATGATTATATTCTATTATTTAAATTCTGAAGGAATTACTGCACGTAGGAATATTCCCAATATGTAGAAAATGGTTGGAACACAACAAGTTTCCTTATGACATAAAAAAAAATACTGCTCAATTTTCATATAACGATTCCAAATGTTACATTCATCCGGTATATAAATAAGGCCCCATCAATCAACCACAATTCAACAAACAAAACTCTGATCCCTTTTAAAATAAAAAATCCAATAGAAACAATTTCCATTTAAGTTTTTCAAAAATTTATAAAACTGAAGCTAAATACAGTGAAGCCCGGTTTATTGCTCCCAACGTATAACTCATGATTCGAAAAATTTTGCGATGTTATACTTTCAGAAGTAAATTTGATAGAACACCGTTCAAACAAAAACCAGCTGTCAAATATAAGACAGCAGTATGGTCAACAATATACATAAAACAAACATTTGGTCGTCAAAATATTTTTTTACTTCATTTAAATTTTCCCAGATAGTCAGTGAATTTAAAGGGGAATTACTGTAGAAATTTTTCTCCATTCAACTGCATTGATTTCATTGATTGATTTATTTATTTCGATCCAACACAAAGAATCTTTCTGTATTTTCGTGTGCTTCAACTCTCGCTCGGATAAGCGAGTGGGTCGGTTCGGTACGCTTTGGTTCAGTACGAATGGGTTGTTTTTTCTTGAGTCCATAACGGCCGCAAATTCCGCACACGTTATTTATACGTGCGTGTGTATGTTTCCATTTTTGGCCGATGTGTCATGTCATGTCTAGACGGAAGTTACAAAAATACAAGACATCTAGAGATAGTTTTCCCTGCAATCGTGCTCGTATATATGTCTCTCTTTCAGGGGAGTATTTCCCGGTATATGTATTATGTATAGCATTGCCATTAACCATAGGTATACCCATGCCAAAGTATAGAAATGTCTTCGACTATTCGTATACTTTGGAACTGTTTTTATAAAAAAAAGATATACATACATAAGTACTACTGGCAAATGGATAAATGCTAATTGCGTACAATTGAGTGTCGGCTTGTGTTGATGGTCTCCATAGAACTAAAATAAAGTCCACCAGCAAAGTGCATCATCAGCGTGCTGGGAAGGAATTAAGAGCAAATATTGCATTTAGTTAAATCATGATGGACGAGATGAAGAGATGGTTTCTGGTTTTTTGTTTTTATTTTGAGGGTAAAACTTCAAGAAAAATTCCGTTAATCAAAGAAATTAAGTCCACCCGGGAAGAGTTATCTATTTTAAGACTTGTCTAATTTGGCCGTGGCAGTTCGGAGGCATTCGATTTTTTTCATGCTCATTTATGTAAAGATTACAAAATGAAAAACTTTGACCGTTAATTCCCCACTGGAATATTTACCAATTAAGAAGAAACTTATAGTTGAATACTCTAGTAAAGTGACAGTTGGAAAAACGTCAATTGAATAACTGAGTAACTATTTAACATGGAAATCTACTGTTAAACTTTGGAACGTCAACTTAAAATTCTTTCGCGAATAGATATTCTGTTTGTAACCATTAGCAAATCTTATAAATACTTAATTTGATCAAGAAACAACTAAAAAAAACATTAAAAATTGCACTTCAAAAAGAAAGTTTATCAAAATGTTCAGTTATTTTTATTAAAATAATTAAATTTTTTTAATATGAACGAATAAAAAACTTCACTTCTAACAAAGATAAACATAACATAAAATAAAAAGTAAATAACAGCCATTTTGTATTTTTGTTGTTGTTCTTTGACTGGGTTCTGACAGAACACAGAACTTACACATTTCTAGTCGCAAAAAATTCTCGGGTAGAAATTGTCAAGAAAGGGAAATAATTTACCTTCTAATGAGAGCTCTCTTCTGTCTGATACCACAAAATGTACGCAATTGAGATTGAACTAAAAATGTGAGAAACAATAGTTTTGGGTTGTTTTGGACAAGTTCCTGAACGAACTTTAACAGCTTTAAAACAATGGAGACGGAGGTGCAGCTGGAAAAGCTGTCAAAATATAGAATACAAACAAATTCCATGTTACGAACAAAACACAACGCAACGCAGCTGCAACCGGTGCTGCAAGAGTTCATGAACTTTTAAATTTTCACGTAGGTACAGCTCTTTTGACGTTTCAATTCGTATGAAGAAAAAAAGAGTCAAAAGAAAAATATTTAAGTTTTTAGTGCTTATTTGATTTATTAAAAGAAAAATATCTAAAATAAAAAAGTGAATAATAAGCCCGTGGTTGTTTATTTTTTTTTAAGTATACAAAATGCTGTACAGCTTCATTGTTGACACGCAAAAAATAGAACGTACGAAACTTTTTCACAGCTGTTCCAGCTCCAACTCCGTGTCCAGTTGCAGCATTCTATTGTGTTCAGGAAGTAAGTGTTATATTGGGTCGGTTTATTTACTTCCCAAAACTGTCACTTTCTACCCATTTTAGCTCAAAGTTTTGTCAAAGTCCATATAAAAAATAAATTGGACAAGAACTGGTAAAAATTATCAGTTTTGGAAAGTAAAGAAATAGACCCATTAGTTTTGTTCGATGACAGCCATGGGGCGCACTGGGTCGCAGTGAACTCTCTCTGAAGCGTTTTATGTAGCACTTTTTTCGCCATAGGTTTTGTTGCACTGTGTTCGGGGCGAGCACTGAACGACTCTCACGAGACCCAGTTTTTTTTTAAGGGGCGAGAATTCAGAGCTGTCAAAATTCAAATCAGCCGTTGGCATTCACGCAAGTGTTGATGATAAATTTATTGGTTAATATGATATATTTTGTTGATAATTTTTATTATTCATTTGTTTCATGTTATTAATGACGAAATTCCAAAATATAAAAAAATCTATGAAACAGTGAAATGAACGAACAAAATCAGATGGTGAAACTTGCAGCACTGAAGCGTTCGATGTAAAATAAAAACCCGAGCAGCCTTGAGTTTTTTTTATAATTGACTGACAGAGAACCTATTGTTTTCTCTCCAGTTGGAACTGTCAAATTAGAAAAAGAAAAGACAAAAAGTTAGTTTCTGAAAAAAACAAATTGGTTATTTGATTAGAAGGTAAATTATGTTTTGTTTTGGACAAGCATCAAACAAAAAACAAACTACTTTCACAGCTGATTTTGACAGTTTTCACAAATCTGTTCTAACTTGTTCTACCTCAAAAGCAAGGTCAGAAAATGCTGTTCTGAAGTGTTCCAAACTGTTCCGAACAGCCTCATTGAACATACTTATTTTCTATTCGTTAAAGTCGTTTCCTATTGGATTATCGAACTGTCTAACTCAAGCTCATCGAGTTTTTATTATTTTTAAAAGTTTTAGTTCTCAAGTTTTTCAAATAAAATTTTAAGATAATGGGGTAGTTATCTAAAGGAGCACCTGTTCCAGTTGGTATGAATGCTCCAGTTCAGTTAGTATGAATACAATTTTAAAACCCTTTAATTTTCATGGGCACTTGCTCAGCTTCTTTAATGGAGTAATTGCTCGGAGCATTTACTGCGTTTTGTTCAAACCACTTAAAGTCCAGTGAAGTGAAAAAAAATACGGACACTTTTGCATCACTTCGATTTGCCCCTCTGATACACACATCTTTCGATATATGCACTTAACTAACCCTATTCGGACTTTGTCATCGCAACCCATTTGCCACTTTTTAAAACTCCCCTATATTTAAAGAGTTGCTGGGGATCTCTGACACGCGGTGATATTAGATTTAAGAATAGATGATGTTAAAGTGCGTTCACGCACATGACGACAGATTTCACTTACTCTCCAAAACTAAATTTTTGTCTAAATTTAGAAAGGTGAATCTCCTGTACCTTATATAGCTATAGGTCTAAGAGACAGCCACACATCATTATTACGATTGTAGTTACTTATGCCCTATACTGTATACTATGCCTCCTTCTCATTAGAGTGATCTTCTCCTTCTCTAAAATCGTCAAGAGATAAGCACCATCTTCACATAGCGTTAGAATCAGATTCAGTCGAAAATCATCACGGAACCCCTATTTCGTGGTTTTGCTATACAGATTGCAGCAACTGTTCTCTGATATTTAGTTAGGTATATGTTCAACGGCACGGAAAAAGGAATGTTAAGTAGGTACCTTAAAGTTTCCTGCATAGAAAAGACTCGATATGAAATATCAGGGGGAGTTATACAGTAGAGTCCATCTATTCGGACACTTGGAAACTTTTTGTATATTTGACAATTTTTAAATTACATCTTCACAATTTAGACAAAACAAACTTAATCCTCTGGGGTAGTATGAATAAAACGGAGCAAACTTTTAGGAGCAAGTACCATTGGTATGAATAAAATTCTTCAATACTATATAGCATTTTCATAACACCTAACATTCTAGCCAATTTTTGTGTAGCCAGCACATGCTCTGAGCACGTACTCCGTTCTATTAATGTCAACCATTGTCTGACCGATTGAATTTTTTTTTTATTTAATAAGTTTTTCGAACTTTAGAGATTGTACTGTCCTTGAATATCGATATTGGGAAATCGTCATTTCCTCCGTAAAAGGGTTGGGGTTCAAGAAACATCAACAACCAGTTCAACCATCAAATACATGGATTACTTCCTTTTTTTCTTCTTAAAAACAGGGTACTCAAAAACAAGCCAGCCCTGCGCAACTTAAACTATAGACATTATAATGATTCTTTATGCCGCTCTTGCTGTTTCCCCACAATTTGTGAGAACTTCAAATATCATCATTTTTTATTATTTTGATTAATTGTGATTAGATTTTAGCTGTGGATTGTCAGGAGCTATTTTTAAATATCATCAGTATACGCATATAGCCAGGTTTACATCAGGAGAAGAATAAGACATCTCTATTAAGCAGACGATTTGTTTTGGTCGATTTGAAGTAAATTTTTTGCTTCTATCTAAAATATTTGTCACGTAAAAGCTTTGTTTCATTTAATTTTCTTTTAGTTTGCTTTGTTTATATTTTGGATCACATAAATTCCCAACGATTTATGCCACAAGTTGACCCATGACTTTCAGGATTCTATTCTAATTCTGCTGGATTGTTTCCCTAGGTGTATAATATGTATATAGGTATATTTTATTTGTATAATATTTTTGTTTTGAAATGAGTGGGAAGAATTATTCATTTCATTTAATGACTGTGTGGTTTTTTTTTTGTTTGAAAGATGTTTGGGGTTAATTAAAGCTGTTTTTTTTTATTCCGAGATTTTTTCCTAAAATATAATGCATTAAAATTTTCTTAAGGGGGCTAATAGGACGTGGGTGGAATTTGTGTAAAAAACATTGTCTATATAGCTATTAAAAAAATGATAATTTATGTATTTTATCGTATAAGTAAAAATATATAATAAACTAACAAAGGGGGTGCATGGGAAGGAAGAAAGAAGTGTTTCGAGTAATTCGGAATTTAAGCCTTAATTTTAACTTATTTCCTGAAACTATACCTTCCCTGAAACAAATTCCCAAAGGTTTGCTTAGCTTATAACAATTTAATAAACAAGATAAAGCTCTTAAATGGATATTTGCTTTCAGAATTCAATGAAGAGCTAAAATACAGTAAAACCCGCTTAAGAGAAACGGCGAAATGTCACAGTCTTTCTTTGACTCAATCGGGTTTATCACTTAAACGAACCACGCCTAAGTGAAAAAAAAATTTCAATTAAAAAAACGAAAATAAACGGTCTGACATGTAAATGATCTGAGGTGTAAAATAAAAAAAGAAATGAAAGCGTTCAGCAAATTTTGTGATCTGTTCGATTCAATTTTTTTTCACTTAAAAATATAATATTTAACTGAAAATATGTATCCAGATATCCAGGTTTTTCATTTAAGCAAGTTTCGCTTAAGCGGAGTGTTTTATAAGTAATTGGTCGACAAATACTCGGGGATGAAAAATATGTTTCAGATAAGAGGGTTTTTCTCTCAAGCTAATGAGTTTGCTTGTTAACGAACCAACTCGAATTCCTGAGGTTGCACTTTAATCTGCCATCACTCTAGATTGGTATCTTACACCTCGCTTGATCCATAGACTATAAGTCTTAATATTCGCCTCTAGGCACATCAGACAGTTGTGTCATACCTTCAAATTTCTCGTACGAAAAAACATTAAAACATGCTCAGGTTTTTAATGTGAGATCATCCAAGTTAAATCCGTGTTAACTCAAAGTTTTTCAATTAAGATCACACAGTAACTCGGAGTTTGCTCATAAAATTTGGAGAGTTAACTCTGGATTCTGAATAAAAATTGCCTGAAGGGCCTCTCCTTAAAAAAAAAATAGAAATCTTAAATTAATATTATTCTATCACACAATAACTGAAACAAAAATAATTTAAATAATCTGATGTGTGGTTTTCAAGAATAAAATAAAACGCATTTAATTTAATATTATGGCCAAGAATTCAGCTTTATTATAAAGATAAGGGTTTGCCATTATGTTTTAAAAATGATTTCAAGCAAGTGGCCGCCGCGGCTGTCTCGAACAAATTCCAGCCGAGAGGCCCAATTTTCGACCACTTTTTGCAGCAATTGGGGCCGTATGTCAGCAATAACGCGCCGAATATTCTTTTCCAAGGCGTCAATCGTCTCGGGCTTATCTGCGTAGACAAGCGACTTCACATAATCCCACAAAAAATAGTCCTGCGGTGTTAAATCGAACGATCTTGGAGACCACGCCACAGGCCCACGACGCGAGATAATGCGCTCACCAAAAGTTTTCTTGAATAAATTGATTTTCTCGCTGGCTGTATGGCATGTAGCGCCGTCTTGTTGGAACCAAATCACATCCACATCAACATTCATTATGAAATGGTAAACCAAACTGATCATAAATCAAGTGACAGCTGTCAAAAAGACCAACTCCGAAAAAAGTATTGCCAGATTGAAAACCACAAGTCTAAAAAAAACACCCTTTAGAATTTCGTGATGATGGAACATTCCATATTATCAAATGCACCTATCGAAATTGTCAGACAATAAGAAGAATCAGACGTATCGTGAAATTAATGGGAACTTTTTTTCTCCGTAAAAAAATTCCCATAAAAAATCCTCAACAGTTTACTTGTGAAAACGTTTGAATCGAAATAAAGAAAAATGTCCGTGTAAAAAATTATTCCTACCTATTTTGCAAAAAGTAATATTTTCCTTTTCCTTAAAATTACCAAAAATGGGAAAAAAACCCGGAAACTTTCTTTCGCGATAGGGCTGATTGAACTAAGGAAAAAGTTCCTTGGAAAAATTATTCATTATAGCTATTTTTTTGAAAGAAATATTTTAAATTCGAAGATGATTCCTGATAACAAATTTCCAAAAAATGGGAAAAATATCAAGGGAAATTTCTTTCGCGATAGTGCTGAATATATCACGCTAGAAACGTTGCTTTTGAGGTATTATATTAAGTTTCCATTGGAGCCGAAATGATGTTATAACGTAAATTACGGAAAAAGTATTTTCATTGCAAATTTGCTAATTTCGTTTCACAGCTTATTTCATTTTGAATTTGATTTGGCAGTTAATAGCTTCTTTTTATTGTGTTCTCTTTCTGTTTTTTATACAACAAATTGTCCAAAGGGCTTCCAATATGGATGCATTCCATTTGGGTGTATTCATAAAGTAAATTTTGTTGAAATTACTTCATTTCGAAATGAATTTGAATTTAGAAATTTTCAATGACTGTCGATTGCCGAACGAAATTTATATACAGTGATACCTAATAATAGTCACTATAATTCTGTTTGTGGTCAAATATATATGTTTGCACCATAATATCCCGGTTTCCAACACATGCCGATAACCCACCTAACAACCGCCATTTTGTGGTGAAAAGCTGTTGATTTGAATTTTTTAAAAGATGGTTCGTCTTTTTTTATTATAAAAATCGTCGGGCTGTGAAATCAAAACAATATCATCCCATTAAATTGTTATCACAGTTTTCCATTTTCTTTTTACCCGATTCACCGTTCGTTCTTAAATAAACGTAGGCGTATACTTAAAACTTTTATAAAGGTATACTTATGGATTTTTTGTATCTTCAATAGAATCGGAACAAATATTTGGCAGACCTACATATAAGAAAAAATTAATGTTCCATAGAAATTACATACTTAAATAAATAAAAAAAGTTATAAAAATTATATAGATAGGTATCCATAAAACAACACTTCCCGCCTTTTATTTTACTCTTGGGGAAATGAGTTTTACGACTTGTTAGAAACGGGTTGAAGTTTTTATGTGTTTTAATGATATATAATTAAAAATATATGAATTTATAAGATGTTTCCTTAATTTTTGTTTTTATTTTATTAGTTTATGCATTTTATATAGGACATATTTTTTTGTGTAGATTTCCTGTCTTGGTTGCAGACAAGAAGGTATATTCTTGGGCTATCAAAACTTCTCTGCCAAAATATCGATGTGCACGCCAATATTCTTTTAAAATTCTTTATTTTTTTTTTCTATCGTAAAATTCTCCAGCGTTTTGTTTTTTTTTCGATTTTCTGAGAATACTCCCATGAAAATGACTTGCAAGAAGTGGCCTCAAGGAATCCAATTACAAATGGAATTTTAGATTTCCTTTTCAACGTCTTTCCAATGTGACAGCTTTCCCGTGAACTACATTTTTGTCTTCTAAAAACAAATAAAAAAATAGGTCCACTGCGGCGAGCGACGACGATGCACGCACGGTGGCGACGCTTATCTTCCTCTTTTTTTTATTTTTATTTTGTTTCTTTCCGTTTATTTATTTGTTTTTTTCTCCATCGAACTACTCCATAAAAGTCAAACGTGTGAATGGACGAATTGGATTAAAGAGTCGTCCACCCTCTCTACCTAAAATTCTCATATCATCCATATATCCCCCATTCCAATCCGACATCTTATCCCATCCCAATTCCCAACCAACCGGTGCGAAGAGAGATAAAAGGTAAAGTTGCGTGTGACGAAAATCACGTGTCACACATTCATATCGATGGGAAAAATTTTAATTTTTTTTTCTTTGATTTTTGACGGAAGAGAAGGAAGCTCTCAAAAATTTGTGTCAAAATGATAAAATTGACAGTTCTGCGTCACCGTCATCGTCACCTACAACATTATACCATGGGGGGAAGCCATCAGAATGAAAATATTTTCAATCAAATGACAGAAGGGCGTCTGATCTGATCCGATCTGATCATGGCACGGTGCGGCGGTGGTAGCAGCGGTGAAGTGGTGTCTCAATGTCCCCCCATCATATCATACCGGGATAAAATCTAATTTAAATTACTCTTTGGGTATTTTTAGAATCTAATAGTAGGTATATGTAGGTATCCCTGTCTTGGCTTTCAAGAAAGGTAGGGCGTGAGGTTTTAATTTTTTCTTAAAAAAACGAGTACAATTTAAATGAAATAGTTTTTTTTTTCTTTATGGCTTTTTTTTTGCCCCTATATGAAGTGTCCTTAAGTTTAAGTGCAGTAATTTTTCTGCGCCCACTTCCTTCGTTGCTGCGTGCATTGTTGGTTCGTGCGATCATTCAAGGGGAGATGTCTTGTCTTGTCAGTTTTCTCCGATTTCTTAGATTTATCCACGCCATCAAGAGCTTGTGTGTAGTGCAGTGTAAGAGTATGTGTGTATGTGGAGATATCGATTCGAAATAGATGGGATATCATTTAAAAAGATTTATTAGCGTTTTCGGTTATTTATCCAAAACAAATTCATGGCTGCTCATTAATTTGAATTTGGACGTGAGGCTATTTGTGTCATGCATCGGAGATCGCACGAATCGAATTGCAATTTGTTCTGAAACTATATAGATACATAAAATATGAGCTATGGTAGATTTGTTTTTGGTTTTCGAAGACAGAGTATTCATCCAAATGACAAATTTTAAGTAGTATTTGAAATAAACGCCAGGTATAGAGCACGCACGTGACAGTTTTATATTATATTGAAAACAAAAATCATATAGAGTTATATTGTTCTAAGCATTGCAGAAACCATGAAGCTAACGCGGATCTTAAATCATATTTTTCAACAGCTTTCTTCAGGCGTTAAGTTCGGTGAGCTTAAATTAATTTTTCGTTTGTTTGATTTTTGTTTGTATATATACAAACATTATTTTCAAAATTTTAAACATGAGGTTTTGTTTGGAATATTTATGTAGAAGCACCAGGTTACAAAATTATAACAGTATTGTTCAAGCCTTAAAAAAGCTTAACGTGAATAAATCAAAAATAGGATGGACAATTTTCGAAATAACCTCAAAACCTCATTTCCATATTTGAATTTTTTGCCAAAAAATTGAAACTCAGTTTTTCTATACAATTGCTTTGGCCATTATAAATATGGAGTTTAATCAAAATTGTTAGAGTAAATTTAAAAAGAACGGAAACCGTTATATGACAATTAACCGTTTTAGATAAGCTGAAACAAGAATTTGAATTTCCCCTCAAGAGAATCACACAAAAATGTGATTGATCACAGATTCAGATCACGAATTCGCGAGTTCACGGATATGCGGATTTTCGGATTTACGGATTCACGGATTCAGGTATCCACGGATTAACGGATTCACGGATTCACAGATACACGGATTCACGAATTCACGGACTCATGGATTCACAAATTCGCGGATTCACGGATTCACGGGTTCACGGATTCACGGATTCACGGGTTCACGGATTCACGGATTCACGGATTCACGGATTCACGGATTCACGGATTCACGGATTCACGGATTCACGGATTCACGGATTCACGGATTCACGGATTCACGGATTCACGGATTCACGGATTCACGGATTCACGGATTCACGGATTCACGGATTCACGGATTCACGGATTCAAGGATTCACGGATTCACGGATTCACGGATTCACGGATTCACAGATTCACGGATTCACGAATTCACGGACTCATGGATTCACGAATTCGCGGATTCACGGATTCACGGATTCACGGATTCACGGATTCACGGATTCACGGATTCACGGATTCACGGATTCACGGATTCACGGATTCATGGATTCACGGATTCACGGAAGCAAGGATGCACGGTATCACGGACGCAGAGATGGCACGGCCGCGGTGAGGCCTACGGTATGACCAAATTATTCGGATTTCTCAATCATCGCTAATAATGATGTTATATTTGATTACAACCACGTTAATTTTGATTACAACCACAAATTTTAAAAAATTTGGGCCCCCTACAAATATATCTCTTTTTATGACAATATTTTTGGTGAGCTTATGAATCAGTTCTCATAACCATGCTTAGGGGCCAGTTATAGCTTTCATTGAAATTCATCATTGAAAATTTAAATTTCTTTAAATTTCAAGTTTTGAGGCACTTAAAAAGCAAAATCAGTGATTATTTTGATGCCAATATAAAGCTATTGACTTAATTATTAATTTTTGCCAAACAAAATTTTCATTTTGGCTCAAGTTAACACGTAAAATGAATATCTTTAATTCAATGATTGAACTACCTTACCATTGATAATTGAAATCTTAGAAGTCATTTTATGTGAAAGGTTGGGCCAAAATGAAATATTTTTTTGATTAGAATTAATAATTGAGTCATCAGCTCTGTGACTGCCCACTACGTAGTGACGGCAGTTTGTAGGTAAAATAGGTGAGATTGAAAGGGAGGTGACAGTCAGGAAGAAAACATAAAGATTGGAGTGAGCAGTTATGTTTCATATCCCAAATGTTCCATTTAATACCATTTTTATTCATTTTTGGCTTGTTCGTTGAAGGGTAAGGTAGATGAAAAAGAAATTAGAAATGTAAAATTGGTCAAGGGTAGACGCAAAAAATGTTTATTGAATAGGTGGATTGATAACAGCAAAGATGCCGAAGCAGATTTAATTAGGTACTAAAATTGCAATTTCTGCCATATTTTGCAACTGCTTATTTATATTTAATATTTAAACTGAGGGTTAATGGTACTCAGAATCAATTGTTTCAATTCACAGATATTTCATCAGAGTTCAGCGATACTCATGACTGACAAATTTCGAGTGTAGACACGTATTGACTATTCACTACGTAGTGAGTAGTCACAATCAAAACATGGTCAGTGTATAGTACTTACACAAGTTACGAATTCGGAAGGAACGTATGTAAAAGATTGGAACAAACTCGCAATCGAATGTTCATATACATTGTCAATATCATCCGACGAAAATCCCAATTCGCTTAAAGTGAAATTTGATGATTTGTTGATGAAATCCAACAATATGATGTGTGACAAGTTAATGAGTGATACTTGACCGTCCCCTAAATGTCAGACACCAGTTTTAAAATCAAAACTGCAGAATTTTTATTTTTAATTTCAATCTTGAATCTTTTGTAAAATAAATAAACATATTTATTTAAATGCCTATCAAAAAAGTTAGTTAAAAGAAACCGATAAAAAAACATCAGTCCGTATATACAAAACGGAAGTAATATCCCCTTGTCTAACGGAATCTTAAATACATCAACACTGTTTCCTCCTTAAGAATTCCAGATTCTACATATAATATAATAAAACTTGTAAACAATGTTGCAAGAACAAAGAAACATCGGATATACGTAACCACATCAGAGGAACGTTTTTTTTTTTTGTTATTTGAAAAAATTCAGACCCAGACATAAACGTATAACCTCTCGTCTATAGTGTTAGAGTTCAGTATCCTTCCATGCGTGGGGTAGATATGAATGTGATGATGTTGACACCACAAACAACCCACAATTCTTTTGCAAAGGGCAGTTGCACAGTGATTAGTAGCTAAACACGCAAATGCAATTTCTGTCTGACATGTTGCAAACAACATCCAGCAATAGCTGATGCCTCTGCTGTAGCCCTATTATATGCTATAGCAGTGCAGAATCAATTATTCTTCCATATTTTTATTTCACCAATTTGAATAGGGGAAACTTCCAACAACGTCTCTTTCGCGCTGCTCCCCCATTTGAACACATTATCGTATAGAATTCTAGAACGCTTCGTGCAATCGTCTACCCTGCTTCTTTTTTTTTTGTTTATTTTTATCATCCGTGGTTTTTTGGAGGAGCGCATGATGATGATGATGACGACGACGATACGATCTAAGGAGGAGCATCGCCCCGAAAATGCACAGTCGAAAAGTGTCCATCGAGGTGTGCAGTTCGCTTCTTAAAAGTTTCTTCTTTCTTTTAAAATTCCAAAGTGTCTCAAAAAAAAAAAAACTTATATACAAAAAACACTCCTAAAAAAACCTTTGTTTTTGTGACTTTTTAATTCCACCAATGTGCTAAAAACAACAAAAATGTGCTAATTGCAAATCCCTAGGTGGGAACAGTAAGTGTGTCAATAACAGTATCAAAGTGAATTGTTCTTGCAAATCTAATCAGTTGTAAAGGAATCTTTCCCTCTGAACAAGTGAAATTGAAAAAAAAAAAACTTGAACAAAATGGTGCAACTAACCCTTGATAGCCGGCTTATTGGAAAATTTGCTAAACAATGGGGTCCATCGCTAAGTGACTGCCTGGAAATACACGCTTCTATCAAAACGGGTGTAGCCAACAAGGGAACCTGGAAATCTGTAAGTAAATACTACTAGCGTATAGAACAATCTCTCTTTCCTTCATATATCTCCTGTGTCTGGCAATATTGATTTTTCAAAGCATTGCATTATGGAGCTTGCATTTTTTCCCCCAATTGGAAGAATTGGATAAAAGCGCATGTTATTTTGATGCAGAAGAGAAAGGCTTTTTTGAGGGGAGAATATATAAAATCAATGAATCAGGCCCCCATATATTCCCTGCAGTATAATAAATATTGTACCTATCATTTATTTTGCATTTTGGTATTTGGCCGACCGACGACGCGGACGGGACGACGCACGCGACGGACCGCACAAAGTATCTTTAGTTAATGCAGTTCAATGGCCTGGGATGTTTTTCTAAGTGCGCCTTTCGTCTGCTTCAAATGATGGATGGATAGACAGATGGTTTTTATTTAATGTTTTAAGCGGGGTGTGGGGGGGAGATGAATGACTATAGGGAATTGAGCATGTAATCCCCATATACTCAGTCCTCCTCCTATTAAGGTAGATAAATAATGTTTTCAAAATCATCTGTGGATTAAAAGAAAATTAGAAGTTTTTTTTTTGTTTTTGTTTTGTCTTCATCAAGAGTAGACAAATTAAAGGGATATTTTTCGAAGAAGAGAAACTAGATTTTTTGAAAACAAGCCGGAAAACACGTTTTTGTTTTAAATTCGATGTCTCAAGTAATTTCTGATTTGCTATGAAACCACAATTAGGGTTGTCTGTTGTTATTTAAAAAAAAATAGGTTGATAAATTGGTAATTGATTTTTTTTGGATAAGTTAGTTTGATTATACAAACATAGGGATGGAAAAGCTTAGGGCTTGGTCTGACCTACTTGAATTTTTCTATCTACACTCTCTGCTATAGAGTTTTGTATGTATATTTTAAGCCTTTTTATAGGGAGATATTATATATCGTCGCTGTAGATCGAAACCTTGTAACCCAGAAAAGTAATTTTTACAGGAGAAACAAAAAACTTGATATTGAGGACCAATAAAATTGACCTGCTATTTATGCGTTTAGCTTTGAAACTATCGTTCTTAGGCTAACAAGGTATTTTTCATTAGATCCGGAAAGTTGTTTACAATAAAAGTGCATCATTACCTAAAAAGTGAACTTTTCTTGGTTACGAGGTATTCGATCTACAGCAACGATATGTTAGACATGTGTAAAATTTTAAGGAATTGTCTGCCTATCTATCTAAAGTGGGACGGTCTAATCCATTGTTCATTGCTCATTTTTAAATGCGGCTGGCTACTCTCCATTAATGTGGTGCCTAGAAATATGCAAAGAAATTATGTAGACCTATGCGAGACCCCTTATATGTCATGTATAGGTAGATATTTAAACAAGCCTATCAATCATAGAACAAAAAAAAATAAAGGCATAAGGTATGACACCATAGGTAGTATAGAAGTGCGCACAATGTCTGATTTATCTTTTTTGGGCTCTAGACCTTAATAATGAAAGGTTTATATTTTCTTTTTTGTTGTTAAATATTTAATATAAAAAATTTTTAATAAAAATAATAATTAATAATAAATGCCAATCTGCATAACTTTAAAAAAATTAAAAATTTCTTTATTTTTATGTTACCGAATTTATTTCGTATTTAAATTAGATAAAATATTTACAGCCGTATTCTATTAGATTTTCTTAAAACTTCTCTTAGAGGTCGTTTAGTTTAATGTGCTTAGATATTTAAATTGCCTTTAAATGACGTAACTTAAATTCTTATCTATAATTGTTTTCCCATTGATACTTAACTAAACAACGATTGTGTCACTTATTCTACGAATTGCATACTTTTAGGCTGTTTTTGACAGCTTCCAAAAAATGCAAACAAAAAACGAGCTCATTAGCCATTAAGGGAGGAAGAGAATCAACTGGAGATATAGTCCAAAGCAAAAGAAATGAAACCACACTCCATTTGGCTTTATGACGTGTTTTTATTTTTATAACTTTCTTTGGTTTGTTTTTCAGCCGTTTGATATAAATATTTTTATATTATTATTCATACTTTAAGTAGAACTTACGTTTAAACTCTAAACTTACCACAAGATGTCCACGCACCCTGCCACGGACAGCTGCCAATAATTTTAATGTCAATTAATGTCACGTTGTAAACGTCCATTCTTAAATGTCAATTGAAAATTTGCAATTCATTTTTTTTGTTATTTCTGCAAGTCGTGTTTTAATTCATATTGTGTCTCTTAAAATCGCTATTGTAAAAAATAACTGAAATAAAACACTATTCATTGTCAAATCAAAGGAGTAACATCATCTTTTCATATATCATTTGAATTTTTATATTAATTAATTTGATTAAAACTTTTACAAGTTAATTTGGTGAAAACAAGAACAAAAGCTTAAAACTCTACCTACCTACAATACATACATATACATATTTCTTTAATAAATACCCAAAAAAATTATCCTCAGATGTCAAAATCAGCCCTATCGCGAAAGAAATTTCCCCGGAGTTTTTTCCCACTTTGGGAAATTTGCTATCACGAATCATCTTGGGAAAATATTCCTTTCAGCAACAAAGCTATCTTGAATAATTTTTCCAGGGAACTGTTTCCTTAGGTCAATGTAAAAATTTCCCCAAGTAAGTTCTTGGGGAAAAATTATTTCGTGGGAGATTCGCGATTGGAAATATTCTTTCCAGGGTATTTTTTGTTTTTCCAGGGAAAAAAAAAGTTCCCATTTAGTTGGCGATCATAAGGGTGAATATACATATTTAAAATAACTTTAAGTAACCTTTAAATGCGGTGGATGGCAGGGGCCTTTAAGAAACGTTGCTTAAAAGTGAGAAATGATTATAGGTACCGATTACGCACTTAATAGTTATTACTTAGAGGTATTTTAAAGTTAAGATGGCTTTAAAATTTATTTATAGATACGGCTGTTAGAATGAAACTATTACAGAAAATTTCTTTGCATATTTTTTTGGGCAGTTTAAGATATAAAAATGTTGTAGAATCCTAACTATATGTGTTTATAAGTTTGTAATTAAGTAATAGAACGGTGACGACAAAAATATAAACGTTGAACAATTACATTGAATGCATGAGTTTAACCATTTGCAGAATAAAGACAGAAATAAAAGCACAGAAAACAATATGAGCAACAAATATAAAACAATAAAACTCAAATTAATTATGTTCGAAAGAAAGAGTGGAGACTTATTCCAACACTCTGCCTGTATTATTGATTTCGCTTATCGAATAGCATAGTTTTGCAGAACGTTTATGATTAGGTTGTGTTTAATGAACAAAGCCTAAAACCCTTTTTTAAATTTAAGCTTATTTTAGACATGAAATTCCCACAAAAAGGGATAAATCCCACGATCTAGCATCGCTGCACCAACCAAGAGTTTTGTTATAAATTAGTCAGCAGTAAAAGTGAGCATACTTTGAGAATGAAGATAGCGCTGATTTGTTACTGAAAAGATTAATTTAGTTTTTCACTCAAGGAAAATAAACAAATTTAGTACTTTATATAGTGACAGTTCAAAACAAAGGCTTTTTCGATTGGTCGCCCAATATGTTTTCCATTGTGAAATCAATCAAAATCAAAAATATTTTATCATTTTCAGAAAGGCTTCACAAGTTTCTGCGCGGATAAACAGTAAAATCTTTATAAATATGTTCGTTATTTCATTTTGAATAAACTTTTCATATTTTTTTTTCAAAGTCAAACATCCCCGAAAGCCATCGAACGTTTCACATTTTGTTGATAATTCAGAGATACAATTATATATACCTACTTTGGACTTTGGAGTCATGGAACTGTTTACGTACTGCAAAACGAAAACATTTCGAACATTTTACCATATACACCACCTTTCCGACCGATTGTGGTTCACTTCCTATTTGAATAAGTCAGTTTGTGTTCTTTCACTACAAACTTATTTTACCTACTTCCGATTAAAAATTTTATCTTTCAAAAATTCTCTTATACCTACTACACTATCTTCTATATATATAGAATAATTTTATCGCAATTTAAATAAAGTAAATATAAAACAAGGTCATTAGTGTACCAACTTTACAAACAACTGATATAAAAAATATATTCGAGTTAGTTTGTTCAAGTCGAACATGGGAACCCAGGGGATTTTTTTTTATTTCAGTAGTTTCTTCCACAACACAAGTAAATAAAAAAAAATCCACAAAAGCCTAACTCAAGAAACCAAAACCGTCAAAATAAATAAATTATAAAAAAAAAAAAAACAATGACCTGGTGCTGGAAAAGGTTGTCGGTTAAAGTTGTGAAGTAGTATGTGTAGTTACTGTGACACCCGACCATCAACCGCGCATTACACCGTCAACCACGTCCCTCGTTCGGTCGTCGCGTTCAAGTTTTATACCGAATAACAACATTATGCCAACCAAAAACCGTGTTTCAGTTTCCGTTTGTGATTCATTGAAAAGAGCCGAGGTTTCTTAATGTGTACGTCTACATAAAATATTATAAATGAACGATTTTGTTCTTAAGCAAACTCTATATTGCCGAATTCGGATATCGCGTATGTGCTTTAAAATAACAAACAAAAAAATCGAAGTTGATTTGTCATTCATTAGAGTTTTTAGTGTGATCTTAATTTAGTCTCACTGACATATTCTAAGTGGTATCAAAAAACGTCCCATGCTACCCTAACGTTGTTATAGAGGATGAATAAGAGCGGTTGTTTTCTTATGATTATTTACGAAAGATTTTGTTGATTTGTTTCCTTTACTCGTAATTTTGTGATACCCTTTTATTTACAAGTACATACATATATGTAGGTATCCATCTACATAGCTAAATTCTGGTTATTTTTCTTGTTTTTTTGTATTCGGTTTCTAAGAAATCTGCGTCTGAAATCCATTCATTGAATAACTAAGCCAGGTATATCTATTATGCACGTAAGAGCTATTTTCAGCAAAATGACGCAATCGGTAGAATGAGATTCAGAAGAACGAAAACACCGGCTTGAGTGTTGTTTAATGTGAATTGAAATTTTGATAGCAAATTATTATTAAAAATTTCCAGTGACGTCATTTCATTTGACTTTGACGTTGTTCCTTTTCAAAAGAAATGTTGCTATTAATTTAAAATCAGTTTAAAACATGCCCCAATATATGATTAATTCGTAATAAACCTAGGTATACTTCATTGTTGTTGACGACCTTCAACTCCGAAAGAATTGTCTTATATAATTAGATCGAACGGTTGTCATTCACTTTTAAATTGTCCTCTGTGCACTCGTGTAAAAGGCAGGTTGTCAAAGTTGAAAGTGTCAGAAATTAAAAATGACTGTTTCAAATGCCCACTGCATTATTATAAACAACAACAAAATTCGATATTAGACATGTGAATGGGCACTGGATCCGGTATTTTCGTTGATTTTGACAGATGCACAGAACTGAACAAAAATGAAAACGCTAATGATATTATAGCCTTTTTACACAAAGCTCAAAACGCGGTTTTTGCGAAATTATCATTTTTGGCGGAAAACCTACACCGAAAACTAAAGTTTTACCATAAATTTTTGGTAAACCACAAGTTTTAGAAAAAAAACCTGTCAAAAACTAGTTGCAATTCAAAGTTGAACTAAACAAACAAACCTTTCGAAACATTACGCGGTCAATCACATGTAAAATAAAAACAGCTGAATGCTGCTGTCAAAAGAAATTATATGTGTGTCAAACGTCAAACGAAAACGTGTAAATGTTCGTTGTAAATGCTGTTCGAGTTTTTGAAAAACTTTTTGCCTTTGAAAGGCCTATAGATGCCAACAGCAATTGATAATCATCGACTTAAAACGCTTGCCGTTGACGTTGATGGCCTAGCCAACGTCGTTCTCAAAGGAATATAGAGCGATGACAGCGCCAGCCCAAAATCTACACGGCTGCATTGCATTGGACGCTGTTGGATCTCATTTGGATTGGTATCAACCAAATTCAGCAATTTTGTTTGTTGACGTCCCCTTTCATCCAGAAATGGGCCTTATAGCTGAAGATTTTCGAGCCCATTCAGCGAACACACGTCGTTGTCTATGGTCGTTTACCTTCAGCTCCTGGGTCAGTTGAATTTTGTACGGGTGCAGGCCCAAGTCACGACGTAAAATTCGAAAAGTTGAGTTCTACGAAAGGCCGAGTTCTTGTGAGCGACGCGAAATCGACTGCCTTGGATTCTCCTTTTTTTCGGAAGATCTTGCGTTTCGTCGACCTACGGGTGATAGCTGATCGCTTACTGAATCAGTGGACTCAAATTTATCCACACACTGCGCTCCGAAGCGCGCGTAACGTTGCACAAGCAGAACACCCATTTTGGTAAAACATTTTTATCATTTGCACGTGTTGTTGAACGCTATATCCGTCCATGATGATTTGCCAATATAGACTGAATAAATGACAGCTAATTTGACAGATGAAACTTCAACAATATGGCCGCTATCAACTGTTCAGAGTTCAGTATCCTTCCATGCGTGGGGTAGATATGAATGTGATGATGTTGACACCACAAACAACCCACAATTCTTTTGCAAAGGGGGTTGCAGTTGCACAGTGATTAGTAGCTAAACACGCAAATGCAATTTCTGTCTGACATGTTGCAAACAACATCCAGCAATAGCTGATGCCTCTGCTGTAGCCCTATTATATGCTATAGCAGTGCAGAATCAATTATTCTTCCATATTTTTATTTCACCAATTTGAATAGGGGAAACATCCAACAACGTCTCTTTCGCGCTGCTCCCCCATTTGAATGCATTTATCGTATAGAATTCTAGAACGCTTCGTGCAATCGTCTACCCTGCTTCTTTTTTTTTTGGTTTATTTTTATCATCCGTGGTTTTTTGGAGGAGCGCATAATGATGATGATGACGACGACGATACGATCTAAGGAGGAGCATCGCCCCGAAAATGCACAGTCGAAAAGTGTCCATCGAGGTGTGCAGTTCGCTTCTTAAAAGTTTCTTCTTTCTTTTAAAATTCCAAAGTGTCTCAAAAAAAAAAAAAACTTATATACAAAAAACACTCCTTAAAAAACCTTTGTTTTTGTGACTTTTTAATTCCACCAATGTGCTAAAAACAACAAAAATGTGCTAATTGCAAATCCCTAGGTGGGAACAGTAAGTGTGTCAATAACAGTATCAAAGTGAATTGTTCTTGCAAATCTAATCAGTTGTAAAGGAATCTTTCCCTCTGAACAAGTGAAATTGAAAAAAAAAAAACTTGAACAAAATGGTGCAACTAACCCTTGATAGCCGGCTTATTGGAAAATTTGCTAAACAATGGGGTCCATCGCTAAGTGACTGCCTGGAAATACACGCTTCTATCAAAACGGGTGTAGCCAACAAGGGAACCTGGAAATCTGTAAGTAAATACTACTAGCGTATAGAACAATCTCTCTTTCCTTCATATATCTCCTGTGTCTGGCAATATTGATTTTTCAAAGCATTGCATTATGGAGCTTGCATTTTTTCCCCCAATTGGAAGAATTGGATAAAAGCGCATGTTATTTTGATGCAGAAGAGAAAGGCTTTTTTGAGGGGAGAATATATAAAATCAATGAATCAGGCCCCCATATATTCCCTGCAGTATAATAAATATTGTACCTATCATTTATTTTGCATTTTGGTATTTGGCCGACCGACGACGCGGACGGGACGACGCACGCGACGGACCGCACAAAGTATCTTTAGTTAATGCAGTTCAATGGCCTGGGATGTTTTTCTAAGTGCGCCTTTCGTCTGCTTCAAATGATGGATGGATAGACAGATGGTTTTTATTTAATGTTTTAAGCGGGGTGTGGGGGGGAGATGAATGACTATAGGGAATTGAGCATGTAATCCCCATATACTCAGTCCTCCTCCTATTAAGGTAGATAAATAATGTTTTCAAAATCATCTGTGGATTAAAAGAAAATTAGAAGTTTTTTTTTTGTTTTTGTTTTGTCTTCATCAAGAGTAGACAAATTAAAGGGATATTTTTCGAAGAAGAGAAACTAGATTTTTTGAAAACAAGCCGGAAAACACGTTTTTGTTTTAAATTCGATGTCTCAAGTAATTTCTGATTTGCTATGAAACCACAATTAGGGTTGTCTGTTGTTATTTAAAAAAAAATAGGTTGATAAATTGGTAATTGATTTTTTTTGGATAAGTTAGTTTGATTATACAAACATAGGGATGGAAAAGCTTAGGGCTTGGTCTGACCTACTTGAATTTTTCTATCTACACTCTCTGCTATAGAGTTTTGTATGTATATTTTAAGCCTTTTTATAGGGAGATATTATATATCGTCGCTGTAGATCGAAACCTTGTAACCCAGAAAAGTAATTTTTACAGGAGAAACAAAAAACTTGATATTGAGGACCAATAAAATTGACCTGCTATTTATGCGTTTAGCTTTGAAACTATCGTTCTTAGGCTAACAAGGTATTTTTCATTAGATCCGGAAAGTTGTTTACAATAAAAGTGCATCATTACCTAAAAAGTGAACTTTTCTTGGTTACGAGGTATTCGATCTACAGCAACGATATGTTAGACATGTGTAAAATTTTAAGGAATTGTCTGCCTATCTATCTAAAGTGGGACGGTCTAATCCATTGTTCATTGCTCATTTTTAAATGCGGCTGGCTACTCTCCATTAATGTGGTGCCTAGAAATATGCAAAGAAATTATGTAGACCTATGCGAGACCCCTTATATGTCATGTATAGGTAGATATTTAAACAAGCCTATCAATCATAGAACAAAAAAAAATAAAGGCATAAGGTATGACACCATAGGTAGTATAGAAGTGCGCACAATGTCTGATTTATCTTTTTTGGGCTCTAGACCTTAATAATGAAAGGTTTATATTTTCTTTTTTGTTGTTAAATATTTAATATAAAAAATTTTTAATAAAAATAATAATTAATAATAAATGCCAATCTGCATAACTTTAAAAAAATTAAAAATTTCTTTATTTTTATGTTACCGAATTTATTTCGTATTTAAATTAGATAAAATATTTACAGCCGTATTCTATTAGATTTTCTTAAAACTTCTCTTAGAGGTCGTTTAGTTTAATGTGCTTAGATATTTAAATTGCCTTTAAATGACGTAACTTAAATTCTTATCTATAATTGTTTTCCCATTGATACTTAACTAAACAACGATTGTGTCACTTATTCTACGAATTGCATACTTTTAGGCTGTTTTTGACAGCTTCCAAAAAATGCAAACAAAAAACGAGCTCATTAGCCATTAAGGGAGGAAGAGAATCAACTGGAGATATAGTCCAAAGCAAAAGAAATGAAACCACACTCCATTTGGCTTTATGACGTGTTTTTATTTTTATAACTTTCTTTGGTTTGTTTTTCAGCCGTTTGATATAAATATTTTTATATTATTATTCATACTTTAAGTAGAACTTACGTTTAAACTCTAAACTTACCACAAGATGTCCACGCACCCTGCCACGGACAGCTGCCAATAATTTTAATGTCAATTAATGTCACGTTGTAAACGTCCATTCTTAAATGTCAATTGAAAATTTGCAATTCATTTTTTTTGTTATTTCTGCAAGTCGTGTTTTAATTCATATTGTGTCTCTTAAAATCGCTATTGTAAAAAATAACTGAAATAAAACACTATTCATTGTCAAATCAAAGGAGTAACATCATCTTTTCATATATCATTTGAATTTTTATATTAATTAATTTGATTAAAACTTTTACAAGTTAATTTGGTGAAAACAAGAACAAAAGCTTAAAACTCTACCTACCTACAATACATACATATACATATTTCTTTAATAAATACCCAAAAAAATTATCCTCAGATGTCAAAATCAGCCCTATCGCGAAAGAAATTTCCCCGGAGTTTTTTCCCACTTTGGGAAATTTGCTATCACGAATCATCTTGGGAAAATATTCCTTTCAGCAACAAAGCTATCTTGAATAATTTTTCCAGGGAACTGTTTCCTTAGGTCAATGTAAAAATTTCCCCAAGTAAGTTCTTGGGGAAAAATTATTTCGTGGGAGATTCGCGATTGGAAATATTCTTTCCAGGGTATTTTTTGTTTTTCCAGGGAAAAAAAAAGTTCCCATTTAGTTGGCGATCATAAGGGTGAATATACATATTTAAAATAACTTTAAGTAACCTTTAAATGCGGTGGATGGCAGGGGCCTTTAAGAAACGTTGCTTAAAAGTGAGAAATGATTATAGGTACCGATTACGCACTTAATAGTTATTACTTAGAGGTATTTTAAAGTTAAGATGGCTTTAAAATTTATTTATAGATACGGCTGTTAGAATGAAACTATTACAGAAAATTTCTTTGCATATTTTTTTGGGCAGTTTAAGATATAAAAATGTTGTAGAATCCTAACTATATGTGTTTATAAGTTTGTAATTAAGTAATAGAACGGTGACGACAAAAATATAAACGTTGAACAATTACATTGAATGCATGAGTTTAACCATTTGCAGAATAAAGACAGAAATAAAAGCACAGAAAACAATATGAGCAACAAATATAAAACAATAAAACTCAAATTAATTATGTTCGAAAGAAAGAGTGGAGACTTATTCCAACACTCTGCCTGTATTATTGATTTCGCTTATCGAATAGCATAGTTTTGCAGAACGTTTATGATTAGGTTGTGTTTAATGAACAAAGCCTAAAACCCTTTTTTAAATTTAAGCTTATTTTAGACATGAAATTCCCACAAAAAGGGATAAATCCCACGATCTAGCATCGCTGCACCAACCAAGAGTTTTGTTATAAATTAGTCAGCAGTAAAAGTGAGCATACTTTGAGAATGAAGATAGCGCTGATTTGTTACTGAAAAGATTAATTTAGTTTTTCACTCAAGGAAAATAAACAAATTTAGTACTTTATATAGTGACAGTTCAAAACAAAGGCTTTTTCGATTGGTCGCCCAATATGTTTTCCATTGTGAAATCAATCAAAATCAAAAATATTTTATCATTTTCAGAAAGGCTTCACAAGTTTCTGCGCGGATAAACAGTAAAATCTTTATAAATATGTTCGTTATTTCATTTTGAATAAACTTTTCATATTTTTTTTTCAAAGTCAAACATCCCCGAAAGCCATCGAACGTTTCACATTTTGTTGATAATTCAGAGATACAATTATATATACCTACTTTGGACTTTGGAGTCATGGAACTGTTTACGTACTGCAAAACGAAAACATTTCGAACATTTTACCATATACACCACCTTTCCGACCGATTGTGGTTCACTTCCTATTTGAATAAGTCAGTTTGTGTTCTTTCACTACAAACTTATTTTACCTACTTCCGATTAAAAATTTTATCTTTCAAAAATTCTCTTATACCTACTACACTATCTTCTATATATATAGAATAATTTTATCGCAATTTAAATAAAGTAAATATAAAACAAGGTCATTAGTGTACCAACTTTACAAACAACTGATATAAAAAATATATTCGAGTTAGTTTGTTCAAGTCGAACATGGGAACCCAGGGGATTTTTTTTTATTTCAGTAGTTTCTTCCACAACACAAGTAAATAAAAAAAAATCCACAAAAGCCTAACTCAAGAAACCAAAACCGTCAAAATAAATAAATTATAAAAAAAAAAAAAACAATGACCTGGTGCTGGAAAAGGTTGTCGGTTAAAGTTGTGAAGTAGTATGTGTAGTTACTGTGACACCCGACCATCAACCGCGCATTACACCGTCAACCACGTCCCTCGTTCGGTCGTCGCGTTCAAGTTTTATACCGAATAACAACATTATGCCAACCAAAAACCGTGTTTCAGTTTCCGTTTGTGATTCATTGAAAAGAGCCGAGGTTTCTTAATGTGTACGTCTACATAAAATATTATAAATGAACGATTTTGTTCTTAAGCAAACTCTATATTGCCGAATTCGGATATCGCGTATGTGCTTTAAAATAACAAACAAAAAAATCGAAGTTGATTTGTCATTCATTAGAGTTTTTAGTGTGATCTTAATTTAGTCTCACTGACATATTCTAAGTGGTATCAAAAAACGTCCCATGCTACCCTAACGTTGTTATAGAGGATGAATAAGAGCGGTTGTTTTCTTATGATTATTTACGAAAGATTTTGTTGATTTGTTTCCTTTACTCGTAATTTTGTGATACCCTTTTATTTACAAGTACATACATATATGTAGGTATCCATCTACATAGCTAAATTCTGGTTATTTTTCTTGTTTTTTTGTATTCGGTTTCTAAGAAATCTGCGTCTGAAATCCATTCATTGAATAACTAAGCCAGGTATATCTATTATGCACGTAAGAGCTATTTTCAGCAAAATGACGCAATCGGTAGAATGAGATTCAGAAGAACGAAAACACCGGCTTGAGTGTTGTTTAATGTGAATTGAAATTTTGATAGCAAATTATTATTAAAAATTTCCAGTGACGTCATTTCATTTGACTTTGACGTTGTTCCTTTTCAAAAGAAATGTTGCTATTAATTTAAAATCAGTTTAAAACATGCCCCAATATATGATTAATTCGTAATAAACCTAGGTATACTTCATTGTTGTTGACGACCTTCAACTCCGAAAGAATTGTCTTATATAATTAGATCGAACGGTTGTCATTCACTTTTAAATTGTCCTCTGTGCACTCGTGTAAAAGGCAGGTTGTCAAAGTTGAAAGTGTCAGAAATTAAAAATGACTGTTTCAAATGCCCACTGCATTATTATAAACAACAACAAAATTCGATATTAGACATGTGAATGGGCACTGGATCCGGTATTTTCGTTGATTTTGACAGATGCACAGAACTGAACAAAAATGAAAACGCTAATGATATTATAGCCTTTTTACACAAAGCTCAAAACGCGGTTTTTGCGAAATTATCATTTTTGGCGGAAAACCTACACCGAAAACTAAAGTTTTACCATAAATTTTTGGTAAACCACAAGTTTTAGAAAAAAAACCTGTCAAAAACTAGTTGCAATTCAAAGTTGAACTAAACAAACAAACCTTTCGAAACATTACGCGGTCAATCACATGTAAAATAAAAACAGCTGAATGCTGCTGTCAAAAGAAATTATATGTGTGTCAAACGTCAAACGAAAACGTGTAAATGTTCGTTGTAAATGCTGTTCGAGTTTTTGAAAAACTTTTTGCCTTTGAAAGGCCTATAGATGCCAACAGCAATTGATAATCATCGACTTAAAACGCTTGCCGTTGACGTTGATGGCCTAGCCAACGTCGTTCTCAAAGGAATATAGAGCGATGACAGCGCCAGCCCAAAATCTACACGGCTGCATTGCATTGGACGCTGTTGGATCTCATTTGGATTGGTATCAACCAAATTCAGCAATTTTGTTTGTTGACGTCCCCTTTCATCCAGAAATGGGCCTTATAGCTGAAGATTTTCGAGCCCATTCAGCGAACACACGTCGTTGTCTATGGTCGTTTACCTTCAGCTCCTGGGTCAGTTGAATTTTGTACGGGTGCAGGCCCAAGTCACGACGTAAAATTCGAAAAGTTGAGTTCTACGAAAGGCCGAGTTCTTGTGAGCGACGCGAAATCGACTGCCTTGGATTCTCCTTTTTTTCGGAAGATCTTGCGTTTCGTCGACCTACGGGTGATAGCTGATCGCTTACTGAATCAGTGGACTCAAATTTATCCACACACTGCGCTCCGAAGCGCGCGTAACGTTGCACAAGCAGAACACCCATTTTGGTAAAACATTTTTATCATTTGCACGTGTTGTTGAACGCTATATCCGTCCATGATGATTTGCCAATATAGACTGAATAAATGACAGCTAATTTGACAGATGAAACTTCAACAATATGGCCGCTATCAACTGTCAAAGTTCGGAAGTCTCTATATTGGAAGACCCATTTTCTGAAATCTTACAAATCAACAAAGCCTTGTTTATTATGAGTGTCGTCTCCATGTTGTGTGTTTTTTATAACGATTTTAATATAAATGTAAAATATAAATAAAAGAATTTAAAAAACCGATTAAGTATATTTATTTATTATTATTTAATAATGTCACAACATATATAATTTTGTTTTAATTTTAAGCTACGCGTTTCGGATTTTTCTCATCCATCTTCGGGCTTATTTTGTTGACTTCAAGTCAACAAAATAAGCCCGAAGATGGATGAGAAAAATCCGAAACGCGTAGCTTAAAATTAAAACAAAATTATATATGTTGTGACATTATTAAATAATAATAAATAAATATACTTAATCGGTTTTTTAAATTCTTTTATTTATATTTTACATTTATATTAAAATCGTTATAAAAGCCTTGTTGATGAAGCAAAAAAATAAACCTGAATACGATTTTTCAGCAAGAAATCATAAGAACTCTGCATCTATTTTCTTTCTTCTCTTTCTTTTTTCTTTCATGTAATTTAACTAAACGAATCCAAACAAAAATAAGTTTATTTTAAATTATATATATAATATATGATACACAAATACACATATTCTGGCATTTGAAATTATGCGACTATTGGATATCTTGACAAAATTTCTGGTCGGTTGGGAAAATATTTTTTGTGCAATGTTTCCTTCCGACATGTTCTATCACAAGTCATTATCATAATACATATATTTAGTTTCTTCCATATTTAACCTGAATCATTCATCGTGACTCATTATGTGCCCACCCAATTAAATTTTGTGCAATATTTTGCTGCCAACAGCCAACACTGGAAGAATAAATTTAAAGGGGTTGTTATAGTGACAGATGTTTTGCGTAGGCGGGGAATAAATTAATAATAATAAATAATAATAAATTGATAAATTAAATGGGTAAACCACTATTTTTGAAATATTCATTTCATGTGATTATGTTTGTGAATAGCCATTTTACGAGTATTATTATTGTTTGGCACCACCACACGGGGAGGACCAGGGCCTAGTGACTTACAAATCTCAACCATTCTTGGGTTCGTATTATTAGATAGGAATGGAGGGAACCTAGAATTTTCTGCCGATTCTAAACGTCTGAGATTGATGAGAGGCACTTTTTCATGACAAGAGATACACACATACTCTTGGATAATTTATCACAAAAACATTTGTGGCTGGAAATCGATGACGAACCTGCTAAGTATAACAGTTTAGCCCAGCATTATAGTGTATTCAAATCACAGTTGCTACTTGGAAATCAAATTTGTTACCAAAATAAAAGGAAAAATGTACCTGTAAAAAGCTACCAAAACACCCTATAGCTTAAAACATTGATAGAGCACCAATAAAATATTTATATACTTAAAAACGAAAGATTTGTTAATTAATTACCTATCTAATTTATACTTACCTATCCATTTTTAATTTTTAATTTTGATAATTATAATATAAAACATAAAATATTTCAAATTTTTCAATGATCTGTCAAATAAAGAATATGAGTGCATTCAGTCATTTTTGTAATAAAACATCTTGATCGTACATGACTATTTATAGATTGGGAAGATTGAGTCCGGGATTAGGCAAGAGAAGTGGGTGAGAACTATCGTGAGGCGCGAAGAAAATATAAAAACGGGACAGTCTCATTTGTTGTTGTTTCAATGTGCGAAATGTCGACATTGTTGTTGTTTCAAAGTATTTTGAGGCGCCTCAAAATGTCTAATGTGTCTAATGTAAACACGATGAGACTCAACAGTCCGGACTCAATCTTCCCAATCTAAACAAGGTTCTTCAGCTTATATATCCCACCCAATACACATTCAATTCAATAGAAAAATGTCTGTTTTGTAATGTAAAATTTTAGAACAAATTTTCTTTAAATTCTCTCAATTTGGCGTTTAAACCCATTGAAAACCATTTCGAAACTTCGATTTAATGCCTTAGAACACAAAATTAAAACTTGTGTTCTTGTATATACTTTTCATTTCTCCAACAAAAAAGAACCAGACAGGGAAAAATTTACCAAATGAATTAATAAAGTTACCAAATCTGGGAACAAAAAGGGAAATTTCTTTCGACTTTATTTTTTAATCGAGAGTAGGTGTGGTTTTTTCCAAGCCCGAAGGAAATTGAATAAAAAAAACCATTCGGGGCTAAATAATTTACATGTTAAATGCAACTAATCCTCAATGGGCCAGATAATTTTCGGGGCTTAACTTAAGCTCGGAGAAAACTGTATTACTGGCGGGAATTACATACTTGTCATCGATAGTTTGTATGGAAACTCCAGTTTTTCCTGTAATGACGTCGCTAATCCCCGAAATGGTTTTTTTTCTACCATTTTCCTCCGGGTCTGGAAAAAACCCACATAGTATAACTTATGTTTTTTTTTAAATCTAGTTTAATAGAAGTGTGAACGATTCAATGAGATTTCGTATTATTAATGTAAAAAATCTGATAAATCGTGAATCATTTAAGAAGCATTGGTGTTTTATCTTTTCTCAGACCCATTACTTAGTTTTTTGTTTTTAGGTAAAAATTATCTCCTGGGATATATTTGAAGAAAAAAGGGGTGTTTTTCGAACTGCATGGGCAACTGCATGGAAAAAACCACATCGGGGATTGGCGACACCAACAAGGAAAAAAATTAACGTTTCCATACAAACTATCAATACATTTTCTGTCGGTAACATAGTTCTCTCCGGGATAAGAGGAGATAAGTCATAAGACCCGAAAATTCTCGTATACACCAATAGGTGTGTTTTTTTTTTTTGCAATTTCGGGGGCAGTTGGTTGACAGAAAAAAAACGACATCGGGTATTATCGACGCCATCACAGAAATAAACTGCGAATTTCATACAATTTATCGATAACAATTAGGCATGTAATTCACGCCGGTAACCCAGTTTTTCTGCGCCCTTAAGTTTAGCCCCAAGATACTCTGGGTTTAACTAAGCCCGCAGGAGATTAGTTGTTGTTGCATTTAACATGTAAATTGTTTAGCACCAACACACGCACGTCTTTTTTTCATCCAATTTCCCCTAGGTTACAAAAAACACGCTTAATGATTCATTTTTACTTTCAGTTCACTTATACAATGTTATTTCTTTATTCAAGGGTGTGACGGTGCATATTTTAATTAAATATTATTTTCGCCCTTCAAAAAAAAAAAATGTTTGCAGTACTTATCTACATCTTAACACAATATTCATTGTTTTTATTTTTAGATGCAATATATTAATATACATACATACCTACGAACAGTTCCAATTGAATCAATATCGCGATAAGATTATTTTGTTTCGATTGATAAAGAATTTTAATTTTTTAACGGTTGAGTAGCAGGTACTCTTTGATTAAAATAACAACGAATTCGTGATATTTTTCTTCTTTTTTTTAATAAAGAAAAATAATATAAATGCAAACGGGTTGTACAATGTACATACCAGTCAAACCATTTTAAATATCTGCATTAATATCCGAGCCTTAACTCTAGCCCCGATAAAAAAAAAAACTGTATTACTGGCACTAATTATCATTTATCGATATCGATAGTTTGTATGGAAACGTCAAATTTTTTGAGTCATCAAATGAAAATTTTTTTTTATGAAAGCAGAATGGGCGGTCATTGTTATGGAATTTGGTGTTTTTGTTATCATTGACTTGTAATTAAGTTCTAAGTTTTTCGTATATTTAGCTATTTATTGCCATTTAACGAATTAAATGTTCAACGTGCTACGTGTGCCTTGACAAAAAAAAACTATCTAGAGAAATGATATTTTATAACACTTAGGTATGTATAACTATAATAGTGACTTTTTTGCAGGTAGAGGGTATCTATATTTAAAAATCCGCAGGCCAAATCATTTATTTAAGCTTATTACTTATAAACTAACAGGTTTCGAAACATAATGATCTTAAAAAGATCTCATCTCAATCTATTAAAGAATCAAATTTTCCACATCACAATAGCTATACGCTATGTGCCTTGAATAAAAATTCATTGAATTCGACGCTTTATTTCTTTTAACGAAGGAGTGTTTTCAATTGCTAATATAATTTGCGTTCATCGTATGAATTGTAAGCAAGCTTGCTTGCTCAATCTATGTATAAGGCCAGACGTATAATTGAAATATGACTTACGCAACCTATTAGCAAGGTGTGCTTCTGCTTATGCCGGTGTTTTTAAAAGCTTTGAATAAATGGTTTTCACATTGTGGTGATGAGACGACCTTAAGCTGCAGTTCATCAATGTATGTATGTATATAAGGGTGATTCAAACAAACATCTTTATCGAAATTCAACCAGAAATTATGAAGCAGAGATTGAATCCAAAAAATTAAGACCAAAAAAAATTCAAAATCGAACACCATTTAAAGGTCGCTACCAGCTATTTTTCAATAATTTTGCTTGAAAATCTTTGGAAATCGGAAATTTTCTCATTTTTGGGGCTAAAAGCATGAAATGAAAGTCATGAAAAATATTTCTTTATAAAATGTTAGTATAACTCTTAAGCTGAGTTATTAAAAGAAATGGTAAAAAATTAAAATCAATTTTGGACAGGGTGACCCAAAAATTATATAAAATTACGAACAATCCCTGAAAATTTCATGCTTTTAGCACCAAAACTCGAAAAGTTATGAAGCTTTTAACATTTTAGAAAAATTCCGATCAAAATATTTTGGAGCAAAATTATTGAAAAAACGCTGGTAGCGACCTCTAAATGGTGTTCGATTTTGAATTGTTGGTCTGTATTGTTTGGTTTCAATCTAAGGTGTTATTTTGAATCACCCTAATGTATGTGATGTGAAAATTAACGCAAAAGTATTTAAATATCACAAGTTTGTGAATAAAACTGTTTTCTTTAATTTTTTTTTTGTGTTATTGTTTTAATATTGCAAAAGGCATAATCCTATATTAGTATTGAGTATACATACAAGTAATTGAAATATATTGTATATATGTAGTTATAATATGTAATCAGCTATCAGATATTACCGATCGAAAGATTTTTTTTTATTGTTTTGCAATGTAAAAAAAATAAACAAACAACGGTTTTATTTTTTTTTGTTATCATGACCATAATATCACGATATCTTTAGAACTGTTTACTACTTGCCGATAATTTTAATAATATGGAATTGGTGTTTCGTCCCGGCGATCGCACTTGGACTCATCAGTTGACTAGTGAAGACGTTTGTCAATACGCAATTTTTGCTAAGTTCAGTTCAATTTTTGTAGGACTTAAAGGCCGTTAAAAGCTATTTTGAATCAATAATTCAACAAAGTCCATTAAAATAGTCCTAAGTCTTCTACTTGGCTGATGTATTTCAGTAGTATAGTAGGTATATAGAATTTGTATTATTAAAAAAACTTTCAAATATAAGTTCTGTTTCGTTACTTTCCAAAACTGCCAATTTTGCTCAGTTCTCAAACTCAACTCTTTATGGGTACAATAAATATAGTTTTTTTTTTATGACAAGGTTATGTCAAGTTATTACCCTGTGTACAGATATATGTTTGATTTATTAAATTATAATCACTATCCGACCTATTTATAAAAAAACTCATAACTCACCTCTAATTCACGAGTTTACTAAAAAATGGAATATGTGATAAATCGCGAATTATTATTATATTATTCTATTCTAAGAATAGCAAACTGACGTTTACTGAAAGTCCTTTAAGAAAATCTACTACAAAACAATAAGAATAAATTCCCTTTCCATTGGAATGTTACATTTACCTTGAGTTTTTGGGAAATACAAGATTTCCTTTTATACATATATTGGGGGGTCATTTTTGGAGATGAAAACCCCCATTTGGCCGCCATGTTGGAATAAGGGATGTAAAATATTATCTTGAGAATAATATAAGATCTGATAAACAAAGTTTTAAAACTTTTTTTTTTTAAGATTTGAATTTTTTGAGAAAATTTGACACATCTGTTGCTAATTTCTTTGCTAAACCACCTTCTTCGGTAAATTAGCTTACATCTCATTTAATAAACGTCAATCAGCAGAAAGTTTGTTTTATAAATATTATTTTGAACTCAAAACTTGAAACATAACTCATCTCTAAATCACTTTTATAAGTGTAGTGCATGTTATTTTTTAGTGGACTAAAAATGTTTTTAAGTAATGTGTATTGTAACAAATGCAATAAATAAATAAAAAAAATATGAACTTATATTTTTGTGTAAAATTTTTTTATAACACAATTTGTTTTTTTATATCCAAAACTTGAATCTGAACTCAGAATTACTGCATCATATAATTATTTTGATTGTAATCTCATTATTAAGAAAACTGGTTTTTTGGTTTTTTTTTATGTGAATTCAACTTCCAGAAATCAATAAAAAGTCTATTTACTCTTCGAGAGTAGAGTGTAAAAACCAAAAACTCAAAGAAAAATTATAAGATCAAAATAACGGGGCAAATTCATGCTTCTTCTTCTTATTATTATTTTTTTTCTTTTTTCATAAGCGGACGCCTCTCGTAGCCTATAGGCGAAAAAAGTTCGTCGGCAGTATTCGCTTATGGGAGAGTTCACTGCATTAGACATAATTATGACTCATTTTGGTTTAATACTTCGTTTTCATTGGGACAAATGGGGTAATTTCGATGAAAATTTCCAAATTCGATTCCTAATTATCTTATTTCCTATGCAAATTCACATTTCGAAATGAGGTAATTTCTACCAAATTTGCACCATGAAAAATTTCAAAATTCGATGCAAATTCAAAATGAAATTATCTGTCAAACGAAATTGTCAAATTTGCAATAAAAACACTTTTTCTGTAGTTTACGAAATTACTCCATTTCAGCTCCGATTCCACCGGTTACCTAATCAAGATTTAAATAGTTTTATTCATAATCTTCCTCAAATCTTGAACGATTTTTATAAAAATTTGTTTCGTACATTTAAAATTTATTTTGTTAAATTTTCATCTCGCCAGTTGTTTTACAAATCATACTTACCTAAACCCATATCACGCTGAACACGTTCATTTAAAAATGGATTTTTTTTTACTTCATGTGTCAAAAATGAAACATTCTATTTCTATCTCACTTCCACTTCATTAGAAAAAAAGAAACCATTTGCATTTTTAAAGGTACGGTCAAAGTTGAAGCCTTTTCACACCAAACCAAAAACCGGCGAAAAGTTTTCAAAAACTCTAAACGCCTTCACACCGAACATTTACACGTTTTCGTTTGACATTTCACAAATTCCCACTCCTCTCATGAAGCAAAAAAAAAAACACTAACAAAACATCTCATTGGCCGCGTTCATGTTTGTATCCAAAGCGATCTGGACAGCTTTATATTGTTGTAATCCCTTGTAAGATCACAGCTGATGACAAAGCAGCTGTTGGCGAAAAAAATCTCAAGCTATCCTAAAAATTCTGGGATACTCATCTATCCCATGGGAAATGTCAACAACAGCTGATTTGCGTTCAGAAACATACTGGATACGCGAGTATCTTAGATAGGCTATCCTAGTCCAACCTGAACGCGCCCATTTACATAACATACATAAAATTGCTTTTGACAGCAGCCTTCAGCTGTTTTTTTTTTTTAATTTGATTGAGCACCGAATGTTTCGAAAGGTTTGTTTGTTTAGTTCAACTTTGAATTGTAACTAGTTTTTGAGAGATTTTATCTAAAACTTGTGGTTTACAAAAACTTGTGGTTAACCAAAACTGTATGGTAAAATTTGAGTTTTCGACTTAGGTTTTCCGCCAAAACCGATAATTTACCGAAAACCGTGTTTTTAACTTTTTGTGCGGTGGGAACACCTATCTTAACTTAGATAAAGTTCGAGATATTGGTTTTAGTTTTAAGGGGAGATATATATTTTTTAAACAAAGATTAATGTCTGCTGATTTTTACAAAAATGGTCTTTTCTTAAAAGGGCTAACTAAAAAAAAGAAGCCATCTCTTTATTTTGTCCATGCATCTTTTTCACATCAACTCGATCTTCAGATACACGAGATGACATCTAAAAGTCTTCATTCCGGTTAATCCAAATGATGATGACCGTAAAACAAATCGAGTCTAAAGAAACTGAATACACACTAGACTTTTCTTTTGCTATTCTTATAGTAGGTATATTATACATTTTATTTGTAGGTGTATTCCAGATGTGTTTATTATCTTTTCAAACAATTCCAATGACGACGACTATAATGATAGACGTTGCAATCTGGCCTAGAAGTGCAACAACCTTATCCGCACAATATATCTTGGGAAACCTTTGATTTTCTTCTCCCACTAATGTTTTTGTTTTCATCTTTTAAATCTCACACTTTGTTTTTATTGCAAAATAGCAATAGCCATAGCTGAAACATTGTAAAAAGAACGGTTTCTCATATCATCCGACGCCGCCGCCGACGATGGTATTATTTTTTTATCTCAAGGCGGTATGGAAAAGAATCTTTTTGTACTTTGGTCATAAAGTGTGCATCATCTTCTCACCACCATCACACAATGATGATGGCTGGCCTCCACTTCCGTAGCAGACAAAAAATAGACCAGTTATTTTTTTTTGTCTGAAATAGAATCCAATAGTAATTTTTATGAGAGGAATTTGTTAATGGGTTTGTCCTGAGTTTATAAAAAACAAAATGGTGTGGTGCGGGGGCAATGCTAGAAGCGCCATTTTTTTTTTCTTTTGAAGAAGTATTTGAAAATACCTCCAGAGTGGATGATCCGAAAAGGATAATATGTACTAAAAAACTTTGTTATAAATAATTTAGAGCCGTTTTTTCGTGTTGATGGTTTTTGTTACTTTACAGAGTTCTTCTGGATTACCTTTCGATTGGTTAAATATAAAATTGCTTATTTCCCAAGCGAAAAATATGGTGTTTCAATTCACAGTTTTTTATTTGGGAATATTGATGTTTTTTGACTTATTATTCAATACGATTCCACCGTTAAAAATTCACATTCAATTAACTTGTTTGCTTTTATCAACCAAGTTCTTCGAAAATGCTTTGATTTTAGAGATGACCAATTAAAATATTCGGTAAAAAATCGATAACAAAATTTATCGAACCATAAACATCAATGTTTTCTTACTTTCTTTTTAATTTTGGTAGTCAAATACATTGAATTCACATCAAAACTTGTTTTTAGCTTGGGGCCATTTGTTCAGAGGGGATTAAATCAGTCAAGTGACGTTTATCTAATCGTTTCAATTAGACTGGTTAATTGTTGAGTTGGACAAATTCTGCAAAAGCAAAATGGCACTAACACATTAACCAACAAAATTCAATTACGTTTTCTGTTCTAAGCTAAATGCCAATTAATTGTATGCATTAAATTGCATAGTCTCGAGAATTAATTTCAAAATTACCCAAACGATTTTATTTGACGTCTTCCGTAAAGACCCAGGATATTGTTTGGATGTCTACGAAACGAAGGAAATATTTAATAATTTAATAATTGTGCGAGAAATATTTAAAATAGTTTGTAAACACTTTGTTAACATGGTTCTAAACAAAAATAAAAAATGTCAAAACAAAATAATTTCCAAAGGTGTAAACACAAACTGACAGCGAATATTTGTTCACGCTTTCGATTGTTCTGTTTGTTTACTTTATCGTAAAACTGTTCTAAAACACAATTTCGTATTCAATTTTATCGAAGTTGAGGTGCTTTTGAAATTGCGTACTTTTATGGAAAATTGTACACTTTCGAAGATGAATTCGGAAAAAAACAAGTGGTTGAATAACTAACTGTAGTAAGTTGTATGACGTTATAATAATTGTTTAATGCGATACCATCGCCTGTTGGAGAGTTTAGTGTTAGATATGACATTTCATTTAATTTCTTGTAAGGAATGATGTTACCCTTACTGCAGGAAAACTGTCAAAAATTTGCTTTAAGTTGGTGCAAGCTATCAATAAGAGTAATACCTTTAAAAGCTAATTTAAATCAAAACAATAATGTATTAATGCTTTTTTTAATTTCTTCATATTTTTAAAGCTTAATTCTGAATTCTTCATTTTATTTGTGTTTCTTAAAAATTGAAAAAAAAAAAACTGATTAATAATTTATTGTCATTTCGCAATGAGGTTGACAGCTACACAAATAACTGTAATTCCTATCAGCGCTGCGCCGGTTGTCTCTTATCAGAACAATATGTAATAAAAACAGATCTGTCTTTAAAGGTGCTTGTTATAAGATAAGATAGGAATATACTTGGTTATCTTCGGAACACCCTCCTCACACTCAAAAGTCAAATGTATCTCTCCCGCAACTTATTTATGTCTGCTTACCATTTTTATTTATTTTTCTTATGGAAAGAGGGGGTCTACAAAACGCAACTTTTGTCTTCGTTTTATGTATATTCAAGTCGTCGTATAGGTCTTAGCTTGAGCTAGTTGTCAACGTCTGGGTCGTTAGTCAGTTGTCGACGGCGAAAGAGATCGCGCAAAAAAATAATGAATGACAACAACTCGCGTATATACGATACAAAATTCCAGTTTAATCTTTAAGATACACGTACACGTTATCTGCGTCTTCAAACGAATGGGGTTTTCTGAAAAGCCTTCAAATAAAATAATAAATATAAGTATATGTTTAATATAACTGTGTCTGAATGACAATATGTCAGAAGTGATAAAACAATCTAATGGATTGATCTATGATCAACATAACATTGAGGAGAATAATAATAGTTTAAGAAAAGCCGACGATTATGACGAAATCGGTGAAGAATTCGATTTCAGTGATAGTGAATTAAATGATGACAACATCAGTAATGTCAAACCTAATAATAATATGAATGTGAATGACGTTTGTAACGTCACAGTGAATAATGGTGTTACCATCGTTGATATCGGTTTGTCAAAACCTTCAAATCTAAATCTAGATCAGTCTAAAGAAGTCCAAATGGATGCATTCTGTCCAATAACCCCGAGTAAAATTTTCGATTGTGAAGAAAGCAATAAATCTACCACCGGCACTGGTAAGAACACTTCAAACGGGCATAACAGTGAGTTCAGTGGCGAAATGGAAGACGGTTATGATGACGATGATGTAGCAGAAGAAGATGACGAATTGATTGTACAATTTTTAGGACAAGCTAATCAAATTGTACGTAATTTGCATAACAAATTTTGGTGTAAGCAAATGGGAAACGTTTTTTTTTTTTTTTTTTCATTCTTGTATTTTTATTATTTAATTGTTGTTGTTTAAATGTTTACCTACTTTTCTTATGTCATCATCACATTGAAACCTTGGGAGAGACGAGAGTTTCTAATTGAATTATTTAAAATTTGCCTAATGAAAGGTTCACGTTATATTGAATGTACATTGTATATAGTAACCCGTATACTTATCAAATTGGCGTTTGTTTAAAAAAGAATACAAAAATAAACGCAACCATGGGATTGTTGTGATAGATAAATGGCGGTTCTTGTTTGTTTTCTTCTGACAACGCACAGTGGGATATTTTATCATAATGTTTGACATTGACTTATGTATGTATGTATAATTTATGTTTGTTTTGATTAAAAAAATAATGCAAATTTAAACCGGTAATAAAAAAGTTGCTTTAACAACATTTTCTGTCAAAGTCAAAATGTTTGTTTTAGCAGAATATAAACGGAAACATATTTAAAAAAAAAATATACATTTGGATCTAAATATATCGACATACCATACATATTACATATTATATATAATTAAGACGATACAGTACAGGGTGAGCCAAAAAATAATAAGTGGATCATAAACTTGAATATATTTTTATTTGTAACAGGTGATTCATTTAGAGGTAGTTAGATAAAAAAAACTCAATTTTGTCGGGGGATAACCCCATTCTTCAACATTGCAAAATGAAGAATGAAATTAATTTATTTTTACTTTCGGAAAAAATACCTCTATGAATAACCCTTTTATTAATTCTTTATTTTATTATCCGTTTTATAATTCAAATGTTACTTGCTTAAGTGAATCCGATATAAGTTTTAACAAGAAATTCGTTTCACTTTGTCAATTTTTTACGGATCAAAATTCTCGTTTAATTTTTTAATGAAAATGCCAATTTTTTCGATACTCTACTTCACTGTTAGTTTCTTCTTGCCAATTGCATATAATTTTTCTTAGGCAAGTGCTAATTATGTTGGTATTTCCGTTGTTATGGAATGACTTTTAGCACTGATGTCAGTTTGTCGAAAGACATTTTTTTCCAAGAACCAAATAATCATAAATAGCTTTACATCATTCTATAGATACATCTCTGTTTGGTTAATTAGTTAGATGCAATTAATCACTTAAAGTTTTTTGACATGACTTAAGGCTAAAGTAATGTTCAAAAAAGATTTGTGACGCCTTCGATGACAAGAAATATGTTGTATTTGTTTTTTTTTGTATTGACCTTAATATTAAGAAGATTTATTGTCTTCGGCCATGAAATGACCAAAACTGAATGAATAAAAAAAAAATTAATAAATAAGTTGATGTCGCCAAAGCTCTAGGAGAACTAGGGTATAGAGTCTTGCAACTGTGAACTATTCTTATGCGTGTTGATTCTCTGTTAGTGGGTAGGAATGGATGGAAGTAGCATGTGTACAGCTATAATCATTAATAACTAATGAGTCAACACTTCAGTTTCCGACTTTTGTAGTCACTTCTTTTTTTTGAAGTGTGCTAAATGCTTTTGGGAATGTCAATCAATTGTCAAAAAATTCTGGGCTGCTCGAATTTTCATTTTACATCGAACGCTTCTGTGCTACAAGTTTTCGAAGCACATCAGAGCGAGTTCAGGGCGACCCAATGGATGGATGAATTATAGAAGGTCTGTTCGTTTACTTGCCCGAAACTGCCAGATTGAACTTGACGGATTTTTGGGCTAAAAATGGTAGAAATGGGTAGGTTTGGGAAGTAAACTAACCAGGTTAGAATCTTTTGAAATTTAACCAGAGAATAAATGTGCTGAACAATTATTTTGATGCGCTAAATTTGGACAGATAAATGCTTGCTTAATTTAAGCTTGGCTAAATTTTAGAGATAATATTGGATGGAAACTAAAATTTAGCGCGATCTGCGTACTAGGCTTTAATCTAAACGTGGCTGGGGGTAGCAAATTTGGTACTCTTTTTTAATTGAATTTATTTTTGTCTTATAAATAAAAACTCGTTCACACCGGAAATTTTTTACCTATTTTGTTTGACATTTCAATTCTTTTGAAATTAGCTGCTATCTGATGGCTTGAACACAATGAACGCGACGTAGGCCACGATGCTTTGAAAAGTAGAAGCAGCAGCTGCAGCAGAGTAGAACAAAGAATAAAACAAGCGTAAAGAATAAAAAAAAAAAACAAGCTAAAAATAGATTACGAGAATCGTTTCGTAAATGGCTATCCTTCATACGTTTGTTAGTTTTGTAAAGCAAAAAGCTTAAGCTGCATCGATAAAATTAATCGAGAAACGGCGAAAATTGAAACAAATCATGACTTAAGTTCCAATTTTCAACACTTCTGGATGAATTTTATCGATGCAATAGTTACAGAATATGGGTATCTACTGATTATGTAATTTAATTCGAATTAGCGAATTAGCTACGCGTCTCTACGTCGCGCAAACTGTGTTCAAGTTTATTTCTCTTGGAAGCAACCCGCCTTTGTTTTGTCGTTTGATTGAGCCCTGATTGTTTCGAAAAGTGTGTTTGTTTAGTCCAACTCTGAATTCCAACTAGTTTTTAAGTGGTTTTATCAAAATCTTGTTGTTTACCAAAGATTTATCGAAAAACTTGTGATTTAATTTATCTCTGAGGTCAAGTTTGCTTTTCTTTAATCGATAATTACCCAAACTTGTATTATCAATACTTTCTTTACTTTAGATGGCACTCCGAGTCTAGAATGGACCACGGTCTCAACCATCAATAGTGGTACCCATCGATGCTCACATACATACATTTAATCCGTGGTTACTTAACCTAAGAAATTGTTAACCAGCCGCTTATGATTACATATTTAATAACATTTTAAGTAACGATTTGTCTGCATTGTATTTTATGTATGCCTTTGTAACACTGAGTAAATCAAAAAAATACAATACAGCAAAAAGAAACAAAATCATCGTACCTTTTGTTCATCGATTTAAAATTTTTTTAACCAGAGATTTACCAATGTGTATCGGTATCTCGGTTTAAACTATCCTTTTTCCTAACGCTGGCACTGTGTTTCTACATATTGTTAAGGATTGTAGTCATAGCCTTTTGAGTGCGCGTACTTGTATTATAAAAAAAAAGATAGTTCTGAATATTTTCGCATTTCTACTATTTTTTCCAGAATAAGTATTGTTCAGTAGGTATTCATGTGTTTTTTATATTTATTTACGATAAACACTGTTGAGTGAACTCAGCGAAAAAAAAACATTTCCCCCTTTTAAAGAATGATTATTCATCAAGACAAGCTCAACTTTCAGACCCTGGAAGAATAACCACCCACATAATGCTTGTTTAACCTAGGCGGTTATTAGATAATAGCTGTTTAACAAACCGGAAAATGGTTATAAGGTCGGACGCCATCAATTTAATGTCTCATGCTCGTTTACAAGCTAAACGCTACCGACCACATAACCAAGAATAAAAAAAAATAAAAAAAAAACTTCAACATCAAGACAATGTGCGTATTGAATTACAGACATGGAACATATCGCACGACACAGCTGCTGACCTAGCTTAGTATCGACCGCCTTGACTTGAAATTGAAATGTATGACTCGGCTTTGTTTAACTTTTTTATTTCTACACCAGTTCCACCACATGTTGTTTTTTATTATTTTTATTTTCTTATTTGTTTGTTTGGATATTAAGTAGAAAGTATCTTTATGCGTTTGTATTTCTCAATTTAGCCATTAAAATTTAATTGTTTTGCTGTAATTGGTTGTGTCGTTTTTAATTAACATTCGACATTTCAAGTTCAAGTTGAGCAACTTTTCGTTCGAAGTAAGAACCACAAAAAAAAAACAATAAAAAAACTGTCAATTAAATTCAACATGATGTTGATGTGGCCATAATTGTTCCATCATCGTATCATCCATTGGTTTACAGATCTAAACGAATGTACATAGATGCAATATTAGTGGCATTTCTATGATGGCAATGTTCAAGGAATAATAAATCGATTCGAGCCATAATCCAAAAGTCGAACGTATTTGGCAAGAACTTGTTTGAAAATCAAGTATAACAAGTGAAAGATGCATGCTTGGAGTCTTTCTAGGAAAGCAAATATGAAAAAAATAAAAAAAAATGTCAACAAACTTTGTCAATTTTATTTCGTATTATGGTACATACCTAGTTCGTTGTTATTGGAGGTATTTCCAGCCTTACAGTAGAATAAAGTTTATTGGTTTTGGAATTAAATGCAATTCCATATAATCGTATGTCTATGCAGTTAAGCCATAATATATTTATAGATCAATTAGCTTATTTATCTTGAAGTCATTTATCAATTTTCATAACCTTGTTGGATTCATAAAAAACTTAACACAAAAAATGTATAAAATTTGTTTTTTTAATTTGTGTCGTAAATCTTAAAAACAGTTGAAAGCACTTGTAGAAGAAAAAGAAGGTTATGATCACAACCCTATTTTTAAATTTAATCACTTCAAAAAACTAACCACGAGAGAAAAAATTCAAATTCTCTTAGTCATCGAATGTGCCATATTTACCGAAGATCTAAATGAAATGACAAAATGAACCCGTTCTTAAATAGAGTGAGTCAAGTTCCGATTTCCGAAATTAGTAACCGGATTAATGAGTTAAGAGCAAATGTCATCGAACGTTGCACTGATAGCTAAGTTCAGTAACCTTTAATAAAAAAAAACAATGCCCCCACCGGTCTGACAAGACGTATTAATTGTCTTTAAAGCGAAAGTTAAATGCTAAATAGTAATCATCAATGAAAAAAAAATTTCGAGAGGAATCACTGTAACTATTTTATGTTAGCCAATTCGCACTAATAAAACATTCCTTCAACATAAAGCCTAGTACGCTGCTGTTGCGAAACGAAATTTTTCTGTGATCTCCAAACAGACAACGAAACGCTTGCGAAAACACAACGGAAAATATCCTTGGAGAGTTTCACTAATTTCAAAAACAAAATCAAACATAAACGCAAAAAATCAGAGAAACCCATGATGTAAGAAAATGATAAAAAAAAAACACAAATAAAACTCAAATATCATTTTTCCGCACAGAATAAAATAGTCTGTATAATTAATTCAGTGCGAAAAAGGAGCGGAGACTTCTTCAAATGTTATACACATTTCGCTCTTCGAACAGCGTACTGCAAAACGAAAAGCAGAACGAAATTTTCCGTTTCTGATTTCGTTGTGTTAGATTTTTCGTTTCGCATCAGCAGCGTACTAGGCGTAAGATCCAAAAACAAGTCCCAATGAAAATGTTTGAAAAAAAGATGAAGTCACTTAAATAGGAACTTCATGGGGGAAAAAAGCAGATACCTTGTACCTTATATGCTTAATTACTTATGTCGTTTTAAATTGGTCCAGAATCTTTTTGGTTTCGATTTCGAACCCAGAAGGAATAGAAATTATATTTATTGAAAATGTGCTTAAAATGTTTCTTATACACTTCTCAAATTTTCATTGACCCAATTTCGATAAAAAAAAAAAAATCCGTTTAAGCCATTATATTGATTTTTTTTTTGTATTTCAGGCTGAAGCCAGACTGGCAGCGAGACGGCAGGCACGTGCCGAAGCACGGGAAATTCGCATGCGCGAATTGGAACGCCAGCAAAAAGAACTGGAACAAAATGCTGATCGAGTATTCGATATGCAAACAGCAGCTGGCATTGATCCTCTGGCTAGATCGCGTCTCAACGCATCCAGTGTCACCGGAGTGGTCAATTCGGTGCGTGCCAGTTCTATGAACTCCCGCAGAAGTAGTGAAGATTCCCTGGAAGAGGAAGGACGCAGTTTACGTGATATAAGGCATGAACTCAAGGTATGAACTTAACAGATAAATTTGTTCCCCTCAACTTTGATTAATTGTATTGTTGTTCTTCTTCTTGTTTTAAGGATGTGGAGGAACGTTTTCGAAAAGCAATGATAGCCAATGCACAACTAGACAATGAACGGGCCTCACAATCTTATCAAATTCAATTGCTCAAGGATAAACTGGAAGAAATGGAAGAATCTTTTTCCCAGCTACAACGTGAATTCAAAGAGAAAACACGCGAATGTAACGCTTTCAAGCGTAACCTTGACAAATTGACAGAAGAACTGAAGCTTGTCCATGGCCAGCTGACTGAACGAGATGCGCTTATTGCCGAGCAGGGTTTGGTCATTGTAGCTGTTGAAAACGAGGATGGCTCTGATGCCAAACGTGCTCTAGTCACTTTAGAAAATGCACAATTGTTAGGATCTGTTCAAGGTTCTCTAGGTAAGTAAATAAAGTCAAACTGCTTTGAAAGCACCTGATTTAATAATAATCTTTTCTATGTCTCTTGAACTCCAAACAGACGTTCGACTCAAAAAATTCAATGAAGAAAAAATTCAACTTCAGGCCGAAGTGCAAAACTTACAGGACCAATTAGAAAATGTCAAGACCCAGGGACGAGGACGAGGCAATTCAATGAATGGCACCCTTGGTACTGATGAAGATTATGAAGCTCAAAGTAAGTTTTTTTTTCGCCCATCGACAATAAGTGTGAAAGGAGAGCTAACCTAAGAAGTTCATTTTTTGTTTGTATATAGGAGAAGCCAACAAAATCATCTCTGACTACAAGTATAAATTGCAAAAAGCCGAACAAGAAATTGCTAGTCTACAAGCCAGCTTAGCTAGATCAGAGACACAAGTTATACGATATAAAAGTACAGCGGAAGCTGCTGAAAAAGCCGAAGCAGAGTTGAAAATCGAAAGGAGAAAACTCCAACGAGAGGTGAGGTTTTTGTTTTCTTCAACAAACGTTTTTTTTCTTCTTTTTTTAAAATGTACTAAACTTTAAGTAGTTTTATTATTTTAATAATGCAAACGCCTTTTTTCTTATTTAATTAATTAATTTCCAGGAATTGGTGATCCATTTCTGGGATGAGTGCCATTGCCAATGAGTGCGCCTCCCCCAGGTGTTGGTATTCAAAAAATGCTTTTTAGTTGTTTGTTTTTCTTTTTTAGTTTTGTTTTGATTGACAGATTATTTTGTTTTTTAATTTTTCGTTGATTTTCCCTTTTTCCAATTAAAAACCACAGAGAAAATTGGACAAGTTCAGAAAATCTGTTCTTTTCCTACAAGAATGAGAAACAAATTTAATAAACACAAGAACTAAAAGTTAAAATACATTTTGAAGATTTTAATAATTAGCTCTTGTAATTTCTTAAGAAGAATTTAAAGGAAGCGAGACTTATCGCTACCTTTAAAAAAGAAGTGTGTCTCATTTTTTTTTGGACAGTCAGCCCAATTTTCTTTTAGATTTCTCGGATTTTTATTATAATAAAACGGAAACTGAAAGCTTGAAATGTGTGATTGAATTTGTTTTCCATTTTAAATTTAAATCCAAACTAACAATTATTTCTTGATTTATATAACTTAATATCACAAAATTAATATCTCTAGAAACAGAAAAGCTTTAAGGTAATAATAACATGTTGTGTTGTTTTCGTTGACAACCACTTGTAGTTATTGTTTTCGTCGTTACCGCAATATTTTCGCGTCGGTTTGGGCGACTCTTTAAGCTCCTTTATATCCATATCAATAGGCTGGTTTTTTTGCAAGCCCGGGGGGAATTGGTTGAAAAAAACGAAAGCGGGGATTAGCGACGCCATGACAATAAAAACCATGGAGTTTTCATACAAACTATCGATAACATGTATGAAATTCATGCCGGTAACACAGTTTTTCGGTGCGCTTAAGTTAAACCCCGAGAATTCTCTGGGATTAGTTGTTGTTGCATTTAACATGTTAATTGTTTAGCACCGACGTCGTTTTTTGCATCCAATTCCCCCCGGGCTTGCAAAAAAACACGGCTAATATTATCTCTAAGGAAGAGTGTTGTGAAACACTTTCTTAAATGCTTAAAAACTCGATAGATCATAAATAGACAAAAAGGAATAATTTACCTAGCTTCGTTAAAATAATTTTCCTTAACTCACTTTTCCCTCAGACTAGACGATACGAAGGGTCTGTTAATTATAATAATAGGTGTGTTTTATTCATTGCTGCATAGCCAGCGCAGCAAAATTTCCCTTGGCAAACAAAAACAATTTGATTGCTGGCAAAAAAGAAGTCAGTAAAAATAAAGATGGCTGTGCTGGCGATAGAGCTTTCGATTATTGAAATGAACGTATAGAGTGAGCTTTCGTTTTATTCAGGCTTGTGCTGCGCTGGCTATGCAGCAATGAATAAAACACACCTAATATCACAGTAAATGTTTAAAGGTCGCAAAATAATTAAACCGAAAAATAAGAATAACTTTGGTAAAATTTGATATAAAAGGCACGTCCAGAAACTACTACTCGAGTACTCGATTTTTCTTCTTTTTTTTGAAACAATGGTAGTTACACAAATAAATGGTTTCGTTAGTATATCTGACAGTTACTTTTACACGAAGTCGCCTGCCCTTTCCATGCACGTTGTGACATTTTGATGACTTCCTCAAAAAGTTCTCTCGCCATCTTCTTCTTCTAGCTAAGGAGCTCCTCGTGGGTTTAAATTTATTTTCCACCCGGGTGAGTCTTCAGGTATGTGAAAAAATAAAAGTCTGAAGTTAAGTCAGGGGAATATGCTGTGTGGTTCAAAAAAACCCCTATTGCACGTGTACACGTATAACCGTGTTAAACGTGTAATTAAATTGTTAGTGTATGAAAACGTGTATTTATAATTACACGTGTATTTCTTGTTACAAGTGTAATTTCTTCTAAATCGTACTCATGATTTTTTGCAGTTCAAAAGACGTTGAAAAATAGATACAGTTACGGCAAAATAGTTTTTTGGGAAGAAGTAGAGATAGGAGAAGTAAAAACCGTTGTACATTGTACTAATATCAAAATCGCTTTGTCAGTTACATAAAAAAGTGACGCTTTTAGTATTACACGTGCATTTAGAACGTGTACATGTAACACGAATACACGTGTAATTAGATACACGCTTGAATCAAGAGTTTTATTCAAAATGTCACAACTGAATGAGTCCAAAAGAACGTTGGTGGAATTGGCCGAGTGCGGGCGAGAATTTTCTTCCAACGAGCACACTCTTCACACCCTTTGTTAAAACTATTAAAATATGCACATTTAACATAATTACATTCAAATCATTAACAAAAAAATATTTGAGCTCGAGTTACAACAAAAATCAAGTGTGGCCAAGATTCCGTGCCACTAAGTGTATTTAAGATACCTTCTTAATCATACTCAATAATTTAACTCGACCAAAAAAAATTTCCTTTACTGTTTGCAACCTGAATCCAAAAACTCTCCAATCGCATTTTGACTTTTATTCTGGTATTTGTATGTATTAAAAGTTTATACATCGAAACTAAATTATTTATTTTTTCTTTATTCTAGAACCGTGAAGCAATGGAACGACTAGAAGAACTAGAAACATCTAATAATCACCTTCTAAAGCGACTGGATAAATTAAAGAATGCCAAGAGTGCTCTTCTCAAAGAACTCTGACCGAACACAAATTTTAGTCCGATCAAATCCGAGCGAACAGCATTACAACAAAGGCCGAACCTAAATAAGAAACCATAAAATATAATATATTAATTAATTAATATCCACGAAAATCCAAAATGAAAAACACTGTGTTCGACTGTGATGATGAGATTTTATTGATGGTGAATGAATTTTATGTATTTTATTTATAAACACAAAACATCCTTCCTTTTTTATGATTGTGTCGTCATTTTATTTTGCACATCATCACCACTACTTACTCCTTATGTTCTAAAAAAAAACAAAAAACAAAAACAAACAAAAGATTATGTAAATAATACAAAATATCCCTCATACTACAACTTTGCATAGATTAGAATGAAAACAATGAGGTGTACTAATTTTTTTAGTACCATCAAATACAATGTAGTCTTGCCAGAAAAGTTCTTACAAAGCAAAGTGTACTGTTTGACTAAACACAAAATGTTCTTTTTATCTACACTTATTGGCTTTTTAATTACACAGAAAAAGTAAAAAAAAAAAGTTTGTTAATGCTACATAGACTTTTAGCCTTAAGACTAATGTGTACTAAAATTAGTTATATATTTAAGGAAGTTAATTTGGATAAATGTCTAATGCATGGTTAAGTTAAGATTATTTATTTTTGGTAAGATGATATAACAACAAAACACAAAAAAAAAATCAAAAAAGTTGTACTAAATTTTTAGTACACCTCAGGTAAACATTACAATGTATTTAAACGATCTATTTGAACTAGTGACAAAATTTATTTTATTGAATATTCTTTGCTTCCTCCGAAATAAAATAATTCTTTTTAGCAATTATTATTACTATAATTATTACAATAATTTGTACAGTTAGTTCTCTTATAGAAGTATTTAAAATAATTTAAATAAGTCAAAGAATAGCTACACGGACTTTTTTTGAAATGTTTGTTAAACAGGATGCTTGTGAAGACTGTCGACAAAAACAATCGTCGGAGATCTTCGATACATGCCTACTTTTTTTTGGACATGAAAACGATTGTACCAAAACTATTTGTTTCGCGACAAACCATGCCGTCCGACAAATGGATCCAGCATGTCGTCGTCCTGTCACCAAGCATAAAAGAAGCCGTTGTAATTGTTCTCGAGCTAACTTAACAATGTTCTACCATTTCACCTTCACACATCCCCGTAATTAATAGGCGAGCAACATTAAAAAAAATAGTAATACATGAATTTAGCCAAACATAAACAATAAATAAAATATAAACAAATAACTCGCAATTTTGTTTATAGTTTCAATTTTTTTTTTTACTTTTCATATAAAATTTGCACCAATATTGCTGCTTAATATTAAACTTAAATAAGTAAAAAAAAATAATATAAATGCAAAAAAGGTACATCAATTTTACAATAAAATATATATAATTTATACTAATATCAATTTATTATAGAAAAAATTAAAATTTTATTAGCAAAGCAAATAACTAAGGAAATTAATTAAAAAAAGCAAATATTTTATTTAATAGAGAAATGCAAAGAAAATACATAAACAAAACACAAAAAATAAAAAAAACAAAGAACTTTAATCAAACGAGACAAACTGACAAAACTAATATACATAACAACAAAAACAAAGTATGACATACATTTATAAATAGTTTTATAAAATCAAAAATAAAAATAAATTAAAAAAAAATAAAAATAAAAACCGTTTTTATAATTTACTACTAGCCCATTATAATGTAATGTTTTTTTTTTTGATATATTATATAATATTTACTATTATTATTTATTTATATAAATTTATATTATATAATATATAAATTGTATTGTTTAATGACAAAACAAAAAAGCAAGTAAATGTTAGAAAGGAGAGCAAAATATATAATGCATTTTTTAAATTAAATAAAACTGTGTTTACGTATTTCATGTGGAATGTTTATACATTTGTAAGCATTTGGCAAACATTTTGGAACCTTAAATAATGGTTTTAACGTATCGCCGGGGCCGAAAAAAAACGACACAATTCAACAAATCATTCTACAGTGTTTAAAGAAAATTTAATAAAAATTGGAATTTCTTTTATAATAAAAATGCGTTGTTAACTTGAAAATTTGATTTGTTGTGTTGTTTTTCTTCCAAAGCTTCGATATGTTTTTTACCTAGGGTGGCTGTGTCGTAGATTTAGAATTCGGCAACGAATCGAGTTGTTGTTCCATTTCGAACATTTTAAGGGATACTCGGGTTACCCTTAGAGGATATTTTACAAGGAGTGCTCGTTTCTATTCCAAATTGAAGCTTTTATATGGAGCGCTGAATACTTACAAGTTTTTTGACAACCGGCAGCCGATCATTTATCAAGATGTAATATTCAATGGCATTTTGTACGATGGCAAAGGGCCACAAATATCTTTAAAAACAATACAAAAAATAATGACAAATTTCAAGACAAAATTATGACTGACAGTTGAAATTTAGGTATTCACTGAAAGTGGTAACAGTGGTAAATTTTTAACCAAATTTCTAAATTTGGTAACATTGACGTTGTTGAAGCGTGTATTTCATCAAGATAAAATTGCAGAGACACACTAATGAATTGAAATGACACAGTTTACAATTATCTGACAATTGGTTTGACAGATCTGCATACCTATCTACTATACTTAAGCAAAAAAGCTAATTAAATCATATCCTGATTTCTATGTCCTATACGAAGGAGAAGTTATTGTTCATCAATAAAAATATGGCTCAATTCTGTTTAGAATTGTAAGTTGGGACTATATTTTACTTAATTTCGTTTCCCAAACATATATTCCTGATTTCAGATCTTTGATATTTTCCACTTGGTGTTTTAGGAATATTTTTAACAAAATATACTCCTCCATGCAACCACATTGGTTGAGACAACTCTTTTTCAACATGTTCTTTGATTTCATTTGCAGTTATTTTACTCCCGGTTTTCTTAATTACCGCTGCCGTTGCAAGATCATCAAATTCATCCATTATAGTTCCAAACACGCACACTTCCTCTATATCACTCAATGTTAAGATGGAATTTTCGATTTCTTGCGCTGAATATTGAATGCCTCTGTACTTCATTATTTCTTTTTTCCTGTCAACAAGATGCAAATCTCCATCTTCGTCAAATAATCCAATATCACCAGTATGGAACCAACCTTGAGAGTCAATCATATTTTTTGTTTCTGTCGGGTTTCCATAATATCCACCCCAAGGAATGATGTTTGATACTAGAATTTCTCCAGTTTCTCCAATACCCAAATTGTTGCCATCATCATCAATAATCCTCACTCTTAGTCCGTCACGGATTTGACCAACAGCTTTTGGTTTATCCATATTAATGGTGTTCGTAACATGTCCAAACTCTGTACATCCATAGGTGTTAATGACAATTCCTTCCTTAATGTATTCCTTCATCTTAACATACATTGTGTGAGAAACATTTCCCCCACCAACCTTGAACAACCACAAGCTGGAGCAGTTGCAGAGCTCAGCCTCACCACTTTTTATGAATCTTGACATACCTGATCCCGACATCATAAGCATGTTTATTTTATACTTTTCAATAAGTTTACGAATCAATCGAGGAGAAAACTGCTCCTCACTGATGATTCTTGTCACACAATATAAAGTACTTAATATCAGATAAATCAAACCAGTTATCCAATCCACATTGGAGCTTGTGTGAATCACAGTGCCACCAGGTAATGGTCTGGAAAGAAAAAAATATAAAATTATATTTGAGAATAATTGTGGTAAACTTGGTTTATGACTCACGATGTCATATCCAGAAGAGCTTTATGTGAAATACAGACGCCTTTTGGTGGCCCAGTAGTCCCCGAAGATCCCATAATAACAGCTGTATCATTTGGTTTGCATTTCGGTGGGCTAAAAAGTAATTTTTGTAATTAATAATGTTTCAAAAAAAATTTCTTGGAAATTTTAAACTAAACAAACAGGAATTTTAGACAATTTGTAAAAAATTGTGCAATTTTTCAAAAAATTTCACGTTACCAAATAGAGCTATTATAGTGGTAAAACGGTAGATCCAGTGCTTGTCTAATTTCAATATTTTGTTGTTGTTTGTAATGATGCGTGTTGAGTTCTTGTGGGCACTCGAACACCCATTTTTAATTTTTGGACGGAGAAATTATATTCTTGAACATTTTAGGTTCTCAGCGAAGATTTACGAAATTATGAACCCCTATGAAGATCAAGATTTGTTTTGAATCTCATAGATTTACGAATTAATTTTGCATGGTAAATCTTCGTGATTTGGAGAGGATTTGGGATTAATCTATTTAAATCTCGGTTTAGCGGTCGATGAGGACCTATGTGTTATGTAATTATATATTTACCAAAAATCATCTTCTGTTCCAGTTGGTTCCATAAGACCATGTAAGCAATCAACATTCTCAACTCGACCTTTTATTGTGTAGACTTTTGGGTGAACATTAAGTTCTTTGCACGCGGCCATAAGAGTCTCGTAGTTATCTTCATCGCAAAAAACTATTTTCGGTCTGGTTATTCCAAAAACATGTTGAGTGATCTCTGAGAACATACATGTAATATAATTATAAAAAATGTTGTGTCTGCTTTTAAAATATAAAATATACCTACTTTGATCAAAGGAAGGACTTATTGGATGAAACATGATTCCTTTAAACCATGCCGCTAGCAAGACAGACGCTTGATAAGAAGAGCCAGCAGCCATGACACCTATTACTGATCCCTCTTCTATTTCCAAGCGCTGAGCAATTCGAATACTCGCCGTTAGAATTTCTTTGTTTTTTAAACTTATTCCATCTGTATCGGATATCTTTATGAAAAACAAGAACAATCGCTCTGTAAGTAAAATATTTTTTATTTGAAGTTGATTTCTTACCTGACAAATGTTTTCCGGATTATTCTTCAAATTTTCAAAGATAGCCTCACCCAAAGAAGAATTTTCTCCAAAATAACTAGTTTTCTTTCCTGAACCTGACCAGATTTTCGTAGAGCAGTCATAGGTGGTTTTGTTTGTGAACATAATACAATCACTGTCGGGTCACTTAAAGGCTCTTCAACGAAATGCTAACCGTGTAAAATAATTTACTTACAATATGGTTGGTTATAAATATCTATATGTTATATAATGTCATTTATAAACTGTTGCTCGGTTTAATAAGACAACAAATTATAACGTGTAATTTGTAATTTCCGCAACAACCGATATCAAACTGTGATACACTATCAATTTCAATTTTCCGATCAAATTTGTCAGCATACACGTAGGTATGTATGTATGTACCTGCCTATTATTATTTTTCTGTCAATTTCAATTTTAAGGGACTTAATTATAAAAACTATGAAAATAGATTATGGCGTTAGATTTGAATATTTTCCATTTAACTTGAAATGACGTACATACTTACAATCTAATGAAATGAAATGAATCCTACTTGTGTGGGCTTCAGGTCTTTCTTTGTTTAAATTTGTTTTTAAATATACGACTGCGACGCACGTTTCCTATACGTGGTTACGTACTTCCTCAAGTCTCTAACTTTTTTTTAAATTAATATCTATATTTGTTAATTATATCTAATATCTAATTATATCAAAATCTGAATAGTAATATTTAATTCTGAATATAAATTCAAATTATTTATTAAAAAAAAAAATCTTATCAGTGGTAGGTACTACCTCACCTCACATCTACATCTTTTTTTAAAAAAATTTTAAAATCTACTTCCTACTTCGCACCATCACCAACATATTGAAATCTACTTCATTTTAAAAATCTCTGTTTCAATTTCACAAAAAAACGCGCCAAATCTTCTTCTTTTTCTACTTGGTTTTTGCTTCCAACAATGAAATTAATTTTTAAACAAATATGTAGAAATTTTATGGTAAGGGAATCTCTTGATGAAAAGCCTTTATTGGCTTTTGCAAAATCACCTTCCAGTTATGGAGATATATTGCGTCACCGAATGTGAAATCTTATACACTTTTAAAAAGTTCAGTGTTAGTTATACAGAGCTTCAAAAATCATGCTAAAATGTTTTACATAACATTTCTGCTAAAATATTAGAAGAATATTGGATTTCGATGACGTTTTCTTAAACGCACTTCAAAATTTCTTACAAAGCGCAGTATTGGATGGTCAAGTTAACTCTATCGTTCAATTTGTTTTAAAGTTTTTTCCTAATGAACACAAAAATATTGAAGCTATAAGAAACGAATATAGAGCTCAAGCTAACTGCAAATATATTAAGAAACTGAGAAATGTATCTGTATCGGAATTTTGGGCAAAAATTTGGTTTTTGAAAAATGAATGCTTATAGAAACCAAAAATCTTTTAAAAAAGGAATGTTGTCACAGTTTTGTAATTAATAAAGATCTTGTGAATAAAAACGTGACAAACAATCCTCTCCAAAAAGAAGTACTTTTAGAGTAAAAAAAATGTTAATTACCTAACTTTACTATTATTTTCTTATCTAAGGCACCAGTTATACGTAATAATCATTGAAAATCCTATTTTTAATTTTCAGATGCTTAGGAACCAAAATCAGTGATTATTTTATTGGCATAATAAACCTGACAGTTTAATAATGATTTAGGATTTTAAAAACATCAAAACTAAAAATTTAAATATTCAATAGGGGCGCTCACATTCAACGACATGTTCATTAACATGTGTCGTGTCGTTAGATTTTTGTAATGTGATCACCTGTCGAACGACTGTCGATCAAGCAAGCTCTGTAGTTCAATTTTTTTTGATAATTTGCCCAGTCGAACGACCGGTGTAGTAAATGTGAACTCCAGTCGGACGACCGAAAATTTAATTTTATATCTTATTTCTATTTTTTTCGTAAAATAAAAAGAGAATAGGTTGAAATGAAAGTAAAGTAATAAAACAAAAGTCGAAACAAATAAAATTAATGCGATAGTATTGGTACGAATAATGAAATTCTCGCCATGTTTGCTCTTTGAAAAATTATTTTCAAATGATGCCGGTACGAAAGTCGTTAAATGTGAACGCTAGCAAAACGACTCGGGTCGGACGACACGTCGTTGACTGTGAACCCCCCTAATGATGAGATTCGATGAAACCTAAAACTGGCTCCTTACTGTGATACGGGATCCGTCCGTTATTTATTTAGCTATAATAATGAAGTTCCTTTACTATGTTACCTTAATATTTATAACAAATGAATCACTGTTTCACACGAAGAAACAAAATCGTGGAAATTTTCTGTAATTTCTTTTCAGAGTAGCTTGGTTGAACACACACACTACAGTGTATGTGAAGAGGAGTGTCAACAAAATCTCCTCAAATCTTTGACCGAGGAGATTTCATTTTCCCTTCTCACCTGTAAACTGAAAGTTGCTGGAAACTCAGTTTCCTCGTGTGAAAGGGGACTAATACAGTTTCTATCAGTTAAGGGGCCAGTTATAGCTTTCATTGAGACTAATCATTGAAAAATTTAATTTCTTATTTTGAGACACTGAAAGCAAAATCAGTGAATATTTTGATGTCAATAAAAAGCTGATGATTCAATTATTATTTCTAGTCAAAAAAATATTTAATTTTGGACCAACCTTTCACATTAAATGACTTCTAAGATTTCAATGATCAATGGTAAGGTAGTTTAATCATTGAAATAAAGAAAAATATTTCAGGTGTTAACTTGATTTTATATACATGTATAAACTTTACTTTAATAGTTTTGAACGTAATTCTTACTACCTAAAATCTTAATATCGAAATTTCATTCTTATAAGTACATAGCTTTAATATAATAGTTAAATTATTATTTATTTTATTTTTTTTATATTATTTAAGATATTACCTACCTACGGATTTTTTTTTTTTAATTTATTTTCTTTATAAATAACTTTTCTTTAAAATTGATAGCAAATAATAATAATAATCAAATAGTAAACAAATACAAATAACTTGGGCCAAAATGAAATTTTCCAGCAGAAATTAATAATTAAGTCAATAGATTTATATTGGCATAAAAATAATCACTGATTTCGCTTTTTAAGTGCCTCAAAACTTAAAATTAAATTCAATGAAGAATTTCAATGAAAGCTATAACTGGCACCTAAGTCCCGAAAATTATCTGGACTTAGCTAAGTCCATATGGACTTACAAAAAAAAGTTCTTGCTTGGTATTTGTAAAAATATTTTCACTCCACCAAACCGTTTTTTGAACCGATTTAAAACAAAAATTAATAGCTACTATTTTTTATGCAGATGCTTCTAATAGCTGTATGGTTCCATTGTTATTGTTATTGTTATTGTTATTTTGCCGCCTCTAATAAAAAAGAAGAAAATAACGACAACATTAACAATTGAAGTGTTTAGAATGAGAAGGTGTTAAGTGACAAAATTGATGTTTTCAGTTATGATCGTTTAAAGTTTTTTTCTTAAAACTTTTTTTCTAAAGGCTAGAGAAATTTAGAAAAAGGTGATAAAAATAAAGAAAAAATGCATGATTTGGAGTATAGCAATTAATCGGCTAAGAAAAAGCATAATATCCAAAAATGTCACTTATAGTAAGACCCATTCCCATTCTAAACGCTTAAATTATGAACTATTTATTAACAGTATGTTTTTAATATTATGTTATTGATAAAAACGGATGCAAGACCGGTAAATCACTCTTGGGCCATTGGTTGATCGGAGATAGATTTTTATAGGCTTAAGCTTCACCTAAAACAACAATTTACAGGAAACCGTAATACATAGTATCTAAAATTCCGTTAATAAATTTGGATACAATTCATGTAAGAATTGACAAAGGTTAGAAATTAACAACAGAAAAAGTTTGGTTAAATATTTTTTTCCACTCAATTTACTTGCAAATTTTAAGATTTTAGGAGTGAAGTGTCAAGGCGTGTTTCGAGGTGCAATAAGTTAAATTTAGTTTTGTTTTAAGTTTGGTAAATATTTCAGAGCCCTTAAGTTTTGTTTTTTATATCAATTTTTTTCTCAAAGTGAAGCGATGGTGCAGATTGATTCAGTCACCAAGTGTGGGGCGCATTGATATATTCTTGAAACGAAGGAATTTTCATCAGATTAAAAATTTTACACGTCATCTGACGATTTTGATGTTGATGAGGATCTTCATATGCATATGACTTCTGAAGATAGATAAATATATACAATTTTGTGTTCAAAAATTCATTTTTAATGTTTTTTTTTTACTTAAATAAATAAAATCAATATTTATTTGTATAAAATAAATACAAAAATATTAAAATTTTGGTTTTCGTTCTTTTACAGTTAAAAACTTAATCGTTTAAAGACATAAATCTACATTGATACAATTTTGTTTTTGTTTGTTTAAAGAATGTAGAATCGGCCTATATACATATGTACATAATCTAAGAAAAATTCAATTAAAAATAAGAAGATAAATAGTAAGTATTGAAAATGGATCTATTACGTTGCCCTTAACTCTAGTGAAAATATTATTTTTTCATTATTGAATGAAAATAGAATAAATGTGCCGCCTCTCCCCCTATGTTCTTCCTCCCTATGCATGTGCAATAATTCTACATAGTACGAACAAAAAAGAAGAACGAACAAAGTATAGGGAAGAAAGTATTGAAGTGGCTTTTTTCGGTTTGAAATTGTTGTACTGATTTTGCCGCCCTAGTTAAGTGTCGTGTTGCCCCAGCCAATTGCCTGTTTTTTTTGTAATTTAAATTGTATTTACTATACGAAGAAGAAGTTACTGTTGATCAATAAAAATATCGCTTAATTATTCTGTTTAGTATTGGAATTAATATATTTTATTTTATTTCGTTTCCCAAACATATATTCCTGATTTTAGATCGTTGATATTTTCCACTTGGTGTTTTGGGAATATTTTCAAGGAAATATACTCCGCCATGCAACCACATTGGCTGCGGTAGTTCTTTTGCCACATGTTCTTTGATTTCATTTGCAGTTATTTTACTCCCGGTTTTCTTTATCACCGCTGCCGTTGCCAGATCTTCAAATTCATCCATTCTAGTTCCGAACACGCACACTTCTTCTATACCACCCAATGCTAAGATTGAATTTTCGATTTCTTGCGCTGAATAATGAAAGCCTCTATACTTCATTATTTCTTTCTTCCTGTCAATAAGATGCAAATCTCCATCTTCGTCAAATAATCCAATATCACCAGTATGGAACCAACCTTCGGAGTCAATCATATTTTTTGTTTCTATCGGGTTTCCATAATATCCACCCCAAGGATTATCGTTTGATACTAGAATTTCTCCAATTTCTCCAATACCCAAATTGTTGCCATCATCATCAATAATTCTCACTCTTACTCCGGCAACGATTTGACCAACAGCTTTTGGTTTATCCATATTAATGGTGTGCGTAACAGATCCAAACTCCGTACCTCCGTAGGTGTTAAGGACAATTCCTGCCTTAATGCACTCTTGCATCTTAACATACATTGGGTGAGAAACATTTCCCCCACTAACTGCAAACATCCGTAAACTGGAGCAGTCGCAGAGATCAGCCTCACCACTTTTTATGAATCTTGACATACATGATCCTGACATCATAACGATATTTAATTTATACTTTTCAATAAGTTCACGAAGCAATTGAGGATCAAATTGTTCCTCACTGATGATTCTTGTCACACAACATAAAGTACTTAATATCAGAAAAATCAAACCAGTTATCCAATCCACATTGGAGCTTGTGTAAATCACAGTGCCATCAGGTAATGGTCTGCAAAGAAAAAATATAAAATTATATCTGAGAATAATTGTGGTAAACTTAATTTATGACTAACAAGAACATGTCCAGGAGAGCTTTATGTGAAATACAGACTCCTTTTGGGGGCCCCGTTGTCCCCGAAGATCCCATAATAACAGCTGTGTAATTTGGTTTGCATTTCCGTGGGCTAAAATGAGATGTTTTTGTAATTAATAATGTTTCAAATAAATTTTTCTTGGAAATTTTAAACTAAAAACAACAAAACCTCACTCTACTGACTACACCTCTATTTAACCAACCAAATTTTAGTAAGCTAAATAAAATAGTTGGTATACACTTCTCTCATAATTTGGAGTTGTTCCAACATTATTCTACTTTAAATATTTGACATTAAACCTTCACAACGTTAGAACGGATCCACTTGTTGATAGATCCACAAAACGAGGTTTACATCATCTATAACTACGGTGACCATATTTTAGAATTTAAAATAATAAACATGTGAAAAAGGCAACAAAATTCAATTCAATTTTAAGTTATTCCATTTAATTAAAAAAATATCTACTTAAAAATGAAGGCACAGAAATCCGAAATTCAGTCTTTGTTTGCATAAAACTTAAATTTTAAAACAAAAAAGACTTACAAAAAACAAAAAAAATAAATCTATATTAACATATTTCATTTTTACGGATTTTGATATTTTTCTGAAGCATTCAAGGTATCCTTAAAACTATTGACAAAGTCAAAAACACTTTCGTTTTAAAATCATTAATTGAAAAACATTTTCAAGCAAATTATGAATAGGTACTTTAATAGTGGGTCTTAATGCCAATTCAGAAAGGCAAAAACTATAACGGGTTTTAATTAGCATAATGTTAAATTAAAAATAATTTAATAATAAAAGAAAACACTTGATTTTTCCACAAAATTAAAAGAATTTTTATTTAAGGCCCCGGTTTTAATGCTTTTTTGTGGTGGGTCTTATTGCCACTCCAATAAGGAAAAATAGCCTGCAGGTTTTATTTACATTTTTTGGAAATATGACCCATGGGATTTATTTCCGCGGGTCTTATTGAACTGTACCTAGAAAAGACTCTGCAGGAGCATTTAACAAAATAAAATTGTACTAGATGTCTTGTTCAAGCGGTTAGGGTACGTTAGCATCTTTAATTTATATTTTTTTTACATTGAATTTTGCTTTAATATTAATGTTATTGTTTTTAGGAATTTGTATTAAATACAGAAAAATAATGAACAACTTCTGAAATACTAAACATTTATGTGTTTTTGTTCAACAAATAATTCATAATGAACATTGTCTTCAAATACTGAACTGTTCATTATTATAATGAATGGATGGTCACCGTATCTATAACCGACTGTAAATCGAACAATTTCAAAGAAAAGGCGAGCAGGAAATAGGCATAACTACTTCCGCTTGCCTTCTCTCATTCTCTCTCTCTCTTCTCTCTCATTCTTCACCGACTTTGACAAATGAGGTGTCAAACGAAGCGAAATAACCTGCTGATTTGACGAATTAAGAATCCCCCCCCACCAACGCGACTCTTTCGTAGCGACGACGAAAACAAAAATAACAACACGTGATTGTCAACGGCCCTTGCCCCTTACCAATAACCAAATTTAAAGACGACTTAAATATTCAAGTAAAATGATCCATAATGGTATGGGCTATAAATAATGAACCATACGTCACATGTTTTATATTTAAGAGTGTGTACCATGTACATATGTATGTATAATATTCGTTATTTAGGGTCTACTTAAATATATTTAAGTAATAAAGTGTTTGGTTTGTTATATAGAGTATATACCATTATGGTCCATTTCACTTAAATATTTAAGTCGTCTCTAAATTTTGTTATTGGCCCAATGAAAACAACACGTTGTTATTATTGTTTTAGTCGTCGCGTCGCGGTCGGTCACCACGACAGATTCGTGTTGGTGTGGGGGAACCTTTATAATTTTATTTTAAAAATGCTAATAATTTGTTCAAAAATTGCATTTTTTTGTTTTTTTTTGTAATTGCATGGTAGGTATTTATATATTTACCGGAAATCGTCTTCTGTTCCAGTTGATTCCATAAGATCGTGCAAGCATTCAACACCCTCAACTCGACCTTTTATTGTGTAGACTTTTGGTTGAAGATTTAGTTCGTTGCACGCGGCCATTAAAGTCTCGTAGTTATCTTCATCGCAAAAAACTATTTTCGGTCTGGTTATTCCAAAAACATGTTGAGTGATCTCTGAGAACATACATGTAATATAATTATACAAAATTTTGTGTGTGCTTTTAAAATATAAAATATACCTACTTTGATCAAAGGAAGGACTGATCGGATGAAAAATGATTCCTTTAAACCATGCCGCTAGCAAGACAGAAGCTTGGTAAGAAGAGCCAGCAGCCATGACACCTATTACTGATCCCTCTTCTATTTCCAAGCGCTGAGCAATTCGAACACTCGCCGTAAGAATTTCTTTGTTTTTTAAACTTACTCCATCTGTATCGGATATCTTAATGAAGAACAAGAACAATCGCTCTGTAAGTAAAGTATTTTTTATTTGAAGTTGATTTCTTACCTGACAAATGTTTTCCGGATTATTCTTCAAATTTTCAAAGATAGCCTCACCCAAAGAAGAATTTTCTCCAAAATAACTAGTTTTCTTTCCTGAACCTGACCAGATTTTCGTAGAGCAGTCATAGGTGGTTTTGTTTGTGAACATAATGGAATCACTGTAGTGTCACTTAAATGCTCTTCAATGAAATGATATCCGTGAGAAATAATTACCATGCAATATGGTTGGTTATACTTATTATCTGTGCTTATATCATTATTTTATTACCTTAAATATATAATATAGGAATATTTGCACTGTACAGGTAGTTTTTTATGGTATAAAAGACAAATGGGTCATTCCTATTCATCGTCATTTATAAACTATTTAGGTATAATTTAAAATTTCCATAGCACCCGATATCACATTATCATACACTATCAATTTAAATTTTATTGTTAAATTTGTTGGCATATACCTACAGGGTGGGCCAAATGATACCAAACAATGTTAAGGAAGAAATCTTTTTTATTTGCAAACGTAATTGTTTAATTGTTTTTTTTTCCTTTTTGCAGGTTTATGTACTGACTTGAGTTCTTGGAAATTTTTAATTATAACTCTTTAAAATTATTGAATTTTGTCATGTTCTTGTCAGCGATCGCAATTGTTAAGCCCAGCAGAACATTTCAGAGACATTTAAAGTTGGATCTTAAGTCCACTTACACACGAGGAAACTGATTTCCAGCAAATTTCAGTTTTTAGGTGAGAAGGGCACGAAGTAAGAGGGGAAATGCAATCTCCCCAGTCAACGATTTGAGGAGGTTTTTTGACATTCTTCCTCACGCAGACACCAGTAATCTGTGTTCAATCAAGCTACTTTAAGGAAACAATGAGAAAATTTCTAGTTTCTGTGAAAGGTTGAAGAAATTTTTAAGGAAATTAAAAGAAAACGTTAAACTAATCTCCGGCAACTTGTTTCCTGGTGTGAAAGGGGATGTACCCAATATAACCATACAAAATGGAAACTATGCATTATGGTATATTATTTCGCTCACCCTGTACGTACATAATATCTTTGTATATAAAATATTTATACTTTTTATGTACAAAGATAATGTGTAGGTACCTATTACTATTTTTCTGTCAATTTCAATGGACTTAATTGTAAAAACTATGAAAATAGATTATGGCAAAACGTTAAAATAAACTAACTTCAAATGCAATTCATACCATTATAAGCTTTATATCAATATAATTACACTCCCGTTCAATTGAATAGGTAAACATTTTTTGGAAGCCATTTAAAGATATTTCTCCCAACTTGGTTAACTTAATCGATTTTTGTAAATGGTATTTCATGGGGGTACTGGCGGGAAAGGTAATGAATCAGGAAAGCAGTTCGATGACAAAAATTCGATAATCATTGCGATTTAGACAGCTTGTAACTAAATTTCCCTAAAATAATTAAAGACATTTTATAATTCAATGCCACGTAAAATTTATGAAGTAGTTTCAAATAAAGGTGGAAGAACTCATTACTAAATGATTGAAAAAATATTGAATTATCCACAAAATGTCTTTTATTTAATGCTTTACGTAGACTTTTACAATTAAAGCCCATTTACCTATTCCAATGAACCAAATAAAATTACTCGATTTAAACCTGTAATTAAACAAATGTGACTGTAACGAAAAGTGACGGCATAACTCGGTTTGCGTTTATATTTTTCTCATTAAAATTTTATGCTCTTTCTAATACCACTTACAAAAATCCATTGAGTTAACTTAATTAGGAGCAATAGCTATAAATGGCTCTCAAAAATTGTTTACCTATTCAATTGAACGGGAGTGTATGTACACAGAATAAGAAAGTAGATAATATACTCCAGCGCAATATTTTGTTTATCTTCAGCGCAAAACTTGAGTTCTAATCGTTGAATATTCAAGATTAAAGTACAGTAGAAACCGCTTAAGAGAAACGGCAAATTGTCAGTTTTTCTTTCACTTAGCTGGGGTTTTCACTTAAACGAACACGCTTCAGTGAAAAAAATTTTCAATAAAGCGAAGTCCGGATAGATGAAAACCAAACTTCACCTAAGCGGATTTAAAAATTCCAATAAGTGGAAGAAATTGAATTTATCTTTTGGAGTTCCCTATATAGAAGAAATTTAAATAAAATAGTTTAGATACCCAACAACGATTTAATAACATAAAAATAATAATAATAATATTGAATAACAATTCCAGTTTTCTCTTAGAGCCTAGTACTCACCTCCCGTGAAGTGAAAAATAAAAATCGTATCGAAATATATACATGTGGAAATTCAGTATGAACCCATAATTAATTCTTCACATGAATTTAGGATACTCAGTTTGGAAATTCTAATATTCATTTTGAATTAAAAAAAATATTAACACGAATAACTTGTCTTTAGAATCTTGAAAAAGGTTCCTTAAAGAGTGTTTAATTTCCATGTTTTCTTCTTTTTTCCTCTTTGATGAGAATAAAAGCGCTAGAGGTTTCATCTGAAATATTTTGTTTGTTATTTCAGAATTTATGATTTGAGCAAAACAAATTGAATTCATAAAATGTCACAATTTTCCACTCCACCTTAGTTTTTTTCCTGATGATCGTAGGTTGGGAAATGAAAATTTTGCAACAAATTGTTTGAATTGTCAATAAAAAACCTGAGTTTTTCAAAAAAACACTCGAAGGCTGTAAATTACATATGTTGTTGACATTGAAAGTAAGAAACAAGAAGTTCTGTGCTCATTAATAAAAACATAATTTGTTTTAAATTAGTTTTAAAAATGAATTAAAACACTTCTAGCGTTTCCCTTTTCTTGTTCAATTTATTATCTTTCAATTTTTCAAGCAAGCGAATCCACAACAAAGTAATTGCCTCACTCGCCACAACAAAAAACCCAGCTCAACTTCGGGGCAAGTCCATGGCAACCCTAGGTTTCAAAAAACACATAATTTTATTGTTTTATTGGTGAGTTGAGGGCTCAACGAACAAACCTAAATATATATATTTTCTTATTTTCGGTAATTTTTAAACTAAATATATTTATAGCCATATATATCTGTTTTTATAATGCTTTCAAGTCGTAATCAATAATCATTACAGATCAATATTTATTTGACTGATAAAATACTGATAAATATATAAGTTATACAAATATAACCTAAAATAAAATTACTTATCAATAAAAATTGTTTTTAGTTCAAACGTTTTTTTTGATAATAAATGTTTATTTTTATAAAAAAAAATACAAGGCAAACAAATTGTAGGAAATATTCCACTAATCAATATAAATTCTTTATGGCTTTAGTTGTTAACGTTCCGATTCCAATATGCCAATGATGTTCTCTAAGCAATTTGAATGTCCAGCGAATTACCTTCATTTACCCAGCGGCTCCATTGGCTATATTTGAGGAAATAAATTGCTTGGTTCATTGCCATTGACTTGAATATTGCCAATGGAGACACTTAATTGCCAATGGCAATATTGCTCGGCAGATTAAAGGCTAATTATTGATTTACATGGCTGGAGGCAATAAATTTTGACATTTTACCTTTTTTAGAGTGGTTTCTCCGCGATTTTTAATGACTTTTTCTTAGGCATCCATTTTATGAAAAAAAATTCAGAAAAATTGTTAAATATGGTACCTCCCATAGAAACATTTTTTTGATTTTCTATTTTCTCATAAGTTCAACTGATATTGATCAATTTTTTCTGTAAAATGTTTGAAATAGATTTAAAAGTTTTGTATACCAAAATTTTCAAAACAATTTTTTTTTTGGATTTTTAAAAATGTTTCAAAATTTTTTTTGAGAACTTAATAATTCGAAAACGACTCAGTCTATTTTTATTAAACTTGGCACCCAGCAGTTCTTTAACATTATCTAGCAGATTTAACATGAAAATTATTCTTATAACCAAAAACAACGGTACCTCCCATACAAATGTTTAAAAACCGGTATTGAAAATCTCATTTTTCTTAAAAACGGCTCTTACGATTTTGATTAAAATTTTTGTATATATATCTGGACGATCTACCACATTTAAAAAAAAAAAAAAATATCTATTTTTTTAAAAATGGTTTGAACCATTTTTTTGATTTTCGACTACCTATCTATTATAAGTTGAACTGAGTTAAATGAATTTTTTTGCACAAATGCTTCAAATAAGTTTTAATAATATTGCATACCAACATTTTCAAAAAAAAAATAAATTATTGATTTTTACAAAAAATTTCAAAATTATTTTTTGAAAATTTCATATTTCGAAAATGGATAGATGATATTTTTTTTATTAATTTTTAACTCGGCATTAATAAAAGCTAAAAAATTGCTCACCATTTATTTTTCTATTAATTTTTTCAAAATTTCATATATAAAAAAACTTTTTTTTTAAAAAAAGAGCTCTAACGATTTTCAATTTTTTTTCTCATAAATTGAGATTTTCTTAAGAAATCGGATGATGTACATCGCATTAGTGTCAAAACAATTTCAGAGGTACCTAATCAATTTATGTTTAATTACATTTTTTTTTAACAAGTTTTCTGTCTAAACTGTAAGTTCCAGGCATATTTGCAATAGGGTGCTATATTGTTCATAAATAAATGTACCTACTCGCATAATACCACCTTAAACCTAATTAAGTTTTAAGCAGGTGGTATACAATAGAGGCTACCTAATTTATTTCTTTTATAAGATAAACATAGTTTTTGAAATATTAAAACTTTATAAACAAACAGTGTGATCGCACATAAGAGCAAGTTCGTGCGACCCAGTCGTGCACTTATTTTATTTAATTTTTCTTATTGTATTCGCCAAGCAGATTGACGATATCTTTGCCAATTTTGCCTCAACATAATTCTTTATCATATATATTCCATAACATGACGCGGTATTTTTGCACCGTTATATTTTACAGCGACACTTGCAATATTATTATATTGGTCGAACTAAGGACATGGTCGGAAAACTGTTGAACGAGAGAGTTGACATCCTCTTTGCTAGGAATAGTTTCAAGGTTCGTAGGAACTGTTCGGAGGCTTTTCTCTTTTATTAGATTTTTAAAAAAAGTTTCAAAATTTTGTTTGGGAACTTAATAATTCGAATTTTGACTTAATAAGTCGATTTTCATTAAACTTGGCACCAAGCAGTTTTCTTACATTATAACCTGGCAGATTTAAAATATAATTCTTATAACCAAAAATAACGGTACCCCCATACATGTTTTTAAAACCCGTTAAGGCAAATCTCATTTTTATCATTTTTTATGTCAGCTTATATCAGTACCATCTACCATATTTTTGAAAAAAAAAACTAACTATCGATTAAAAATTGTATCTCTCATAGAACCATTTTTTTTTGGATTTTGACTATCTCATTATTTGGTGAACCGATTTTAATGAAATTTTTTACACAAGATCTTCTTTGAAAATTCGATATTTCGAAAGTGGGTAGATGATTTTTTTGCAACACTAATTTTTCAATTCCGCACTAATCAATTCTAAAAAATGCCGTACTCATTTTTTTTCTTACAAATGTTTACAAAATTTTATATAAAAAAAATAATTTTTAAAAAAACCGCTGCAACTATTTTAAAAATTTCATCAAATCGATCCCAATTTAAGATCACGCGACCTCGGTAGCGCAATGCGTAGTGCATATGGCTCTGAGGGAGCTTGGTCTGAGTTAAGGTAGAACTAGAATAGGCGGAAGCCAACGTACGTGGTCGTACGAAACCGAGCGAAAACATGAAATTCATATGACTCGCACATAATTGCGATCTGGAACTTTTCGTTTGGTTTTCGTTAACTTTTGCCGTCGGACGTGAGAGCGCTCACCGACCGCTCTTTCGTACGTGGACTGACAGCTAGCATCAAAAATCAAAAAAATTACTTCCAACCACTCAAGTGCATTATAGGTGACTTATGAATTTGACGTTTTGGAAAGCAACTTTTCGTTCGCTTTTGACACTAGCTTCCGACAGCTACCGCCTATTCTAGTTCTACCTTTAGAATTCCAGCTGGACAAAGAAAGTTTTTTTCAATTAAAATTAAACAAAAGCCCAATCACCACTAAAAGGAGTCTGATGATCAGCCTGGCAGTCGTGAAATAGCTTTAACTCCAGCCTATAAAAACTTGGTGGTAGCTCACTCAAGTGTTGTTGTTCGTTCAAAACTATGAATTTTAATTATTGACTTCTGTATTTCACTTTTAGTTAGATAATTTCAATTACAGTCAAACTTCTCTATAACGAACCTTCAAGGGAACAAAAAATTGCTTCGTTATAAAGAAGTTATATACAAAATTCGTAATATAGAAAATGTAATTTTTGTAACACTGCAAGAGGTATATTTAAAAAAAATGGTAAAAAAAAAACTCATTTTAAAGATATGTGTGTCTTTTTATTTTTTAATTAAAAACATATCAATTTTCGATTGCAATTGAGTTTTATTTATAGTTTTTATTATAAAAATCTTCCTATTCTCTCAAACTCGACGTAAAAGTTCTACTACATATGCACACTTTTTATACATCCGCACATACATAATAATTTCAATTTAAGGTTCCCCCACACCAACACGAATTTTCGGTGGCGGTGACGAAAACTACAATAAAAACACGTGGTTGTCAATGAAAACAACACGTTGTTATTATTGTTTTCGTCGTCGCCACCGAAAATTCGCGTTGGTGTGGGGAAAACTTTAAGAAAATTCTTCCCAAAACGGGAAGTTCCCTTTTAAAATTAGGAACAAAAATCGTAGTAGGCTTTGATTTAAAATTTGAAAATAATTGACATTTCGAAAATTCTTGCTTAAATGGGGAATTCCCTTTTAAAATAAGAAACAAAAATCTTAGTCGGATTTTATTTCAAATTTGAAAATTGACATTTCGTTATAAAGAAACAACTTTGCTTTCGGACCAAAAAAATAATTCCCTTATAAAGAGAATTTCGCTATAGAGATTTTCGTTATAAAGAACCTAATGCATATGAGATATTTTTTGAGGGGAAGGGGAACAAAATGAAATTCACTATAGAGAGAATTACGTTATAAAGAAGTTCGTTATAAAGAAGTTTGACTGTATTTCAAATATATAGTGTACATATTGTGTTTTTAAATATAAATTCAAAAAATGGTGATTCTTTACTATTTGTCTGTATCTTTTTCTGTTTGCAGCCTCTGGTAAACTATATAACAATCGATCCATATATATTATCAAAAACCATGTATACATGTACATTACAATAACATTACAATAATAACACAAGAACCAGCTTAAACTTCCGGATTAATACTCACAAGTATTTCCGTTATCGAATGACGAACTGTTTGAGTCTTCAAATCTAAGAAGTCACTTTAAGAAAAAATCCCCTGCTATACTTGCATTTCTCTCGTCTTCAGTAGCTACGTTTGACCAGTTAGTTCTTTTCAAAAGTGAAGGTTGGCAAAAATTCAAAAAAGGTTTTCATAGAATAAATGTTTGTGTTTGTCAAAATTATGACGATGACGATCTTAAATTTATTATTTATTTTTGGTTTAAAAATAATTACAAAATTTGGTTTACAAATAATTAAAAATGAATAAATTAAGTTTGAATAAGATATATGAAGTTATTCATTACGCAAGTTTAATTCAGGTGGTTTTAAATAACCATTCTAGATACGTGTTTTTTTGCGATTTCCAAAACTTATAATTTTGCACTTTTTTTGATTCAAAAAATATATTATCTGTGAATAAAAACTTTTATAGTTATACACATACACATATTTACCTTTATATAGTATTCAAATTAATTCATATAGTGGGTTATGGAATTCTCTTTAGGATTTGATGATTTATGATTAACGGTTTATTGTTGTATCCTATTATAAACTAGATAGAGGTAGAATAACGGCTATTACTGGCTGATCCGGCTACCAAATTACCGACGTGATCACTTAATAAATTTAGTTATTGAAGTAGAAGACGTATAATACTGAATGCTATGAATGAAAACTAGTTATAAATTATAATCTATTAAATTCCACTGATAATATACAGGTGCAAATATTTTTGTTGGGTGTTTGTGATTCGATCAAGCTCAAGAAGAAAGAAATCCATATCAATATATGCATATCAATATGCATATCAATATTAAAAGGGAAGTTTTGAACAGAATAGAGAATGATAATAATTGTGATTTGTGTTGGTCATGATTATGGAGCTATTGTTTAACCAGCGGGAAAAATTTAAAAATCCATTGAGGAAAAACCTGCTTTTTCCGAGGAATGTAAGCTGCGTCTGCCACTTTTCAGCTTATTCCTTTGATGAATTTAACATGGGTGTGTCATTGGCGGGAAGCACATGCCACTTTCTCGATGAAAATTCCGCAACTAAATCACTACTTCCTTGAAAGTTGCTTATTCACCAGTTGGACTGAGGATTCCGATGGAAAATATAATGAATATTCAACGAAGAAATCACTAAACAAAAGTAACTTGCTTATTCATCAGATCATTAGTTTTTGATGAAAAATATGATGAACATTTATATTTAATGAAATCGCTAAATAATTCGGACTTGTTTTTTTCACTACCTCAATATTTGCCAATGAAAAATATGATAAATATTCAACAAAAAAATTACTAAATGATTGTTATACTTATTTATTGATCAGCTTGAAAATTATGATGAAAATTTAGTAGTGATATCACTAGGGGATCGGGGGTTGCTTAATTACAACCTCTTTCAATAATAAATTAGAAAAATACTTCTGCTTAGTTGGAAGGATTGATATAATTCAATTAAAAGTTCAAGTGACTCCAAAATGCGTCTCTTAGTCGCAAATTATGGTCGATGTTTACCGACTCTTATAAAAACCACAGCATGAACATACTTTGAATTTTATTTTTTTTTGTTATCGATAGTTTGTATGGAAACTCCATTTTTTTTTTCTGTTACGGCGTCGCTAATCCACGGTATCGTTTTTTTTTTCAACCAATTCCCTACGGGATTGTAAAAAAAACAACTAATGTAAATAAAATAAATAACAACATAAATAAATAAATTGGGTGCCGCGACAGCTCGTGTAGAAATAAAGGGGACCTACAATTTTGTGGGGAATCCGAACGGCTAAGATGAGAAGAATTTTTTCATGACAAGAGATACTTTTGGAGGATTTGTTAATTCCTTGCAAGAGGCAGTAACCCGTGAAAGACATTTTTGTTTTTAAGTGGCATAGACTGGGAAACGAACCCAAGACCTTCGACGTAATAGTCCTACGCACTAACCATTCCGCCTCGGGTTACAATACAATCACATACAATGTGTACGTTCATAAGCACTTAGGGACTAGAAATTAACTCAAATTTCTAGTATAATTGGTCAGCTGTCGAAAAATTGCCTCCCAATTAAAGCAAGGTTTACTGGAAAGCTAGTCAAGAAATATTTCCCTTCATTTCCAGTAATGTTTATATATGTCAAAATATCAGCTGATTGTTTTATTGCTAAAGCCTAGTACGCAGCTGAAACGAAACGAAAATTGTCTGTTGTCTTCAAATCGATACAGAAAACGTAAACGAAAAGACTACGGAAATATATTAATAGACTAGACGCAGCTTTATCAGATGATACGAAACGAAATTTATCTGTGGTCTCCAACCAAAGAATAAGAAAATATTTTTTCTTATAAAGCCTAGTACGCTGCTGATGCGAAACGAAATTTTTCTGTGATCTCGGAACGGAAAATATCTTTGGAGAGTTTCACTAATTCCAAAATCAAAATCAAACATAAAAGCAAAAAATCAGATAAACCCATGATGTAAGAAAATGATAAACAAAAAAAAAACAAAAATAAAACTCAAATGTCATTTTTCCGCACACAATAAATAGTCTGTATAATTAATTCAGTGCGAAAAAGGAGCGGAAACTTCTCCAAATAATCAGCGTACTGCAAAACGAAACGTTGTGTCATTTTTGTATGGGATTTTTCGTTTCGCATCAGCAGCGTACTAGGCTTAGGTCTCCAACACGATAGTATACAATACTAACGAAAACCACACAATTAATGGTTTGTGCAAACAATTCAGTACGAAAAAGGTGCGTAGACTTCTTCAAATAATCTGCTATATACAATTACAAAAAAACGCTCTTTGAACAACGTTGAACGTACTGAACGTCGCGAACAGATTGCAATTCGTGACGACCAATTTACTTTCTCAAATTTCTCTTATTTTTGAAATAAAAACGCAAATTTTTAGTATCTTAACATTACTACCATTTTGTGTATCTAGTTGTGAAGAATTTAGGCTTATTAAATATTTTAAATCCCATTTTATTCTTTTATTCGTGCGTCGGTCGTTTTTCGCTTGAAAATTTTCCTACTCATAAATTAAATTAAAATTAAACTTTTTAAATTCATGTCATAACATAAATATGAAAATATATATATATGAAAATAAAAAGTCATTGAAACAATTTGTACCAATTTTTGAACAAAGATTTTATTGTAATTTATATATATATGCCTATATACCAAGCAGCCCCCGAAATAATTTTCAATTTTTTTTTCTATAGCTGCATTTGATTATCCACATGATCTGATCTGGATCAGATCCTCATAATAAAACAAACAGGATCACAGTGACAGCCAGTGGTATATAACCATCTCTTTTTGCATTGTGTTTGTATATTTTTCATGTGTTTGCTGGCTTTTTTCTTTGCACTTAAGTTTACACTACGCCGGCTGAATGCTTAAATGCCCCATATACAAAAAAATTATTCCTCAGAAAACGAATTTTAAGGTTTGAAACATAATTTCGTAATTTTGCATTTGAAAATTTCGACCTTTGAATTTTTATATACATGAATGGAATATTTCTTTTTTTAAATTTGAAGTCCTAGGGTTAAAAACATTTATGGTTATTTAAAAAAAAATAAAAGTTTAGAAAAAGTCAAAAATGGATATAGAACCCTTTCCATACGAATGTTAAATCTATGAAAACCAAACTGCAAATTTCCTATGGATATAGAACCTTTATGCTTTTAACATTGGGAATTCAACGATAGCAAAAATAATAATAAAATATAAAATTTCTAGCACTTCTAATTTTTTAAAATCTATTTGTAGTGATAAAAATATAAAACAAAAAGGAATATTTATATAATGGCTTAGCCCTTCCCTATATTACATTGGCTTAATTTTAAGTCGATAAAAAAAGTATGAAAAATGACAAAGTATTTTCACACTTTACAATTAAAAATACCCAACTTGAACTTTGGTTCTTAAAATTTCCTAGAAAAATACATTCAATTTTATTCGGAATTGGTTTAAAAAATACTTCAGCATTCATAGGATTAAGTTTTAGTATTTTTTCACAGTTTTTCAAATTAATTATTTTTGGTTTTTACCTTTTTTGTTTTTATCCATTTTAGTAAAAACAAAAAAAAAATGCTTGAATATTATCGATAAAAACCTTATTAAGAATACTCTAAATGCATTTATATAGTTTGTGAACCTGAAGATATAGAAATAGTCTTATTAAAAATATTTTTTTCCCCTTATTTTTACCTCGTTTTTATTTTTTTAAAAATATTAAAAAAAAAAATATGGCCTTTTTTGAGAAATTATCCTTATAAACACAGCAGATATTACTTAATCAGCCCTGAAAACTATCAAAACCAGAATTTAAGCGTCGAAAACTAATAACCTGACTATTGAAAACATTCGAGTATGCCTATCAATAAAGTAAAACAATATTTCTTACCTTTCATTATCATCCATATTTTTTTTTTAATTTGTTCACCTCCGACCTCCACTGCACGAGAGCACGACATCAACTGAAGTGATCTCGAAAATGTTACTTCTATTTATACTTTTCCAGCTGATTGCACTTTTGTCCATGGATATAGGGCACATAAGCAGGAAAAATGTCACTTGGTTTCAATAGATTGTGAGAGGTTACATGCTCTGTATGCCATCTCATGTGGATATGGGGCAATTAAGCATTGAAAATATATTTGAGTGATGTTTGATCTATATCCAATGCCCATTGCAATGAGGAATTTAAGCATTAGGCGTCTGTTTTTAAAACTTTAATAGAAAAACTGCCCCACCTCGTACAAATTTTGGATATGCGGCAAATAAGCACGAACAGAACCGAAAATATGTGGTCTATGGAGCAAAACTGGTTTCTGTAACTTTATTAATAATAGAGATAGAGCAACGGGAATAGCACCAAACGAAAGAGAACATACGAATTAGTATAACTGCATCTTTAACTCAGTTTCCCGAAAAAGTGGTCTGTGGGGCATTTAAGCATTCAGCCGGCGACTAATAGATCCAGATAAAAAGCAGGATTACATTTTAGTTTTGTTTTTACGTGTTAAAATTTGATCCGGATCACATCATGTGCATAATAAAATGCAACTAATAACCTGTTTAAAAATTGTGCTCCCACTGCACCGCTTCATTCAAAACTGTGCCAATATTAATTTAAGCAGCATAAGTTATTATACCTTAAATATTCATCAAGAACTTTACCTTTCTGTAAATAAAGATTATAATTCAGATTTTCAAAGATGTCCTGCTTTTAAATGTACCCCCCTCTCCCCTAATACTCGCCCAAGGGAATTAATTGCGATTACGTAAATGAATTATTAATATTCTGTTTTGGTTGATTGGTATATTATATGAAGATGTTATAAAGAGCTGACTCAATCAAATTGTGTATCATTTATAAAAATCCTTTCATCAAAGAACCACTTAACAAAAGCTATGGAAATAGAATATATAAAGTCGAAACAAATTTGGCGATCGCCTTACTTTGAATTAAAGTACTCTAGTCTCGGTGAAGCTATTTTTTCAAAACTTAACGAAAGTAATCCTGAACGAGTGCTCGAAGTAAATCAAGAAAGTGAAATAGAATCCACAGTGAATGATATACGGTGTCAAACAATAGCGGTTGCGAAAAATCTTCGAAAGCTTGGTGTGAAAAAAGGTGATACCGTTGTGTTGTACTCTAGATCGAATACAAAAATTACCCCTATAACATTTGCTTGTTATGCGATTGGAGCGCCAGTGAATTTTTTGGAAACAAGCTATCAAGTCGGTAGGTGTGAAAATATTTTGAGTTGTATATGACAGCAAAGTTTAAAATTTAATTTTCTTAAGATGTCATAAGACACAATTTTGAAGTACTAAATCCAACGTTGATAATTTTCGAAGAAGAATTCGAGCATACAATTTTAAGATGTCTCTATGGTCTTCAACTGCCAAAGCTTAAACATACTCTCCGTGTCGATTCTGATGAACTTTTTCATGTTCATTCTGATGCAGAAGATTTTCACCCTGTTCACATAGAAGACCCAAGTCAACATCCTGCCACTTTGTTATTTACCTCCGGTTCCACGGGTATGCCAAAAATTGTAGTTCTTTCACACGCTCTAATGATACAGGGCCTGTACAATAAATGGTGGCCTTTCGAATCGAATGCCATAATCTGTGGATATTGTGATCTTCGCTGGGTTGTTCAAATTCAGATGATGATGCAACCAATTTTCTTTGGTGCAAAACGTGTCTACACATCCCGACCAGAATCAGGTATTGAAGTTGAAGAAAAAAGAGCAATTATCGATAAACACAGGATAACACATTTCTTTGAAGTTCCCATGTACTATCTTGAGCTTCTGGCTTCTGCTGAACGGTCAGAAGACCCAAAGAGTCTGAGCTCCTTGAAAATTGCTTTAGTGGGTGGTGAATTTGTTGCAGAGTCTTTGGTTGATTACTCGCAAAGAGTTATTCCAGATTGCAAAGTTATCAAGTGTTACGGAATGACAGAAGTCGCAGGTGCTGTTTGTACAAATGAACTCACAAACAAGCACGATTTGAACGGCGGAGTCTTAAAAGATGGTTTAATGGTAAAAATCATTGACGATAAGGGTTATTCGTTTGGGCCAAACAAAGCAGGACGATTGTGTTTAAAGTCCACTGCACCTTTTCTAGGATATCTGAAAAACGAAAAGGCAAACAAAATGGCTTTCCTAGAAGGTGGTTGGTATGATACAGGAGATTGTGGGTGGATGGATTCGGATAATTTACTAAACATTGGAACGCGTTATCATGATTTAGTCCGGTCTTCTGGAACAATAGTAAGTTTATATAATATTTCAAATTTTCTTACTCAATTCAAATTAATATCTATTTATTTTAAAGATTGTTCCAAGCGTTGTCGAAAGTATCATCAATAACCATTCGTGTGTTCTTTCGTCTGTATTAGTGGGCCATTCAAGATCTAAGAATTCCAAAGACCAAATAGGAAGTTTGTTTGTTGTTTTAGTGAGTAATCAGACGTTTTCAAATAAAATCGAAGAAGAACTAAGACAACTTCTACGCAATGAACTCACTAATGAACAATTTGATATTATTCATTTCATAAGGTTCATTTCGGAAATACCTTTGAAGACGTGTGGCAAATCTGATCGGAATGCCTTAAAAGTTTTAGCTGATAAACTTCGAAACTGTGTTGAAATTTTTAATTAAATAAAACAGTAAAATAAATTAGTATTTATATTTTATTAATAAGATGTTCAAATGTGTGTTGTTATGTCATCCAGGATTGTGGAATGTAAATTAAAGTTTTTAGCGCCATCCCAAGGAAATTTTAATTTTAAATGTGTGCGTTGGTTGGATTGGTAAGTGTCAATGAGTTTCGATCCCACGTGTCGATTGATCCTTTCAGGCAACCAGAAGCACTAACACTTCAGAATCTGTTTGAACCATTCGATTGGCATAACCCTACCGGATCCGGAATACCAATCAAAAACGCCATAAGTTTTGTCTTTTAACAAAATGGCTTCTTCAAGCACTTATCATTTTTGGCAAGTAATCAAAACTAAATCACAAATAAAAATTCACCCCAATTACATATTATTTGTGTGGTCAAAAACTATGTACTCTTTAATTAAATAGGTGGGAACAAGAAAACACTTTTTCTTATACCCCAAAAGTTTATTTTTATAATGAGAGGATGTACCGGTATCCGAATACATACCATGGATAAAATTTGCCTCCTCATTCCAGAGCCTACGCCAAGAAACTTCCAAAAATCACAATCTCACACTGTAAAACCTTGAACTAAACTATCACAAAAGAACTTTATTGTCTGAGAAGTTGTATACATAGATCACGGAGAACAAATCATGCGAAAAAACATTTAAAAAAAGAGTATTCTTAGAGAACAACAGAAACGAATTTTATTTTCATTCACTTTGGTATTTGTTTTGGTTTAAAGACGTTAAAATGAGCACTTGGCTATTTTTTTTAAATAAAGTTTGCATTATTCACTGATGATGATGATGCCGGTTTTTTTTCCTTACAATATAAAGTAGATTGGGCACTGATGGGAAAATATTTTGATACAGTTAAAAAACGATTTTAGGAGCTTTTCTATATTCAAAAGCCCATTTAATTGCAGAGTAAGAATAAGCTTGAGAACTTTTGGCATCATTGATACAGATCAATCTAAATATATTAATTTAGTATCAATAGATAAACACATCTTTTATTTGCGATAATAGACTTTCCAACAACAAAAAAAGACATAAATAGTGTATTCCTTTATTTATGTCGGATAAAAAATAGAATAAAATGAAAAGACAACAGAGGCAAGAATATCCATGACGGAATAAATAAAGAAACAAAACTAAAAAATATGAATGGCAACCAGTTGTTCGGTGATATGTCAAAACAATGGGATCTTTATTCGTGGTGTTTGGCTGCTTTAGTTTAAAATAATTAAATCCAATGTGAAGGCTTAACTACATAAGCCAAAAAGTACTGAAGTACAAAAGTAAAAATATTTTTTTTACCGCTCGCGCCGCTGTTTTGTGAAAAAGAATACACAAATTTGTTTTAAAACCAAAATTTAAGCTTTCTGCATCATTTTTATAAGTTTTCCAGTCAGAAACACTATCCTAAAATGAGTTTGAAAATTTTCACTTTTTTACTTTTTCTCTTTTTTGGCTTATGTAGTTAAGCCTTGAATTTGCTATAAAATAGAAAAGCTTACGTCAATAATTGCACTGAAAGCGCCTAGTATTTCATTTATTTCGCTCTTCACATGGAATTTAAAGAATGTATACCTGATGTTTGTTTATTTTTGTTGATTGTATTTTTATCAATTTTTGAAATAAAAATTATGCTGATTTTTTACGACTTCATGCAAATATCATATTGATACTCAGTCGTATACCTATCAGAAGCACCAATAAGACAGCATTGGGTTGTAAGTTGTAACAGCGTAGAACTTGAACTTAAACCAAACTTGAACAGAGTTGAAATTGTGGAAATGGAATGACACGGAATGGCTTTGAAAAATTAACTATAAAAACTAAAAACATTACCTATGAACAAAACATTTCATCATTGTACTGCTGTCTATACTAACTGGGAATTAACGCTGACTTATCTTAATCTGAAGTGTAAAATTAAAACAAATAAATATAAAAGTATTTAACATTTAAAGATATATTTGCAAGTTAATGTTAAACCAAACAACCATCAACTAAATGTAAGTTTTCTTTTATACTCTGCCTTAAAATTATGTAGAATTATTTTGTATGTTATAAATTTTTATTTTATTTTTTGTAAATAACAGATCCTCTGAGGTAAAGTAAATCCTCAAACATCTATGTGTAAAAAATTATAACCTAGGTAATTGATAAACAAGTTTTTAAACTAAAACAGAAATCACATCAAAACCAGATATTAAAATAAAATTGCAAAGCTCAAATTAAAATGCAGAGACACAATAGATCCAACAACAATATAATTGCACTAGGATAGGTACTTCCCCAACGTTCCCTGTATACCATGATTATGAACTTGAATAATAGGTTTTTTTTAGAAATAAATAATAAAATATAGGAAAGCAGTTAAGATAGCAAGTGTTAATGAAAATATTATTTAAATATAAATAATTTAGGTGGATATTATCTAAAACGCAATTGATTTAACAATGATATTTGTCTATACGGGCAATATTATAGCCGAACGATTTGATTTAATGCGATTAAACCAAAATTAGAAGGTTTTTCCACAGTATTAAAAGAGATTTACAATAGAACTGTGGGGACTGTAAGAAAAAAAAAACTTTAAATATTTTGGTAAAATTGACGATTGTTTGACAAAACAGTCTAAAGTAAATAAAAAAAGGCTCACAGACTAATAGCCCATAGCTATTTTTGGGTGTGTGTGATGCAAAAATTCACTGGTATTTTTAGATAGGTCTTTACTTTTCATATCCAAATATGTATGCCGTAGTTGGAGCCTTTATCGGTGAAATTCATTATTTTAGTGCATCTGGTAGATGAGCGGTCCCATGGAAAAAGTCTTAGATTGCCATATTATGATATCAGAAGGGAAGCATCTATCAGTGAGGCTATTTTTCTAAATGCTATCACATTTTATTTAGAGACCGGTTTCATCTCATATTTGGGTTCGTCTTGGATGCAGAAGACCTGACAAAGGCCCCAACAACGGAATCCAAGGCTTTCATATTTGCTTATGAAAAGTTGAGATCTATTTAAAAATGTCACTGAATTTTTGCTATCATTCACATAAAAATTTGCTGTGGGCTCTCGGTCTATTAATATTAAGGAACGAGTAGCAGGAGATTTTTTCATTATAAAATTTCATCTTCAACAGCATCTGAGTTCAAAATAGTATGACTCCTCCTGTACTTGACCATTGATGGTTTCATGAGACGAATATTTTTTCGCAGTCGTACAGTTGCCAGAGTCCTTAAAGATCTCAAAATACACAAATCCGCTGGTCCATATATAGTATTTCACCCATTGTTCTGAAGAGGTGTTCTTCCTCCCCCTTTTACGATCGTCCAAATGGTCTTACGTCCATTCTTTCCAAGGTCAGAAACGCTATTTGATCATCAGCTTAAGAGTTATCTCGAAAAACAAAAGCTTCTTAATGACCGACAGTACGGCTTTAGTAGCAATAGGTCCACTGGTGATCTGATGGTATATCTTTACATCGTTTTAGAAAAGGTTAGATTAATGCACTTGATATTCAAAAGCATTTAATAGAGTTTAGCATCAAGCTCTCTTTGTTGCATTAGATATGACCTTTCGGACCGCTAAATACAAGTTGTTTTGGATGGTTTCAAGTCTGATATCCATAAAATAAATGCTCGTGTGCCTCAGGGCTCCGTTTTGTGTCCGACTCTCTTCCTTATTTTCATCAATGATCCTTTAAATTGTTTTCCTGACGATAGTACACTAAGCTTTTCGAATTCTTTCTCAGATTTCTATATCTGTTCTTTGGATGTAGAATTAGAGCGGCAACGTATGATAAGCTCATTAAATTCTGATCTTGAAGGCATTGTTCAATGGGGAATCAAAAACCGCGTAGAATTTAATGCTTCTCCCATCACCCATGCCGCTTTCCATGAGTGGCACCAGCATCGAAGGAACTGAACAGTTTTCAGTTCTCGGTATGTGCATTTTGTGGAATGATCACATATTCGAAGTCACCAAAAATGCAGCTAAGTGTTTAGGTTTTCTTCGGCGATGCAAGAAATTTGTGTCCTTTTTTGATCTGGCTATAATTTATAAGGCCTGCGTAGGTAAAGATCGTATTTTTAAATAGAAGAGAAGTTATCAATGCATATAGCAAAATACAATTCAACATAGGTATACGTAAAATGATTGTCCATATATCATGCGCCAAACTTTTAGAATTCATGTTCAGGACTCTTTCATACATAAAACTATAGATAGATAGATAGATAGCGTTTATTCTTCGATTCCGAATTATGTACAATTCATTATTTTACAAACTAGTGAATAATTAATAAAGACATATGACATTATTGTTGTCTGCCTGAGTGACAATTTTAATACTTTTTTAAATTGCCTACTTAACGTACATACATACATATATATTTTTTTTAAATCATTTTTTCATAAAAAAGTAAATTTTTTTATTTTAAATAGCTTCAATTTTTTTTGTTGGATTTTGCAAGATTTTAATTATATGGACTTTTAGTTTAGTTAAAACAAAATTTGGATTTAAAAGAATTAAAGTGACATAATATGTTAAAAATTGATTTTAAAGGATTTTAGTTTAGTTAAATCAAAATTATGATATTTTTCGATTATTTAACGCATTTTTAATATAAGTTTTAGATTTATTATAATAGCTGCTTTATTAAATAAAAAATAACTGCAATTGGTTAAAAGCTTTCACTAGTTCTTCTTGATCTATATGACAGTGCTTCCTTAAAAAATTCACACTAGACCATCGCCAATCCAGTGTCCATACAGATAACTATAAATCTCTTCACATTGAAACGTACTTTTTCCGATGTACCTAGATCCGTCTTATCTCCTTTAAAACTGTATAGATCCCAATGAAATGCTGAATGTCTTCCCTCGCACGTACATATTGCAAAGTGTGCACATATCATTAGATACCTTCCTATAATTCAGCTTTAAAAGTCCTTCTCTTATTTTGAAAATTATTCCAATCAAGTTTCTGCTGAAAATACTATTTAAGTAATTCCTTTCGTTGAGATTCAGGATGCATTTTGAGTAAAATCTCCTTTCAGTAGATGAACGTGCCCTTTCAATGAATATATATCTTTCATCCTCATCGGTGATCGCAATTACTTTCTGCTGCTAACTGGATCCAATTCTTTACGAAAAGAATCTTTCGCCTTAAGCCTAGTATACAGTTCCTCCTCGAAAAAAAATACATGTACATCTTATGGGAGTGATTTTATCGCAAAAAAAAATGTTTGACGTTTAAAATTTTATTATTCGAACTGTGAACCAAACCTGTTGAAAAAAATTTATATTCACCACGGAAACTTTTTCGCGCAAAACAATGTTGATGACATTGTTTTGTGGAAAAAAAGAGGACAACGAATACAAATTTTTTATTTCAACTCAGATTTTTTTCTTTCGAAGAAAATAAGACATTTATTTCGGTGTGTTGATAGAAAGAAAGAAAATTTTTCTCAAAAAGAAGCGTAGCATATACTCCACCTGCTCGTTCCTCTGTACTCCCCAAACCTAAGCAGAATAAAAAAATTATGCTCTTTGCTTAGTATTGAGTGTTGTTAAATATTTTTTTTCTAATTTGTACATATGGCAGATTTAGATTTGTTAAGTTATTTCTAGATATTTCTCCAGCTTCAAGTTGGGCGTAAATTCCACTTCTAAATAAGTATATGATAAAAACATCTAAGATTTTTCCATCGTACCGCAAACTTTCATTTCTAGCAGTTCTTCAGGAGCCATTTTTAAAAACCATAACCTTGGATATTTCAGTTGAACCTCTAAGTTCCAGATCTTACAATATTCTCCAAATCTATTAATAATGAGTTGTAGGACTTTAGGAGAATCCGCGAGAATGACTATGTCATCTCACATCTGCATACATAATGACTTTAAATCGCATACTACAGAACTCTACTAAATCATCTAAGAAAAGAGAAAACAAAAGTGGGCTTAGACTGCATCTTTGCTTTAGGTATTCCTTGTTCAATTTCTATATTTTCTGATCGTTCCATTCCATCGATTATATATTTCAGGCTACGGTCTCGGTAAAAGCGAATTTAACTCGCGAATTCGTTTAAATCAATTTCTTAATCACATGCTCGTGTTCCCTATCTTGTGGTTAGGGTGATAAGAATAATTTTAATCAAAAATTAATGAAAATTAAATTAATAATTATAAGTTTTTATTATTCTTTATTGTATTATTCATACTTGAATGTCAGTTTATTAGACTTGACCATTCTTTATTCCGTCAATTTCATTGAATTTCTGAACAACAACAACATATACTGAAATTCTAATTCGTAGCCAATTAATGTTTTATTGAGGGGAGGAAAATCAAGTTTCATGTTCTTTTTTAAGGGGGACAAATTGATAAGTATAGGATCACTACGTTTTTCCGCCATCGTTTTCCCGTGTAACGTTTGCCCGCCGATTTGAAATGTAGTTTTTTTGCTACAATCCCGCAGCACGATATCCCGCGGAACGATTGCCTATGAAATTTTCCACAGGATTGGCGGCGGGATAGGCAATACTAATTAGTACTTTTTGACAATACTATTTTGCATTTATGCAATAAATATTTTATGTTTGTTAAAATATTTAATATTTTTTTTTTCATATTAAGCGTTTTTTTTTTATTTTTTTTTTTATTTTCATAAAAAAAAACTACCAAATGATGAAAATAAACTTTTCATACACTCAACCTCGCACCTACCCCAAAGCCTATAGTGTGCCAAGCAGGGGGGTTGCAGGGGGGCAGCATGTCCCCCCATACATACCTCACCTTAACACAAGAATAGACTTTTGTACAAGAAAACTACTATTGAAATGAATTTTGTTCATGCGCTGTCGATTTGTATTAAAAAAAGTAGGAATCGGCGGGCAAACGTTACACGGGAAACTGTGTTTCGGGAAAATGTTTTGCGGGAAAACGTACGCGGGAAAACGTGACACAGGAAAACGTGCCGCGGGAAAACATAGCCCACCCATAAGTATTGATAAAAATTGTAAAAGGGGAATTTAATAGTTTATTTACTTCATATTAAAATACTATTGACGGCATTTTATTCTAAGCAAATTTTAATTCACTTCCAAAAACAAAACTCATAAACAATATTCCGTCAGAAGGGGATCAAACTAAATTATCATAAATAAATGTGTCAATAGGTGACAAGAATGGTTATATTTGAACTGAATAACTAAATAATACAAAATCAGAGATACTTAGATCCAATTCTGTTTTGTTTTAAAAATTAGTTTTTTATTCTGTATAAATGAATTTTTAACTTTTATTTTCTCTCATTTATCAATGGGCTAATGGGCAAATTTTTAATTTCAATCCCCCAAATTTTCGGCGAAAATTTTAAAGCCTTGCATTTTTATAATTCTTTTTGAAGTTTTCGTCTTGCTAACTCTTCTTCAGCAAAATGAAAAAAAAAAACTATAACCTGCGTTCGACAGCATATGGAGTAGAATGAATTTTTCAACTTGTTTCATGTCTCTATACGTGGTAGATTTTGGGATGGAATCTACCCTTCTCGTTCCTACGCAGACATAAATCTACCTGTCTCACTGGTTGTGCCTTTCAGTAAAAAGCCTGTGTAAACAGGCACTAAGGTTATTCTTTTATTTACCTGCAAAACACTGAATTAAACAATACGGGGGGTTTACAGTAGGTATATTTGGCATTACAAGAGCTTGCTATCAAAACACTACAATCCAGGCATAACTTGTTCATTGGTACAATCCATTTCCATTCTTGCCAACAGAAGTAACTCGATGATGTGAGCTAAAAAAAGGTTAGCGTAAGAAATGTGCAAGCACTCTTTTTCCACCAAGGCACCAGCTGCAGAAAATCATCTAGACGATATTCCAAGAAACCTGTTAAAACCTCACCACAGCCTACAAAAGATATTCATCATTTAAGCAAAGATCGTTTGTTAAAAACTAAACTTAATTAAATTAAATTAAATGAATTAAAAATATATACCTACTTCAATTACAATGTTTAATAATTATTAAATTTAATAAAATAAAATATATTGTATATAAAACTTAATGCACACCACACGAATACAAAAGTAGTGAACAGTCACTGTACTCACGACACGCATGTACGAAAAAGGCACACGCTATTATTTTGGAGCAGACTCCATTTTGTCGCTGAGAACATTTTGGTTAGCGTGCACTTGACTTTCGTCTTGCAATCCTATTGTTTAAGTGTAACGTTTTTAATCAAATAAAACACATTTAATTTCAACTAATTTATTTTAGCAGATATAACAACTAAAATGGCAAATAAATATATTGAGTCTGAAAAAATATGGCGTGCTCCATCTCTTGAACTCAACTATCCTAACGTTAGCATAGGACAAGCGATACTGGAAAAGTTAAAAGAAATCGACCCGAAAAAAGTTTTAGAAGTTGAACATGAATCCGGGAAATCACTTACAGCTGGAGAAATTCGTCATCAGACAATTACAGTTGCACAGAATTTAATGCGACTCGGTGTGAAGAAGGGTGACATTGTCATTGTGTTTTCGAAATCGAATCTTAAAATTACACCAATTACTTTTGCCTTATACGCTATCGGAGCACCTATAAATTTCTTTTACTTAGATTTAAAAGGAGGTAAGACAGTTTTTGGTTTGAAGACAATTCAAAATAACAACTCAAATCTTTCAGATGACATCAAGTATTACTTTGAAAAATTGGATCCAACTGCTATTCTTTATGAAGAAGAATTCAAAACTGATATTTTTCTAGCCCTTGAGAAACTGAAGCTTTCAAACTTAAAACATGTTCTAAGTTTAGACTCAGAAACTGAATCAGTTGACGAAGTTCTCTTTAAGCCCACAAATGATACTGAGAAATTCCAAACTCCTAAAATTGGAGATCCAAATGAACTACCTGCACTTCTAGCTTTTACTTCTGGTTCCACAGGAAGGCCAAAAATCGCTATGCACTCTCATTCCATGGTGTTGCTAGGAGTTTACAACAAATGGTGGAATATGGATCCAAAAAGTGTAGTTTGCGTGTTATCAGATCTTCGTTGGATGTGTCAAGTGGAGATGATGCTGCAACCGGTATTTTTTGACGTAAAACGTATATACACTTCAAGATGTGAAAAAGACTTTGACGATGCTTATAAGTATGAATTACTTCACAAAAATAAAGTCACTCATTTCTCTACGGTTTCAATACTACTTCTGCAAATACTTCAAAATGTTGAGAAATCGAATAACTCTTCAAAGTTTAGTCATTTACGAATAGTTTTGTTGGGTGGAGAAGTTGTTACCGACTCATTGATTGAGTATGCAGCAAAAATTGTACCAAAATGTAAGATCATCACTACTTATTCGATGACCGAATTGCATGGAAATGTAGCATCTGACGAAGAATTGAAAGTATCTGGCAAAATTGTTAACGGGGGTATTTTAGCAAATGAATACACTTTGAAAGTCATAGACAAAGACGGAAATAATTTGGGTCCGAACGAAAAAGGTCGATTGTGTTTGAAGTCTAAAGTTCCATTTATTGGGTACTTTAAAAATGACGAAGCAAACAAGAAGCATTTGAAAGAAGACGGATGGTTCACAACTGAAGAATACGGTTATATGGATTCTGATCATTTACTGAACGTTGTAATAAGATACGAGTATCTTCTTCGATATAATGGACATTTCGTAAGTTTTAAAAATGATTTATATTTGGCTATATTTGCTAACTTCTTCTTTTTCTTTTGAGGTTTTCCTACTGAAATTGAAAACATCGTCAATTATCACCCGAATGTATTAATATCTGCTCTCGTTGGATATCCAGATCCAGAGAAAGCAGATTCGGAAATAGGAACTCTTTTTGTCTTGAGAAATGAGGCTAAAAGTGATGACATTGAAGATGATCTACTAGCTTTATTGAGAGAAAACCTCACAATTGAGCAAGCTAAGTTTGTTCGATTTTTAAAAATTGTTGATAAAGTTCCAATGTGCAATTATTCAAAAATTAATCGAACAGCATTGAAAGAAATAGCTGCTATGGAATCCGTGAATTATTTAAGAATTTAAAATAAAAAGGTTACAGTCATTTTACTAGTATAAGTAATTAATAATAAAAAATATAATACATTGGATTATTAAATTATTCAAAAGCCAAAAAACCAAAAAACTTAGTTTTTGTGAAATATTGTAGTTTATGGTGAGTTTTCCTAACCTTTCCATGAATATATAATATATTCTTTAATGTTAAAATATAAGCACTAAATTTATTTACTTAATTTTTAAGAGCGCAGAAAATTGTTTGACTGTGTGAATTAGATTTAGATTTAGAACAGAGCATCGCCAATTCGTTTTTTTCAAGCTGGATTTCAAAAAACACACCATAGGGTTTGCATACAAACTACTAACAAGAATATAATTCACGAATAACGCCGGTAATACCTACAGTTTTTCTGCGCGCCTAAGTTAAGCCCCGAGAATGATTTGGGTTTAGCTAAGCCAAACTAAAGGAATTAGCTATTAGGCGTGTTTTTTTGCAAGCCCGGGGGGAATTGGTTGAAAAAAACGACAGCGGGGATTAGCGCCGCCATGACAGTAAAAAACATGGAGTTTTCATACAAACTATCGATAACATGTATGCAATTCATGCCGGTAACACAGTTTTTCGGTGCGCTAAGTTAAGCCCCGAGAATTCTCCGGGATTAGTTGTTGTTGCATTTAACATGTTAATTGTTTAGCACCGACGCCGTTTTTTTCATCCAATTTCCCCTGGGCTTGCAAAAAAACACGGCTATTGTTGCATTAAGCATGTAAATTTTTCTTTTGAAAATTTAGATTTCGATCTGAAAATTAAGTTCGTGGTGAATTTTTTGTTTTAGTATTATGGGGTATGGTCGTATATTTGTAGGGCTGGTAAACGAGAGCTTAATCTGCGAAAAAATACCGATTTGCAAAATTGATTTCTGATCTAAAAGTTTGTTTTCACACTAGAACCCGAAAAACTGTTAAATTCAATATGTTGACAATTGACATATCCGGATTTGTTAATCAATGAAAAACCCAGTTAGTGTCAAACTACATCTTAAAAGTTAAAGTACATCGCAGCAAGCATTTTGTATGCTGTTTTCTTATATTTACATAGTTTTACGAATATAGGTACATAAAAGTTCAAATTAGCATTTAATCTGTATATTTCAGTAATTCTATCATTATAATACACACGTGGCGTTCCAACTATTTTCGTGATTTTTACCCTGACCTCATTTTATTGTATCTATTTTGTGCATTTTATCTACCATCTTGATTTTGTTTGGCAGACGTTTCATTTTGACCTTTTGGATGACTTTTGTCAGTAATTGGCAGTAGTCCAGGTTAAAGAATTAAATGCAAAAATTTGCTTTTTTTTTAATTTAATAACGTACAGTTGAGTTTTAAGATGGAAAATAGATTAAGTAATTGAAAGATAAGACAACAAAATAAACTTGACTATACATACATAATTGTAATCTTTTCTTGTGTTTACTTTGAAAAAGATTTATTTTTGTCAATCAGATACGTATCTATAGACAATATTAGGTATGTTTTTTTGCAATTCCGGGGCTATTGGTTGAAAAAAATGACAACGGAGATTAGCGACGCTATTCCAGAAAAAGACATTGAGTTTTCATACAAACTATCGATAACAAGTGTGTGATTCATGCCGGTAACATAGTTTTTCTGCGCGCTTAAGTTAAGCCCTGAAAATTATCTGGCTTAAGCTAAGCCCGTTGAAGATTAGTTGTAGTTGCAATTAACATGCAAATTATTTACCACGCCTATAAATTTTGGTTAACTAAATTCTAATGTCAATCAATTTTAAGGTATTTTTAAAGGACTAAAGGGGAAAGTACCGTAGCTAGACATGCGAGCCAGGCCGCAACTAGACAAATAATTCCATAATTGAAAAATATCTTTTCACGTAGCCTAGTACGCTGCTGATGCGAACGAAAAATCCCATACAAAAATGACACAACGAAATCATAAACGGAAAATTTCGTTCTGCTTTTCGTTTTGCAGTACGCTGTTCGAAGAGCGAAATTTATAATTGTAGCAGATTATTTGGAGAAGTCTCCGCTCCTTTTTCGCACTGAATTAATTATACAGACTATTTATAGTGTGACGTTTGAGTTTTATTTGTGTTTTTTTTGTTTATCATTTTCTTACCCATGAAGGGTTTCTCTGATTTTTTTCGTTTACGTTTGATTTTGTTTTTGGAATTAGTGAAACTCTCCAAGGATATTTTCCGTTGTGTTTTCGCAAGCGTTTCGTTCTGTTTGGAGATCACAGAAAAATTTCGTTTCGCATCAGCAGCGTACTAGACTTAAGGTTGTAAGTGAGTGAGTATAATGAAATAATCTTATACATTTCAAATTTGAGTTATTTTTTACTGACCAGTAATTATAAAAAAGTTGGTAGGTGTAGGTTACAAAAATTAACAACATTCAACATATCTGGGTAAAAAATTATTTTATAAATGTAAACTTCTTTGTTTCAAATATATGTACATCAATTACTTGTGTCGATGAATTGACATTAAGGCTAATCCAGTTGGCGTGTTCAGAAAAATGAGATCTCAGAGATTCTTCTCACTCAAAAAGTGAGCAAGCGAATCCAAGATTTTTTTTCCTCAGAGTTTTGACAGCATACCTGAGAAATTTTGCTGAGGAATCCTGTTCAGGTAGCTGAGATTGTTGAGATCTCCGATATCTCATTTTTCTGAACATGCCTAGTAAGTCGTCTTCATATCATCGTCGAAAACGTTCTATCTGATGTAAATGTTAATACTGGCAAAGTAATTGCCAAAATTTTTAAAAGTTTATCTACAAATATGTGTCTCCAAGAGCTGTTATTGCGTTCTTTGAAGGCTGTGTTTCTAGTTGTTAATGACATTTTGTCTTCCACAGCAAAAACTCAGCCTTCATGGTATTCCAATTCCCAATCCAAAAATCTTCATAAAATTAAAAGGTTTTTGCGTTCAATTTTGTTTCCCTTGTCCAAGTATTGAAGGGATCAAATATACAATAAGAGAACAGACTTATATGGTCCTCGAACCGCGTTTCAAACTTTCAAGAGACGAAGTCGTCTAGAAGAGGAATCATAACAAATAAAATAGTTTTAACTGGCTGAACACAATGCGACGGAGCCGCAGCCGGAGTCGGATCTGGAACATCTGTCTTCTATCTGATGTAAATGTTAATACTGGCAAAGTAATTGCCAAAATTTTTAAAAGTTTATCTACAAATATGTGTCTCCAAGAGCTGTTATTGCGTTCTTTGAAGGCTGTGTTTCTAGTTGTTAATGACATTTTGTCTTCCACAGCAAAAACTCAGCCTTCATGGTATTCCAATTCCCAATCCAAAAATCTTCATAAAATTAAAAGGTTTTTGCGTTCAATTTTGTTTCCCTTGTCCAAGTATTGAAGGGATCAAATATACAATAAGAGAACAGACTTATATGGTCCTCGAACCGCGTTTCAAACTTTCAAGAGACGAAGTCGTCTAGAAGAGGAATCATAACAAATAAAATAGTTTTAACTGGCTGAACACAATGCGACGGAGCCGCAGCCGGAGTCGGATCTGGAACATCTGTCAAAATATTAAATACACACAAAATCAATGCTACGAACCGGATGGAATGGAACGCAACTGTAGACGGAGCTTGCAGTCGGAGCCGCAATGGTTTGTGAACTTACAGCACTTTTGGCGTTTTAATTTATATGAAGAAAAAAAGAGCCGGAAAAAATATTGAAGTTTTAAGTGCTTATTTCTGTGGCAAAAAGGAAAAACAGCATAAGTCTCTTTTTGCAAGTTTTCAGGAGAACAATTTAAATGTTTCTTTTGCGATTACAAATAGGGTAAACAACTTATGGACGAAGTGTTACAGTTCATAAACCGTAAGAGATAAAAGAACGAACAAAATATGACAGTATAGATTCGCATATTGCGCATCAGATAGTCCCCTTTCACACAAGGAAACAAGTTGCTGGAGATTTTTTGACATTTTCTTTTAATTTCCAATTCCCACCAATCGTAGACCGTTCATTCCTCTTACTTGGTGCCCTTCTCTCCTAAAAACTGAAAGTTGCTGGAAACTGAGTTTCCTTGTGTGAAAGGGGGCATACTGTGATAAACTCAATTTCGTCATAAGTCGACTTATGCTGTTATTCCCTTTGGCCACAGATTTGTTTCGCGATAAAAATTATTAATTAAAAGAAAAATATTGGAAATTAAAAAAGTAAATTTATCTCGTGGCTGTGTTTTTTTTTTCTTTTCTTTAAAATAAATAAAAAACACTACAACTCATTGTGGGCAGATAAAAAATGAAGTACGACATTTTTTGAAAGCAGTTGCAGCTGCGGCTCCCATTCCAGTTGTAGCAGGGCATTGTGTTCAGCCAGTAAATTGGCCCTATGCTGCTGCCTCGAAACTTTTGTGGAATTTTTAAGGTTTCAGTTTCATACACAATATTAAAAAAAGGCCTTGTGCAGTCTCAAAATTTCTCGTATTTTTTTAAACAAACATATTTGTCACTAGCTTTACGTGGTCCATGAACTGACACTACTTCACAAGAGGATTGCAAAATTTTACACAGTGACTGTATGTACCTACGAAAACAAAATTCTCAAGCAGCACAAGCTTATTATAAAATGACTGGCCAAAACTGATTTAAAAAAACAAGTCCCTTTAGATGGGGTTTCATAATCTTTATCAGTAATCAGTATTCAACTCCTCCAAAGTGTGCGCAACGCCTTTAAAAATTTCTTTAAACTATAATTAAATAAATAATTTTTTTAATGTTTTCCAGCAACAAATGTGTCAATTGTGTACGTTTTGTCGATAGTTTAAAAAAAGTTTCCAACCGATTTTACTATGCCAATCGTATTGCCAATATGCGAGGTCATTGAGCGAGGTTTAATGAATGTGCACTGCAATGAACACCATTAAAACCACCTATTCCTCATACCGGACTAAAGGTATCACAAATATGGTTTCGTTTTTGATTTAAAACAAGAAATTTGTTTGAAAACTCAACGTATTACAATATACATGCTACTTATTCTTTAGAATGAAAAAAAAAAAAATGGTTGTAAGAAACAAGATTATACTGGGTTTTTTCTTGTTGGTTGTTACAGCAAATTGTGAAATCTAGAAATTTCAAGCTAATACGCGGGGCACAGGGGCACCGATCTGCTTTGCCCTCGTTCATATACTTTATAAAGCGCTATATAGTATCGCCCCAGCGAATCAATTAATAATTGTATCACCCTATCAAATACAATATTCATTTAATATTTGTAATTATTCAATAGGAGAATATTTACTGGGAAAACTGCAGTCATCCTTTCATTTAAAGGATTATAAATTTTTTAAGTTTAAAGTTTGTTCGTGAACTACCCTCCTTTTCCCCAAATTTAATTAAACTAACAATTTTGTTGTTATTTTTATGGTCGTGCACTGTTATATTCAAATTAAATTATAAAAGAAAAATTAGAATGAGATAAACTTAACTTACTCCAATTAAGTATCGACGTTTATAAAATATTTGTATGAATAAATAAAAATAATTTATAACCTGACTTTCATGGAAAAAATTTTGTATTAAAATATAAATAATCTATCTGATGGATGTTATCTTAAAAGCAATTAATAAACCAATAATATAAGATTATTCTGATGAATTTTATTTTATTTGATTCATCAAAAAATAAATAAAGCCACAGTATTTAAATGGAATTAGATTAGAACAGTGCGTAGAAGGTATACAGTCCAAAAGGAACTATAACGATTTTGGTAGTAATCTTATTTTAATTAATTTTTGTTAGTCAATTTAAATATTTTTGGAGTGTTTACAGATTTTTGTTGTTCATTTTTTACTTAATTAAAATTAATTAAAAGTTAAATAGTCTTCAGTTAAGTTGGTTTCTCTTAGGCCCAATTTGTCCATCAGTGCGATATTATCTGGATTTACCCCCGATTTTCTTAGGTCGATCCACATGAATAATTCTATATATGTACATATACTTCTAAAGTTAACTGTAAATAAATTTATGTCCAAAGTTAACTAACTCTGATTTATCTCACCACAGAAAAAGTGGACGTTAAATCTAAAAATATTTAGCATCAGAAAGTAAATTTCAATTTTGCCAGTGATTTTAGTGAAATATTGAAAAAATTGTACATTTTGGAAAATTTCCTGATACCTATTATGATTGTGTAAAACCATAATAAACTGCAGTGAATAAGAAACATAAGTGCATTGTTTTTTTGTACATATTATAATATTGATACAGTGTCAAATCGCAAATTTGAAAAATTTAGTTCGTTGAACTTTACCCAGGGTTGACCCAGCTTTTCTTGAAAACCCCAAGAATTGTAAAAAAAACCTTGGTTTTTCGGTTTTGAAAGTGCTTTAAAGTGTTTTGTTGACATTCAACACAAGAAAAAAGAAGGTCTATGCTCAATAATTAAAACATACAATTTGTTTTAAATTAGTTCTAAAAATGAATTAAAACAACTTCAAGCGTTTTTATTTTTATCTTTCAATTTTTCTTTTAATTTCTATTTCAAAATTTAGCAATTACCTTCAGCAAGCGAATTGATAACAAAATTATTGCCTCACAACTCATGTCACTTTGGCAGTTTATTCGTTACCTGAACTCGCCACAACATTAAACCTAGGTCCGCTTCAAGGCGAGTTCAGGGTGACCAGCGCGGTAGGAACATAGGGGCTAGGGGGGGGGGGGGCTTAGCCCCCCTGGCGTTTGCATTGCCCCCTCAGGCACTTTCATTGCTCCCCCCTAGGCGTTTCCATATCGCCCCACTAGTTTTTCACGTATATGAAACCTATACTAGAAAAAAGGACACAAATTAAAAGACAATAAAAATTAAGATAATGTGAACTGCGCTCACAATTTTTATTTTTTCATTTAACAATAATATTTATTTATTCTTTTTTAAATAATTGCACTTTTGCGATTTTTTAGTGCACTGAATCTTAAAATAACCATGTCCAGGTCTAACAAATCAAGTCGCTTGTTCTCGAATGCCAGAAAAGATAAATTATTTAGTTTCTCAGTCGACATGCTAATACGTTAAGGCCGCATGGTTGTTGTATTCGAGTGTAGGCATTGACGTATTATATTAGGGGTTTTTCTTGTTTGGCCCCGAGCGTGGCACTGAGCTGTCAAAAAGAAAACTACATAATACATATATTACTTTTTAACTAGGAGCGCTCCGAGCTCTCAACTTGCATTTCTTTTTTAGCTCAGAGCTCGACCGGGGCTCGCTCGATTAGCTCGGAAAAAAATAACCGAGCACATCGAGCACAAAGCTGAGTGCGGCTAACTTCATACAATTTTCATGTAATTTGACAGATATGAGAGTTCAGTGCTCAATTGAGTTTTTTAAATAGATCGGTGCGCTTAGGTCACGCACTGTTCGGAGTGAGCTCTATTCGCTCAGAGCCCGGTCTGTGCCCCGCTCGGGGTTGAAAAAGAAGAACGCCTATTATATGTACTGCTAGTTACTTGTCACTTCCATAAATTTTTTGCAAGAAAAATGTTCCAAGAAATCTCAGCGCTTTTGGGACTGAGCGGCCACATTCGTTACTAAATAGACGGCAAACACTAAAAAAAATCATTAAAATTCAAATATTTAAGAAGAACCGACAGTAAATGGCATTTGAAAAAGTTCGGTTTTTATTTAAATTGAATAAAAGACATCTTTGTTTTATTTTTTTTTGGTTTATTGGCCAACGAATTGAACAAAATTTTAAAATTTTGATCGAACTCACTTTTTCTGATCTTTCCCATTGGTTTTTTTTGGCAATATAGGGCATTATTACCTTACAATATACATCAATAATAGTGTATATTTGGCTGCTCGTAATGGCGAGTTTCATGGCATGACCACTAAGACCCAAGAGCGCTGCTTTAAATTGGAATACTAGTGAAGTTGGTTACTAGCAGTCCATGTATGTATATTACGTCAATGTATGTAGGTATCTGTGTTCACTGTTCATTCTGTTATCAGGTTATCTGAAGGTTGGTACTACCGAATGTGCTGGCGAATGACAATTTTTTAGAAATATGACGTTAAATTCGTAAAAAAATCGCACATGAAAGTTCCAGTAATTGGTATTACTATCTATAGATTATCAATTCTATCTACTCATGAATGCTTCGCCACGTTCGGTCCAAAGGAACATGGCTTTTAACACCCCAACTAATTAAAAATGCTTACTTATCTTATTAAGTTGCTAGGACGTTGGTTAATTCAATGGCTTTTGAGAATGGGTCCTTGAAATGATTGGTATAAAATACTATTCAAACTTTCTAGAAGAGATAAAAAAAAAAATCCTAATAACATTATAAACAAAAAAACTGAATTAATTTGAAGAAAACATTTTTGAGGTATGTAGATAAAATGTTGGTAACTTATTTTACTTAACTTCGTATTCATGATGGTAGAATGTCTGGATTGATATAGGAATGGGCATTTATTTCAGAGATATCTCCAAAAAATCTGCTACAGTTATCAATAACAGTCGTCGAAAAGCGTACAGTACTCAAATAATGAACTTATTAAAGAAATTTATTCCGTTTAGAAAGTGACTTCCCATTAGTACCCCCTTGGAAACTATAAACCAGATGTTATACTTTTATATAAGAAGATTTTCGAAGACTTTATCAGATGTTCGATAAATAATAGTAGGCGTGTTTTTTTGCAAGCCCGGGGGGAATCGGTTGAAAAAACGACAGCGGGGATTAGCGACGCCATGACAGTAAAAACATGGAGTTTTCATACAAACTATCGATAACATGTATGTAATTCATGCCGGTAACACAGTTTTTCTGTGCGCTTAAGTTAATCCCCGATAATTCTCTGGGATTAGTTGTTGTTGCATTTAACATGTTAATTGTTAAGCACTGACGTCATTTTTTTCATCCAATTCCCCCCGGACTTGCAAAAAAACACGGCTAGTGTAGATCAAAATTGAGCCATTCGCTCTCGAGATATTCGAGTCGAAAAAATTTTATTTTATTAGTTTTTATTAATATAGTGTTGTTGCTTTTAAAAAAATTTCAATTTAATGATTTTACAAACATTACGAGTTGTTGACTACGTCATTGTGTGTGTAGAATTCATATTTGATATTCGAGCCGAAACACATATTTCAACAATTTTTGTCAGTTTTTTTGTCATTCTCATATCAATTCTTCAATGCGTCATTATTACGTGTAGAAATTGAGTCGAAGTCGATAGCATTTTTTGTTTTCGATATAGTTGATACGAATGACATTTTGCAACTTTTTGTTTTTAAAACCGCAAATTGAATTTTGTTGAAATGTTAACATATTTTGAACTATACTGTGAGCGAAATAGAAATCTAAGTATTTCTTTTTCATTTTTTTCAGTCCACTTTAGCAGACATTGGCTCAGAAAAAAAAACTTAAATGGCAAATGAATACATTGAGTCTGAAAAAATATGGCGTGCTCCATTTCTTGAACTCAACTATCCTAACGTTAGCTTAGGAAAGGCTATACTGGAAAAGTTAATAAAAATCGACCCGAAAAAAGTTTTAGAAGTTGAACATGAATCCGGGAAATCACTTACAGCTGGAGAAATTCGTCATCAGACAATTACAGTTGCACAGAATTTAATGCGACTCGGTGTGAAGAAGGGTGACATTGTCATTGTGTTTTCGAAATCGAATCTTAAAATTACACCAATTACTTTTGCCTTATACACTATCGGAGCACCTATAAATTTCTTTTACTTAGATTTAAAAGGAGGTAAGATAGTTTTTGACTTGAAGACAATTCAAAATAACAACTCAAATCTTTCAGATGACATCAAGTATTACTTTGAAAAATTGGATCCAACTGCTATTCTTTATGAAGAAGAATTCAAAACTGATGTTTTTCTAGCCCTTGAGAAACTGAAGCTTTCAAACTTAAAACATGTTCTAAGTTTAGACTCAGAAACTGAATCAGTTGACGAAGTTCTCTTTAAGCCCACAAATGATACTGAGAACTTCCAAACTCCTGATATTGGAGATCCAAATGAACTACCTGCACTTCTACCTTTTACTTCTGGTTCCACAGGAAGGCCAAAAATCGCTATGCACTCTCATTCCATGGTGTTGCTAGGAGTTTACAACAAATGGTGGCATATGGAGCCCAAAAGTGTAGTTTGCGTGTTGTCGGATCTTCGTTGGATGTGTCAAGTAGAGATGATGATGCAACCGGTTTTTTTTGACGTAAAACGCATATACACGTCAAAATGTGAAAAAGACTTTGACGATGCTTATGAGTATGAATTACTTCACAAAAATAAAGTCACTCATTTCTCTACGGTTTCAATACTTCTTCTTCACACACTTCAAAACGTCGACAAATCGAATAACTCTTCAAAGCTTTGTCATTTGCGAATAGTTTTGCTGGGTGGAGAAGTTGTTACCGACTCACTGATCGAATATGCGGCGAAAATTATGCCGAAATGTAAGATAATCACTTGTTATGGCATGACCGAATTGCATGGAATCATTGCATCTGACGAAGAAGTGAAAGTGTCTGGAAGAATCGTTAACGGAGGCATTTTAGCAAATGAATACATTTTGAAAGTCATAGACAAAGACGGAAATAATTTGGGTCCGAATGAAAAGGGTCGATTGTGTTTGAAGTCTAAAGTTCCATTTATTGGGTACTTTAAAAATGACGAAGCAAACAAGGAGCATTTGAAGGGAGACGGATGGTTCACAACTGAAGAATACGGTTATATGGATTCTGATCATTTACTGAACGTTGTTATAAGATACAAGTATCTTCTTCGATATAATGGAGATTTTGTAAGTATTGAAAATGCTTTATATTTGGCTATATTTGCTAACTTCTTCTTTTTCTTTAAAGGTTGTTCCTACTGAAATTGAAAACATCGTCAATAATCACCCGAATGTATTAATATCTGCTCTCGTTGGATATCCAGATCTAGAGAAAGCAGATTCGGAAATAGGAACTCTTTTTGTCTTGAGAAATGAGGCTAAAAGTGATGACATTGAAGATGATCTACTAGCTTTATTGAGAGAAAACCTCACAATTGAGCAAGCTAAGTTTGTTCGATTTTTAAAAATTGTTGATAAAGTTCCAATGTGCAATTATTCAAAAGTTAATAGAACAGCATTAAAAGAAATGGCTGCTGTGGAGTCGGTGAATTATTTAAGAATTTAGAATTAATTTGTTTAAAAATAAAAAATAAAATTTCTGAATAGTTTTATTGAACTAACCACATAAATGAAATATTTAGTGCTCGTATATTTCCTAATTACTGAATTTAATGAACTAATAAGAAATAAAGAAAAATATGTGTTTAAAATTTAAGTATGCTGTAGACAATAGATTTCGAAGCCTCGGAACCGATGTCCGATTGAACTCAACATTTCAGGATTGTATCTGAGAATGTTTCTTTGAAGTTTGTCAAAATCGCTTAGAAAGCTTATGTCTTGGGTTCTATTGAGCGGATAACCAAGATTGAAGTCTTTAATGTTAGAAATAATAACAGAGTTTTTAATGTAATGGATTTAAGTTGTTATATTCCTGATACAATAATTGAAAAATAAAATGCAATTTTGTACCTCCCAGATCTACCACAGACGGAGGAAAAACAACTACCAGACTTTTGAATTCAATCACTTTTTACTTATTAACCTACATTAGTCCGGGGAAAACTGACCTGAACCCAAATTATCGATATATAATACATTTTGATGGTTTCTATATGAAAAAAGCGTGCTGAATCCGAAAATGTCGGGTATACTTTTCAGATCCTTGAGCGTTTTGAGATATGACGTCATTAATAAAGAAAATATGGAAAAAGGCTCCAGCTGGTGTGCATTACGGAAAAATTTTAATTGACATGCAGATTTTATGATTCCCCAAATGCAAAAATATTTTTTTTCGATTTTTTGGGGGAGGAGTTCACGAGTAGGAAAGGATATGGGTACAAATTAATGAAAAATTCAGCCTTTGGAACTAGGTCGAGTAGGGTATCGTTTCCATGTATTTTTAATGCTTAATCAAATGGTACCACTCAATTTTTGTTGGAAACACTTTTTACGAAATTGTTAATATGACGTCATCATTTACGGACTTCCGACAAAAGCCTGCAACTGGTGCATTATGGAAAATTTGGATATACATTAATTTGATACTAGAAATGATCTTATGAGTCTCCAAATACAAAAATAGTTTTTCGATTTTATGGGGGAGGAGTGGAAGGGTACGAAATCAGAGGGGGTGCGAATGAATGAAAATATCAACTATAGGTCAAGTGAGGTATTTTTGCCATTTATTTTTAAACGTTGAATCGAATGAATTCAATGGCAATTCAATTATTTTTATCTTTCAGCAAAGGATAGAATAAAGTCGCGTATAAGGTGCGAAAATAGCTTTAATGTGAAAAAGATTAATCTACCATTCAATATTAAAAGACTTTATTGAAAAGTTATAAATTTCCAACAACATCTTCATAAAGACTCTTTTAATTTGTTCTAAAAATGTAATTCATCAAATACAAAACCTTTAAAAATATTAAAAAATTATTCAACTAAATGGACCATGAACTAATTGACTCAAGGCACGTATCAAACAAAAGAAGTCCATACATTTCGATGGTCAAATGTCAACGTTGGCTATAATCTTAGTTCATCGAAAATAATAGCTTGTCTGTTTAACGAAAAACAAGAAGTATTTCGAAATAAGGTGCTTATCACAAATGGATTATCCAGAGTCTGCAGACCTGATTAAGAACTTCCCTGTTATGCACTTACAGACGACAGCAATAAGTGCTCCCAGTATCACGACACAAGCAAAGAGGTAGTTGAAACCTCCCCACGCTATACCAGTCACCATAGAGGAAAGACCCATATGGTATGATGATGAATGCTTATACCTGATAAAGGTGACAAAAGATGCACATGCAAAAATGCTACTGGGCAAAATAAGGACGGCGAGACTAGAATAGTAAGCTAGGAGAAGTAAGAAGAAGAACTTGCGTGAGAAGAGTATGGATGCTCAATGCTGCCTCCTAGTTCGCAACCGAAACAATATCTGGAAGTTACTGCTACTGTAGGGTACTATAGGGCTCGAATAGAGCAAGTAATAGGGTGAGAATGACCAATGAAGACCAGTTTCACCATGCAGTATAGATGAGCTAAACTAAGATAAAAAATCGCCAGTTTCGATGGCTTACCAGCGAATGTGCATACATAAAATTATCAGCGAAGTATATCGGTAGAAGATACCGAAAAAGAATACTTTACCTAATCTGCTTCCAAACATGCACGGTGATGTGATATCATGTCATTTCTCCAATTTCGTTTTGTAGCAGATAGGGTTCAGGGCAGGCATTAACAAGGAAGACACTTTCAAAAAACAAACATCTGTCCGCCGGACAAAAAGTCACTATTGATATCAGTAACTTGGAAATAGTTAAGGAGCTCATCTACCATCTAACCCGCACCAGTTAATTTCAGGGTGAGTTAGGAAACCGGTGTTCTAAGTTCTGATGAGAGAGAGGGTTCAAATCTCACGCGTAGAACCAAGTGCACTCTACACATAAACTCTAATAGTAATACTGAAAACAAAATAAAAAAAGGGATTCACCCCTCGTCCAAAAAATCGAGAAACTATTTTTTGTATTTGGAGACTCCAAAAATCTGCACTTCTAGTGTCAAATTAAAATGTAAAATACAATTTTTCGTAATACACATCAGTTGCAAATTTTTGTCAGAAGTTCGTAAATGATGACGTCATATTAAAAATTTAGTAAAAGTGATTCTATCGAAAATTGGGTGGTACCATTTAATGCAGCAATAAAAAAAATATATGGAAACGATACCCCACTCGACCTAGTTCCAAAGGCTGAGTTTTTCATTAATTCGTACCCCCTCTTCTTTTCTACTCTTGAACCCCTCCCAAAAAAAATCGAAAAAAAAATATTTTTGCATTTGGGGAATCATAAAATCTGCATATCTAGTGCCAAATTAATGTTAATCACAATTTTGCCGTAATGCACACCAGCTGCAGTCTTTTTACATATGTCCTTTATTGATGACGTCATATCTCAAAACGCTCAAGGATCTGAGAAATATACCCGGAATTTTCGGATTCAGCACGCTTTTTTCATATAGAAACCTTCAAAATGTATTGTATATACCGAAATTTTGGGTTAAGGCAAAAAATCCATTTTTTTCTCGGACTAAATTCACAATTTGGTTTTACTTTCAATGAGCAAATTTGTTGTCACCTCCCTGAGACTATTAGAATTGTTTTTTTGAACGCACTGAAAAATTTTAAAATATCAATAGTTAAAAGTTCGACAACTCTGTGTGGACAACGTTTTTGAAAACATCATAATATTATGTGACATCGTACTCGTAATTCTTATTATTTTGATGTTGTTTTAAATGAAAATACCAATGAAACGTTTTTATCTCGACGCAGCGTCATCGACGTGTGTGTGCGCTGTACTCAATTTATTTGTGAGTACTGTAAGACGCAAAGGCGGTGCCGCTGCGGTACCGCGGCGTGGCGTCAAAAAAACGCTTGTGTGCACCGGGCCTATGATTGACATTTAAAGTGTAGGGTGTTTGTCACTATAAAGCTAAGTACAGACGATTGTCAGATCTTACAATATTGTCAGATCTGTCAGTAAAAAAACCGTAATGTCTTACAATCGTCTGAACTCACAATTTTGTCTGACAATATTGTCAGAAACGTCATTGTCAGACGACAATCTGACAAAAAATTGTCAGGTATCTTACAATCGTCTGAACACACAATTTTTATCATTGTCAGTCGATTAGGACATTGTCAGACTCATTGGTCATTGTCAGTTGTTTTTATTGAAAACATCTTACAATTGCTAACAATTTCTGCATTGTCCGAAATGTTAATGAGTTGGTTAAAGAGAAATAAAAAAAGAGCTGACAATCAAATTGTCAGACTCTGGGAAGAAATCTACCAACCGTGTGAACAGATAATTTTTCATTGTAAGAAATTTGTAAATTGTCAGCTAATTGTTAGCTTTTGTCAGACCATTGACAGTTCTGACAATATTGTAAGATCTGACAATCGTCTGTACTTAGCTTAACTAAAAAACTGCATGCCTCTTATTTGGTAACTCGATGATAGCTCGTCCTGTGGTGGGATCTTAAGTGGTCTCTACACTCTAGACCAGCGGTTCCCACCCTTTTTTATTCGCGGATCACTTTTCAGGCGAGAAATTTCTCGCGGATCACTTGGTTTCAGATTATGAGTGACAATCTAAATAATTGTTTCGTCTTAATATAATACCTATAGTAATGATTAACTGTTATGCGTAAGTACTAAAAAATAAGGTGTATTATAAATGGGCAACTCCAAAACAATTTTTCTGAGACTTTCACAAAATAAAAAACAATGACGCGACGCTACATGCAATATATTCCACGATCAAAATATTAGAACAAAGTGTTTGAAATATAAAAAATAATACCAAATGGGTAAATATATCCGGTTTGTAAGAGTATTCAAACACAGCTTTGTTTTCTTAGGGCCTAAAATACTAATGAACGAAATCGGAAATACTATAAACAAACTGTTTTTAAAATTGTATTTTGTGTTCTCAAAATAATTTGTTAAGATGCTTCTTTCAGTACAAAAAATAGGAAAAATATCTATACAAATACATAGTATGTTTGTACATAGATATATCCACGGCCGTCTTACGACACTCACGGGAAAGTCAATTAATAAAAACGCGAAAAACAACAACAACAACAACATTTTTATTTAGTGACTTTATTCGTTTTGTTAGCCGCCATTTTCAATTTTTCAGTTTTGGAAATAATATATAAATACGTTCCGCTACAGATGGCAAAGAAGTATAATATTATCTTTATAGCCACAGGTTTTTAGTTGCGATGTATATACCTATCTATAGGTCTTATACATATAAGGAAGTGACACAACCCAAGCCAGTTCACAACAGTACTGATTATGTAGGTAATTTAACTTTTAAGATGGCCTTTCAATGGGTATATTTGGGGCACAAAAATTTTTTATTTCTTATATTTAATGGCGAAAAACTATTACATATAACGAGATCAGTAAAAATGCAGTTTATAACGTTTATTAAAATAATTGTAACAGTGTATCCCTTTTAAGAGAGGTCGTGCATCAACGTGCTTCGCCCGAATGTTTTTATACCTGTTAAAAGTTGAAATTTAAATATTTTTTTTGTGGGAACTGGGAAGGTCTTGCAAATTGTTATATTATGGTTAAGACGAAACTGCAGTTATAAAGAAAATAAATATAAACAATGAATTGCGTTTACCATATGCTTGCTGACGTTGGTGTTGTTGATATGATTTGTAGCTGTCAGTTCACTTTCAAGTTATCGCAAGCTATTTATTTTTTTATTAACTACGGTAAATCAATAAAGAATTGTTTGTTCAAGTGTGCTTATTCTTAAAGCTTATTCAAATCATTTTAACTAACATTCAAAAAGAATCGCTTAACTCCTTCAAGTGTAAAGTTTATTGAAAAAAAAATAACAACACCAAAACGCGGATTTATAATTTAATTAAAATATTAAATACTATAGGAAATTCTTAGTGTGGAACATTTTCTTTTTGATTTTCTGATAATTTGCTCTGTCGAACGACCGTCCTCGGTGTACCACAATACACAAATCTAAGGTAATATATTGCGCAGGTTATCAAAGTTGAAAGTGTCAAAAAATTAAAAATGGCTGTTCGAGTGCCCACAGGAACTCAGCACGCATCATTAGAAACAAAAAAAATATTGAAATTAGGCAAGTAAAGGGGCACTAGATCCACCATTACAAAAAAGGAAAACGCTAAAGATAATGGCGCAAAATTTTAAACAGTTCTCGTTTAAGCAATAAACCCGACTCTAGTTAAAATAGTCGTTTATTTAAAAATTCTTGTTTAAATTTTTCTTAATTTTAAACACATTAAACAACTCTTCTAACTAAAGAACGTGTTTAACAAAACGTCAGCAAACTTTTGTGAAACACGCCTAATTTTGACAGCTGAATAAATCAAACAGAACGAAAAATTAAAAAAAAAAAACAAAAAGAACCCAATCTGTAATTTTGCGAGCTATAGGAAAGTGTTTCGAGATTAAAATTTCGAGTTAAAATAGTGAAAATACTAAATAAAAAAGTGAAATAAAAGTTAACATAGTGAATAATTGCAATACTTTATAAAAAAAAATCAAAACAACATGAGGTGCTGCGTTAAATCGTGTAAAAACCCCTATAATATGGAGTTTTTAAATTTTTCTTTTCACGAGCTGATTGTGTCTCATATTCCACATAAAGTAATGTGAAGTGATGTTTTTTAGGCTAATACATTATCTGAGAATACTTTTCAATTGATATTTCTTAGCATTTTGCTTTAAAAAAGTAAATTATTTGAAAATAAAAATAAACTTCAATCACGGGAATTAGCTGAACCCCATCTGTGAAAATTGAAATTCTCGTCCAGGGTACCATTAGTTTTTGTTGGTGATGGCAAGGCGCTCAAATCCATTGAGCGCCCGTAGTGCAGAGTAATTTTACTTACTTTATGTGGAATATGAGATACAGCTTACCTGTGAAATGAACAAAAATTACACTGCTTGTTATAGGTGTTTTTAAATATAGGTGCAGTATTTAACGCAGCACCGCGTGTAGTTTTCTATTTTTGTACATTTTTGTATTGCATGTAATCACTTTAATTACTTTTAGGGCCAGTTTCACAGTGCACACTTAATAAAATTAGTGGCACTTAATTTTCCCATTTTGGCACTTAAGCCGCAGTTTTACTACCTGAGTAAGTGGAACTTAAGTGGCCAACATGGGAGACTTAAGTGTCACTTATTCCGATAAGTTTACACTGTGAAATTGGGAATTAGTTTTCCATATTCGGCACTTAAGTGACACTTACTTCACTGTGAAACTGGCCCTTATATTACTTGTTTCTTTAATTTACTAAGCTTTTTTACTATTTTAACGATTTAAAATTTCAAAACAATCCTAAAACAAAACAGATCAAAATTCCTTTGGGCGCATTTAGCTGTTTAACTGCACGCCTTCCCTGTGTGGATGCATGTGTTTGTGTAACTCACACTCAAAGTGATAATTTCTCACAGATAAAGCATACTTTAAAAAGACAGAGAAGCGTTTTGCTGGTTTTAAAGTTAGAAGACCTCTTTAACGCTAAAGTATACTTTATGTCGTTTAAAATTTACAAAGAGCCGACTCTCATTCTAAAGTTATTATTAAGAGCCGACTCCCATTTTAAAGTAGATTTAGAGCCGCGTTAAAATGTTTAAAATTTTGCGCCAATACCTTTAAGAGGCCTTTTCTTATATTTGAAGAAACAACATTGATTCGCTCTACAATTTCACGAAGTTGTTTGTATGCGTAAGGCAATAATTTAGAAAGCATATGAAAGAACCATTTATTGTCTTTCAATGTGTGGAACCAGTTTTTGAATAGTTGGCACACAGCAAAAGATATTTAAAAAAATGTACTGATGTACTGATTTTTGCTGAAATTGCTTATTCGTCTACAATTTCATAGATAAGCTTTGTGCTTTAATTAAAACGAATTTCGTCTTATTTTAAAGGTATTAAAAGTATTTTTCAATTGCCGTGAGCCAAAAATCATAATACAGTAAGATTTCGAAAATATATTGATTTAAAAATTTAATTAAATTAATTTAAAATGTATAGCAAATTTTTTCTCCCATGCGAACCCAATTTGTCAAGGTTATGCTGATTTGTTGCACACACTCCACCGTCTTTAGAATTACTATCTCCCTCCCACCAGTACATTCTTAGTAGCAAACTTTTTTTCTTTTTTTTCTTGTGTATTCCTCTTCTTCGTTACGTTTGCCTCGATGAAAATTATTCTCCATAAATTATTTAAATTTTTTTTGTATGAAATTTTTAACGGTTTTGAAATTTTTTAGCTGGTACAAGCCTGTCATTCTGGCTTTAACTTGAATTTTAAATTTTGAAAATCGGACCATTGGATTCAAAGATATAAGCATTTTAATGACCGCAAATCGGGTTTTTAGAATTTTTCAACTTTTTGCTACTGTCACCAATTTGGTGTTGTATCAACAATTCACACGTATTCACGGAAAGGGAATTTAAGAGAGTTTTCTCTCACTGAGCTAAAATAAAATTTGAGGGTGTTTTAAACGGTTTTCACACCGAACCAAAATCTCGGATTTTGGCAACAAGATATCAAAATCTTGTTGAATCGTTCACACTACACATTAACTAGATTTTGTTTGAGATTTCAAACCAATTTTTAGTGTTGATAGAAACTAAAAAAAAAAAAATCCCAAAATAAGTACATACATACATTTCCTTTCTTTCTCGCTTTCTGTTGAGAAATCCGACTATCTCAGTACACTACACTCAATAAATCTAACAAACTCTCTTTTCATCAGCTCTGTTTTTATGACTGAACTTTTATTCCGAAGAGAAAATTGAGTAATTAAGGTTGTTTATTTCACATTCAGATCGTTCCAAGAAGTTTTTTAGGAGATTTCGCAGTAATCTACTAGATTACGAAATCTGAAAATGTATGGGAAATCTAGCTGATTTTGATGAGATTTGATGATTTTTGATCGAAATCTAGATTTTGATTCGGTGTGTATAGGCTATTAGGCAAGGGGGGTACGAGTCGGTTCTCTAGATAACATCATAGAGTAGATGTCAACTTTGATCAAAATCCGGAGTTCGTTTTTTTTACGAATCCATAACTTGCCATATAGTTCCTATATATCACAAGTAAAAATGAAATAAAAGTGAGAATAGTGAAAACTTTCAATATATACTTTATTAAAAAAAATATAAAACAACATGCGGTGCTGTGTTAAATTGTGTAAAAACACCTATAATATGGAGTTAACAATCTTTTCATTTCACGGGCTGATTGTGTCTCAAATTCCACATAAATTAATGTGAAGTGATGTTTTTTATGTAAATACATTATCGTAGAATACTTTAAAATTGATATTTAATAGCATTTTGGTATAAAAAAGCAAATTTGTTGAAAATACAAATATACTCTGAAGCGTGATATGCCAGGTGCATATCTGTCAAAATTTAAATTCTTACCCAAGGTCGAACTAGCTTTTGTTGGTGATTGCAAGGCGCTCAAATGTATTGATCGCCCGTAGTGCAGAGTAATTTTACTTACTTTATGTGGAATATGAGACACATCTTACCTGTGAAATGAGCAAAAATTGCACAGCTTATTATAAGTGTTTTTACAGGATTTAACTGCATGCCTTCCCTGTGTTAATGCATTTGTGTTTGCGTGATACTACGTTTTCACCAAAAGTTAATCTCGTTGATATTTAGTAAATCCTAACCGCCATATTATTCATTCGATACATCCAGATTAAAACTTTAATCCAGATGCAAATCATACAAATTCAATGTAAACACATCCGGATTTAAATTTTAATCTGGATGTATCGAGTGAATAAGTGTTTTCACCGCATAAAAAGATTTAACTGAATTGAATTGAGTTTATTGAGTCTTAAATATTCAGTTTTACATGTTACTCTTATTCTATTGATAGCTTGTTATATACTAAAGTATGGCTATAATGTATTGCCTTCTTTTTCGGATACATTTTATGGAAAGCCTCGTGGCGAACATTTATTATATAAATACATAATATAGTTAGACTGCTTTTGCTCATAAGCAGGAAGGAGAGTCGCTTGAGACGGTTTTCACAAATATAAATGTACAATAAACTTAACCTAATTTACAAACAAAATACATACGAAATTTGTGCCAGTACTGAATGAATGAGAATTAATCTTACATTTTGATTTTTTTTGTTTCCTTTTAGGTTTGTAGATTTTATAGAGCGAGTGCGCTATATTAACACAATTAACATACAAACAAAATATCACAGTATACGAGTGTGTATGAGCAGCATAGTATAATTTATAGTTAATTTTTGGGTGGATGAGTAAACTCGCCAAGCAAATTGATGAGATAGATACATTTTGGTATACAGGAGTTGTTTTTCTCTTGTTACTGAGCAATGGCTCTAACGATTGCTATATAAGATACTTTTGATATATACATTTATAATTTTAGAAAATAGAATGTGCTCTACACTAGGAACAACAACAAAAATAAGATACAAGTATTATCACATAAGTTTCGTTAACATAGGTACTAGAGTAGGAACATTAAAATTGTTGCAAAAATTAAAACAAAAAATACTAAATAGAGATTTAGAGCATTTGAATTGGCGGAATGTTTTAATGTTTAATAGAATCTAGGGAAATAACTTAACCTAAGGGTGTAAGTACTGCCCTCTAATATATGAGAAACGTATGATTAATGATTTTTTATTTATCATTGACTTAAATATCATATGATTAAAATTTTGGTATTTTGAGTTTTCATTTACATTTTCTTTTGTTTTTCTTTTTTACTTGTTTATTTGTTTTTTATTGTTTGTTTATTATTTTTTTCTTTTAATTTTTTTTCAAGTTTCGTAATTAGCATAATGGTGGCAGTTAAAGTAGGAAGAAAAGAATTTTCTAATAATTTTTTGATTAGCCACGATTTTGATTTGTAAAATTGCGGAGGAGATATCTCGGCGGGATTGTGATCCCAAGAGGAAGTACCCAATGAATGAATGAATGAAATTTTGGGGTTCTATGATTGAGTATACATATATATATATTTATAAATGTATTCATTGCACTGCGACCTTAAGATCTATTGTGCCCCCATTATGGAGCTAGATGAGGTGTCTCATTTACAACTCCTCCTCCAGATTTGTCTCTTTGAGAAACTTCAGTATCTGGTGTATTTTTAGAGAGGATAATTCGCTCTCATCTATCTGGTGCCGTCCCAGACATCTATGTCGTTTGTGTCCAAGTGCTACGCAACTACCTAAAATGTGGTCCGATGTCTCCTCATGAACGTCGCAGAATCTACACGTGCCGCTGCTGACCAAAACGAGGATATTGAGTTGTCTTCTGAGCTTGCAGTGACCAGTGAGGATTCCCGTTATTATTCTTAGGTTATTTCTACTTAAAGTAATGCAGGATGTAAAACGTTCTTGGTTATAGTTTCCAAGTAATAGTTTTGCCTGTCTTAGCTTAGGGCCAGTTGTACAAATATTTAAACCGTTGTTAAACAATTTTTATCTACCGATTTCGGCGGATTAATTGAGTTTCAACAGTGGTTTACTGTTCAAGTGTGTGATAATAACCAATTACATACTTGAACCAGCGTTGAACGTTGGTTAATCCACCGAAATCGGTAAGTTAAAATCTTAAACCGAGGCTGAACCACTATTGTACAACTGGACCTTAAGGAGTTCACTCCAAGTTTTTTGTCTTTTGGCCTCCTCTTCTATTTTGATTTTGTGTTTAATCACGTTTTCTCCTATTCCGCAATAAGGCTCTGGACCCGTTAAGGGTGTTGTTGCTCCTATTTTCGCTAAGGAGTCTGCTTCTTCATTGCCCTGAACACCAACGTGTCCTGGTACCCAATAAAGTGTTATCTTATTATTTTTGCCCAGCTCATTTAACCAGCTCACGCACTCCCATACTAGTTTAGAACTAATGGTGTATGAGTTTAGTGCTTTAAGTGCGGCTTGACTGTCCGACATGATGGCAATGTTTTGTTTACGGTAATTTCTGTCGAGATTTCGTTCTGCTCATTTTGCTATGGCGTTTACTTCCGCCTGAAAAATGCTGGTAGACTGTCCCATCGGCAAGGAAATTTTGGTTCTAGGCCCAAAGATACCTGCCCCAGTCCCCTCAGTTGTTCTCGACCCATTAGTGTACCACTTGGTGGTATTTGCTTTAAGAGTGTAGTTCACAGATTCACCTGCCCATTCTTTCTTGCTACTTAACTGTATTTGGAAGTTTTTCTCGAAGTTGTATTTTTTTATCTCTTGGGATTTCTAGAAGGTTCTTATTGTTGACTTGCATATAGAGTTTCTTTCTCTAATACCAATGCATTTGCCCTTCCCAGTTCCCTCCTTGGCAAATCTCAAGGTTGCACCCATAGCAGCCCCATGTTGGGTCTTACCATCATGGTATACATCCACCTGAGGATGTTTGGTTTGCAGCCCCATGCTTTACCTGCAAATCTCTTACATATCATAAGGGCCCTTGTGGCTTTCCCGACAGTTATCTCGACGTGTTTATTCCAAAGGAGTTTACTATCCAGTGTAATGCCTAGATATTTAACCTCCCTTTGGATCTCGATTTCTTCTCCTGCTAATCTGATTGGTCTTATGCGAGGCAGAAGCCTCTTTTTGGTAAATGGTACTATCGTTGTTTTTGCGGGGTTGATATTAAGTCCCACTGATAGACACCATTTCCTTGTTATTGACAGTCCTCTTTGAACTATATCACAAAGAGCTCAAATTTATAACAATATCATCGGCAAATCCGATACAGTGTATCCCCTGATATGTAAGAGTTTCTAGTAGTTCATCAACTACAAGACTCCACAGTAAGGGTGATAAAACCCCTCCCTGAGGACAACCTCTTGTTGTGATGACTTTCTGGACATTTTGTCCTGCATATGCTTCCACCGTTCTCGTGCCTAGCATTTCACTTATCCATCTGATAATAGTGATGGGTACACACTTCCTTACTAGTGCTTTGTTTACAGCCTCATGAGAGGTGTTATCAAAAGCCCCCTCAATATCTAAGAAAGCAGATAAAGCGGTTTCTTTGGAACTAAGGGCAATTTGTAAGGTGTTGGTGAGTTCATATAGGGCGGTTTCTGTTGATCTGCCCGCTCTGTAGGCATGTTGTCGGTGGTTAAGAGGCATATTTATTAATACTTCTGATCTTCTGATAATTGAAGTTATCAATTATCTTTTCCAAAGTCTTCAGTAAAAAAGATGTTAAACTTATTGGCCTGAATGATTTTGGATGTGTTGTATCTTTTTTCCCAATTTTTGGAATAAAAATAACTTTAGCCCTTCTCCATAGACTTGATATGTGCCCAAGTGCAATGCTACTACGAAGTATACTAATAAGGTTTGGCGTTTTTTCATTTTTACCTTTTTGTAAAAGGGCTGGAAAAATGCCGTCTGCTCCCGGTGACTTATAGGGTTGAAAAGTGTTTATAGCCCAATCAATCCTATTAACTGAACAGATAGGCGAGGCTATCTTCCAGCTTTCCCGGTTTGGTTTGAGAGGTAATAGCTCTCAACTATGTTGCCTATGAACGTTAAGCTGCCCGGAAAATGAGTATTTAGCAGTAGTGTGGCCCTCTGATCCTCATTTTCCGTGAAGCTACCATCAGGGTTTCGAAGTGCCAATGAGGTTATTGCCTTGTCTTTAGCTAAAGCCTTATGTAGTCTTGCTGCTGCAGGGGTAGAAGAAATGCCCTCGCAGAAAGATGCAAAACTATTCCTCTTGGCCTTTCTTATTTCCCCATTATACTTGGTTAACTCTCCAGAGTAGTTGTCCCACTCTCCAGTTCTCTTAGCCTTATTGAAGAGTTTTCTTACCTTAAATCTTAGTTTTGCAAGATTGTTATTCCACCAAGGAGCATCTTTCTGCTTTTTTATGGGTTTTTGTGGGCAGCTGAGTTCATAAGCCTCTTTTAACACCCCATTAAACTCATTTACTATATGCTCTAACTCAAGGTGGCTATTTGTCGTTCTAACTGGACCTATTTGGTCAAGGTTTGTCTTGAGAACGTTATTGTAAAGATTCCAGTTTGTTTTCTTAGGATTCCTTCCAGAGGTAATCTCTGTAAGAAGGTTTTCTAAGGTGAACACTATAATTCTGTGGTCAGACATTGAGGGTTCATTGCAGACTCTCCAATCCCTAATTAAACTACTTAAGTTCGACGTTCCGAACATTAGGTCTAAAACTTCTTTCCTAGTTCTAGTAACGAAAGTAGGGGTATTCCCCACGTTAAATATATCTAGATTTTTCTCGATAATAAAGTCTAAAAGGTACTCACCCCTTTGGTTTATATCGGTACTACCCCATGTTGTATGGTGGGCGTTTGAATCACACCCCACCATAAACGGTAGTTTTTTCTTGTTGCAGTAGTCCACTAGCTTCTGTACTTCATCTGGTGGCTGCTGCTACCACCATCGTGCGGGGATTCCCGTCAATGTAAATTTCGGCCTGTATTGCCACCAGATTCCGCTTCATAAATTCTGAAAGACATATAAAGTTTATATTATTTCTTATTTTTATGCATGCTCTGGGCGAGTTTTGTCTCGTATCCCATATTAAATTAGAGTCCTTACTTGTAAGGCCTCTTACTTGACCCCCGTAAATCCAGGGTTTTTGGATCAGCACTAGTCCTAGTTTATCTGCAATAAACTTTTGCGTAATGACAGCTGATACAGCTTTAGCGTGGTGCAGATTTACCTGGGCTAGCCTGGTGCTGGTCCCGCGTCCAGTCATTTTGTTTATAAGATGGGGGCAAATGCCCCCTCATCTGCAAGCAGATGGTCTTCCTCCTCTGCAGTTAGAAGCGTTACTTCTGGGTCCTCACGAATTGGAGAGAGGTCCATGCCCTCTATGTTTCCATCCGATTGGCCCGAGTTCTCCACGGATCCTATTTGTGGGATAAGAAGGGAAGTTAAAGGGGGGACTTGGGTTTTTGGAAGGATTGGGACAGTTGGTAAAGGATCGGAGGGGTGGTTTGGTAGGCTGATGGTTATTGTAGGATTTGGGGGATTTGGAGGATCTGTGGGGTTGTCACTAACAGGATTCTGGATGCGTGCTCCATCTTCCTTCGGTTCGTCAATTGATCCTGGCATTGTACGCTTCTTTAGACCCGTCACCTGGATTGTACCGAATTTATAGTGAAGTTCGTGGTCTGCCTTCACTATAGCGTCTGCTGACCGGGCGTCAATGTTGACCACTAACAATTGTCCCTTGCCAACGGCCTTGCTGCTCAGGACTTTCGTTCTGGGCCTGGATCAGTGATAAGGATTTCTTGTCTTCTTGACCATTGCTTCTTGACAGGAACATTGTGATGGTGTACATCTTGGGAATGTCATCCCCCAAGCATGCAACCAGTGCAGTGCCCTTCCAAGTGCTAAATTTTGATGCCACCCCCTTCAGCCAGTCGGCTGTCTGTTGATCTGCACAATCAACAGCCAGCAGAAAAGTTTTGAAGTGGATGCCATTAAACTTCAGCTTAACTTCCCATCCTTTGGATACTTCCTCGATGATTGCCTCTTCCAGCGCCGTTAGTTCGTCTGCGCTAAGAGTGGCCTGAGGATATTTCTTAGGAAGGACTGCAATGCGGATGTTCTTCATTGCGCTTGCATACGATAGTGCCCTCTGCTCGCTGGCTTTTGCTGTGCTAGTACCCGCTGTATTTGTAGCCGCAACTTTGGGTCTTTTAAACTCTCGCCTTTGGGGAGGAGTAATAACGTGACTTTTCCTCTTACCCTGTGTGTGGCTTTCTTAGGATTCAATTTTCCTCTCATCCACCTTTTTCCTGGCTTCCTGAGGGGTCATCCCCATATCGAGGAACCGGAAGAACCACTTAGTGCCTGCTCCACTGAGTCCTTTCCTGCATGGGTCGTCCAGCGCACCTGGCTCGCCCAATTTTGGAAGTGGACGAGTTCTTCTGTTGCGACTATTGGGTGGTCCATTTGATGGTTTTGAGGTATTGCTTGGTTGTGGTGCCTTCCCATCCAAGACGCCTTCTTTGGCTTTTGGTACAACCTCCATACCAATACCCAAAGGCGATAAATAATTGACATTGTCCCAAGAGGATCCAATCTGAGATGAGATGATGTGCTCCACCAAGTCATTATCCGAAAGTTCGAGTCTAGATATGGTTTTCTTCATTTGAAGAAGAACATATCTTAGAAACGGAATGGTGTTGGTTTCGTTATGTAAGTGTTTATTAGAATATCTTTTCGTCCGGTATTCAAACTTAATATCGGCACAGAGCCTCAAAATCTTTCTCTCCAGCAATTCCAATTCCAGCCTCCAGGGCCGCCGTGGGGGAAATGGAAAACCAAATAGGGAATGCGTAGGACATAATTGGCCTAATCAGAGACTTGTAGAAGAGTAACTTGGATTTTTTGTTCAGGGATTTGTGTATGAGGTAAGGCATAAGCATGTTAGATACTTTCCTGGATTTCTCAAGGTTAATTCTGGCATGTTTGTTAAATTTGAACAAGTTAGAGAAATTGACACCGAGATATTTTATTCTATTTTTAGGTTGAATGACGTTACCGTTAAGTCTGATGGAAATGTTCTTACTTTCTCGGACAGCAACTTCGAGCCCCTTCCCACTAGCGTTTCTGAAACAGATTAGCTCCGTTTTAGGGATGTTAAGTTTAATACTCCAGGTGTTGTAATAATCATTTAATACTTTAAGATGTTTTTCAAACTGTCGAGGGGCAACAATAGGATACTCGTGGCTGGAGTATGCTATGGTGTCATCGGCGTAGAGAAGGCCTGTTGAGGAAATGTTGTTTTCTGAGAAATAATGCGAGAAGTCATGTAACAAGATATTAAATAGTTGAGGACCCAGAATGGAGCCCTGAGACACTCGACTATTACATTCACAGGTCTGGGTTTAGTGCCCTGGATTTGAAGGTAGAAATATATGTGTGTGAGGAAACTTTCGAGGATATTGATAATGTGGCGGGAGAAGTTAAGAGAAACAAATTTGGAGAGGAGACTGTCCCTCCACACGCTGTCAAAGGCTTTTTCCACATCGAGTAAGCAAGCCACAGTGCAGCATTTGTTTTTGAGGTTCAGAATCACATCGTTTTGAAGTTTAAGAAGCGCGTGGAGGGTCGAGTGACCTCTACGGAAGCCAAATTGGAAACCTGAAATAGGGTCAAGGGGAATCATTGTATATAAAATCTATAGTAATATCATGAAGAGGAGTGACGGTAGCGACATCTTAAGGACATATGTTCGACTTCTTTGTGGAGTGTTAGTTGGAATCCCGAATATTCACAAAACGAGAAACGTAATAATAAAAGAAGAACGGGAACGCTGTATACTAAATTTATGAGAGTGCGAGGAAGTGAAAGAAACGCAATAAAAAACCATAACCTTGACAAATTGGCTTCGCATCGGAAAAAAAATTTGCTATACATATGTAGGTATGCACGTTTGTAGTAGGTATTTTTATTCATAATAATTGTAAAGGTCCCCTCATAGTACGAGAGCTAGCAACGTCAAAAAAAAATTCATTTCAACAGTCATGATTTTTGAATATGTTGTACTGCTCACTAAGTCTAGCGAAATTTTGATGGTCTGGCTGGTGGGATACGTTGCGTTTTTTTGTACGCGTCACTTTTGTGAGCTTAAAAAGTTGAAAAAAAAATTCATTTCAACAGTCTTGGATCCTTTTTCATTTCGTTCTAAAAACTGCATGCAACAAAAATATACAGGTCTGGCAGGTGTCAGACGTTGCAAAATACGTCTGGCAAGCGATTTTTTAATAAAATAAAAATTATCGAATTTTAGGATTTTCATTCTGAAAAAAATTATTAAAAAAGAATGGTAATACTGACAATATTGTATTATGGCTTTTTAAAAACACAAGAGTCTATTCTTTTATTTTACATTTAAATTATTGTTTTTTTATTAAAAGTTTTTTTTTATACTAATTTTCAAACACGAAATAAAAAAAAAAAAAAAAATGTTTTACTTACTTTTTTTTTATTTAAAATTTTATGTTATTAAGTACCTCTTTATCTTTTAGTAATAAATACTCGTATTTATTCTTTGTCAATCACTGAAAACTAGATGGTTCTATGTCTTTTAGTTTTTGAGAAAATTAAAAATTACCAAAACTCTACTTTATTCATGAAAAATTTGTCATGACAAATTTGACGTACTGTCAACTCAAAATATGTCATTTTAACAGTCATATTTTTATTTTCCTTGAGTTCCACAAGTATCTTTTAATACTTATTTACACATCTGGCAGCAATCTGACGTTGCTAAAATGGTGCCAGACACTTTTTTGTAAATTGAAGAAAAACATAATATGATGTGGTTCAACTTAAAACATATGCAAGACGTTTTGCACAAAATGTGACAAAAAGCTTGGGTGTAAATGTTTGGTCAAGAAAAGAAAAAACTATGGCAGAGGGGGGGGGGGTGTATTTCCCCCTATTCAAGCAGGAGGGGAAATTTTCCGAAAAATCGAATTGAAATTAAAAAAAAAAAAACATAAAAAATCAACGGAAACACTTACAACATCATGTTATATTTTTTTTCAAAGCCAAAAATCCATTTTTTAATTCTGTTTTGAAATCAAAATGTTTTAGTGAATAGTTTTGAAAAAAATAATTTTCAAACTCAAAGTTTTGAAACAAAAACTTTAAAAATTTCATTCAAACTAATTTTTTGTAAAAACTTACGTTATTATGTACTATTTTTGTTTTCAATATTCAATGCTCTTATCAATTTTTAGTCAAACAGTAAAAACTAGACGGTTTAATTTCTTCTAGTTTTTGAGAAAATCAAAAATTACGAAAACTCATTTTCTTTTAATATTGGCAGTTTTGGTTTACTTAATTAAATAAATGGTTTTCACATAGTTTATCATTTTTACTCAAGTGCATGAGTTTAACTCATATTACTGAGTGAAAATGAAATAAAAAATATATAAAATTTTTTTTTCTGGATTGCTTAAGAAAGGATCCATCCCGAGCACATTTCACTCAAGTCAAATTGACATTTGATGAAATAAAAAGAAAAAAAGAGATCGACCATTCCTTTACTTGAGTGGATTTCTGCTCCTCTCACCAATTCAAAAAGCCACTTTTTTTACTTTTATGCCATTTACTGTAATCTCTTGTTTTCAACCAAATTAATCAATTGTCTTCAGCCAAATTAAAATCTTGTTGCGATGGCTAGTGATGAAAAAAAGTGTGTTTTCTGTAGTGAAAAGAATAAAAAAATTTTAATTTTTGTTGAAGATTCATTAAAAAAGTGCAAGGAAGTTTTAACTATTCGTTTAAAGTTTCATTTAAAATTTAGTAATGTAAAACTACCGGATAATATTAACACTACTGATGGGTATCATAAACAATGCTATAAAACGTTTACAGCCCTAATGAATAAATACCGCGACGAATCAAAAACAAATTCTTTAAATTGTGATAATTCTCACAGCACTGCACTTGATTCTACATTAGTTGTTGATTGTGATTTAAATACTCAAGAAAACAATATAACAACTTGAGTAAAAATGATAAACTATGTGAAAACCATTTATTTAATTAAGTAAACCAAAACTGCCAATATTAAAAGAAAATGAGTTTTCGTAATTTTTGATTTTCTCAAAAACTAGAAGACATTAAACCGTCTAGTTTTTACTGTTTGACTAAAAATTGATAAGAGCATTGAATATTGAAAACAAAAATAGTACATAATAACGTAAGTTTTTACAAAAAAATAGTTTGAATGAAATTTTTAAAGTTTTTGTTTCAAAACTTTGAGTTTGAAAATTATTTTTTTCAAAACTATTCACTAAAACATTTTGATTTCAAAACAGAATTAAAAAATGGATTTTTGGCTTTGAAAAAAAATATAACATGATGTTGTAAGTGTTTCCGTTGATTTTTTATGTTTTTTTTTTTAATTTCAATTCGATTTTTCGGAAAATTTCCCCTCCTGCTTGAATAGGGGGAAATACACCCCCCCTCTGCCATAGTTTTTTCTTTTCTTGACCAAACATTTACACCCAAGCTTTTTGTCACATTTTGTGCAAAACGTCTTGCATATGTTTTAAGTTGAACCACATCATATTATGTTTTTCTTCAATTTACAAAAAAGTGTCTGGCACCATTTTAGCAACGTCAGATTGCTGCCAGATGTGTAAATAAGTATTAAAAGATACTTGTGGAACTCAAGGAAAATAAAAATATGACTGTTAAAATGACATATTTTGAGTTGACAGTACGTCAAATTTGTCATGACAAATTTTTCATGAATAAAGTAGAGTTTTGGTAATTTTTAATTTTCTCAAAAACTAAAAGACATAGAACCATCTAGTTTTCAGTGATTGAAAAAGAATAAATACGAGTATTTATTACTAAAAGATAAAGAGGTACTTAATAACATAAAATTTTAAATAAAAAAAAAGTAAGTAAAACATTTTTTTTTTTTTTTTTTATTTCGTGTTTGAAAATTAGTATAAAAAAAAACTTTTAATAAAAAAACAATAATTTAAATGTAAAATAAAAGAATAGACTCTTGTGTTTTTAAAAAGCCATAATACAATATTGTCAGTATTACCATTCTTTTTTAATAATTTTTTTCAGAATGAAAATCCTAAAATTCGATAATTTTTATTTTATTAAAAAATCGCTTGCCAGACGTATTTTGCAACGTCTGACACCTGCCAGACCTGTATATTTTTGTTGCAGGCAGTTTTTAGAACGAAATGAAAAAGGATCCAAGACTGTTGAAATGAATTTTTTTTTCAACTTTTTAAGCTCACAAAAGTGACGCGTACAAAAAAACGCAACGTATCCCACCAGCCAGACCATCAAAATTTCGCTAGACTTAGTGAGCAGTACAACATATTCAAAAATCATGACTGTTGAAATGATTTGTCTAAAACGTTGCTAGCTCTTAGACTATCATAGTTGGTTTGGTGGGCTGATAAATTTTGTTCTGATTATCGGATCGTTAAGGTTGGACCTTAAAATTTAGGTAGAATGTCGGGTTACATTTTTTTTACGAAATCATTGCGGAGGAACACTTTTATGTGTGAAAAAATGTAATTAATTTAAAATTTAATTGAAACACAAATTTAATTAAACAAAATATTTTCATGCTTGTGTACTGGACCCTTTTAAGGAATCTTATTATGTTTGCAGAATTTAAATAATAGATTCTTCTCGCTCTTCCTACTTATTCCCTACACTTAGCTAAGTCTCAACAGTCTAATTTGTGGCGATATCAGCGACGCGTACAGGACATATTATGTTCGACTAAAAAATTTAAATCCATAGTGAATAATATGGCCGTAAATTATTGCCATACGCACACAAACTCCTTCGTGAAATTGTAGAGCGAATCAACGTTTTTTCGTTTTTTCTTCAAATGTGAGGAAAGGCCACTTAATATGTGTACTGTGCAGTGTGCCCGAGAAGAACGACTAAATGTGTGATTCACTAGTCAAAAACACACAGGATATTATGTAGTCACAGTTCACAAATCTTAGGTAATATATTGCGAAGTTTGTGAAAGTTCAGTGTCAAAAAATTTTAAATGGCTGTTCGAATGGCCAAAAGAACTCAGCACAAGTAGGTAACGCAGAAAATTTTTGTTTTTTTGGGTGAGGGGGGGGGGTGTACTCAACGTCAATTTTGGTAGAAGTTTTTTTTATGGTATTTTTAAACTAGCACGAAAATGAAAAACTTTCAAATTATTAACCATCTTATATGAATAAGAAGTAAAAAAGGGAAAAACACAAAAGACACTCCCTTAGTTATGGAGTGAATTTAATTCATTTTTAATATTTTTAGTTTGAAATAGTAATGTAGATAATAGAATTTGGTGAAAAGAATAATTCCATTCTCTTGTTTTGATTCACCATATCTTCAGGGATTACATCGATTTCGATTTCAAAGCTAATCCGTTAAGGCAGTTGTTATGGCCCTCAGTCAAGTTTTTAAAAGTCTCAAAGTGGAAAACGAACGTCCTGGCTCTGCAGAGGGTTCCATCCCTCCAAATTTGTTTTTAAATATTGCTACCTCAGTCAGTTTAATTTCATTTTATTTATTAAGCCTAGTACTAAGTTCGAGTGTAAATGAAATCTCATACAAAAGTTACGCGTATTTCACTGGTATGAAATTCACAACAAGAAGTGAGAACCAAAATATGAAAACCGGTTCTTCAATCAATTTTCATTTCTCAATGTTTGGCAACTTAGAAAAAAAATTAAAGTTTGTTGTGGAAAATTGAGACATATTTTGTCAATCAATTTGTTTTGCTCAAAATACAAATTCTGAATTATTGTCATCAAGGAGGAAAAAGGAACAAAATATGGAATTTAAACACTCTTTCATGAACTTTTTCAAGATTCTGATGACATCAATATATTTTTTTTAAATAAGAAGAAGAAGAAGAAAACACAAATAGTAAGAGAATTGTTATTTTTGTTTTTGCTTTTGTATTTTTTTTTAATTCAAAATGAATATTAGAAATTGAAAACTGAGTATCGAGAATTCATTTGAAAAATTAATCAGCCCAATCATAAATTCCATCGTAATCGAAAATGTGCTACGAAACACGAATTTCGAAATTCGGGGAATTTTCTATCACAAATTCCGAATGAAACGGAAATATGACGTCCATTTCTACGACAACAGAAACTTGTCGTAGCGAAGTGGAAAACGATTGTGTTTCAGTAAATAAATAAAATCATCTAATTTTTCTAACTTTAATTTATTTTTATGTGCTAAAACATTGAATAAATAAACAAATAGGTATCAACAACACCATTTTTCACGATCTTAATCATTTTACAGCTGTAATAGTGCTCAGGGATTATGGGATTTTTTTTGCGATATTTGTTAAAACAAAGAGTGTAGCCTTACTTGACACAAATGTTCAGCTTTTTTTCTGGAAAATAAAAGGGACAAAATTGGAGTTTTTGGAAATGTAAAGGGATTTTTTTTTAAAGCTGCAAGTATTGGTGTGAGTTGTGTCATAGGGCAGCTGATTTCAAAATTCATTCTTTTAATGAGGCATTGTTTTATTTTCGATTCCATTCGGATTTTGTGAGTCCTTTTTTTCGGGGTTCGTTGTAGAATAATCCATTCGGGGATTTTCCGAGAGAATAGGTATAATAAAGAGTTTATTATTTTTATGAGTTCATTTTATTCAGGTGCGTGCATGGGATTTCATTCCATTTTATGGATTTTTTGAAGTGGAAAAAGGAAAAAAAATCTCATGTGTGAAATCGTTTTGATACTTTTGCCTGATTGCAAAGGAACTTTTTGTTGAGTTTCTATGAAAACTGCGATTCGTTTAAAATGTCAAACAAAATTTAGATTACTGTGGTGTGAACTAGTGATTTAATTACGATATCCATATGCGTTTAGTTTTTTTTTTTAATTAATAAGAATATTGTTTTAAAGGTAAAATCTAACAAAAATTAAATTTGAATGAAAAAATAAATAAAAATATACTTCGATACTACTATAAATAAATCTAAGTATAGAATGTCATTATGCTTGGGGGGGGGGGGGGCTCGAGCCCCCTTAGCCCTCACCTGCGTACGCCACTGCTCAGCACGCATCATTAGATGTAACATAAAAATATTGAAATTTAACAAGTAAAGGGGCACTGGATCTAGTAGTTTTTAGTTTACCCTTTCCGCCGCGCCGGTATAGATGTTTACATATCAAAAAAGATAGAATAATTAATTGTTTGAGTTTGTTTGATTCGTTAATTATCGTTTAATCCAAATTCGTTCAATGTAAATTCCCAAAATTCGTTTCATTATTTATTTTCATTATGCGTCCAATTTCACTGGTTCTTCGTTATCGACTGACTCTCTCATCTTTCTTGTTACAAGATGGATTCAAATATGTATATAAATTATTATTTTATTTTTTTCAGCTCAATTAAATCAAACTTAAAGGTACTTATAAGGAAAACATCTGCCGAAATGGGAAATTACTACGTGAAATCTAAGAGAATATGGATCTCTCAAAGCCGTGAATTTATTTTTCCGAGCCTTAGCCTTGGACAGATGATATTGGAAAAATTAAAAGAAACAGATCCGAAAAGGGTTTTAGAAGTTGAGCACGAATCTGGCGCTTCACTCACAGCGAAAGAAATTCGCACGCAGACAATTACAGTTGCACAGAATTTAATGCGACTTGGTGTGAACAAGGGCGATATTGTTATTGTGTTCTCGAAATCAAACTTAAAAATCACACCGATTACTTTTGCGTTGTACACCACTGATGGAAAAAGCCTTACTATTGTACTAAATTCAGTACAATTTGATTTTCTCAGTACGTAAGTACATCTTTGCCATTTTCAGTACAATTTTGAATTGTTTGTACAAAATTGATAATTTTCTCTTATCTTCATTATAAAAATCTATGTGCGATGCGAACATACTCAAAGCCCAACTACCCAATATCAAAACCATCCCCACTTAGGCTAAAGGTGCTCATTTGCTTTTAAATACTGAACTGAATATGTAAGAGTACATATTTAGCTTCCAATTTTAAAGTTCAAGTGACCTCAACTCCAAAAGTTGCGTTTCGCCCAGGTACGACAGTTGGGCTCATCATATATTCAATCGCTCCACTTAAACAGAAGTAGTTTTCTAATTATCTTCATCTAAGTTATTATTTTGCTTCCAACAATGAAATTAATTGTTAAACAATTATGTGGAAATTTTATGGTAAGGGAATCTCTTGATGAAAAGCCTTTATTGGCTTTTGCAAAATCACCTACCAGTTATGGAGATATATTGCGTCACCGAATGTGAAATCTTATACACTTTTAAAAAGTTCAGTGAAAAATATAACTTTTAAGATTTTCGCGGTTGTTTGCATAAGATATTTTTAAATTATTCGGATTAGCCGCGTTATAAATATTTAATATTAAGCGAGTTCAATGTAGTACTCACCCCAAACGTTTCGCTTCAAATTAAATATTTATAACGCAGCTAATCCGAATAATTTAAAAATGTCTTCAGTGAAAAAGTTATACAGGGCTTCAAAAATCATGCTAAAATGTTTTATATAACATTTCTGCTCAGATATTAGAAGAAGATTGGATTTCGATGATGTTTTCTTAAACGCACTTCAAAATTTCTCACAAAGCGCACTCCATCGTTCAATTTGTTTTAAAGTTTTTTCCTAATAAACACAAAAATATTGAAGCTATAAGCAACGAATACAGAGCTCTAGCTGACTGCGAATATTTTAAGAAACTGAGAAATGTAACTGTACCGGAATTTTGAACAAAAATTTGGTTTTTGAAAAATGAATGCTGATAGAAACCAAAAATTTTTTTAAACAGGAATGTTGTCACACTTTCTAATTAATAAAGGTCTTGTGAATAAAAACGTCACAAACAATCCTCTTCAAAAAGAAGAACTTTTAGAGTAAAAAAAAATGTTAATTACCTAAAATACTATTATTTTCTTATCTAAGGCACCAGTTATACGTAATAATCATTGAAAATTCTATTTTTAATTTTCAGATGTTTAGGAAGCAAAATCAGTGATTATTTTAATGGCAAAATAAACCTGACAGTTTAATAATGATTTAGGATTTTAAAAACCTCAAAACTAAAAATTTAAATATTCAATGATGAGATTCAATGAAACCTACAACTGGCTCCTTACTGTGATACGGGATCCGCCCTTTTTTTATTTAGCTATAATAATGAAGTTCCTTTACTATGTTACCTTAATATTTATAACAAATGAATTTTTTTTTGTTCTTGTTAATAAATCAATTTTATTTTTGAATTTGTGTGTTTGCTAGTTCTTATCCATTTAAAAGAGCCCAGTACTATTTGTTCTTTTTCAGTACTATTTTGTTTCAGCATTCAGTACAATCGAAAAAAGTCGATTTCCATCACTGTTGTACACCATCGGAGCTCCAATAAATTTCTTTTACTTAGATTTGAGAGGAGGTGAGAGCATTCTGACTTTAAAGCTGGAATAAATGATTAAAAATTTGTTTATTTCTAGATGATATCAAGTATTACTTCGAAAAACTAGATCCAACTGTTATACTTTATGAAGAAGAGTTCAAAAACGATGTGTATTCAACTCTTGAGAATGTTAAACTATGTAAACTAAAGCATATTTTAAGTTTGGACTCAAAAACCCAATCAGTTGATGAAGTTCTATTTAAGAAAATAGACGATATTGAATTATTTCAGGCACCTGATATTGGAGATCCCAACAAATTACCAGCAGTTTTACCTTTCACTTCTGGTTCCACAGGAATGCCAAAAATCGTAATGCAATCACATGCCACGATAATACAGTCCGTTTTCAACAAATGGTGGCACATGGACTCGAATAGCGTAGTTTGTGTTTTATCAGATCTTCGTTGGATGGACCAAGTTGGAATGATGCTGCAGCAGGTCTTTTTTGGCGTGAAACGTATCTACACTTCAAAGTGTGAAAAAGATTTTAACGATGTTTATGAATTTGAGCTACTTCAAAAAAACAAGGTTACTCACTTCTTCACGATTCCAATTCTTATACTAAGGACTCTCAGAAATGCTGTCAAATCTAACACAATTTCTAAACTTAGCAATTTGAAAACGATTTTAATCGGTGGTGAACCTGTAACGGATTCCCTGGTCAAATATTTGACACAAATTCTCCCGAATTGTAAGATCATCAGTTCATATGGAATGACAGAGTTGGATGTCAAAATAGCTTCCGACGAAGAAGTGGCTGGTAAAGTGATAAACGGAGGTATTCTTGCAAATGGATATATTGCAAAAATTATAGACGAACAAGGAAATTCCTTGGGACCAAATGAAAAGGGTCGTCTATGTTTGAAGTCTAAATTTCCTGCTATGGGTTATTTTAAAAACGACAAAGCAAACATAGAGCATTTTAGAGGAGATGGATGGTTTACTACGGAAGATTATGCTTATATGAATTCTGACCATTTATTAAACGTTGTCATAAGATTTAAATATCTTTTGCGGTTTAATGGAAAATTTGTAAGTTTATTTTATAACTTTTGTAGTATTTTTTTAATATTAACACCTTTTCTTAGGTTAATCCTACTTCTGTTGAGGACACCATCAATAATCATCCGAATGTTCAAATATCTGCTCTAGTTGGATTTCAAAATCCGGATAATTCAGCTTCTGAAATTGGAGTTTTTTTTGTACTCATGGTCAAGGATGTTAACCGTGAAAATATGTATAGTGAAATAATAGCTTTATTGAAACACCATACTACCAATGAGCTAGCTGATCTCATTCAATTTGTGAAAATTATCGATAAAATGCCATTGCTTAATTATTGCAAAATTAATCGAACTGCTTTGTCAGAAATGGCTGCAAAGTATTCAAACAGTTATGTAAGGCTGTAAAATTGTCAATTGTTATATTTTCTTTACTTATTTTGCTATGAAAAATTAAAACGAAATGCCTCTGATGACAACATACAGACAGAAAAATAAATATTTTAAAGTTATAAAGTATGTTTTTTTAATGAATGGTCATTTATTTCAGAAAAATTAAGATACAAAATACATTTAGGAAAGTTTAAAAAAAAAAAAAACAGTAAGGTTAACTTATATAAGGATCACTTAAGAATTTTTACCGCCTTATTGGGGTGGGGGTATTTATACGAAAAAAAAAAAAACGATTCGGGGCTAAATAATTTGTAGGTTAATTGCAACAACAACTAATCCTCAACGGGCTTAGCTAAGCCCAGATAATTTTCGGGGCTTAATTTAAGCGCACAGAAAAACTGTTACCAGCATGAATTACATACATGTTATCGATAGTTTTTTATGAAAACACCATGTTTTTTTTCATTGATGGCGACGCTAATCCCCGTTGTCGTTTTTTTTTCACCAATTGCCCCCGGTATTGAAAAAAAACACTCCTATTATCAACTATACACCGGTCCATCCATAACCACATTTATGTAGCTATGTACATAAATTAAATACGTAATTTGAAATGTTAAAGAATTGAAATCGTGACGGAGAGATGTTAGGTTAGGTTAGCAGTGCCTATGACGCTGTTTAGATTGGGAAGATTGAGGCCGGTATCACGGCAGATCGTAGGCAAGAGAAGGATGGGGTGAAGATTCTCGTGAGGCACGAAGAAAACATAAAAACCGGACTCATGAGTCTACTTTGTTGTTGCTTCAATGTGTGGAATGTTGAAAATTTTGTTGTTTCAATGTATTTTCAGGCGCTGAAAGTTTCAAATGTAAACCCAATGACACTCACCAGTCCGAACTCAATCTTCCCAATCTAAACAGGGTCATAGGCACTGCTAACCTAACCTAACATCTCTCCATCACGATTTCAATTCCTTAACTTTTCAAATTACGTATTTAAACAGGGATGTACCTACATGTCTACAGCGTGTTCTACTGGAATGCCACACATTACGTTGTAATTGGTTACGTTCAGTAACAAAGCTCCGACACTTTGATGAACATTGATGTGTACACATATAAACTCACGCTTACTAAAACAATTATTTTATTTTTGAAATGTTAACTCTGTCTTTAGATGTATACCACTCGGCGCGTATTTTATTAAAGTAATAATTCAAATAAATTGTTCAAGCCATTGATTATAATTGTATACCTATACTAATATTGATACTTGGTACAATCAAACAGATAATGTCATAAAATAATGACTATCGCTGAATCAAAAGCAGAAAAGAAGACAAGATAAACAAATAGTAATTAAAATCCAAAAACAAAAAATCAAATTATTACTCTCTATCAAAACAAAATATACAAATAATCGAATTCAGTAAACACTTTAATGAACAGGTGTGAATCACCCGAAAGTTGAAAACTTTTATTTGATCTTAATTAATTTAAAAAATATATATATATACATATTATGTAGATCCAAAAACCCGTACACAATACAATAGTTGATTCGACAGAAAAAAAAATTGGTTGCTTAAGATTTCTAAAATATACCGCTCTGCAGTTCACTAACAAGATTCATTATACCCGAAATAAAAATATCAATTACCTACATAACGCTTTTTGTTTGTGAAAATTACGTTCAAATCGATCACATGCAAACGGAATACATTGAATCTGAGAAAATATGGCTAGCTCCAGATTTCAAAGTCAGAGCATCTTGCCTTGGAACGACTATTTTGACAAAACTAAGGGAAAGCGATCCGAATAGAACTTTCGAAATAAATCATGACAGCGGAAGTCGACTTACAGTCGAGGATGTTCGACATCAAACAATTACCGTTGCTCAGAACTTATTGGGACTGGGCGTAGAAAAGGGTGATATTGTTGTTCTGTATTCAAAAACAAATGAAAGAATAACACCAATCACATTCGCTTGTTACACAATCGGAGCACCTGTAAACTTCTTCGAAACGAACCTTGATCATGGTAAGAAAGCATTTCGTCGGCCTCATAATCAGACCTCGTAACTCCACCTTTTAGCGAAAATGAGTTTTGAATGCTATTTTATAGAAAATTCGTCAGCGCAGCAACCTAGAAAATTTCGTATCAATCTTAAAATTCTAAATAAACTTAAATTAAAATTTTGCATAGCACGTAACTCCACTACTACTCTGTATCTGGCAGACATTTTCGTCTCTCCTGAAAAATTTGATATTTGTGAGTTACGAGGTTTGCTTGTGAGGCCGACGATTTACATTTACATTTACATTTAGTTAAGTCAAGTAATATTCTTGTTTTCAGATGCCATAACCTTTAACCTCGGAATGCTTGATCCAACTGTAATTATTTACGAAGAAGAATATATGTCTCAACTTTTTTCAGCTCTGAAGTTTCTTAAGCTTGCAAATCTTAAACACATTCTTAGCATAGACTCCTTTGAAACTGTTTCTGTCGACGAGGTACTCTTTCAACCAACTGCTAACATCAAGAGTTTTCAACCTCCTGATTTGGGAGATCCAACTACTTTGCCGGCAGCTTACATGTTTACTGCGGGTTCTACTGGAATGCCAAGGATAATTCAGCTTTCCCATGCAATAATAATCCAAGGTTTATACAACTCGTGGCAAGTTGATCCAGAGAGCATAATTTTCTGTTTGAGTGATTGTCGATGGATTTGTCAAGTTTTGCTTATGATGCAACCAGCATTTTTTGGAGCTCAATGGATATATAGCTCAAGGCCTGATTATGATCAAAGAGCAAAAAATGGCAAAGATATAATCGCTAAATATAAGGTTACGCACTATATCGATGTACCCAAGGGTTACTTAAGTGTTTTGCAAGCTACCGAATTCTCCAGTGATCCTACGTGTTTAAGTTCCTTGAGATCAGCATTAATAGGTGGCGAAACTGTTTTAAAATCTTTGATGGATTGCTCTGCAAAAATTGTTCCCAGTTGTAAGGTTATAAATGGCTATAGAATGACCGAAATGGCTGGCGTAGTTGTTTCAGATGAACACATCAACAATAAAACTGATGTGCAGGGAGGCGTTTTGAAAAACGGTCTTATGGCGAAAATTATCGATGATGATGAAAAATCTTTGGGACCAAATCAAATGGGAAGGTTATGCTTAAAATCGGTATTTCCTTTTTTGGGATATTTGAAAGACGAAAAGGCCAACAACGAGATGTTTTTGGAAGGAGGATGGTTCGATACAGGAGACTATTCGTATATGGATTCAAATAATTTGCTATACATCGTCACTCGCCATGATAACTTAGTTAGGTCTTCTGGAATTATTGTAAGTTATACTTATAGTTTTGCTAATTCTAAATGTCATATCGAAAAAATGTTTTCACCAAATACTTAATTTTTTTCTAAACATTGATTCGATGAATTCTATCCAACATTAACTTAAGTGACACTAACTTTACTCTGAAACTGGCCCTAAGTGCCACTTATTTTGTTAAGGCGTGTGCACTGTGAAACTGGTCCCAATAATTTTTTTGGCTAATTCCAAGTTTTATTTAAATTTATTTTGTATATGTTGAAAAATATATGATTTTGTGTCGTTTTTTTTTTCCGAATGTATTCCGACATGTATTCTTGATTTTATCTTTATGATGTTTAGAAGTTAAATTCTATACCAAATTTCTTTTTTTAAGGTCATACCAAATGATGTCGAAAACATCATAAACAGTCATCCCAATGTTTTGACGTCTGCCCTTGTTGGACATCCGAATCTTCGTAATTCCAAAGAAGAACTTGGAACTGTATTTGTGGTATTGAAGAGAAATTTTTTCCCAAATTATATAGAAGCAGAACTAAGAGAGTTATTAAAAGATAAGCTCACAAAAGAACAGTTTCAAATTGTTAGATATTTTAAGGTTATTTCCGAAATGCCTTTGACGAACTGTGGTAAAACAGATAGATGGGCTCTTAAAGTGTTGGCAAATGAAGAGTCAAGAATGTTGTGTTAATTATTGTAAAAGTTTAAAATAAAAATAAATTATAATTATTACTATGTATTACTATTAACACTTTTTTTTGTCGATAAAATCGAATTTGAATTTTTTTTCAGATTCGTTAACAAAAATCGTAGTATCGGAAGTTAGGTTTTAGTAAATTTTTTCTAGTCCATTGAAATTATACTTTGACATTACATTTTGGACAAGATTTTGGTTTTCGGTGTTGTTAAATGTTTTGAATATAGTTGTTTGGGATTCATTCAACATTTTTTATAGTGTAACTTAATGAATTAAAATAACTCTTTGAATAAAAGAATTAATTACTTTATTACATTATTACACTACCTTATATTTGCTTTGTAGTGCTTCTTATTGTTTTTGGATTTAACATAATCCCTTCCTAATTTGTTTGTTTTAAAATGACTTGTTATTGCTAATCTCTAATCTTTGTAACAGGGTTGCCTTCTGTAATGCACCATAAATCATAATCTTAATTACCGATGTGTAAAGTAAATACCATTTTTTTTATACTTACATGCTTATATACATAATGAATTATGCCTTTTACATTGTACAACTAGAATTAATCTTTCCTTTTTCTTTGGACCTTCAAGCTGATTACATCGCATTGGTAACAAATTACTATACACACAATAAATTGTGCATATTCTGGTGCAACATATTTTTTTTCCTTTGGTTCATTCGACTTGTGATTTCATCGTTGGGATTATAATTATTTTTCTATAAATTAAAAATCATTCGATAAAATCATTTGCTTTTTTGCTGTTTTTGCGCGTTGGCTCTTTTAACATCGCGGATGTTAATTGACATTTTTTTGAATTAGTGCCTAATCGAAAATCACTTGTGTTTTGAATTAAAATAATTCTGGATTGCACTGCGATTAGTGATTGATATGCTTAAAAACTATAGCTATCAATTAGGGTTATAGAAAATCGTCTATAAATAATCAAATAACGATTGTGAGTAGGGTGTGAGCCGAAATCTATTTTCGATCAAAGACAATTAATCAATGTTAAATTAAAATGACTTCTCAGCAATTACGAGGTCATGCTAAAGGGGCCATTAAACGTGCAGCGGTTTTTTGTGAATCAATTTCGGACAGCGAAGATTTAGCGGTGTTAGAAGTTAGATTAGCTAAATTAGAAATTGCGTGGAAGGAATTTTCATTTCATCATATTTCGTGTTTGGAAGGGGCTGATGAAAATTGGAAACGAAAATGCGAATCTTGAGGAGGAGTTCGGTGAATATGAAGTAAAATACTTCAATGCAAATACAAAACTCACAAAGGCTATTCGTGATAGGCAGGGTGCTGAAAAGCAGAAAACACTGTTCGAGCAGCTTGCAGAACTTCAATCTTCGTTTCTCAATTATCTTATTTCTACGAATTCATCTTCAAATATTAGTTTTCCTCGGATTAATATTGTTCCATTCTCTAGTAGTTACAAGGATTGGCCAACTTTCCGCGATATGTTTATCGATTCGGTGGACACAAACGAAAGGCTAACTTCTACGCAGAAATTTCATTTCTTGAAATCGTTTTTGAGAGATGAAGCGGCTGATCTTATCAGCCATATTCCACCCACAGATGTTAATTAAGTTGGGGCGTGGAGGAAACTTGAAAAACGATATAACCGCGTTAACTTTAAACTTGCTCGTGCATTCGCTTATAAAATCATTTGTTTCGTTGCCTGCTATGTCTTCATCTAATTCTGACACCCTTCGAAAGATTACAGACGGTGCCGATGAAGTCATTCGTGGTCTTGAGGCAGCAAAGAAAAATAGTCGCGATCCTTGGCTTATTTTTCTCGATGAAGAAACAAGACATGCATGGGCTAAGGAAGTCGGTTCGCGGGACGATTGTTCAGTGCAGGAATAAATAGACTTTCTAGAACTACGGTGTGATGCGTTCGAAGCATGTAAGCCTATGAACACTTCGGAAGTTCGGGTACGTCGCGTAAAAAGTAACCGCTCACATGTGGATGAGTCACAGTCACAGGAACAAAGCTCAAAATGTCCAAAATGCAAAGGTGACTAATCTATACCTTGTCACAATGTGCTACGTTTATTTGACTTAGTATTGAATCTCGCCGAACGTTTGTAAAAGAAAATTCTTTGTATTTCAATTGCCTTCGCTCTTGGCATGCTTCTTACAAATGCTTTACCCATTCTCGTTGTCGTGTCTGTAAATCTCGACATCATTCACTCGTGCATTCTAATCGGTCTAGTAGTCCTCAAAGATCTTCGAAACAAAAATCATCTATCGATTTAACAGAAGACAGCTCAACGCCTAAACCTTCCACGGTTGCTCCCGGTGTTAGTTCCAACTTCCACGCTTGCCTCCGATGCTAGTTCCACTTCACCGTTATCAACGAACCATAGTTATAAACCAGTTCTTCGAAAGCAAACAATTTTGCCTACTATTCTTGCTAAGGTTCAGGATCGTCAGGGTCAACTTTATAGATTGTCGTATTCATACTGGTTTCAGGGTCATAGTGTTCATTCATCATTGAGGCGTTAGCTCAACGGATTGGACTTCGTCGAACTCACTCTAGGATTCCTATATTAGGACTCTCATCGGCAGAGGCTGGTCACACCAAAGGGTGCATTCCTATATTTGTTCAGTTTCCAGATTTAATAATACTGTTCTGCATTGTGATGCACATATTTTTTCTTCCACTTCAAACTTAAACCAGCTCATTCCATCGATATGTTGTCGTTGTCTTATATCCAGGGTTTAGATCTATCAGATCCTCTGTTTAACGTTTCAAATTCGGTAGATGTCTTAGGACCAGTTGTACAAATATTTAAACCGTGGTTCAGCAATTTTTATCCACCGATTTCGGCGGATTAGAGTTTCAATCAACAGTGGTTTACTGTTCAAGTGTGTTATAATAACCATTTACATGCTTGAACCAGCGTTGAACGTTAGTTAATCCGCCGAAATCGGTGAGTTAAAATCTTGAACCGAGGCTGAACCACTATTGTACAACTGGCCATTACTAGGAGCTGATAGGGTCTGGTCGATTTTCAAGGGTGAACAAATACATGGTCCAGAAGGTAAACCATTAGCCCAGAAAACTTCTTTTGGTTGGGTAATCACAGGAGAATTCGTCAACAGCCTTTCTTGTAATATCGGAATGTGCAAACCTCACTCAAATGTTGATATTGATTCACTCCTGCAACGTTTCTGGGAACTGGGCGAAGTTCCTACAATTGCAGATCAAGCCGATAATGATCCTGCTGAAGTTCTCTTTCGTGAATCCGTTTCTCGCTCCGAAACTGGAAACTCACTGGATCCGGCATTATCACGGTTGCACTCCATAGTCCATGGAGCGTCGGTTTCAAAGAAATCCTGATTTAAGGCGACAATATGGGCAGTTTATGGAAGAATATTTAAGTCTTGGTCCAATGAAACTTATTCCTGATGAAGAAGTTAAATCTTCACATGGTAGATATTTTTATCTTCCACACCATGCGGTGGTAAAACCCGACAGTTCATCAACTAAGCTGCGGGTCGTTTTTGATGGTTCCGTCCGTGATTCAATTGGTCAGTCGATTAACAGCCAAATGTACATTGGACCTGCGATTCAACCTTATTCGACCTTATTGGTATTTGCAGGGCGGACCTCAGCCAAACTTGCGCCCTGTGCAAGATTTGTAAAAAGCGCCACTTTTTATATTTGCACACATACATACCTACTCTTGCTCTTGGTGGATTTGTCAACTCCTCATAAGACAACATAACCCGTTAAAAAAATTGGTTTTTAGGTAAGAATCGAAAATACGAATATTTTCATATACATTCATGTCGATTATGGAATCCGCAAAACTGGATCCGCATTGATTCTCAGTACAGTGTTCTCTTTTCTTTTCACGAAAAAGGATAAGAAGAAAAGAGCACTGCGAACAACTGCGGATCCAGTTTTGCGGATTCAATAATCGACATGATTATCTATAATGCACCTCGCCATCGTGTTTTCTTTCAAATCTATGAAAATTATGAGTGAAATTTTGAGACTTAAAATCTAAATTTGTTAACGTTACGTTTAGGAATTCACATTAATTAAGAGTTGTTAAACGTACTAAAAAAAAATTTTGAAAATTTGCAAAAAATTCACGTTACCAAACCTTAGAATAAGAAGATAAGGAAGAGGTGTACCTATATCACATAATACAGCTATGTATGTGAGTGAAGCACCAAAAAAAAAAAAAAAAAGAACTTGATCTGTCATTTTGCCGAGCTATATGAAAGTGTTTCGAGATTTTCAAACGTTAAGGCTCTCCCAAACCAACGCGAAATATTCGCCGACAACAGATTTTTGTTGTTGTTTAGCGTTGTGTATTTGTCATATTTTCTGTTATTGTGAATGATTCGCTACGATTTCGCGTTGGTTTGGGAGAGCCTTAAAATAGTGAAAATAAAAATTAATTAAGTGAAATGAAAATTAACAAAGTGAATATTTGCAGTAATTTATTAAAAAAAAATATAAAACAACATACGGCAGTGCTGCGTTAAATCGTTAAAAAAAACACCTATAATATAGAATTTTCATTTTTACTTTTTATGGGCTGATATGTGACTCATATTCCACATAAAGCAATGTGAAGTGATGTTTTTTTTAGGCAAATACATTGTCTGGTAATACTTTTCGATTGATAATTCATATCATTTTGCTATAAAAAAGCAAATTGTTTGAAATTAAAAATACACTTCAATCACGGGAATTTGCTAAACCCGATCTGTCAAAATTGAAATTCTCGTCCAGTTTTTTATGGTGAAGGCAAGGCGCTGTGGAATATGAGATACAGCTTATCTGTGAAATGAAAAAAAATTACACTGCTTGTTATAGGTGTTTTTACAATTTTACGCAGCACGTGGTTTTCTATTTTTTTTTTTCAATGAAGTATTGCATGTATTCACTTCATTTACTTCTATATCACTTGTTTCTTTAATTTACTATGCTTTTTTTACTATTTTAACAATTTAAAATCTCAAAACACATATCAAAAAAAAAAAAACAGATCAAAATTCCTTTGTACCATTCCTTTTTCTTCGATATAGGTACCTGTTCCTCTATATTTCTTCTTCTTAGTACTAAACAGACCCATTATCAAATTATGCCTAAGATAGGCTATTCTAGCTTAGACCATATAGTACATGGACTGTGCTTTCCCTATCCTTTCGTACAACTGAAGAGGGTCCCAACATAGGAGGCCACCCATGTTTGGCAAATGAGAAATAAGGTTATCTGTAAGCATTATTTCGGCCGATAGGAGTTTGGCGTCGGAAGTGGAAAGACGTGTTTTTGGAGTGCGGTCGCCATTTCAGAATATTTTATATCTATTGTGAAGAAAGTGTTTATTTCTTTTAAGACTTTTACTAGTGAAAAGTACTTTTTAAAGTTCTAAATTATAATAAAAGAGCAAAGATCTCTTTACTTTTTATAAGAAAAAAAAAAAATATAAATCTGGAAAAATTTAAAGAAAATGACAAAACTGATACTGTAGGGGGGCAAACCACCAATTTTTCTGCCGTAGTCGGTGGAATTAAATGGAAACCCCCCAGTGTTTCCTTTAATTTATTAAAAACTGGCAAAAAAGTAATAATTAAGAAGAAATGCAATAAAATTAAAAGTAGCGGTAAAAAAGACCAAGTTAAGACGCTAACAAAAATAACGGACAATTCCCCTATATTTAACAACATGCCAAACAGAAGCAACACTAATTCCACTGCTGGAAGTAGCTCTCACTTTAACCAATCGCTTTCCCAGCAACATCCCCCTGACATGTCTCTACCAGAAATTACAAGTGGCCCTGCCCAGCAACAAGTTCCACTGAATAAAGTGCTTCATCAACATTCGCAAATGTTGCAGCAAAACGATTCTGTGAATACCCAAGTGTTCGAGAGTAATAACCCAAACTTTAAATTGGGTGGAAATTTCCCGGCTTTACCTATAATAAACGCTAATGCATATCCAGCCAGCCCAGGCGCATTGCAGGCTGCTAGTAACTTATGCTCTATGCAAGCAGCTGGAAGCAGCAACCAAAACATTACAAATCCCATTCTTATGGATGCCATTAACGATGAAGATGACGAGGATTGGATCGAAGTAAGCTCCAAAGGCCCCAACGGCTCCAAGAGGAAGTGCTTAAGTCCTACTCAGCAATCAGTGCCTAAAAAACCGGATGTAACAAAGGGAACCAACAGATTCGAAATACTTTCGGATGAATTCTTCTTCAAAAAGGATGCAGGAAATACATCAACGAAGGAAGCTGAAACTGTATCAAAAAATAATATAAGTATTTCTAACGTAAATGTAAGTAAAAAAAATGATTCTATTAATTTAAATAAAAAGAAATGGTGTCCTGTTATCCATATATTTAATGCAAATGCTAAAAAACTAAGTTTAGCTCTTGAGTCTGACACACGTAATTTGAATTATATGGTAGAAAATGTAAACAAAAACCACACAATGCTATATGTAGATGAGGTGAAGGCACATGATAAATTTTTAGAAATCATAAGAAAAAATAAGGAAGTGGAAGCTTACTCATTTACCCCAATGGAAAACAAGACAGTCAATCTTGTTTTGAGAGGTCTAACCTCGGATTACACCGTCGAAGAAGTGCAAAACGAGCTGATAGGACGCACCCCCCCAGATACTATCGAATCGGTTTCCAGATTTGAAACTTTAAGGTCTCGAAATAAATTCACGTATGACCTCTTTTTAGTTAGGCTTAAACCTGGTACCTCGCCAGAAAGTGTTAACAATATTCGTTCTATCTTTCATACTAGAGTCTCTTGGGAAAAACCTAGGGGTAACAAGGGCCCTCTCCAATGTCGGAGATGTCAAAAGTTTGGACATATGGCAAAAAATTGCGCCAGAAATTATAGGTGCGTAAAATGTAAAGAAGAGCATGACCCAGGTAAATGTAGTTTACAAGAAAGGACTGCCGATTCGTTGGCATATTGTGTAAATTGTGGTACGACCGGCCACCCCGCCAATTACAGGGGTTGTGATTATCACAAAAAATATATGGAGAAAAGGAAAGAGATTATCAGACAGGCACAAGAAAAGAGAGAATTTAGGAAACAATCGGTTTACAATACTGTAAATCAATCAAAGTTTGTCAGTAGCAACGTAAGCTATGCTGATCAATTAAAACAAGGACAAGATTGCTTTATTCAAAATCCTAATACCCAGACCACTTCTCGTTATATGGAAAAAAATCATGGAGTTTTTAGTGACTTCTTAAACCTCTCAAAAGATTTGTTTGGAACTGATATCTCGACCTTAGTAACCAGGGTGAAACAATTTATGCAAAATATTAATAATGGGGACTCAATTGAGTCTAAAAGATTGGCTTATCTAGATCTAGTGGATAAATTGATCATAAACTCTTCCTACTAATGATGTACAAAATAATGACATTCAACGTTACGTCATTAATAAATCATAGTCGGAGAATATAATTACAGTACATTCTCCAGAAAAATAATATTCAATTTGCTTTCATACAAGAAACACACCTTAACAATAACCATAAAGTTTTATTGACCCATTTCACTTTATCAGAAGTGATGCATCTCCAGGAGTGGCAATTGCATTGGATAAAAAATTTAACTACAAAATCGTTCACACATCAGCACTTTTTACCTTCCCCTCACTATTTTTATCAATAGACGTTAAAAGAGATGGCAGAGATGACTCTCTTCTCATAGGAAGTATTTACTTTCCATCTAATTCCTCATTGAGGGTCATCCATGATGAGTTGCAAAAAATTAATAATCTTTCCAATCAGTATGGTGCAGCAATCATAGGTGGGGATCTTAATGCTAAGAACACAACATGGGGAGATAATAACGATAACTCCAACGGTAAGGGTCTTTTAAGATGGTTGAACGATCCTAGCAATAACCTCACACGATTATGTGCTTCAAATCCAACTTATATTATTGGCTATTCCTACCTGGACCACTTCCTGGTGTCTAGTCACCTTCTAGACTACTTCAATTTAAATTTCTCAGTTTCAACTCTTCCAACTTTTTCGGACCATCTTCCGCTATTGATAAATATCCACCTCAATAACACAGAAATTTCCCTTTCAGAAGAAAAGTCATATAAATCATTCAAAAATACCAATTGGCAAAATTTTAGAAATGATCTGGATGAAAATATGCACATGAGATGTCCCTCCCCCTATGCTAGTCTAACTAATGAGGATATAGAGTCTCATATTGCGTCCTTTAATGAAACTCTTGAGGAAGTCATTGAAAGTCACTCTGCCAACATTATCCCTTCCATTAAGAAATATAAATCCCTACCTGACAATATTAAACATCTCTTTAAAGTTAAAGGTAAATGGCAAAAAAGACTTAAACAAATTTATCATGCCAATTTCAACAGAACGAATTCAGTTTACAAGGAACTATCTTCGAGAATTTCTCTTCTCAAAATCATTATAAAAGAAAGAGTCAACTTATGGTTAGACGAACAACTTCAGAAAAAACTAAAATTAATTAAACCCTGCCCTCAGGCATTTAAAGAAATAAACAAACTTACAGGGAATAGGAAAAACCATTTATGTAATGTTTTAAAAGTTGGCGATGTCACTCACAATATTGAAAATGAGATTGTTTCCGCCTTTACAAACTACTATAAAGATCTTTACACTGAAAAAACTCCAGATATTGACCCAGACTTGAGAAACCAAATTAACTCTGTTGTTAGACAAATAAGGGAAAACCGCCCCCCAAGAATATTCAATTTCGACCTAGATAACCCGTCTCGGAACCCCCAATTTTCACAATATTATACAACATGTTCTGAAGTGAAGGAAATTCTCAGAAATCTAAACAACAAAAAATCTTCTGGTATAGACAATATTAGTAATTTTATACTTAAAAAACTTTCGTCAGAAGCAATAGAATTCCTAACAATAATTTTTAATAATTGCCTGAACAATGGCTACTTTCCGAAAATATGGAAAACGGCAAAGATAATCCCGATCAGGAAGAAACCGGATAATCATGATATCTCCAACTTTAGACCTATATCCTTGCTCTCAAATGTCGGCAAAATACTTGAAAGAGTAATAGTAAGGCAAATCGAAGACTTCATAGACGAAAGTTATGAATTTCTATCCGACTACCAATTTGGCTTTAGGAAGGGCCACTCTACGGTACATGCCCTCCTCAAGATTCACACTGACACCACTAATAATCTGAGAGAAAAAAGATGCTCAATCCTTTGTACTCTAGACGTAGAAAAGGCCTTCGATAGTGTCAACTGGGATGGCTTACTTTTCAAACTATCACAGTTAGGTTTTCCAACCCATATAACTAACATGCTTTCCAGCTTCCTATCGGACAGATTCTTCCTTATACAACTGCAAAATTCAGCTTCGACTTTATCTGAAATAGAACAGGGCGTACCACAAGGTTCTGTTTTAGGCCCAAAATTGTATAATTACAACGTTTATGACTTCCCGCATGAAGTACACAATCAGCTGGATGAACTTACATCCAAAGCTCTGCTCTTCGCAGATGATACTTGCGTAATAGCGCATGCTAATTACCCTTTAGAAGCTCTGGCCTCAGTCAAAAAACACGTTCGTATTATTGAGGAATACTATAAGAAATGGGGAATCAAGATTAATATCCCAAAAACAGAATGTTTATGTATTAGAAATGCCTCAGGGAAGGGTATGATTGGAACTGTACGAGAAAGCAAAAATCTAAGTCTGAACCTAAACGGAATTTTAATTCCCTTCAAGAAAAGCATAAAATATCTGGGGGTAAATTTTAATTACCTATTAAAGTTCAATAATCATTCTAGAAACAACATAGTTAAAGCCACCAAAGTCTCAAATATTTTAGCCAGATTTCTCAGAAGTACTCACTTATCATCCAAAACGAAACTCTTGTTCTATAAAACAATGATACGACCCATACTAATCTATGCCTTCCCATGTTGGTTCTCATTTTCTCCCACAGTGGGAAGAGAAATAGAAATATTAGAGAGGAAAATTATAAGACACTGCATTGCTAAAAACTTTAAAACACGACACAAGAAATACTCAAACGACTACGTATATCAAAAGGCTCAAATAACACCAATTCTAAAATATGCACTTACGTTAATGAAAAAAACTATAACTAAAATGAGTTATAGTGAAAACGAGCTTATCAAAGAAACCTACGAATCACAACACCGGATCTCATGGGATGAATCCCCATACCTCTCCCCAATAGGTATAGAAGCTCAAGACCTTGACTTACTAATTGGGGGTACTGAGTTGAGCCCACTTGTTCCAGGGTTTTATCAAAAAAGCCTTCAGGGACAGAATCGTGGATAGATTGCGCCTTTACATAAAACCCACCATTTCGTTGATTACAAACGAATGCTTATTTTAATTATCTTAAGAAAAATCTACCTTATTGCATACAAAAGAAAGAAAAAAAGAAACTTAAGAAGTACTGATTGTAACCTATTTATTGTAACTTATAACCAACTGTTAACTTATTTAAGACAAAAAAAAAAATATATAAACATAATTGTACCTTATAAATAAGACATAAACACAGTACAAATGTTAATTATAAGACTGCTACTTATAAGGGAGCAAAACAAAAAAAAAAATTAATTACCTGTATAAATAAAGAATCCTAAGCTTGTTACCAGCAGCAGTATCAAACTTAACAATGAACTTGCCATATCAAAATCAAAATCATGAAAAAAAATTTTAAACATACAAAAAACTACCATGTAAATATTTAACTACCAACAATAAGATAAAAAAAAAGTGTGTAATCAATAATCGTTAAATTCAGTCCTTTAAAATTTAAATGAACATCTTATCCTCCCAGCTGCTTATACACATGTACCTGAGAATGTTGGACTCAATGAGTACAATCATACCTTTAGTATTTAAGTAGCTAAACACCAAATGACATTAAGTCAGAAGCAACTTTCCATAATTGTTAGAGGAGCAATAACAATTTCCAACAACCTGATAGAGACAACTACTTCCAACTTTCATAAAATGTAAAGCAAGAGCGAAAATCACTAAACAGACCATTGTAGGGCTATACTATTCTAGCCCTAAGTTAATATAAGTAAGAACGAGACAAATGTAAACTTTGTAAAATTTAATAAGACTCAATAAATATACATACATACATTATTTCGGCCGATAGAGATCATTGGTAGTGAGCAGTCACAATCTAAACAGGGTCTAAGTATTCAATTCTAGTGTAACCTGAACGCGGTCATTGTGAATCAAGCATGAATTTATTTTTAAATGATCAAATTTAGGTATGGCAGGTATTTGTATACAAATAGATCGCAAAATTACTGAATTTATTAAACCAATTCAGTTAATTATAAGAAAAGTAGAGAATCGAGAAAGTAAGTTTGGTCTAAGTTGAGTGACTATCGATTTAAGGAGATTCTTTTCAGTTTTCGCTCAAATATATAGATAAATAAAGGAAAAAGGAGTCCTCTAATGGCGCTTATTAGTCATTCATCTTTACCACCTTTGTTGGAAAGTAATGCATCAACAAGTGCTAAAATTTGGTTTCACACTCAATCAAAAGAACATAAAGTCGACTTTACCTGGAGTATAAATAATTTCAGTTATTACAAACAAAAAATGTATAAAATACTTACATCACCAACATTTTCCGCGTCTTCCAATGACAACATAAAATTTTCCCTAGACATTTGTCCAAATGGTTATAATGAAAACACCAAAGGTTTCTTGTCGATATGTCTTAAATTATTATCGCCTAGTGATAAATCAGAAGTTTTAGTAAAACTTAGAATATGTATTTTGAATGCTAAACCCGACAAAGCAAAAGAATCCAAATTTCGTGTAGCTCAACCAATTAAATTCAACCAACCTTTGGGCTTCTATAAACTCATGTCCACAGAATTTTTATTTGACGAAGTTAACAGTTTTCTTCAAGACGATAAATTAAATATTTTTTGTGAAGTCAGCTTTTTAACTGATGCCATTAATATCTCTAGCATCAATCAATTTAAAATTCCTGAGCGAAAGCTTGGTGATGATTTTGGTAATCTCCTTGATAATCACAAATTTAGTGACGTCACACTTGTGGTCGACAAACATGAATTTCCAGCTCATAAAGCAATCTTGGCTTCTCGTAGTGATGTCTTTGCTGCGATGTTTCAAAATGAAATGAAGGAGAGTAAATTAAATTTGGTAACCATAACCGACGTTGAATATGATGTTCTTGAAGAAATGCTGTGCTTTATCTATACGGAAGATGCTCCGAAATTAAAAGAAATGGCACACCATCTTTTGGCTGCTGCTGATAAGTATGCATTGACAAAATTAAAAGTGATGGCTGAAGAAGCAATTTTTGCTGAATTGTCTATCGAAACAGCAGCAGAAACCCTAGTTATAGCCGATCTGCATAGTGCAGATCAATTGAAGGAAAAAACTATACATTTTATCAACATTAACGCTAAGGAAATTATTAAAACAAATGGATGGCAAAATTTGATAAAAGAATATTCGCATTTGATAGCCGAAACATTTGAAGCGATATTTACGCCAACAAAAGGAAACCAGCTTTAAAGAAACTTTTTTTAATTCAAAAATTAATATAATGAAGCTTTTATATTGTCAACATTCCAGGTTTATAAAAATGTTTATGTTTGCATATTTCAAACTTTGCACTTTTTCTTTGAAAGCAAAAAATTGGCTTTGATTAACACAGCAACTGAAGAGCCACTGAGTCTTCTCTCTCGGAACCCGAAGATAAATTTCCTTGAATAATTTTGGATTTTTATTTTTCCTTTGCCAAAATGGTTTCTGGAATTAAGAAAATGAATTACTTTTGAATATTTTGACTTTTTAAATGAAAAGCAAATAATAATCAGCAGTTCGAAAATATTGATATCGTTTTCAGAAGCACTGGATATAAACGTAGGGTTGTCTTTAACTTTTATAGAATGCAGGTTGTCCTAGACTTTTGTTTTACTTATACCTTTGAACTGACGAATTGTTGGACATACTTTTAAAATGCGTCTAATGTTCTAAATTTTGCTGGTAGACAAGTAAAATGAATGGTAGTAAATTCTGGTTGGATTGAGATGCTATAAACCCTCTCAAACCACGAATAGCGACTTGTCCTAGTGATGAAAGTCAATTTGGCTTTGACTTAATCTAGTCAGTGTAGAGAAACATATTCTTAACTGATTCATTGAACATCAATAAGAACACTGGTAGAGAAATATTCTCATTCAAGATTGAAGGCCAAAAATTTGTAGGTACTTTTCTGTTGGGAATATTCGAGCAATCGACCACAGTCAAAAACAGTCGACTGAAATAAATTAGGAACTAGATTATATCAATGTTAAGTGTTAGACCCCTAGAATAGCCTCATTGAACAATAACGTTATAGATAGGGTTGCATAGATTCTATCTTTTGAGTGCAATTCTTAGCAGACTTTGTTTTTGAAATCTGGTGCGCAGTTTAGAGCAATCGTTTCTGTGCGAAGGATAGCAGAATACAATCTTTCACGCGAGCGTTTAGCAGAATAGGGCTTTATATTTGATTAAATGAAAGAGGCAGGCTTTCCAATTGTTTCACATGACTCAAAGGAATATCTAAAAAAGCAACCTCAATCAAAAAAAGTCTTAAAAAATTTACAAAATCACAGAAAAGATCAGATTTTATTTACTTCAGTCCGAATCGTCATTAAATACTTTTCTTTTATTTAAGGGTTTCTTTGGCACTGGTTCAACTTGCTCTTCCTCCTCTTCAGTATCTTCGTCATCGTTTCTATTCGATCGGTCGTGCAGTCCATGTCTGATGAATCTTCCAGCAGCGTTTTTATCCAAAACTGGACGAATAGTATTTCTTTCGTAGATTTGTTTGTCGCGCAACATTGATTGACGTACTCTGGTTAATTCATGTTTGATTCCATGCTATTTTTAAGAAATAATATATTTTATAAGCTGATTGTTATTCAGGAGTAAAATACTCACAGTATTTGGGTCCAGTCCGTTTAGCTTAACATACATCCAATACAAGGAATTCGTCGTGTACGCCAGATAATTGTCAAATTTAACTTTTTCCTCTGTCGTAAGTTCATCGTAATCTTTGAAGTTTACGGCTTCGGTTATTGTTGCATCGATATCATCCAAACTTTTTGCAAAATTATTAACTATTGTTGTGAAATTTGTGTCGTTTTTTAATTCGCCAAAATCTACTTTCGACATGGTGAATCTGATTATACGTTAAGGATAGGAAGTATTTTATTCAAAGATTATACGCTGGGTTTCAGAATTTGTTTATTTTTGCACGAGGAGAAATGTCATTTCACATTTGCCATAAGAAAAAAGTACTAGAATAGAAAATAAAAAAAAGTACAAAACTGTTCTAATGATGTTATTTTTTCAAGGATACGCTTGCACTAGAAATATGTAAAAACAGCAATGCTCGCGTTCAGGTTGCACTAGGATAGCCTCGCCTTTCACACAAGGAAACTCAGTTTCCAGCAACTTTCAGTTTTTAGTCCCCTTTCACACGAGGAAACTGAGTTTCCAGCAACTTTCATTTTATGGGTGACAAGGGCAAGAAGTAAGAGGGGAAAATGAAATCTCCCCGGTCAACGATTTGAGGAGATTTTTTTGACATTCTTCTTCACATACACAGTAGTGTGTGTTCAACCAAGCTACTTTAAAAAGAAACAACAGAAAGTTTCCACGATTTTGTTTCTTCGTGTGAAAGGTACAAGAGATTTTTAAGGAAATTAAAAGAAAACGTCAAAAAAATCTCCAGCAACTTGTTTCCTCGTGTGAAAGGGGACTTAGGAGAGAAGGGCACCAAGTAAGAGGAATGAACGGTCTACGATTGGTGGGAATTGGAAATTAAAAGAAAACGTCAAAAAATCTCTAGCAACTTGTTTCCTTGTGTGAAAGGGGACATACTCGAATATCCAGTATGTTTCTGAACGCAAATCCGTTGTTGTTGACATTTCTCATAGGTAGAGAGTATCCAAGAATTTTTAGGATAGCTTTATGCTATTTCGTTTGACAGATAATTTCATTTTGAATAGGTACTACGTTTTCATTGGAGCCGAACTGATATAATTTCGTAAATTACAGATTTCATTGCAATTTTGCTAATTCTTTCGACAGATAATTTCATTTTGAATTTGTTTCGGTTAATAGCTTCATTTTGTTGTGTTCTCTTTCAGTTTCTGTTTTCTACCACATCGAATTCTATATATACGTCGACATTTTCAATGGGTTTCCACTATGTACCTATGCTTTCCACTTGGGTGTGTTCATAAAGTTTTTACGTAATTTTGTACAGATTTCGTGCAATTTCGGAATTAGGCTGATTAATATCTAGCGTACAATATGTTTCTTAGTATCTTTAAATTATAAAATATTCTTTTAAAATTGGGAAATGAGATAATTTGGAATAGAATTTGGAAGAAATTACCTCATTTACCACAGAGCTCCTCAAACAATTGTATAACAATTATAACAAACTTTTTTTCAGCCTATCTGTTCAAAATAAAAATCATAAACTCGAAATGTCAAACTGTGACAGCCAAAATGTCAGGAAGTAGAGGAGAGTAGTAAAAATAAAAATAAAAAATAAAATTCGTGTAATATTTTAATTTTTTAATTTTTTAATTTGTATTTTGTTATAAACAATGTTCAAAGATTCTTTTAAATTTTACAAAGCAAAATGGCCAGTTCCTGATTTCAGTGATGTTCTAGATTTCGATAACCCTACGTCTAAAGTAAGAATAATCAAAATGAATTCAAAGTGCAACCCCATCTAAAAAAATGAATCATTATTTGTAGGAAATCAAAGAGTTCGGCCTGGATGTCGATAGTATTTATGAAGCAGTAATGCCTGGCCTGAAACCAGTGTACTCTTGGAAATGTTACGAAATAGCCGATCGCCCTGGACTGATTTTCATACGAAATCCCTTCACACCGCAGGGGCAGCGCTACTGGATGACCAGGTGTGTCCGAGACTACCCCAAACGTCCTAACGTTGTGAATCTGAACACAAAGCTATTCCCACAGACTGTCATCGATGACTGGTGGAGTTCTTTTCAGAACTGCTCCGACAAAGATGACAAACGACGAATGAAAGTCGCGATGAGATGGACCACGCTTGGCTATCACCACGACTGGGATAGCAAACACTACAGCGAGAAGATGAAGAATAAGTTTCCTTGCGATTTGGCTCAGCTAAGTGAATACTTTTCGAAGGCTTTGCGACAGGGCAAGTACTCGGCGGAAGCTGCCATAGTGAACTACTACCCTATTGGGACAACTCTTGCCGGACACACTGACCACTCTGAAGCTGATCTCGAAGCCCCTTTGTTTTCTTTTAGGTGAGTTGTTGTTCCTAGTAGATTTTCGATCTTTAGTTTGAATTCATTCCAGCTTCGGCCAAACAGCCATATTTCTCATTGGAGGAACCACAAAAGAAGAAAAACCATCGGCTCTGTTCCTTTGTAGTGGTGATGTGGTGGTTATGGCGAAACAGAGTCGTCTATGTTACCATGCTGTACCCAGAGTCATGAAGGCGAACTTCGAAAGTTGGAATGAATTTCCAATAAAAAAAGGTAGATATTATTTTCATGATGACTTTAATCTTTTATAATTGAATTCGTTTTGTTTCTTTCATTTTGAAGATGTGCCATTAGAACCACCAAGTCCAAAAAAACTTAAATGTGAAATTGATCCACCAACTGATGTTTGGAACTTGGATACTCAGCTATTTGATAACTGCGCCGATGAGAACTTCTGGAGCCCGTTTCGGCAATTTGTGAATGATTCTAGAATTAATATCAATGTGCGGCAGGTCCTGAGAGAAGGACAACTGTCGTTGTAACCTTTATATTTGTTAAAATATATTTATTTTGTTTTTAAATTTAAGCTTTATTTGAGTGTTCTTTTTCGTAATTTATAGCAACGTAACATTCTCACATTCAATAGAAGATCGTTCATATAGTTGAAACTCAACGACAACAGTCACCGTATTTATGCATATCAGTTTGGTATCTTTCCTTTTATTCGATAGTGGTGATATCTGTTTTGCAGAAGTCTAATTGTTCAACCTCGTTTTGGTGAATTTAGAAATCAAATTTGTGGTTTTAGTGCTTTGAAGAAGGATCAATAGAATGAAATTGCTTTAATAGGATAATGGTAACCTTATATTGTTATTTATGTTTTTTTGCATTCCCTCATAGAAACTGTTTTGTTGCCTAACTTGAGCCAAATATGCTTTAATAGTAAAGAAATAACGATACTATTAACGAAAACACGTAGAAAAGTATTTTATTCTTTGTGTATAATCTTTTTATAATGTTTACTACCTCACTAACCATATAAGGAAGTGCTTTAATAAGTTGTTTTAATTGCTGCCAAAATTTGAAATTTCATCTCACACGACTTGACAACACAATTTGACATTGTGTTAAAAATTGAACATTTTTAGAACTGATTCTAAAACTATAATACGTTCCTTGCATTCGAGAAGCTATGCGCTATACCTAAACCTATCCCAAAATAAAGACGTGAATCAGCCTCGTACGACCGTAAATCCGCTAAAAACTCTACGAACCTTAGGAACGTCCTTACGAATCCAGTGTAATAATAAACCTTGGCTTTATTGCGAGTATAATTCGGTAAACTGTTAATTTCACACGTTAATTTCCTACGTTCTGTAACTCTCGCATCGAAAAAATTAGTTGAAGGTTAATAAGGCTTACGCCTTCTCATTTCACACTTCCTTCAGCAAAAATATATGAGATGTCAAAGTACAACCTCAGCGGCTGCTTCAAAAGAGAAAAAATCGACAATATTATTTTGATGGTACACTGGGGCGTATGCGCACTTTTCTTGTTTTTAAATTTGAATCATTCTTATTTAACTCACTTTTTATGGCTGTTTGTTCGGTCCAAATTTTGCGATCGTTCTTAAGCTAACTTCTCGATGAGCTTGAGACTTGAACTTGTAAGGCTCTCCCAAATCAACGCAAATACTTCGGAATGATAAAGAAACTTTCGCCAGCTTAAAGGTTCCCCGACACCAATGTGAATCTGTCTCGGCGACGATGAAAACAAAAATAACAGCGTGTTGTTTTCATTGTTATTTTTGTTGTCGTCGTCAACAGTGTGTTGTTTTCATTATTATTTTTGTTTTCGTTTCGCGTGGAGGAACCTTAAATTGATGTTACATGGTGATTATAATGACCACACATATTAAAGGTAATATCATTAGGTTTTTTCGTTGAGCCCTGATGTCACCCTTGGGTCGCCTTATAGCGTTTTTTGAAAAACCTGAACTTACTCTGACAATCAAATATTCTGTTTATGATTTCATTGTGTCATTTTTGTATGAGATTTTTCGTTTCACATCACCAGCGTACTAGGCTTATTCGTTTTTTTTTTTGTTTATTATTTTCTTACATCATGGGTTTCTGTGATTTTTTGCATTTATATTTTGTTTGTTTTTGGAATTGGTGAAATTATCCAAGGATATTTTCCGTTGTGTTTTCGCAAGCGTTTCGTTGTCTGGTTTGGAGATCACAGACAAATTTCGTTTCGCATCAGCAGCGTACGTACAATGCTTCAATTATTGAGTGCAGAACTTCCTGTTTTTTTGCTTTGAATGTCAACAAGACAGCCCTCTGGTGTTTTTTGAAAACCGAAAAACACAGTGTTTTTTTGATAACTCTTGGGGTTGTCAAGAAAACCTGGGTAAAGTTCAACGAACGAACGAAACTATTAGCGTTTTCATTTTTGTTCAGTTCCACGCATCTGTCAAAATCGAGGTATTATATGGTGGTAAAATGGTGGAACTAGTGCCCTTTACTTGCCAAATTTTCAATAAGGGTATTCATGCAACGTCGGAAAAAAAGCGTAAATTAGGTAAACATCGGAAAGTTTACGGCGTCATAAACAAACTGTCAAAATTTTTATGGGAAACCTATAATAAACTTTTTTTTTACTGGGTATTAGGTCTGTTTCTTTACTTCCCAAAACTGCCAATTTTGACTAATTTTTTATGGGAGCGTATCGGAATCCCGTTTTTCGAAAATCCCAAAAAAAAAGTTTTAAAATCCCATCTACTAAAATACCGTTTTTTTTTTTTTAAATCCCGTCTTCTAAAATCCCGCTTATTCATAATTCCTATGTATTAAAATCCCGCCAAATACCGCCAATCCCGTTTTTCGGAATTCATTTGGGTATTAAACGAAAAATTATGAGTGTTTGTAAATTTCAAAAAATAAAAATAACTCGAATAAAAGAAAATATGTGGGCGTGTTTTTGATTTTTACTGTACACATTTGTTTTTGCTCACAAAACAAAATTATATAGTACATATATTTACTCATTGAAAAAATTCGCCCTGGAACTAACTCCCAAATGAACTAATTCAGGGAGGTTGCAGGAGGGCAGCCACCATACATACCTCACTGTTTATTAAAATCCTTATTTCATAATGAACTAACTCCCAAATTTATATTAACTAAGTCACAAAGAAATTTTTGTGGGAGTTAAAACAAGTAGCTTTAATTGCAAAAGCGGGATAATAAGAAACGGGATTATAGGAGATGGGATTATAGAAAGCGGGATTATAAAAAACAGGATTATAAAAAGAAGTGGGATCTTAAAACCAGGATTTAAAAAAACGGGATAAGGTGCGTTCCTTTACTTTAAAACTGTGATTATATCTGTCCAAAACATGCACATTTTATTTGTTTTCACAAGAACTTTGACAAACTTTTGTGTAGAAATTCAAATTATACGTTAAGAGCTTCACAAAGGACTTTCAACAGACTTCTGATAAGTTGAATTTTATCTTTAAAGTCAAGGTTTTTGCATAACAGCTGGTCCAACTTTCTTCCCTCTTTTTTACTGCAACCTGACGATTCTGTATGCATTACAAGAAATGCATAATGATAGGTGAAATAGACGTATATACCTGGTCCGATAATAATCGATCCCGCGTTCGTGCGGTGTTGATGGTGTGGGTGGTGCGGAGATCTGGGCACAGATCTTTTCACGACACCGCCCAAGTTTTCCAAGCCGCCTCTTTCCCAAAATCAAAGAACATTTTTCTGCGTTGGGGATCTTATATGGTGATTAAACTGTCGCGCCCGCATGTTCAGCATTCCACTTACTGTGAATTCACATGACGAAATTGGATTTGGGTGTTCTACAATTCGTTCGAAATATGCTTATTATGAATTGGAATGAATTTTAGTATCTACATGAAATTTCATTTCACGTAAAATTGAAATTCGATTTCAATTCGATTTCAATCGAAATGCAGGACATGGTCGTCAATAAATAATTAGAACTGACTAAATAATGATAAACGTCATGTATTTTCTTATGTATTTAATTAAAATTTAAATTACCTTGAAGGCATCTAATGACATAGGTCCACCCAGTTGTTTACACTAATTTCCCTACAAATGATCCCTCTTGTTTTGGTTTTACATTCTCTTTGTTGAAAATTTTGTTTTTCCTGCGGTGGTGTAAGACACACTTTTTATAACAAACAGTCGGGGTTTGCTAATGTAAATTTCCTCAAAGCAAAAAGTTAGGTACATCTTCTATCTAGTTAGGAAGTCATCACAATGTTATTGGGGGGAGGGACGGCCGGTGTTATATAGCAGTAAACAAATGGAATTATGTATAGAAGCTTCGCAGCAATTTCTTCCAAAACCCTTGGGATAATTTGAATTCGAACTAAAGGCGAGCGCAGAGGAAATGTTCTTTTTTCAGCTTCACTGATCTATTTGAATTGAGTGAAAATTTGTGAGAGCCTGCCTAAATTCCCGATGGCAAAAGTTTTAAGCTTTCAAGAGCACAACGTGTGCAAATTGGGTATGGGTGTGGTGATACGACGGGTATATAGGGGCTTAAAACGTGGATTGGGTAATGAAGTGCTAACAATGTCCTTGAAGTTCACTAATTGACACATTCCGATATGGTTTGGGTGACCTTTTTTAGAACTCGTCCAACTAAAATCACTTTTGCGTGGCTAAGTCTCCAATACGTAGGTATATCTATGTATATGTATCTATATAATATGAAGAGCCTTTTGCATAGTTGAGTGGATTTTGGTCTCCGGTTAACGATAGCTATTCGCTATAGAATCTTGAATTAATTAACGATTCAATCGTGACTGTTTGTCTATACTGTAGGTCGTAGGAGTATAGTTGTAGTCTTATAGAAGGACTGTGACTCAGTAAGCAAAGAGAAATGACGACAAAAACGACAAGGACTTCACGATGCCATGGCACACAATGAATCAAAATGATGTCCTGCGATGGTAAAGCATGCAAGTGAATTGAAAACTTCTCATTATTTTTCATTAATTCATTGCGAGAATTCTTTATTCTTTGTTTGAATTATAAGCTACAACTTGATTATTTGATGTTGCGACGATGGTGGGTAGGTAGGTAGGTGTAGGAGTTGGTTTGGTAACAGAAGGAAAATGTCGACAATTATTTAAATTGAAGAAAAGTTATGAACGTCATAAATAAAGGCTCATTAATATTTTGGAATGATGATGAAACAATAATCAAGGATTCATAAATATGACCTCCTCGTGGACTCATCGTTATATCCTTGCACGGCTTAATAAAAACTATGAGTGTCCAAAATTAAAATTAAGCTCGCTTCAAAAACTACGAAATAACATGGTGCCGTGTCATAAGGACATGTGTCATAAGGCCATATTGAGAAATATGGCCTTATGACGCATTCGAAATGTGTCATAAGGGCATACTGAAACATATGGCCTATTGACACTTTACCAAGGTGTCATAGTGCCATATTTTTTTGCGACTTAAGGCCATATCTAAATATGGCCTCATAATACTTGCGTTAAGTGAAAAAATATGATTTGTTTTTTTAATCCAGAATCTTTAAATGCAAAAGAAACTGCATACACCCAACCTCGCACCTACCCCAAATCCTATGGTGTGCCCAAGCAGGGGGGTTGCAGGGGGGCAGCATGCCCCCCCATACATACCTCACTGTTTATACGCCGTAACTGAATTACAATTAAAGTGTTGGACAAAAACATTTGGCCAGGTTTATTTATCAAACAAGGAAAGACGGTTGAAAGTGACATAAGGCCATATGGCCCTATGTCTTTTTATTAATGAGTCAAAAGGCCATAAGTTGGAATATGGCCTTATGTCACTTTGTAAAAGCGTCATAAGGCCATATTTCTTAATATGGCCTTATGACGCATGGCCTTATGACACGGCACCACAATTGAGTTATCTACGTTCTCTCAAATTGATAATCTAAATGCACTCAAGAAATTAAAAAAAAATGGCTATTTACCTTGTTTAAACTAAAAAAATTAAAATCTTAATCAATTTCGTCGTTTATTACTTCAAAATACACAAAATTTCTTTTATATTTCTGCTGAATACATCAACTGATATACTTTTTATTTTTAACCACCTTTAAGAATGGCTCAAAAAGGATCAAATACTAAGCATCTGAAAACTTTTCAGGTAGGAATTCAATATATGTACATATATCTACGTACAATATATAGTTTAACCAACTTTACTTTTTTCATATAAAATATAGTTGGTATACTCGTATGTATGTACATACATACATATGTATGTATGTATGTACATAAAAATATAAGTGCAAACTTTTAATCTCTATTTCAGGGACCATCCTTTGCTGCCAGCTTCGTCTTTTGGACTGTCGCCTTTGGAGTGAATCTCTACGACCTACTGGGGCTGTGTCATCTGGTTCCAGTTCATACCTTGCACATAAATCGTCCATATATCGTGTCTGCAGCTCAGTTTGGAAACAATCATTGCAAGAAAGTTTGCCGCTAACCCTACATAACATACATACCTACGTATATTTAACACAAAATGATATAAAAAAAATATATTTAATTAAAATAATTTAAGCCCATGAAAAAGGATTGAAGGAAATTTTTTTTTCATTTTGTCATTTTCTTTAGTTTTAAGAGGATTAAGTAAATGTGCATGACTATATATGCAGTAGTATAGAAGACTCTAGAACTACTATATAGAGATTCATACTAGACTCATACTGTTGAGGCAACTGTATTATAGAGGAACTTTGCACTTGGAGGTCCTCAACTTGTTCTCTATGTGATCCTTATTCTTGCTAACAGATTGCACAGGCAAATGGAAGCCAATTAAAGAAGGCACCATCATAAACCGAGTAGCGGTTTTTAGCTAGGATCTCTAATGTTTTCAGTGACATTTATGGAAGTTTACAGCAGAGGTCACATTTTATGGCTGCCCCATAATAATATTGACCCTGACAAAAGAATGTCTTTTAGGCAAGGACTACCGGAAACTTTATCATCGGACCAGATCCGCTTATCGAAATTTCATTTGGTCCTAGAAGAGGATTTAGCATATCCTTATGGTGATAAAGTTTTCTCTGCCTATAAGTTAAGTAAGTATATTAGAATGGAGGAATTGTGCTTAAGAAACCCCAATTAAAATATTTTGATGACAATAGAGCATAAACATTACAAACATGCATACATACATATACATACGTATATCCTCTCTAGTATCAAAGGAAAGGTCCTTAAAGTCTTTTTTGTTGGTATTATTTATTGAAGCATAGTTCCAGCAATTATTGCAATCCGTCCAAAAATTCAATTTAAGACTTAAGTCATCCCATCCCGCTGACCGAACCTTAAAAGTTTTTTGATTTAAGAATTTCGTTTTTAATTCTGCAGTATATGTCTCGTGATGGTTAAAAGGATTTATTGGCCAATTATTGCGATTTATAACGTTTGCAGGGAGAAACGGGAAACCGCATCAATGCGAGTGTTGTGTTAAAAAAAGTTTCTTATTTTTTTTATTTTGATCTTTTATAGAGCGACTGAATGTTGAAAGTCGCCCGAAGGAGATATTGGAGGATGTTTTTGTTGGATATTTGCTGTGTGTATTTGTGTTTGCCTTGGACAACACCAGACTCCAGAGTGCTATTGCGACGTATGTACATAGATATATTTGTAGATATACTATATGCAGACGGAAGGATGAAAATTATCCATCGTATGTGTGGGATTTATGTGATGGTTTTGATGATACACGACCATTGGCCTGCAGGACATTTGAAAATTCAGTCATGTATCATGTTCAGAGAGAGAGAGAAAGAGAGAGAGAGATATTTTTGGGTAAACGTCATTATATTATGGTTAGCCTTTGGGTTGTTATGCCCTTGTCATATAGTGCATAAGGAAAATTAGATTTGCTGAAATTTAGGTAGGTACATACGACTTACGAGTACCAAAGAGATTTGTTTGACAAATTTATGTAGGCCAAGGTTTTTATGTTGTCAAATTATTTGAGTAATGGTTTTTATACATACAAAGTTATAAATGTACTACCAGACCCATGCCCGCATTGCTTCGCAAAGTTTTTAATAAACGAAGAATTTTGAAACCAAATTGCTTAGCAAATGTCTATACAACCATCGCGGCGTCCCCTCAAGTTTAATGAAAATCACTTCAGGAGTTCAAAAAAATATAATCACCTCAATTTCAGAATGATCTTCGGAGGGACTCAATTTTGACATTTTGCTAAACTTACAAATGTAAAAATTGAATCTGACTCTCTCCGTAGCTCATTCATCGGACTATGTGATTTGGTAGATTATAATTATTATTTTTAACTCCTGAAGGGATTTTTACTAAACTTTGAACATAACATCTTGAAATATACAGGGTGTCCCTAAGTCAACGCCACAGAAGAAAAACGTATAGGTTCTTGAGTTCATTTTGAATCATCGAAAACATGAATAGGAACAATTTCCCGCTGGTGCAGCTTCATATATTCAAAACAAAAGATCTCACCATTTAGTGCATTTGTATCAAAGATCATAGTGTATATAAGGTATACATACATACATATATGTATGTATATTTTCGAATTTCTTATGGTCCTAATTTGTAAACTTTATTAGTCGTTTTATTTGTTTTTCATCAGTTTTTCCCGTCTATTAAAAGGGGATTTAAGTTTCTCTTTCCAGTGCACAGGATGCAGTGCAGCAGCGTAGTGTCTGAGCAATCACCCGCACATCAAACAAAAAAATGTTTTATTTTTCCAACATTTGGAATTAAGCAAACACAAAAATTTGTATTATCCCCCATTTCTTTTTCTTTTCTCCATAGCACAACTATGAGCAGTAATAGGAGTAAAGACCCAAACCAGCATTCATCTTCGAACTCCAACTTCAAGTCCAAATGCTTAACCTCCTTTTTTATATTTGTCTGCGCATTATAATACTCTTTGTCGTCCAGTTTGCTTCTGGTTATAGGAGGATACGCAACAACAATTTGCTCAGTGGTCATGGCCGAAATATTGGTATTATAGTAACACATAGCATACAAAATAAAATGCACGTCTAGGTTGCACGAACTTGGTCTTATGTGCGATCACACTTTGATTCAAAAGTCTGAATAACTAATTAAGTTGAGTTTTAAAAGAAATAAATTAGTTATAAGCGAGCCTATAGATATACTATACCACCTGCTAAAAACCTAGGTTTTCATCTAAAAAAGGGATTAAGTCCCAATATTTTAAGACAAGTTTCTACCCAAGCATTCTTTAATATATTCTTTATATATAGTTATGGCTGGCCATCATTTAAAAAAAAAAACTAATAATCTGAATAAATTGTTCACATTTTTTCGAAAAATGAGGGCATGTGGACAAAAGTAACGGGGATCAAAGAACAAGTTCAATCCATCCAAGAATTTGTTTAAAAGTTTATTTGAAAGTTATCACGTGCTATCGTAATTAGAATGCCTCGTACTCATAGTCAAAGCTCACACTACATGTGAATCAACAATTCCTTAGTCAAAATAATATGCCAAACGAAACCCATACCATATCACTTATCAGGCAATATGATGATCATAAATGATCATATGATGATCGATAAATAGGGTATGAAAAAATAGTGTTAACCTCGTGTTACTGTCGTGCTGGACATATAGGACGAAAGTAACAAGAGAAGAGTCTTGGAAAAATGATAAAAGCTATGTGAATTCGTCATTTTATTAAAACTTTACTTCATCAGTTTCTAGATCTTTAAGGTGGCGTATTTCGTTTTCTGTTATTCCTAAAAACGAAAGAGCATGAACCTCAAAAGTAAAAATATTACTTTTGTCCCGGTCTCCCCTATTCATTAAAATCGATTCAACAAGTTACGAGATACTCGAATGATAATTTTAAATAACTACTGGATGCTAAGTTTAATACAAATCGATAAAGTCGTTTTCGAATTCATAAATTCTCAAAAATAGTTTAAATTTCTGAAATACAAAAAAAAATTTGAAAATGTTATAATGTATACAACTCTTTTAAAATATTCTCCAAACAAAATTTATCAAAATCAGTTAAACCGTTTTTGAGAATATCGAAAATTAAAACAAAGGTACCATTTATAACCATTCTACGTATTTTTTTTATAAATGGTAGCCGTTTTGTTAAAAAACAATTGTTGATTTTTTTTTTTAAGTTGTGGGCACATTTTTGAGAAAAATAAGATTTAATTTTTTGCTAAAAAAAATTTGTACGGAGCAGCTACTGTTATTTTTGATCCAAAAAAAAAATTAAAAAAGAGGATCGGTTGAATTCCCAAAAAACTCTGTGTACCAAGTTTAAAGAAAATGGACCTACCCATTTAGGTTGCAGTGGAAATCATCTTCGCTATCATCGTAATGTCAAGTTTGATCAAACCGTTTTTGAGAAAATAGAAAATATTTTTTTTTAAATGGTAGCCTTAAACTAAAAATTATATCCTAATTTTCAAATCAACAAAATTGGTATCAACAATTTATTCACGAATTAAAAAATTTATTAATAAATAGCATTTGATTAACTTTTAATTCACTTTCTCACAAAGGGTGAACACGAACACACACGTTTTTAATTAAGCTTGTAAATTAAATTAGAGCCTAGTTCCTCCACTTTGGAACTCTGTGCATTTGTGTGAATTTATACACGAAAGTCCATCAAAGTTCATATAGAAATTCACAAAAATGCACAGAGTTTCAAAGTAAAGGAACACACCTAATGTGTGTATTTCGTAGCATTTTGCTATAAAAAAACAAATTGTTTGAAAATAAAAATACACTACAATCACGGAAATTAGAATTAAAAACCCGATCTGTCAAAATTGAAATTCTTGTCCAGGGTCGAATTAGTTTTTGTTGGTGATGGCAAGGCGCTCAAATCCATTGAGCGCCCGTATAGTGCAGAGTAATTTTACTTACTTTATGTGGAATATGAGACACAGCTTACCTGTGAAATGAAAAAAAAATTACACTGCTTGTTATAGGTGTTTTACAACATTTAACGCAGCACCGAATGTGGTTTTCTATTTTTTTTTCAATGAAGTATTGTATGTATTCGCTTTATTTACTTTTATATCACTTGTTTCTTTAATTTACTAAGCGATTTAAAATCACAAAACACATTCCCCAAAAAAAAACAGATTAAAATTCATTTAGGCGCCCCAGCATTTAGCTGTCTAACTACACGATTTTCATGTGTGGATGCTTTTGTGTTTGTGTAACTCAAACTATTTTGAAAAAGCCTCACTTTTTCCTCGATATGCCCGTTCCTCTATTTCTTCTCCTAAGGGTGTAACATTTTTTCGAAAGTAACGTGTTTTATGTTTTCCATTTCATGGTCCGAAGAAGATTTTTTTTGTAAACCCATACAATGTCCTTAATGTAAAGGTAGGTAAGGTACTTATGTATCTTGATATCTGCAGCAAGTAAAAAAAGAATAAGAAAATCGCATAGCTTAAATATGAGGATTGGGGACTTTGAAATAAGAGCCCGCGAATTGCTTGAAGGTTTGGCGCACCGCAATTTCTTTTTGCGAGAATTTTGTTTTTTTGCAAGGAACTTTTTCTTTCTTCTTTTATTTTTCATTTTATTTTTTATTTCAACGGTGTAAAAAGGCGGATATGTATTTCATTTGTGTGCAGTGGCAGATTAAATCTTCATTATTATTATTTTTTTGTCGAGCTTTGCTGCTTCTCGTTCTATGTATATAAGGTATATGGGGGTATTTTATGCTGCAACCATGTTTTGCTAAATTACATCATTACATTGGTGATTTGTTTAAACGAGAGAAATTTCTTTTGCATAAAAATGATGGTATGCATGTCTAGATTAGGTGAGGTTAAAAGTATTGTTGATGGGGGGAGGCGGGGTGTGTGGCTAGTATGAGGATTCAAAATCATAATTGCATGCCCACGATTGCAATGTAAATCGGAAATTGCTTCATTAAGATGTTCATGGTGTTATTGTTAGTAACATGAACATTAAATCTACCTGTTGGATCTACACCAATATAAAGTAAGGTGCTACCTAAGAATATCTCTTGTATACTTCATGACAAAATGAAAACGTTATTTGACCTATGGTATAGAAACGACTACTACATGCCATTATTCGCATATTATGTTAGGAAGGGAAAAATATAAATATGAACCTATGTAAGTAAAACATTCAACATCCGTGTGTATGAATTTTTGGATCAACTTGCCAGTTCATCTGCAATATTGCGAACCAAAAAACGGTAAACTGAAGCCAATTACAGACAGTGGAATCGCTTTAGGGAAAGAATGGAATTGCCTTGCTTTTCTTTTTTTATTCTGAATTGTATTTAAAATATTTAAGAACGTTCGCAGTATCTGTGCGTCAGTCCTGAAGAAACCCAACACAACTCAACAAATGTCATTTTTATAAGTAAAAATTTATTAATTAAAAACTCTATTTTTCTTTTAAAATATCAAAACAACACAAAGACTTAGGTTACAAATATTGAACTAGAATCTACAAATGCCTCCAAGGCAAAAGATCTTTAAAAACAAAATGAGGAAGAGAATCGGATACATCACTGAACCCTTGAACAGACCAATATTTATTTATGGAATTTTAGACTTGCAGCCATCCAAATGACTTCTATTGAACGATTAAAAAAGGTGATTTGTAATCTACCTTGGGGAAGTCATTTAATACTTCTTTTTTTTACAATAATGTATAGTAGCAGAACTGAGCTTCAAATTGAATTTCTTCAGTACACAAGAGATAATTAGGGTATACTGTTCAACAGTGAACCATTTTTTTTTATTTTGTTGACTCGATTCAATTTTCAAACTATTGGTTTCTGGACTTTGTATTTCTATAGAAACATCTTTAATTATAGATGATGGAAAATAGATAATTTTGAAATTTTACCGTCATCTCAACAATGTATAGTACGAGGAAATAGTGAAAATAGTGAATCAACGGGTGGAACACAATAAACCGATAGTGTTTATTTATATTGTGTTCTTAAACATATCTTCGCCTTAATACGTAAAGCTGCTAAGAACACTTTTGGCTTGAATTGAGATTTTGATGCAATTTTCTAAAGAAGCACATTCTGCACAAATTGCCTTAATCAACTTTGTCCAATGTATCGTAGTTGTTGTTGCAGAATCTTAAAGAAAAAATCAATTTTTGTATGGAGCTATATGAAATTTTTGTTTGTTGTTTTGTTCTCCTGTAAAATTAGCCAAAGTGGACTTAGCAGTTGTACGTATTTAGCCGACGCACGACATCAGAACCTAACTTTTACTTGCAAAAAGTGTATTAACTTTCAACAAAATATTCAGTATATTACGAATAGCAATAGCAAAACAATACTAAAACACTTTCATTTACGTCTTATACAAAAATTCTGAACAAATGAAACTAGCGGTAAAAAAACAAAACAAAAAAAGAGGCTGGGTGTGATCCACATTGGTAACTTCCCATTGGTTCCCTTGAAAACTGAACACCCGAAGTTTTTCTGAAACAATGAAATTCCCAATTTAAAATCTTCAAAGACCTTATCAGGGTATTCAATATGCAATCAAGTGAAACCCAAAAAATGGGCCGTTTGTTCTCGAGATATTCGAGACAAAAAACATTGTTGACCAATTTTTGGTAGTTTCTGTTATTTTTTTTTACAAACCCCATCAATTCTTAGTTACAGCATTGTGTGTAAAATAAAATTTTGTCCGGCTTCAAAATCAGTGTTTTTTCTCAAGATATTTTCGAGCAAAAAACGTTTTTCAACAATTTTTGGTTTTTTTTTTTGCTTTAAAAAAAATCTGTCAATTGATTTCTTTTTTTAAATCATACCAATCAAATATTGCATCATATATGGAATGAAATCATTCCGAAGTCAATATCATTGCTTGTTCTGATGATATCGTAATTATGTGTAGAATAAAATGTAGCGGAAGTGATTAACATTTCTTGTTTTCGAGAAAAAGTAAAATAAAAGCATGGCACAATCTGGAAGTCTAATTTCGGACCACTTGTTAGAGCAGCTGAAGCATGAAATATGTTCTCTAAGTGGATCAATATGTAGACAACCGATTTCAGATAAAAATAATCCAGAATCAGCGTTTTCATTATTGAACAATATTTAAAAAATAATGTCCAAAATTGCGAATTTCTACTCTTTCGCAGTTTTGGACAAAAAATCACAGTTTCAAAGTAAAGGAACGCATCTACGTAATTGATTGATTTAAATTCGTTAATTGTGAAGAGAGTAAATGTAAAATGTAGGAAGAGTGGGATCAATTGGTAATGCTAAACACCCTGTCGTCTAAAAACCAAGCCGTTCAAATGTCAATATCGAAGCAGTATGTAAGAGTGTTGGTGAAAGTCCAGGAATATCGAATTTTCGAACTTGGTGGCCAAAATTTCATTATTTTTAAAATATTGTTCAACAATGAAAACATATTGTTATCTTATGTAAGTAAAAGCTCCCCCAAACCAAGGGGAAACATTCGGAACGACGACGAAACTTTCGGCTGTCAAAATATATTTACAGGGCGATAATAATAATAGGGCACAGTGCGATGAAGCGATTAAGCGAATCTCATATAAAATATATAGACAGTCGAAAGTTTCGTCGTCGTTCCAAATGTTTCGCGTTAGTTTGGGGGAGCTGTCAGCTGTCAAATTATTTTTTTCTTTAGGATTGAATGGTGGCAAATTCAAATTTTGCGTACATTTTGGCAAACACTTTAGTAGCCAAGTGGAATTTTGATCACCGCATTGTTAACTCTCCTTTCGAATTGAAATAAATATTACCCCGAGGCTACAAACGAGTATATTCGCTTAACAAGTTTTTATCTTGCAATATACGCAAATTTTTGTACTTAAGGGGCTCCCCCAAACCAACCCGAAACATTTTTTTTTAAAAATATTTAAAAGGCGATAAATGAGAGTACCTATATACACAAACGCGACGATGCGATTAAGCGATTTAAGGTTCCCCCACACCAATGCGAATCTGTCGCGTCGACGACGAAAACAATAATAAAAACACGTCGCACCCTTAGAATGAAAGTGACCTAAATAAAAAATTCGGCATCATTTTAACAACCGGTTTGTAGAGTTCATTTCGCTTTTAAAGGTCAGTTTATAGAAAAATCAGAAGTTACAGAAATTTTGAGTAAGGTCACTTTCATTCTAAGGGTGTGACGTGGTTTTCAATGAAAACAACACATTGTTATTATTGTTTTCGCCGTCGTCGCCATAGATTCGCGTTGGTGTGGTGGAACCTTAATCTCGTGTAAAATATTTTGACAGCTGAAAGCTTTGTCGTCGTTTCGAATGTTTCGCGTTGGTTTGTGGGGGAGCCTGAATGCACAGAAACTTTTGCCACTCGCTCGTCAAATAGCTTGCCTTTTTCGAAAACAGTTAACAATCGAGTAGAGCAACGAGTGAGGCAAGTGGATATACCAACGCACACATAGGAATTTGACAGGCAGTATAATATGTAGAATGTAGCCAACTAACTAGCGACTACTCGGTCGTTTGTCGTCATTGGATTAGGCAAAAATTCTTTCAATCCATTTGATAACTCATGAGTCTAATCCTTCTTTAAATTTTTTTTAACCAGTTCTTCAATAACATACGTAGGTGCACAGATATCGCAATCAACTTTACAACTATTGGAAATACTAATTTATGTAGAAATTTCTTTCTTTAGAGTTTCAACTCCACAAACTAACAAGAAAATTTAAAATCACAAATCTAAATCGCTCCATATATAAAATCGCCTCACATTCGATTGATTGCGAATGTAATCTACCATACGTGTTTCAGAAAAAATATTTATTAAGCCAATCAAATGAAAGGTGTGTCAACGTCTTGAGGGATTTAGATATCAATCTAATTGACTCGTTCTGCTTGATGACTATGTAGTGACTAACCAGCTGCAGCTGGACTCAAATCCGATTTAGATTCGCAGATAGCCAAATTGATTTCATGTTTGTCCGGTCAAATTCGTACACTGTTCAAATATTTGTAGGTATATAGGTATGTGTCTATGTACATCAGCTATTGATATTTACACCTTAAAATTCAATTTAACTGTCGGCTCACCTCAAACCATCATCAAACCACTTGGTTGTGTTGTGCAATTTTCAATTTGCAGATAGGAATTTATTTTATTGAAATAGTGTGCGGGTTGTGGAATCATCATCATCATCATCCTAAGCATTCAAGCCAATCCACTTTGTAATGTAATTTTGTTAGTTTTTTTGTACAAAACTTTTTGAATGTTGAGGACTACAAAACGACACAAGCGTTCTATATATTTCGACAAAAATCACACAGATTTTTAATGGAAATATTATGCAAAATGATGTACAACATCTTTTTGGCGTGGAATTCACATAAATAAATACCAAACAACAAAAAACTAAAATACTACACGGAAAAAGTTCCTCCTTGAAGTCCTCTGCGAGGGTCCTTTCAGCACTGAAGTGCAATTACAACCGAATACGATGACACTTTTAATGTTTGCACAAAACTACTATGCTATGATCAGCCAAAAAAAAATAAAAATAGAAGTGCTCTCCTATCTCTATGCTATAATACAAATCCTCCTACCAACATCAAAGGATAATGTTCCAACCGCATCATGCAGGAACTGGCACAGGCAAACTGGACCATGAAAGGACCAACTTTTCTGTATAAAGTACCTTTAGAGTCAAAGTTAATGCGAAATTGGATGCAAATGACTTTTAGTGCATTAAAAAATAATTTCAAATGATTCTCTTGGTCGTGTGAAGCATTACAACAACAATAACAAAATAAATAAATAAAAAAAAAATTGAGTAAAAGGAATTCAATAAGGACATTGAATGGGTTGAGTCTCATAGAAAGAGGAAAGTTAAAGTAAAGAAAAAAAAACATCACAACAAAATAAAAAAATAAAGTAATGCAAAACCGCATAATTATTGCCACAACGACAACGCACAAGCACTTCTTCTTTGACGAGACCGCACCACAACGAGTCACCATAACGATGATACCGCACGATGTGATGGTGCGAAATATCCTTTTAAAAAAATTGAATAAGTATTCAGGAAGAAAATATTTGTTTCAACAATATCGCACCATAACCAGGCCCGGATTGATATGATTTCAATTCATCTTGTTTGTTTTTTTCTCTTTTTTTATTGAAGTGATCTCGGTAAATTCAGATCGCAGCGAGGCAGATTAATTTCGATACTGAAACTAGCGATTAAGGTCAAATTTGTAAAATTCCGAAATAAGGAAATTCTAGAATTTAACAGTATTTTTTTTAGCAACATTGGCGAAATTCAGAAATGTTTTCTTTTTTACAATTCATTCCGAATCTGAAACTGCAGGCCCATAGGCTACTTTCGGTGCAATCCAGCCCGGACGTCATCGTTGCCAACATGCGTCGCCGCCGCATCTCTATTCTCTGTCTTTAGATTATTACTATTATCCTTCGTTGTCCTTCCGATTTCAACTCCTTAAGCTAGCTGAATCCTCATTTTCATGTTGATGATGGTGCGATGGCAATAGAATGTACTTTGGATAATTACATTAGCATATAAAGGATTTCAAAAAAATGCAACGCGATTTAGAATCGCGAAAAGTAGGTGCGGCACGGCATGGGGCTTCTGGTCCCAATGATTTCAATTATGCCAAATGGAATACGAGTACTTTGAAAGGATTTTAACGTACTTAAGTTTGTTCTTCTTATACATACATAATACATATGGAGGGCGAGAGTGAGAATTCGTTTCTCAAAGACATATTAGTTTTTTTTTTTTTGGTTTTGATGTTAAGACGCGGCGATGACAACGACGACGGGTTAACGAAGTCGAAGAAATAAAATTAGTTCATTGCAATGAATGTGGATTATGATGCGGGACTTGGAAGTGACAATTTTCAAATGGATTCTAATGCCGATGCGTTAGATATAGAATTGTGTTTCTATAATGATATTTGGTTAAGAGGTTAAGATATATAGGAGAAGACTTATAACAAACTTATGTAGTCATCACTTTTGAAATACATTATTCTAAAAGGTCTATACTGTATTTATGCATATAGTTTTGATTAATTATGCTGTTACATTACTAAACAGTTTGGCGCAAAAATTTAAACGATTTAGTACTATATTAAAGCATTTTTATAATAACGGGTCATTCATTGCGTGGTTTCAAATTGGTAGCGCTGGCATTTGACACCTGTCAAATTCAGCTGTCATTTGAAGTGTCACAATATTAGTTGAATGTTTGCCATTTACGATAATGGATCGCTTAACAATCGAACACCGCGTTAAAATTATTACAAACTTACTACAAAAGTAGTGATTCAAACGTAGTCACTTTTCGCGTTTTACGCGACGATTATTCGTCGACATAATCGACTGACTACGCAAGCAATAGGTAAAATTGTGAAGAAATTTGAAGAGAGTGGAAGCATCACTGATGTCGTAAGGCCTGTGCATCATGGTAATGCACGGTCAGTCAAAAATATTGCTGCTGCAACTACAAGTGTTGCTGATGATCGGAATTTATCGATTTTCCGGTGTTCGCGGCAATTGTCGAATGATAACCGATTTTTTTTGGCTAGCGATTGAAGATCATGATTTGAGCGATATGTGGTTCCAACAAGATGGGGCAGAAAGCCACACAACACGACCAATTATGGCTTTATTGCGTGAGGGTTTTTTAGTCGTGTATATAATTTCACGTTTTGGCGACGATAATTGGCCACCAAGATCAAGCAATTTGACACCGTTAGATGTTTTTCTGTGAAATTAAGCAAAAGACCGTGTTCACGCAAATAATCCACGAACTCTAGACGCATTAAAAACCAGCATTACTCAAGTTATGGCCGAGATACCGCCCGAAATGTGCGAAAAAGTGGTTAAAAATTACCTCAAAAGAATCGCATGCTGCGAATCTTTCAGGGGTGGCCATTTGAATGATTTTGTTTTTCACACTTAATGCCAAAGTCCAAACTTTATAATGAAATAAAGTTTTCATCAAAAATGTATCCGTGTGTGTGTTTTATTTAGCTTTACTTTCGAAACCGAAAAATGAATGACCCTTTACTAAAACAACAGCAAAACATGCCCAAACAACAACTCATGACGGCCTCCAATGATGATTTTCTAATTAAATATTTATTATAAATACTACCCACCACGTGAGACACGGTGTAGGTACATAATTCAAAATTTTATTATTGCCAAATAAATCTTTATTCACTATGCAAAGGCACAGCCACGACCAATAACTAAATAATCAATATTTGATATCGGAACCAAAAAATTGCATTTTGATTGTTTACCATCATACTATCAACCAGCATCATTGCATCATAATCGCGAATCATTAAAATACAATTCTAATTCACGCGTTCACACACATGTTGCTTGTTTTTATCTCTATAATCCCATCAGTTATTTGAGACGTGAAAGCACCATTCAGTATATCCTGCACTCGTGTGCAAACAGAATTTATTTATGCGGTATTCTATGTCCAATATTTTATTTTGTTAACAATTACTGTGTATTTTAAACGGGAATAGAACATTGATTAGAACATTAAGGAATTAAAATTTTCAGCCCTCCTTGTATACTTTATGATGAAGTGGATACTATTGTTTATTTAATTAGTTCCAGTGTGTTACATTTTTCTAATTTAGGAATGATCATTGTTAACAATAGTCAACATTTTATAGAAAAAAACGCACCACTGCACCGGTAAGTTTCGTGTAAAAGAAATGTTTTTTTTTCTCACTAACTGCGTAAGTCATAAAATTTAATAAAAACAATATTATGTGGGATCGCTCTTAAGTGCGATCAAACTGTGGTTTTGAAAACTGAATCATTAAGATCTATGGCTCTGATTTTAAAATAAATAAATAAGTTATGGGAGCCTATATATTTTATTTCACCTGCAAAAACGTAGTTTAGTTAGTGTGAGTACAAAAATATGAATGATATAGAACCTTAGTTGGAAGTATCGCATGGAACTTACAGTTTAGAAAGAAAAATGGTTTAAAAATCAATATAATTCGAAATATGTAAATTGATTGAATAACCTGTGAAATATTTTGATACCAACGCTATGTACGCCATCTGATTTCTTTAATAAATATTTAATTTATGATAAAAAAATTACAAAAATCGTTAGAGCGCTTTTTTAAAAAAATATTTTTTTATAATATGTATGTAATAAAATTTTGAAATATTTTTTAAGAAAAAAAAAATTGGTACGCAGACTTAAAAAATTTATTAAAATCATCTACCCATTTTCAAAATATTAAATTTTCAAACAAAAACAAATTTGAATTTTTTTTTAAAATCCAAAATTTGTTTTTTTTTTAGTGAAAATTTTGATATGCGATATTATTAGAACTCTTTAGAAGCCCTTGTGTAAAATATTTCATAAAAATCGGTTCAAGAGAGAATGAGATAGACGATGACGAAAAAAATGCTTCTATGAGAGATACCATTAATAAATGCGTTAATAGATGTAAAATATTGATATTATATTCACATAAAAATTTTGATCAAAATCGTAGGAGTCGTTTTTAAAAAAAATGAGATATTCCTTAACGTTAAAAACCACTTGTACCTATCATTTATTATTTATACCGTTGTACCATTATTTATACAGTTATACTAAAAATTTTCATTTAAAATCTGCTAGATAATGTTAAGAAATTTCTGGGTACCAAGTTTAGTAAAAACCTGCCACCGCCAATTCGTTTTCGTAATATTAAGTTATGAAAATTTTTTTCAAAAATTAAAAAAAAAAAAATTTCGAAAATTTTAGAATACAATATTTTTAAAAAACTTTTTGAAACATTCTCCACTATCAAAAATTATCAAAATAAATTGAAACGTTTTTAAGAAAATCGAAAATACAAAAAAAATGGTTTTATTTATTTTTCGTATTTTTTTTATAAAATGGTAGCCTTTTAAAAAAACAAACTACGGAATTTTTTTTTAAGTTGTGGGAACTTTTTTGAGGAAAATAAGATTTTCATTGTACGACAGGTTCCATTATTTTTGGTCCTAAAAAAATAAAAAAAACATGACGGGGGAGCCCAAAACGAGCTAGCTACCAAGTTTAAAGCAAAATAGACCCACCTATCGTACCAAGTTTAAAGCAAAATCGACCCACCTGTTTAAGCTGCAGCCAAAAGGAAAGTCAAGTTTGATCAAAATCTCGAGTTCGTTTATTTTTTATATACCTTTAACTTGCCATAATATAGTACCTGTATATTTCTATATCTCAAAGGCACGAAAAAAGGCACTTCCGGCACCCTCATTATGTCGAAGAATTTTGAACAAATAAAATTAAATTATCTAGGTATGAAAAAATTAAGGATTCATTTTTCAATTGAAGATGTGATATTTTCATACTAATCCAAAACCAAAAATCTTCTATCACCGCATATTTTCACATCTGTGCATTGGTTCAAGCATTTTATATTTTGCGGGATGATTAATGCATTTTTTCGAAGTTGTATTTTCGAATTTTTTTTCTCAAAATCTGATGAACTACTTTCTCAACTTTCTCTTCACTTGGATGGGGTGTAGGTATATTTGAGATTTAATTCAAAAACTGAATTAAAAAAAATAATATGCCTATTTTATTTTTGTACCCAATATTTCTTAAAGAAAAATAGTACGTATACGCCATACAGCACTTTTAAAAATATACCGCGCGACGCCTCTGGTACAGTGTAAATTGTAAAATATATTCTGTTTGTAAAAATACATAAAAGATTTCCTATATGTCCATTTACAAATTATTTAAAACTTAGATAAAAGAATTTACTAGTTTGGAGATAAATATACATACATAAGTAGGTGAGGTACTTATATTTTTATAATGAAAATTAAAAAAATTATCATTGTTTACAAATTTATACAGCAGATTTAACAATAGCAACTGAAACTGACCTTTTTTTTGTTATCCTACGTTTTCCTTATTTAAGGCGGTACCAATTAAAAATATGCACCACCTACTTTCGTTGTAGGTGCATACTGCTTAGTTGGTTATAAGTTTAATGCATTCAATTCACAAGAGCGGCCTCCTTCTACACAATCAGCTAAGTTCTGTGTTTTTATATCTATCACTTCTATCAACGACTCCTTATTTATATATATGCATTCGACCATTTCCATGTCAAATGAAGACATAACCTTTATTGTATCTACTACAGCTATCCTCGTTTGTTCATTTTTTATATAAAGAAAAGAAGAGTATCATATCACTTACTGAAGCAGCAGACAACCTGTCCAACGTCCGTCTTGGCCATTGTGTGCGGTCACGAATAAAAATGCATAAATCTTAAGGAGTTTTGCTGCTGGCTGTTTTGCTATACTCGTATACATATATACCATCCATTTATTCCATTGCATCGCGAAAAGAAAAATTTCCATCACAACAAAAATAAAAGTCAAGAATAATATGATATGATGATGATTGAGCAAATGTTAGAAGTTGAACACAAGAATTGAGGCCGTGTCTGGGCGTTCTTATAAGTGGACACATCCCTTGTCTACTTGAAATTACAATAAAAATCCCTTATACACTCTGAGTCATTTGATTGAGATTTTTTGTATGGTAGATCTCAAATTTTCCAAAAAAAAAAAGAAGAAAATTTGGCAAAATAAGACGAAAAAGTAAAGATATTTTCTAAGAAAAGTTAGATTTTAAAATATCTAATAATTTTAATAGAAACAAACAAAGTTATTGTTATGGTATAGAATTATGGGAAAATTTAAACAAAATTCTGGCAATTATTTAAAAATATATAGGTTTTCTATGAATGCGATTACATTGCTTTTTTTCCATTAGTGAATTGCAATTAACAATAAAATTTTTAATAAATTAAATAAATAAGAATAATATTAAATCTTTTGACTCTATTATTGACGGTCGAGAATATTAACTCTAAATTATAGATTCTTTAAAATATCCATCCCAAATCAATGGAAGGGAATTGTATATCAGGATATATCCTATACCAGGTTCCGCCCAACAATCTAGCGAGAATAGGTATATCCTTTCGGTTCCATCCTTTACTCTTTTGTATTGTGATATCAATTCAATTTATAAATACTGTGGAATACTTATTTATACAGTTTGTCAGCGTCCTCAAAGTTTTTGTCTGCACAATACACCGAAGAAAATATAAAAATGAAGACTCTAAATGACGACAATTGGAATCATCCATAACTCTGAATGAGAAGTGGATTTTTTTCATTACTTACAAACCCAAACTATCCGCCTAGTAAAAAAAATGGATAAGAAAAAGAGTAAACTTCTTTCTTGAACATTGTAATTTAAACCCTCCATCTATTGTGGTTACAACGAGTTGAATGGGCTTAATGATAAATTATTCAACCCTCTTCGCGCTGATTATGATTTTTCTATGAAAAAAAAAAAAGAATTCATTAATTAAAAAAAAGAAAACTATGCTATGTATGTATATTCTAGCAGGGTGTTCTGTTTGCAAAAAAAATAATTGAATTCATTCTGTCTAAAATTTGTAAACAAATTTAAGGTCGTGTTCAAAAACATATGTTTTTTTTTTGTATAAATATAAAAATTACGAATTCCTAAACTCTGCCTTTTGCTAATAACTTTGTTTTAGAAATTTTTGAAGAATTTTTTTAAAGGTTTTTCGATAAACCAAAATATAAATCAAACTTTTGGGGGTGACCCCGGCGCAGTGGAAGTAGTGCTTGACTGCTAACCTGGATGTGTGGGTTCGATCCCCAGTCTAGACAGCATTCTTTTCTATATTCCCTCAACTGAACGCCACCCCTGGGATTTAATGAGATTATCAAAACCTAATTTCTCAATCCACTGTGCCAACAAAAATCTATCCTATCCTTCTTTTCCTTCTAACATTTGTCTAATTTATAAGACCCTAGGTCCTACTGGCATATAAATGTTTGTGTTGTTTTTTTTTTTTTTTTTCCTTATTTTGCAAGTCACGTTTTTATTCATATTGTTTCTTTAAAAATTGTAATATTCTAAAATAAGTGTGAAATAAAACACAATTCATTATCAACAATTAATTCAATAAAGAGAAACGTAAAAATATCACGTAAAAAATTCATCTAAGCGGATTCCAAAAACGGTTACGACATATCAAAAATTCAAATGTCATTTTCGTGGTGAAAATTTGGTGGAGGTAAAAATAAAAAAGAAATGAAAGCGTACTTCTGTTCGGTTCAATTTTTTTTACTTAAGAGAGTTTTTTTCAATGAGAAATATATGAGATTTAACTGGCAATTGGTCGACAAATGTGTCGTTAACAATCTAAGAGGCGCTAAAGGCACGTTTCTAACAATAAGGAGTTTGATAAGCCAAAATTTGCGTTTCAAAGAGATCTATCGGACGGTGAAGATATTTTGTTTCAAAAACAACGAATAAAGAAGTAATTATAACTATTTTAATTTTGAGTTTGACCCCAAACGTCTTATAAACAAAATAATTATTAATTATTTTTAATATTTTAGAAATTATATGTTTTCGCTTTTTACTCGGTTTTAGAATGAATATTTTTAGCCTCTGTTTGAGTTTTAATGCCACAAATACTCGGGGATGAAAAAAGTGTTTCAGTTAAGCGGGTTTCTCTTAACCAGGTTTCTCTTGAGCTTCTCTTAAATTTTTAAAACCCATATTTTATAAATTAATATTTTATTATAAACAATAGGTTTTTTTTTAAATTTCATTACATGTAACACACCCTGTTCATCATGGTATAAACACTGTCACCCTCTTTTGACCACATGTGGTGGGTAGGAATACCACCAGTTTGCCTATTGTGTTCTTGGATTAAGAGATTAAGAATTTTAATTAGAATGGAATTAAGAATTCATTAAGTGGTGGGTTTTGTTTGCATATAGCTTTTTCCCTTTTCTTTCCACTTCTTGAATTGAATATTATAATACCTTAGAACTAACACCGGTTCATATATCCAGTATCTAATGATTTCCTTGGTAAAACCACACATTTATGTCAACAAAAAAAATTGTTAAATTAACCGCAAAATGGCCTTCTGCAAAGTATCAAATAAAATTTTCAATTTTGTGTCATTAATAAAATATAAGTGAGCAATAATTTTCAACTTCGAAACTCATAAGATTTTATGCGTGCTAATAAATCTTAAAGAACCATGGCTAACCCCTTACTCAGCGATATACGAAAAAGAAGGAGTCTGAGCATATCCTTTCTGTGTATTTTTTTCGTGTGTAGAAAATGATTTCACCTGGACTTATTGCTAATCAAACCAAAAGCGGATGTATACTCAAACTCGTACTAAATGACGCACATCCCAGCAGCGGCAAATATCCCTATTTTGTAACAAAAACATTGATAAATGACATTTTTTAAGAGTTTGAAGCGTTGTTGAAGAGCCGAAAGTGAAACCCATGGCGGAGCGGCAGTAGCCATACATTCAGAAAGTGTTGTAGATGTTACCACAGAAGGGAAAAAAAGTTTAACAACATAATCGCCAATTTAATACCTTCGATTCGATAGGGGGTACGGTAGGTATTAGGCTGAGAATCTGTATAAGGGCTTGGTTTGCTGAAGCAATTGGAACACATTTACTTTGCTGGTTTATTGCTATCATTATTGCTGGTTATAGAATTATGGCGGAGGTGGACATGTCAATGAAGAGGGCAGCCATAAAGGTGTCTATGGATTGATTTTTTTATTAAACTGTTAACGATATATTGTGCACAATATATAAGGCGTGTTTTCTTGCAAGCCCAGGGGGAATCGGATGAAAAAAAACGACGTCGCGTCGGTGCTAAAAAATTTCCACGTTAAATGCAACAAGAACAAATAACCTGCAGGCTTTCATTGAAACTCATGATGGAAAATTTAAATTTTAAGTTTTGTGGCACTTAAAAAGCGAAATCAGTGATTGGGCCTTGTGAATAAAAAAAAGCTAAAGCTAAAACTTGGATTTTTAAGTAAAAGCTAGATTTTTGGTGAATAAAAATAAGCTTAAGCTATCGCTAGTTAAAGATGTTTTCTAGTCATAGCTATTGTAAAATAGCCAACGCTAAATTCATTTAGTTTTAACTTGTTTTCCCAGCCTAAGCTTAAATTTGTGTGAGTAAAAATAGCTTTAACTAGAATATTAAAGTTAAATCTACAAAAATTTTAAGATTTTTTCTCCCTGTCTAGAAAGCTTTGACTAGGCCTTTTTTTCAGCATTGTCTTTAGTTATAGTGCGATTATGGTAAGAAAACTAAAATTTTAGAAGAAGCGGTGCGAAGTAAGTGATGAGGATTTTTAAAGTTTATTTAGATTTTCAAAAGAAATGTGCAGTGGCTTTCTGATTACTTTATAGAAGACTCAACGGAGCGTAGAGGTGCACTGACCTCTGAGCAGAGAATACAGATATTTTTAGGATATCTAAGTGAACCTGGATTTCAGTATGGTGAAGGACAAGATCTTGGAGTTGAACGCTCTTCTGTTTGTAAGACTGTTAAGCACGTAGTTGTCGTTGACAGTTGCAGCATGCATTAAATGTACGATTTAATCGCACGAACTTGCTATTGCTGTAAGGTAGCTAGGCATTATAGGTACATATATAAGCCATTAAAAGGTACAATTACAAAGTTAATGGAGAATTATGAAGCAGGTAGCTGTTTATTAAATTAATTTTAGAGAGTAACTCAAAAATAAGACAATTTTCTTTATACATTTTAAAATATCAAAACTGTTTTATTGGAACTACCCGACGGCCGACCTATGTACAAATTTGAAACCAATTAGTCCACAGTGAACGTATAAACGCAGAGACTGACGGACGATATGATAAAAACATTTTTTACCCAAAATCAAAACTTGCCCTATAGAACAGATAGTGGCAAAAAAAATCCAAAACAACCTTCCTTTCGGTCTATATATGAACAGTTCAAGCTAAAGCTACCTAGTCGAAATATGTGAATAAAAACAAACTGCTTAAATTGCGAAGCTTAAACTTAGAACTGTCTAGCTTTAGCTGCTATTAAAAGCTTTGAGCTTCCTTCAAAAAAAGCTTTAACTTTTTTTTTATTCACAATTCCCATTATTTTGATGCCAATAGGTGTGTTTTAGTCATTGCTGCATAGCCAGCGCAGCACAAGTCTGAATAAAACGAAAGCTCACTCTATACGTTCATTTCAATAATTGAAAGCTCTATCGCCAGCACAGCCATCTTTATTTTTACTGACTTCTTTTTCGCCAGCAATCAAATTGTTTTTGTTTGCCAAGGGAAATTTTGCTGCGCTGGATGCAGCAATGAATAAAACACACCTAATATAAAGCTATTGATTTAATTATACATTTTTGCCAAAAAAAAAATAATTTCAACTTAGCCCAAGTTAACAAGTAAAATTAATTTATTCATTTCAATGATTGATTTTATGTGAAATAATAATTGAGCTATTTATTGGCATCAAAATATTCACTGATTTTGCTTTCAAAGTGTCTCAAAATAAAAAATTACATTTTTCAATGACGAGTTTCAATGAAAGCTATAACTGGCCCCTTATCGGTCTTAACTTAAGCGCACAGAAAAACTGTGTCAACAGTTTGTTAGAAAGCTCCATTTTGTTTCTGTAGTGGCGTCGCTAATTCCTTTTTTGTTAACCAATCTGGCTGAACACAATGCCCTGATGCAACTGGAATTGGAGCCGCAGCTGCAACTTTTAAATAATGTCGGACGTCATTTTTTTATCTGTCCACAATGAGTTAAGTAGTGCTTTTTGTATATTTAAGAAAAAAAAAATAAAAAACAGCTGCCAGTTTATTATTCACTTATTTTATTTCCAATATTTTTCTTTAAATTAATAATTTTTGTTCGCGACACAAATAAACACTAAAGCATAAATTTTTTTCCGACTGTTTTTTTCTTCATATAAATTGAAACGTCAAAAGTACTGTGCTTGAAAAGTTCGCGAACCATTGCGGCTCCGACTGCAGCTAAGTTTGCAGTTGCCTTCCATTCTGCTCGTAGCTTTGATTATGTGTGTATTTAATATTTTGAAAGATGTTCCGGCTGCGACTCCGGCTGTGGCTCCATCACATTGTGTTCAGCCAGTTATCATGTTTCTGTTACGTCAAAATTAAACGGATTTGTCAATAAACGAGAAAATGTGCAGAAAAGTATCTTAAGAGACATTTTGGACAAAATTGTGCTGTTTGATAATTTCTTTAAAATTTCTTTAAGTGATTTCATAGTTATCACTTATAACCTTTTATATACCAACAAATATTTCGTCGTAAAAGTTTTTTCTGCAGAGGTTCTTATTCCTTTTAAGTCGGAGCTGCGCAATATAGACAAAACTTGTCATTTGTTACTCCCCAGAACAACTAAACATATTTGAGACATTCTCGAGAATATATATAGCGAGAGTTTTTTGGAACTTATAGATCTCCGATAAGAATTATTGTCAAACTTTTGCGATAAACTTTGATCCCTAACACATTAAACGAATATTATAAATATAATCAACGACCGCCGCCGGTGAAACCGAATCAAATATTTATTTTACCAACTACCCCCCACATATGACCATTGACCATCGAACCAGAAATATAAACCAGCACCCTCCAACATCTTTCAATCATTCTATCAGCCGCCCACCACCGACATAATATAACAACAGTAAACCCAGTATGCTATTGTAAAACAACGTAGTGGCATCACTCAAATATTTTTTTGTGTCTTTTACAGTTCCAATTATGTCTTAGCAGAAAATATGACAAGAGGAAGTAAGAAGTTCGAGCAATACGAAAATTGTATAGATGCCTATCAGATCGTTCTTCCTCCAATTATGAAACTGCAAATGAACATCAAAGGCCAAACCAAACGACTCTACGAGTACTCTATTTTACTACTTACTACTTACTACACTATAAAATCAACTCAGCAAAATCTGAATTGTTAGGCATCAGATGACCAAGAACATCAGGAAACGGAAGAGAAGAGAACGCTCAGCTGCTAACTGCAGGAACACCCAATCACCCTACTCGATGGAACTCAACTGTCAGCCAGAAACAATGTGAAATACTTGGGAATTCACTTCAATAAATTATAAACTATACCGATTGAAAATAGATTTATTTACTTCTTAACTTGTTTTCATCGGGATTATCCTTGAGTACGACGAACTTACGTCAGTCTGGAGAAAAAATGCACCACACTTTAAAGAACTGAAACTCGAGTTTTATTGGCAATATTTTAAGTCTTAAAAGCTCTATAGCTACCGCACTATAATTATTGTAAACTCCCCACATGATATCAAAATAGAAATATGAAACAAAATCTCTCAATATAAAATTAATTTGCCTTGAAACCAAAACTTTTTATACATTTTTATTCTACGAGTACAAAACTCAACACCCAACATTTACAAACAAAATTTAATTTTCCGCCATCATTGGATGAAAATAAAAATGTAATCCCTGAAATTTGAAAGAATCGACTTTCTGAATCGAAATCCAAAATGATTTATGCCCTGAGGTCGCACCGGTGCAGTGGGATCTGGCGGCACAATCTCTCATTGCATGTGAGACAGTTCTGTATGTTAAGTCCTTTCTAATTCCTGACAATATCGACATTTAGCATAACGAAGTTTAAAACTTCCTCATCTCACCCTCACAGTTTCACAAATAAGTTCAACTCTCCCACAGGAGTTCCATTACGTCGCAGTTTTCTTACTTTTTTTTTTTTTAATTTTCTTTTCTTCCTTGTGTCGGTCCAATGGAATTACCATTTTCCTAAGGATGTGAATTATTGTCTTTCCATCACCTGCCATTTGGTATTCTTATCCTGAGTTTGGGTATCCTTTGGATGCATGCATATGCATACAAAGTCGATTTTTGCCAGTTTCTGATGCCATTGCAATCGTGACTAAGTCTCTGACTGAAAGGACGACTAGGATGCAATTTACTTGGGATTCACGAAAAATTGCTGGCAGGCAAAGATAGTTACAACGCGATGTTATAACATACACATTTACATATTATAGGTAGGTGTGTATGTATAGGGTAAAAGTTCGTTTTTTTTTTTGTTTTTGCTTCATCGTCCTTTGTCTCAATGTCTAACCTTAAAGAGTTCCAAAAGAACGTTCCTTTTTCGTCATCATGAAAATAAATGGCAAAAAATAAGAGAGCAACTGTCACACGAGTGTGAATTTTAAGTAGTTGCAAAGTCTGTTCGCCTTGCAGGCTGCCCGGGATACACTGATGTTGGCGCATACTTTGCTATTTCGTTGTACCACACCTACCTACCTATAACCTACACCCGATGGCGAAAGGATAGATTTTTTCTCATTTTAACTGCGGGGTCCTTCTGCTAGAATTGAGTTTTACTTCAATTTGACGGCAGAAGTATACAAAGAGAAAGTCGGAAAATTAAAATTGACTTACTATATAGGTATACTGGTTCGAAATGGTAAATCGGTGTGGCCATGTGTGGGAAGCAGTATAGCCTCGAGACTCACCACAAATAGTAATGATCATGATACGAGTTACTTGTGAATTTAATGAACTGTCCGATTCTGTAAAAAAAAAAACTAAATGAATGACTGCTCTTTTGATTCAAGTTTATTTTGTAGCTACAATCATTGAAGATAAAAATTGTAAAAAAGGTCAAATGTATAGGTACAGACTCACCCTTATTCCGTAAGGCGTTTAACGAAAACGACAGTAAAAGGACACGGCTTCAGAAGCGTTAATTGACGTTTAAGCCTCGTACTCAGTTCGATTGGAAATGAAATTTTCAAACAAAAGTGACACCTAGTTCATTGTTATGAAATACACAACACGAAGTGAGTACCAAAATATGAAAGTGGAATATGAACCGGTTCTTCAATTAGTTTCACGCAAAATTTTCATTTCCCAGCGTACGACCACTAGGAAAAAAACTAAGGAAGTGGGGAAAATTGTTTGACATTTGTCAATCAATTAATTATTTTGTTCAAAATATAAATAAAGTTTTTATTCTTATCAAGGAGGAAAAAAGAACAAACCCTTTTTGGAACTTTTTCAAGATTCTGGTGACAGTAATTCAAATAAATATTTTTTTCATTCAAAGTGAGTGTTAGACATTTCAAACTATGTATCAAAAATTCACGTGAAGAATTAATTATGGCTTCGTTTTGAATTTTAACGTGTACATATTTTGAAATGTTTTTATTTGAATTTGAATGACTATCATCAGAATCTTGAAAAGTTCGTGAAAGAATTTAAATTCCGTGTTTTGTTCTTTTTTCCCTCATTGATGAGAATAAAAATACAATCGTCCAATCGGAATTTTTTTTTTGTATTTTAGAACTTATATTTTGAGCAAAACAAATAGATTGACAAAATGTCACAATTTTCCACAACACCTTAGTTTTTTTCCTAGTGATCGTCTTAAAGAACCAGTTCATATTTCATTTTCATATTTTGGTACATACTCACTTCTTGTTGTGAATTTCATACCAATTAACTAGGCGGCGCTTTTGTGTGAAAATTCCATTTTCACTCGAACTGAGTACTAGGCTTCAGTATTACTTAAAAGTGATTTTGGATTAGAATTCGTGGAGCCATTAACGAGATACGTACCTATATGGGAATATTAAAAAAAAAAATAATACAATTTTGTCAAAAAGTGTCAACACCTTATTTTCATTATGTACATTTTTGGGTACCTCCGATGTTAATTAAAATTGTTTGAGCCGTTCAGCAGGCTTGTAAAAGAATGCAATCTTTAATGAATGCAATCGTTAATGACTTTAGAAATAAGATTGCATCCATTGATTTCACTTTGTACTTCAGACTTCAAATTGTGCAATTACCGTTCAATTGTATAAAAAAGATTGCAATCATTTTGTTTCCCACTCATCAGCAATCAATTGCAAATGTTATCTTTTAGGAACTCATTGCGCATTCTTTGCGTTCTTCTGTATTCTTGCATTCTTTTGCATTCTTTGGATTCTTTTGCATTCCTTGCAATCTTTTGCATTCTTTGTATTCGTTGCATTCTTTGAATTCTTTTGCATTACTGGGGAAAAAGTTAAAAAGAGCAAGAGCACGTACGTTAGAGAATGCAAGAATGCCGAAATATAAAATTTGCGATTTATTGCTGTAAAAGGAATGGGAAAAAAATGATTGCAATCTTTTTGATTCAGGTGAATGGTGATTGCATAATTTGAAGTCTTAAGTCTCAAATTGACGTACATTAATGCTGCAATCTTTCAATTGGATTCAATAAATGATTTTTAAAGACTGCATTCTTTGACAAGCCTGCCGTTCAGTAAATCAATGTATTATAAAAGTACAAAGCAACATATCACCGATGATTAAAGGATTTTAACATTTTTTCAGGAAAAAATTTACATACCTAAATTTGGGGTTTCCAGTTCCAAAGTAAGTTAAAATGGTTTGTTTTTTTTATAAATAAAATTAAATTTGTGATTATAAAACTCAAATACATTTCCTATGAGTTGAGTAAACATGAATGTACCATTAAAAAATGTACAATCTGAAGAAAGCAGAAAACTCCTTTATATTCTTTGACAACACTACTGACACACACACACAATGACAAATAGACACAGTCAAAGTGCAGTGTTACACATAATATGTAAGTTATAAGTTATATTACATTCAAACTTTAATCCCATCAAAGTATAGGTGCATACATAATTTGTTTTTATCCTTTGCATGCATCACATTATTTACCCAGGATAACGTGCCAAAATCTGATTAACCTAAATTTCTCGTTTTTATTTCCTCAATTTCCCTTACAAATTCATCCCCAATAAAAGTTTTCACGATGTAAACATATTTTCCATGAATAAAAATAAAGACAAAAAAAAAATAACTTAATGAATCACAAAAACACTGAGCGCTCAAAATTGTAAAAAATAATATCATATGAAAGTGCACGACAGAGTCGCACGAACTTGCTGATAATCATAAATCACAAAAGTTGTATGAAATTTAATTCAATATAATGAATGTCTGGAAAAAAAAAACTGTCTACGTAAATGACTAAAGGGTTGAATTCATGACGTCAGAGTAAAATCTGTTGACGTGTTATTTGTTTCAAGACGATTTTTACACTTTGGTGTCTACACATTGACACGTTAAACTATAGGTGTGTTCCTTTAGGACAATTCCAGTAGATGATGAATGGAATGGTTTAATTTTGCAAAAATCTAACCTGTACTGTATTTTTATTTTAGATTAGAGAAACATCAACAACAGTTAAGCTAAGTACAGACGATTGTCAGATCTGTCAGTGAAAAAACTGTTCCAAATGTCTTACAATCGTCTGAACACACAATTTTGTCTGACAATATTCAGCCCTATTCTGCTATTCACGTAAATCGTATATTCGATTCACCCATTCGATTCCCTTTCACACTGCCTTTGCATTCTGCTATCCATCGGGTGAACTTCATTATCCCAAACCAATTTGACATTCACGGAAACAGCTGTTCATGTCAAAATCTTGGATAAATTGTTTTGATTTTAATTTTTAATTTGATTCATCTTCGTAATTAAATTTGGAAATGGACAGTATTGGACTTTTTTTCCAATTGTAAACAGAGGAATAAGAGAATCATCGAACAGAGAGCTACGGAGAAATGTTAGAAAATCGAAAAAAAAATTTTGGAACTGCCGGACGAAACGTAAGTTCATTTATTTTCATTTTGAAATATGTAATTATAAACCAATTATTTGAAAATCATAGGTTTACCAAAAACTTTCGGTTAAATAAAAGAGCATTTCTGTATGTATTGGAGATTGTTGAATCGAATCTTCCACCGCCGCAGCGAAATGATTCAATTTCAAGAAAAGAAAAATTCATTGCAGAAATTATTGCCGTAAATTGGTCTTTGTTTGTCGTTCTACCCCTAAAAATGTTAATAATCTATTATTTACAAACAAATATTCTAAATTAATCATAATAAATTAGTTTTTACTTACATTTTACTAACAACCAACCAGACAGACGACCCATTAAATGAAAAATCCGCTACATTTCATATGCGGATTTGAATTGTATAGAATGAATGCGTTCACGTGAATAGCAGAATACCGCGCAGTATTACCGACGTTACCGACTTTAATACAGATTCACTTCGAATGAATAGCAGAATAGTGATGAATGAAAATTATAGAAAAATACCACCCGATGAATAGCAGAATAGGGCTGATTGTCAGACACGTCATTGTCAAACAACAATCTGACAAAAAATTGTCAGGTATCTTACAATCGTCTAAACACACAATTTTTATCATTGTCAGTCGATTAGGACATTGTCAGACTCATTGGTCATTGTTAGATGTTTTAATTGAAAACATCTTACAATTGCTGACAATTTCTTCATTGTTCGAAATGTCAATGAGTTGGTTAAAGAGAGATACAAAAATAGCTGACAATCAAATTGGGAAGAAATGTATCAACCGTGTGAACGGACATTTTATCATTGTAAGAAATATGTCAATTGTCAGTTAATTGTTAGCTATTGTCAGACCATTGACAGTTCTGACAATATTGAAAGATCTGACAATCGTCTGTACTTAGCTTTATTTACTATCATTTCGTTACAACATTGTTGAAGTGCTTTGAACTACTTTGACCATAGATAAGAAGTAGTTGACTGAACCCTGAAGTGGTGGTATATATTTATGTAATTAGTAAGGATTTGAACTCTCCTGCATAAAATAATTTTGAGCTTTTATATCCAACAACGTGCAATATATTCAATGCATTATGTACGCCAAAATAAGTTTGTTGCCCATCTGTTAAACTATGAATTGTCAAATTCCATTAAAGGATGTCTTCGATGTAGATGGATTAAAAAATCTCTAAGAAATCCGAAATTTTTAGATTTCAATTTTTTGCTCCGGAAAAAGGCGTTTTTATAGGGCTTTTGGATGACATTTGGATGGAAATATTCAAAATACGATAAAATATAGTATGCTACCCATCAATCAAGCTATAAACTGTCCAATTCAGTGCAGGATGGCTACGATATCGATGGATGCAAAAAATATTTTCTCTTAATTTTTCTGTTTTCTTGGTATTTATTTTCAAAAACTGAATGCTCACTTCGTGCGATATGGCGATCAAATGGTGCTTACTGCTTGCTGTGTTCAACAAATTTAAAGTCGCGTAATTGAACGCAGCAGTGGAAATTGAACGCAATCTACATATCGCGTAGATGTGTGCTTCTCCATTGAGTCACATGTGTGGCATCCACATTGTTATCGTGATCTCGTCGCACTATGGAGTAAGTGCATGAAAAAAAAACGAGAACAAAATATTTTTTGGCTTCAATACATGGTGAGATATCTTATGAAATGTAAAATGCTTTTAATTTTTTTTTAAATAATAAAACTTGTTGTTTGATTCAAAATAACGCTTAATTGACAATTTTAAGATTTTTGTTAAATAAATTGTTATTCTCTGAACAAGACTTAACACTGAAACCGAATCATCGGCCGAGGCTAATTATGTTTAAGAGGGATTCAGATGTTCATAATAAGCCATTAAGAATGTCTAAATTACAATTTTTCCTTTAATATTTTTTTGAGTAATACAGTCTGAAATGTTTCGAGCTTCTGCTGCTTCTTCGGACAGCTTTCCAATTAGTAAAATTGCATTTTTCAATCACGGTTCATCCATGGCTTGTTTTTTTTTCTTTGACTATATTTTTATTTCTTTTATCTTTTATTTAAAAGAAGTTTATAAACAGTATGCAAAATAGTTTTTTGATAAAAATTATTAAGCCGGAAGATCCTTAAACTGGATCAAAATTTGTGTTTTTTAAGAAAAAGCTTAAAATTATCACATTTTCAAACACCAATAACAACTAAACCTGCACCCAATTTGTTTAAATAAATCACAAAAATATTAAAACACAACTTTTTTACATAAAATTTTATGAATATATTAGAACACACTTGCCTCTGAATTATACATGCTTAAAATTTAATCAAATGTTGCAAAAAATGAAAGAAATATTGAAACTATGTAACAATTTTTTATCTTTGATGATGCGAAAATATTATTGCTCTCGTTTTCAGTAACTTTAAACTAGGGCTGTGGTTAAATTAGTTAAAATAAAAACAAAAATTATACAGTTTATTTAATCTAAGGGAATGAGACTACCGTTTGGTAAAAACTTTATTTCTTAACTGCATTTTTTCAAATCGAATTTTATCTCGTTTTTGCATGCATTTATTCCATAGTGCGTCGGTTTGCTTGTAGCTTTAAGTCTAAAAATCTTAAAGTAAATTACATATAGGTATTTCCAAACTATAAGCAATTCCCAAGTTGTTTGAGAGTGTCGGGAAAGACCCAAACTAGAATTCTTAATTAGGAAATCTATATCCGATTCCGAACTGCAGCATGATTTTGTGCCTGGATGTTCTACCACAACAAACATGACTCTTTTTTCAGCTTAAGTATATCACAAAATCCATGGAGAGTTAAAGAGACCGAAGTTAACAGACTTTAGTAAGGCTTTTGACTCAGAGAATCACTCCATCCTATTGCGAAAACTTGAATTATTTGGATTCCGCTCTGTATTTCTGAATTGGATTTTATGATACCTCATTGATAGATCTCAAAATATCATTATTAGTAATTCTTTTTGAGATCTATTGTTTTATTGTAGTTCAGGTGTGCCTCAGGGTAGTCATTTGGGTCCCCTTCTTTTCAATATCTTTATTAATGATATTACATCTGTAATAAAACACAAACTATTTTAAGAAATTAGTATTGTAGAAGATTGCTATCTCATACAATCATAATCTCGTACACACGAAAATGTAGCGTCTATATCTTACAAAAGTTTTAGTTGTATATGATTGAGTCTAACCCACTCTCAGGTGTAGATAAAATTAAAGATTTAGGCATTATGCTTGACTCAACTTTCTCTTTAAAAACTCATGTTATTTTGCTACGGTTGGAAGAGCAAATTCACTTGTGTGATTTGTCAAGCTAAATTGTGGTGATTTTAGTGATCCTTACGCGTTCGCGTTGTTATCCTTTTATACGGCTCTCGAAAAATCTATACTTGAATATGCTGACATTATCTACACATGCTGAATTTAACGAATGATTTCCCTAAAGATATCCATCAGTAAATAAATTCAACTTTTGTTTATTTTAGATATTTGATTGTTACATTTTTCATCTAAGTCATATCTTATATCTTTCCAATTACCTATAAGTTTCGATTTTTTACAAATCTACAACTTGCCGTTAAAGAACCTATATTGCAAATAAAAACAGGAGATACAAAAATATAGAGATTCCCAGGATAACATTCTACGTACATATTATAAGGTTTATAAAAGCAGGAAAATGTGGAGGCGCATCATCCGCGCATCCCATTTAATAAAGCATCAACACACACAAAAACGAGCTCGAAATTAAATTAATGATGGATGTTATTTGCGCATTAAATAGAATTAATTAAAATTTTAATTAAAATTTTATAATTCTCTGTCAGGAAGTGTATTTTTTTTTTTTAGTTGTATGTCTATTGACATGTGAATTTTTCGTATTCACTGACAGAGAGCTCCGCACTGCACGGCATGCACGTTATAGGAAGGAATTCAAACCGCGTAGCAAAACCACTTTTGACCAATTTCTATAGATGCTGCACATATTATATATGTATGGATATGTAGTGCCGCAACATCATGTAGTTTTTCTTTTTGTTTGTTTTGGTTTTGGGCCGTACAACTGTCTACTCCATGCGACACCACATTCTATATAAGCAAACGTGACAGAAGCTCGACATAATATGCGCGTAACTATATAAGTTTCTGCAAAGGCAAACGCGATGATGGATTTATGTTGACAATGAGATGTCTAATAACTCGTGCGTTTTTATATTTTACGAGCAATGCTGCGGTATAGTGCGGTGTTGTCCTTGACTTGGCAATTTGCCTCAAACAGCATGGTCTTGTTCGGTGCAGCAGAATTTGAAATGCAAATGCGAAAATGTAATGCTGAAATGAAGTTCGGGCCTTCTGGCTGTTGCGTGAAGTTGGCAATTTAACGAACATTTACTTGTCTTGGTCAGCCATCGGTGTCAAATGGAAATTAATTGATATTCCCTTTTAGAGTAACACCGCCGCCGCCACCACTGCCGAATGATTCGTATTTAGCAAAGTCATCTCGTGTTCACGGCTGTGACATTACGGAAAACATCCGAAGACTTGAGGTGATTGATTTTGTGTTGGTATCTAAGAATTTCCTTATACCTACATAAGACTTTACCAGTATCTTAACAATTTACATTGTATATAAACATCTTTTTCCTTCAAAGAAGAAAATACAATTTAAATACATGATATATCTAACCTAAATTAAGATAAAATGAGAAAGTGTGTGTGTGTGTAAAAGTTGACATTTAGTGAGAAAATGTGAAGTCTATAATTCTCAGCTGAAAAGGTGGAACATCTTAAGTCGACTTAATTTTGAGATTTATCTATACTAATTTTTCTGAAAAGCCTAGTATGCTGCTGATGCGAAACGAAAAAACCCATACAAAAATGACACAACGAGATCATAAACGGAAAATTTCGTTCTGCTTTTCGTTTTGCAGTACGCTGTTCGAAGAGCGAAATTTATAATTTAACAGATTATTTGAAGAAGTCTCCGCTCCTTTTTCGCATTGAATTAATTGTAGGTACAGACTACAGACTATTTATTGTGTGCGGAAAAATGACATTTGAGTTTTATTTGTGTTTTTTTTTTTGTTTATCATTTTTTATGATTTTTTGCGTTTATGTTTGTTTTTGTTTTTGGAATTAGTGAAACTCTCCAAGGATATTTTCCGTTGTGTTTTCGCAAGCGTTTCGTTGTCTGTTTGGAGATCACAGGAAATTTTCGTTTCGCTTAAGCAGCGTACTAGGTTTAAATACAAAAAACAACACGAAATCCTGCTTTTTTTTCTTGATCTATTTCATGATCCAAAATCTAGTACTTTTTTTATTATTATTATGATAAGGTAGTGTAAACTGTAGTGCAAAGAAAAAAAGCCAACAAAAATATGAAAAATAGAAAAACAGAATGTCCTGTGTTTTATTATGTGGATAATAAATTGCAGCTATACTATCACACAAAATTGTAAGTTCAAACGATTGTAAGACATTTGGTACAATTTTTTACTGACAGATCTGACAATCGTCTATACTAAGCTAACTTTTGGGAATTTTCAAAGACAATTCTAAAATTTGTGTTCTCTATCGAGTTTTGTTAGTTTTTTTTAATTTTTTTTCTCTGCCAATTTAGATCCAAAATTTGCGATTGTTGAATTTATAAATCCATTACACATGTCATATACATTTACATGATATATGTATGTATATTCAATTTATATAGCCTTCAGATAGTAAATACAACACATAATGATTCGATTAACAAAATCATTTATTGACAATTATTCACGAACGTGTCTTTTTTCAAGTTCCAAACCATTTGTTATACAGAATCCATTACCAATGGCATCGCTTTGGTGGTATAAATTCTGTGCAAAAAGCTCGCTAATTATACTTCATTCCACCTCGTCTCTGCTGACAGTTTGACACAATCACAATTATTGCCAGGTTTATACCTATACATATGTATGTAAAATGATGTGTTCATCATCATTTCCCTCGAGGACTTTTTATTACGATGCGAGGCGGGGGTTAAAATATGCTGATGTTTAGGTATTAAAATGTTTTTGCTGTTTGCATCATATTTCGCTATATAACAACAACAAAAATGAATTGAGAGGTCTATGTACCTATCTACTAAAATATATAATAATTGTATTGTGGAAGCAATTTTCAAAATTCAGACTAATTTAGTTGTGTAATTATCAATTGTTTAATGTTTTTGCCATTTTGCTGACTTTCATTATTATTATATCATTTTATTTTGATTGCACGAAGAGTCACAGCCACATGGGCAATTATTATATTGATTGCCTACGGATCGCTGGAAAGGCTTATGGCAAATTAAAATTTCAAAATGAGTGCGCTTTGCAAGAAAAACTAATTAATATTTGATGATCGTCATCATTTTTATGTACATACATATATGTGGTGTCAATTTTCAAGTGCAGTAAATTAAATTTGAATTAAATATAAAATTTAAATTTTGTGTATTATTGCTTAGGAGAATTTTATTGATTAAAGAAATTTAAAGTTAGGTATTCGAAATGTATGCGGGTATGAAATGAATTCGTTGTAAATAATTTTTTTTTAATCAATTTCTGAAGTAGATGGGGAACACAGTTAACAAATTTAAGGTAATATTATATACTATTATAAAATAAATACAAAGTTTGAATTCTGAGTTTCTGACGTTTTAAATTATTAGGTCAGTTCCCTAGACTTAAGCTTTGTATATAAGAGTTAGGGCCAGTTTCACAGTAAAGTAAGTGTCACTTAAGTGCCAAATATGGAAAACTAATTCCCAATTTCACAGTGTAAACTTATCGGAATAAGTGACACTTAAGTCTACCATGTTGGCCACCTAAGTTCCACTTACTCAGGTAGTAAAACTGCGGCTTAAGTGCCAAAATGGGAAAATTAAGTGCCACTTATTTTGTTAAGTGTGCACTGTGAAACTGGCTCTTAATATAAAAAGATTTAGGTTTGTTTGCTTTGTTTTTCTTTCACGAATTGTCATTGTTTGGACGTGTTCAGGTGCACCGTTTTGAATAAAAGAGAATTAGTATTTTACTAGTTAGTAAAATGAAAAAAAATTGATTAAAATTTATGAAGAGCTAGTAAATAACTAAAAAAAAAATTGATTCAAATTTTCGAAGAGCTAGTAAATAACTAAATGTTTAGCAAATTGCTAACTAGTAATATGCTAAGCCCTTAACAATAGGTTGTTTAAAATTTTGTGCCATTACCTTTAATATGTTTATTGTGCATTGGCAATGCATATTTTATAGTAAGGATATTTTAGAACTGTTTTAATTTAAAAAACCACTCTCCATCTGAAGCATATACCTAGGTACAACTTAGAATTTCATAAAGACAATTCTTATCAAATAAACTTTGTGCATATTATGTCAACAGACTGTATGATATCCGAAATATGCAGTACCTACAAATAATCTTATTTGACCTAAATTCTTATCGATTTGACAATTTTTGAGGAAGTAGTGAACGACATTATTCCCTATATTTGTTTTTTTTTTTTTTTGATAAAGACAAAAAATCTTTTCTTCATGAATTTTACTCAGTCACTTTGCAACGCCCGATTGGAAAACCTTTTAAAATATTTTGGGTCACAAAACTTAGACAAAGACACAAAGCCATATTCCAAGGATGCCTTGTGTATATTACATATAGAAGATGAAGAATTTACATCTTTCTTGGGGAATTGTTTGTTTTGCACAGCAATATCGTCAGGGGAGGTCGCGGCGTTTCTTTGTTTTCTCTGTTCTCGCCCTCGTTTTACAAGTATCTAGTGTTCTGTGTTCCCTCCTCCAGATACCCAACCTTCTGTATGTATAGCAATGCTCCTCTGCAATGTATTCTTTGTTATGAAAAAAAAAGGATTCACTACATTCACTGCTGCTGCTGTGCGCTTCATGAGTGAGTGTTTTTGTTCGTGCCCCAGAATCAGAAAAGATGTATTCCTTTGAGGGAGTATAGGTATGAGTAAAGCGAGTTGTATACAGTTCGAATCCTTTATATTCTATTTGATGTCCTTTTCAATACAAAAATCATTGAAGCAGAGGTATATATATAGGCGAATTGACCTGGCATCACTTAGTCTCACTTGGTTGCAGGCTTTTACGGGATGCTCCAAGCCGCCTTACTCCCCGCGATTACAACGTGTGACCTCCAATTCATCAGCAGTATTTATGCAGTGTTAGTCTCCAGGAAAGTATTCACCGAAGTCTTGGTATAGGTACCTATCGTTCAAATAGAATAGAGAATCATTCTTTCTCCCTTAAAATAAAACAAAAAAAAAAATCACTATAGGATCTCCCTAAACCCCATCGTTTCAAAGAAAATGAATAGAAATTCTATTGGGGATTACATCAAAGAAGGATCCAAGAAAAAGTTAAAAATGCATTTCATTTGTGTTCCCGTTTGATCTCTCGATGATTGTGTTAAATGTCCCTCGGGAGTCACTGTGCAATTTGTATTTGTACAAATATTTATACATGTATATTTTTATCTCTGCCAAAAGTGAAAGGATAGATATTTTAAGTTCTCGCCTTCAATCTTGAAAGCAGTTTTTCGTTAAATTTACATCCGACATGAAGATAAAAGATGGATGCATATTTTTTTTTTTTTACTAATGATGGATGACGGAGTGTGCTGCATATGTATATGCATTGCATTTGGAGTCTTAATGACTTTATTTGAACATTTATTTTAATTTTTTGGCAATTTGATGAATGAGTTAATAATTATATCTACATTTGAATGGATTTTATGCAGAAGGAGAAGTTTCATTTGATGTTGGTTTCTATACCTACTAATGGGGTACTTACCGCATGTATGGGTTGGAAGTTTTCGAAAGTCGTTACGACATTTAGGTTCGTAAGTTTTTTAAATTAGTTATTATAGGGATTGAGTTCGACCGTGGGTCTTACATCCATATACATCATACACATATTTGGTGGAATAGGGGAGTGAGAGTGAGAGCAGGGGATTATTAGGTTCATTTGTCCCACATCAATTCCTCAGTTAAAAAATATTCAACATCCCTTTTATACCAACTTAATAAAAAAAAACTAAGCATATTTCATCACCGACAACCAACAACAGGACTATATTCTGTTCAACAAAAATTTTCAGTACAGGGCTTATGGGCGAGCTTTTTCTAAAGCAGTGGCGCCTGATTTAAAACGCCACTACTTAAAAAAATAGCAATCCACTGAGCTACGCGCACGAGTTGTTCTTGTGATTCCTCGAAAAAAGTTGTACACTCCACAATATCCGTTGTATCCCACTGATTAAGGGATGGGATACTGATAAACGATCGTGCGCAGCGTTAGAACCTTACTCCAATCGGACCACCAAGTTTAAAATCTATCCAAGTCTGCTAAAAGTAGACTACAATCTAGTTTGCAGAAAATCCTCCGATAATGTTTTAGATCATCCGCAAAAAGAACTAAGAAGACAGAGCGAATTTTGAAACAAAGTCGGAGTGTTATTGACAAAGAGGAGAAAAAGTAGTGGTCCCAAATGGCTACCTTGTGGAATACTTGATGGGACATACATATGTATATCATCAGATTTAATATTTTTTTATTTTCACAACTTGTATAGCCTTCTAGTCAAATATGATTTAAGCCACATTAAAAACGATGAGTGAATACCAAAATAAAATAAGCTGGTGAAGGATAATTTTGGGATTAACATTTTCGAAGGCTTTCGAAAATCGGTAAAGAAAATATTAGTTTGATGGCCTTTTCCAAATTAGATTGCTGTTGATTTGTTCGCAAATGTATACAAATTATAACTGAAATTCTATTATTTAAATTATAATACAATTTTACATATTGTCCTATAATTTGTTATGTCCTGCTTGGAATCAGATTTGAAAATTGGCGATAAAAACGAAATTTTCAATGAATTTAAGAAAATACCTTTAGATAACGATGGATTAAAGATTGAAAATTTTTTTAGGAGTATTAGTGGAATATTGTCTGGACCTTCAATTTTGTTCAGATTTAAGCATAATAAAGTTTTTTCAACCTCTGCCTGACATAGAACAAAGAACCCAAGATTCAAACATTCACTAGCAGCTGGAAGAAGCTCGTTAAGAACCCTTAAAAATATTTTGTAACGAAAAAAACAATAAATGCTCAACAATTGCATCAAAGTTAGCTTTTTGTGAATTTAATTAACAATTATGTTATTTACGTTTTGATTATACATAAATAATTATAAAACATTATACCACCGTCAATTCCAAGGTGGTGTTGAGTAATGATAGTAGGTATTATCTGCAATAGAAAACTTAGACTTTTCTATACAAATATGAAATTCCTTGTCAACAAATATTAAATCAAGAATACGATTAAGATCGTTAGATTCATTATTAATTTGGATTAAATCATATCGCCTTAAAAAATCAATAACAGAAGATTCAATTTCGTTTTTAATCTCACAAGGAATTAAATATTTATCTTCTAAATCTAAAACCGGCGATATAATTTATTCGGCTGCGTGGTATAGAAAATTGGAACTTTTAGTATTTTTGTTTCATTATCGGAAAATGTCTTAAGGGTCCCTTAAAAATGACATCGAAATATGCTACTTAAAGTGAAAATTGAATTATCATTCAAACCAATTCATATTATAATATCTGGAACGTCGTCGGTTGGTTCTCTATAAAATCCAATTCCTACAAACACCACCTAAATGCAACTTCCCCATTATCGTTAAAATACCCAAATAAAGTTCTTTCCACCAAAATTGTACCCAACAAATAAATAACCACATCCATCTGTTGACTCCCATTTCAAATAATTACAGCTCAATTCGGGAAGAACTCACAGTTTCGTATGTTAGGAAAGGTAAAAATTTGAGAAGAATACAAAATAAAAAGAAGTTGATGACCATACCCACCACTAATGATGATTATGGTCATCATCGACCAAAGTCACAAAACAAGACGTTACCACTCTTTTTTTTTTTTTTTTCTTCTTCTTTTGCACAAAGATGACCACAGGGCTAGGGGCATTGGTGTACAAGCCAGCAAACAGCTTTTAATGTCATGATTACCTCAAACATTTTAAACCATCATCTCATCGCTCTGATGTGCCTCAATTTCCTTTCACAGAGCTAAACCAAACAAATTGCAAGCCATTAGAGGTGAGTTCTAGAAGTAAAAGTCTAATTTTTTTTGTTGTTGTTGGATTTCCTTCACTAAATTTACTGTGCAGTGCATCTGTTGTATAAGACCTCACAGTGTGAATGCTGCACACCAAATTAGTGGCAAAAGGAGTTGGATGAGGTCAAATGGAATTAAATCACCTCTATATACATATATACGAGTACCTACAGCTGGCACGCTTTCACATTGACCTTTCCTCACTATAGAAACTAATTAATGAAACGAGAAAACAGTAGAAGTCGATTGTGATCCAGAAAATTAAATCACGTCACGGAATCACGCCCGATGCGACGACGCTTAGAATTGTTGCTCCAAAATCTATCGATAACATCAGAAAGTTTTTCTTCACCTTTTGTAGATACATGCCATATATATCTAGATGCCTATATATGCAACAAAGACATATTTGGCATTAGGTTAAATAATCTATATCGAGATTTTATTCAAATATTAAATTGGTTTCAATTGGAGCTGCTGGTTAAGGGCTAAGGCTAATAAAACAAATTGGTTTCACTTTTCATATTTATAAAGTAATGTCATAGAAAATAAGAACCAAAGCAACTAACAATTTGCTGAATTGTTCTTCGCTCTAAAGATAATTTACTTTTTAAAAGTTAAGCTTTTTGTAAAGCCGTTAGTTATTTGTTTAAATTCCAATAACATCGTAGGAATAAGTTCAGTTTTTTTAAGCTTGTCAGCGATGCCAAATCAGATTTTAAAAAATCCCACGTTATTTGAAAAAAAATCCCACCATTTTTGTACTGGACTTAAAACAAATCACCATAATGTACGCTCGTAAATAAAAAATGGTGACGTTTAAAAGACTGACGTTGTATAAGAACAAAAACCGCAGCTATTAAAATAATGAAAAAGAATCTTCTCTTTGAGCGTTTTTTGGCTGCGCAAAATTAAATAGAGCAAATTAAAACAAATAAGGCTACAAACACTTGCGATTTAAATTAATGTACAGTTACACTTGGTCTGTTTGGTAGCATGAAATTTCTTACGAATTTGCACAAATTTTCACAAAATTTCACAATTTTCTGTCAAAACCCTTTATATTTTTGGGAAATTTGTTGAAAAAAAGTCACCAAACACTCATTTTATATTCTATTTTTGGGACTAAATGTTGGCAATCGCGCAGTGGAAGTAGTGCTTGACTGCTCACTTAGACGTGTGGGTTTGAGCTCCACTCAACTTTTTTGTGTAATGTGTAAACATCTATACTGGCGGTAGGGTGAAAAAAAACGTAACGTATCTTGTTATCGTGATTGTGATTCACGTTACGTTACGTATGTTCACACATCTTAACCGTGAGTCCCGTTACTCACACTTTACTGGCTGAACACAATGCCCTGCTGCAACTGGAATCGGAGCCGGAGCTGCAACTGCTTTAAAAAAATGTCGTACGTCGTTTTTTTTATCTGACCACAATGATCTGTACATTTTTTGTATATTTAAAAAAAAAAAAAAGCAGCCACGAGTTTATTATTCACTGTTTTTTCGCGACACACATAAGAACTAAAAACTTCAATATATTTTTCCGGCTTCTTTTTTCTTCACATAAATTGAAACGTCAAAAATGCTGTACCTACGTGAAAAGTTAAAAGTTGGCGAACCTTTGCGGCTCCGACTGCAGCTCCGTCTTCCGTTCCGTTGCGTTCCATTCTGCTCGTAACATTGATTTTGTGTGTATTTAATATTTTGACAGCTGTTTCAGCTCCGACTCCGGCTGCGGGCTGCGGCTCCGTCGCATTGTGTTCAGCCAGTTAATGAAATAAATTAACACCTAATTTCTCAGTCCACTGAGCCAACAAAAATTCTTTCCTATTCTTCTATTACTTCTAACCATCTTATACAACGTGTTGCAGGTAACTTTCCGGCGATAGCTCCTGCGTATTCCGCGATTTTAAAAGCGGTTTTCCGTTTACCGCACCAAGTCAGAAAGTGGCCCGTGTGCAGCGCCCCCTACATGTATTAAAATAGATCCCCTCCTATATGGTTTTTTTCTTGGGTTAGAAGGGATAGAATTTTGATATTGCAAAATTTTTTTGCAATAGCTATTTTTTAATCGGAACGAATGAAAATTGCAAATGTGCTCAAAGCCTTAAGCTATGAATAGACGGTCAATGTAAATGGTCAATTCGTTGACTCCTTGACGCCATGTCACCCAAAAATATCATTATTATGTTATTGTCAACGTAGACCGTGTCAATGCATGAAACGTTGACGTTCACACGAGTGACAGCAGTCGGTCATATATGTTATCCCAATAAGAATAGGCGTGTCAATGCGTTGACATGTTAAACTATGACGATCAAACGACTTGGCCACATTCGAAAACTTTGAGTGTTGATGCCGAGTTGACAAGAGCAAAAATCAACCATTTCTCGCGTTGACGATCACACGACGCACGTTAAAATGTTAAATTAGTCAAACTATAAACTTTCAAATTCAGTTGAAGGATGCATACGATGTTGATAGATTAAAAAAAACCTCTAAAAAATTCGAATTTTTTAAATTACATTTTTTGCTCCGGAAAAATGCTTTTATGAAATATTCAATTTGCTACCAAATATATTTCGTTGCCTATTTGTTAAGCTATATAAACTGTCAAATTCTATTGAAAGACGGCTACGATGTCGATGTATTAAAAAACCTACCTATAAAAAATCATAAATTTTTGAGATTTTACTTCGTACTCCTGAAAAATGCCATTTGGGGTCACATTTGGAACGAAATATCCGAAATACCAGAAAGTATAGCTTGTTCTATCTGTAAAACTATATTCTGTCCAATTCCATTTGACGTTTAAATTTGACTTCATTTTGACGTCAGAGAGTACGCGTTGGCCATTTGCCATTTGACTAATTAATCGTTAGCTTTACTTCTACAAAACACTGTTATATATCCACTGACAGCGCAATAATAAACTATCCAACCAACCACTAATTGTCGGCGTGGCACAATCGTGTTTTTTTGATGATTATTTAATATGAAACGATTTTCTTATTTCCATTATTTTACTTAAAATAAAGGAATTTTGACAAAATTTAATGACCATTTCTTCAAATGGCGTAAAAATTGTCAGAAACTACAATTCTTTAACAATTAGCAAAGCAATATAATGTCACCATTAACCCCACCATGAATTTTTTCACTCTATAATTCCCAGCATACTGATTTTCCCCCAACATTTTGGTTGGAAAACCCACCAATCTGATAACACTGGCTTGTATAAATAAATAAAGTATTTCTATTCGGCAATTGAGAGAATTTTGGCTTGGAATTTCTAAGAGTCCATTTGTGTGAGGAGCGAAGACTGATATCAATTCCTTAACGCCACATGCACCTTTCCAAAAAGGAAATGTGTAAATAATTGGATATCTTCTAAGATTACAATTTGATATAACTTCTGATGAATTTTGTTAATACAAACACGGCACAATGTAATCAACAGGAGAAACATATTGAACCAGCTGGCGCACTCACTTATTAAAATTCCCGAAGCCACATATGCTGGTTAGAGTGTTCTTATTCACAGATAAATATATAAAGTTCCCGCGCAATATAAGAAAAACTTCACCTCATACATCATGACTGCAATCTCATTACAGATATTAATCGTCCTTTTCTCACACGGTTCTCTATATAGTCTATAAGCCATAAGCCTAAAAACAAATAAACGGCCATTGGTACCAAAAAAAAAAAAAAATTAAATTTCCAATCAAACCAATCTCGACCCGTCCCGCACAGTAGGTATCGCCACCGCCACCACCGCACATATTCCCACATATAGATTCACATATTATTACGCCGTAATCGATGAGCTAATATCCTTTTGCGAGGACGAGGCACATCAGGAACACCACACCACCAGGCAGAAGCATCATCAGATTTTTTTTTTTTTTTTTTTTGCAATGCTATATGGCGCGTCTGGACTTTGATAGTCTCATTAACTTTTGTTTATGCAACGATTAATCATAGGAGCCTATCTCATTGCATTTCATGCCCTCAAGGATTAGAATCCGCCACATGCGCACACACATGGTTAATTTAGCGCGAGTTAGTTGTTCGCGGCAGGATGCTTGGTCTTGGACAAAATTGAATTGTGTATATATGGTACCTATACTGCAGGTATGTATATGTATAGCATAAGCTGAGCGAGTATGTGAATGAATGAATATAAGGCGCATGATGTTGGAATCTGGTTGAACTTGAGTATAAATTGAAATCATGTTTTGTCTAAGATCACTTAAGATCAGTGATCACAATTTTTAATTTTTAACCTTGTTATAGTCTCTCAGACGGTATGTATAATAGAAAAGTAGGAGTAAAAAAAACGTCGTTTTGATATACAAGCTCCATCGGGTTAGATTTGGGCGATTGTACGATTAAACATCTATCACTGAAAAGTGTTATTTAAGTTGAATAATATTTATTATCGAAGCTCTTTTTCTTTTTTTAAAGGTTCATTCCCAAAGTAACTTCGTTTGAAATGCAACCCAAACTTCATTTGTGTATGTATACACAATTGTTCATGCTTTAAGATGATTAACAACTTAATCAATTTGTGAAAAGTTATAGTTTCCATAATATTCCAAATGGAAGTCCTTTAAACTAATTTTTAGATTTTTGTCCCAAATAAATGTTTGATAAAGATTATACATAAAATATCTACAAAGTTTAAAGATTAAATTTGTTTATGATTCGAATCAGGGAGGCAAATACATTGCAGCCTTTATCTATGAAAAAGGCTTTATCGAAATAATTACAATTAGATCAGGAATCTTATGAAGTAAACACTAAACATTATCTACATTTTGTAATGAGAATAATATCAATATTTCTAATACAACTTTCATAAAGCTGCAACGTTACTTAGCACCTGCTTTTTAAAGAAATATTTTTGAGAAAAGGATATTTAAACGAAGATCGAAATTTGTATTTTGACAAAATTGGATAAAACTATAGGCCGCGTAAAAAATAGAGAAATATTTTCCATTCATCTACAGCATCGATTTTGAAGACTTTTATAAAACTTCTTTTATCATTCTTTTGCAAGTTGAGATACTCTTTCATGTAGAGGAAACTTTATAAAGCTGGGGTATCAAGTTTTTCCATCCGCTCTCATAGCACCGGCCATTTCTTGAAGGACCCGATGTCCCAGGTCCACCATCTTCATGTAAAATCTCAGATTATTTGACTTACATCAATGGTGACGCACGGTCTCACAGACCGGGGTAGTAAATATAATACACAACGTGTGCTCAATTCGAAGTTTCGACGTCAACTGATGGTGGGGGACGTGCAATGCGGCAGCTACTCGAAACGGCAACAAAAATCAGTAACGGACAATAAAGTTATTCGCATTTTTTAGTACATCCGGTCTCACAGACAAGTACGTCACCATTGGCGGGTTAAAGAAGCATTTAGTGATGTCAGAGTTTCTACTTAACATTTAACTTAAATTGGAATCTTTATGGAAAATCTATAGAAGCAAAAGTATAATCTTTTTGCTAGATATAAATTTTTGTGGGCTATAGGTCAATAAATTAAAGATGATATTTGATATGCAACGTTTCGAGCATGTTTATGCTCTTCATCAGGCAAACAATATTCAAAGAATTGACGTTAAGGGAATAAACCACTTATTATAGGTACACAACAATCTCATGAAATAAAATTGGTGGACAAGAAAAAACGTCAATTTATCAACACAACTTTAACTTTTACTTTTACTTTTACTTTTATACTTTTAGTTATTGTTTAGCCAAAGAGAATACTGGATGAGTTTTGTTTTTTTGTAAATGAATGATTTTCTCTGGGAATATTTGATTAGAAAATAAAGTGGCAGCACTTCTTCGTACTCAGTTCAAAGTTTCAAACTCATTTCAAAAAGAATCTTATAGTTTGGGAGCTAATGTTGTCAATGAAAAATTATAAAACCGAAATATTAGCTCAAGGAACAATCAACACATTGCATAGGTAAATACTTGATATAATATGTACGCGAATGATAAATAAATAACACTACTGAAAGGTCTGCTATGGAACGATAACTTTTTACAGAACTTTGAGGTGAATTAATGGGAAAGAAAAAAAAATCAATGGCAAGAATTTTGATAAGAGAGTTTTTGGAGACAAAAGACCCAATGAGTGAGTTGAAACTAGGATTACCATGTCTTGAACTAGTTCGATAGTCCAATTCAAAAATGTTTGTAGCCAAAAAGTAGAACAAATAGTAGCCCAATACGAAAAAAGAATTGTTTCTCATACCTTCAATCACAATTTAAAAATAAAAATTCTGCAAATAACAGAGAAACTGAATGAAATTAAAGTGAAGAAATGAAATGTCAAAACCCACGAGTGAGCACTTTTATTCATAGAAAAAAAAGTGGTGCCAAATTGTGGAGCGCGTAAGGGGCAGAAAATGAAAATAAATATCAGAAGGTTTTTTTTAATAATATACAAATTCTATATACTATCTACTGAAATACATCAGCCAAGTAGAAGACTAGCACTATTTTAAAATAAATATCGCCGAAGATTAGATTTGGGATATTTATAGCCCAATTATGATTGGGCTGTCATACTGAAATTGTTGTTGGCAATCTTGGAAAAAGATAGACCAATTTCCGATAGATAAGAAAATCTGTGCAAGCCTGGTTAAAACCCTTAAAACCCTCGACACATCTCAAAAAGCAACATTACATCGCACACTATATAAACCTCAGATTCGAGGTTATCTGTAGTTGTCTTGCAAGCCAGAATATGAGCACCCCCTGGGAGAAATGGAATAAATTCAAGCCCACTTGACAAAGCTATTTGAATATGTGTTCCTATGTTTGCCAGTATTCCATCAGAGAATGCCGGCCAGCCGTTCAATGATATGTGGGGAATCATCCAGCAATCTGTCCATCCGACGCACCATATATAAAATAAATACACAAATGCTGGAGGAATTGTGCACGCGCACAACTCCTGCTGCTCCTTCTCTCTTCCATTTATATAGAGTGATTATACTTGTTGCTCCATGTGGCGTTGTTCTTTCGCCTAATGCGCATTGCGCATAGATAACTCGCGCCTTTGACTTTTGCAAATAATATATCAATTAAATACCTTAGGTGGTGGTTGGATGCACAGGATTTTTGACTTATATTTCTGATGTTCGCCAAACTCATTTGCTCCAACCTCCGCATCTAGACATGAACCCCGCCAGGATCTGAGGCAGAATTAATTGATAATTTTGTATGATTTTGTTATGGAGCATGCAGTGTATTTGGCTGTGGACATCCGTGGCGATTAATCATCGTTAAAAGTGCTTCGATTGAGACACAATTTGACAGGGCAGCGATTCTTGTTTCATGTTTTAGCGAAATTTATTATCCATCGATGGAATCAAATGAATGATCGGAAGACTATGAATTTGACATAAAAACGAGATTCACATTTTGTTGTTCTAATCGATTGCGAGTTGTTGAAGAAGTTGATAGAGTTGATGGTTTATGTATAAATGTATTTTTATGCGGTTGGAGTCAGTTTGAATATTCGCTATAAATAAAATATGATTGTTTTGGCCATAAATAATTTTATAATTTTTATCGGGTGTTTATATATCAGCTATAATAGGTATCTATATTAAGAGAAAGAATGAATTTATTTATGTTTCTTTTAATTCTCAAGAAAACAAAATATGATGTACAGTAAAACCCGCTTAAGAGAAACAGCAAAATGTCACGGTCTTTCTTTCACTTAAGCGGGTTTTTCACTTCAACGAACCCCGCTTAAGTGAAAAAAAAATTTCACTTAAGCGGAGTCCGGATAAGTGAAAAAAGATTGCACTTAAGCGGATTTAAAAATTCCAAAAAAGGTTGTGACATATCAGAAATTCAAATGTCATTTTCGTGAAAATTTGGGAGAGGTGAAAAATAAAAAAGAAGTAAAAGCGTTCAGCAAGTTTTTTGTTCTGTTTTATCAAAAAGTTGTTTCAGATAAACGGGTTTCTCTTAAAGGGGGTTTTACTGTACCACATAACTAGAACCTTCGTAAGCTTATAATTGCAATCAAAAAATCAACAAAAATATATGAAAATCGAAATATCGATATTTTTTGTCTACAAGGAAACAACTTTAAAAAATAAACCATTTGATGACTATATGTTCCTCCTAAAATAATAAATAAATATCTAATCTACCGGAACTCAATTTTGTTCGTTCAAATTATCATCCCTGTCTGTTGTTGCGTATATTCATATTTCGCACGAATTGAACACATTTTCATTTGGTCACTAAGGTTGCACGCCTCGTGCTTACATTCCATAGAACAACACATGGATGGGTTACTTTGGTATCCCAACAATAACTCAGGAATTTGTAATATTTTCCAAGCTCTAATACTGCAATTTGAATGGTATCCGCAATTATATGGTCAATTACAAAATGCCATTGCACCCAGGTAAATTTACGTGCAATTAGTGATCAATTTGCGAAACAAATTTAAGCCGCATATTGATGGTCAATGAATGGAAATGAAGGTAAATCGTGATAGAAAAGGGATATAAATATACATGGGTATGGCTTTTTAAAGTGTTTAGGATAAAATAATTATAAAATTGGATAAATGTCGGTAAATAAAACGATACACATTAAGTAGTGTTAACATAATGTGGAATAACAGAAAAAATTAATTATATTTAGCACCTTCAATAATATTAAGGAACGTGCTAAGTGAATCATATGAAATAATTTTGTGTCTATCTAAAGCTCATATAAATCCAAGGCCTACAGTAACTTACGATTCTCACCTTTCCTATGTGAGAGTGTTATTGGCGGGAATGGAATTGGGGTCTTCAATTTTCTATTAAAACCGAACGGCTAAGATGAGAGGCCCATTTTCATGACGAGAGAAACTCTTGGAGAGTTTGTCTTAGAACCTCAGTAGTAAAATTTCGGAGCAGATTTGTAAAAAAGTTCAGTAAATCTACAATTTCCGGAGTAGATTTGGAAACTTATGTCGTTTTCCATTGGACGTTTGGAAGCGTCCAGAATCAAAAAGAACTCTTCTGAAGCTATAACTTCAAAACAAACTCACTCAAATGTCAAAAGTAAACATCGGACTCTGTTTGATTGTATGCCTGTTCGATACATTAAATGTTCCCGTTATTCACCAATACAATTAAAAAATTTCTTACTTGAGTAGAAGAATGCTAACTCTGTTCCATTGGATTTCAGAATGAGTTAATCCCTTAGTGAAACCAATGGAAAACGACATTAATAAAAACTAAAAAAAAAATTTACTCTTAACAGTAAATTTATTTTCACAAAAAAAAAATAGTTTTAAACAAAAAAAAATCACATAAATTGCATTCGTTTCAGAACAGAATAGAATTTTAGATTCAAACAATCAAAGTCAGGACCCATGTTCTGTACCTCGGCGATAACTTTTCGCGGCGAGAAACGGCGAAAAATGGAACAAAACCCATATGATTTCTATGAGTTTTGTTCCATTTTTGTTCCATTTTTCGCCGTTTCTGGACGCGAAAAGTTATCGCCGAGTTACAGAACATGGGTCCAGAGTTGGTTAAATTAGAAAATAAAACAGTGCTGTCATTTCGTGGTTTGGCTAAAGAATTTTGAATTTTCCAGTGTGGAAAAAAAGGTGTTGATCTTAAAACAGCGGAGTGACGGAATGGAGTAAATTTATTTTCTTTCTTAAAATTGCAGCAAATTTGCTGCGATTGGAGTAAGGTCCTAACGCTGGACAGTAGTCCTAAAAAACATTTCTGTATCTTAGGTGGAAGAGGCTAGGGATTGAAGTAAGACCTTCGGGACTAATAGTCCAACGCAGTAATCATTTACACGGGATAATATAAGGGTATTCACGCAATGATGTAAAACACATATAATTTCCGTCAGGCTTAAAAAAACCTTTTTTTCGTGTGCCTTAGATTTTTTTCCGTTCCGAGACATTCTACTCCGATTTCAAGTTAGATAGTTTGGGGGAGTTTCTAAATTTAAAAATAATTTCGAAATCTGAACACGCTTATTTGTATACATAATATTTTGGAGTTTCATATTTGACGTTTAAACAGCTGATTCAATTACACCGCATTTAACCAAATGAATTAAAAGGGCGTTCACGCAAACTTTTGTGTAAACTTATCATTTTACACAATTGATAAACTTACGACATTGCGTGAATACCCTTAATATAGAAGAATGAATTCACAATAAATTCAATTTGAGTTTTTAAAGGAAAAAGATCTTTTTTTTGTTATTTTATCACGAAATATTTACCATTATATTAATTTTATATATTTGTCAAAAGATCACGATGTTTTTTTAACATCATCAATTTTAACTAAATTTAAAATCGAAAAAACCGCAAATAAATCAAGAAACGTATATAACCATAATGTTATACCGCAAAATTAAAAAAAAACTGATATCTTTGAGGAAAATCTGCGCGTTAAATCGTTTAAAAACCCCAATAATATGAAGGTTCAAATATTTCATTTCAAAATTAAGTTTTGCTTCATGTTCCACAAAAAGTATTGTGAATTGATATTTTTAGGTAAATACACTTTCGTAGAATATTTTAAAATTGATATTTCATTGCATTCTGCTATAAAAAATGCAAATTGGTTGAAAATATAAATATATTTTGAAACATGAAATGTCAGGGGCTCATCTGTCAATTAGAAATTCTCTTCCAGGGTCGGATTAATTTTTGTTGATGATAGCAAGGCGCTCAAATCCCTTGAGAGTAATTTTACTTACTTTATAAAAAATATGCAACACAGCTTACCTTTGAAATGAAAAAAAAAAAATAAACTGCTTATTTAGGTATTTTTACAGTATTTAACACTGCGCCGCGCCGCACTAAATTTTATATTTAGTTATCAATGAATTGCATGTATATTTACTTTACTTTTATTTAAATTTTTTTATTTAGTTTAATAAGTTTTTTTCCTCAAAAACACAGCTAAAAAATGCTTTGGGCGCCCCAGCATTTACCTGTCTCACTGCACGCCAACCCTGTGTCAATGCATTAGTGTAACTCACACTATTTTGAAAAAAGCCTAACTTTTTCCTCGACATGCCAGTTCCTCAATTTTTTTCTTCTAAGATTATCCCTTATAAACGCTTTGCGAATGTCGTTAAATAGCCTTTAAGTAAAGAATTATTTGGAACGTTCCGAAAAGAGATTTTTCTGTTTCAAAAATTAAGCAAGCGAATGAACGATTTTTTTTTCTTCAGAGTTTTGATAGCAAAGCTGAGAAATTTTGCGCACTAATCCTGTTCATATAACTATGAGATTGCTAAGATCTTCGAGATCTCATTTTCCTGAATATGCATAGTATAACCGATTTTGGCTCTAACAGTTATTTAAAGGTATTTTAAAAAATACCTAAAAAGAAAAAAAAAACTAGCTGTCAGATTAAATTATAAATGTCAAACAAAATTACCCAATTTGAGATAAAAATTCAAGTTAAAAATGTCGTATATATGAACAAAAGTAAATTCTCCATTGAAAAACTGCTTCTGAGTTAAATCAGTTTTAATTTATTTGCAGAATTAACTCTGGTTTAAATCAGTACTGAAAAATCGACTCCTATTATCATGCATGAAATTCTTTTTCAATTTATTAAAAAAATCTTAAATAAAATTTATCTGAAACAAAAGAGTTTATATGAGAACTATATTTTGCATAATTCTTCAAGGAATTGTCCGATTTTTAAATTGGCAACACTTTTTGAGTTGATAGTTAATTTTACAACAATATTTGTATTGTTGTCTATTTAATTTTACATAAATAGACTTACGCCAACTGGAATTTACGATACACATCCCTATGTTGCTCGATGGTCGAAAATACTTTTTTTTTAATTAAAATTGTTATATTTAATTTCAATGATGACTTTAAAATATTTATTTTTATGTAAATAAAAATTGTCATCTTAAAACTTTAATTATTTATTGCTATACCCGCTCCTATAAATAACTCACAATGTTTTCTGAATAAATTTTAATATACAATATGCCCAAGCGTAAACAATCCTTTTTATAAAGTAAAAGTTTTATTTTTAAGTAATTTAAATAACACTCAATAACAATTCTATATATTATACACTATACTACAGTAACTTAATTTCTTTTATTTGAAATAATTATATGCATCCATGTTTGATATTATTTTAACCTCTCAATATATTACGCACATTTGCAATGTGTACAAAAATAATTTCTTAATTAAATGTAAAGTATAATGAGAAAAAACAAAGTTCTATTATTATTATTTCTCTCATCTAAAATATCATATAGGTACATATATGCAACATACTGTATATTTTGCTATAAGCTACACACACTGTCACTACACTATATAATAGTTGGTATGAAGCAACAAATATAAATGAAATATTTAAGCAAATTTACCAAACCATTAAACAAACATCATTTCTGGATTAAGTATGGCGCATCCTTTCAGTTCAGCTCGACCACAAAGTGAAAATCCAAAATATGTAATTAATTCATTGGGAAATAACGAATTTCAAATGCGAAAGCCACCATCACCATCACCACCACCACCATAAACATCACCGTTGGCATCGAGAACGGTTTGCTGCACCATTGCCTTGCTGATATTGTTGGCTAAAAAATTATAGAAAAAGTGCTGTTTAGAAATGCTTTTGTTAAATTTATTATTTGTATTTAGAAAGTATAAATTATTTTAAACAACATATTTTCAATTTATCTTGTAACGAGAAGGGTGAGGCATAAAGCCCAAATTGAATTTGGGACTTAAGTCCCACCCAAAAGAGACTCAAGCCCCGAAGACATCGGAAACATTTAAAAAACATGTTAATAAAAATAATTAAAGGGAATTGCCCATTTTTGGCCTAGAGTGTATATACAGCAAATTTGGAATCAAATGAAAGCTGACGTTAAGCTTATTATGTGGGTGAAATATTTTGAAAATCGTTCATGGGAAAGCGGAGATGATTGAGCTTGAAGTTGACGATTGCAAAATTAAAATTTCAGTGTTTTTTTTCCAAATAATTCCAAATTTGTTCGTGTATACACTATGGGCCACGCTCCATAGTAAAAGGGACATTCCCTTTATTAAAGAAATTAATTTTGTATTTTTTGATTTATATTGATTTGAAAAGCTAAAACTACAAGCTTTTCAACGATATACAACACTTGTTCGATCACACTATAAAATAGTTAAAGAAAACGCTATTAAGGACGTTCTTTATTTTGCCATTAATTTAGGGTTGTGTCTGGCGCCCACTTAAGGTAACTATATTATTGAATCATGCTAATTAATTTATAAATTTTTTATGGAGTACAAAATGTGATTCATTTGCATCAAAATTCCACCTAAAAACCAGAAATGTTTTTGGGTTACTGCCTCTTGCGAGGAATTGACAAATTCGCCGAGAGTATCTCTTGTCATGAAAAAGTGCTTCTCAACATTATAGCCGTTCAGATTCGGCATAAAATTGTACACGACCTGTCGAGCCACCCGATTTATTTTATTATTTTTTAAGCGAACCGCCCATCACATTTTTAATGGCGATAAACTGTTATAAATTGGCATATTTCAAGCCTCGTCATTAAATTATAATAGGGAAATTCAGTTTTGGGTTCCCATTAGTCTTTCCCGGAGCGAAAAAATACCCATGTTATGTGGGTGAATAAGATTTGACAAAATGTATATTTACACAGTACTGTATAGCAACAAAGTTCAGGACACAATATCGCCCGGACGAGCGACGATGCAATTGGTCGAACGCCCGGAATTTCATTTCGAAACTAAAGTCAGGATAATTACAATCACAGAATTAAATTCGCATCCTTTGTGAGGAGCGGTACCGAAGGGTTTCAGTTTGAGTTCGAATTGGTTGCTAGCTGGGCAAAAAGAGGGTTACATAGAGCTACAGTAATTATTTCCATAATTCGTTTGTCTTTTGCTTCGGTATTTGTGTTCCATAATAATTGGATGGATGCAAAAATTGAGTTACATTAAAAAGCAACGAGCACATAAAACCCTAACCGATATGCGGCCTCTGACAAAAACAGAAAACAATAATTCTTTAAAAATAAAATACAAAATGTAAAAAAAAACACAACACAAAAAAAAAATTAAAACAAAAAACATTAAAACATCTAGAATTAACTGCGAAACGCAAATTCCATTGAGAGAGAGAGTGAGCGAATGAGTGAGTCAATGTGAAATCGCAGAATAATGTTGACGGTTTTATAATTACTTGAATGGAAATGGAAATTGGGACGAGACGAAATGATATGCAATGAAATGAAATGGGTGTTTGTTTGGTCTCCGCTTTGCTGTAATGAGAAATTAAGCCCCGATAACAGGACAAAGCACACTTAATTATGTTAATAATTTTTGTTATTTAAATTGATTAATTATTATTATTCCGCATTGTTTGGCCCTTGGGATGGCCTCTGCCTGACGGACGCACACGTAAGCTGATTGTGGTAGATAGCAATGGCAGCGGCGCGGCGCGGCGGGTCGGCGTGATATTATGGCCTGAATGCAAATGCCGATAAGGACACTTGCGCTAGCCACGCCCGCTCGCTCATGCAGATTGAATGTGTAAACACAAGGCTTTAAGTGGCTATTTGTTTGCTGTATATTTAAAAAAAAAAAAACACGAAAATTAAAATTGTATATAAGGGAATAAATATCACACTTATCACTTGGTGACAAATTTTTCCATGTGAATGGAATTTAATGAAATTTGCATTCAGCGAGCTTAACGTTGATCATTTTAAGGACTAAAATTGCATGCCACAAATGGGTAGTAAATTTGAGATCTTATATTGCGTAGGGAGGATATAAATATGTATAGCGCGAGTTATTATAGTGATAACAGAGCTATTCTCGCGTTGAATTTCATTCGCATTCGATAGATTTTATATGTGTTATCTTCATAAGCCTTCGGATTTAACACTTTAATTTATTACAATCATACAAAAAAATATTCCATGTATGTGTAATCCATACAAAGTGCAATTGGAATTATATGTTTAAAAGTGTTGAAGAGAAATATTTTTTCACGAAGTAGGTACATATGTAAATATTATGTATAGATATTACAATATTTATGCAGTATTCTAAAGCGAATTCTCGAAATGCAATTAAATTAATGCTTTTTATTTTTTTACTTTTTTTTCGTTTTTTACAGTTGATCATATGATGGATTTAAAAATGAATCTACCACAAAGTTTCCTAAGCTGTCACAAATTTTGCAAACATCAATTTGTATTACTTTCCGATTCAAAAGAATTTTCGGAATATTATATTTTAAGAATTAATTTAATAAGGCCAGTGAAGAATAATTGAGTCTTCAAGACATTTCTTCCACCGTCGGTCGACCTGACGCACACAGGCAAAATTTCACAAAAACATTGCCAACATTTTTTTTAGTTTATTATTGCATTAAGTCATTGGAAAAATTAATTTTAAGTAAAAATTTTTTTTTTAATTTTCTCTCAAAAACTAGAAGACATAAGACCATCTATTTTTTAGCCTTCATAGAGTAAAAGAACGTAGTACTTAAGCCAAACTAGTAGGTTACATAAGTTTTTTAATAATAAGTCTATGGGAAACACTTTTATTTTCACTTTTTTTAATATTTTGCATTGCCATTAACATAAAACGTCACAAAAAAGCGGCAATGCTTTTTGATTGACCCTTAATCAGAATACTTTAAGGTTAATTTAAAGCCTAATTTCAATCCTCAACAATGCCCAGAAGTCAAACTTTTCCTTTACGAAACAAAAACTACGATTTTTTAATAAGTTCTAAAAATCATTTTTCATTTTATTTTTAGAAAAATATATAATTAAAATATCTCAAAAAATACCATACTAAATTTTGTATATCAAAAATCTTATACAAAAAAAAAAAAGTAAATCCACTTGCTTTCTAAAAGCTACCACGCATCAACTGACTAAACGGTTGCAATCTTAATAGCTTGATCAATCAGAAGCTAAGCTCTTGTTGATTGTTAAAATCTTTGTATTAAAAAAAAAAACAAAACGGTTTTGGTTTTTATAGTCTTGGTCAAGTTTTTGGGAAATTTTGCTTGTGTGTGACGTGCTCTTTCCAGAGCATTTTCCAACACTTTTCTTAGAATTTCAGGTCTAAGCACCCTTATTTCTCCTCGGAATAGACCGCCTAGAGTCTAGATATCACCAACTACTGAGAACTTCGTCTGGTAGAAGTTTCGGGGTTTTCTTTAATACTTGCTTGCACGGCCCGAGCAATGTTCTGTGCTGAGTCTTTCCATCATAAATTTCCCAAGTTTTTCAAAGTTGATTCTGAAAAAAAAAAAAAACCTAAAACAACAAAATTTTTCAATAATTGAATCATAACGTTATTTATGTGCCCCATCATGAATTAGTATCAACTAGCATCATACTTAACCAATTGGGGCATATTCATAGTTCTTCGATAAGTTTTGATTTTGTCTTTTCTAAACTAAACTCAGATTTAAGTTATATTCATAGACAATTTAAACCAATTAATTTTTAAACGATTATCTGGAGTCTAGAAATAAACACGACAAATGTTATATGTTTAAGCTGTTTTTAACTCTCTAAATAAATAAACAATAAGATAAAATTCGTAATTTTTCAGCCCGAATGATTTAATTTCAGTGTTTTTGTATTCCAAGTTGTTAGAGTTTTATTTTGTTTCTATAAAACCATATTTATAAATTACTTTAAATTTTGTTTATGTTTTTCTTAGTAAAAGGAATGCACATCAATATTAAAATAACAAAGACAAGAACTGCTTGCAATTTTGCGGTCAGTGCTTTTTTTAAGAGATTCAAAAGAAATTATCGTCAAATTTTAGTAAAATATCGTTAAACCTGTTTCTAACTAAACAGAGCTGCCAATTTCTTTATGAATAGCAGCTGTGTCTAACCTTGGTCTTAAATTTAGACTTCGGTTCAGTAAGACTTGGGTTTAAAATATGACAGGGACTATATGCCCCAATGTCTTAAGAAACTCCAGCTGAACATGCCTAAAACAGTGCAATTTCACAAAAATATGTACAAGTTATTGACAAAGTGACATTTGGAGTTAGTTGTATGCTAAAATGATAAAATAGGCATTTGGTGTTTTAATTTTAATAAAATGTTAAAAATATAGTATGCACGAACTCGTTAAAAATTTTGAAAATTAAATTTTCAATTTAAAATCATACTAAAAATGTTTTAACATCGTACTAAAACGTCCAAAATTTTGCGCCAATGTATCCATATTTCTAGTTAGTTTATTGAGATTAAAGAGACAAGTCTTTTGCTAGTTTCGGCCAGTGCCTACTTTCTGTGACTCTTGCATCGATAAAATTGTTCGAGAAACGGTGAAAAATGAAACAAAACTCATACGATTTGTTTCAAATTTCATCGTTACTCGTAACTCGACTAGTTTTGTCGAAGCGAATTATAAAACGTAGGCACACGTAGGCAAATTGAAAAATTTCAGTGTTGGTGTTGGTCTCGTATAACTTTGTGTCGCTTCTATTTTGTATCGGTGTTTTCTCGGTCTTCTCACTTTTGTTTTTATAAATTTTAGTCCAATAAATAAGGTCTCTTCTTGGTCTCACTGGAACTTACATAGAGCTAAAAATATAGACAAAAATTTTCAAGAAGAATAATTAATTTTTCAAGAAGAAATTAAGACTTAACTTGATTGATTTAATGAAATTTTTCTTAAAAATGTTCGTCTATTTTTAATTATAACTTTCATATTTGCAATTCCTTCGTTAAAAGTATTTTAACCAAAATTTTAGATAATATAATTTTCTACAAAAATGTGGTTAAATTTAATTGAGACTTATCGTTCTAAAGATTTAGCGAAAAACTATTTTACATTCCGCTTTCCAAGAGGGCTGCCATATTGGAATATTCACAATGATCCCCGCCCTCATCTTGTCATGCGAATAAAAACAAATTGGAGAATCGAAAAGCGAAGAACTGTTTGCAAATACAAATTTATGTCTATGTTTCAAAACAGCTGACTGACAGCTTAAATGCAATTTTAATTTCAAAGTCGTTCCTCACTTTTTGTTTCATTAATTTATCTAATTATATCCAATTTTCCTTTCTACTGGCTTTTCTTTTCCACTAACTTTAAGTTTTTGCTCAACTGCACTGAACGAGTGCAATTAAAAATTATTGTTGATTCAAAATACTTTTAAACGGCCTTTAAGTCCTACAAAAATTGGCGTTTTGTCCCGGCGATCTCACTTGGGCTCATCAATGCTAAGTGTATTTGAGTAGTATATAGAATTTGTATTATTAAAAAAACCTTTTTCTGAAAATTATTGTTGTTTTTTTAGTCTTTGATATGTGTTCAGACTCCCGACTCCAGTGCCGTAAGTCAATATTTCTCAATCACTTTTATCGGTGCGATATATCCTATTGATACAGATTGGATCCCATGCAGGATATGTCAACTGAATTCTTCTTTCAGCGAATATACAATCGAGTCAAACGAAACTCATTTCAGCTTAATGCTATAGTTTACAAGTGATCAAAGTCTAAGCCAATTCTGGTCAATTCAGCATGACCACGAATTGTAACAACAAATTGCGTTCTCACCTTCAATCTTAAATATTAGTTTCGTTTCCTCCAAGTCCCAACAAAACTGGGGAACAAAAGAAATTCAAAATGAAAACGAATCGATTTCTTAAACCGAAAATGAATGTCGGTGCTTTTTTAATTTCCCCGAACCGAGAGCTTAATAAAAAATTGCGTTTAAACTTTTGCCAAATGATGAGCTAGCTTAATTAAAGCCCGAATGGAAATTCATAAAAAAAATATCAGTAAGGAGAAAAATTAAATTAACAATGCAAAATGAGATTTTGGCAAACAGATTAAGTCCATTAAATACAAACAATGCACAACGCAATAAAGTTTTTTTTATATCTTTATTGCTATTCAAAATTTCAACTAAAGTTTCGCAAGTATGTTGTTTTTCATTTCAGTTAATTAAATTCTTTCAAAGCCAAATAAATTGTTTTGATTTCTTTCGTAAGAGTGCGGCAGAAAACATTATTTTCCACTGTTTTATTTAACTTCTTACATTCTTTTATATACAACATCTTCTCTCAATTAAATCCTCTAACTAACCACATTTTTGTCTTCAGCTATTTAATGGAAAATCTTTTTTGCTACTTTTGTCAAACAACAATATCAAAAGCTATATGTAGGTACGTACATACATATATATTATTGATCCTCCTGTGGATGTAGATTTTATTCCAGACCATCATCATGTTAACAAAGCTATAAAAATTATTTCAAGAAAATTCAATTTCTCTGTTTATTTAAGCATATAAGAGAAGCTCTCATTTTATTTCCTATATCCTCAACAATAATTCTCATTTTTTTATTTTCAAATGAATGAACAGAACAACAACAACAACAACAACGATAGCAAAAACAAGTACACAGCATCTTGAATTTGAATTCTTCTTTATGCCAATAAATAGATTAACCTAATAATGCCAAAAGCCAAAATAGTTTATTTTATATAAATTTTTGTTTCTTTGTGAGAAAAAAACAACACATATCCACTCCTTGCAGCAGCAGCAAATCCTTATACGATGCCACACAGCCCAATGAACGCCAGAACACCAGAATTGCCAATTAAAAATAACTCTGCTCCGTTTATCTAAATTCCAATAATCCCCCAATAAGGAGGGATAAATCAGGAGGCGCATTGATGTGTTGTTAGGAAACAACTAAACCAGGAGACACTGACGCAGTAACAAAGCCATTCTTCTGCCACCTAAAACCCAGTATACCAACGCATTGCACAGTGGAACCGAATGGCATTTAATGTTGACTGAATTCAATATTTTTTTAAACGTATATGGCAATTTATAACAATTAAACAATTTTCACATTTCTAAGTTTTACAATAAGAGCAATGAGCTGATATTTTTTATTAGTTAGACAGTGTCTAGATAGCTCTGAGTAGTTGGCAATATATGCTTTATTTGATTAAATAAAATTTTACAATAGCCAATGTTTACACAACCAAGTCCGTTGTCTAAGTTAGATAGCACGTAAACATCAAATAAAATTGTTTATCTATATAACTTGGATGGCTGTCCAAAGTTAGACAACGTTTAATTCTACTACCGTTTGTAATAATTTTAAATCTTGTGGTTTGTGGAAATCAGCGTGGTGAATGTGTTTAAAAAAAATCTTTACGTGCGTAAAATACATACAATTTTTAGGGTTTGAACAGAATTAGTTCCCGAGTTAAATTAAGTGAGCTAACTCTTTATTAACTGAAAAGATATTTCTGACAGAAATGTGTCAAAATACACTAAAACCCGCTTAAGAGAAACGGCAAAATGTCACAGTCTTTCTTTCATCGAAACGGGTTTTCCACTTAAACGAACTACGCTTAAACGAACTATGCTTAAGCCTAGTACGCTGCTGATGCGAAACGAAAAATCCCATACAAAAATGACACAACGAAATAATAAACGGAAAATTTCGTTCTGCTTTTCGTTTTGCAGTACGCTGTTCGAAGAGCGAAATTGATAATTGTAGCAGATTATTTGGAGATTAAGTCTCCGCTCCTTTTTCGCACTGAATTAATTGTACAGACTATTTACTGTGTGCGGAAAAATGACATTTGAGTTTTATTTGTGTTTTTTTTCTGATTTTTTGCGTTTATGTTTGATTTTGTTTTTGGAATTAGTGAAACTGTCCAATGATATTTTCCGTTGTGTTTTCGCAAGCGTTTCGTTGTCTGTTTGGAGATCACAGGAAATTTTCGTTTCGCATCAGCAGCGTACTAGGCTTTAAGGGAAAAAAATCAGTTCAGCGCTGTCCGAATAAAAAGAAAAAGAAAATAAACGGTTGTGACATATATGTATATCAGAAATTCAAATGTCATTTTCGAGCTGAAAATTTAATGGAGGGGAAAAATAAAAATGAATGAAAGGCGCAATTTTTTGTTCTGTTCGATTCAATTTCTTTTCACTTAAGAGTTTTTTTTCAATGAAAAATATAAAATTTAACTGAAAATATGTTTCAGGTATCAGGGTTTTTCACTTCAGCAAGTTTAGCTTAAGCAGAGTGTTTTATAGGTAATTGGTACTCGGGGATGAAAAAAAGTGTTTCATATAAGCGGGTTTTTCTACCTGTACCTATACTGTATACCACCGAAATAAAGAAGGCAACACCATTTCAATAATGCCGCATAATGTCCCTCTTTTTGTTTCGATGGTGAAAGCGCATTTCCATAGTGTCGCACTTTGATTTCGATAGAGTTTTGACAACAGAAGGTAAGAGAATCCGTCGTCTACGTTGCGGCAACTAATCAGTTGACGTTGATGAATGAAATGGATAGGGGGCGTGACCCATATTTAATGCGCACATATTAATAAAGTAAATTTTCGGAACAGGACTTCAATAACTGGGCTTATACTACCTATTTATTTTGTTTGTTATAAAAATTCGCGGAGTGCCATCATATCTATTCTTTTGAAACAAAAATGACTGCAAGTAAACAACGGCGAACAAAGAGGCACATAAAACACATCAGAACGAGTTCAGAGCACAATATAAAACACCCAAAACATTCCAGTCACGGAAAAAGTCTATTATTGACAACTTAATATACAAATTTACGTCCGGATTTAAATTAGATTAACGGTGTGAATAATTTGGCGGTTTTGAGTTTAACGATAGCAGATATTGGAGTCGAAACATGATTTTAATATTTATTCCAAAACTCTTAGTATTCGGGTCCATAGTGCGCTGCCGCTACCGCCACCGCCTACCACATCAATAAAGTGATTTTTGTATATTCCTCTAACACTTTTATCCTTCGTCGGTTGTTTTCTTTTTTCCTCGTTTTGTATAGGGACAAACGAAAGAAAAGAAAAATAAATAAAAGAAAACGACACAGTAAAAACATATGGAGGAAGGGTGTATTCAAGTAAATCCTTCGTAAATCTCATCTTATTATCCCTGCGGCACTATAAGTGTACACAAGGATATTTTTCTCTCTGCCGCCATCAGCAATCAGCTTCTTTCATACAACGTACAACCTCCCCAACCCCATTTCTGATACCATGTGATGAGGATGAGAGATGTGGAATCCTCTATTAAGCAACAACAAATAAAAAAAAACAACTTTTATTTCTCACTGGTTGTGTTGTGTACGTATTTACCGGAGCAAACATCCAGTGATTAGCTGGGCCGCCTGGAAATGATTTCAATTAGGGCTCCAAATCCTTTTGATTAATTAATATGTTGGCATAGAATTTACTTTGAATTATAATACAAATGAAAGACAATTCTGGTATGAAGTTGAATTAATAGATCTCGACTAAAGGACGACAATGGCATAATGACAACGAATCTAAATGAAATAGAGCGATGCTAATGGAATCCAAAGTGCTGTCATTTGGGAATCTATATACCTTAATGCGTTGAAGTTGAAGAAGGATGTGCTCTCTTTTACTAAGAATATATATTATATTCAATCGTTTAAGTGACCAAGTTTGGAGAGTGGCTTTAATTAGAGATAGCATGCAACTGCACACAAAGATGATGTGCATTTCATTACAGATTGTAACCTAATTTCGATGAACCAACCACACAACCAACCCACCAACCAACACTCACCATCCACTCTCGATTTGTTGGAGTGCTGATGATGTGTTGGGTGGTCGAGGACATTACTTGACATCCCACGATCCTTATCATTTTAGGTGACAACTGCAATCATGCAACCAGTTCCATTGCTTTGGCTTAACCATCTATTCTTATCTCAAACGCTGATCTCGAACTTAATTCAAGTTTTAGTATATATGGAACTAGGGAATGATGCAACCGAACTGGGTTTCTTTAGAATATACGAATTCAATTCATACCAATGTCCGTTGGAATTACAGTCAGGTCCCTCTAATTCGAATTTAAATTGGCACAAAATAATATTCGACCTATATATATAAAAAAAAAATTATAATTGAAAATTTTAAGCGGAGAAATAAGATTTTTTTGTAAGAGCTCATCACAAAGAAGTTTAAAACATGAGCTACAGCTTCAAAAATGAAAAATACAGATTTTTTTATTTATTTATTATTTTATTTATTTTTTTATTTTATTTTGTTTTATTTTATTTTATTTTATTTTATGTTGTATTGTATATTAAGGGTTACACTTCTCCCACCACAGTCTCCTCTCCTTCCATCCCTCTCTCCTTACTCCTTCTCGCAACCTCTAGTGCCTTTATCCACTCTTCCCCCTCCCTCCTTCGTGATCGTCCTTCAACTCCATCTGTCCTGCATCTTTCTATCACATGTTCCCACGTCTCCTAGCCTTACTCTCGCTATTCTCTTTGTTCTGTCTGCCTTCCATCCCGCTTTTAAATATTGCGGGATCCCCTCGGTGATTACTTCCTTATACCACCTGTTATATCTGGATTCCGTTATTAGTTCCCATATTTCCTTCTCCTGCTCTCTTCTGTCTTCCCATTCTACTCTTTTGTATACTGTCATACTGTCTTCTCTTCCTTTCCTTCCTTTTTCCTTTTTTGCAAAAAAGCTTTCCTGAATAGTTTTTACAGGGAACTTTTTCATTGCGTCAGTGTACAAATTTTTCCCAAGTAAGTTGAGATTCGCGATTGAAAATATTCTTACCCCGGTATTTTTTGTTTTTTTTTTTTCGGGAAAAAAGAGTTTCTGTTAAGTTGACGATAAGGCTGATTATGTATTTAATTTTTTTAATAAAGTAATTTTTTTATTTTCTGCAAAAATAATTTATAATTTTGTAATTTAATTTTATAATTCTTCAACTTGTAGAAAAAATTTATTAATTTCTGTAATATGCTTCAGAGGGCTTTGACTGTATATTGTGATATTTCCACAGAGTTGCTGGATCCAATGTCTTTTATATTATGGCTTATAGGAACCAACACCATCTGTGCGATGGGTTATTTGTGACACTGATTGCCTTGCATCGCGATCGAGTGGCACTTATTGTGGGGGAGATCTTTGGAGTGTTCATTAACACAGCTGAATATTGGATATTGGCTATGGGTATATTTACGGGTGCAAAATAGAGCGGTGGACTTGGTTATAATAAATCTTATATGTATGTAGGTAACTCGCAAAACTGGGTAAATTTGTTTTATGAAAGGTGTTTGGTTGACTGGATGTATACATTTTGTACTTTAAATTCATGGTTTAATAGTTCGGGATGTACAGAAACTTAGGGCTAGTTTGTTCACAGCTGATCATCTTTAATCAAGGATTATTGCAACTGGTAAATCATCGAATGTGCATGTAAATTTTTTTTCAAGGAATCCATAATTTAAGTTGTTAATCATGGAAATCGCTAATCAACCGATTTTGGTTGATTAGCACCATTTAGTTAGAAGCTGTAAGAGTCATTGTTCAAATTTAACCCACTGTGAACAAACTGGCCCTTAATAAAGTAAAAATTTAACAAACATTTAATAAATGCAATATTTTAATTAACAAAACACTCGTAGAGAGTCGGGTGATAAAATATTTCATATTTTTAATTTCAGAATTTAGTTTGACTATCCTTCAAAAAAAAAAAAGAAAAAACTTTATAATCCCTGTCGCACCAATCTATTACAATTTTTGATTGTTCTACTATTTTTTTTTGGTTGGCTAAAATATTATAATGCAAATTTTTTTAAAGTCAGTGTGGTTCTTATTTTAATTTTGATTTAATTTATCTACGATTTCTTTCTTGAAATAAAATCACACTTACTTTAAAAATTGACATTGTGCTATTTTTGCAACAGGTGACAACTTTTGTGCCACCTTTTATATCATATTAAGCCTAAGCAGATCGAGACAAACTAAATTTTATCTCTATACATTCTTTTTCTCAAGAGAAATTTTGAAGGTGTTGAGATAAAAATAAAGTTCAATTGAGGACAGTTACGTATAAGTAAAAATATTTGTTTGGATTTTGTAAATTTACACTGCAATATTAAAATAACAAAAAAAAATGAGTACAAAAAAGGTTTGAATTTTGCATTTGAACTGCGTAGGTACTGCTCAAGAAAAATCCGAGACAAAATTTGTCCTGGGAAAAAATTTGTATGAGAAATAAAATTTTTCCCGAACTGCGTATACTCCTGCGCGTAGTTAAGGGTAGAAAATCGACAGTACTAACTTGTCATTCATTATAAAGACAACAAAATTTATATTTTTCCTACATTAAGGTTTTTTACTAGCTGGTCGTCGTATTTTTCTCAAGGTAGTGTAAAAAAACGCAAACATAATAACAACGTATCTTTATGTTCGTACGTATGTGTAATACGTGAAAACTAATTGCAAACGCAATACCTACAAACAAACGGGTAATTCGTTTATATGCAGGATCGAAAATCCGACCCTAATCCAACTCGATCTTTCGTTCTTGCATATAAACCAGATATTATAAGTTATAGATAGGAAATATGGGGTGGCATTTAGGTTTTGCAGGAGTATGCGTTAAGAAAGGTATACTAGTCCAAAAATGTCATATCCACCACGCTCATCTATGTTTTCAGCTCTTAATGCAGCATACTACTGCTTAGGTAATGGATAACATTATTTGTCAACTTTAACCGCCATTTTGAAAACCTACCATTAGCAAATGCTGTAGACGCTTTCCTGAAATTAAACATGATTACCTACTGCAGAAGATTTTATTAATAACTATAAAGATGTTTTTAAAGTTGATTGTGTAAGCACTGAGTGCTGGAGCTTTGATATTAAAAAATATGTTTCAACTGAAAAATTGCGAAACAAGCACCGAAAATTTAAAACAAAATGTTTCAAAAGAGATGTTTCCAAACTTTTACGAACTTCTTCAGGCAGCGTTAGCTCTTCCAGTGAGCTCCGCCAGCTGTGAAAGGAGTTTCTCAGCAATGCGGCGAGAACAACAATGCTCCAAAATCGTTTCTCTAATGTATCACTACTTAATATTGAAAATGAAATAGTTAAAAATAAAATCACTTCCGAAAAAAGTCCTGAACCGGTTCAGCCAAGAACATGTAAAATTAAAACTTAATTAAAAAACAAAAACTAATAAACAAAAGTCTATTTTTGTAAAATTTGGTTATTTTGTAAATCTTAATTTAGTGAATGCAATAAATTTTGATTAAATATACTAATTCTTTTTTTAAAAATCAACTTTTTTAGAAAACAACATTTGTGATTTAGCAGAGTATAGTGTGGTGTCACTTCCTATGAGAGTGAACTAACTCATTTATTACAACACTAATGGTTTTGACAAAAACTCCATCTATAAAACCTAATGATTTTCTATTTAAAGTACCTAAATATTTTTGAAAGCATTTTTATAAATATTATTAAAAATAAAATTTAAAACTTGCGGTGGTATATCAACTGGCTGGCTGCCCCCCCTAGACAAAATTCCTAACCACCCCAATGCGTATACTAGGCATTAAAGGCTATTATACCAATGTTAGAACAGATCGCACCCTTAGAATGAAAGTGACCTAACTCAAAATTTCTGTAACTACTGATTTCTCAATAAATTGACCTTGAAATGAAATGAACTTTAAAACCAGGTTGTAAAAAAGATGCCGAATTTTTTAGTTAGGTCACTTTCATTCTTAGGGTGCGAAATGTTTTGCAATATTACAACATTAATTCGTTGACTATATTTAAGCAATAATAACTGCGAATCAGTGGAGCGGCACAATTTACATGACTTTGCTGTGACATTTTAATTGAATGTAAGTGGTTGTATAAAAATGACAACAAAAAAACATAACATCGAATTATATATTGTGTTTTGATCGTGATTTCCATGAACTAACTTGATTGAAAAAAAAAAATGAGCAGGTGCTTTGCAAAATATTGTGAAGTAATGCAATTTTCACTATGGGTGGCAATAATTTGAAATGATGCGATCTTGAGATTTTTGTTTAGAACATGACATTTCATTAATACAAAAAAAATCTGCAGTAGCGAAATGCATACATTATTCCATTGTTTTTAATATGTGAGCGTAATTGTTATTAAATATAAAAGAAATACTATTTAACAAATTTAGACGGTCTTTTGTTTTTTTTTCTCGATAGGTAGAATTCTTCAAAAGACACTAAGTTGCAATATTCGGTTTCGGTACCAAGTAGTGTGGGACTTGTACCACACAAAAACCACCGGGAAATCAAGACCAATCTATGAAAGATCGACAAAAGATTTTTATTTCTTAATACAAAATCGCACTGGGGTGAGTTTAAAGTTTTAATCCTTTCCCATCGCATTTAGACCATCAGCGCATGAGGCTTGGTTCTTCTTAGTATCCTAATATTGTCTCGTACATTTAAGACAGTCTCCATCTCGGAGTTGACTAGGTATGCAATCGCTGATTATGCGGTACAGCAGTTTTTCAAAAACTTTTGCCATTATTGGTATAAGAGATATCAGCCTGTAGGAAGTTACTTATATTTTTGAAGGCTAAAGTTAGCAATAAATGCAAAACCTGAGCAGTAATTAGATATTACCCGGATGCTTCTTTGCTTGATAACTTGTGTTGACACATGCTTCTTAATTCTTTGAGCGTGAAGAAGGGAATTTCAAATTCGTCATTTCTTTCAACAAAATGTAAGTTATTTGTAACTGCACTTTCTGGGAAGAGCTTAAAGACATTCAAGAGATGTTCCGCGAAGAGTTCAGCCTTCTATTTCGGTTTTGCGATCCATTTTCCGTCTTAAGTTTTAATAGGCGGATTTTGAATTTGCGGTCTTTTTAGGCGTTTAGCTGCTTTTCTAAAGGACTATTCGGTAGAAGCATCCGTCGTCAAACTTTTCAGAATTCTACTAAGTGGTTGAATTCACAGATTCTTTTTTTGAGTTCATTGCTTAGATGGCTAAATACTACCTTATCGTCAGGGAATCTAGTACATTGCCATTTTTCATCCATTTTTTTCCAATATCAGCTCATTTATTTCTGCAGGGTATTTTATTTATGTTTCACTCCTGTTCGAAATAGTTGTTGTGTACTTTCTTCTGCAGCCTGTTGCACATCAGCAATAAATTGTTCTACTTCATGATCAATTTGTTCATTTGTTTCCATACGGGATCCTAGGTTTATATAACTTTCTATAGTTTTTTTCTGAAGTCTTCGCAGTTTGATCTTCATTCACAAGGGGAGGACGGCGCACAGAGGACCACCGGGGCACAGAGGACTTTCGCTTTAAAACGATAAATAAGTGACTTTGCCCAAAAGTGCAATACTATAATTAAAAGCGCCCTTCTGCTGATGAGCGCTCTCCGAACGAAAAAAATTTTTTTTTTGTTTTTTAAGGGAAGTTTATAAAAAAAATATAGGAAGTTGTGCTTGTTTAGTATTTAAAGGCTTTGCCAACAAGGATTTCAAGTTTTAATATCGAAAACAATGAATTCAGTGGTGTTTTGTTCGATTTAAGTTTTGTTAAATATTCGTCTTTAGATATGTCGGCAACACTTTTTAAAAGGCATTCGTATTGGGACATGCCCCGTCTATAGGGAACCTATAGACACAGTGCTACAGTTTCGATAGCAATTATAAGTCCATTTGATGTTGATATCTTAAGGTATGTTGAGAACAAATTTGAGCCATTTTTCTTTGTTCAATATATTTCAATAAATCGGCAATGTTAAATGGTCCTCTGTGCCCCACCCTTCTTTACTACTTTCTGAAGTGATAAGATAACTGGAGTATGATCTGATGATAAATCGTAATTATCTTCGACACTTGTATGATTTTGTTTAATACCTTAAGCTACGGAAAAGTCCATAAGGTCTGGTATTTTATTAGATTAGATGGACAGTAAGTTTGACGATTTAATGAATTTCTTCATCTCGAGTACAGCAGTACAATCATATTTAAAAAAATATATTTCAATTAAAAACCACCGGATATTGACTAATGACTCCTTCTTCTTGATGTTTAAATTGCATTTTTTTTGTTCTCTTTGACACGTTCCTATATAAGAGATATGCACATCTCTGCACAACTTTCAATTACCGTTCGTCTTTGAATGTGTAGAATTTCAATTATTGCACACACGTGATTATTCGTCATGCAATCATTTGTGGCTGAGGCTCTTCCAGAGAATGCCTTCACACAGACAAAATGTAAGTATGGCGTGGCTTAACTGAGCACCAATCCACCTGTGGCATTCATATTCGATTGCGTGAAGTTATGGATTAGGACTATCATCCGGCACCGGTGCGGTGCGGCGCCTTGATTGCTCAGCATAACTCAGTGAGTACCTAATTACAGCGCCTCATTGCACCTTGGCACATCAACACTTCGTAATTTATTTTTTTAAAACTGTATAGAATCAGTGTGATCATTTTACGGCCTTAAATCCCATTACCAACTCGCAGTATCTACATTTCAAAAAAGAGAGAAAAAGATAGAGAGATGAAGAAGTAATCAAACTTACAAATGCTTACTATTAATGTAACGCATTTCCCCATTCCATAGGACCGACGACGACGACGACGATTACGAAGATGATGACGGCGGCGAAGGCGATGATGTTGGTATAGAGTCTTCCAGCTTTTAATCCCAACAAGAAGGTATCATCCAAAATTACCAGGACAAGCAATTAATTCGCCATAAAAACGCATTAGCCGTGGTACATACACGTAGCCTACCTTCCCTCACCCCGAAGCTTGAGTAGATAGATGTACCTATGTAGTTTTGCGGTTTTATAGAATGGCATTTGAAACCGAACTGAAAGACACGACAAGCTCCACCGATTGCAACAAACCACAATTCATTCCATCTGAACCGCGAAGCGACGGCCGCAGCGGCATCTCTCATAGAACAACAATTAAGTATTGCCAGATTAGTATGTTGTCAATATTAGTCAATATGTGAGAGATATAATTGACTGACTGTAAAATATTGAAATTTCTAACTGCCATATTATTCACTCGATACATCGAGATTAAAACTTAAATCCGGATGTATTTACATTGAATTTATATCTGTATTTAAATTTAAATCTGGATGAATCGAGTGAAAAATATGGCGTCGTAAATCTTCTAATGTACTTTATAGATGAAATAAAATGGACACAACAAAATTCCTATTTTTGGGTCGCACCTCACCCTTGTTGAAACGATAATTTTCAAGAGATAAATAGAAACAAAAGTGATGTTCTCCATGAGTTATATAGAGCTCTCTGGTTTGTTCGCGAATGTCAAAATCAGCACTTTTAGGAAACTGACATTTGGTTATGAAATATTGAAAGCAAATTTCTGTGGGATGGAATGTAGAATGTATAGTAGACCATTTCCCCTCTTACTTTAAATATCACACTTATTATTGAAAGTGGCAATTGTTTTAAAAAGTAAGTACTTTCTTGCAAGTTGTATTTGGGCTGGCTATAAATCGTCCTATACTGAGAATATTGAGCTTGATATATCCACTGTAAGCTGAACAACATACACCATAAAATAATTTTCCAAACAAGTTTGTCAGCGAGAATGACGTCTGGTTGAATCTGAACTCTTTCTCCACAGTTAGCTCCGATTTATTCTCATTTACCTCTTAAAGGGATTATTGATTTGAGAACCGAATTGGGCAATCTTCCTTCATCCATCTCTAGCAGCTTAAATGTATATTCGAAATGCAGTTTTAGGGTATCTAAAAATTAAGGTGGCATTTTTTTCTCTAAATGAACCATGTTATTTAGAGTACAGGCCGGAAACGAAAAATTGGCTTAAGAAAATATCCTAGAAACTTTTCTACAACATCGAAATGCCAGTAACCCCACTCTTGAGCACCATACATCATAATGCCTAATGGATGAAGCAGCGACGAAATATCTGGATCTTAGCGCTATGGTTCACAAACCTGATCTATCATTTTTCGAATATCTTCTATTTCCATCCCTAAAGATCATCATTTTTGATTTTCCAAAAAAAAACTTTTATTCGAATGTAACTTTGGAAGGAGCTCAAGCGGTTTTTAAAAAGACACTTCTCCCACTGCACGGGGGCAAATTTGCATGAGATTTCTAAAGGCATATGATCCGAAGAAATTTTCTGTCCCACTCTGAAGTTGCTCAAGAGAGCATTCCAGCTTCCAGAAACTAGCCCATAATCAATGACACATGACAATAAATAAAATTTGTTTGTGAATTTTCCAATCCATGAAAACAACGTATTCATTGGGACACCCTTATCCTTCCTATTCGTCCATCTCAACGAATGTATTGCCTTAACGCATTCGACGGATTCTATAAGTGGGAGCTTTTTAAATGTATCGATCTGGCAACACTGACTTTTATGTTTGGCAAAGCAAAGCTATACGATCACAATGCCAGGCGTACGCGTCCACTCATCTTCACTAAAGGAGTTGTGTGGAGGAGACAACAGAAGTCTTGAGACTCCATGGCTGGAACGCTTGGACACCTTTTAATAAATTCCATGAGCGGTGGACGCAATCAGTGATCATTCAGTTCGACTTTGGGTCCGGAAGACCAAGTCCGAAACAGGACAGAACACTCTCACACATATAATACAAATGATGGCAATTACTGATATCTGGCGTCAAGAACATGGTCGTCTCGCTCGCGGTGGGATGTCGATTCCGATTGTACACCGCGCCAGCCGCACCGTTGTTCGTCCAGCAAACCAATGTGTGTTTTGTCCTGCAATGGGTTAATGGGAAACCAATGTGCAGCACCAATGTACCACATTTAATGATGATCAGCCGCCATCAGATCTTTGTATCTTGTATAAGCGACAACCGACAACCAACAACGACGACTAGAGGGTCTCTTGCAATTCCAGTTCTTTTCTTTGGTTAGGATCTGTTGGAATTTTTGGCGTTGCCATAAGATTTTTACTCGCAATTGCACAGTCGTACGTGAACTGTTGCAGTGCAGCCGTGATTGTGTCCATCTAGTTTTAACTCAGCGCAACGCAACGCAGCGCAGCACAGCGGTGAGCTCTAGTGTATGGAAGGTGATTGGAATTTTTGCACAAAACTTGCAAAAATTGTTTATAACCTTTCTAGGAAGTCCAGTTACAGTTATCGAGCTATAGCGAACGTGAACGTTGTCCCACGTATACAACACAAATTTTTCAAGCACGCAGCTCTTGTATATTCAGGTCGGACAGGACATACATCAACAAACTATATGACGTGTTTTGTGGGATTCGATTGATTAGATGAGGCATGTGACCAATTGCTTGTGGTGATGGTGAATGCGGAAGGATGATGCCAAAGAATGCATAGACACACTGAAGAATCTAATGAAAGTTCTAAAATGGATTGGTTGAGAGCATCATAAGGGAATAATTGTTAGAAGGAGCAGCAATTGATTTAATAATCAAATGGTTATTTTAAGCGCAGATATAGGTACTTGCTGAAGATTCAAGACTACAGTCATGTTCAGGGAAATGAGATCTCAGAGATTTCGCTCCGCCAAAAAGTGACCAAGCGAATCGAAAATTTGATTTCCTCATTATTTTTACAACAAAACTGAGAAATTTTTCTGAGTAATCCTGCACAAATAACTGAGATTTCTGAAGTCTCTTAGATCTCATTGTCATATGGACTTGCCTTATATACATTTCAAAAAGTCAGTGTCCTTTCAAAAATTAAGCTAAAAAAAATATTTTTAGGTTTTAAAACTTATTTCTGAATTCTAGTGAATTAATGAGTTCTTTCAATTTCTATACCATATGCAAAAAACATTTATTGCCAAGCCATCACAATCGTCGTTCATTCAACAGAGCCAGAGCCCATCAACCACGAATAAATGGAAGTTCCTTTTAGAATAAATCCAGGAAGCGGATATCCGTGCTAAATGAAAAAGGAAAACTTAATTAAAAGCCCAAACGATGTCGCCTTGCATTGCAACTGTTTGCTTCAGTCATTCTTATAATGGTCTGGGGCTTTCATTGCTTCCTTGATGCAATTGCTATTTGGCTGCAATTGCAATATGGCTGCAGCCATCAGCATTGGTATCGTAGAGAAACGGAACTGTGGGTTAACTTCCTCGAAACGGCTGATTTCAGTTGATTTAGTTTGTATTTATTTAACTTTTGATTCTTGTTCTTTTGTTTTGTTTTTACTAACTTCCCCTACCAACATAAAAAAATATGAGGGTTGTCGATTGTTTTTCCAATTATTGAGTGGCCGACTGAACACTATAATATACGTTTCATGAATTTAATACAGGAGAGCATTTTTTATTTTATTTTTTCCGGGTTTTTGAAACCCGTAGATGAGTTGGAACTTTTAATGGATTTTCTATTTTTTTTTCTATTTTATTCTTTTGTTGTTTGTTTCATCATCAAAAAAATATTTTTTCGGTGGTGTATCCTTTGTCCAATTCTCATTGCAATCCGGTCCCCCAAAGGCTAACGTTATCCAAATAAAATGGACTTTTTCAATTATGCGATTCTATTTTTCTGGCTTAACTGAAGTTAAGTGAAGTTAAGGTGAAGGTTTACACGGGGAACAGTGTATACAAATCAATCGGGGATGATATTTTCTTTGTAGGCCAATGTAATATTGTTTTTGTTTTTTGATTTTCCGTTTTTGATTATTTTTGATGAGGAATAAGTTAAGGATGTTGACTTTTTATTGTTTTTTGTTGATTTTGTTGTATTTGGTTCTGTGACTTTATATTGACTTGTTGAAGTTTCAATTAACCGTAAATTACAAAAAAAAAATAAAGGAGGAAAGTTTACCAGCGAAGTTTATTGAAAAAAAAGTAAGACTGCGAATTGATTGTTATGCTAAAGGATTTTCATTTGATGTGAGATTGAACTTGAGTTGGGTAAGTTTTTTGTTTAAATTTTTTTTAGAATAAAATTTAAAGCATGATTTTATAATCACTCAAGGTGGTGTTAAATTCCGGGATGAACATGTGATTCAACCTCAACTGTGAATTGTTTTAAGCGAACTGAATTGGTTTAGGTTCTCTTTCATTACTGCACGCCATCTGATAGCCTTAGGGATACGTTCGATTATTTTCCACCCCGGAGCCGGAATATACGCTCGAAATTGCACAGCCAGCATAGTCATTGGACTTTCCTCTTTTTGCAAAAATTACCAAATCAACATATTGACATTTTTCTCCCATGATATATTTCTCCCACGATCTATTTCTCGCATGATATATTTATAGCTTGACATTCGCATAATATATTTCACGCACGAAATATTTTTCGCATGAATTATTCTTCGCAGTGAATTATATTTTATTATATTTTTCCCGGATGAAATATTTTTCGCATGATTTATTTTTATTATGATATTTTTCTCGCATGTATTTTCAGCATGATATTTTTCTGGCATGTTTTTATTACGCATGATTTTTTTCTGGTTCATAAATTTCTCGAAAGAAATGTAAATCTCTTGCTCTCATGATATATTTTGGCGACACTATATTTTTGTCCGCATGATTTTATCTTCGCATGATATTCTTCTCGAATTATATTTTTCCGGATGACATACATATTTTTCTCATGAAAATTTTCTCGCCTATTTATCATGCATCATATATTTCTCGCATGTTTTTTCGCATGAAATTTTTCTGCGCCAATTTCTCGCATAATATTTGTTATATATTATAATTTTTCGAGTGATATTTTTCTCGCATGATATATTTATCACAGTATTTACTATTCGCATGATATATTTCCCACACGATATTTTTCTCATATGAAATTTTTTTCGCATGGTAAATTTCTCACGTGATATAATGTTATTTATTTCTTGCAAGATATCTCTCGCTTAGATAAATAAATATCTCACGCTTGATATACCCATTTCTGTTTTATTTTTCGCCAGATATATATCTTTCGCTTGATATATTTCTCGCAAGATCTATTTCTAGCATTAAATATTAATCGCATGATAAACATACTTCTTGCATGATAAACATACTTCCGCATGATATACATACATCTCGCATGATATATTATTCGAACTTTATTTTTTCGCATGATATTTCACTCTTTTTTGTCAGAGCTTCTCTAAAATAATGTCATTGTATTAAGAAACCATTACCATTCTTATTCAATGCTTTAGCGACGCACGTCTTAACTTTGAACCACAATACAATCGTACATTAAACCTACACACAGAGAAAAAATTAGTAAAATCTTCGAAAAATTGTAGTAAATTTTAAAATAAAAGTAGTAAAATCCGAACCTACAACACACGTCGTAAAATTCACTGCCAGATGTAATCAAATAAACATTTGTAATGATATTTACTACAGAACAGTAAAATTTACTGTCATTGTACTAAAACGAGCATTAAAATCTACTGCATCTGTAGTAAAATTAATTACAGAAACAGTAAAATCAAGGTATTGTAGCTGTACTAAAATTTTAGAACATCAGAAGTGCCGTAGTTATAAAATATACTACAGAGCTAGTGAAATTTATTGCAGTTGTAGTAAAATCTACTGCAGTGGTGTTAAAATTCATTACATAACATTATTACAACAGTAAAATCGATTGAAGGTGCTTTGAAGAAAACGTTCATAATATGACATCGAAATTAGGGAGTTTTGCTTTCAGATTTCAAATCAATGTTTAATACAAATGAGCACCATTTTTATTTATTTTTATTTATTCTGTTCTTATTGGAATTGAAAGAAGCTATACAAATACAAATTTTATAAAAGCAGTAAACCTTAATTGCCTCTATAGAATTCTTTATCCTATAATATAGCCATCGTCAACTTATCCAATTCACTGGCACTTTCTGTTTTCCAAAAAAAAAAAACTTACAGACTTGCTTCCATTCAAATGCCAAATCTACAGCATGCTCTATTTATTGTTTCAATTAGTCCCCTCGAATCACTTTCTTTCGTTGTCGGACGGAGTGTTGCTCCACTGCACATTAGTTTCATTTTCAAAATCCGATTCTGACTCCATAACAATGTATGGCATCATGAATTTATATCAGTTTCGCCTCACTTTCACCACACACCTTGCTGCCGTCGCCGCTGCTGACTGGTCCTTGCCAGCAGGGCATTCGATTTCAATTTACGTTTTAACTTCGCCAGAGGACAAGAAGTTTTCACATTAGTGCAGATAAGCAGGTATCCGTTTCCTGTTTACCTATGAATTATATATGACTTTGATGGTCTCTCTCTCCGTCTAGCTTTATTCCGGCATATTAAGGATATACTCTTCGAGGATGTGAGATGCCAGTGTGAGGAAATATGTATATACACATAAGTTTGTGTGTAATATGAGAAGAGAAAATATATAGGTCATTCTTGGAGGAAGATGCCAAATGCTTTCTTCGTTGAGGTGAATGATGATAATATCATTTGTGTGTGTGTGTGTGGGAGTCCGAGTTCTTTCACTTTTTTTTGTTTGGTCCTGATGGAAAAGGATTTAGAACTGCAATCATTTTAATATAAGAAGATTGCAATTATGCTGATCCATAAGATTATTCTTTTGCATCTCTGTTACATGATATATAAAGAATAAGATAAAGAAGATGAAAACCGATGAGGAGAGACCTGAACTTACATAAGCGGTTCTAAGGGAATTATCCAGTGGATAAGAAATCAGAGATTTTCGATATTGGTAACTTGAATAAAGAACAAGGATATTGCATACAGTTGCGATAATCGAAAAGTTCCATATAAAATAAAATATGATGATTATTAATTTCGCAAAGATTTAAAATAAATTGAAAAAGAACCAACAATAAACAGCAGCAAAATAAATTGTTTTTTTACATTATTGTTCAGCAAATTAAAATACTTACTTAAGGGTCTTCCAATAGGGACTTCCGACAGTTGATAGCGGCCATATTGTTGAGGTTACATCTGTCAAATTGGCTGTCATTTATTTCGTTTGTTTTTCCAAATCAGCATGGACAGATATAGCGTTCAACAAAACGTGAAAATGACAACATTTTTTTTATCGCGCAAGGTTCCCCGCGCTTCGCCCATTTTACGGTCGCCATCATCTTCCTACCGAGAGGTCTATTTGCAGTGTGATGCACGGTTGCAAAAGTCAATACAATTGTACTTTTTTCGATACATTCGCCTTGGTTAAAGTACACAAATACACTTCTATAAAATTCGGTACAATTTTTCTATTTTATGTTAATTCATTACAATACAGTTAAAATTAGAAATAGGAATAAGTGATTCATTTTAACTATTTTTTCTGGAATAATCTTGACTTAAGAATTTTACTCAAAATTTAAAGTGGCTTAAGTCGACTAAACAAAATATTTAATGCTTAAAAAAATGAAAAATTAGCTACATAATATCAGCTGCGTTTTATTGTTAATTTATAGCTAGCGCAGCAATATAAGTACCAATATTTTGAACACTTTTCATTTCTGTGGCTGTGTTCGCAAAGTATTCTTGTTTTCAAGCATAATTGTATGTATGGATTATCGACAGGTAACGACAAATGCGAATTCAAGAAAATTGATCACACTGATTTTGAGCTAGTAGGAAGATGGCATATCCGCTATGACGATCATTTCACGATTAAATTGACTTTGATTTGACTTTAGTTTTGATTTGATGGATACATTTGGATACACTGGTTCAGTAAACGATGAACCAACACCCGTATATGATGACGAAAAGCAAAATCTGCTGGAAACATCGCCGATAGCCGTGAGAATATGGAGGAGAATCCAAGGCAGTCGAATTAGCATCGCTCACAAGAACTCGGTCTTTCGCTGCCCACAACTTGTTGAATTTCGTGACTTGGGCCTGCAACCGTACAAAATTCAACTGACCCAGGAGCTGGAGGTAAAAGACCATGGACAACAACGTGTGTTCGCCGAATGGGCTTTGGAGCAGTTTCAAGCTGACCCTAATTTCCATCGAAAAATCATCTTCACTAATGAGTCGCATTTCTGGATGAATGGGTAAGTCAATAAACAAAATTTTCAAATTTGGGACGATACCAATCCACATGAGATCCAAGATTGTCCAATGCTTCCCGAAAAAGTCACTGTTTGGTGTGGATTTTGGGCTGGCGGCGTCATCGGTCCATATTTGTTTGAGAACGACGTTGGCCAGGTCATCGCCTTCCACGACAAGCGCTTTAGGTCGATGATTATTAAATTTTGACTTAATTGGAAGGACGATTATTATGGGCGAAGCACGCGGAATGTTGTCCGAACAGAGCACCCATTTTGATACCACAATTTTATTATTTGCACGTGTTGTTGAACGCAATATCCGTCCATTTTGCAAAACAGACTGAATAAATGACAACCAATTTGACAGATGTAATTTCAACAATATGGCCGCTATCAACTGTCAAAGTTCAGAATTCCCAATTGGAAGATCCTTTACTTTATGAGATCACAACAGCAAAAGTAAGTTAGGTCGTACTGTTTTTGTTTTAATAACTATAAATTATCGGAAAATATTCCATTCAATTATTTAAGCTGAAGTTAGTAGTGGAATAATGTAAGAAGTTGTAGGAAACAAATAGATATTCAAAAAGCCATAAGAGATAATGTGCGACGCGTAAAGTTAAAGCTTTATAGTGCTCGTACGAATTTTTAATGGCTTAACAATATATAAGCATTTCTTATTTTTCTATATAAATTTATATATGAATTTTCCTATACCCAGAGTCCATCAGAGTAGGTACCTCTGTTCCTAAACTAAAGTCCTATTATAAAATTCCTAAACAAAATTCTTATATGTATTCAAACTAACGCACAAAAGCCATACGTTATTATGATGTGTGTTGTTTAAATTTCATAAAATAGTCACGTCCTTATGGCCACATATGTATGTTGGCTCTCCAAAATGTCTTAGTAGATATAATTTGTACATTTTCGTTGATATAGTACAAACGTGCCTCAGTCAACTGCACACATTAAAAATAAATAACAAAAAAAAAATCTATTTCCGAAGAAGTATCTATCATCGTCTTCGTTCCAATGAAAAGACCCAAAAGCTAAAACAGATATAAATTCTCCTATTTTGTATTCCATATACATCCTTTGAAAAGGACGAATTTATTCTTCTTCCAGCACTCATCATACCAAAAGTCAATCAAACATTCTCTCTCTCTCTCTTATTTTGATCCCACATATATATACAGAGATTCTATATATGTATAGACATAAGAATGGTTGCTTAAGTTGTCTCTAGGCGTCCATCAAATAAGCCTAATTGTTATGAATATTACCTTTTGATTTTCTCTTGGTCTTCTTGGATTTTTCGTTTTTTTTTTTTTGCTTTTCTTATAAATTTAGTCGCCCTCAAGACACCACGTATTCCTGATTTGTATGCATATACAATTTCTTGCCCAAAAGGCACTTTGGGGAACTTTTAAATTTTTTGCAGAAAAGTAGCCTCAGTCGGATTCTATATTCATTTTGCCAGAGATTGGATGAAGAAGGACGACTCCTTCGGATTCTCAATCAAATTCTAACTAAAACATAAAACTCAGACTGATATATATACTATACCTATATACGAGTGAACCTGCCATAAACTAAAAAAGGATAACAAACGAATTCAAAAGAACTAGTAAAGCATATTATAGTTGTGGTGGGCTTTTATAGGAGTTTTCTGTTTTGTTAACCATCATCAGGATACAAATACAAAATGAAATAAGGAATACTGAACAAAAAACTACGAAATGTTTTTCGTTCAATTCTAAGCAAAAAGGCTACATTACTTATGTACATACATATATTCGGACAAAGTCCCTCTATGGAATTCTTGGGTTATACAGGGTGATTCACATAAAATGCGATAAGAAACTATAGAGTGTGTAGTTGGGAAAAGACAAGACAAAAATAATCTTTTCAAGGGCGTGACATTGGGCTGACAAAAATTAAAAATCAGTAAAGCTATAAATTTATATAACAAAAATTGCATCTTATCTAAGCGGAAAGTTAAATATCGAAAAAATCGTTGAAGCTACAAAATCGGGGTTTGAGCATGCTAGGAGCATTAAACTAGCTAGAAATTCAGATGCCCATTAACAAATTTAATTCGTAGTATTTTATATTTTGTCTGCTAACTTCAGACTTATTTTAGCGGAAGCTTTACTTCATCAAGTCTTGGAATAACGGTTGGGGCATAGGGCTCCAACAAAACGTCTCCAGTCGAACAAGCACGACGAATACTGTGGACTATGTTTTCTTTTCTGCAACATATCCAATAAGCGGATGACATTTGTTTGCTTTCACAAAACATCATGGATATTCATCCGATGGTGAGTTATCTAGAAAGCGTTAGGTCGGGCTGAGGATCAACAACGAAAAAACGAAGATCCTCAACATTTCTGATAACTCTGCTCAAGTTGACGTTGCGGGTAAGCGGTGAGCAAATTTGTATACCTATAGGTGTCGTCTCAAAAGACGGTGGTGGTACAGATGAAGATGTTTACTGCCGGCAGAGCAAAAGCTGCTTTGTTCATCGGAGAACTGGCCAAATTCCTATCGACATCGTTATTCGCAAGAGGAAGTGGCAGCACACGCTACGGCGCGTTTAAGATTCTATCGTGTATACACGCAATGGAGTGGCATCCTTTTACTCAAAACGGTTGAAGAACTAGGGGCCAGAGAATAACTTGGCGCAGGACTGTCTAGAAGGAATCTCAGAAGCTTGGGAAAAGTTGGGGAGAGCTCAAACGCTTTTCCAGTAACGGAACTGAACTTGACGCACTATGCCCCACGGAGGGTTCAAGGATACAACTATGTAATTAAGTAATTCGGCGTAAATCCTGAGGATCTTATTCAAAGGACTGCTTCGCAAAATCATGCTTTTTTATATCGACGTCCAGCCGCTCTTGAATTGTCCAAATAATTCTTACAGCTGTGGCCATCGAATCTTAAGAATGTGGCGTAGACAGTGATTTAAAAAAGCCTTCAGTTTCGTCGAGGTGGTAGCCGAGACTATCCAAGTTTCGCTAGCATGTAACAGCACGTTAGATTCCAAGAATCTCAACTTATAGTGCGTAAGAAGATTTGACTGGAGTTCCAAATTTGATACAGAGTACCGAAGGCAGTGCAATATTTATTTATTCTACTTTTAACGTCCATATCTGTGCCTAAATGGTGGCTGTTACTGTACTTCCAGTGTAATTGAACTTGTAATCTAATTGACTTCCATATTGGCCCTGAAGTCATAAAAAGTATTTAGGTCTGACCCTAAACACAGAACTAACACTCTGGCAACAGATCAAAGGTGCAGCAGAAAGGGCATCCATAGTGACGACAACGCTTAGCAGACTGATGGGCGATGGCAAACGTTGGTGGCCCAACAGCCAGCAAGAGAAGACACCTGATGTCGACTACAAACGCTATTCTCCTTTACGCACTGCTGCAAGAGAAGTACCGGAAATATATGGCGGCAGTGCAAAGATGTGGTGCACTACGTGTGGTCAGTTCTTAAAGAACGGTGTTGGATTGGAACTAGCCCCCCTTGTGATTGCAGGTGTGAACCCCAGCGACCTAGTAGCGACACAATGAAAATACGTCTACGACAAAAAAGCAGAAATCGGTTTTAAAGCGGCAACTGAAGAACTCACCAATTGGAAGTGGCAAGTACTCAAGAAGCAAAGGAAGGTGGGCAGTACGACTAATCAGAAACGTAGCCATGTGGAACAACCGGAAACACGTTGACGTAAACTACTACTTTAGCCAGCTCCTCACCGGTCACGGATATTTCAACGCCTTCCTCCACAAAATCGGCAAAGTGAATGGTTCAGAATGGTGACTCTGCAATAGACGATGCAACTCATACCTTCTTTGCCTGCAGCATATGAGATACTGAGCGTTGAGATGTTGAAGGAAATGTGTATTTCATCGACCCGGAAAAGACAATTGACAAAATGCTGAGCAACGACCTAAACTGGCGAAAAATCTGTACCCACCTAGAAAATATGCTCGGGAACCACTTGAGCCCTTAAGATGATCTCGTAAGGGAAATGTGATAACCTTCCTGAAGTAATGCAAACAACAGTCCCGGAAGGGGGGGGGGGGGGGGTAAGTTCAGAAACTGAAAGGGTTTGTAGGAGTTTTGATCGGTATATACACTACGTGAGTCCAACACACGAGAACAGTCAGTGGGTCAACGCCGTAAAGACTTCCCTATGGTACATAAAGCATTTCTAGTCTCTTCCCCCAAAATAAAAAAAAAAATGTTATTGAATAATTCGACCTCTTCAACTGGCGTCTCCTTCAGAATAATACATTGATGTGAGGAGCGGCTTGTGTGCATTATTTTTGTCTTTTTGTTATTTATTTTTAAACCGCTCGACTCTCCTTTCACCTTCAATGCTCGACACATCATGTTCAGCCCACTGATGTTATTTTCCAGGAGGGAGACTTTTATCATCGGTGTTGTCTAAATGACTAATCCTTTCAAACGGTTTCCATTGAATGCCCTTTCTCTCCGCTGTACCAATCACTAGCAGAAAAAGAATTTTTGCTAAAATATCCCCCGTCGCACTTTGTCACATAGCTGTCCTTACACAAAAAAGTATCCACACTACAAAATTTTTGGATTGCGACACAAATTAATATTATAATTAGCTACAAATTCAGCAAATCTAATTATTTGATTGTGTTATAAAGTGTTTGCCAATATGTATAGGGAACATTCAAACTAACTGATTTCGGCGGATTAATTGAGGTTAAACAGTGGTTTAGTTTTCAAGGTTGTGATGATAGTCAATTGCATCCTTGAACCAGCGCGCGTTGAAAGCCTTATTTAATCCACAGAAATCAGTGAGTTAAAATCTTGAACCAATGTTGAATCAGTTTTTTACCTATATAACTCCTATTATAGAACATAATTTCTAAGATATCTACGTGCTGGAGTAAAATAAAAACTCCTGTCTATTTTTCTTTCAAAACGCTTAGAACTATAGAGCCTCCCTATTGCACGTGTACACGTGTACCCGTGTTACACGTGTAATTAAATTATTCGCAAATGAACACGTATATTTATATTACATTTGTATTTAATGTTACGCGTGTATTTGGCCAATACACGTGTTATTACTTCTAAATCGTGCTTATGGTGTTTTATGGTTCAAAAGACGTTGAAAAATAAATAGGTACAATGACGTAATTTTTTCTTTGTGTGTGACATAATATCAAGTAGTATCTTACAACTATTCTTTACATGACATATCTCAAAATCGCGGTAAGTTACAAAAAAAGGTACGTTTTTATAATTACACGTGTATTTTTATTTACACGTGTATTAAGAAAATACTGCACGTGTACACGAGTTGAATTTTGTTTACCACATGTGTACATGTGACGTGTAATTAGATAAACACTTGAGATCGAGAGCAGTATTCTGCGACCAAGACATGGATTTAATTTTGAGTTAACCTTAAAAAAAAATTTAAATAAAATCGAGATTTTTTTGTAGCCGTGTGTAGTGTACATTTATTATGTTTTTGTACGTGAAAACAGGCACTTCAAACAACCAACACGGCTCTTTCCTGAAATTGACTCTCTGAACCTGGCAACCAAACTTTATACTCTATACAATAGTCCCGCCGCTGGCTGTAAGCATAAAGGTGGCTGGAGTCATTGAATTTGAATTTGCTGCTGTCGAACTTCAAATACACAGAGTGAAAGGAAGATCAGGCTTCGAGAGTTCGTTATATGTTTTTTTTTTTTTTTTTTGATTTTCATTCACCAACTTTTGTTCATTTCAATGTTTCTGCTTATCCCGAGGGATATTTACCCATTGTGTACCCACAAACACCACAGCCATCATTGGCGATATTGAAATTGCGAATCAAATAAAAAAAAAAAAAAAAAAAAAAAACAGAAAAAAGAATCTCGCATTCCCTGAAATAAGAGTAGGAGCTCGAATAACAAAAAACCTGCCTTCAGGGGCAGTCGTCGCAGCCATCGCGCAGACCGGGGCAAGTTCCAATTCGAACTTTTTCCAATATCCTCTCTCTACAAATGCCAACTTTAGTATAGTTTCTGATGTGGTTAAGGCGAACAGGTGAATATATATGCAACATAGCGGTTTTACATTTTGTGAATTGAAATTTGAATGGGATTCTGTTTTTGGGGTTCAAGGAAAAGAATCTCCAAATGAAACGAGAATAAAATTACTTAAAATTGGTTGGTTTCATGGCAGGCTCGTAGACTTTATTTCGCCAGGGGTTTAAACAAAATAATATAGAACAAAAATCTGAATATGATATCTTTAGTACTATACGGATAAAATCGATTTTATACATGGAGTCAGAAGTGTGATGTACATTCCGAAATCTTATTAATTCTGAATATTAAACAAAGAAATCCTTCTAGAATTGTATTGGTTCTTATTTGCACTTTTTCTTACCCCATCCGTAAGTTTGTTCCTCACTTGCTACGTGCCTGGTCTCAAGTTGGGAAAAGTGACGCATGTCATCCATGCTGTTGTCGTCGTTGGCGTTCACATTGGCGGCTTCCTTGGGGCACTTGAATTAAACTTTGAATTGGCATCCTGATTTTATTTGTGTTCTCTCAGCACATTACATATACATATGTAGATACATCAGGACCATGGAGAGTATATGTGGGGGTTTCAATTTTCAAGTTGGTGACTTGTGCCAAATCGATTATGCCGGAGTATCCTTTAATTCATTAAGCTCATGTTCCACACTTTATATATATCCAACCATTTTGTTTGGACATTTTGTAAAGTTGGCAAGGACTTGGTTGGTTTTTAAATTGATTTTGCGATGCTTCAAGTGATCCTTATTGCTGCACAGTCGTTCTTCGCATGGCATATGTGTGCGTTTGTATATGAAAAAGGATATCCCAATGCGATTAAAGTGACTTTCACACAATTGTGTGGTAGAGAGCAGAGTCCTATCTTATAGAGTGTACATACATACAAACATATGGAATACCTACTGTCCCAACACCACCGAGTTTCCTTTTTTCAAGAATATTGTGTCGTTATTCTCATCTCAGAAAGTGTGACTCTTCAGTCTTCTATATATATTTTCTGTGCTTATGTGGTTCGATGGAAATGGTTTCCTTATTTTATTGTCTGTACCATTGTCTGTGGCGCTTTGTGGAAGGAGTTGGTTAAGTTGAAAGCATGTGGTATATAGAGTATAGTTTGCTGATGGGTCTCATCATTGTCGTTAGAACTCATAAGTTTCTATTGCACACTTCATTGGTCTTATGGATGTGCTTGGGAAATGGAAAAAAATATTGAGCATTTGTGGATAACAGTTCTTTTGATTATTTCAAAAAAAAAATAGAAGTTGAATGACCATCATACGGTGGATAAGCAGTCAAAGCAATTTCTGAGTTGGAAACAACTTTTATTTATCATGATGACGCACAAAAAACTAAACTAATTCAACACCTTTTTGAAATAGAAAATGTTTGAAAGTCAAAGAAAGACATTTGAAGAAAAAAAAAATATCAATCTGCCACACAGTTTTATGGGGTTCAATAATTTTGATACACAAAGAAACATTTTAATGATACCTTAATGCTTCGAAGCTTCTATCGAATTATATAAATATTGTACAAATATATTTCAGGTAGGAACCTATATATAGGTAAATGAAAAATCTCATAGGACATCACTCCATTTTCTTTTAATTTTCACAATTGCATGCCTTGGATTGTTCTCCATAGGTAACGGGAAGTTATGGTTTCCTAAAAAAAAAAAAATCAAATTCGAGGTTATCAAACTTGACACTACGATCGACGATAGCAAAGTCGAAAAAGTGGGTCTCGAAATTCTGTCCGTGTGTCTGTCCATTCGACTGCAGCGGGTTGATTTTTAAACTTGGTATATCCAGTGTTTTTTGAGCATTCCTCCGATACGTTTTTTAATTTTTTTTTAGACCAAAAATAACGCTACCTGCGTGCAATTTTTTAAAAAAATTTTTGTAATTAATGAAAATCTTTAAATCAATTAAACTTATAGGAACCCACAATAAAAAAAACTAGTTTTCTTGCAAACAAAATGAATATAAATGGATCCTCCCATAGGACCATTTTTTAGAATTTTTATTTATTAAAACCTGTGCAATTGACTTTGATCAATTTTTTATAAAGAATATTTTAAAAAGTTTTCTAAAATTTTGTTTGAATTTTTAAAAAATTTTTAAATTTTTTTTTTGAGAACTTAATAATTCAAAAACAACAAGTTGGATTTTTATTAAACTTGGCACCGAGCAGTTCATTAAAATTATATAGCAGATTAAAAAAAAATATACTTATAACCGAAAATAACGGTACTTACCATAAAAGTGTTTAAAAACCGATGAGGAAGATCTTATTTTTCTAAAAACCCCTTTGCTTTATGAAACAGTTCGAGCTTAAGTCGAAACATCTGTATAAATAAGAAAAAAACCTTAAATTTCGCGTACCTAATCGTTTTTTTTTTACACAGCTTAAGCTAGAAATGTCTTGCTGAAACTAATAGTAAAAGCTATGAGTTATAGTTATTTAGTTTTTAGTTTTTTTTTTTATTCACAAGACCAACTAGTTAGCTAGTGGGTACTTTCTTTTATTTATCCAAAACTTAGATTGTTTTGTTGATGGTATCATGAACAGTGAGTAGTTTTTTTTTTCGGTCGATTCGAAAACGTCTTAACCTTCTTACAAATCATCCTAAATAAATTATTTTATAGGTATACTTACATACTATACAAACATGATATGTACATTTATACTAAAAATTATTTTGAAGGTTTGAATGAAACCACAGCATTCGTGGTGAGCTATCACGACTGCCACGCCGGCGATCATCTAACTCTTTTTAGTGCGGCCGGCGCTTGGTCTTTTCTGTTCAATTTTATGTCGAAAAACTCTTGCCGTCGCTGAGGAAATGTAGAGGTGTGGCAGTGGTTAAATGGCTATAACTCCAGCTTATATAAATTTGGTGGTAGATCACCCAAGTGTTATTGTTTCATTAAAACCTTCAATATTTATATGATTTTGCGAAAGCTTGGCAACCTAACCATAAGATGTGTTATCACACAAAAAACCTCTTTAAAAATTATTTTGTTTTTGTTGCTCATACGCCCGAGTGTCCCTATGATGCCATTTTCGACATTTTGTAACTACTATAACGTGTTTATTATTTTTTTTGTTTGAAGCTAGGCATATGGAGCTTCTTCTCTTTTGCGTATCTCTTCGTCTGTATAACCACTCTAAAATAATCATATGAGCACGTTATTTTATTTTTTTTTGTATTTGTTCTCCAGAACCATGTTCATATAATTATAGTATTTCGCTTTAGTAATCAGCTTGAGCTCAAAAACATATCACAAGGTTTTAAACACACACAAAATCATAATACGACGTATTTTTATTGTTTGCTGACTTAAATTATATAATGGCTCGTATACATATAGTTGACTGCAAGCCCATCAGTCATTCATCTCAAAATCTGAGCTGTTGCATCATGTATGTGAAAAATTATAAATTTCAATAGCATGCTGCACGCCACCATATAAGCTGGAGCATTGTAGGTCCTTGCCGCATCCTTTAAATACCTCCACAAAACCACTTCACTTCTCTTTTGCAAACTAAATTCAAATATTTATCCAATTTTAATTAAAATTTCAAATCTCGCTCGCTCTATGCCGCACAACCAACCATCATTGCTAGCTATAGAGAATCAGAGTCAGAGCCTTAACTATACCAAATTTTAGGAGCAGTGAATGGAGGAAACTGCTGCAGACCTGCCTCGCCAAACTTTTCCATCCATAATGATAATTGAAATTAAATGTAAGTATTGACAAAAATTCCCATCAAGCGATAGAAAAGGGAGAGACACGATGGAATATGGAATTATCGTCATTCTATGGAAAGATGATGATGTGTGACGATGACAAGCTCTGGATGAACGATGATGATGTCGTGAATCTCTATACCGCCACCGTGCACATATAGATACTCTTGATTTTCATGACTGGGGTGGTAGCAGCGGCAGCAATGTCGACTATATCGGGATGATGATGTTGATGACGCTGGGTAAACAAGAGTGGCACATCGTTTAGCTGTGCCGCGGTGGAATGTCTTTGTATATCCCTTGTCGATCTCTTGTTTGACATGATAACGCAGCTGGGAGCAGAAAACGCCACAGACTGCGCCCAGTCTATGACTTGTGTTGGGAAGCTTTACACATATTCCCATAGGAAAGCAACATCATAAAACATATAGAGTCGAGATTGTGTGCGTGAGAATTGCAATTTTTCTTGTCGCAGGAATCCATCTCTCATCCGCACCCACAAGAAAACGCAAATATTTTCTCTTGTCATGTTCGGGAACATGCAGCATAACTTAACTCTCCACATCCCCATCTACTTCCGCATCCAATGTAGATGGAATCACATCCTCGTCGTTTCGTTTGTTGGTTTTGATTTTTCGCTCGAAAACATACATATTCCAGGACGAAGTAGTGTTTACGAACAGTAAACATATTTTGTGGGCCAATCGGGTTTTGAAGAACGACTGGTGTAGGGGAAGCTTCATATACGCACATTGATGAGTACATTATTGTATACACATATGGCAGATGGTGGGTGGTGGTTATGTCCCGGCTTTGTCCCCGAAAGCAAACATATAGGATCCCTTATGATTAAGGAGCGAATGGAATTGTTGGAGGACCCATCATCATCTTTCTGACTTTTGGGCATATTTAGTTTTCAGGAATTGTTTTACTTTGAGGACGCACATGGTGCATTTATGTGTTCGTGCATATGTGGTACGTTCGCACGAATTATTTCGTATTGTGCGTATGATGCTTGTGTGTTTGTATTAGCATTTTTTTTTTCGTCTTCTATTTCTTCGGGTCATATATGGGAGTATAAGAGAATAAAAGTGGTTATTACCACTGATAATGGGTGTATTTAACTGCGACTTACGAGTGAAGATTTTTCGGGAAAAAAAAAATATTAGGAATGGAATATTTCTGCCAGATGCTTAAATCAGAACTTGCCAAAGGGGCATAATATTAATTGTTTATATATATGAAAATATGTTATTAAAAAAAATAAATGAAGCTTGAGGGATGAACTTGTAACTATAAAACATAATACGAAAAATAATTTCCCATGACTTGCATTAAATATCTATAATGTATATAATTAAATTGAAAAGGCTAGAAGTATAATAAAAGATAAAGCCCGCAATAGTCTATGGTAAAAATCAGGCTTGTATAAAAGAATGCTTTTTTTTGTGAATGCAGTCTTTAGAAATCATTTATTGAATTCAATAAAAAGATTACGCTCATTGACTTCGCTTTGAGACTTCAGACTTCAAATTATGCAATCACCATTAACTTGAACCAAAATGATTGCAACAATTTTTTTGTATCCATTCATTTTACAACAATCAATTGAATGCAATTTTAGGGAATAGATGCATTCTTTAAATTTTCCATCTCCATCTTCAAAATAAATATGTGTAACTAACAGAAGGTTCCCGCCCAAGAGTGTTGCAACTCAATTCACGAAGAAATCTGTGGACACGTTTTCGAGAAAAATGTTATTTTCATTAATTGTTTAAAAAAAATTGATGACAGGTATCGCTATGTTTTGTTCCTAAAAAATGTAAAAACCCGAGGAATCGTAATGTCAATTTTGATGAAAATTCCTGGTTTTATTTTTATTATTTTGTTTATGTATAAAGGCAGTCAACAAAAATGTTCGTTCCATCTGGACTTTAGTAGACTAAAAGCTGTTACTGTTCAAACATGAACATGCAGTTCTTATCTTCAGATAACCCAATGTGCGTGGTAAATAAATATAACACAGATCATCGTGAACATGCACTGACGGTTATCTACAGATAAATAAACCATTCAATAAAACATAGATAAGTAAGAAGAATATAGAGATAAGAAATATGTAAATAATACACATGTATACATAGTATTTAAGGAAGATATGTTGTTTAATAAAATCAGTATTATTTGGAATTTACAACTCCGAGTATTATTCAAACATTTGGTCAATCGAGCCCGATATGAACCAGCAACATTTGGTCCTTCGAGAATTTTTAAAAATTATCCCCCACCAGTGGTAAGAAATTTTTAAAAATAAAACGAACTAGTTGTCTAATAGCGTTGTCCGGAGCTACAAATACTGGCAGGAAAAGAAATCACATACATTGAACAATAGCGTTGTCAGAGCTACAAATACTGACAGAATATAAAAAAAATCAAAACTCACATACAGTGAAAATAGCGTCGTCAGAGCTACAAATACTGACAAAACAGAAGAAAAAATCGCATACAGTGAAAAATAGCGTTGTCAGAGCTTAAATACTGACAGAGTGAAAATTAAAACAAGAAAGTGAAAAGCGTAGTCAGAGCTAAAATACTGACAAAGTGAAAAATACAACAATCAAAGAACAAATTATTAAAAAAAAAACAAACAACAACAATGTCTTCAAACCTCGTTGAAAGAATACAAAAATTCCTAAAAGACAGTGATCTTTAAAACGAAGCAACTTTATCCAACAAATTAGATGAATTTGAAGCAATAAAACTACAGATAGTAGTTGCACTGAACAAATATAAAATAAATCAACATAAAATAAATGACTTAATGATAAACAATTCACAAACTCCTGCCCAGATAACAAAAGAACAAGGAGCTTTATTAGACGTATCAAAAACACACATCATTATGGACAACTTGAAAAAAACAATAGAAGATGCCAAATTAGAGGCGACTCTCTATCCTCATAACAAAACCATATGGATTGGAAATGAACGATGGAATGAACGTTTGAAAATTCAGCTGTCTAAAATGAATCCAATCGAAGAAGAGACATTCAGAGAAAACAACTACATAATCGGGTTGGAAGATGATGTGCAATTGCTTCTAGACAAGTTGGAAGACAAAAATAAGGGCACAGAATATGATATACGTACAAATATATCAACAAGGAGTCCTAAAATCGAACTGCCAAAATTCGATGGGAAAATTGAAGAGTGGAAAATATTCCGATCTGTTCATGGATATGGTTCACAATAATAGTGAACTTCCAGATTCTGTTAAATTAAATCACTTACGATCATCCATCTCTGGTGAAGCCCGAACGTCAATTGCTAGCCTCATACAAAGATCTTCAGCAAACTACAAAGAAGCATGGAAGACTCTTACCAGAAGATTCGAGAGTAGGAGACTTAATTTGTCCACAAAATTGAACCACGGACTGGACATTCCATTAATGAACGCTACATCATATACAAGTTTATATCAGACTCTTGAGTCACAAAATCAAACGATGACTCGAAACAAATAAGTCAACAGATACTTTGGAAATTTCCAATCAGACACATTACAAGAGAAACAACAATGTAACAAAATCATGTCAGCGGTCACATCGTCAATGGATAAAGTCCGGGAGCTGGGAGAAGTTGCGGAAAGTCCTATTCAAGAAGACACAACAGCACAAGGAAAGGTCAACAGCGTCACAGTTCTTACAAGAGAAATCGAAAAGGTACTGGTCAACTCAAAGACACCTCGGGCATACGTCATATTTGGCAAGGTCATTAGCAAAAGGCCAATCCGTATTGCAAAGAAGGTTGTCCTCCCCATCTGGGACTATTCAAAATATAATTTTATGAGAAGTAATTCAATGCGTGATCATGACACAGAGAAAAAACGTCGATTCTCTGGTGACCCAAAATACAATTACTTAAGCAGAGATCTTCATGTGATGATATCTATGACGTTACCACCTTCAGGAAAGTATGCTCGAACTAAGATAAGGAAAATCGTGGTACCAAACAGCAATTATAAGATTCACAAGGAACAAATGTGGGTCATGGATTATGGTAAGGAGAAACCCTACGAGCATCAGCATTTGAAGGAAAACACGGTACTGAGCAACGCCATACTTTCGACTTTGCTAACTACAGTCCAATGTCAAAAGAAGAAAGTATTAAACTGAAAATTCAAGGGGACCTGGAACAGTTCAAGGAAGAAAACATTAACCTTAAGGGCTTGAACTTTCACAACATAAGCGGTCACAGTGGATTAATGTTAAGTTGCATCTTGCTCATTATTTTTGTTATTTATATAGTACGGGGCATTATATTTAAAAATAAAAGAATTTAAACATTTTGTCGGCCCGCAGAATGTTCAAACTTGAACATGCGGTTCTTATCTTTAGATAACCCAATGTGAGTGGTAAATAAATATAACACAGATCATCGTGAACATACACTGACGGTTATCTACAGATAAATAAACTATTCAATAAAACATAGATAAGTAAGAAGAATATACAGATACGAAATATGTAAATAATACACATGTAAAAATAATATTTAAGGCAGATTTATTGTTTAATAAAATCTGTATTATTTGGAATTTACAACTCCGAGTATTATTCAAACAGTAACTACTTTGAATAAATAACACTAGTTTACAACAAAAAAAATAATTTTTTTTGGACACTTAATGCCGTTATTTTGTTTGTATAGTATATGTATTTGACCCCGCTGAACTCGAAAACCACAATAAAAATTTTTTCAAAGGATAGGTGACATAAAAATAGGAGACATGAATTTTTGAATTTTTTGTCTGCTTTATGTTCGAAAGCAGCTTTAAGATTTAGCACATATTAACAAGTGATGATTTTTGTGACCTTTTTTAATCGTTATAGATATTTGAAACTTAAAAGTGGGCTCTAGGTCAGTTAAAAGATGATGTTATTTATTGCAACGTTTCTAGCATGTTTATGCTCTTCATCAGGCAAATAATATTCAAAGTTTAATTTACTATAATAATTTACTAAAATCATTAATAACAACATGAGAAAAATATAAACTTTGAATATTATTTGCCTGATGAAGAGCATAAACATGCTAGAAACGTTGCAATAAATAACATCATCTTTTAACTGACCTAGAGCCCACTTTTAAGTTTCAAATATCTATTTAGCACATATTTTGATATAGTTAAAACTTATTTATAACTTCAGTGCTAAGAAAGTCAACTTAAAGTTTGAAATTTTTTCTAGCCAAGCACAGGCGCCTCACCAAAATTTCAACCCCTTAATGATTCCTTTAAGTAGTTCCCAAGATATAGGACTTCAAAAATCCTGAAAACTATAATTGACTGACTAACAGACTGATCCACTGACAGATCATCAAATTCGTGGAGCATTAGGTCTTTTCGCCCAAAACCGTAATGCTCAAATCGAAAAATGTCATACATCCCAAAAATGGTCATAAAGCCAAAAAAGTTAAAAACAAATTTGCCAAAAAACCTTAAACGAATGTCACAATGCCCAAATTAATTTTTAAGTGAAAGAACGCCCAAATAATTAATTGCCGTTCCTCCCAAAAGATTTTAACTTGCGATATATATTATGTACTTACAAAGGTAGGTACTATATGGCGAGTTATGCATTCGTAAAAAATAGAACTCGAAATTTTGATCAAAGTTGACATTACGATACTATAGCGAAGTCTAAAAATGTGGGTATCGCAATTCTCTATGTGTGTCTGTCTTTTCGGCTGCAGCCTAAACGGGAATTACCCCGACACGTTTTTTTCATTTTTTTAGGACCAAAAATATCAGTAAAGCTGCCATACAAATTTTTGTAGCAAAAAATGAAAATCTGATTTATCTCAAAAACGTGACCACAAATTTTTATTAAAAAAAAAATTTAAAAAAAAGGTAACCATTTTATAAGAAAAATTACGAAAAATGGTTATAAATGGTATCTTCCACATAACCATTTTTTGGATTTTCGATTTTCTCAAAAACAGTTGAACCGATTTTGAAAATTTTTTTTGACGAATGTTTTTTTTTCATTTTTTTTTGATTTAAATATTTTTTTTGAAAAATTTATTATTCGAAAACGACTTGATCGGTTTTAATCAAACTGGCACTTAGCAGTTTTTTACATCTAGCAGATTTTAAATAAAAATTATTCTTTTAATTAAAAATAACGGTATACCTCCCATACAAGTGTTTAAAAACCAGTAAAGAAAATCTCATTTTTCTTAAAAAACGGCTCCTACTATTTTGATTAAAATTTTTGTGTCAAGTAACATCAGTAACATCTACCATATTTTTGGAAAAAAAAATTGTATATATGTATCGATTAAAAATGATATCTCTAAAAGAACCATTTTTTCCGACTGTCTCTTTATCTGTTCAACCGATTTTTATGAAACTTTTTATACAAGAGCTTCTAATAGTTTGAATAATATTGCACATCAAAATTTTCATAAAATCAAATTTTGGATTTTTAAAAAAAATTTCAATATTATTTTTTTTTAATTAATTTTTTAACTCCAGATTAATAAATTCTCAAAAATTGCGTTCACATTTCTTTTCTTAAAAATTTAAAAAAAATTTTTATATACATATATCTATAAAATTAACGATTTTCAAAATTTTGTTCTCATAAATTGAGATTTACATAGCTTTTAGGTCAAAATAATTTCAGAGGTTGTTTTGTCAATTTATTTCTAATTACATTGATTTTTTTAGTCTGGTCTAGTAGCATTGTTTAAAAAAAGAAAATTTTCTATATTATGTTGATATTGTGTTGTTTAAAATCAACTTTAATGTTGTATTCTGAGCTTCAGCGCTCTCTATGTAGATGGCGTGTGAGCCCATTCACTGGCTCAACACGATAGAATTAAGGGGTACCTAGTTGTTATCCTCTCTGATCAACTCTCCAGGTCCATGAGGAAAACGGATTCGAAATTGCGTGTCGAAAAATGGGAATGGTAAGGATGGAAGGGAAAACAGTTACCGACAGTTAAAGACTATATGACCAAATAGCACAGTTAGAAGATGATTTTTGTTGTAGTTAATCTTACCGTAACAACGAGTAAGTCACTGTATGCCTTGTCTCTTGTTTCTTTAAAGTATTTTTATAGGAAACTTCCCATAAAATTTTAAGAAACATTTTCTATTTTTTACGAATGCTTCGTCTTTTACACATTTTTGAAAACACGTTTAAATTGCTGATGTTGTTAGTGTAAGGCATTAAATTCTGATCCATGAATAAACCTCCATTTTTTACATTTGTAGGTATGTGATAAAATTTTTCAATACAATTATTTTAATACAATATCTGCCACAGAAAGGTACCTGAAACTCAATTAAATTCTTGACCATAAGACTCATCAATCCGTTCAGTTCAAACTGATTCCTCCACTTTTGTATTAAAAAAAAAAAAAAAAAAAAACACAAATTTGCATTTGAAGTTGTCTGTGGATGTTGAGTGCGCTTTTTTGCTTAACTGCCGCTGAATCAATTTTCAATTTACACCCACAACCATTCTCTCGCACGAAAAACGCCAAAAACACCATCGAATTTTATTTTATATAGTGGAAATAAATTCAGACCTGGCTGCGCCTCAATGCGTTAGCATCATCAGCAGCAAACGCAATATTCCTCAATTCTGATTCCTGTGTTGTGAAACAAGTGAAACCAATCGGCATGAATATTTAACAGTGTTTTGCGTTTCAAAAAACACTTAAAAATTCTATTTACGTTCTTCCATATATGAAGTCAGGCGAACTGGATGGAGGACAAGGCAAGGTGGGAGGCGTGATGGTGGAGTGGATTCACCTTACAGGATATGCCCACTCAGGGATTGATTGGAAGGAGCGAGCGGCAGGACCCTTACCTATATATTTATTTGTTTTTCACTGTTCAATTTTCGGTTTCGATCACAGAAATGTTTGCGGATTTTTGGCAACGATTTGGGAGCATCAGTATAGACGTGATGTGGTGGCAGCCATTGAATCGGGTGTGTGTTGTGAGTTGCTCCTGATAACTGAGTGGTTTTTGGGTGAATAAAATAAGAGCCCAAATGCAATGCACTTGCACCACTTTTTCACGCCACCACCTCGCCGCGCGGCACCACCATATCAGCCGCCAGGGGGCGAAAATAATAATAAATCGAAAAAATGCATTCGGTTGCATGACGAGAGGACTTATACTGGAGTTGAGAATCGTTCTTTGGTTTTTGTGTTCAGGGATTAACGTCAGTCAGTGCGATGCAGGAGTGTTGGTCCAGTGGTGGTATATATATAGGGAGAGTCCAGAGTTGTTTGTCGAGTGCATATTATTTTATCGCTCCCAACCCATGCATCAATTTGGCCATGCATCACTGGCGAGCAAGTGTATGGCACGCCATTGTGGCCGAATAAGTTTTCGCATTTTTCAAAGTTAGTGAATTCGAGTGGGGCGGTTCTGACGATTGATCGAACGCTTTTAAATGCAAATTTTTGACAAATTAAATTTTGGAAAAAATGGTGCATTCGTTTATATAGTTTGCTAATTTTGTTTTGTATAGTAAAGTTATTTTTTTATAAATTTATATTTATATGTAGAATTTTAAAATATAGGAACTGAAATTCGTTTGCATTTTTTGTTCGGAAAAAAATAAAGGCATTTTTTTTTTAAATTGTTTATTTAAGCCAAAATAGGTTTGATATAGAGAAATGGTTCATAGAGTTAGATTGTTTTCCATTGAGTTGGTCCTTGGAGTATATATAGTGTTTGTTGAGTATATATGTACTTAAAAAAGCCTTTTAGTGCAACCAACCATTAACACACATTTTTGAAACTAAACAAAAATGGAAGGCTTTTATAAATATTTAGATAACCTTTGTGTTTTTTACGGAAAAAATAACAAATATATATAAAACAACAAAAATGGTGATGGAATAAAATCATAAAAATAATGATAGGGACGAGAAACAATTCAACAAATAACCCTCCATACCTATAATCAGATATTGGAATAAATTATACGGCGTAAAATTCTCAAAGTTTTTGTGAATTATTAATAAATTAAATTAAATTATTAATTTTGGTATTGTAGTTTTGAAAAAGATTTCTAAGCGCTTATTGACTTTAGTTTAGCGAACGTATCTTCTTTGGCTGAGGGAGGTAGAAGAATGGAGTGAGATGGATCAAACAGAGGCAAAAAAAGAAATTTTTTTTTTAATTTTAAGTTTGAAAATTAATTTTTCAAAAAGTATCCAATAAAATAATTGTATTTAAGAACAAAATTAAAAACTGTTTTTCTGGCTTTTAAAAAAGAAATAACATGACACTGTAAGTGTTGCCGTTGTTTTTAAATTGTTTTTTTTTTCTGTATGAGGGTATATGTTTTAGAAAATTCAAGATAGCGCGGGCTTTAACTCCAACCCTATTTTCCCAAAAACTACACACATGGTCCTTACAATCCTTTCTAACGAATTGTGACGGAAAAGTGTAGAGTAAATTTTTTTCCCGTCAGTCCTTTTTTGCACATAGCGACTGGCCTAAGTACTCTATGGTTAATGTACCTGTACTCATAAAATAATATGTACATTGTACATGCACAAAGTAACTGCTCTGCATAAAAATTTGAGTTAGAGCTCTTATAAAAATGAAAGTGTTTGAGAGTTTTATTCCTACAATGCTCCGAGTAGGAATCTTGAGCATGTGCTCCTAATTTATTCATACCACAAAGTATTTATTTATTGAGAAGATTTTACTGCTAAGGTACATTAAAATAAAATGCACCACTGGAACTTGCTCTTATGTGCGACCACACTGTGGATTAAAAGTCTGAATAATTTAGATCTATGATTTTAAAAGAAGTATATTATATTCTATGGGAGGCTATATTTTATGCCATCTGCTAAAAAGATAGTTTAGTTTAAGGTAGTATTATATGGAAATTACAGTTTAGACAGAAAATAGTTAAAAAACCAATAAACATAATTAAAAATAAATTTATTAAACAACCTCTTAAATTGATTTTACACAAATGTGAGGTACACCATCTGATTTCTTAAACAAATCTTGATTTTAGAGCAAACATTTTAAAATATTTGGAGCGGTTTTTAAAAAAAAAATAATTTTTTGTATATAACATTTTGTTAACATTTTTAGAAAAAAAAATAAATTGGTAAGCTATTTTTTTAGCATTTATTAATGCAGAGTTAACAGATTAAGTTTAAAAAAAAAATCATATACCCATTTTCGAAAATTTTGAAACTTTATTTACTTACCTACCCATTAAATTTTTTTGAAAATTTTGGTATGCTCTTGAAACTTTTTGAAACATTCGAGTACATTTTGCCGTTTGAAGTTTGAACGCATGTATCGGGTTCCCGTTAGCCCATTTATGTATTAGTATTTTAACATTTTATTATTTAAAGTTAAGAGATTTCGGGACACTAAGGCCTAAATGCACTAATCTTATTATTTTTTTGACAAGGTCGAAGGTACTTATTTGCATTTTTTTTGGTGAAAAAGTGTATTTAACCTGCATATTATGTGATCCTCATGAATGTAATAGAATCTGCATATGTGGTTCTGCTCACTAGGCCAATAATACTGAATACTTTTTACTGTACGCATTAAGGAAACCATTACTGTTGTAAGGTTGCTTCTTCTTAATCTGATATATGTAGTTCTTAATGTTATAGTAATCTATCGTTATAGTTAAGCTATATCTATCTTCCAATAAGGCTCAAGCACCACCCAAGATGTCGTTGCTTTCTTGCTGACTCTTCTTTTCCCTGGAATTCAATTTGACCTAATATCTTAAATCGATAATTTTTAGCCAAAAAAAGGTAGTAAGAACAAGTAAACTTATAAGACTCAACTGTGTGTTTACTTTAAATGCAATAGAACCTAAACCTAATGACTTACATAGATATAATAAATCCAAATAAAGAAACATAAAAAAGAATCACCTGCACTGACTCTTTTCCATTAAATAATAATTTCTCAAATCTGATTTGATTGGCGAAGACATTGAATGGAATCGAATGACGACAGATGACCACGTTTCCAAATGATGCATAACACAACCGCAACCATAGCAATCTATACAATATGAAAACCTTGAAGACAGATCGTGCACCATCGTCTATATAAAACAGGTTAACTCTTCGACTTGTTGGCTGGTTGGTCTTATATCTATCAATACTCTTTGGTGTATCAGGTAATATTGGCCAACAACTTCACTCGGCGACAAACCATCCATAGCCAAACTAAATCTCCATCTCATCTCGCTCGTTTCGATGAGCCATTGCAATAAACCGTGCGACTATACAGCTTTATGGGATCGTTTTATAATTTTAATTGATTGGAAATTAATGATCTCAAGATATCGATAGCCTGCCTCCACCATTGTGTATCGTCATCGTCCTCATCGTCCTCATCATCATCATCTTCATTGTCGTTTTTTTTTTTTCTCAGAAAAATATGATTTCTTTTGGAAGACAACGAACGACGATGACTTCGACGACTAGATGTCTCTTCGATGTAACTTCAAGTTTTTCCTTCCATTAATCTCAGTAAAAAGGTCCTCGTTGCAGTCGACTCGGGATTGTATATATGTAGGTATAACCAGCAAGATTGACATATGGACGTCGACATTTTCTGTCTTGCGAACTTTGGAATGTTGTAAATTAATTGAAAATGAGCAATCGATGATGGGCTTCGTCGATTTACAAAGCGGTCTAATAGACCGGCAATGGGTCCTCAATTTTTGTTTGCATTGCATTCCCCGAATGCAGCTGGTTATATTTTGCAATCGTTACCGGAGTCTTTAAGCACAGGGATGGAACTGTTAAAAGTGTAGGGCGCTTCATTAAAAATCGCAAAAATTATTTTTCTGCTTATAAATTTAGTGAATTAAGTTAATTTTGCTGAAAATTTGAAGGAAAAAATAAAAAATTAATATATAAGTGTTTAAGTTGAACTTTAATATTTATGTTTTGATTCAGCAATCGGGTCTCAAACAATTCCGCATTTTAAAGATCTTACATTGAAAATATTAATTTATATGGACACCGCAAGCCCGAAATCTACACCAAACAGTGACTTTTTTGGGATGCATTGGACGCTCTTGGATCTTAAGTGGATTGGTATCGTCCGAAATTCGACAATTTTGTTTGTTGACGTACATATTCATCCAGAAATGGGCCTCATAACTGAAGATGATTTTTCGATGAAAATTAGGGTCAGTTTCGAACTGTTCCAGAGCCCATTCAGTGAACACACGCCGCCCGTTGCCTCTGGTTGTTTACCTTCAGCTGCTCGGTCAGTAGAATTTTGTACGGGTGCAGGCCGGAGTTACTAACAAAATTCACCAAGTTGTGGTCTGCGAAAGGCCGAGTTCTTGTGAGCGACGCGAAATCGACTTCCTCGGATTCTCGTGTACACTTCACGGACAGCGGCGATGTTTTCAGCAGATCTTGCATCGACGTACGGGTGTTGTTTGATCGTTTACGGAACCAGTGGAATTAAATTTATCTACCACACAACGAATAGTCCTCTCGGTAGGACGTTTATGGCAACCGAAGCCCGTGGAACGTTGTTCGAACAGCACACACATTTTGATAAAACTATTTTATCATTTGCACGTGTTGTTGAATGCCATATCTGTCCATGGTGATTTGGAAAAATAAATTGATAAATGACAGCCAATTTGACAGATGTATCTTCAACAACATGGCCGCTATCAACTGTCAAAGTTCGGAAGTCCCTATTGGAAGACCCTTTACTTAGGTATACTCCTTCAAAATTTCTTTTTTAAGAATTTGCAGCGCCTGGATATCAAATACGCCCCTGTTAAGAAATCAAGAGTAAAGTCGATGACAAAGTTATTGATTTGATACTAATATACTGATGACTATACGACCGCAACGACCGGTGCGGCGTAGCTGACGCTTATACTTCGAGTCCAACTCCAACTATTCAACTTCAACTTCGATGATGATGATGGGAGAGATTGGTTGATGTCAAATCGTTGTTTTGTGTAGTGTTTTACTATATGGATATCAGGTTTTATAATATGTATAGAAATTGTCTATATACCCGGTACTCCATCTCCATCTCCGACCATGGGACCGTGGCATGAATTGCATTGGATTTAAATTATGATTCATTAATTCGATTTATCTGCGATATTATTCTGGTTGACTTTCTGTCGTACATATACCTACCTACATATTTTTATATATTTATATTTTCATTTATAAAGAGATGAGTGTGTTATTCTGAATCTGAACTCTGCTCTTCTCTGAGGAGGAAAATTGGTTTCGGAGTCAATCAGGCGTTCGAAGAGGTTGTCAGTTTGGAGCGGTTCACCATCAATCACAAGGCTTTCAGATAAATAATATTATGTTCTTTGGGTTGGTATATGATAAGAGTCTGGATATATGGATTGAAAATAAAAAAAAATAAATAAAAAGACATTTTTTTTTATAAATTTCAGGGTTAAAATCGAGGTTAGAAAGGTGGTGGGCTTTTCGAAGGTAGTTATATGTTTCAAAAAAACTGGATATCAGTTGACATATCTTGTCAATTGTGATTTGTGAAGTTAATTAAACTAAAATCTTTTGTTCATAAAAATCTTCTTTTTTTTCTGTCCAAATTTTTTGTATTGTTTATTTCATATATAAAGTATTTCATATATATACCTATGTTTGTATTAAAGTAAAGGTTTGTTATCATGGTTTGCTTGTAGGAAAGAGTGTTTTGATTTAATATAAAATATTTTTATTATTATTATTTATTGTATTATTCATACTTGAATGTCAGTTTATTAGACTTGACCATCTTTATTCCGTCAATTTCATTGAATTTCTGAACAACAAATAGCTATATCTCCAGCCAAATAATTATTTAATTAAAACGAATTATAAATTAATTCGTATACCATTGGTGGTAGCACCTTTAAGTTGTTATTGTTGTTCAGAAATTCAGTAAAATATTTTTGTTCGTTTATTTTGATTTATTCACACTTAATTTACAATTAAGGCTTTTTACAATTAAAATCAGTGGCACTAGCCGCGTTTTATTATAGCCAATAACCCATATGGTTCACCCCGATATAATAAAACGATACGGATCCTAATGAAAACACTTTTGTATGTTCATCTCTTTTGGTCTGATGTTTGTTTATTTTTCATGTAGATACTGTCTTTTTTCCTCGCACTGCATTTTGTACTCTCTACCGACTGAAGAGCCGTCTACCCGCCAGAGTAAGAACTTAATTCTGGTTCCATAAAGCAAACCCCAATAGAAACCTAGATCCAAATTTGTTTTTGTATTACGTGTTAAAAGATAGCCGAGACCCAGACCCGTAGATAATAAAACGCGGCTATTGAGATTTCTCGATCTATCCGACAAGACGTATAAACTACGAGGTTTTTTACGATTTAAAAAGTAGTGCACAAATTCACGAATTTTTAATCAAAATAAGGTTTTCCCGTTATTCGGATTTTTTTTTTGATACTGCCATAAGTGCATTGCTTTATTTACTAAAAGAAGCTCGACTATGGAAAACACTATCGAAGAATCTGATGAAATTGAAATCCCAAAAACAAAAACTTAAAAAAAGATTAATTCAGACTCGATGGATTTCAATGTATGTATGTATGAAGCAGTCGATGATTTTCGAGAAATAATAATCTCGGAAAGTGGCGTCAAAAATGCCTAAAATGCTATGGACTTCAAATTTTTAATAAGTTAATAGTTTTTCAATTTGGTTAACAAACATATGTCGGTGCCTTTAAGCTGCGAATTTTAAAAAGTTAAGCATTTAGATGTGGTACAAGCTTAGGATCTCGCCAAAGATATTCGCGATGAACATAAAAGGATTCGAGCAGAAGAAGATGCGTTTTTTTAGAATTTATGAAGCTTCAAAAAAATGTCTGAAATTGTTGATTTATAAGAATATAAAAGAATAGTGGACAGACAGAAGAATAGTTCAACTCCTGAAGTTAAAAGAACAGAAAATTAATTCCGTATGACTTCTGGGACCATTTCACAGAATTATATTACATAAATTGTATGTGATGTATGTTCCTAAAAGTAGTCGCCATTAATTACTAAGTGAACCATTTGAATTTAAAAAAATATGCGTTAGGGCCAGTTATCACAGTGCACACTTAACAAAATAAGTGGCATTTAATTTTCCCATTTTGGTACTGTAGCCGCAGTTATACTGCCTGAGTAAGTGGAACTTAGGGGCCAACATGGGAGACTTAAGTTTAACTTATTCCGATAAGTTTGCACTGTGAAATTTAGAATTAGTTTTCCATATTTGGCACTTAAGTGACACTTATTTCACTGTGAAAATGGCCCTTAATTTTTTTTTAAATCTAAAATTTACGCTCACTCATCTAGGGCATTTTTAACGTCACATACATTGTATGTGAAATAGGCCCCTGAAAATATCGACGACACCCCATAAGTCGTTTTTGATTAGATTTTCGGAAATAAAAAAAAAAACTGCCAAATTTTGTATAGCGATCTATAGTAAGAAGTTTTGTATTCTGCCTTTTTCTGTAATATGTTCAGAACAACATTGTTACTCTGAAATTACCAAAGGTGGCTCTGATTCTGTTAATTTTTTTGTATTAATAAATGGAATTTTTCGACGAAGTTCCACACTTTAAACGTCGATATAATATTAAAAGGATTTTATGGTGGTCTTCAAGCATAAATGTCGAGTTTTGTCTAACATTTCTTACAGCTGGTCATCTGCAGGTTTCGTGGAGTTGAAATGGGAAAGAGACATTAGCCGCGTTTTATTATCGCAATTAATCCATATGGTTCACCCCGATATAATAAAACGATACGGATCCTAATGAAAACACTGTTGTATGTTCATCTCTTTTGGTCTGATGTTTGTTTATTTTTCATGTAGATACTGTCTTTTTTCCTCGCACTGCATTTTGTACTCTCTACCGACTGAAGAGCCGTCTACCCGCTAAAGTAAGAACTTATTTCTGGTTCCATAAAGCAAACCCCGATAAAACCTAGACCAAATTTGTTTTTGTATTACGTGTTAAAAGATAACCCGACCCAGACCCGTAGATAATAAAACGCGGCGATTTGATCCGCAGAGGCGATGCCAAGCTTAAGAATTCAAATAATCCAGAAGAACATTTCATGAAAATTAATCATGTAGATTATGGAATCCGCAATACTGGCAGTAGGCTTGTGCGTTTTAGTTCACTTTAAAGAGCTCTCAGTTTAGTTCAAAAGTATTTAACTAATTAAAAAAAATAATTTCGATTTTTGCAAAGGTATAAAGGCTAACAAAAATCAACAAAAACTAAAAAAACTCTTCAAATAATATTTTTCGTCTGGAATATCTCGAAAGCAAATACTGATTTGGACATTGCCAGACATATTCTCAATTTATTAGTGGAATAAGTAAGCCACCTATCAAATAAATAGCCAATTATCACGTCAACACTAAACCCGATGATATTAAATTCAATAAAACTAATACCAAATTAATGAATATTAAATGTAATCATTTAATTAAATCAGGGGATAACATTTTGCTGCCACAGGAGGCTGCAGGAACAGCCATCAACTGATCAACTGATAAGGTATACTTATATATAGGTACTGGTATAAATGTGTCAGGAATCAGAAGCATTTACAAAGTCATCTCTAGATCACTAAAAGCAGATACATATATACCACCATTTCAAGGATTCATTATTTCCCTTTCATCATTTTGAGAAGTTTAATCAAAACCACCAACTCATCTTGCGGTTGCCATCAGCACACACATCACTTCGCTGTCATTACCACCGCAATACCATCACATCACATCCCATAAACACAATTTCTACTAGTTGCATGCTCGAAATAACCCGTTGGGATTTTCTTCAATACTATGAAACACTCTCGTCTTCAAGGATAATGACTTTGGAATTCTCAAGTTTAAATTTAACCAAAAAGCTCAATGCTGTTCCAAAAATTACGAAAATAATTTAGAACGTCCCGAGGACCAAAATTTAATGGGAATTGGAGTTAGATGGGGGGTAAGGGAATTTCTTCTGGACCTAGGTCTCTGTTAATGATGACATGGTTCTATATAATATAAGTATATGTATGTATTTATGTAGTTTTGTGCTTCTTCTATAAGCATTGCTGCAGGATTATTTTAAAACGCTATAAAAACTTTCTGTAATGAGATTTTGATTGTGTGTGCTGGTTGCTCTATGCGGTGCAGAGTCCAGAAGGACCTGGACCTATTTTAGATTCTTCTGCAGCTCCTGATGCCCTTCCAAGCTTTGTGTTGTTGATTCCTTTTCTCGTTGAATCGAAACGAATTGAATTCTTGTTCGTTATACTGCAGCAAAATGTTGATGGAGCTCTGCTGCACAGAGGGTATAAGAGAGGAGAATGGTGTTTTGTTTGCAAGGACAGGTTATATGGTTCATAGTTTTTGGGTATGGCTCCTTTGGATCTGGACCTGAATCTGGACCTGGACCGTAAGGTAAAAATGATGGTGACCCTGTTTAAACAACAAAACTTTACGCTCTAGTTTACAATGTGTGCAGCAATTATGTGCACCTGCTCGAGAATTTGTTGGAGCAACCTTTATTTTTCTTTATAACCAACTTATTTTTTTTTTGCTTTTTTTTTGTCTTTTGTAAAGAACGAGGAGAGAATGGTTGGTATTTGCAGCACTTCTAGGATCAAATAGTATTCCACATTGTAATGGTGGTTATATGTTGTAGGGTTATATTATTCAGGAAAGTATAGTTTTGAGTTTTTGTGCTTTGGTATTATTCAACTTCCGGGAAGCTATGGGTTCTTTTTGATTAACTAAATGAACTACTCACTATGTACCTCTATATTTATATGATGAACAATGCATACTTATATACATGTATGAATATCCTGTAACTAAATAGTGAAGAAAAGGGTATTTAATATTTCTAAAATAGAAGCATATAACAATGGAATGAGCTTGGTTAAATATAATAAAATTGAAAGGGGCTTTGATAAAATACTACTTTTGAGGTAGGTATATAAAATAATTAAAAAAACTTAAAACCATGAAATATATAAAATTAGTGTACATACCTATGTAGCTTACTTTTACCTTACTACTAGGATCGACAGTTATTTTCAGGGAATAAATTAAAATTTCTCTATTACTTTATTTTAAAAAAAATGAAACAATCCGGAATGATTTGAACAAAAAAAATCTAACGATATATATTCTCATCAGTTTTATGCGGAATGTTTTTTATGATATAAACCAAGATCCAAATAAAACAAGACAAGTACCTACCACCAATCTGTTTTTAACCTTTTTTCCTGATGACGAGTAGACCCATACTTGCATTGCTTGGGTTTGTTTTCTTAAATCAAAAGTCACAACCCTATAATTCTGATAAAATTCATAATGAGGCAGAAAGTAATTTCCCTTCCCCTTCATTATAATGGATGATTTATTTAAAATTCCCACTTTTTACTTAAGTTTAATCACGTGTAGGTCAAGGTATTTTTGTTCATTATTGTTTGACTCTTCATATTTGAACGACACAAAGTCTATAAATTATGTATATTCGGCGTTCCGCAAGCAATTTATTTCCACTGTTTTCGACTAAAATATGTTTCAGTGTTACTGGAATAGTGGCTACGTCAATAATCACATTTGGGCTGAAGAGCAACTCCAAGTGAAAACAACGGTTTGATGTGGTTTATAAGCTGGGTTAAATCATCGGTCCCTATTTCTTCAAAAATGAAACCAGCCAGAACATAATTTTGAATGGCGCCCAATGGCTCCAGTTTTCACGCCATGGTGACCAACATTTGGTTACAACAGTAAAGATAGCATTAATTTTCATAAATCTCGTAAACTATGGCATTATTCCGAGAATAATAATTCAGTGAACAGTTATTAATTTCACGTTATACACGGAGCGAATAAAAATCATAATGTTTTCGACTTGAGTTACTCAAAGCTTACACTAAGGAACAAGTTGTATGGACGTTCTTAGTATTTCTAATTGTTTGTCACCAGTCATCGTATTTAATGTTTCCCTTTTTATTGTTACCGTGTTGTCACTTTTTGTTTAATTAATGTAATTTAATGTATAATATTTTGACCTGTAGTTATTTTTGTAGCTTGTTATTAATGTACGTATAGATATTATTTTGTTGTCTTTAGTAGTGTGTTAGGCTTTTTATAATTTACTAACAACTAAATTTACTACGCTAAATGATGAGTGTAACAAGTTGATATTTCCCAGTATCTGAAGGTGAAAAAACCCTAAGAGAATAGAAATGTAATGTTACAAATGCTTGCATTAAGCAGTACTGATAGCGTGTTTTGAATTAGTATTTGTCGATTAGATCATGTGATGAGATGTGGTATTGTGTGTGTATTTTCTTTGGGTCAACGCAAACTGCAAAGTCTAAATTGTCATATATAAGTCAGCTACGATTGAATCAGCTTATGATGGAGATAACATGCAACAATGCAATAAGATTAAATCTTTGAGCAGTATCTTAATTAAACATTACAATTTTTAATAAATAAAACAAAACAACTGAACGATTGATGTAGATTAAAACATCATCTGCGTACATATGAAGTGAACAGTCTTCAAGTTTCAACTATGTACATCAAGAAAATCATTGGTAAAAAGTGAATAGAAGTGGTCCCAAAACAGAAACCTGTGGTACTCCTGTGTTTACAAAAAAAAAGGGCAAAAGATACTTCTTTCAACTTCTATCGATTGCGATCTATATGTTAAATAGCAGATTAAGATATGCGTTCTGAAAATGTTTTTAAAGCTTACAAAGAAGAATAGAGTAATCAATACAATCGAAAGCCTTTTGGGAAGTCCAACAGAACCAAAAGACCAATGTTGTAGCATCCAAAGAATCACGAAAATCAGAGGTTACTTTTATAACTACTTACCCACAGCTTTGTAAATTCCTAAAACTTGACTGCCATATATAGAGCTTTTGGTGCACGTAAAGGAACCTTATCATTTGTTTGTACATTAGTTTTTCAAATATTTTGAGAAATATGATATGACGCTCATTTGTTTAAAATCAGCTGGAATAAACGGGTATCTTTTTTAAGGAATTGGAACTATTTTTGCTGCTGTACATTTTATTGGAAATTGGGAGATGGAAATACAAAAATTAATGATATGAACAATTGGCAAAATAAGTTTAATGAACTTCGGGGAAATATGATCGCAGCCAACAGCATTTGATTTAATTGAACGAGTTGCTTCGTCACGTCCATTGACACATTTAAACGAGAAAATCGCAATATTATTATTGTTTAGAGTGTCGTCGTCAAAATCATTAAAACTAATTTAATCAGAAAGTTGAGGTGCACTTAGTTTACATATCTGTGTCTAAGTGTCTTTACAAACTCCTGCCACTCTAAGATTATTCCATAAGAAATTTGAGCCAAGCGATGGGTTCGATATAAAGAGTACTTAGTGAGTCTCCCTTTTGAAAGACTTAGACTCAAGAAGTGATAGTGGCCGTAGCACAGGTTAAATTAGTTAGCTATTGGCACCTGCTATCTTAGACGGTAATTTAGTGGATACTGCTATCACATATCAGACTTATTTTGTATTATATAAATTTAGTTATAAGAATATATGAATTTTGGTTTGATAAACAATTTTTTAATTATAAAAAGTATTAGATTAGATTAGATTAGATTAGATTAGATTAGATTAGATTAGATTAGATTAGATTAGATTAGATTAGATTAGATTAGATTAGATTAGATTAGATTAGATTAGATTAGATTAGATTAGATTAGATTAGATTAGATTAGATTAGTTTAGATTAGATTAGATTAGATTAGATTAGATTAGATTAGATTAGATTAGATTAGATTAGATTAGATTAGATTAGATTAGATTAGATTAGATTAGATTAGATTAGATTAGATTAGATTAGATTAGATTAGATTAGATTAGATTAGATTAGATTAGATTAGATTAGATTAGATTAGATTCGATTAGATTAGATTAGATTAGTTTAGATTAGATTAGATTAGATTAGATTAGATTAGATTAGATTCGATTAGATTAGATTAGATTCGATTAGATTAGATTAGATTAGATTAGATTAGATTAGATTAGATTAGATTAGATTAGATTAGATTAGATTAGATTAGATTAGATTAGATTAGATTAGATTAGATTAGATTAGATTAGATTAGATTAGATTAGATTAGATTAGATTAGATTAGATTAGTTTAGATTAGATTAGATTAGATTAGATTAGATTAGATTAGATTAGATTAGATTAGATTAGATTAGATTAGATTAGATTAGATTAGATTAGATTAGATTAGATTAGATTAGATTAGATTAGATTAGATTAGATTAGATTAGATTAGATTAGATTAGATTAGATTAGATTAGATTAGATTAGATTAGATTAGATTAGATTAGATTAGATTAGATTAGATTAGATTAGATTAGATTAGATTAGATTAGATTAGATTAGATTAGATTAGATTAGATTAGATTAGATTAGATTAGATTAGATTAGATTAGATTAGATTAGATTAGATTCGATTAGATTAGATTAGATTAGTTTAGATTAGATTAGATTAGATTAGATTAGATTAGATTAGATTCGATTAGATTAGATTAGATTCGATTAGATTAGATTAGATTAGATTAGATTAGATTAGATTAGATTAGATTAGATTAGATTAGATTAGATTAGATTAGATTAGATTAGATTAGATTAGATTAGATTAGATTAGATTAGATTAGATTAGATTAGATTAGATTAGATTAGATTAGATTAGATTAGATTAGATTAGATTAGATTAGATTCTGATCAGATTAGATTAGACAGTGATTGTTGAATAAAGATAACCTCGATAACACTAAAGTTTGTTGCTTCTTTGGTAAAACCTTGAACCCGACGAGCATACCTCAGCCTATGATAAAAAACATCTCAGAGTGAAAGTCAAACTTTCAGAACTTCAACGAAATCGGTTCAGTTATTTTCGCTGTCATAAAACATATAACATATTATAATAGTCATACAGAATCATTCACACTCATTTTTATATTACATAAATTAAATATGATTTATGAAGACCAAAAAATTCATAATATTTTACTCATAAATCTATTCAGGATGACACTTGAAAGAATTGTAATCTCCTCTTTTTAAATCGGAAAGAACTTTACGAAAACTCTAAATACAAAAAGAGAATTCAAAGAAGGAGATGCACTGTCATCTGACTTCTTGGGCTTAACTTCGAAATCAAGGGCTCTCAAGTAGCTAAGTCTTAATTGTTAGATTTTTGAATCCTTTGCCACAGAAATTTACATATAAAGTAGTCTTTAGTAATAAAAAAAAACGCAATTGACAAATGTCGGAAACTGGAGTATTGCTTATTCTCAAACAGGGCTTAGTTGAGAGGTGTGTTGATTTTAGTTTCTAGACCAAGCAAATAAGGAAATGTCTATTTAATCGATCCTACACTGAAATTAGATTATTATTTTTAGTGTTTTAATGATAAAATTCAACACCTCAGATTTCCAAAAAAAAAAGAGAAATGTTTGAAACGAATTTAAGTATTGAGATGTTATGTGAGGATTTGGCACTTTCCGGCAGTTCCCCTAAAAAAAATTAATTTAAAATTGGCTGAATCCAAATCCATACCTCAATCTTAATAGTCCAATGCACTGTAAACAAGACGTACTCCCGTTTTTCAATTCTATTTCATAAAATTAAGATTCCTCTTATGAAACTCACATTTTTTTGTTAGAAAAGTTTGTGATGTTGCTAGACGATGAGACAGAGGTGAGCTCATTATATCTGTGTGGGTTGTTACTTGCTACTCGAAGAAAGTAACACAAATTGGCATTTCAATCTCCGAATAATTTCCATACAATATTCTCAAATTCCGTAGAATTTTGAAGACAACATTTCATATTAACTAATCTTGTCTAAGTATTTTAAATTTCCTGATTTTCATTTAATTCTATACTTTTTTATAACAAATGCTCTCCGTGTAACGTGGTCTTCTTTGTCCTGTATATAAGAGTTCAGGTTTTGTAGTTTTTCTAATTTGTTTTGCTTTTGTTTATTGACTCATCCTCAAAAGAATTTCAGATTCAGAAGAGATTGAAATAGAATCAATGGCGCAAATTTTTAAACAGTTCTCGTTTAAGCAATAAACCCGACTCTAGTTAAAATAATCATTAATTTAAAAATTCTTGTTTAAATTTTTCTTAATTTTAAACATTTTAAACACTCTTCTAACTAAAGAACCTTTTTAACAAAACGTTAGCAAACTTTTGTGAAACACGCCTAATTTTGACAGCTGAATAAATCAAACAGAACGAAAAATAAAAAAAAAACAAAGAACCCAATCTGTAATTTTGCCGAGCTATAGGAAAGTGTTTCGATATTTTAAAACGTTAAAATAGTGAAAACACTAAATAAAAAAGTGAATAGTGAAAAATAGTGAATACTTGCAATATTTTATAAAAAAAAAACATAAAATAACATGAGTTGCTGCGTTAAATCGTGTAAAAATACCTATAATATGGACTTTTCAAATTTTTCTATTCACGGGCTGATTTTGTCTCGTATTCCACATAAAGTATTGTGAAGTGATGTTTTTTAGGTTAATACATTATCTGAGAATACTTTTCAATTGATATTTCGTAGCATTTTGCTATAAAAAAGCAAATTGTTTGAAAATAAAAAAAAACACTTCAATCACGATGAATTAGCTGAACCCGATCTGTGAAAATTGAAATTCTCGTCCAGGGTAGCATTAGTTTTTGTTGGTGATGGCAAGGCGCAAATTCATTGAGCGCCCGTAGTGCAGATTAATTTTACTTACTTTATGAGGAATATGAGACACAGCTTACCTGTGAAATGAACAAAAATTACTCTGCTTGTTATAGGTGTTTTTACAGCATTTAACGCAGCACCGCGTGAGTTTCCTATTTTTGTACATTCTTGTATTGCATGTAGTCACTTTAATTACATTTATATCACTTGTTTCTTAATTTTCTAAGCTTTTTTTACTATTTTAACGATTTTAAATTTCAAAAAAATCCTAAAACAGATCCAAATTCCTTTGGGTGCCCCAGCATTAAGCTGTCTAACTGCACGCCTTTCCTGTGTAGATGCATTTGTGTTTGTGTAACTCACACTCACAGTGATAATTTCCCACAGATAAAGCATACTTTAAAAAGATAGAGAAGCGTTTTGCTGGTTTTAAAGTTAGAAGACCTCTTTAACGCTAAAGTATACTTTATGTCGTTTAAAATTTACAAAAAACCGACTCTCATTCTAAAGTTGTTATTTAGAGCCGACTCCCATTTCAAAGTTGATTTAGAGCCGCGTTAAAATGTTTAAAATTTTGCGCCAATAGCTTTAAAATCAATTTTTTTTTTAATTTCAGTCAAGGCTTTTCAAATATTAAAGCATATTTTTCCCTTCATAAAAAAGCTATGTGTATAAATTACTATGCTCAATCTTCGGTTTTTTTGGCTTTGAAAAAATAAAAACTCATTTTTTTGTTGAACCTTCACATCAAAGTGTCCATTCACCTTGTCATTCAACTTGGACGACAACACTGCAAAACCTAGCCAAGCCACCCATCAGTGCAGGTTTCCGTGGTTAATTTAATCCTCGAAGGCATCTGTGCTGTTTGGCCATGTGATTCTATACTTGTGCTTCTTCGTTTTGGTCAGTCTTGTGTTCTTTGGATTTTTTTTTTTTTTTAACTTTTTTCTCGGTTGAGGTTTGGTAATTTAATTTCACGCCTTTTTGCGCTCGCTGAAAATCATGAGGCGACAAACCGAACACGAATCGCGCGCTTGTTTCTGTTTTCGGTTGTTTTTTTAAAGTTTTTTTTTTCCATCCAATAGCTGGATGCTTCCTTTCAAGAGTTCTAGGACTCTTTTGGTCGTGTTTAAGGAATTAATTTAGAGAGTGAGACCACAGAGGGTGCTAACAAATATCCCACCAACAAGAGCATGACAAAACAAACAAACAAAAAATAAAACACCAAAAACAACTGGACACAAATCCGCAACGATGACGACGACCACGATGAAAAGGGTCAAACATCCAGCATCACCACAACAGACAGAAACAGAACCCAAGTTTTTTTTTGTCCTCATTTTGATTCTGGAGAAAATACTGGAGGAGTGCAAGTATACAAAAAAAAAAAAAACAAAATAACAAAAAAACTCCAAAGATGCTGCACGGATGAATTAACAAAATTCTGTGGTGAAAATTAAAATTACAATTAAAATTAAAGACGAAGTCAGCGCTCAGGAAGAGAAAAAAGCAAAAAAAAAAAAAACAATAAGACATCCGGAAAACGGTACACAGACACAACAAGCCAAAAGCTGGACACATAATTTCCTGAAGTGTCTTTTGGACTGACCTCGAGTCAACTCTGGCAGTATAGTGTGTGGTGCTTGCTGCTCCACCGCCGCCGCCGCCACCTCCACCGTCCTTCTTGATAATTCAAACCAAGAAGCAGACACGCTCGTGTGATACTTAATTAATTATGACCAAGTCTCGGGGTCTTCAAGGAGGTTAGCCAAACACGGTGGCTGCTCCAACTACAGCTCTAACTTCAGCTCCAGCTCCGGCATGTGCAAATGAAGGCTCACCAACTCACATATATACAAAACGATGCAGAGCGACATGTGGAGGGAGGGTTAACACAGCTACCAGGAATATAGGCAGACACCACACACATAATAACAACAGAAATCAGAGAACTCCTTGTCGTCGTCGGTACGGGACACATTTGGCAATTACTTGCCACTCTGGAATTGTCTCCTGTGTTCCAGAAGTTGTCGCAGCGACACCATCGCAATTCCACCACCACCTACCGAACCTGCCTGCTCTCGGTCTGGCCAATACCGTAAAGTTGTTATTTAGTGCGATTAAGGTTGTCTTGGCAGAGCATATAAGAGGTGTGCTGGATGGTATAATTGCGGGAGGAAAGGGAGTGAACTGTTGTGTGTTATCTCCTGGCAGTGATCTTTTCTTGGAGTGACTTCTCGTAATTTCTGGAAAAAAAAACTTGCTCACCACATTGTTGCTGGACACTTAGTTTTTTTTGTTCTGATGGCTGTTAATGGTGCACAAGAGTATAGAAATGTGGACAAAAAGAAAGAAGCATATTGAAGGAAGAGCTTCCGCAACAATGAGAACTGTGAATATTGCTGCCAACCATAGTGTACCTTTGGCCATTTTGGTGATCCTTATCATTTTCACTGAACCGGCAATATAGCTGCAGCATCAGAAGCACAAACAGCAGCTAAAGACAGTCCAAAAAGGTCGTTCAAGGAGTCGGAACGGAACCGAATAAATACACTCACTGATGGTTTTTAGCTTCACATAGACAAACCGCTGCAACAGCAACAACAACAGCACCATCACCACCAGCAACAGACAACTGCAGCCACTAACATTTAAGGTGAAAGGAATGAGGTGCTATCATCGCATTTAAACTTTGAAACTGTTAGAAGAATTAATGGCGACCAAGATGCAGATATACTTTAGAGGTGCAGTTAAATTAAATAACTTCGATTTTGGTGCAGCACAGCTTGGACTTGCAACTCTCTTGTGAGTACCTATAATATCTATAGAGAATAATGTAAAAGAAATTGTGTTTCACCAGAGCCTTTGGCTGAAAAGACAAGCGATTGCTGTTACCTTAATAAAATATATAAAAGAGAAGGCATATTAAGTAGCTCTTTAAATAATGAGCCTGAGGTAATTTAAGAAACGAACTTACAACATCATATATTCAGCAACCAAAGTCTATATAGAAGCTTATAATTTAAAGTGTTTCTGCTTTGCTATCTTTATTTAAATTTTCATTGCAAGAACATTTCGTTGAGAAATAAAACAAAACTTTGCTGATTATGTCGGAAACACTTGCTCAGTGGAAGGTTGAACTTTGGTAAACCTTTAATTAAACGCCGTGGGAATATGCTTCATGTCAATGCGCCGACATTGACAGCGTGTAAACGTTTTCAAATCGTCAATTATTATTAAAAAATTTTTTTTTCATAATTTCACATTAAATTGATTTGAATAAATTATCTTGTTTGCGCTATGACGCACATCACATTCGCAACTTCATCCTTTTGGCATATCCTATAATCTATTTATGCCGTCAAAATGCTTAATGCATCGCTCCACCATCTCCATTAGATGAGGTGATTTGTCTAAATATTTACATTCACCTCCACACAGTTTGCTAATTGACAAAATACTGCGTCAACTCCGGAACTCGGTGAGTCGGTGAGTGTCAGAATCAGAGTAGGTATATCTAACCTATACCAACTATAAACTTGAAAAACTCATCAGGATCATGGAAGCAAAATGCACTATAGCAGCAAACAAATAAAATGCAACAGTTTTCATTTAGAATTTAGCTTTAGAGTTTCACAGGAAAACGAAAGAGCAAATACACATAATATACACTTTAAATAGTGATGGCGGAAATAAATCGCATTTACCGAGTATTTGTCACACATTTCTTTCTCTGTTGCAGTTTGTTGCATTTGTAGTTGCAGTATACCTTATACCTTACCTTCATTAAGTGAGATTCAAATAAACTAAATGGAACAGAATAAATCCTTTAGAGTTTCTGCATTGCAAATATAGAAATAAAAATAACGGCACAGTTTCTATGGTCACTTAAAACAAACATAACGACAAAAAGAAGCAACATAAAACAACAACTCCACAGTGCCAAGAAAAAAAAACTTCAGTAATTGATTGCTTTGTTAAAATTTTGCTAAGAAAGTTCTTGGAATTTTCAAATTTTTCTTATATATTTAAGTTTATGTTTAATTTTGCATTGGTTAAGTTTTTTTTTTAAATGCGGCTTATTCGCATAGGCCTGCGACTTTAGAAAACCGCACAAGAAAAAGTCTAACGAAGTCAAATCGCACGATCTCGGTGGCCAGTTCACATCACCTCCACGTGAGATGACTATGCTCTCGAATCGATCATGCAGAATTTCCAATGTGGCCTGAATTGTGAGTGCAGTACTTAGCGCCATCCTGTTAAAACCATTATGTCGTTGGTGTCTATATCATCCAAAATAGGCGAAAAGTTGGTAATAATCGACCTTTAGCGCTCGCCTTTGACGGTAATGGCCTGGCCAACGTCGTTCTCGAACAAATATGGACCGAAGAAGCACGCTGCCAGCCAAAAATCCACATCAAACTGTGGCTTTTTCGGGATACATTGGACGCTCTTGCAGGTTTCATGTGGATTGGTGCCGTTCCAAATTCGACAATTTTGTTTGTTGACGTACACAAACTCATCCAAAAATGGGCCTCATCGCTGAAGATGATTTTTCGATGAAAATTAGGGTCAGATTCCAACTGCTCCAGTGCCTATATTCAGCGAATAAACTTCGTTGTGTAAAATCGTTTACCTTCAGCTCCAAAGTTAGCAAAGCACACGGAACGTTGTCTGAACAGAGCACCCATATTGATTAAACAATTTTATTTGCACTTGTTGTCGAACGCTATATCCATTCATGGTGAATTCATTGGAAAAACAAACTGAATAATGACAGCCAATTTGACAGATGTAGCTTCAAAAATGTGGTCACTATCAACTGTCGGAAGTACCTATTGGAAGACCTTTTATTTGGCACTTACAGACCTTTTGTTTGATTTCGATATTTTATTATATGTGCAAGGTAGCGCAAAAGTTGTCACCGGCTGCAAATGGTGGCACATGTCAAATGTATGCTTAGACATTTGTTAAGTAAGCAGATAAAAATACACGTTAACAAGACTATACTCTTAAAAAACGCGGAATAACTGCTTTGATAGATTTTTTGCCGCCATTTTTAAAATTATAGGATCTTTCGATAGGATGACAACTTTTATGGGACTTTGTATATTGATATATAATTTCCATGTTTAATTTAATTTTCTTTTGAGAACATGTGATTTGTTAAGTTATATATTTTTACATTTAAAAAATTCATCGGTCATACAAAAAAAAAGTATGAGTGCCAGGAGGACTCAGAGCTAAGATATGTAAACATATACGTTAGAAACGGCTTACTTCATTGTGTGTATAATTCCCTTAACTTTAAAAAAAAAACGAAATATTTTAAATATTTCCCTCGCACGAAATTGTAAAAAGCCAATGCATATTTGTAGATGCACACTATCTGGATCGTGCATTCGATTAACCAGTATTTTTCCAAGACAACAACCGTATTATCCTAAGAAATTATGATTAAATAATAGCTGCGTTTTATTATCTACGGATCTAGATCGGGATCATCTTTTAACACGTAATACAACAACAACTTTGGATCCTGCTCTTTATCTGGATCTATTTTAAAGATCCGAAAATAAGTTTTTACTCTGGCAAGTAGACGGCTCTTTAGTCGGTATAGGGAGTACAAACTGTAGTGTAAAGAAAGAAGACAGTATCTACATGAAAAATAAACAAACATAAGAAAAAAAGAGATGAGCATACAACACTGTTGTCATTATGGGTCCTCATCGTTTTATTTTCATTACTGATCCAGATCCGTAGATAATAAAACACGGCTCATGGCGTTTTCGTTTTAGTATCCGCTGTTATTGCCATTTTCATTGCAATTGCAATTCCCTATATATACGGAGAGCTAAGATATTAAAATATCAACACAATTCTCTAGCTTCCTCCGTTCAAAGAATAGTTCAAAACGAGTATTAAAATCAAGAGGAATTTATGATTCCAATCTCTACATGTTTAGTGTGGGCAAACTGTGTACTAATTCATCTTATTGATGACACCATTATAATTAGTTAAGGTATGGCAAAAAAACTGTATAGTTTCTATGAAAATAGAAAGGATTCAAACAATCAATAAAAAAAAAAAAACAATTGTTAACCAACATTTTTACCACAACACTGTAGAAATATACTTCAAAAGATATAAGTATATATGTTATGTATGTTTAAAAGATCGCTGAAATATTCCAAAATAAATTGCTGGATTATATGATACTACGCCCAGTAACATAATCCCAAGCGAAGCAAAAGTCAAATAATAGACGGTCATAACCTCACATTTTTTGTTCTATAAAACCTACCTTCAGTCAAACAAGGACGAACAACGACAAAATGAGCAAACATTTTCACACAGACTTTGGCATCGAACCAACCAGGAGCGCATTAAGTATGATCATTGAGATAAATTAATGTGTATTGGGGCAGATATAGAAAGTTTCAGAAAATATTTTTTTTTTTTGAAAATTATTTGCCTCAACATTTTTTTCGGAACTTAAAAACATGCAATTTAGTACAAAATTTAACAGATAAGTGATGTACTTGCAGTTAGGAACCAAACTTTGATTTTTTGCTGGAGCCGCGTATAATTTAGCGAAAATGGTTGGCTAAATTTAATCTTCTCCAAATTTTTAAGAGAATTTTGTCTATGGAAGCTAAAATTTAGCGTATGTATAATTCTTTAATTCTTTAAATAATATCGATAGGTATAGTATAGGTATACTAAAAGAAACATAAGGTTTGTTTTTTTTTTTGAAAGCCCGGCTGGAATAAGATGAAAAAAAAACGAAGTCAGGGCTAAACAATTTAGGTACAGAAAAACTGTAAATAACCGGCGTGAATTGCATACTTGCTATCGGTTATAGTGTGTATGATAGGTGTGTTTGTTTGCAATCTCGGAGGCAATTGGCAATTGGCGACGCCATCACAGAAAAAAACATGGAGTTTTCATACAAACTATCTATAACAAGTATGTAATTCATGTCAGTAACACAGTTTTTTCCGTGCACAGTTTTTAAGCCCCGAAAATTATCTGGGTTTACCTAAGCTCGTTTGGGATTTGTTGTTGCAATTAACATGCAATTTATTTAGCCCCGAATCGATTTTTGTGTTCAATTTCCCCCGGGCTTGCAAAAAACGTGCCTGATAACTCCATTTTGTTTCTATGATGGCGTCGCTAACCCCCGTTGTCGTTTTTTTCAACCAATTGTCCCTGAATTGCGAAAAAACAAACCTATTATCAATAACAACGTTGTTGAAGATAAAATGTAACAGCTTTTAGTCAAGTTCATTCATCGATCCTTTAGGAAATGCTATAATGCTATTTTTTAAGAAATGCTATAAAGCTCTCTGGGAATTTTTTTGAAGTATAGAATTTTATTTTGGTCTAATTTTTCCGAGAAAATATTAATGCTGAATTCTCATCTATATATACACGCAGAAAAATAATCCGTTAAAAGCAACTTATAACTCGGTTAAGTTTAATAACAAACATTTGTTAATATACCACCTGCAAACTCACCAGGTTTAAGTAAATGAGTCAACTCGATTAAACAAAACTATTTAAATCTACACACTGATACGGTTAAAGTGTACTATATTTACTTTTTCTGGGTTAGTTTGTTCGGTTTAAATAACCAATTAAGTTAGTTAATAAAACATATTAAATCTCTCATAGTAACCAATCCACTCAGAGATGTGTGAAATTTACTAAATAAATATAAATATTTGACTTAAGCAAGCTACTCGTTTAACACAAACGATCTCCAAAATTTCGAATCCTATAGCTAAATTTTTCCTTAATATAACCGTTTATGGTTTTTTATTTTAATTATTTATTTTAATCGAGTCGACTTCGTTAGAATTAACACAGTGAACTATACCTATTTAATTTCTACCCTTGACTATACTTACTTAATATTTAACAAATTTTGTTTAACCCACCGAAGAAACGATCTTGGTTAGTTATTAGTTATTACCTACATGTATAATTATTTTTCTGCAAGCGTCTTCTCTGTTACGGATTAATTTATCACGTACTAATTCGTCCCTGGCAACTACAGCTTCCCTCCCACTGTATAACATCGACAAAGGATAAACCGGACGTTGAGACGACAAACAATCGCCGCGATTAAACAATTTCGATATTGCGAGGCAATAAAACTGAAAACCGCTAAGCAATACAATTGGCAGATAACCAATTCCAACAGACAAATAGGTATTACCGAAGTTGCGCTAGGCATACATACATATACCAGAAGTGGATTGGTAGGTTTTGTATATATGTACATATATGATGGCTGCTGCACCACATAGTCTATCTGTGTCATCAGGGAAAATCCTATTGAAAAGACGACAGTTCATATACATATGAGTTCGATACAAAAAAAAAAAATACCACCTCCCATCGAGATTGAGAGCCACCGTAACAACCGGAACACGGAAAAGCCATTGCAATTCGATTTGACCTGAATTCAATTCCGACTACAATTGAGTTAGGGATTTCGAAAATTGCCAGCCACCACACCGACACCACCACCACCACCACCACCGCGTCGCCATTGTGCCGCGGAACTATATGGTTAGACGAACGAACTATACAGCAACATTGGCTTGACTATAGTAAACGAGGCTTCGGATGAATCGAAATTAAATATTAACTTTTCATCGATTTTTACCAAAATTCAGAACAAAAGCTAATTACTGAATCTATATCTACATATTGACGAATATACATAAGCACATACGAGTGGTTACCTTGAGTTTTCATCTGAATTTATGAAATTTGAGAGCAATGGCGGTGTTGATGGCCTGGATACATGTGCATAGTTGAAGACCATTATGATGCCTTTAATTGAAAACAAAAAATTGGAATATTCGACCTACTCCTATACTCCTGCTTATAACATACATGTATAGGTAATATGTGTGCATTCGGTATTAATAATTTCATTGCATCAAATTGGACAATAATTTTGTTGAATAACTTTGGATTTGAATTTTCAACAGAATATAAAATGCTTTTGACATAGAATAACAGAATAGCTAATACACGAATATGAATGCTTATCTATATATGGATATGTGGCTCAGGGCAAGTTTTGTATATCTTGAATGGAAAAACGAATTAGTGAAATCCAGTTATGAGTTTTAATAGAATCAATTCAATTTTAGTTTGTCTTTTTTTTCGTGTAGGTATATGCATCTGTGTGTAAATATTTTTTATGAAAATTGGCATATGAAGATAAAATTAAATTTGGATATTAAATTTATCAAATCAAATAATAATTTCTCCATGTGAAGGTAAATTTTTAATTTGTCCAAAACCATACCACTCCAATATAGGATTCGGGGTATTTGACTTTAGTTTAGCTCATTTGGCTGGAATTTTTTGTATTGAAAAAAAAAAAAAAAACTATATCTAAGTTTAATTTAAAAAAGATTCCTCAAGTCTTAAGTAAGTTCCATTTATTTTACCCAGAAGCAATATTATAAATTTTATAAAGATAAATTAGGCATGAATTCAGGAATTCAGATCTCGGATATCTCAGCAATCTCACATTCATGAAAAGGATTCGTCTGCAAAATTTCTCAGCTTTGCTGCCAAAATGCTGAGGAAACAAATCTTGGGTTCGCTTGCTCACTTTTTGACTGAGAAAATTCTCTGAGATATCATTTTTCTGAACTTATAGTAATATTTTTATAAAATTTTTTTAAATTTTTTAAATATTTCCTTTGTCAAAGTTAAAAAAAAATAAATAAATACTATTACAACTACTACTGGTCTAAGAACCCGCCATGAGATGACCTTGCCTCAACGAGTTACCAGAAAATTTTTTTTCTAAACCAAAAGTGATATAGGTGATTTTTTTGTAATCGATTGATCTATGCTTAATACAACAATTGATCATACATATAAAAGAAAATTCTAAGAAATTTGCAACTCAAAAAAACGTTTGAAAGCTGAAAAAATCACCTAAAATCAGGTCGATGATGTTTTCTGGAAATTAAATTTTTAGTTTCGGGAAACAGATAAGAATTAGAATACCCGTGTTTTCTTGGTTAGATAATTTTTTTAACAATATGTATTTTATTTTATACATCAGTTTTTGATTCTTTAAATTGCGATTTTTCCAATTATTGTGTCAGGACTGAGTATAAGAAATGATGGTCTGTCATTTTGATCTTTTGCAAAAATGTAAAAATAAAAAAAATGTCAGATCTATAATAAGTGTACTTCGAAGAAGTATTGCGCTTGGACACATACCAAGTTTATGGAGAAGAGCTATAAGGTTATTTTTATTCCAAAAATTTGGGAAAAAAATACAACACATCCAAAACCATTCAGCCCAATAAGTTTAACATATTTTTTTAACAGAAGACTTTGGAAAAGGTAATTGATAATAGCCGAAGGTCTTGGGGTGTCCGTGAAGTTAGGTTTCATCGCATGCACCATAGTTCTATAGTTCCTAATACTTTTCCAAAATAGTTCTGTTGGATTTCACCGAAAAAACGGATTTTAAAAAATGAGATGCTATAACTTCCCGAATGGGAGCGAGCTCCTACAGACGGCCCTTAACAAACTCAGCAATTGGGCCGATAAATGCGGACTCAAGTTCACCAACTGAAAATAAGCTGGTTTTGTTTATAAGGAAACTTAATATTCAAAAATAAGACACTCCCAGCATAAATGGTATACCACTACGTATTTCGGGGCTCACGGTCAAATATCTTGGCGTGGTCCTTGATCTTAGTAAACTAAACTGGAAAGAAAATATTTTAGAAATAGAGAAAAAATCCTCTATGGTATTCTACACTTGCAATAGATTTTTTAGCTAAAGTTTGGGACTTAGCTCTTAAATCATTTATTGGGTGTACACAGCCATAATAAGGCCAATTCTAACATACGAATTCAAGCTTCAGGTAAGGTAACAAAACTAAAAACCGTTTCAAAAATCCAAAGACCAAAGACATTTTTTGGGACAACCAGTGTCATTAGAACTACACCAACCGCAGCCCTAGAAACTTTCCTTTGACTAGCCGCACTCGATTTGTTTACGAAGGAGTTGGCGGCCAAAAGTGCTCATAGACTTAAACAGTGTAATAATTGGAAAAGAGGTTTCTGCGGCCACAAAACTATAATGGACTTCACTATATAGACATCTTCATATACAAACAAGGCCAATTAAAGCTATATTTCCTCATTCATTACAAAGTGATGGACCATTGTCGCAACGATTGAGATTACTCAGCGCAACGAACATAGTCACCCTAAGATGGGTCTCAGGGCATAGTGAAATATACGGAAACGAAATGAATTGGCCAAAAGCGGGTCATCTTTGAATCCGAGCCAAACCTACTCGGTACATACCTACTTATGTCTCTGCAATAAGAAAAGAACAAAATTAAATTTACCAAAGTTTTTCTCAAAAAAACTAGTCCCCGATTATCACTCCTTATAGTTGGAATACTAACTGGTCACAACTCGATAGGTACTCACTTGAGTAGAATGGAGATTAGCATATCTGAATCCTGCAGAGGTTGTCAGGTTGGAGAGACGGAGGAGGGCTCTTTTCACTTTCTTTGTGAATGCCCCAGCCAACCCAGAATCAGAAAAACTGCCTTCGGAGAATAGTTTTTCGACGATCTGGGTGACATCTCAACTTTGGTACCAAGAAACATTCTGTAAGAAGAACAACACAAACATATAAATGCCAGTAAGACCTAGGGTCTTATAAAAGGCAATGTTAGAAGGAATATAAGGATAGAATAGAATTTTGTTGGCACAGTGGATTGAGAAATTAGGTTTTGATTATCTCTTTAAATCCCAGGGGATGGCGTTTAGTTGAGGGAATATAGAAAAGAATGCTGCCTAGACTGGGGATCGAACCCACACATCCAGGTTTGAAGTCAAGCACTACTTCCACTGCGCCGGGTCCACCCCCAATGTAATTGATTCAGAGTTCAGGATGGTTCAGGGAGGCACATCTAATACATAAATTTCCACTCTCTCCTCCTAGGTATATTTCCTAGGGAGCGTAATAGATACACCGAGATCAGAGTGAGATGACACGGCTTGCCGTACCATCACCCCTTCTAATCTAACCTATAACCTTCAAGTTTTCTTAATGAACAAAATTTCATATCAAACATACTGTTTCTTGGTTGAACAATTGCAAGTACATACAACATATCCACCTGTCATCAGCATCCCATTCCCTTAACCACTTTGCAGCAATCACTTGTTCTTTTTTTTTTAATCCAGAGTGGTGCTCTTAAATTCTCAAGCATCCGAATCCACTTAGGTAAGTCTCTCACTATATAGAAACTGACACACAAATATAGATGTCTTAACCAAGTCTTATGGTCTTGGATTTTTGTCTTATAAAACCTGCAACATCACCAGTATAGGTAACTATATAATCCGCTTGTTTCGCGAATCCACTTGAGAGCAAAAGCGCTAACACGTTTCGCAATCCACGATAAAATGATAATCCTTAACTCTTAAGCTGGATGATGAGGCGCTTTAATCGCCAACAAGTAACTTGAAATTGTTATCCACACTTTTATATTGGTGTCCGTTTTAATTTTCTCGAAATTAATTTGTTATTTCTGCTGAAACAATCATCATCATCTATAAATCTCAAGTGATGGAAATAATGAGTGCGCTAAGCTTGTTCAAAACCTGAGTGTGTGTCAAGTGATGGTATTTTTGCCGTCTGATGCCAGTGAGCGAAATCTGAATTTTTTTTCCTTTGCAAGTTTTGACATTTGAATGAGGTTTCAGAGTGTGTGTTTGAGGAAGGATTTTTTTTTTAATTTTCCGCAAATAGGCACTTTCACATTCCATAAAGATTGGACAGCTTCTATACAAAACAGACAAACCTACCCACCTTTACAGCAGCACCAACCCATATATCCATGACGATGCGGAATGGCATGACATCGTCCATTGACAATCAATGTTCGCCAATCTTCGATGCGATGGTGCAGCACATCATGACTATGGGCCAAGAGGTGGCAATCAATTTGGGAAATTATGCCAGATTTAGCTGCCACCTCTCACGTATGTAGGTAATGCTTACTGCGAGTAAATTCATGTGAGGCAGCAAATAACCATCATCATGCAGTAAATGATTATAGTTCGCCAGAGGCTAGCGCGACGCGGCGAGGCGGTGTGATACTCATATAGGTTCCTACACGTATATTGCATGTCAGAAGTCCAAACATTCTCACTTTCACTCCGATGACATCGCCAACTAGCTAAACGACACCTTTGAGTGTCAAATAATTGCTATTCTGTGAAAGCGTAATGACTATGTCGTGATTTTTACCAAAAGACACATGCGAGATTTTGCTGATGAGATTGTTGGTATAAGTTTTGCAAGTTGAAGCACTGCATTGCGACTGCAATGGTGTGAGGTGAAGTAGGAGTATATGAATGAGTTGGCCAACATGACGGTGATTGGTGACAATATTTTTTTGATTTGTTCGATTTGAAGGCTTTGGGAATTTTGTGCTTGTGAAAATTGAAGGATTTTGCATGAAATCTTGAATGTAGCTTATTGGTTTATGAAAGTTTATAATCTAATAATGTAAAATTCCGTGATTTTTCTGGTGATTTCATGCGATTGAGATTTTGGTTTTTGGGGATTATACGTATGTTTGCCGTTTTTATTGTTAAGGATTGAAAACAAAAATGACAATGTATTATAATGACATCCATAGAATCGCAGATTTTTATGCAAAAAAACAAATTTTTAATTATGGACGGAATTGTGCCTACTGCAGTATTTTAACAGTTATATATAATGCATTGTGACGTCGACGATTTTCTTAAAGCCTATCCAATGGTCCAATAGTTTTGATGTCGGATAAAAGTGCTAAACTCTATGATGTTATTTTTTACATGCGTCAGAACTAAGGAATAACTTTGAACCCAAAATATTGCATCTTTTAAAAGGCACCCATTAATAGCCTACTGTACTCCTATGATGGATGTCTTCCAAAAGTGCAATTTTCACCAAAAACTAAATGAAAATTGCGAAAGGATGATTTGTCAAATCATTTAAAAGACAAAACGTCATTTGCAAAACGTAGAATGCCAAATAACAAAATTCCAAATGAAACGAAAAACTTCGAAATGAACCCCCGCGAAACGTTGAAGTTTGCCAGACAATTCTTGCGAAACGTACCATAAAGCTTAAAAATAGATCGTTCTACTTCCCCCATAATTTCTTTCAAAAGAGTCGGCAGAGTAATGAGTGCTTATATAGTGGAAAGTTATTGTACTCCTTGATGGCCCCAAACTTCCTCTTTATTCCTATTTATCTTGAAAAACCTCTGAAGTATCAAAAGTAATTGGTCTATTAATAACTTACTTAATTTAATGGAATTCATGACTCAAAGAATTTGGCAAACATTTTTTTTATCACGTAATTTGAAATCCCTCCATCTTTTTTATTTAAAACTCATTGACATAAGCACGAAAAACCTATAATAAAAAACTTCTTTAGCTTTGATTAAAAATAAACTCCCACTGAAACATTAAGCTGATTCAAAAAAAAAAAAAAAAAAAAAAAAACAAAAATAACAAACGCACAATCCCTATAGGACAATCATTTTTGAAAGTGCGTTCTCCTTTATAAAATGTTTCCATTAGTTAATTCTCTTGCCGGTCGTCGCGTCATAATTTTCAAACGCACAAATAATCCCAAATCCTATATTTACCACTATACCAGTCGTGGCCATTCTTTGTCCATATTTCCCAAAACTCACAATAATAGCAACTTTGATGAAATGTGCAAATTCCATTATATATGTATCCCTCCAATCCAAGGACATAGTCTGCTATAATATATATCTCCATTGCAGCGTGCAAATCCGTAAATGTATTCCATTGTTGTTTCAATTAGGCTTTAAATCTATCACCATCGCCCGCCCCCTCAGTGCCAGTGCTACCGATAACGACGTTGCCCTTGCGACCATCCTCTTGTGCCTGTCCGCCATTTCGTGGCACTTAACCGTTGTTTCAAAATAACATCCCATCGAACATAATTCTAATTTGATTATGGAGAGCTTTCCATAATTTCGCTGTTAAACGTAAACGACTTTCTGTTCTGTCATCATCATTTCGAGGAGCCGAATCACCCAATACCATCGACATCACCTCCGCACCTTCCCCTCATGGGGTTCGGCCATTTGGATAGAATTAAGTGATCCAATGGCCGTTTTTGAATGAGGCTGGGATGAATTGGTTGGCGGTGCGATGGTGGCCAAGTGTTATAGATTTTCTCTTGGAAAATGGAAATTTCAATTTAAATTCGGTGGCGGTAACGGAAATCGAACGACACACATAGTCAGGCCGAAAAACAACATTGAAACAAGTGCCAAAAACATGGAGGAAGCTAATGATCAGCTTTATATATGTAGCCCAAACCCCCCTCCCCTCCTCATCGTCCTTATGGGATGTTGAAGTTGGAACTGTGTTAATTATTATTGTAAGCTGCATGAAGCGATAGTAATTAGACAAAAGTATATATTCGATCCAAATGCTTTTTGCAATGTTTACTCTTCGAGTGAGAAAGAAGGGAAGGATGAAGGGGGATGCTGAATAACATGCTAACATCACAGCTAACTCGGAAAGTGCTGGAAACACGCCATGCAAACGACATCTACCATAATCCTTATTGCGGCAGCTGCAGCAGGAGCAGTATAGTGGCAACTTTTGGACCGTGTTTGGCGTTTAAATTAAGGATACTATGGTCCCTAAAGTGTTAGCTTTACCATTGCCAGCACCGAAAAGTGGGACAATTTATTCAAGCGGATAAAAATTTTAATTTTCTAGGCTATAGCAATATATACGGCTACATGCAGGTGGTATGAAAAGATTACCTTGAAAGCTAGAATAGAACATGGTTTACTGTTGAAATGCACGAGTAAAAGCTTGTGTGAATTCTCTAAAAAGTGAGAAGTTCGTTAAACGAGGGAGAGTTTGTTTAGAAAACCCGACAACATTCAATTGATTTTACCTATATTGAGAGTGAAATAACATTTTGCAATGTATATTGGACGATAAGAACCTTTATGTAAAGTAAGGCTTCTATGTAATATGGAGTAGGTAATTTGAACCCAAATCAAAAAATAAAATGCTTCAGAACCTTTTTTAAAATCTTTATTCAAATTACCAGTCTTTAGGTCAGAAGTCCCGAAGAGTTTTTGTCCTATTTGAGTGGGAAATAAGTCCCAAATATAATTTCTGTCCCAGTCAAAAGCGATATATAAATCCCGTTTTTTTGTTTGTCGAAAAACGTATGCCCTGCATAAGTCCCAAAAGTAAAAGTCTGAACTCGAGAGTCGCGCCACTCAGGCTACTGTTTCTCAAGAAAATTTTTAACTAAAGAAAATTCTAGAGTTTCCAAATTTAGGAGTTTTACAAAAACAAAAAAATGTTTAGTGGTAAATTATTCCCAACGTTTTTTTCGGGACTAATTTCCCATGTGGTTGGGACTAAAGTTCCGAAATAGATTTAAGGGCCTGTTTCACAGCGCACACTTAACAAACTAAGTGGCACTTAATTTTCCCATTTTGGCACTATAGAATCAGTTTTATTGTATGAGTAAGTGGAAATTAAGTGGCCAACATGGGAGACTTAAGTGTCACTTGTTCCAAAAAGTTTACACTGTGAAATTGTCCATTATTTTTCCATATTTGGCACTTAAGTGACACTTAATCGTGTGTGAAACTGGGCATCAAGACTTGTGCAGTCCCACTCATATATAACAAAAGTGCCTTCGAGACTTATGATGTCCAGAGGACTTTTGTCCATGAACCCAATTTATCATTTCTGTGGCTGTCATACCAACGAGGGTATAGAGTGATATGAAGAATGGCGTGTCTAATGGGCAACCGACGAAAAGAAGCCTCTTCCCATAAAATTCTTTGGTTTACGACAGTTGCTGATTTAGAACTCTTGTTACCAAAATGTATGGACTTTTCTTTGGCAACAAGCTTTCTTCTTTCAGTATAGGTATAATTTAACCTGCATTGGGATAAAGCTGACAAATGACTGCGGTAGCAAGATCCAGTCACAGTTATAAGGTCTTAATTTCGATTCTAGGGCCTACTTTGCGACGGACAAGTTTTCCAATAAAAACTGAAAACTATAAAAAGGAGTCGGTTTTGCTCTTCTTGAAATAGCTTTAACCCCAGCGTTAACTTGGTGGTAGAACACCTAAGATGTTGCTGTTTCATTCAGTAAAGAATATCATAAGATTTTGTACAGAACTATGCGTTGGAAACGACTGATACTCAAAAGCAAATTCAACAATAGGTGTGTTTTGTTGGTAAACTTATAGCTAGCGTAATAAAATTTCCCTCGGAAAATAAAAGTTAAAAAGTGCCGATAAATAAGCCAGCTAAATAGTGAATATAAAAGTGGACACATAAAGTTGAAACTTTGAAGATGAAGATGGCGCATTCATGGCTTGAACCTTATTGTTGTATTTCACTCACAAAATGGATGTACTTTGATACTTTGCGAACACATCCCCAGGACATAAATAGTGTACGTAAAAGTGGCTAAAGCGTTTTATTGGTACTTGATTCCTGCACTAGCAATTAATTACCAATAAAAAAACGCAGTTAACATTGTGTACATAACCACGCCAGGTGTCAGAAGTCAGATGTTAATGTATAAATTCTCTTTTTTCTTATTATTGAACATAGAAATAGAAAATACTTCTTAATGACATCACCATAAAGACACTTATATAACATCAAAATCTTGAATATCGTTTTTGTATCAAGTTATTTTATTGCACCTCCAACGAATTACATATATATGTACATATTATGTGCGTCTGTTCAATGATATTATTATTTAATCTTCGATTCCACTCTGTGTGCAACCACACCAAGTGAGTTTGCATTCTCGAAAGCGCAATTAAATCGTCGAGATGCTCACTGTATATAAGTGTATAATTATCCCATTCATCCAGTGGCAAGCAAAAACATATTAAATATTAAAACCCTCATATTTGTCATAGGCCTTGGGCTATGTATACATATGAATGTATAAGGCCAGCTCCCCTGGGGCTGCGACAATTGACAGTCAGCAAGCTTTAAACCTTAAATCCACCACCATCACCGCACTCCCCCTTCGCACACCACTCTGCTCTGGTCAAGTGTAAAACATTCGAAATTGAGTCGAGTATCTTCTTCATTTTCTGGCTGTAATTACCCACATTAATGTTCATCGATAAAAACGACACGTTAGCCCAGTCAAATATCTGCAATTACAGATCACTTGCAATGGGTTATTACAAGCACTTGTCGGTTCGTCCCGCGTCCTAATGTCCCGTCTTGTCCCGCACACTCCCGTTCGTGACCGTAATTATGTTTCGTGATGTTGCAATGAAATTTAACGACACTATACAGTGCCGGATTATCCGCATATGGCAAATGATTGTAACTGGCCTATGGGCGTACATTTTCTTAAAATACTATACCTCCACACTTTTATTACTTAATGTCAAAATGAAAGAATGATGAATTCAAATGAGATAGAATGTGTGATAGATTTAGAACCAGCGTTACCGCTCATATATGAAAAAATTCTTCTATAAAAAAATATCGTGAAATTGCATACTTTTAGGGGTGAATAGTGGTGATATCAAGAGTATAGATCACAAAATAGAGCCAGGTGGAATGCCAATACGTTGATTCAGTGATTATATGAATTAGTATTGACCCGGGTAAGAATACATATGAGCCGAAAATTGGATATTTCGACTGTAAAAGTTGAAAAATGTAAAAATTGTATACTTTTAGGGGTGTATGGTGGCGATATTAAGGGAATAGAGCACAAAATAGAGCCGCAGATTCAGAGATCTTATGGTCAATACGTAATCATACTGCTGATCGACGATTTCCTTCAAACTTTACCGGTCATTCCGCGATCACCGCCTGCAGATGAACTTAACGCTTGCCTGAAATGATCATATTTTTTGCGATACGTAAAGAAGTTACAATGGACGATGAACGTGCAAGTTGCGTTGCAGAACAAACCATTAGCCTATAATTTCTCAGAACAACTGTTGGGTGTTCGCAATATGGAAATGGCGGTATTCCAGTTGATCATACAATTGGCCTGATTTCGTTCCCGTTGAATTTTTGTGATTTGAATTTTGAAAATGTACCAGAACATCGGCCACGATTGGCTGAGTCAACTGGAGATATTAGCTGCGAAGAATAAGGATGTCGGGACGATGATTTTAATTTCAATTCGGTTCAATTCAAAGGATGACGAAGCAGGACTGAGAAGCAAGAAATCGCAAGGCAAATTGCTCCAAGTGTATGGCATTAATCTCTAATTTCCTTGTTTTTCGCACGGACTTATTGTACGTGTCGTGTTCGTGAGTCGGGAAGCCATAATTAAACGTACATATTTTCCACGGTATAAACATAAAACATAGAATTTAAAAGATTATGAAATATTTTCGAAGATGATGATGACTGTGAAGTCCAAAGTTTTACAGCTCTGGATAGCCAGCCGCATGTGTTTCATTTAAACGTTATACAAATTCAATGCTCAATTGTTACCAAGCAACGAAGGAATAGGTCTGCAACTAAAAATCAATTTAAACATGTTTACCTTAAAAAATAAGAAATATCTTATATACCTCCAAGAGTTGCACCTATATTAAAGTCCAGCCCTGTCAATTGACATAAACGAGACGTGAAAACGATATACGGGTTCGTAAGAAATCATTTACGGGTGTGACGGCCGACGGGACCATTTTGTGTGCAATTGCACCTGAACTGCCGTGTGCCTTTGCAGTTATATTATATTCTCTCGCGCTACTGCCACACCACCGTTTGTCTATCGCGCACAATTATAACCGACATAAAGTCAATTATTAACTTAAACGAAGTGCAGTGCCCGATTAGTTGGTCAATTAATCGTTGTCATCCCCACAGATGTCTCTAGTAGTCGATATGTATATGTATGTATATATAATATTTCACTGTCTCTCGCCAAAGATATAATTACTACGAACGACCAGAGTTATGGACTTTGCTATGGAATCTGGAAACATTTATACCTATAATATACAGAAAACCAACTTAATTCAACTGACTGACTGTGGATTTAGTCTTGGTCTTAACGTAATTAAAATTCTCCACAGCGGTGCAGTAGTGCGGTGATGTGTTGCAATAGATTAACGGAAAGTTGAGTGGCCACAGCTGAGTGTTGAACATTACCTACTTAGTGACAGTTCGATGTGACAGTTGTAAGACAATCATGACGAGTAGTTATTCGGACACTATTATAGCTTAGAAATATGTCACCTCGAAAAATGAAAGTTAAATAGGTTTGTATTATTTTGCTGATGTTCAGATGCACCTGTGTTCAATAAACATGAACGGGACAAAAAATCTGTACCATAAGACAAGTTTTTTTGTTTGTATTAGGTACATAATATATTTGTTGGACAAGAAAGGATCGATCAGAAATATATCGGTTTCGCACGATATGTTTTATGGCACGCAATGGAGAATGGCAACACGTGTTTGGATTGAAGTTAGGTGGAGCATGTTCAGAATTTATTAAACAACCACGACGACGACGGCTATGACACGATGAACGGTGACGACGACGTTTGAATGGTTAAATAGTGTTCGATAATTACCTACATTTTGAAAACCTTCGATTCTTATATCGAAAATCATTATACCTATTATTATTGAGAAAATCAATTTCCAAGTACACGGGAGTAATTTTTTTTAAAGCGAAAAAAGTAGTAGAATGTTGAAAAATTGCTAACGAGTAAAAGATCATGCGAAGTATAACGTTGAAATTCATCGAATAAGAAAATAAACTTTATTGCCTTTATCTTAACACCGCGCTAATTAAGTCTGCTTAACTTATCAATATCATTACTTATTTTGATAAAATACCATTTTTTGTTTATAAAATCAATAAAAAATAACAAATCGTATCAGTTACAGTTGATCATCAAAGTGTCAAAAACCCTCGAAAACCAATCACCCAGATTATGATCTCGTTTTACTTTTGAAAATCCATTCAAAATTGCCCCTATAAATTACAACTTATTAATTAACATTGTTGCAAAAATAAATATTCTTCACTATACCTATGCCCCCCACTGCTGTTTCGTCGTTTGCAACGCGACGTCCTGCGGTATATTCCTACTCTGTCACGCATTAAATCTTGACCATGGTACCTATATACACATTGGAGACAAACACAAGCCAATGGCCACAATCCAAGCTCTTAATTTGTCATTATTATTTATTAAGCCCAAGCAGCAGTATCAAAGATAAATGTGGCATCCACTGAATCGAAGACGCATAATAAAATCCAAAAACAAATGAAGAGAGATAAATCGGTTCGGTCCGCGATCTTAGCCCCATGGCATCTCAAGTCAGCCGGTGTGATGGTGTATTTCCGTCTTAATCCGATCACGGCAATAACTTAGGGAGATGATAATGCCACAATAACAGCGCCCGAAAAAAGATCAATCTGTCGGCTTAAAGAGGCAGGAACAAGCGCGAAGGTCTTCTCGCTTTCTCGCTCTTTCTGCGACTGCGATCATCGTTCAAAGATTGCGGCTTTTTAATCGTTTCGATGCGACAGACGCGACGCGACACAACGCAATGGTCGCATCCCAATTGACAACAGGAACAACAACAACAACAACATTGAAGCAGACGAAGAAGTGGCTGAATACCAAGACACCCTTTATCCGAAGCTGCATCGAATTTCTGAGGCGAGTGCCACGCTCAGATGCAAATTAATTACGCCTCGTCCAATCGATAAGGCAAATTAAAACAAATCTCCTCACGATGTGGCTTAATCCTTTTCGCATTATGATTTGGAATTTTTATTTATTACTCTTGGCTTTTCGAATAAAATGCGGAATGCGCCGTGTCGATGCGAAGGTGAAAAATGTTTTAGGTGTGAGATTTTCATCAATTTCGACACTTTTATTTTTAAGTTTTATATTAAATAAAATTTTGTTTGTCCAATATGCAGCGCTGCATATACATATGTAGGTAAGGTATAATATGTCAAGTGAGGATCATAATTCTAGAGTTTGAATTGATATTAAGAACTTGGCTTTGAAGATCGATAAACGACTTTTGATAAGAAGAGAAAAGTTGGCAGACAAAGGAATAGATGGAGAGACAAAATATAGAAGAATTTTCAAACCAATGGACACAAAGAGCTACCGATAGAGAGGCCTGGAGAAGTCTTGGGGAGGATTTTATCAATTTAACTTCTTAAATTTAATCTTAAATTTATTAAAAACAAAAAATTATGAAGAAATAAGTATATTTTAATTAGGGTTTTATGAGCTAAATATAACAATAATAATAAACGACATTTGTCGAAAATCAATCATCGAAAGTGTAGTGTAAGTTGAGTTTTAAAAAGAAAGAATTAAATGAACATATTCAGGCCTAATTGGGAATTTCACCCGAAAAATATTTCACCTTAAAATTTGTTATTCCCCCGGAATTTTAAAAGCTATTGTGAGTTTCGCCCGAATGAAATTTCGTTCGCCTACTAAAAATAAGTGAACATTTAGGCTATCAATAACATTACATTCCGCCCGAAATAAATGTTCACAATAAGGGGAATTTTTTTAACACAAAATTTCGGTTGAAACTCACAATATGGAATGTTGTTGGGGCGAAACTCACAATAAGGCTGATTAAGAATTATTTTATTCATTTTAAAAACCTGATGCAATTTTTATTTTTAAGAATACGTTCAGGATGAAATTTCACAGCTGGCATAAACTGGCGTATCTATAAAAGAAGAAGTTAACTGTAGAGTATAGGTTCATGTACGACTTAAAGTTTATTGAACTCCTCCACTTCGTATACGAACTGCATAGCCAAAATGATCACCCTTGTCAGCCGGACAAACCACAGAGGAATTAGAACTTGAGTTGTGTCACCTCTTTGAAGTGCGACGACGACAACGCGTCGTCGTCATCGTCGTCGTCATCATGTGGCGAAGCGTCAAGATAATTGCGCTGCGGTGACCATAAAAATCTATAATTGCACCGCTACTGGTTTCTGATTAGCAGTTGTTCGGTTGTTTAAGCTGCCAGTGGCCATAGGCATGTTGTTCTCATCATCTCGTCCTCCATCCTTATACCTTGTCCAAAAGTCCAAATCCAATGGAGAATTCCAACTGATGCTTCAGCTTCTTCTTTAAAACTCATTGTCAGGAATTGGTGGAAATTTATTTGGATCTATCTTTTTATGGTCTCCAGCCAGCCAGTCAGCCAGCTAGCCAAGCCACATCACATCACCAGCGGCTCCAACTTCAACTGCAACAAAGAGCCCAAAGAATTGTCGTTGTTGATGAGAGAAGCCACAAAAGAACTTATGTCACTGTCATGTCGCCTTGACTTGGAACAAATGTAATGAACGGCCGATATTGCCACTTTTTTTCTTTTTTTTTCTGTTTGCTGTCCAGTGTCCATGTATACAATGCCCAGTTTCCACTGTGTGCACTCTGATGGTTGCAGGCTGGTTGGCTCTTCTCCTCGTCCTGAGAGACTCTTTTACTGGTGATGGGTTGGACACTAGCCTTATGAAAATTAATCAACGAACTCACTTGTGGTTGGTTGGTGTTTTCTTTTTTTTTCTGACTTTTTTTTATTTTTTTTTTGTATTTCCTGACCACAATGGCAATCTCCCATCATGGACATAAGGATAATGTGCGGCGCAAATAGATGAATATAACTCTGGCTTTGATTTAGCGATGTTGTTTGGACATTTTGTCTTTTTGGTGGCAATTGGAACAGTCGTTTTTAGATGTGGTTTATTAAAGCCCATCAAAGGAGTTATCGTTTGATGTTATAGGTCTAAAAGCTATATAGGCTTGGGGCTCAGTATACTGGGAGAAATGCTGTTGGTGCACTTAATTAATTTTGAAAATAATTTTAGGTTTGTGTTCTTTTTTTTCTGGGGGCTGAGGGAAACATGTCCAAGAAAGCAAATACAACTTGCCTTAAAAAGGAATGAGCGCCGTCTATATTCAGTTTTAATAATAAATTTTCATTAAAAAAAAAAAAAATGTTTATTTAAATACTCATACTAACTAACTATGTCAACATTGTATAGGTTACCTACTTCTTTAAGCTCTGCTTGAGTGAAAATTAGATATAAAAATGTTTAAATGTAATATTTTGTTTAATATTAAGAAATTTCAAGAATTATCTTTTTTAAAATTACATGCAGCACATTTGAAATAAATCGGTCTACTTGTTTACGTAGACATATAGACGCACAGACCGACATATAGTAAAGCAAAAACTTTTTTTTTGTACTACTCCATCATCGTAATCAAAGTTTGATTAAAACCTCGATTTTTTCTACTTTATTTTATTTTTATTTTATTTTATTTTATTTTATTTTATTTTATTTTATTTTATTTTATTTTATTTTATTTTATTTTATTTTATTTCATTTGTAGCCAACATTAATTATTTTGAGCTTTCTTCGCTCATTTGCATTTCATCCTAAATAATTACTCTATTTTTCATTTTTATAATTAAATCATATCATGCTTTCAGATCATAATTGTATACTTTCTACCTTTTTTTCAATACTAAATTAATACTATGCACTTTGTTTTCTTGTTTTTTTTTCATTTTTTAAAACTCACATTCAGTTTTAAACAAATTGGTTACATTACAAGTAGTACTATATACTCTATGTGAAATATCGAAATCAGCAAAAAGAATAATTTTGTATGCAATAAACAGTTGAAGTTATTGATTTTTAAATATTAAAAAAATGGTGAGTTCTTTTATTTGGACGGATATAATTTTTTCTGGAATTTGGGTTAGTCAGGAGTTTCTCCAGGAAACCAAAACTGATCATGAATTACCACTCAACAGCACGGTAGATGTTAGTTAGGACTTAGGAGTTCCTTCAGACGACATTGTTGTAGCCAAAAGCCATAACCATATATCTCTTTCAGAAACTGGTGCCCAACGTGGGGCATTTTTTATTTTATTTTATTCAAACCTCAAAAATAAGAGATACTAAGTGAATAATATTTTTTTCTATAGGTTTACTTTATCAGCAACGTCAAGATGATTGATCCGTGTCCCTGAATACTGAAGACGCCATTTTGTTTCAATTGCATTCACACATTCATCGCTAGATGACCAACAGACTTCGTGTATAATTTTCAATATGTCCCAAGAGTATTTCGAAGTTCTTCAAACTATCAAAGCTTCATCACAGGGTCGTCAACAAAAGTGAGTTCTTTAAAAAAAAAAAAAAAAGAAGAAAAAAGGAAAAAAACACAAATCACCGCCAATGAATTATGCCCTCGCAACGTGCAATTGACATTGGGAATTACTAGACTTGCTACCTGTCACTCAATGCCACATCGAATCGCACCATTAGTAATGGCAAACCGACTTTGTCGTCTTCTCTGTCGCCGTGCGTCGCCGTCACCGTCGTCGTCACCGTCGTCGTCGGCTCTCTGTATATATACAAACTTGATGATGAGGTTCCTTTTGGAAGCTCGCCTCAGCCCCATGTAAACCAAACAACACCATACAACTCCACTTCCATATACGACAAATCAATGCGACTAACTTGGCCAGACACCTCTTGTCACTGTTGGCCATGGCCATGGCAATAGCAATCCGCAATGGTGATGGCGATGGCTGGTGATGCGAGGATGGTTGAAATGCGCGTAGTAGCGATTTGTTCGTAGAGCCTCCGTCATAGCACAGCCGCGCCGCCTCTCTCTATATCTGTGGGTACCTATGCCTCAGCTCCACTCGGCGACGGCGACACGAACGGTTCCTCAGATCCCCATCTTTATTTATTGGATTTGATAAATTATTGATTGTCTTGCTGATTTCATAAATACCTAATTAAGGTGGGCTGACAACACTCAGTTATGCTGTAGCTATGCGGCTATTACACCACCGACTTGTCACAGTCTCTGCAGAGGCTGAACTGAAGACCAGCACGCATTGCCGTACCCAGCTTTTGCTGCCCCTATACCCACTTCCAGCCCCGGCAATGACCAGCCGTAGAAAGTGCAGAAATTGGAAGTCGAAGTGGTCCTGTCCTGCTTGTCTGATTGGTATGCGGCTTTGATACTACGATTAATTAAATTTAATAAATAATAATGGCCCCATCTGCGATAGCCAAACTCAATGTGCCAGGGAATCTTTGTCGCCGTTGATTTATGGTCTCGTCATTCGTTTATACATTGAGTTTCAGATTTTAGCCCCAAGATGATACCTATATACTCCCGGTACCTATGGAAGCTAAAAAAAAAGATTCTGACAAACCGCTCGAAGGTGATTCCTTAAGTTTTGTCAGCCTCATCATGATGATCTGGAATTTATTTCGCTCGGTAATTGACTGTTGTATAAAAATGAGCCTCATTTTCAACGGCCTACTGGATGATGTGCGACTTGGTCAATTGTTGAAAATATTTGTGTTATTAATTTGAGCGCATGTTTTCACACATTGGAATTGCAGATGTGCACCCATGGATTGCTGCCAAAGGCCTCGGAGGTCCCTAGGGCATCCATCGCACTGCACCGCCTTCGTTCTCGATTGAATGGTGAGATATAATGAGAAGCTGTTTAGAAGCTTCTGTCTGATGCCGGTGGCTGGTGCTGTCTATACAGACTACTGCCACAGCAAGAAGCAGGAAGACGATAATTAATATTGCATTTGATGTTGGTGATGATGATGATGATGCGATAAGCATACTCACTATACTGAATACTCAGCCTGCTTGGAAGGTGCTGAATGTTGCACCTTTTCAATTAAGTGGCACTGGCTATTCTGGCCACGTCTTGTCATATTTGGACTTGGAGTCAATTGAAAACATGCTTCTTAAGTAATGTAATGCAGTTAAGTTGGAATATACTGCAGTTGTAGACCGATTTGTACGTGGCAATTATAATGTGTTGTTATAACATTGAAAATTATTATCTGCTGTAGGGTTGTCCCAGATATGGAAAAAAAAACTCGCATTGGTACTGAAGTCCAGGACATGACTGGCTAAGAAAAATTTATTTGAAATATTTTGTATGTTTTTTTTTTTTTATTTTCTGGTATTTGGGAATAGTAAAAGTGTATACTTGTTTCTTAGTCCCCTTTCCTCCTGCACCAATCGTAGATTGTTCAATCATGCTTGGTGCCCTTCTCACCTAAAAACTGAGAAGTTGCTGCAAATTCAGTTTCCTCCTGTGAAAGGAGTCTAACAAGACACAAATTTAAGCTTTTTGTAGAAAGTGATTATTTTCGACAATTTCATTTAAAACACAATTTAAAGCTTTAAGCGGAATAAATTATTTTGCCATCCAATTTTTTCTATACGCTTTTTTGTTGATTTGACAGTTTGATATAAAGTTAATGAACCATCCCCCTCAAAAAGCGGTAAAAACTTGTTGTATAGTGAATCGTTCATTGCTGAATAATTAGCCGTTATCTAGTTTTTAATTAGTTTAACAATTTCAATTTTGTCATGCAATGTTTGTAACTTTGCATAACACTGCGTCTACCCCACCACCGAACGACCGATACTGTGGACATAAAAACAAACTAACGTCAACACTCCCGACATCCCTGACCATACCACCTCAACCATCTCTGGTGAAGTAAACCAAAATATGAATATTATTTTGTTTGTCATATTATAATTCACACTCAGTTCGAACTCAAATATATATAAGATACTGGACAGACAAAAGGAAACCGAGCTCTGCCGTAGTTTGAATATAGTACCAATCTCGAGTATTTGGTGAGTCTCCTTTTTGAAAAACTTGGGTTGTGTTGTGAAGTGACAGTGGAAGCCCAGGTTAAAGTAGTTAGTTAGTGGGAATTTAGGGGTGTATGCTATCTTAGAATGTAATTTAGTAGCGTCTGATATCTCAGACTGTACTTTAGTTGATAAGTCTTTCTCAGTCAGTCTTCTTTTGCATTATATAAATTTAGTTTCAAAAATATGTACTTGCATGCCAACAAAGTGTATAGGCTCACTCAAAAAAGTGAAACTCGCAACAATATTAAGGCATTATTAAAACTCTATTTTTAAAAAAGGAGATGCCATTCGGAAGTTTTAGAAAAGAAACATTTCTATTCCTAATTCCCTTTTTTCGCTTCATTTCTTTATGGAAGACTCTCGAGTTGGTTAGAAAATACCAACCGGATCAGTTTATGTAAAGTAGGCTTTCTTCGAGGATTTGCAACTAAAGACAAAATTTTTGCTCAAACTAGTAGATTAGAATTTAGATTAGATTAGATTTTATTTTCTTTCAATAAAAGATGTACAATTTAACAATACAATCAATATGAGCATGGCTTTGCCGTCTGCCAGATTGACAACAATTTATATAATCTTAGGTTTCATAAATATAGTAAAAGTACAGTAAAGTAATTTAAAAATATTCGGTTAATATTCTGCTTCGATAATTTAGTGTAGTTTTACAAAATGTTAGCAATTTTGATACATCAATTTCATTTAGTAGCATTATAGTTTTGTGATCAGTTAGAAAATCCCTGCCCAGTATATGTCTCCTTGTTTCCCTTAGAATTGGGCACCTTCCGACAAAACGTAATACATCCTCGCGCTCGGCCATATTACACAGCTCACAAAGTAATGGAAGATCTTCACGATGCGGTACTAAGTTTAAGTTCAGGAGTTCGCCTCTTAGCCGAAACATATCTGAAATTTGTTCTATGGTATGGTCATCTCGGAAGTAGTTTCTTTCATTAAGGTTATGATTTAGCCTACTATAAATCATCCGGTGTAGTGAGTTCGATGCATCTTCCATATACAGTTCTCTAAAGTTTTCATCCAGGCGAGTCATTAATAGATATAGCGATGATTTCCACGTACTCTGGTCACTGATATTAAAAGCCACACCAACCTCCTGTGCTAGTTCGATCCACTCTTTGACCCAACCTGTCTTCCATTGTATAGCTTGTAAAGCTACTTTCTTTGGAAGACGATTATTTGGCATATTCAGTACCTTCAATATGTAATCGACTTGGAGTTTTAGCGTCTTAATAAATAATGGAGATAAACCTGTTTCCAGCATGATCATGTAATTGGGGGTGCTCATAGGAAGACGAAATATTCTTTTGACATAAAACCTCAGAAGTTTCTCCACGGTTTCATATTTTCTTGCTCCCCACACTTGTGCTGCGTAAAAAATAATTGATTGGGAAACTGACTCAAATACTTTATATTTACTACTGTGTGTGATGTTCTTATTGTTAAAACAGTCTCTCCATACTACATTAATAGCAATTTTTGCTTTCGACAGCTTGTCCGTGAGATGCCTTTCCATGTTTAAATTCTGAGTTAAATATACTCCTAAGTATTTATATTCCTTCACAACTTCTATTCTTTCGTGATTATACTGCCACTGTTCATTTGAGCTAGATCTTCCTCCCCCCTTCCTGACCACCATCACCTTCGACTTATTCAAATTAACCACCAAATTCCATCGGATGTAATAATCAGACAACCTATTTATCATTAGCTGTAGTGATTCAGGTGAGTAAGCAAGCAAGACAATGTCGTCTGCAAAGAGCAAGGCTTTAATGACCTCTCCGGCATAGTTTATACCTCCTGGCAATACCTCAATAATATCATCAATGAATAGTGCGAATAAGCTTGGGCTGAGTGCAAAACCCTGTCTTACTCCTGACTTTGTCTGGGACCATTCAGACATATTATTTCCATCCCAGACAGCCGCTCTGGTCTCCATGTACAAATTCTGCAAAACTCGTCCAAACTTAAGCGACATTCCCGATCCAAACATCTTGAACATCAAAGCCTGTCGGTCAACTGTATCAAAGGCTGCTTTTAGATCTACAAAAAATGTGTACAATTTTTTGTTTTTAGACAAGAATGACTCAGCAATATTTTTAAGAACAAAGATGTGGTCGATGGTAGAGTAACCTGCTCTGAACCCTGCTTGAAACTCACTTAATAGTTTGTTTGAGTCTATCCAATCATTTAGACGTTTTAGCAATATCGAAGTGAAAATTTTATATGATGCGTTCAAAAATGAAATTCCTATGTAGTTTGCTGGGTCTTGGACGTTGCCTTTTTTATTAATTGAAAAAATCAAAGCATCTTTGAACTGCTGAGTTATAGTTCCACTTTCAAGGATTCGGTTGAATATTATTGTAAGCCTTTTACTTAGTTCTTCTGTGCCATATTTGTAGAACTCCGCTGGTATCCTATCCGAGCCTGCAGCTTTATTATCAGCGAGTGCGTTTACCGATGCACGTACCTCCTGTTGTGATATTGTCATGTCCAAAATATCAACGTGAAAACCCGGTTGTGGATAATGAAAGTTGTATGGGCTTTCGGTTGTTGGGTTCAGCAAATTACTAAAATGATTTTGTAAACTATTGGAACTTTGTCCACGACTGATTATATATTTCGTTCCATTTAGTTTCCGGACCAATTTCCAAAATTCAGAAGAATTATTGCACACTGCAAGTTTACCCGCCTCTGCTTCATAACAATTCAAACTAGTATTGCTCGAAAAATATATCGAAAAGAAATAAAAGCTGTATGTGTAGGTACTTTGTTGAATTTATGGCAGCATTTGATACAGTCAATAGGCAGCAAAAGTTCTTAATGCCATATTTTAAATTTCTGTCATCTTCAATAAGTACAGCTGTGTGGGATGGTTCCAAAATATCAGATTGGTTTGATACGTCAACAGGAGTCCCACAAGGAAGCATCTTAAGTCCTATTTTATTCGCTCTGTTCATTTATGATGGTCCTGATATTTTTCTGGGTGGAGTAAACTTTGCCGGAAATCTCATAAAATTCCTTCTATACGCTGATGAAATGCTTACGGAAATTCCATTTACCCTTCAACTACAAATAAATTGGCTACAAACGTGCTGTGAGATATGGTATCCCCATATCAACGACAATTACGATCTTTAAAAGTTGATAAAGAGAAGACTACGTAAAGAAATTTGGCGACTTAACAACGAGGAGTGGCTGGTGTATTATTATCATCTAATTCAAACTTTAAAAAACAATGTGAAAACAAAATTACGGAATCTAAGTTGGCACTTAACATGGCCAAATCCTTACATTGATCTTGCTTCAAAATATCAAGTTTTTAGTAATACAGGCATCACTTGCGACCCCAAAGGTCAGTCATTTTGAAGATTTTGAAGCTGTTTGAAGATATGTTTTTCTTGGAGCGACTATTTTCTTTACTCAACTTAATACCAACATTTGCTTTGAACGTCGAATCGGGGTTTCCTCCAATCTATTTAAAAAAATTGAAGGTACACCTAGACTATTTAACGAGAGGAATTAATAGAAATGTGAGTAACCTGCATAGATCAATCCAATTATGATCGTTACAAATCAATGTTTTTCACAAGTAAAAATCAGTAAAACCATCTCTGTATTTCATGACCTCATAATATGTGTAAAACATTTTCTTATGCAAATTAATCCTCACCTTCCCATACACTAATAAAAGGAACATAGGTAAATAATCTATAGGGAAATATCCTTCTGGCGAAGTAATTCTCCCCAGAAATGGAATGCAATAAAACAAAGTTGGAAAGTCAGTTACACTCAAGCTAATTTCCGCAAACTAATGCCCAGTACCGTTCCTTAGATTCTTATATGTACATACGTAAATGTACCTTCTTCTGCTGAAATACAAATGAAACACAAAACACCATCATTCAACGTCTTTCGCCCCACCTGAATTCAAAATCATCATGCAGCATAAAAATCACCGCAACACATTCAGGATTCAGGACACAGAGAAGGAGCCGGAATTTCCCGTTCGTCTTCGTCGTCATCGGTTCGTTGGTGTGTGTGTGTGTGTATGTGCTTTACGAGAGCAGTCCATATACTCCTTCTCTTTTAGTAAATTGAATTTGAATAATTGATGGGGCATAATTATTTAGAGCCAGTTGATTAGCCATCGGGAGCAGCAGCAGCACCACCTATAACTTCGTCACTGCATGTCTCCACCACCACCACCTATAGCCACAATATGTATATATGAAACTGTTTTTGAGGAATTCTCCTTATATTCCTTGTCCTTTATAGAACGCGCTTCCTCAAATGGAATTCTAGATGTGATTTAATAGCTGGCCATTAGCCTGCCTTCAAATGAATCCATCTCTTTGCTGGCTGATGATGGTCGGTCGTCTTCAACAACGTGTATGTAAATTCTTATATCCGGAGGGTATATATCCGAGGATATCATATCCACCTCACTTCCTGGAAACTCAGTTTCAGTTGACTCTGTATCCAAAGTACTCAAGAAGAATATTCCTCCCTCTCTCTCTCTGTCACAACATAACGCTACACTAACCTTTGCAAAATGAATGAGAACCAAACTTGATTTTTTATTAATGGAATCAGCTATTTGCCAGCTATTAGAGTTAATCCTTCGGAAGATTACACCCCAAGTGAGAAGGAGACTTGTTTTTTGCCATCGTCATCGTCATCGTCGTCGTTGTTGTTGTTGCTGCTGTTGTCGTCGTAGTGTGGAAGGGGAAGATAAGTTGAAGTTGTTTCCGGTTCTTTGCCAAGCGAGAAACACACTCGGATGAAATATTACCAAACACATTAAAAACCGGGTGCCGAAGGATATTAAACATTCATCCCAGATATCATGCGGGCTATCATGAGTGTGTATATGTATATGGAATGAGTTGAGAATATATGGATGTGTGAATTTTCGCCTTAGAGATTGAACGGACTTTGACTTCGAAGTTCGACAATGAGCACTCATCTTACATCCTTTTTATTCTATGGAACACCCACAGACACCCTGTTCACGTTCCAAGTTTAATTCATCACTCCGTTTGTCAAGTTAACGAATCTATTTCGTATATATCCTGCCGGCACCATGTGAATGGAAAAGCAAGTTTGAGATATATTCAGGAACGTATTAGGTCATGTAGGTATACTCGAAACAAATATTTGAATAGGTACTATTTTTACTCAAGTTTTCTTCAAAGTAGATAGAAAAATTACCGATTAAATTGTACATATGCATAGGTACCTAAACTTATATTTTTCTGAGTTTGCAGCACGATGTTTTCGGGATTTAAAATTGGTGTTCACATCATACTGTAAAAAACTAATAATTGGTTTTTAGAAATTCATCACTCAAAGTTGGTCGCTATAGCTCATATCGTGTATTTTTATTTCTTTAAATTGAAAATGTCAAACAAAAATTATAAATCTTTTTTTTCACCAGCTTTGCATTTGACTGAAACCACGTTAATTTTCATGGAAGGATTCTATGAAACTGTGTTTGGTGACATTCAAATTTTTAGAGTTTAGAGATTACAGATGGGCGTGGTAGAAGGCCTATTTCTATAATCCAGAATCTTACAGATGTCATGATTTTTGCTTATTTTCATTTCTTTTTCATTTTATTAATAACTATATGTTCTTATTACATTTTAAGATAATATCTTATAAATTAATGCAATATTATTCTTTGGAAATTTGAGTATGTACAATTAAATAAAAAGGAATAAGATACGTACTTTTATATGCATCCAGTTTTCTATCGTCTTTAACTCACTTTGCACATTACAAGCTGTGTCTCACTTGTAGATAATGGCAAGTGTTGTTGCTCGAGTAATACATGTGATGCCAAAGCAGATGTATTTGGTTCGTTATTTGTTACATATTGTTTGTTTTCCCTGTATCTTTTTCTGATTGAACGTTTGGTTTGCCCATAGTATTTTCTATTGCAAACCCCACAAGAGATTTGGTAAATCCCAGCTTTGTCCAATGAAGTTGGTTCGAAAAAACAATTTGCATGTAATGTCTCTGAAAGACTGTTTTTAGACCATTTGAATTATGTTTGTAGCAAAGGTAACAGAAACACGCTTCAATTCAGTTTGTTTGTATATTTTTCTGTTTTGGTCAAACAGTGTTGATTGATTTAAGTTTTTTTGTTTGCGCATTTGTTGTTGATAATTCCTTCGCTATAATTTCGCCAATTTATACTGAATTGGTGCATATGAATCACTAGGCAATTTCAATGTTTTTTTAAACAAAATAAGGTTAGTTTGTTTTCATTTTCAATTTCACAAGTGAAATTGATTTCAGTATATTGTTCATTTAACATCTCCAAAGTTGTGTTCATTTCACTCTTTTAATTACTGCAAATATGTTTATGTGTGAGCATACAAGTATATGTGTGCATTTATTATTATTAATCTATAATCTAAATTAAATTCTAACTATATTCTATTTTTTTTCGGCCCCTTAAAATTTTCAATCACCCCACTGTCTCTCTGTCGACCTTAGCCGATGTTGTTGTTAATAGTTTAGCCAACCCACCTTTGAATCAAAATACTACCAATGTTTTCTTCGTGCCCATAATGTTTTGAAGACAACCCCTAAAGTCACTTCCAGTCAAACGTCATTGTAATCATCATATATACATACATACGTCATCAGTTCATTAGTATGTAATTGGTACGTATTGACTATTGTTTCTATATGGAATATCCATCTCTTATTATAGAGTGTCGTTTATTTAAATCTCGTAAGTCTTAAGTCCACTAATGTAATCGTCCATAACTCTTCTCCATCTTTAAAGTCTGTCTTGTCAGGCCTCCACCCACTTTTAGATGAAAGGTCTAGATACCCAAATTATGCCATGAAAATACAGACAAAGATTTTCTTTCCAAATTTTATTGCCGTTGGCTATTTGCTTTGAAATATTTCTTATCAACTAAAATAAAAAAAAAAAAGAATGAATTTCAAAGTCTTCCTTCGTCACCACATATATGGTGACGACTGGCGAAGGAAGACTTTGAAAAGTACAGTTAAATTTCAACGACTTACTTGAATTCTTCGTATCTCGGGGTCCTGCCGGCAGAACTGTCCAAAATGACGGAATGTTGTGCGATATTCTTCACAAATTTTTCTAGCGCGGTATATTACCATACACTTATACACAGATAAACCCAGTTACACCTTAAAACTTCACTTCACGATATTATTGAAAAAAAATTATTATAATATATAATAATATAATTTTCTATGGAATTCACTCATCATTTTCTTTTTCGTTTTTCGTTTTTCAGAATTTTTACAAAAAAATTAAACTTTACTTAAAAACTATATACTTGTTTTCTTATTTGTCACTTCTTCCTTTTTCACTTTTTAAATCTCCTTCTCTTCACTTCTTCTCTTGTCTTTCTTAAATCTCTTTCTCTTCGCTTCTTCTAGGTCTTAAATTTCATTACCTTTTATTTCTTCTTAATTACTTTCGTTTCAGGTTTCACTTTAGATATTTTACTTTTTCTTTGTAATTCTAACACAATTTGTCTTTATTTTCAACTAAGATGATTCTCGAAAAAAACGCAGCTAATTCCAATATTGCTATTACTTGGCTGTGAACTTTTTTGAAATTGCAATTACAAGCAAAAACTAAAATTAAATGTTGCCTACAACTGTGTAACACGATATGCCTATTAGAAAACTATTTCGGGGTTAAATGTATAGAACTGTAATGGTCGCAAACTCATGGCAGTGATCGAACGAAAATGAGCGAATACAAGAAAAATCATATGGCACGCCCATAATGGTAGATATCTACTTTTTCTTCAGTTTAGTTCACTTTCGTTTTCGGCAGTAAAAGTTATCTGAGCTCAACTCAATTGAAATTGAAATGAAAAAAAATAAAAAAAATAAATAGTTCCTTTCACTTCAATGACAATTCGGAAACCATAACAAATACAAGTAAAAGAATTTGTATATCCATTTCACCCATTATATGGATTTGTGTAAATAAACAATGCTGATCAATAATAGTCAGAACATGTGGATGTCCTAATAATTTTTTTTTATAAATTACGTTTTTATTTACAACTTTTATCGCCAACTAATCTCAATGTGATAGTTACAGGACACGGCCACAGTTATTTTTAGTTCTCTGAGATACCTAATATACCATGTTTCTGAACACGCTTAATTCTAAAAGTCACAATGACGTTTGGTTAAGTTTACCAAAAAAATTTGGTTAATTTTATCCAGCAATATCCTTGGAGAATTTTAACCAAATTGTGTAAATCATTTCTCATACAAAATTTGACAGTTCATTAACCGAAATGGTAAACTTAACCAAATGGTAAACTTATCCAATGTTTTACATCACTGCCTGAATACTTTTAATATTTAAGTTTCTGGTCTGATCTCACTCCTTTTTGCAAAGTTTTGTTTTTTTGAAAGTTCAAAATATCGAAAGATGGAAGTGCTCTATTTAATTGATCGCGATTTTGTGAAAGTGAGAGAATACTACGCCACCTAAATGAAAAACCTCAAATTTTCTATTTTTTTTCTTGGAGTGTCCTTGAAGCCCTAACGCTTTACCAAATTGTATCATTCTACAGCAATCGGAAGTGTCAATTTAATTGACGGATACCACGTTCCCTCCTCCTGTGTGAAATTACAAGATTCTGCGATTTTGATGGTCTGTCGTTCTTTGCAATTTTTGAGGTCTTATGTCTCAGGAACCACTTACCTATGTTAAGGTGAGGCTCCTGTGCTTGGTCAGCCTTGCAAATATTCAGAATTTGAAGTTTCTGACTTTATTGGTACTGAATTTATAGGGGACTGAGGAGTCGAAAATCGCCCGAGTTTGTTGCTGTAAAAAGTGCGAGAACTTGACTGGACACTACCGTGCCGTTTGAAAAATAAGTTTGATAGCTCTAAACACTAAAGATTTTCTATAATTTCCAAAATAATAGTACATACTACTATGAATGATTCTGAGAAAACTGGATGTGAATTATAAGAAAAAAAAAAAAAACTTTTGTGAACATTCTTTCTAAACTTGTTTCATTCACTTCAATTGCTTTATTCTTGATATAATGCTTAGATATTGAAACAGACATTGTGTTAAGGATCAAAATCAATCTTAGCATTTATACAACAACATTATGTATAGGAGCGCCTCTTCACCCAAATCCATCCCTGTCAATATGGTAGGTATATGGATATTTGGATTTTGGATGGAAATGTCTGTCAATATGTCGACATTTCTTCTTCTCGCTCTTTTTCTGAATTTCACCCAACGACGACTATTTTTTGTGTCGAGAGAGATGTGATATGACGAAGGATTTATTACCAAACCCCAAGTCGAGGAGCAAACGACTGACTATATACGAATACGACGACGCGGCTGCTGGACACTTAAATAATTGATTCTTTGTCATTTGAAAAATTTGAATTTTTCAAATGTCGTTAGGCCGATGTGTTTGTACTTCTGCCATCCCTATATATTGCCTTCTTGCTGTACCCTTTTAGCTATATATAAGCTTCCTCCTGTTGGTGCATGCAAAATTAATTGAATTGAATATTTTTGTTCGAAGAACTGAACCATTAAAAAAGCCAGCCCGACGTCGGTGAATATGGTTGCATCAGAAATGGGGTGTTCCATTGTATGATGGTATATCTGAGGTAAAAATTTCCGGAAATTGCCCCGAGTTCCTATGCCTTATGATGATTATGATGATGAAACTCCCTGTATTCGACTTGGATGAACTTCTGGAGTAACTATGCTAAAGTTAATAATTTAAGTGACTCGTTGATGAGAAGCCACTATACATTTCGGGGGAGTGGAGATATATACCTTTTTTCATTCATTTTGTTCAGGAGGGTCGTATAGTCGGTGTCGGAGTTGGAGAGCAGATGGGATGCAGATTCAGATCCAGCATCAGCAGCTTCCGTTTTGGTGAATGAAATAATTAAAATTTCAGCACATGAGTGCTGCTCTGCACTCGTATATCATTTAATCATCTGGTAAATGAGAAAATTTTGCACTCAAACAAAAATGATTAAGCATCACGAGGGAGCTTGAACTGGAGCATGGGTTAATGGGAGTAGAGCGCAGGGGGATGGGATGAATTCATAATACAACATCTACTCTTCTTATTCAACATCTCATTTGAATGTGTGTTTAATTGGCCTGCTGTGGATTGAATGACTAATGTGGGATGCCATATGTGTTTGTGGTGTTTGAATAATATGCATTCCGGAATGTTTCAATTGAATTTATATCAGACTCAAGTGGAAGGCCAACACTATTTAGTCCTTGTCTTCTTTGGGAATTGTTTTTTAAGTGGTAAAATGTGAGTACATATATGTATAGTTATTGCACTTGTTTTTGAGATAACTCCATATATACATAAATATATATCCCCTTACAGATGATGGTGAAAATTTGATACTATTAGTTTATGTCAACATTTTTGGAGTGCGTTTTTGTTTATAGGTACTTCACATTAACCCCTTGGCTTCAATTACTTAAGAATTATAAAAAAAAAATAAACAAGTAATTTGTTTGTGAATTGAGCCTTAGTCAAAGTTCTTACACTGAGAAAAAACACTTTAAACTCCTGCAGTCGTATATTTATTAGATTTTTGTCTATTGTCTAACTATTTTCAAATTGGTTGAAATATGCTTTAATTAATAAAAATAAATATCACATTATTCACGGTTAAGACAATCTACTCTTGTGTCTAAGTTAGGCGGCTATAAGACAACAATAAACAAGGTTATTGAACACATTTTACAAAGACAACGTTTAAAAATAAGACCATTGAACTTTAAAATTAAAAGTTAATATGCATGAAAGACAACCACATTAAAACAAACGTATTCAATTTGGAAGTTAGAATTTAATTTTTTTTTAACTTCAATGCAAATAACTTTGAATTTCAAAGTGAAACCGTTTAAACTTAAGGCTTCTCCATTTTAAGTTGCAAAGAAAAGTTTTACTTTTAAAATCAAAGAAAACATTTAAAATTTAATGACTAACGCTTTAAAAAAATGAAAGATGTTTGTATTGAGACTAAAAGGAATACTTTTGATTTGAAAATTATATTTTTAGTAGTCATTTTAAAGCATTCAATGTAAAATTTTAAGATTTCTTAATTTTAATTTTAAACAAATTTTAAATTACTAACTTTAAAAATCAGACACTTTTAAAATCCATTTGAAAACGTTCACTATAAAATTTAAAGTGTATTTAAAGCTAATATTTCAAATTTCTAATTTGTCATTTCACAAAAATTTGCTGAAACATATACTTTTTTTTTGTCATTTAAGCTATTGTTACATGCCTATATCGTCATAAGCTGCAAGGCAGAATTTCACTTAACATCCACAAAAATTGGCGTTTCGTCGCGTCGATCTGTCAAAATGCTTTTACTCTAAAATCAAAGTGTTAACTATCAAATTACGATGTTAAACGACATTTGAATTAAATTAATAATTAAAAGCAAACACTTAAAAACTGACTGTTGGAATTTTCAATTCAATGGTTATTATATTTGAATGTCAAATTTAAATGAACGCTTTCAGATTAAATATAATTTTTTTAAGTTAAAGATATCCTTTTAATTTTAAATCTTCAAATTAAAAAAAAAAATATGTGTTTTCATATTTTATTCGAAATTGTTTCCTACATATAAAATGCAATTTCTATTAATTTTAATGCTAAACGTTTTAAAATGAAAACGTTTGCTTTTATCTTTGTCAATTTTCTTGAAACACTTTAGATTTGCACAATTAAAATTAAAAAATGTGAACTATTGATTCCAAAATGCACTTTTCCCCTCAGTGTATAAGCACTTGGCACCATCAGAATTTATATATCAACTTGAATTTTATCCAGGAATAATAATATAAGAGTTGCAAATTTGGGTGGAATAAGAAATAAAGAAGACGACTAGGTCGCATAAACTTTACACTCATGTATATACTCACACTGTAGTTTTAAGTTCTATATTTTTATTGCATAAAAATCAACATCATTAGAAATAAATTGATTAAATAACTTATTAAATTCTTTTCACACCAAAGCGACATGCACCATCTAATTACTTTAATAAAATCTTAATTTATACGAAATTTTTAAAATCGTTTTAGCGGTTTTAAGTTGGGTCAAAACAAAACTTGCTCTTATGTGCGATCACACTGTGTTTTTAAAGTTTTAATATCTCAAAAACTATATTTTATCTTATAAAAGAAATAAATTAGTTATGGGAGCCTATATTGTATACCACCTGCTTAAAACGTAGTTAAGTTTAAGGTTGTATTGTGCGAGTAGGTACATTTATTTATGAACAATATAGCACCGTGTTGCAAATATGCATATGGAACTTACAGTTTAGACTAAAAAATTGTAAAAAAAAATATGAAATTAGACATAAATTGATTAAACAACCTCTAAAATTGTTTTGACAGCAATGCGATATACAGCATCCGATTTCTTAAGAAAATATCTATTTATGAAAAAAAAAAAATTGAAAATCGTTGGAGCGGTTTTTTTTTAATAGTTTTTTATATATAAAATTTTGAAAAAATTAAAAAAAAATGGTACGCAATTTTTTAGCCTTTATTGTTGTGGAATTAAAAAATTAATAAAAAAAATATCATCCCCCCATTTCCGAAATATGTAATTTTCAAAAAATAATTTTATATTCTTCGAACTAAAAGACTTGTAAGACCATGGCTTCAGTGTAATTGGACTGTATACATAGGTGCCCTTTCAAGACTTTGTATACATAGGTGCCCTTTGTAACCTTTTCATTGTCTCGTGGCTGTGTCAAAACAGTGCGAACTTGGGTTTTATATAAACGTTAAAAAACTACGAACGTATCAATGCGTCATTTTCAAGTACAGCCTTAAATAAATGTTGCCAGCATTTATATTATTTTACCAAAAAAGCAGTAATTCTCCCTTTTTGATGATATTGTTGACGTCGAAACGAAAACAAGGAAACATTAGGCGTGTTTTTTTGCAAGTCCGGGGGGAATTGGTTGAAAAAAACGACAGCGGGGATTAGCGACGCCATGACAGTAAAAAACATGGAGTTTTCATACAAACTATCGATAACATGTATGCAATTCATGCCGGTAACACAGTTTTTCGGTGCGCTTAAGTTAAGCCCCGAGAATTCTCCGGGATTAGTTGTTTTTGCATTTAACATGTTAATTGTTTAGCACCGACGTCGTTTTTTTTCATCCAATTCCCCCCGGGCTTGCAAAAAAACACGGCTATTCTAACGAAAGATAGTTATTTAGATAGCTCCAAATGATATGTTCCTTCAAAGGATGAAATTAGATTTACTGCGAAAGAGAAGCAATAAAAAGGAAATATCTACTTTAATTATTACATATTTAATAAAGTTTCATTGAATATTGACCTTAAATTGGAATAAATTGAAAGAAAATAAAATTTCATCAAATACTTGAAAACGATTCATATTAATTTTTGTTTCTATCTTTGACGTCAAGTCGGGTCGGAGGTAATATTTTCCATTATGATCATTGATCAGGTCTAATAGGTACTAAAAAAGGAGGGTAGGTATATGCGTTACAAAAAAAACATATATAATATGGTATTTTAAATAAATAGACCCTGAAGCTTTTTTTAGTCTTTAGTGAGAACAATATGCCTGTTTTGTTTTGCATAATACTGATACCTATATCTGGTTGATTTTGGGACAACTGCAACCGAATATCTGGAATATAGACGGGATCTATATTTTGTTTTGGTTCTAACGAAGGCTTTGTCTGACAAAATTTTGAATTCAACATACACCAGAATTCTGACAAAGACTTCTTCGTTCCAAAATTTTCCTCTATCGAAAAATCTGATATCAAATCAACTCAGTCTCAAATTGCAAATATTTCAGAGAATGTGGCTTTTCCAAAGCGGCAGAGTGTACTGATATCCGCTCAACTCACAGTTGTACGACCGATTGTATCGTATAGAGACCGCTTTAGACTTTACAAATATAACAATTTATATGAAAACGAAGTTTAAAAAAAATATACCGTATCTTTTACACGCAACAGTTTTTGCGTGATCCGCGCAAAGTATAGGTGAATTTGATTTGGAATGCACATTTTTTCGATGTCGTTGCCAGTAAATTTAAATTTAAATGTTTATAACTTTTGCCATATTATTTAAATAAAATCATTAATCATAATATCATAATATGTGAAAAATATGATCTTTGAATATTTTTTGTAATTAAATTTGACGTCATATTTTATATACAGGGTGTCCCAAAATCACCACCTCAGAAGAAAATCATGAGTTCCATGAGGTAATTTTCACGTTTGTGCTTCGTTTTCGACTTAATATAACGGTTTTAATGATTTTTTTCTGTTTTTCCTTTGACTGGCTCTAAACTTTGCCAAACTACAACCGATTTTTAAATTTTTTTAATTTAAATAAAAACATTTAGAAATTTTTATGTGCCATAATACTTTTTTCTGGGCGGATAACGGTTAACCCGCGATTTAGTATCAAATACTTTTTTTAAGCATTTTATGGATGTTTTTTTGACTTCGATATGATTTTTTTCTAAAAAACACGTTATTAAATATTTTTTTTTTTTTTATTATGAAAGTCCAATATGTGTTCTTAAAAATACTTAACATTTTTTAACTTAAAATACATTTAAAATTATTAAAAAAAAAAATAAATAAATAAATAAAGGAAAATCAAGAAAGTATGAATGATGAAAACGAATAAAAAACTATGGTGAGCTTTGAATGTTAGGAAGGATAAAGTAAGAGTAAGACCGTTAAATGTTTTTTATTCATTTTGATTCGTTTTTATTCAAATATTCATATTTTTTCGATTTTCCTTTATTTTTAATTTCTTTAATAATTTAATATGTATTTTTATGTAAAAAATGTTAAGTATTTTTAAGAACAAGCTTCGAAAACGAGAAAATTACCTCTTAGTTGCAACTTGCCCATTGGTCCTTCATCAATAACTTTTAAAAAATCGAACAAGTTTAGCTTGGTCATGTGTAAGATTTTTTCTCAATAGAACCACCAGTTCATTTTCCGCGCCATCACACTTAGCATAATTTCGTAAAACCATAAAAATTGTTCCTACTTCCGAATTCTTTTTCAACAACAACAATGTTGTTGTTGTTCAGAAATTCAATAAAACCTACATATTTACCAAATTAAGCGTTTTTAACATTACCTACCAATGCTCCATTATACCGCAATAGATATTTGTATCTTATAACAACATTCAATAGCTGATCAGAGTCCATATAAGCGTACTCTTCTGTTATAAACCATCCATCTTTTCTTAAATAAATTATGTTGGCTTCTTCGTTTTTGAAATGCCCCAAAATTCGAATCTTAGACTTCAAGCAAAGACGGCATTTTTCATTTGTCCCCAAAGCATTTCCGTCTTCGTCAACGATTTTTGCAATAAATCCATTTTCTAGAATTCCTCCGTTTACCGATTTACCGGATACTTCTTCATCGGAAGCTATTTTTCCATGTAACTCTGTCATTGCATAGCAGCTGATGATTTTACAATTTGGAATAGTTTTTGCTGAGTATTCGACCGTTTTCAAATGATTCAGCTTAGAAGAGTTATTAGATTTAAATTTTAAACACATATTTTTATTTATTTCTTCTTAGTTCATTCAATTCAATAATTCGGAAACATACGAGTACTAAATATTTCATTTATGTGGTTAGTTCAATAAAACTATTCAGAAATTTAATTGTTTATTTTTTAACAAATTAATTTTAAATTTTTAAATAATTCACCGACTCCACAGCAGCCATTTCTTTTAATGCTGTTCGATTAACTTTTGAATAATTGCACATTGGAACTTTATCAACAATTTTTAAAAATCGAACAAACTTAGCTTGCTCACTTGTGAGGTTTTCTCTCAATAAAGCTAGTAGATCATCTTCAATGTTATCACTTTTAGCCTCATTTCTCAAGACAAAAAGAGTTCCTATTTCCGAATCTGCTTTCTCTGGATCTGGATATCCAACGAGAGCAGATATTAATACATTCGGGTGATAATTGACGATGTTTTCAATTTCAGTAGGAACAACCTTTAAAGAAAAAGAAGAAGTTAGCAAATATAGCCAAATATAAAGCATTTTCAATACTTACAAAATCTCCATTATATCGAAGAAGATACTTGTATCTTATTACAACGTTCAGTAAATGATCAGAATCCATATAACCGTATTCTTCAGTTGTGAACCATCCGTCTCCCTTCAAATGCTCCTTGTTTGCTTCGTCATTTTTAAAGTACCCAATAAATGGAACTTTAGACTTCAAACACAATCGACCCTTTTCATTCAGACCCAAATTATTTCCGTCTTTGTCTATGACTTTCAAAATGTATTCATTTGCTAAAATGCCTCCGTTAACGATTCTTTCAGACACTTTCACTTCTTCGTTAGATGCAATGATTCCATGCAATTCGGTCATGCCATAACAAGTGATTATCTTACATTTCGGTATAATTTCCGCCGCATATTCAATCAGTGAGTCGGTAACAACTTCTCCACCCAGCAAAATTTTTCGCAAATGACAAAGCTTTGAAGAGTTATTCGATTTGTCGACGTTTTGAAGTGTGTGAAGAAGAAGTATTGAAACCGTAGAGAAATGAGTGACTTTATTACTGTGAAGTAATTCATACTCATAAGCATCGTGAAAGTCTTTTTCACATCTTGACGTGTATATGCGTTTTACGTCAAAAAAAACCGGTTGCATCATCACCTGTACTTGACACATCCAACGAAGATCCGACAACACGCAAACTATACTTTTGGGCTCCATATGCCACCATTTGTTGTAAACTCCTAGCAACACCATGGAATGAGATTGCATAGCGATTTTTGGCCTTCCTGTGGAACCAGAAGTAAAAGGTAGAAGTGCAGGTAGTTCATTTGGATCTCCAATATCAGGAGGTTGGAAGTTCTCAGTATCATTTGTGGGCTTAAAGAGAACTTCGTCAACTGATTCAGTTTCTGAGTCTAAACTTAGAACATGTTTTAGGTCTGAAAGCTTCAGTTTCCCAAGGGCTAGAAAAACATCAGTTTTGAATTCTTCTTCATAAAGAATAACAGTTGGATCCAATTTTTCAAAGTAGTACTTGATGTCATCTGAAAGATTTGAGTTGTTATTTTGAATTGTCTTCAAACCAAAAACTATCTTACCTCCTTTTAAATCTAAGTAAAAAAAATTTATAGGTGCTCCGATAGTGTATAAGGCAAAAGTAATTGGTGTAATTTTTAGATTCGATTTCGAAAACACAATGACAATGTCGCCCTTCTTCACACCGAGTCGCATTAAATTCTGTGCAACTGTAATTGTCTGATGACGAATTTCTCCAGCTGTAAGTGATTTTCCGGATTCATGTTCAACTTCTAAAACTTTTTTCGGGTTGATTTCTTTCAACTTTTCCAGTATCGCTTTTCCTATGCTAACGTTAGGATAGTTAAGTTCAAGGGATGAAGCACGCCATATTTGTTCAGACTCAATGTATTCATTTGCCATTTAAGTTGTTTTTTAAAAACAATGTCTGCTTGAGTGTGAGGAAAAAAAATGTTTAGAAAAATTACTTCAATTTTTATTTCGAATTTTTATCAGTAGCTCTTAGCTGAGAGTTCAAAAATATGCCAAGATTTCAAAAAAATCAATTTGCGGTTTTCTTATAACATTACAGCTGACAGCAATATAAACAAAGTTATAAAATGTCATTTGTTTCGAACATGGACGTATATATGTATGTATATTGACTGTTAGTCTAATGTCAGTTTCATACAACAATTGTCAAAAAATGTCGCCAAAATAAGAGATCGCGATGCTTAGCTCTTCGCACGCGACTTCAGGGAACAAATTGAACTTTAAACATTTTGACATAGAAGCTCGCGACATCTGTTTTTAAAAATTCAAAAAGTCGTATTTACCAATAAACCAAAACTGACATTTTTAAATTTCCTGCATAAAAATGTGCGAAATCTATGGTATTTTGCCTCTTATTCCTTTTTTTTTTCAGTGTTTGAAGGTTGGATATTCAAAATGAAACAATTGATGATGAAGAAATTGGAAAATAAAATTTCAACAAGAATCCCAAAAAAAATGTAAAATTGCATTTGCATTTTGTTTAAATTATCCAGAATAATATTCGTTTGTAGAAAGTTCAAGCAACATAAAACCGAAGAACTAGGACCGCCTGCCCTCAGAGAGAAGCCAATTGAAAATAAAGGTTAAGCAGTTGTTTCTGATCTATTTTTTATAGATCAACAATTGGCCACAGCGCACTTCGTCGTAATTTCAACTATGCTTCTCAAGTAAAAGAACAAGCAAAAAAGCCATTGGTCACGTTCGAGTAAAATTTAAAAGCAATCCGCATTGATTGGTGTTGTTGCAATAGTAAAGGAAAAAACAGCTGATGAACAAACAAGCTGTTTTCCAAAATAAATCTGAAAGGTATCCTAAAATTTTTCGGATTTTTGTGGTAATGGATTAAACACGTGGGATTTCTATTTTGTGGTTTTAGTTTTTAATAGATTTTGATTTTTACCAAAAAAAATAAAATATGAAATATATAGAAAATACAAAATAAATATAAAATACCATATCCATATCCGATGCAAAACGATCTCATATACCGCGACCATTTTTTTTTCATTCTGTACAAATGTCAAAATGGAGGTTTCATTTTTGTCCGCTAGTTGCAGTGAGGAGGGCTAGTGTCGCCAAAAATGACCGAGGCTAAAATGGAACCAACCTGAGTTTGGCAACTAGCAGTCGATATAATAGGTCCGTTCGCGTACGCACCAGAAACTACCATTTTCCACCAGATTTAGTCCGAAGGCGTTCGCGTAAGCAAATTTTGGGTAGTTCTAAGAAGAGAGCGCTCATGAGAGAGAAAATAATTTCCCCTTCTTGCCAGTTTTTGCCCAAGAAATTTCTTCGGGCAGAAACTGGTAAGTGTTGCGTTGTGTCAGAAGCCAGTTTGAAAGGGGAGCGTATCGGAATCCCGGTTTTTAAAATCCCGTTTTTCGAAAATCGCGAAAAAAAAGTTTTAAAATCCCGTCTACTAAAATACTTTTTTTTTTTAAATCCCGTCTTCTAAAATCCCGCTTATTCATAATCCCAATGTATTAAAATCCGGCTTTTTGAAATCTCGCCAAATACCGCCAATCCCGTTTTTCGCAATTCATTTATGTATATTAAACTTGGTTCATTATGAACGCATTCCCATTCTTTTTGGAACTAACTCCCAACTACCAAAATGATAAAAAGAAATTTTGCATACATCCCAACCTCGCACCTACCCCAAATCCTATAGTGTGCCCAGCAGGGAGGTTGCAGAGGGGCAGCATGCCCCCCATACATACCTCACTGTTTATTAAAATCGTTGGAACTTATATTTCATACTGAACTAAGTCCCAAATGAACTAACTTCCAAATTTATGAACTAAGTCCCAACGAAATTTTGGTGGGAGTTAAAATAAGTAGTTTTAGTTGCAAAAGCGGGATAATAAGAAACGGGATTATAAAAAACTGGATTATAATAGATAGGATTAGATATAGAAAGCGGGATCTTGAAAAAGCGGGATATCGAACCCAACCCGTTTGAAAGACAAAGAACAACAAAAAAATTACCAAATGGCTGTTGTTCAGCCCCCTTTCACACGAGGAAACAAGTTGTTGGAGATTTTTTTACGTTTTCTTTTAATTTTCAATTCCCACCAATCGTAGACCGTTCAAACCTCTTACTTGGTGCCCTTCTCACCCAAAAACTGAAAGTTACTGGAAACTCAGTTTCTTCGTGTGAAAGGGGACTTTTTTTTTTTATCTTCGTAGAAGTGAAGTTTTTAATTCGTTCATTTACAAAAATGATTTATTTTAATAAAAAAAGTGACTTTTTGATAAAAATAAAATTAATAAATTATGTAAGAAACTTTGTTTGTGAAGTGTACTTTTATTCAGTGTTTTGGATGTGTAAACATCTATATTGGCAGTAGGGTGAAAAAAACGTACCGTATCTTGTGATCGTGATTGTGATTCACGTTACGTTACGTATGTTTGAACATCTTAACCTTGAGTCCCGGCACTCACACTTTTTTTTTTAATTATGTCTAATGTAGTTATGATTTCTTCATAGAATTCGGGATTAATAAACAAAAATTACGTGATGTAATTTATTTTCCATTTGCAAATATTTACAATGTTAATTTTAATTTGTTCATCATCAAATTTAATAAAGAATATGAAATTATAATACAAATTTCAATATTGTCGCTTTGTTTACTTTTTTGCTTTTGTTTACTTTTCGTTGTCGTTTAAAAACTGGCAATTGGTTTAAGGCGTTTGTGTATTTTCGGACAGTTTCGCTTCTCTTTGAGTGAATTTCACCCCCACTCCTCCAAATTTGACAGTTTGCTGGATTTAGTCCGAGAAGTAGGTACACGAACAAACATAATGGGTGTGTTTCTTTATTTATTCCGAATATTCGGAATATCTGGAACACCACTTTTGCGTTTCTTTATTCACTAAAATATTCCGGATAAACTTTTTTGTTGTTTCTTTATTCCTTCCAGAATAATTGGAATGCATTCTTTTTGTTCCCACTCAATAGGTAGTGTAAATGAAATATTCTCTAGTTTGACAGATACATTTAATTTATTTTCACTGTAAACAACTACTGTTGTCTTGTCTGCTGTCTGCCATTGATGAAAATCAATTAAAACAAATAGAAATGGCAAAATATTTGTGATTATTATTTTTGCGTGCGCGAAAAATTAATTTTCGATTTATTAAACTAAAATTTGTGTAGGTAATTTGTTATCATTATCGGTAGGTAATTCTGCTGCGTTTCGCCTTTTGTAAATTCGCGTGTTTTGTAGTAAAAACGTGCGTAGTAAATGAACAATATTTGTAGAAAATATATAGGAAATCAACTCAGTGAAATATTTTTTTTTTCTATTTTAAGATGCAAATTCTTTGGTCTACTGGAGATATAAAATGCCTCAAAGGTCATCAAGCCCATCAAGACAAATTTGATAAAACACAAAAACTATACAAATTATTTTGTTTGACATGAAAGTAAACAGCTGATAGTTGGATATTCTTTCCCTTAAAATGTGTTTCTTTATTTATTCCATTCTGGATATTCTGGTTAGATATTTTGTCTCTTCTGTCTTTTTTATTCTTTATCCGGAAAAAATAAAGAAACACACCCAATATAATACGTCCATGGTATCGAATATCTCGAGGGCAAAAAATGCTATCGACTTCGGCTCATTTTCTACACATAATGACGCAATGAAGAATTGATATGTCAATAAAAAAAAATGACAAAAATTGTTGAAAAATATGTTTCGGCTCGAATATCAAATATGAATTCTACACACATAGAAGTATGTACGCATTGTACATACATAGTCAACAACTCATAATATAATAGGCATGTTCAGGAAAATAAGGTCTCAGCAATCTCAGTTACCTGAACAGGATTCCTCAGTAAAATTTCTCAGCTTTGCTGTCCAAACTCAGGAAAAAAAAATCTTGTATTCGCTTGCTCACTTTTTGATTCAGAAAAATCTCTGAAATCTCATTTTTCTGAATGCGCCAACTTTTTTGTATAAACATTAAATTGATATTTTATTAAAAGCAACAAAGCTGTTAAAATAAAAACTACTAAAACAAAATTTGTTCGAATCGAATATATCGAGAGCGAATAGATAAAAACTACACTATCACCTATTGAACATTTGTTAAAGTCTTAGGCCCAATTCACATAGAACTGGGGCCGAATTACGGCATCAGTGACTGAACGACACGTGAGCGAAATTTCATACAAAATATCGATAATATTCGATATTTTGTATGAAATTTCCCTCACGTGTCGTTCAGTCACTGATGCCGTAATTTGGCCCCTGGCTTATGGTTTTGTTGTGGTTCTGGCTTTGTTCAACATATGTCACTTTGTGTAATTTGCATGTTCTCTTATGGGACAATACACACACATATGAAGAGGCGAGGCACACATATGGTGTGCCCTGTCATTGCCACGCCTTATTGAAAACTCTAGTGGCCTACGTAAACGTCACGCCACAATGAAACTCATTCATATGTCAAAGTTCAAACCAAATCAAACCAAAAGAAAATGAGCATGAGGGATGACTATGAATTTAATATTGAATTCTGGGATGAGATCCAGATTTAAGAAAATTTGTATAATTATACAGGAGGGCAGATTACTGCGTGCAAGACCAAACATGGCAGAAAATAGCCCAAAAATTCAATGCGAACGGTAGGTAGTTTTTAATTTCATTTATTTGTATTCCTTATAAACTTGTATTCCTTATAAACCACAAACCGCTGAGCATTTAGTAGCCATTGAATTATGAAGCTGATGCACTTGATTATTCTTATTTCAGATCGATTTAGTTACAAAAAGTCAAGTCGAGGAACAACATGAGATAATAGTAAAGTTCGTGCAGTAAACCGTTGCTGAAGTGAGCATTGCTCCAATGTGTTGTGCAAGTCAAAAAGAGATTATTCATGTCCATTCACTGTCACTTCTGTGTGAATTGAGTTCATCGAACCCACTCCACGTCCATTGAAGACCTTAACCACATCGCGCCTTAGAAGACCTTGAATTGGCGATTTTCTTATATAAAACTAAAATCTGGTCGCTATAGTTTCGAAGAGGGTATCAATGGGAAGTCCCCGTACCCCATTGTACGCTGTTTGAAGTATGTAATTAAATAATTATAGCCGATTATTTGTGGATGTCACAGAAATAATTGCACGTACCCATATCAATGCAGACATTCTATACCACCATGAAAATGTTTTCTATGAATTAATTCAGTTTTTTTGTTTATTATACAGCCCTATTCTGCTATTCATCGGGGGGAATTTTTCTATAATTTTCACTCATCACTATTCTGCTATTCATTCGAAGTGAATCTGTATTAAAGTCGGTAACGTCGGTAATACTGCGCGGTATTCTGCTATTCACGTATGAACGCATTCATTCTATACAATTCAAATCCGCATATGAAATGTAGCGGATTTTTCATTGAATGGGTCGTCTGTCTGGTTGGTTGTTAGTAACATGTAAGTAAAAACTAATTTATTGTGATTAATTTAGAAAATTTGTTTGTAAATAATAGATTATTAACATTTTTAGGGGTAGAACGACAAACAAACACCAATTTACGGCAATAATTTCTGCAATGAATTTTGAAATTGAATCATTTCGCTGCGGCGGTGGAAGATTCGATTCAACAATCTCCAATACATACAGAAATGCTCTTTTATTTAACCGAAAGTTTTTGGTAAACCTATGATTTTGAAATAATTGGTTTATAATTACATATTTCAAAATGAAAATAAATGAACTTACGTTTCGTCCGGCAGTTCCAAAATTTTTTTTTTCGATTTTCTAACATTTCTCCGTAGCTCTCTGTTCGATGATTCTCTTATTCCTCTGTTTACAATTGGAAAAAAAGTCCAATACTGTCCATTTCCAAATTTAATTACGAAGATGAATCAAATTAAAAATTAAAATCAAAACAATTTATCCAAGATTTTGACATGAACAGCTGTTTCCGTGAATGTCAAATTGGTTTGGGATAATGAAGTTCACCCGATGGATAGCAGAATGCAAAGGCAGTGTGAAAGGGAAACGAATGGGTGAATCGAATATACGATCCACGTGAATAGCAGAATAGGGCTGATAATAGGCGTGTTTTTTTGCAAGCCCAGGGGGAATTGGTTGAAAAAAACGACAGCGGGGATTAGCGACGCCATGACAGTAAAAAACATGGAGTTTTCATACAAACTATCGATAACATGTATGTAATTCATGCCGGTAACACAGTTTTTCTGTACGCTTAAGTTAAACCCCGAGAATTCCCTGGGATTAGTTGTTGTTGCATTTAACATGTTAATTGTTTAGCACCGACGTCGTTTTTTTCATCCAATTCCCCCCGGGCTTGCAAAAAAACACGGCTAATGTGAGAAATAGATACGTAGGAAGCATAACAGTTAACAGGTGAAATTATATTATATGAAGATTATATTATATATATGTATATAGCAATATTTTTAAGGATTGCAAATAATCGGGGGCAAATCGATTTTAACCGGTTCAACTTGAAATTGGATAATTTAATTTAATTCAGTCGTTTGGAAAGTACATTTAACGATAAACTGAAGGAATGGTAATCTTGGTGGTGGCGGAATTTTTTAATTTTTTGCTTTATCGTTTATTTGGGTGATCGGTAGTGCAACCATAAATTTTTATTATTTGTTTCAATAAATGGATATAGAATTTTTCTTTATGATATTATTTTTGTTTTGAGGATTTATGTAGGTACGTCTGCGAAGTTGGCATGACAATTTGCATCTAGACTAACGGGACCACAACAGAATCTGCAGTTTTTTTTTGCATTTCTATTCCCGATTTGGCAGTTCATCAAAAAGGGTGTTAGCCCTTGTATTGCTAACTTCACTGTGAAGTTTTTTTTCCTTACATGGAGTTTTTTCAACAACCAGACAAGCCATCCCTTGGAAATAAAGCTACAAATTTGCAGTTCAAGACAAAAATTTACCAGAATTTAGCATTCTACGTTTTGCACGCATTTGCGTTCGCATGAAATTTAAAGATATATATAATTCAATGGCATAATTACAAAACAGTTGAATCCCAAATAAAAAAAAGCCAAACAATAATATGGCAAATAAAAAATTGTCGAACTTAAAAAATCCAATCCAACAAAAAATTGAAAAATTCGAAAGGATAATTTGTCATTTGTATTTTGCAAAACGTAGAATGCGCGAACTAATAAAATCCTAAACAAAAAAAAATCGAACTGAAAAACGGCGAACTGAACCCTAGCGAATTGGTGTGGTAGACAATTCTTGCGAAACATTGCAAATCACATTGCGGATTATGGGATGGAGATTTCTAATTTTTGCCATCTCAATTTGTGTTCGTTCCCTGAGAGTCTGTTCCCACAACTTCACCGACAATGACTGTCAAAAAGACGAAATACGAAAGGACCGAAAAAGACGAAGTTACACGACTCGTTTTTTCAGTCGTTTCTTCTTTTTGACAGCTTGTAGAAATGTATCCTTTCGTTACTTCATTCCCCCTACATTTCTACACCCCTCACCCAAGTGGTCAGAAAGACGAAAGACGAAACGACTGAAAAAAGACTCGTGTAATCAGCTTCTTTGTATGAAAACTCATCGTTTTTTCTGTGATGGCGTTGCTAATCCCCGTTGTCGTTTTTTTCAACCAATTGCCCCTACGATTGCAAAAAACACACCTTTTTTCAAAGGGCAGGGTAGTGCCCAGCCAAGTTCTGGCACTACACCCTTTTTACAGGAACAAACTCAGGCGATTTTCGACCCTCTCTAACTTCAGTACCAATAAAGTCAGAAACTTCAAATTCGGAATATTTGGTTGTCTAGCCAAGCACAAGCACCACACTGAATTTCAACTCCTTAGCTTGGGTGGTTCCTGAGATATAAGACGTCTAAAATCGCGAAAACTGGCTGACTGACTCACTCACTCACTCACTGACAGATCATGAAAATTATGGAGCACTTCCCGACACCGCAGAATCTTGTTATTTCGAACAACGTTAGGTCTTATGGTGCATACAAAGGAAAAAATCGTAAATGTGAGGTTTTCCATTCAGGGGGCGTGGTATCCGCCCACTTTCCCGGAATTGTGATCAATTATATGGACCACTTCCGATTGTTGTAAAATTATGAAATTTGGTAGAGCGATAGGGCTTGAAATGCATAAAAAAAAAGAATATTTGAGGTTTTCCATTCAGGGGGCGTAGTATCCGCCCACTTCTTTCACAGAATTTTTATCAATTATATAAAGCACTTCTGATTGTTGTAGAATGATATTAGTAGGTATCTATTTATTATTTAATGACTACAGGCTAAAATTTGGGGGTTCACCGTTCACTTGGCAAATTTTCTTTTAATTACTCACAATTCAAAACTTTTTGAAAACTTGACAATGTGAACCCCCAAATTTCAGCCAGTACCTAATCATTAAATAATTAAATTTTTTTCCTTTAATGAGGCATTGTGTAGGCCTATCGCTTACAATTGTTTTTATTTTAAATTGAGCACTTCCGATTATTTCAGAATTGTGAACTTTGTTTCTAGGAATGTAAATCTAAAGATTTCAGAGCTGTTGTGGAAACCACTGTCCCAGGGCAGTTCACGAATCACGACCCTTGAAAAGATCTCCAATTTCGGAGAAAACAAAAACCCCCGTTGCATTGGAGCTACCCGACTTTAATGAGCTAGCACACAAACTCGATTTTCTCCTGGGGAATGAAACAAAAAGGAATAGGAATGTTTAAAAAAGCACATATTATTGAATTTTGTATTTTAAATTTACTATTTCACCATTAAAATTGTTTGGTATTGTGTTTAATTTAATCAAACTACCGATTAGCTCTAACTCAAGAAAAAGATGAAAAACACAAATCTACGGAACACCTCAAAAATATTTAAATTTACCAACAAAAATTAATTAAAATAAGATTCTTACCAAAATCTTTGGAGTTCTTTTCACGACACCGTCTAAACAGTTTTATTCTTTGGCGCTTTAAATACTTTATAATTTATATAACTTTTATACTAATTTTTTGTATAACCCAAAAAAACAATCGTGTCCATATCTTTTGTTGATTCTTATGTAAATATTGTCTGAAAAGAATTAAATTTTTAAATTATATTAAATCCAGTAAAAAGATAAATGTGTCGCCAGTTTTCTTTTTAATCTAATCTTTGAATGGCCAAACACATTTTGGTCTTAAAACTCAATTATGTTAACAAATAAAAAGTCTTTAGCGAAAAAATATAATTATTAGGTACAGTAATTTAAGCACTAAATCTCATAGGAAACCGAACCACGGAATCTAAATGAATTATGTATCTATAATATAAAACTTGTTATTGGGTAGAGTTTCTATGCTTTATTTTGTCTACTTTTTGTTTATTATTTTGAAAAAATAATGATCTTATAGTTGTAAACAAAGTATGTAGGTAATAGGCATGCCATTTTGAAGAATTTACAAACTTAAATTCACAAACAAAATCATTAACCCTCATTTAAAATATGGAATTTTCAAAAATAAAAATTTGAGTTTTGTTTGGAAACCAAAAATAATATATTAAAATCGGTGTAGATTCAATTTCCCATACACACCACATTTGAATACACCGACACAAGAGTCGTCAAAAGTGTGATGTGTAGCCTTCCAAGTTATAGATAAACATTTTTATTTGATGTTTAACAGCTATCTAACTTAGACAACGGATTCGGTTGTCTTAACCTTGGCTAATTAAACATTTAATTTAATAAAAGAAAGCATTTTTCTAACTATTTCTAACTCGTAAAAAATCTAATAAATTCGCCTGTTATATAGTCTAAGATCCCGCCAGGCGCTATAGGACGACCTACCCACATCGAGTTACCACATAAGGAGTATACAGTTTTTAAGTTAGTGTCTAAAATATCATTTTGCGCATGGGTTGCCTGGCCACGACTTCGGTCGGTTTTTTTTTTTTTTTTTCAAATTATATGATCCAGCTCCATATGGTATGTTTGAGTGATGAAAAAAATATCAAGTGAAAGGAAACTTTATTTAAAAAATTTAACTTACGTGATTTTTTTTTTTCAAGTCGGAATTTCAATAGGGTAAATTAGGGTAAACGCAGAGAAAGGTCTAGATTCTATTTTCTAAATGAAAAATGATAGGGTTTTTTTTGTTTCTTTAATCGATAGTATAGATCTTATAAATACAAGAAAGTCGTGGATATAAAAGAAAATCTAGAAAAGCTTAAACTCGAGATAAAAACATTTAAAAGACAAAAAAATGAAAAATAGAATTTGGAGAAAAAAAAATCACGTTTTGTAGAAATAAATTTTATAGTTTCGAGAAGTAGATAATAAATTAATTGCCCCGGTTTGCCAAATTTTTGATTTAAGCTTTTCCTTGGCTAGGTGAATTTTAGAACAATACCTACATATATGAACATATATTTTTGTCATCAATTTTTGTTGGATTTTGATTTTTTCCTTTTTACTCTCATTAGTACTTTCATCAACATCAAGAAAACTTTTTTTTCAAAATTTTATGTAAAAAATGATGAAATCTAGTTAATTTATGATGTTGAAGTGGGCTTTTTTGGTCAAATTGTTTAGGATGCAAATAGAAACAAATTATGTCATCTTTCCCAACGTTTCGTCGATTTTCGCGACTTCTTCATGGGTTTAATCTTTAATATATATTATTTAAATTTATTATTACAATTTGTGTTTTTGTAAACTTGATATTTAAACTTACTTATACCTAAATGTTATGTTAAAATGTTTTTTATTTGTTATTTTCCTTTAGACAAAATTCTTACATGCTTAGCGATAAAGATAATTATGAAACAGTGGAATAAAATACGAACGGTCACAATAATTCCAAAAAAAGGGGTTTCTAAGAGTTTTAGAACTTTGTCAAAAGGAAAATAACTATTTTCAACATGGTGATAAATTATATAACCAAACTTTTGGAATGCCCATGCCCCAACAATAGCTGACATCATCCTAGACGACCTCCTCAATAACGTAATAAGTGAATTGCAGACACAAAACATTAACATAAAGTCAATTTCTAAATAATATGTTGATGATATTTTTGGCATTATAAAAGAACGTGACAAAACAACAATTTTAGAAAAAAAGTTATTGGCATTTTTCTCAAATTCGACAGTTTTTGATGTTGTACCGAAATTTCAAAAAAGTCTGTTAAATCTGAATTATTTAACGGATTTTTATGAAATTTGGCACACATCTCAAGACTATTCTTATACATATTTGTTCAAAACTTGAAGAAATAATCATTAAAAATAAAATTATTGACATTTTTCTAAAAATTTGAGGGCACTGAAATTCAAAAAAATTCTGTTAAATCTGAACAACTTATCGGATTTTATTGAAATTCGATACGCATGTTAGGATTATAAATAGTTTGTCAAAATTTGGTTAAGAAAAAAAATAATTATCTAGCAGCGAAGAATAGCAACGACGATGCAAGTAGGTATTCCTGTTGAAGAAAAAACCTTTTGTTAGTTTGATATACTTATTTATTGTTCTGGAGATGTGTTTTGATCTGCTTGGTGGTTTGAATCAAAAAGAAAGAATTTTTATGTAATCTAATTTAGGTATACAATGATTGCACAATTTGAGAAAAACAAATAAAATAACAAAAAGGAATATGCAATTACTTTAAGAGGATTATAACATGCTATAAAATCATAGGGTAAATAGAACACTTTGAAATTATACGATCGGGTTATCTAAGAGTAGTTAGATATTCTCAAAAGACCTTTTTTCTGCTCTCAGCCCACTGTGCATCGACTGGTACACGACGCGTTCAGCTAATTACCGTAATTGAAGTGTATTTTTATTCTCAAACAATTTGCTTTTTATAGCAAAATGCTACAAAATATCAATTGAAAAGTATTCTCAGATGATGTATTAACCTAAAAAAACATCATTTCACATTAGTTTATGTGGGATATGAGACACAATCAGCCCGTGAAAAGAAAAAATTTAATACTCCATATTATAGGTGTTTTAACACGATTTAACGCAGCACCGCATATTGTTTTATGTTTTTTTTAATAAACTATTGCAAGTATTCACTATGTTAACTTTATTTCACTTTTTTATTTAGTATTTTCACTATTTTAACGTTTTAAAATCAAAAAACATTTTCCTATAGCTCGACAAAATGACAGTTTGGGTTTTTTTTTTTTTTTAATTCATCGTTTTGTTTGATTTATTCAGCTGTCAAAATTAGGCGTGTTGCACAAAAGTTTGCTGACGTTTTGTTAAACAGGTTCTTTAGTTAAAAGAGTTGTTTAAAGTGTAAAGTGTAGTAAAGAAAAATTTTAACAAGAATTTTTAAATAAAGGACTGTTTTAACTAGAGTCGGGTTTATTGCTTAAACGAGAATTACTGTTTAAAATTTTGCGCCTATGTTTTTAATAACATGCTTTTAATGAAATTGTAAGATTGTAAAATCCTAATTTCGTTGAAATAAAGATCTGTAAATAAATCTGGGATTTCATTCCGTAACTCGATTATAGTCAGAAAAAATCATTTGAGCGATAGTGATGTCGAAACGCTATCGTTTTGTTGTACCCCTAATATTGCCCAACCAAAGGCATGACCCACTGAGTCGTAGCTGACTGTTGAATTACTTCAGATTATGAAATACTGAAGCACTGTCGACAGCAGTTTCGCGTTACACTTAATGTGACGCAACGATTCGGTGCAACCAACTTCCAGAATGCACCCTCAGTAGGTCAAAGCTGGGTAATGCATTTTGGAAGTTAACATGCAAGAAGTTCCTGGTTGGCCTCCAGAACTCAAGTGAGTCCAATTTTATAAACAAACCGCGACGGTCGTCAATTTATTTTTGCCTGTCTAACTCATTTTGTCTTGTAATAACAACAACATAACAGTTTAAACGATAACGTTTGGACGATAGTTAAATTGGTATCGTCTTGCATTAATTTTGAAGTTTTTAGGTGACTGGCCAAATCGGGATGTTCATCCATAAACCAAGTTAAAATTGCAATTTGAGATAGCGGACATTTACCAGGGGTCTGGTAAATGTTTAGACTTTAGAGTATAATGATGAAATATTGTTTTCTATGGCAGTTTTTTGACTATTGTAGATTACAGTTCCCTATGTCTTAATGTAATTAAACATAAACCTAAGACGGTCAAAACTCTAAAAAAAATTAAAATAAAGTATAGGTACTATCGAAATTTCTCATCATATCGATACCTTCCCGTAAGAATGTATTAAGCGACATTTTTAAAATTGTTCAGGAAACAAAAAAAACGTCTCATTTAGTTTTTTTTTTGTGTATTGTAATGGAAGGAACAGATTTGGAGAGGGATTTTCAGAATGCAAAACATGTCATCATTGCAAAACCGAAATTTTAATCAGATAAGAAGTTTTTGTCGCTTAGTACATTTTCGTGGTCAAGACATTGGCGCTTGATACAATGGTAAATGGCGCTTAAGACACTGTAATGGTCACAAAAAATAAAGGTTTGAAATAAATTGTGTCGTTTAATTCATTTTTTATTTTTTTCTCATTAACAATAAAATAAATAAAAATCTATATAAAAAGTAACATAACATTGATTCCAAAACAAAAATTCAAAAAGGACACTTTAGGATTACTGATCAAAAATATAATAGATAAAATAGATAAGATTAATGATTATAATTTTGATTTTCAGACAAATCATCTTCTTCGTCTGTCTCTGCTAATTCGTCTTGTTTCTCACCGACTGTATTTATTATATCCTCGTATTCTTGTATATATCGTTTAGGAATAAACTTTCTTTTGAGCAGACTCTCTAAATCCTTTCGTTTCGGGCCTGATATTGACAGTTTGGAAGAATATAGAATGTCAGGTTCATTGAATTCTTCAAGGCATTTCACTTGGTTGCGCGTGCGACAAAAATCCAGGGTATATGAAGGAGAAGGTGTTTGAAATTGCGAATATTTTATTTCAGGGAATGATTTAGAAAAAATGAAAATATTAGATTCCGTAATCTAGAACGCTTAGAACCTTTTGCAGGTCAAAACTAGCACAAACAAATGAAGGTGAATTTTTGGCTTTTTCCTGGTCTTCCTTAAACAGTTTATGGCTCGTTTCTTTCTGTTGGGAATGTTTTGACACTTTATTTTTCTGTGTCTCATCCAATTCACGGTCCTTATAGGATTCGCAAAAGGTACACTTATCTTCTTTGGGAACATGGATGCCAATATTGTACGTTTTGAAAATTCCGCGAAATATTTTTTCGGAGACAAAATTCAAACCTTGTTCCTCTTGGTTTTCTTTGAATTTTCTGTAAAGATTAGAAACACTAAAAGACTCGGTGGGCAAGTAAGTTCTATTGGTCCTAGAACGGCAATAATGGGATGGAACCCTTGGTAAGCTTTCAATGAACGTGCAAACGGCTTCTTTTAAATCATCGGATGTAGCATTTGACGTAGGTGCTGCACCCCTCTTGTCTGTTTCCGATGTATTTAAAACTGTTGTTTTTTCAAGGGCATATGTGATAACTCTACTGGAAATGTTAAGAGTTTTCAGCAAAAACTGCATACATACTTGTATTCTCTTCCCTTCAAAATTTATAAAATATTTCCTTGTCTTCTTTTCAATTTCTTTGCTTCGTCGCCTTTTGATAGGAACACGATCAACACAAGATAATAACCAATCTATTTGCTGTGTATGTGGCAGTTTCCAATAAAAGTCAAAAACGGCTTGCCTTTGTGACTCACTTAATCTAGTAGCACATTTGTTTTTGGAGCATTTGCATGGATTTCTTTGCACAGATTTATGTATTTTTCTCAACACGACCCCTTTTTGATGCTACCCCCAACCCCTGGTTACATACTTCAATGGCCTTGACTTTCGGCCTTGGATTCTCGTTTACTTTTCTATGTTCTATTATTTCATCGGAACTTGAATTTTCTATGGAATCATTATGCCAAGATGAACTCCAATCTGTTTCAAACGGATCACACTCAGACTCAGACTAAGATACAGATTTGTATGGTGCAGACAAACTCCTTTCACCCATAGTACTTTTTGTTTTTTTCAAAATGATCAACCTAAAACAATTCATAATTGTATTTATCTCACCTACCTCAAAATAATAAACAATGTTTCAAGAATCAAGGAGCTTATTTACTTACTTTCATTCCTTCATAAGATTGTTTTGCTAATTCAACCATTTGTCTAGCTCTTGAATGAAACAAAATTGGCTTTTGCAATCCAGAGGGACCTGGCAAATTTTCATTCATGGTAAAATTTATAATTTCACTAGAATACCACGAAACGATGATCTAACAAACAAAGACGTATGTATTTATCTAATTAATAAATGATCACAATAAGCCACTATTTTTGCAACACTCCTCAACGAAAAAAGTACGATGACAACTGACGAGAGCAAAAGGAACAAAATAACCTGAAACGAAACCCAAGCCTACTTACTGCATTCAAATATTTGAAATAAAATCAACAGCTATCTGTGCAACGAAATTTACATACAAAAATACGCTTACAATCGACCAGACAAAAAAAAACACAAAATAAATGGGAAAAAAGCAGTAGCCTACTTCATAGAAAAATATTCAAAATCAAAGAAAACCATATCTGGAGTGTTATAAGAGACAAAAATGGAGCAAGTTCTATTTGGAAGAGTGTGCTAAGCGACAATTTCGGTTAAACTATGCGACATCTAACAAAATTTTGTGGACGTTTGGTTGCTTAAGACAATAAGGTTTTTAAAAATGTCGCTTAGCATAACTTCACTGGCGGATAATACAAATTTCAGGGAGCAACATTATTCCAGTGAGAAAACTTGGCGGTTGCTACAATCTTATTTTCTCTTCAGTTTCTTTTGCATACATGATAGGGCAGCGAAACCCAGGCCGAAATGTGGCTCTTAACTTCTAGTATAGTTACACATTAAAAAGTCATTCTCGAAAAAAGTGTCGCTTAATACATTCTTACGGGAAGGTATCGATATAGACTCGTCAAATGAACAAATTTGAATTTAAAACTACTAGATTTTTATTCTGTTTCTAAAAAAAAATCGTATCACAAAAGCAAATAAGAAAATAAGAACAAAATTGACAAATATTTGGCAGAATAAAAATTTATCTGTGTCTTATCTATAAATTTAAAATGTATATTATAACCAACGAACAGTAATACGAATAAGCATAAATCACTTGAAAAGTTCTACATAATCCATAATAAATTACGAAGAGCTCTATTTAAAAAAGGTTTATATAAAATAACCGAACAATTGATAAGCACTGTTCAGTGTTCATAAGTGATGATAAGTGAAAGTACAGTAGACGCTCGATATAGTGAACATCGGTAGAGTGAACTATCCAGTATAGTGAACACACACAATTTTATACAGACTACTCTTAACATTGAACAAAAGAATATTCCAGCTGCAAAGTGCTTACAGCATTGTCGACTTTATTTAAAGATATTGTAATATTTTCTCAGGGTTCGATAGATAAAACTTATTTACTTTGTTTAAAACTTCCACTTATTTATTTCGAAAATAAAACACTTTACTTTCTTACAACCAAACAATTTATTATTGAACACTTTTTTATTATTGTAATGAACGTATAGAGGGGGTGATCGTTTTATTCAGACTTGTGCTGCGCTGGCTATGCAGCAATGAATAAAACACAACTATTAAAAACAATTAACAAACTGTCCCTCTGTCCGCCATATAGGCGCTTTTATACTTATTACTAGGGCTGGGATTTTCATGCACTTAAAAATCGGAAATATGCGCTTAAAATATGCCCTTAAAAATGGAAAATATGCACTTAAAAAATCATTATTTTACCTTTTTTTTCCAAAAAAAAAAATAAATAAAAAGCATTTTTCATTCAGTTTTTATTTATAAAGAATTCAGTCTTCTATTCAACAGAAATAAAAATAAGATAACATTAAAAGTTAACAAAATAACAAATATTTTTATTTAAAACGAAACAATATATACATATCTTTCAAAATGTAACTGAAACTTACATAATATTTTCATATATTTTGTTCACATAATTAATGAAACTTTGTTTAAAGTTTTCAAACACTAAACTTTGCCTGTTTGGCCTTTGAAAACTTTTGTAAAGAGAAAAAGAACGTTCTACATCAACTGAATTAAGAGGAGCGTTTTTTAAAAAAACAAATTTCATCAATTGTAAGATTATTAAAAACGCTTTCGTTATTGTTGCTCGACAAATTGGAAGTTTTCCAAACCATCAACAGTTCAAAGAAAGTGAGAAGGGTATTTGGTTCAATGGACGCGTTCACTTTGTCGACTATTACTACGTTTACATTCAGGATCTAAATATCAAGTCGGAATAGGGTTGGTGCACATAATGCATTATTTAATAATTTAATAAACCAACTTCTCGACCCAGGATTTCGACTCGACATCTTAAGAAAAATATGAAAATATGCTTTTCGATGTTTTGAGCTTTGGTATTTGATTTCGAATCCGGATTCGAAAGCTCTCCTAAAGCTCACCTCATGTTGGTCTGCATCATTTACATTCAACACGATAAGATGGCGCTATAGACGGTAAGAAGTCAAGCTCACTTCAGGTTGCACCACAATCCACAAGATGGCGCTATAGAGTGTAAGAAGTCATAATTCAAAATAACAGACGTTACATTGCCCCCCTCTTAGGATTGACCGTTTCGGGAAAATCCATCACTTCTTTCACTATTATAACGATGTAAACGGTCTACTTTCAGTTGGCCTCTTAGTCCTTTCTGAATGCGGTAGACGACATCATTTATTCGTGTTACGACGGTATAAGGGCCTTCCCAATTTTGTTGAAGTTTCGGTGAAAGTCCCTTCCAACGGTGGGGATTATAAAACCACACAAGGTCTCCCGTTTGGAATCCTGTCGTTGTGGCTTTTGTGTCGTATCGTGTTTTCATCCGATCACTGATAGTTTTATATTTGCCCTTGTCCTTTCGTGAATATCAACTAGCCTTTCTTTGATGTTGTCCACGTAGTCGTCTATTTCTTGTGGCTCAATTGCACAACATCCAAATTTAATTTCACTTGTTAGTCGAATTGTGTTCCAAAGCAGGATTTCTGATGGTTTATGTCCTGTTGAGCTACGTACCGCACTACGATACGCCGTCAAGAATAATAGAATATGCCGATCCCAGTCTCGTTGGTTGTCGCTTACAACTTTGGAAAGGTGTTCTTTAAGGGTCCAGTTGAATCAGATTGTGAATGAAGCGGTGTTTTCCTGGTCTTTTTAATGCCAAGGAGTATACAAACTTCCCGAAAGATTTTGGATTTGAAGTTCCTTCCTTGATCTTAATGGAGTTCCATAGGTACACAAAACCTGCTAACCCCGTTGAAAACAATCTGATCCGCGACTGTTTTAGTTTCCTGCTTTGGGATGGCAAATGCCTCAGGCCACTTGCTGAAGTAGTCCATTACTACCAAGATGTATCGGTTTCCGCTTTCGGTCTCTTGGAAAGGGCCTGCAACGTCTGTTGCAATCCTTTCAAAAGGCGAGTCCACATTATACTGCTGCATTTTACTCTGGACTTTTCTGCCTGGTCCCTTGCTTGTAGCACAAATATCACATTTTCGGCATTTTTTAACATCTTCTCTTGCATGTAAGCAGTAGAATTGCAGACTTACCTTTTCCAGTGTCTTATTGACCCCCAAATGTCCTCCGGAAGCTCCCTCGTGCATCTCTTGGAGAACGTTATTATCGAGGTACGAATAGCTGCATCACATGATTACTTACGTCTTAGTAGGTACTCTTTCTTGTACATGAAGCGAGTCCCATTGTGCCCAATACACTTTAAGAGTTGGACTCCTATCGGAGATGACACCCCATTCTGGTTTCTCTTGGTGTTCTTTCCATGCAAGAATGGGTTCAATATCCGAGTCTCCGAGATAAGGCATCTGCATTTGAGTGGAACCTTCCTCTTCGTAGTCGTATGTCTGCAATCTCTCAATCCACCTTGCCACTTGACCTTCTAAATTTTATAAGTTCAAAAGCCAATTAAGTGCGCCATGGTCTGTTCGAAGAAGGAACTGCTGTCCATGAATGTAATTATGGAAATGTTTTGTAGCCGATATTAGAGCTAGAAGTTCTCTCCTGGTCACACATTAGTTTCTTTCTGACTTTGAGAGTACCTTGCTGTAGTAGGCAATAACCTTTCTTCTCCTTCACGAACTTGCGAAATGACTGCTCCAATTCCCACATTACTAGCGTAAGTGTAGATGTTAAGAGGTTTTCCTGGGGTCGGATAGGCCAGAACTGGTGTATTTCATAGGCGCTGCTTGAGTTCCTGAAAGCTTCTCTCGCACTTGCTGCAAGCTTTTCACGATACCAGCAAAATCCTTGACAAAACGACGATAGTACGTGGCTAGACCAAGAAAGCTCCGGAGTTGATGTTTATCCTGTGAAGTTAGCCAGTTCTTTACGGTTGCCGGAGCGTTGCATAGTCCGAAAGGCATTACCTGAATTGCCACAGACCATTTCCTGTGGAGAAAGCTGTCTTTTATCGGTCTTTTGGATGGATTTCTACCTGCCAGTAGCCACTCTTCAAGTCCAGTGTTGAGAACCATTCAGCTCCTTCCATTGCATCCAAAGTATCACTGATTCTTGAAAGAGGGTAGCTTTCTTTCTTTGTCACATCGTTCAGCCTCCAATAGTCCACACAGAATCGAGTACTTCCATCCTTCTTTTTGACAAGAACAACTGGTGATGCCCAAGGGCTTTTAGAATTTTCGATTAGCCTATATTTCTCGATATTATCTCTTCAACTTCGGCTTGTTTGGCTAATAGGAGACGTCTTGCTGGTTGCCGAATCGGTCTCGCGTCTCCTGTGTCGAATCGATGCTGCACCAGTTGTGTTCGACCATACTGCCCACTGTGTGAAGATAGTATATCAGCGTACTCGTGAAGGAGGCTTCCAGCAACATTAAGCTGATGTTAACTTAGTTTTGAAAATTTGAGAATTTTTGCCATCATAGAGTTCAATTTCCCAGGATCCAAAGATTTGTTTGTGTCAGCTTCTGTGGTTTTAGTTATTGTGGATACAGATTCACACCTTCCAACAACTTCTCCCTTTCTAAGCTTGACTTCGGTTTGATGTTTAGTAGTACCGTATGGGCACCATGTGCCACAAGAGTCTTCCCTAGGATAATGTTTTGGGAAGACTCCTCAGAATCTGGCTCCACCATAAGGTATCGATGGCTACCCAAATCACCCTTTATTTTCGTCTAAACGAACACTTCTGAAGAAGGTGGCATTCAGATATCTTCCTTTATGACAGTCCTTAGCACTGATGGAAAAAGCCTTACTATTGTACTGAATTCAGTACAATTTGATTTTCTCAGTACGTAAGTACATCTTTGCCATTTTCAGTACAATTCTGAATTGTTTGTACAAAATTGATAAATTTCTCTTATCTTCATTAAAAAAATCTATGTGCGATGCGAACATACTCAAAGCCCAATTACCCAATATCAAAACCATCCCCACTTGGGCTGAAGGCGCTCATTTGCTTTTAAATACTGAACTGAATATGTAAGAGTACATATTTATCTTCCAATTTAAGTTCAAGTGACCTCAACTCCAAAAGTTGCGTTCCGCTCAGATACGACAGTTGGGCTCATCATATATTCAATCGCTCCACTTAAACAGAAGTAGTTTTCTAATTATCTTCATCTGCGTTATTATTTTGCTTCCAACAATGAAATACATTTTTAAATAATTATGTAGAAATTTTATGGTAAGGGAATCTTTTGATGAAAAGCCGAATGTGAAATCTTATACACTTTTAAAAAGTTCAGTGAAAAAGTTCAGCTTCAAAAATCATGCTAAAATGTTTTACATAACATTTCTGCTAAGATATTAGAAGAAGATTGGATTTCGATGACGTTTTCTTAAACGCACTTCAAAATTTCTCACAAAGCGCAGTATTATATGGTCAAGTTAACTCTATCGTTCAATTTGTTTAAAGTTTTTTCCTAATGAACACAAAAATATTGGAGCTATAAGCAACGAATATAGAGCTCTAGCTGACTACGAATATACATATTAAGAAACTGAGAAATGTATCTGTATCGGAATTTTGGACAAACATTTGATTTTTGATAAATGAATGCAATGAGTTTATGTTTCAAAATATTCATCGAATTATTCCGGCTGCCTTTTGTGTTCCTCATTCTTTAGCAAACGTTGAAAGAATTTTTTCATATCAAAATATAATAAAAACTAAATTAAGAAATCGATTACAAGTTCCAATGTGATCTGCACTGATAGAAACCAAAAATCTTTTAAAAAAGGATTGTTGTCACAGTTTTGTAATTAATAAAGTTCTTGTGAATAAAATCAAAATCAGTTATTATTTTAATGGCAAAACAAACCTGACAGTTTAATAATGATTTAGGATTTTAAAAACGTCAAAACTAAAAATTTAAATATTCAATGATGAGATTCAATGAAACCTACAACTGGCTCCTTACTGTGATACGGGATCCGTCCGTTATTTATTTAGCTATAATAATGAAGTTCCTTTACTATCGCCCATATTATTCACTCAATACATCCAGATGAAAACTTAAATCCAGATGTATTTACATTCAATTTGTATAGTTTACATCCGGATTTAAGTTTTTAATCTGGGGCCTATTTCACGGAACATACATCACATACATTATATGTGTGGGTTCGATCCCCAGTTTAGGCAGCATTCTTTTCTATATTCCCTCAACAGAACGCCACCCCTGGGATTTAATGAGATAATCAAAACCTAATTTCTCAATCCACTGTGCCAACAAAAATCTATCCTATCCTTCTATTCCTTCTAACATTTGCCTAATTTATAAAATCCTAGGTCTTACTGGCATATATATGTTTGTGTTGTTGTTGTTGTTGAATATATGTACGTTAAAGTAGGCGCCAAAGATGGCTCAGTGTAAATTTTGAATTTTTAGAAAAACTATGCTTCAACTTAGAAAAAGCATAATTTCAAAAAAAATTAAAATTTATGCCCACTCATATGGGGGCTATATTACGTCACATATATATTTCTGTGAAATAGGCCCCTGGATGTATAGAGTGAATAATATGGCGGTATGTTACCTTAATATTTATAACAAATCAATTTTTTTTTGTTCTTGCTAGTTTTTATCCATTTAAAAGAGCCCAGTACTATTTTGCTTTTTCAGTACTATTTTGTTTCAGCGTTCAGTACAATCGAAAAAAGTCGATTTCCATCACTGGTCCTTAGTGTTGATGAGTTTTCGTTGCCATAAACCATAAGAATTTCCACATTTCGGTACCTAAGAACTTGCTTTACGATATCAAGGATTACTCCGTGTTCTTTCATAAAGTCGATTCCAATGATGCACTCGTCACATATATCTGCTACCAGAAACAGATGTGAAAAGACCCTAGGTCTTACTGGCATATATATGTTTGTGTTGTTTTTTAAAACTCCAGTTCTGCCAAACGGATCGTAAATCGAACCTCTCCGTATACTCTGGCGGCCTCTCCTGTTGCAGTTTTGAGACGGTAGGTATTGGTGTTATACAGCCATGTTATCGTCGCCAAGTCCCTTCGAACAATGGAGGCAGTAGCACCGGTGTCGATAGTAGCCACTTGTTTCTTGCAGTTTAATGTTGCTTCCACAGTTAGCACTGCTATAACAAAGTAATTTTTTTGAAAATGTTCGTCGATTATTGGCTACATCATTTTTATTTTCAATTTAACGGCAAAAAGTCTCTTAACCATAATTGTAGAGAATTAAATTCTCTACAAAAAAGTTTTAAAATTTTTTTGTCAGACCTTTATTTCTCAAAATATTGAGAAACCCCCCGCCGAATGGGGGGGTTTCAGCTCCGAAAATGATTTCGTATACTCACACTGATGCACACATTAAAACAAAAAAAACGTTGTCCTATACTAAATGCAAGTTCAATGTAACATTTCAATGAACTAAATAGGATTTTAGGTGAAAAAGTGAAAAGTTATTCGATTCACTTTTTCACAGAACCAGAATCGGCCCCCGGCCCTGGTTGGAAACAGATTCCTACCGTTTTCCCATGGTTCACTTATTCTACATAAGTGAATCTCGTGGGCTGAATTTTCTCCTGTGTCTTAAATAAATCTGGTAAATGTTTAGAGTATAATGATGAAATATTGTTCTCTGTGGCAGTTTTTTGACTATTTTAAATTACATAAAAATAATAAAATAATAAAATAATATTAAACATAAACCTAAGTTTATCAAAACTCTCAAAAAATTAAAATAAAGTATAGGTACCATGGAGATTTCTAATCATATGATATTATCTTCAAATGAACAAATTTGCATTTAAAACTACTAGAACACCCTGTAGATTTTTATTCTGTTTTTGCAAAAAATATCGTAAGTTTGCGCAAATAAGAAAATTAGAATAAAATTGACAAACATTTGGCAATAATAATAAAAAGAAACTGCGTGTGTATCTTATCTTTAAATTTAAACAGTATCTACCTAATACGAATTTGCATAAATCACTAAAAAGGTCTATTTAATTAATCCATAACAAAATACTATTTAAAAAACAGTTTATAAAATTTCTAGAACATTTAAATAACCGAGCAATTGACATGAGCTGTTCATAAGAGGAAACAACACAGTGAAATTAATTTGTTTATTAACAAAATGAACATTATTGAGTACGTAAAATCTGAGAAATTTTGGCGTAACCCAGAGCTTAGTGATTGCAGTTTTCTGGCCTTGGTGAAGCTATTTTGGAAAAACTTAAGCAAAGTAGTCCAGAGAAAGTATTAGAAGTGCATCATGACAGCGGGACACATGTTACAGTTAAGGAAATCCTTCATCAAACAATAACTGTTGCTCAAAACCTATTGAACATTGGTGTGAAAAAGGACGATACCGTTGTGGTGTTTTCAATGTTGAACTTAAAAATAACACCACTTACATTTGCCTGCTACACAATCGGGACACCAGTGTGTTTTTTTGAAACGTATCTTGAAGAAGGTTAGTAACATTAATATCCTTTTAATTTATTTAAACATTTTTTAACGATTTTAAGGCAATTTTAGTATGATCTAAATTAAAAACAGGATTTAACACATTTTAAACGAGTACTATCTGGTTACATTTTATTAAATTTAAAATCACCTAATGCCTATTTTAACTTTTTAGTATCATACTAACTCCAAATGTCACTTTGACAAATAAAAATGTGAAATGTGTGTTTGCACGGACTGTCACTTTTCTAGATGTGTTCAGCTGAAGTTTATTAACAAAATAGGTTAAGTATGATGCTAGTTAATAAAAGTTAGTTAATTGTTTAGTATCATGCTATCATACCCCTTCATATCAAATTTTGCCCCAATTTCTTTTTTTTAAATGTTCCTATACATAGGTCAAGAACATTTTTTTCTAATTTAATATATATTTATGTATGTATGTATATTTCAGAACCTACATCTCGTTGTATAGAAATGCTTGATCCGAATGTGATATTCTTTGAAGAACAATTCAGGTGTATGGTCTTCAAAGCTCTAGGCAAGCTAAAACTATTGAATCTGAAACATGTTCTCAGCTTGGACGGAAAACAAAATTCTGTAGATGAACTACTTTTTAGACCGTCTGTGGACATTGAAACCTTCGAAGTACCTGATATTGGTGATCCCAAAACTCAACCTGCGATCCTGGGATTCACATCCGGGTCAACTGGGATGCCAAAAATTATAATACTATCCCACGCTATGATGAGGCAAGGTATTTACAGTCGATGGCAAGCAAAGCCAGGAAGTGTGGTAATGATTCTAAGTCGAATCCGTTGGTTAAGCCAGATATTGATTATGATGCAACCAATTTTTCTCGATGTCAAGCGCGTTTACAGCTCGATTCCACCAAAGGAGCTGACAGGTGAATTTATGAATGAAATAATTGACACCCACAAAGTCACACACTTTTTTGGGGTTCCTCATTTATTAACGAACTTATTGGAAGCTGCTGAAAGATCAAACGATCCATCAAGTTTAAGCTCGTTAAAGATGGCTTTGCTTGGTGGTGAAAAAGGCGGAGAAGAATTTGAAGCTTATTTGGCAAAGGTAGCTCCACATTGTAAAATCGAAAGGTGCTATGGAACGACCGAAATGGGTGGAGGAATTGCTTCTTCGGAACTGGTCAGCAAGGGGAATGTGAATGGGGGTGTTTTGAGAAAGGGTTGCATGGTGAAAATAGTTGATCGAGATGAAAACTCTCTGGGGCCAAATGAAATTGGACTAGTTTATTTAAAAGCTTCCGTTCCGTTTTTGAAATATTTAAAAAACAAAAGGGCCAACGAGGAGACTTTCATTGAAGGAAGCTGGCTCAATTCAGGAGGCTTAGGAATGATGGATTCAGATAATCTGTTGACTATTTTTGGCCGAGAAATATATTCTCTAAAGCATGCTGATGGGAAGATAATTTTGCCAAATCAAATTGAAAACATGGTAAACAAGTTTGAAGGTGTCCGTTCATCAGCTCTAGTTGGAAAACCTAGTGAAGAAAATCCTAAACAAGATTGCGGAACTGTTTTTGTAGTTTTGAAAAATAATACCAATTTAAATAATACTGAAAATAATCTAAAAAATTATTTAAGAAAAGAATTAACAAAAGACCAATTGCACATTGTCAAATATTTTAAAGTAATAGAAGATTTTCCACTGACAACTTGTTGTAAAGTTGATAGGATAGCCTTGAAAGGAATGTTTGATGGTAGTAAACCAATATGAACAAGTTATTCATTTACCTAATCATACGATCTTTTCCGGAATTACATCATTTGTATTTCAATAAAATTTGTAGGTATAACCTACTACCTAGGTATATACTTGTAAATACGTAAATATATTATATATGAAATAAAAGTCAAATGAGCTGAATGTTCTGCTTTTGTTTTCTTAAGTCGCGTTCACTCTATGCCAATCAACACAGTAAAGTTAGTTTCATTCACGGTTGCCGTGTCCTTATTTATAGGACAATGTAAAATTTTGTGTAGACAAAATCGGTGCTAGTAAAATTTATTAAAATGAAAAATTAAAATTTTCATCGTCCTCAAGGCTCAAGTACCTTAAGGTTAGGTTTGCCAGATTTATCTCGTCGAATCAAGTTGAGATTTAAAATCCACGGGGAGCACTGCAATTTTTAATCTTCGTTTCTCTTTTGATCTTCTTTTAGTTGCAGAGATGCTTTTACAAACTACAAATTTTAATAGCTGCAATTTTCGTTAAATGAAAAAGAAACATCTCTTCACACTATTTACTTCACTTATGTCTCAAACAATAAGAAAAAGCACAAAGAAGAATAAAGAAAGAGCGATAACTCTGTAATTATTCCAACCTTAGAAACTTTGTCTACACCGGCCATCGCATACGTCCCCCGCGAACGTCCTTAAAATTGGAGAGGGTAATTGTAGCTTTTAAAAGCAGTCAATGCAGCATTTTTTTCGCCATAGGCTATTTGCACTGTATTCGATGTATGAATTTTAAGAAACGAAAGTCTGGAATAATTGAGAAGAGCCCTAGAACAATCTGGAAAAAAGCAAGGATAATAAGATATTTTCTTTTAAAGTGTTTTTTGGGCTTAAAATCTTCAGTTTTCGATATTTTTGGATGATTCTTTGTAACAATTGGATTTAAGCGATTCTGCACTTGGAACAAGTTATAGATTTTGGATTTTTGGAAAAGGGGGCAGGGGAGCATTTTATGAGATCCAATCCGCAGATCCCCAGGATCTCAGTGACAACTTGTTATACATATACCCAACTCTTTTTTCCTTTTGTTTTTTTTTTTATTTGTATAAACCCGTTGTCTTTTTTCTCTTCACTACTGACGACATTTAAAAATTAAGGGTGTGTGTTTTAAATGGATTTGGAAATCCAAATTCAAAACAAAGTTGGATCTTGTGTTGTTTTTGTAATACATGTATTTTCGTAAGCAAATCCAATCTGGTACGGATCTGGGGAAAAAATAAAACACAGCTATTATATCTAAAAATAAAAGGTATTATAAATTTTTGTTCAAATAAATCATTTTAATACTTTAAGTTTACGAGTGACAATCTAAATAATTGTTTCGTCTTTATATTATACCTATATGGTAATGATTAACTGTTATGTGTAAGTACTAAAAAATAAGGTGTTATATAAATGCGCACCTCCAAAACAATTTTTCTGAGTCTTTCACAAAATAAACACAATGACGCGACGCTACATGCAATATATTCCACGATCAAAATATTAGAACAAAATGTTTGAAATATAAATAATAATAACAAATAGGTAAATATATCCGGTTGGTTAGAGTATTCAAACACAGCTTTGTTTTTTAGGGCTTAAAATACTAATGAACGAAATCGGAAATACTATAAACAAACTGGTTTTTAAAATTGTATTTTGTGTTCTCAAAATAATTTGTTAAGATGATTTTTTCAGTATTTTCAGCCATTTTCAATTTTTAAGTATTGGAAATATATAAATACGTTCCGCTACAGATGGCAAAGAAGTATAATAATTATCTTTATAGCCACAGGTTTTTAGTTGCGATGTATATATCTACAGGTCTTATACATAACGGGTGATTTTTTAAGAGGTTTAGAACTTTTTAAAAAAAAAAAACACAAAAAATTCGAAAAAATGAATTAAATATTTATTTGAATCGATAGTTTGAACCTTGCAATTTAATGTTTAAAGATAATTTCATGCAAATGTTGACCGCGGCTGCGTCTCAGGTAGCCCATCCGCTGAGTCCAATTTTGGCATACTCTTTCACACATATCGGCCGGTATCTCACGAATGAATGCATGGATGTTGGCTTCCAGTGCGTCAATCGAAGCGGGCTTGTCCCTATAGACATTAGCCTTGACATACCCCCACAAAAAATAGTCTAATGGTGTCAAATCGCACGATCTAGGCGGCCAATTGACCGGCCCGAAACGTGAAATTAACTGTTCACCAAACTCGCCTCGCAATTGCGCCATTGTTTCGCGTGCTGTGTGGCATGTGGCACCGTCTTGTTGAAACCACATATCATGCAAGTCAAGAACTTCCATTTCGGGCAAAAAAAAGTTTGTTATCATCGCTCGGTAGCGTTCACCATTGACAGTAACGCTGCGATTCGCATCATCTTTGAAGAAATATGGCCCAATAATGCCGCCGGCCCATAAACCGCACCAAACAGTGGCTTTTTCGGGATGCATTGGTAGCTGTTGCAATGCTTCTGGCTGATCTTCACTCCAAATGCGGCAATTGTGCTTATTTACGTACCCATTCAACCAAAAATGAGCCTCATCGCTGAACACAATTTTTCGATAAAAGCGCGCGATGAACATTTCGAACCGAGCACGAATTTTGATAGTAAAATTCAATAACTTGCAAGCGTTGTTCATTTGTAAGACGATCCATGGTTAAATTGCAAACCAAACTGAAGCTGTTTGACAGTGACACAAGGTACTAAACACACGTCAGCTGTCAAAACCAGTGTTGCCAAAACCAAACCAGCTAAAAAATCACCCGTTATAAGGAAGTGACTCAACCCAAGCCAGTTCATAACATTAATGATTATAAATATAATATGTAGGTAATTTAACTTTTAAGATAGCCTGTCAATGGGTATATTTCGGGCACATAGAATTTTGTTTTTCTTATATTTAATGGCGAAAAACTATTACGTATAACGAGATCTGTGCAGTTTATAACGTTTATTAAAATAATTGTAACAGTGTATCCCTTTTAAGAGAGGGCTTGCATGAACGCACTTCGCCCGAATTTTTGTATAGCTGTTAAAAATTGAAATTTAAATATTTTTTTTTTTTTGTGGGAAGCTTTTGCAAATTGTTATATTGTGGTTAAGACGAAACTGCAGTTTAAAAAAAAATAAATGTAAACAATGAATTGCGTTTACCGTATATGCTTGTTGACGTTGGTGTTGTTGAAATGATTTGTAGCTGTCACTTACTTTCAAGTTATCGCGAGCTATTTATTTTTTTATTAACTACGGTAAATCAATAAAGAATTGTTTGTTCGCGTAAGCGTGCTTATTCAAATCATTTTAACTAACATTCAAAAAGAGTCGCTTAACTCCTTCAAGTGTAAAGTTTATTGAAAAAAAAATTTAATTTTGATTGACTGAATTTAAAAAAAATAACAACACCAAAAAGCGGATTTATAATTTAATTAAAATATTAAATACTACCTACATATAAGGAAATTTTTAGTGTGGAACATTTGCTTTTTGGTGTTTTGATAATTTGCTCTGTCGAACGACCGTCCCCGGTGTAGTACAGTACACAAATCTAAAGTAATATATTGCGCAGGAGTGACATTCTGTATGGGGAAAGCGATCAAACGTTTTCGTTTGTGCGAAAGATTTGCTTGAAATCTTTATCAAAGTTGAATGTGTCAAAAAATTTAAAATGGCTGTTCGAGTGCCCACAGGAACTCAGCACGCATCATTAGAAACAACAAAAAAATATTGAAATTAGACAAGTAAAGGGCACTGTATCCACCATTACAAAAATGAAAACGCTAAAGATAATACCTTTAAGAGGCCTTTTCTTATATTTGAAGAAAAAACATTGATTAGCTCTACAATTTCACGAAGATGTTTGTGTGCGGATGGCAATAATTTATAAAGCATATGAAAGAACCATTTATTGTCTTTCAATGTGTGGAACCAGTTTTTGAATAGTTGGCACACAGCAAAAGATATTTAGAAAAATATACTGATGTACTGATTTTTGCTGAAATTGCTTATCCGTCTAGTCACTAGTGCTTTCATAGATAAACTAGTGCTTCGATTAAAACAAATTTGGTCTTATTTTAAAGGTATTAAAAGTATCTTCCAATTGCCGTGAGCCAAAAATCATAATACAGTAAGATTTCGAAAATATATTGATTTAAAAACAGTACAAATACAGTTTTTCAACTGTTTTTTTCAAATATATATTTAAATAATTTTGTTCGTGTACTGATCCTTACTGAAACATTTATATTTCTTAATTTAAATTCAATCAAAAAAATATGTGTACGACTGTGTCGCACAAACTTGCTCTCATGTGCGATCACACTGTCTTTTTAAAGTTAATATTTAAAAAAAAAATGTTTTCATTAATATGGTAGATCGTATAAATATTAGATAACTCACAAATTTTGATCAAAATCATAGGAGTCGTTTTTGAGGAATATGAGATTTAAACATTTGTATGGGAGGTACCGTTATTTTTGGTTGTAAGAATAATTTAAATTAAAACTCTGCTAGAAAATATTAAAAACCTGCTGGGTACCAAGTTTATTAAAAATTGACCTAGTCATTTTAAAATTATTAAGTTCTCAAAAAAAAATGTTGGTATACAAAACTTTAAAAACTTTTTTAAACATTCTCCAAAAAAAAAAATGGTGAGTATCATGTTCAACCGTTTTTGAGAAAATCGAAATTCAAAAAATTGTTCTATGGGAGGTACCATTTCTAACCATTTTTTAAAAATTTTTTTACAAAGTGGTTGCCTTTTTGTAAAAAAAAATTACTGAATTTTTTTAAAAAAAGTTGTGGGCACATTTTTGAGAAAAATAAGGTTTTCATTTTTTGGTAAAAAAATTCGTTGTTTTTGATCTTAAAAAAAATGAAAAAAACGGGTGGGAATAATGCCTAAAAAACGGTAGGTACCAACTTTGAAGAAAACCGACTGACCCATTTAGGCTGCAGCTGAATTGACAGACAGACGAACTGAATTGCGAGACCCACTTTTTTCGACTTCGTTATCATCGTAATGTCAACTTTAATCAAAATCCCGAGTTCGATTTTTTTTTACGAATCCATAACATGCCATATAGTATAGTAATCGTATGGAGCGGCAATTAGCTCAAAAATTTTCTTAAAATAGAAAAAAAAACTTTAAAAATCCACGGCATTTCTTTTTTTTTAATTCGTTCAAAGTTATTTTTGTTTTTAATTTTCTATGGTCTTATAAATTTTTAGTACACTTAAAATCAGGTGTCAAATCGACTAAGGTGATTGGTGATTGTTACATTTATGACAATTAAATTTTCATGTTCTTTGTAAAGTGATCTCCAAAAATTATTCAAAACTTGGCATTACTTTGAGTGACATAATACTGAAAGTTATCATAAAAGCAGTTAGATATTTGATTTTTTTTTTGTGATGGAAAAATCTTTTGTATTCCCTCCTTTGTTGAGTGCGTTCTAGCCCAGTCAATAAAGCATATCACTCAGAAAAAATCGCCGGAAAGCTGGATTTTGGTATATGGCGTTATAAAGAAATTGTCAAAAGTCCTCATCGGTATGAGCACTGCTAAAAATTTTAGCCGGGTTTAAGGCCCAACCTTTGTGGCCTGGAAATTTTTACAAAAAGCATTAACATACTTTTTTTTAGTGTTAAGGGTTTTACTTTTCTATATAGTGGGGCGGCTTAGTTCAAAAATTGTGCATTTTGTGATAAAATCATCAATTTTTTGTATTGTTGTCACATTATACGAACATGATTTTAAGACATTGGTGCACTCTATTTATCCACCTCTTTAGGTGAGAGGGGCAAATTAAAAAATATTGAAAATAGAAAATGAATATGAAACACAACGGCAACACTTTCAGTGTATATATATAGATATAAAATATATATTTTATTATTTGTTCCAAATTTTTTTAAATCTTAAAATTATTTTAATCTGGATATGGAAATGAATAATATGGGCGTTAATAAGTAGCAAAGAAGATTTTACTATTTTCGATTTTCTCATCTGATCATCTGGTTTTTATTGTTTCGACTAAAAATTAGTAAGAAAAAAATCGCACAAAATATCCAAATACTTAAAGCTTTTGTTTATTATCCCGTTGGTACTAGTTTCTTGGCCCAATTTTTTATTGGGAAGAATTTAATATGAGTGATTCCTGATTTCTCAAAGCATAGCATAATAAAAAAAATTCATTTTCTTCTTAACTAACACCAACTACTTGGCAACCCTGAAACAATTAATATTGATTTTTCGAATGAAAAACTATTTTTAGATTTTGATGGAGGTTCTAACTATCGCTTAAATTCTATTCTAACTTATTAAAATAGAGATTGAAATTAAATATGTAGTAGATAAAAAAGCAAATAATTCATAATAATTTAAATGGCGAATAACGTGGCATCAAGAATCCAGCTTGATACGATGCTATGCTATGTATATATTTTCTCTGCAAATATGAAACAAAAGTTTTCGAAAAATTACTGAAATTTGTTTGCAAGTTCGCTGCATGCATTTATATGCACGCAATAAATCTGTATAATTTATTAAATTGCGTTTAAAACATACTTATTTTTAAATAAGTCATTAGTATTGGATGACTGCCAAAAAGCTTTTTAAATAGTTTTATTTAATTATTTCCTCATTTTTGAATATGTTCATCAGGATTCACCGCGCATAAATAGAACAGGAGTATTATAGAAAAATTTCAGTGAAGCATTACCCTTTACTTGAAGAAGTCAAAAATAGATTTGATCAATGTTTTTGGGAAAAATCGTGTTGTTCTTGTCATTTTCTTTTGGAGTAGTTATGTCTAATAATACTGAATTAACGGAACTTATCGGAAGAGTCCAACATGAAATCAATTCTCCCACATTGTGTTTTATCGAAATGGATAGTGAATTTTTGAGTGAATTTTTAAAAAAACATTACCTAACGCCAGTTATGATTTTTAAAAATTTAAGTCAAGTGGATTTTCGCGAAAATACTAACATCAATGACGTCGTTTTGGTTATTCGAATTCCTAATGAAAACCATAAAAATGATGCAGTGTTCAAAAATCTCATCGCTAGTTTGTTAACTCGAAAATATGTCATCATTTCAACAGACAACATTGAAACTCTGAAATACTATTTTGAATATTTTTCAGAAAATAAATTCTCAAGGATATTTGGAAATGTTCAAGATGGCAGCATTTATGCATATTACCCCTTCGCTGATGAAAGTAAAATTAGGGAGATTTCAAAAACTGACTCCCTTCCTAATTCTATGAAAGATTTAAATGGCTATGCTATTCGAATATGTACCCGACAATATTATCCGCAAATATTCTGGTACGTAAATAAGAAAGGAAGGAGAATGCTTGGAGGAAAATATGGTAAAATATTTGAAAATTTTCTTAGAAGGCATAATGCAACTTTAACTGAAATCAGAACAAATTCAATGGATGGACATAGTGTGACGGAGGCAATTGAATTAACAAAAAATAGCAAAATTGATGTGAACCTGATGATATATCGCTTTATTGAAGGACTTGACTTCAGTCCTTCATTGGAGATAACAAAATTCATCATTATGGTGGGTCGAAACAAATTTGTGGATCCTTCTGAATACTTTATTAGACCATTTTCTAGTGGTGTTTGGATGTGGATTGTATGCACATTAATCTACGCAACTCTTATGGATACCATACTTAAATTTTGCACCAATAAAGAGGTTGATTTATGGAAGAGTTTTAGCCAAACTTATCTGACAATGCTTAATAGCCCCCCTGAGAAGCCAATCAATAATGCTTATCGGTTATATGCTCAAGTTGCAATGCTTTCTTTTGTTATTGGGAACATTTACGTAATCTACTTCACATCGTTTTTGACCGTCTTCATACCAACCACACAGTATGAGACTATCCAAGATTTAGTGGACAACAATATTCAAGTAATGATGTTAAATAAGTCATTTCAAATATTGAAAAATAACTCTTTATATCCTAAAGCCCTGGACAAAATTGTTTTAAAAGTAGATTCTAAAACTTTCTTCAGTCAATTTTACCAATTTAACACAAGTATTGGCTTTACTGCAGCGATTGATGTTGCTAATTTTCTCATAAAATTTCAGTCGTCTTTTGGAGAACCTTCATTTCATATTTGCAGAGAAAATATAGCGCTGTATCATGCTGGATTCTTGATGCAACGTTATTCACAATTTAAGGAAATTTTAGACCATTTAATAGTTCAAATAACTGAGACGGGTTTAATTGAAAAGTGGGAATCCGACGTGGTGCCAGAATTATTTGAACTTGGTTTTAGAAAGTATGTTCATCGTGATGAGGGTGCAGTGTTGCATAAGCCATTAAAATTGAAGCATTTGAACTTTCCTATTTGTTGTTTAGTTATTGGCTTGGTATTTGCATTTATGGTGTTCTTAGGAGAACATCTTTGGTATTTTTTAATGAAACAAAAGAAATAATGTGATTTTTTTTTAAATGAAATTAACACGTAAAATATTTGCAAAATTATTTAACTTTACAATTATTGCATCATAATTTGTTTAATAAAATTAATATCATATACTATTTCTTTTTTCAAACTACAGAATTGAATTAGAAAATAAATACTATATGCAAAAAAGCTTTAATCAATTTTTATTTAAATAATTTTTATTTTGTCAATTTTGACAATTTCATAGGATCTACCAGATCATCATGATTACTCTGGTAATCGTCTAAGTTTCTTTTGAGTTACAAAAATGTATTTGTATGGACCAAGCTTTGGAAGATTTTTTTTTCCATCTTTATCAGCTCTTAATGAGGTATTATTTTTACTCGTTGTATAGAACTTTACTTAAATCTAGAAGGAGATTTTTTGTTATAACTGCTAGAAAATGGACTTTAATAAAGATTTCTTCCGTTGAATCATCATTACATCCCTTCTTTTCTTGTCCATCAAAAAAGCGGTGGTTTTACGCAACTTAACACACAATTTAATAAAGTATCGTAAGTTTTGATTATTTTCACTTTTATTTCATTTTTATATTTTGTTTTACTATGTTTTTTCAATATTTCAACGCAAGAAAAATCTCGAAACAAACACTTTCCAGATCGGCAAAATGACAGATAGGCACCTTTTTGGCTTTTTTTTTTAATTTGGTGCCACACTCACATACACTGTACCAGTGGCGGATCCAGGATTTGGTCATGGGGGGGGGGGTCCAATTACAAATAGAAAACTTAAAGAAAAATAAAACTTGCTAGGGCTTTGTGTTACATTATTTATGTGTAGTTAGCACCGCCATTTTCGATTTTCAAAAAAAAAAATACAAACAAGCAAAAACAGCAGCAGCTTAGAACAGCGCAAGTATAATTTTTTTTTAAATCGTGATTTAAAAAAAAAAATTGCAAATTTGCGAATTTAAAATTTATCCCTAAAATTTGCAAATTTGCAAGAAAAATTTCATCCTCAAAATTTTCAAAAATATTTACAGCACATCGCAGCACAAGTTGAGCACAATGCAGCACAGTTTCTTTTCCAAAATCGAAAATGGTGGTGCTAACTTCTTTTTGCCCTTATAATATTGAATAGTATTTTAATACGTATGTTGCTTTGGAGTGGTAGATATGATAAATTGCCTAAGTCTTCAAAATTTAACATACCATAAGCCCTTGAACTAAGTTTCTATCATATAGGCTTTATAGCCTTTACACACCGAATCAAAATCTAGATTTCGATCAAAAATCACCAAATTTCATCAAAATCAACAAGATTTCCCATACATTTTCAGATTTCGTAATCTAGTAGATTACTGCGAAATCTTCTTGAAACGGTCTGAATGTGAAACAAACACACTTAATTACTCAATTTTCTCTGCAGTATAACAGTTCAGTGATAATGATGAAAAAGAGTGTTTATTATAGGTGTGTTTTATTCATTGCTGCATAGCCAGCGCAGCACAAGTCTGAATAAAACGAAAGCTCACTCTATACGTTCATTTCAATAATTGAAAGCTCTATCGCCAGAAGTTTTTGAGGAAGGAACAAATTTTAAGTTGAAATTTTATAAAAAGATGGGCTTTCTGTAATTAAGACAAAATTTAGGTCGAAGAGAAGTAAAATTTAATAAATAAATAAATGAATTTAAAAATATTTGGTTTCAATGCTCATGGGGGGTTCCGGACCCGAAAACCCCCCCCCCCCGTGGATCCGCCACTGCACTGTACCTATATGTGATATACACCTCTTCCTTATCTTCTTATTCTTAGTTTCATACAAATTGAACTATCTATCTCACTTCCACTTTAGAAGAAAAAATTAGACACTATTTGCAATTTGAAAGGTACTGTCAAAGTTAATTCACTTTTTTATCTGCGGTCAAAACACTTCCTGGGATGTATTAAATTTTATACTGGCGTGCGTTCAAGGCTTACGCAAATAAAGCGATGTGCCCGCATTCAAAAACGGATGTTTTTTTTATTGTAATTCCGCATTTCGTCAAAGTGCGGCCTGGGTGGAGCTGCAATACCAAAATTGCATGAAAAATCATTAAATTCTGATCTTGATGATATTATATCTGTGGGGGAATTAAATATCCCGCAGAATTTTATTTTGTTTAAAGCGAAACCTACCTCCTATATATGTCACTTTCTATGAACGGTACTTGCATCGATGAATCTGCTGACTAGCTTTTCCACTCTTGGTATATGTTTGGAAAATGACACAATATTCGAAATTGCTAAGATCGCTGTAAAGTGTTAAGTTTTTCTTTGATGATCTGATATGGCTGTAATTTATAAGCCCTACCTGAGAAGGTGCAATTTTAGTAAAACAAAAATCATCTTCTACAACGAAGCCCATTTTTGGGTGAACGAGTTCGTTAACAAAGCAAAACTGTCGGATCCGGAACATTGACGGGAGATGCACCAAGTAACAATGTTACTGTTTGGTGGGGATTATGGTCCGGCGGCATCATTGGTTCGTACTTCTTCGAAATTGACAATGGCATTGCCATCACCAGCATCGGAGAGCGGTGTACCGATCGATGATAACCAATTTCTTTTGGTTTAAATTGGATGATATGTCGTTCTTAGAGGACAACGCTATATCATACCTCACATTAGCATGGTTATATCTCTCACGCAGAGGTGAAATCAACTGGCCGCACTGAGATGGTGCAACTTAGACTTTTTCTGGAGGGGTTTTCTAAAATGACAAGTCTATGCCAACAAATAGCAAACGACCGGTTCCCCCAAAGTCAACACAATCTGTGCTATCACTGAATTTCAGCCTGGTCTATGCGTCAGAGTCATCGAAACATAAAGGTGTCAGATGCAAGCCACCGAGTTATGCCGTATGCGGTCGCTATTTGAACGATGTCATAACTCATAACACAACTTGTTTAATGCAATTTTAACATCAACCCGTGGATATTGGAAAACCATCTACTACTCCAGTACTGTAGCAACGCGGCTTACAACTTTTTTTTAGCTCGTGAATTTAGTACTTTTTTTTGTTGAATGATTCAAAATTTGTAAATCATACCAGTCCTTCAGATCCCTAGGGAATTTTTTTTACGACGCATTAAGCAGTTTATATAAAATCGTTTAGTCTTTAAACATGTTGTTAAATTTAATCTTAGAATTCCTGGTCTTATATTGACCTCAGGTAACCACCTCATCCGCATCAAGCATCAATTTCGACTGAAATAACTAAATTTCAATCAATCCTAGCTCTATCATCAAACCAATAGCCGCGGCACGATCTCTATATATACGATGTCGATGTGGATACATTGTTGTGTAAGCGTGTATCAAAAGATAGTCATATATAGGTAGAGTTAAAATGTTGCATCTACACCTCGTTACTTAAATGATTAACTAGTAAATAACTCATTTTAAGCACCTGTACCTATCGTCTCGTGTCGTGGAAATCATTCCACGCATTTATTTCTACAGTTCGCCAAGGCAGGAAAAGAAATGTGGTTGTGGCATCAACCTTACTTAACCCATCATCAGCAGTATCTATTGCTATTTTGTTAATGCTATTAAGACTCCAAGTACTGTCGCGTTCCAAGGCTCGTAAATCATTTAGTAAAATGGCACACGAAATGTCAAAACATTCACTTTTGTTTGCCAAATAGACTTGGAGTTAGCTCATACGCCCATACTCCTAGTCCCATAGCTAAAAGTTGTTCCAACTCAACTGAAATTCTATTGACTTTGTCACCATCATAGACAAACTGGGAAATCAAAACATGTAACGAGACAATTAGGAAACATAATGCTCTGACATGAGTGGTAATGACGTCCATGCTTAGATGTCTGGCTTTGTTGGGGCAAAATCGTCGTCGTCAATATGGCATTGTGGGAAAGGACAACCGCACAGTCAGTGCAGATGCTGATGTAGTGGTGGAGTTATAGTTGTAGGTACCCCAAAAAGAAAACAACAAAAAAGTCTCCACTCATCAGAGTTATGTGGTTCTGTCAGATTGTGGTAGCAGTAAGTACAGGGTGTGTAGAGGTAGGTCGGTAACAAAGCTAAGCGTGGTGATCAACCCACGCGACCCATTTGGGGTCCCACCACCATGCCAGTGTGTTCGTATAAGTTAAGCTGGACCCAGCAGTCGTTCGTCGTCGAACAATAGTCGTAAATGCGACGCGCGATAATTATTACTTTTATTGTCTCGCTTAAATGTCGCCCCGTTGTCGTTGTCATCGTTAGTGTCGCTAGTGTCGCTATAGTGTTTCGCTTTTGCCATGAAAACACGACAGAACTCTCACATGGAAGAGCGTGCAGTGAGGTGTGGTGCGTTGCGTCTTGTGAGCATGGTGTTTATAGCCATGGCGATTGTCATGTTAACCAGTCTTTATGATCGCTGATTTCACAGGGCTGGCAATCGGACACAAAAACAACGGTCTTTTTGGTATAATTTTTCCAAAGTGCAATATTTTGTGGTCATAACAATGGCAAATATGTGCGAACACCAACCACCTGGGGTTACCATTTTGCCAACGAACAACAATTATATGACAGCATGTGTGTGGTTGTTGTTTGTGCGATACAAAATATCTAACGTTCAGTCATAATTGTTAGATTTTCATGTTTAATTGGATGTCATACAATACATAATAGATGTAGAAGGCTGATCATATTTCTCCGAAGGTTGTGCATGTGCATTGTGTATACTTACCTATATATATAGGTTGCGGTGCCAAATGATATTTTTCATGTTAATTGCATAATTTTTCCATCTCAGTAGGTTCCATTGTAGGAATAATGTCTTGTACTCTGAAAGCCTATATAGGTAATGTATAAGTATGCCACCACCTGGCAAAGCTAGGATTTTATAAATGATTCAATTAAATGTGCTATTTCTCTAAAAAATAAAATAAAATTAGCTTTAATAACAATAACGAGATTCGTTACCATACGCGTACATGTATTTTAATATATAAACATACTCTTTAACTCAAGTGTCGCATATTTTCAAATTGACAATTTACAGTTTTTGATTGGTAATTCTTAATGCTGAGTTACACTGAAATAGCCAAAATATGGTAAATTTAAGTGTCACTTATCCAGGTAAGTTACAACAGGCGCGTTTTATTGGTCATTTTATAGCTAGCTCAGTAAAATTTCCCTCGGTAAATATAAACAAAAAAACAAAAAGTGCCGATAAATAAGCTAACAAAATAGTGAATGTAAAAGTTGACAGCCAGCAAAATAGTTCACAGATATTCAGGACATGAACCTTAATATTTTTTTTTTCACTTTCAAAAGAGATGTGTTCTATGATATTTGTAGTTTAGAAATTTAGAAGAACTGATGCGCGTCCCAACTATAGACATTCATATGTCTGATTAAAAATCCGGAAATTATTTGTAATCGAGAAAAAACTAATTTTTGTATTCATCGGTGACATTTTACTTTAAATTCTCTATATACGTAAAAATATAGTCCTTTGCACACCTGTCAAGTAATAAACTCCAACAGATATTTGCTGAGATGTCATTATAGTCATCAACCAAACATTTCCCGACCTTTCGATAAACAAGACATAAAATTATGGATAGTGGAGACTTGGAAACAAAAATACTTTGCGAACACAACCACTGAAATAAAGAATGTACATAAAAGTGGCTAAAGCGTTTTATTGGTACTTGTACGCGATATATTTGTGTTTGATTCTTTAAATTTATTTAAACAAATAAAATGAAATAGGTACTTATAATTCAATATTTTATATATGTAATTCAACGTCATGAAATTCTGACGTTTGTAGATGTGGACTTGATGTTGTTGTCTTATTGTCTGCTCCCATTACAGTACTTAGTATTGCTGGGCTAAATTACCAATACCAATAAAACGCAGCTATTGCAAAATGGGGTATTTATTATAGTGTTTCACATTGGTCACTTTAGTACAACTTACTTCCACTGTGAAACTGACATTCTGACAAAAGCTATATTCAACGCTCATGCTCTGTTCGATTTGTCATGACGAAATTTCTAAAGCAACGAATTTAGCGACCTCATTCGCATTCCGAAATATGATTATTTTTGGAAAATAAATAATTGCAACCCAATTTGAAAATTTTACCACTGGGAAATTAGAATTACCTAATCTATGAAAGAAACACAAAATCGCAATGGAGAAGTTTCAAATACTTTCCCCTCGCTTCTAGACCAGCCTCTGAACATTATATTTAATTCTCCATTTCAAAGTTAGGATAACTCAAGAGTTGCTGATACAGCACGTACTCTTTTTGGTATATGCGGGGAACTTCCTGGGTAGTTTTTCATATTTCTCCGGGTATTTATCCTCTATTCATTACTTAAACTACATATCAAAATAAAAAAACAAACAGAACTGAGAAAAATAAATTCAAAGCTAACAGCAATTTTTGAGCTGTATTGTACTCTTATTGTGTTCCAAAATTATTTGGGAAAGTCTGTATTACAAAATTCTGTTTGACCAAAATTCTGTAAATGGATTGAAAATTTTGTGTGACCAAAATTCTATAAATGGATTGAAAATTGTGTATGAACACAATTCTGTATTTCATTATTCTGTAAATCTATTATTCTGTATTCCAAAATTCTGTAAATCCAGAATTCTGTATATAAAAATTCTGTAAATACAAAATTCTGGAAAATTTTAAACACTTTACAGTCAATATGTTTGTCTGGCAATTAATCTTACATTTTAAAATATAAAACCTCAAGGCAGTATCCTTGGTCCTCTCCTTTTTAGTATATTTATTGATGAAACTATATTAATTTCAGTCAGTATCTTATATGAATATGCATCAGATGATCTCAAACTATTTTTAAAACTAAAGTGTGATTATGGCTGACTTAAACTTCAAAAAGATCTTGATAACTTATCCCGCTGGTATATGTTAAACTGCTTAAATCTTAATGTTAAAAATGTTTTGTAATTTCTGTCTCTATATTAAAAACTTTATATGCGAGTTTCCGTATTCCCTAGACTGCATTCATCTTCACAGAACTGTTGAAGTAAAAGATTTGGGTGTTGCCATTTGCCTCAAAGTTTTCATTTGCTCTGCATGTCGATGCAATCGTCGCTAAAGCTAACTTAATGTTATATGCGAATGCGGTTTATAAAAAGAAACTCAATTGATATTTCTGACTACTTCTATAATACCTAAGTAAGACCTAACCTTGAATATGCAGATATCATTTGGAATTCTAGTAAAAAATCAATTTCGTATAGAATTCAGCTTTTGATTTTGTGGAGAGAAATAGTCGAAATTCGGTATTTTGTAAATTATCGTGTTTTTTTCAGAAAAATTTTACAAAAATAGATTTTTTTCTTAAGAACAATGAATTTTTTGAAAAAAGAGGTGTCCTTATCACCCAAACATGTATGTAGAAATTCTGTTCTATTATCTTTAGACCTACCTAACCTTCATTTTCATGTCATACCTATAGGTATATAAATGGTCATTCTCTTTTATTCTATTCCAAATGTAGATATGTACGTAAAACTCAATTTATATCTTAATCTCTTCCTGAAATAACAAAAAAGTTTTATATGTGTATTATTATAAAAGAAGCCGCATATACGTAGGGTTGCCATGGCTGTTTAAGCTAACCTAGGACAAAAAGTTTTAAAATCCCGGACTTTGGAGGACATCATCTACCTTAAAAAAGAGGACAAAATGAAAACAAAACAAGGTCCATGAACCCAAACAGAAATATATTTAATTTTTAAAATAACATAAATTAAAATACAAAAAATAAATAACTTGCAGCCTTATTTATTAGATTTCACTAATACTCGTTTCAACCTCGGAGTAGTTAAACCGAGTCGAAGCACTTGCTCCGTCTTTACGCCACGTCAGACAAATTCTTATTTATTGAGTCGTTTTAGCAACGAAGTAAATTTACTCCGACTTTACTTCGCCTCTAATCCTGAAAAACTTATTTAAAAAAAATAAACGATGATTAGAGGAGGAATAAGCTAAAACTGGTACATAGTAGGATTAAAGCCGTAGTAAAGCCGTTTTAGTATCTAAATGACATGACATTTAGTAACTAAAAAGGAGTGTAGAAGAAGTTTTTTTTATCCGTTTGTTACTAATTGTAAGGCAAAATGGATAGATATTTTGCATTGATGAATGATTTAAATTCTTTAAACGCTTTAGTTGCAGTACAAAACTCGTTTAATCCCATATTATAATAACCAGAGAGATTGGTTTTTTTTGATAATATATTTGACATAAGGAGGGTGTAGCTAAAACCGTTTGACGTGGTGTTAAGACGGAGTAAGTGCTTCGACTCGATTTAACTATTCCGAGGTTGAAACGAGTATTAGTGAAATCTAATAAATAAGGCTGTTATAGTTTAGTTACATGTTTTTAACACTTTTAAGTCTTTTTATATTAGGTGTGTTTTATTCATTGCTGCATAGCCAGCGCAGCACAAGTCTGAATAAAACGAAAGCTCACTCTATACGTTCATTTCAATAATTGAAAGCTCTATCGCCAGCACAGCCATCTTTATTTTTACTGACTTCTTTTTCGCCAGCAATCAAATTGTTTTTGTTTGCCAAGGGAAATTTTGCTGCGCTGGCTATGCAGCAATGAATAAAACACACCTATTGTCTTCAGATTAATTTTTTTTCAAGATTTCATCATTGCTATTAAATGTAAAGTCATAAAATGACTCACAGCTTAGGTTATTGTAATTAAAATTAGTTAAAATTATAACCTTTATAGTTTCTGGTAATAAACTATTTCTCTCCTTTGTCCATTGTGAGTTTATTAATGAGAACACTCTTTCAACGTCCGCGTTGTGACTCGGAGTTGCAAAATAGAATTGAGCGACTTTGATAAGCTCCGAGTATAAAGATCTTCGGACTTGAGGGTTGACACATGGGAGTCAAAATAAGATCTGTTTCATTTTATGTTTTCTATCAGATTTTTATTGGCTCGGTTTTTCTTTTAAATCCAGAGTTCACTGATTTTTTTTATTTTCAAAATTACTTGTTAGGGAAAAAAAAAGGACAATTTCTTAAAACGTTGTAGGACGTTCCAGGCCGGGGTTAAAATGGGGACATGTCCTCCAAAAAGAGGACGCATGGCAACCCTACGCATACGTATAAAATATAATTTATTTAAGAGTTTTCCTGATTCATAAAACATTTATAAGCAAAGCCTAATTTTGTTTTTGGCACCAACCATTCTGTTGACAAATCTGCCTCCTCAATCAAATTTCCCACCTTAATTATCCCAATAAAAGTTAAACGATAAAATTCCGTTCCATATACGACCACCAAAAATAACTCCTTTTGATTTACACATTGAACAAAAAATGACACCACATACAAAAGCACTAAATGTGTTAACAAAAAAAAAACACTTGACGTTATCCTGCTGCGAACTTTTACAAACATACATAACCCTACATACACACATATTGAAAAAAAAGTCCTTTTTTGGTCACAATTTTAGCAGCCAGATGGCAGAGTATTGAGTCCGGCCAAAGCAGCTATATACCTACATATTCTGGTGTAAATGGACCAACGCCAAGTGGACAGACTTCAAACAACCTCTCCACATTAAGTTTGACGCTGGCAGACATCTGTGTTGAATACTAATTTCGTATACAAAGAAGGTGCTGAAAAATTCATATGTTTCCCACCCAAAAATTGCAAAAAAAAAAAATAGAACCACAAGGAACGAATATACATTTCCAACGCAGCCAACTGTGACGAAGGTCCACACTTCCATATAGCCAGCTCCGAGATGGCTAGATCCCAGAATATGGGGACTCCGTGACTCCGCCATAAACTCCGACTGTGTTGTTGCTGTATATGTATGTATATTGTATATGCAAGGCAGCAGGGTTGTAAAATTATTCTTTTGATTACTTTTTTATTGCAGCGCACCCATTTGGTGGAACCCAAAAGAGGGCGCAAAAGCTCGTAAAGCCTTTATGATGGGATTTTTACGTATAGGAACAAAACAAACAAAAAAATCCAAGACATCGAAGCATAGCGCAGTTGAAACACAGTTGGGTTCCAAAGTTGACGAAACTGTCAAAGAAATCATCAAAGTGTATTCGTGAAGATTGTCTTCCCATGTCCTGTCAGTCATCGGCTGACGGCTCCAACTTTGACTCCGATGACGGCGGCGGCGTAGCGATGGTTCTTTGGTGAAAGGAAGTCTCAGGCCTCTGATAGTTTATCATCGTGTTGATTCAGTAGATTCATGAATCATCAGCAAAGTTGCAGAAAAAGCTGACTAGGTACTTGGTATAGTTTTTTGCGACTAACTACATATACAGCCGCAGACGGAGCCACCCCGCTGTGTGGAGTCACAATCGACATGGCATGGACTTATTCATGGCATGCGATGTATGTATGAACACTGAATATAGAAAAAACTGTCGTGCCATAGTGCACATATTTAACTGTCATATGTGAGCAATATGAAACTGTGTGCAATGCTCTGGCGGAGCAAAAAGCTAAAAACTTGTCAAAGAATTCCAAAGTTATAGGTGGTAATCCGCACGCTATATTATGATGATATGATGTTTACCCTGGTATAATAGAAGTTATATAGCGATGACTCAGTGGGGCAAGTAGTGATGACAAACATGAATATTTAAATAGTTTTCAACTTTTTATTTATTAATATATTGCGACTTAGCAGAACTTATAAATTCAACTATGAACTTCACTAAAAAAAAATTTAACGACTGTAGTTCTTACCCCCTTATATAGCTTGTACCTTGCTCATTTATATAATCTCAAAAGAGTTGTAGACAAAAAACCTACTCGTAGGATAAAACCGGAACTTCGCTCTATAGATTTAATATCTCATAGAAAACGAAAATCGGATGACACAACAAACATGTTTAAGTTGTAATTATAAATAAAAAATTAAATTTAGTGGCTAGCTAGTGTAGGTACAACCAAGGCCTAGTGACTTACAACTAACAACAATTCATGTGTGTGTGTTATTGGCAGGAATGGAGAGGACCTACAATTTTCTGTCGTATCAGAACGGCTAAGGTGAGAAGCACTTTTTTATGACAAGGAAGCGATGCAACCAAAAAGTTTTTAAGGAATATTTGAGAAAATTGGAAGAAAAAGAAAAAAATCGAGAAAAAGGGTGTCTGCTAAAATTCGAGGAAATTGAATAGAAAAAAAAATAAAATCTCAGCCATCTCAGTTATCTGAACAGGATTCCTCAGCAAAATTTTTCAGCTTTGCTGTCAAAAATCTTGCATTTGCTTGCTTACTTTTTTGTCAGAAAAATCTCTGAGATTATCAGTGGAATAAGGTAATGGCATTCCTTGGGAAAGCAGCGTCTGGCACATTTTCTCTCTGCTAGCTCAATATTGTCAAACATCTTCCATGTACAAAACTATGTAATATGAATAGAGGAAAAGGCGGGTGACGAGAATTTTTTTTTATCGTGATGAACATGGACGTCCATGGTGATGAGGTTGAAAAAAGTGATTTAATAATTTTTGTTTTCAGATTAATTAATACTTCAAACGTTTTGTGAAAGTTCATTTTTGAACTAAAACTATAAGAAAAAAGTTCACTTTTTAAGAATTGTTACAAGGGGGTGGGGATGGTGTTCAAACACCTGTACATATTTTTGTTTCACTTTCAGTTCAAACGTCAAGTTGTTATATTATAATGACAGCATCCAAACAAAATTGGATGCATTATGGCTTCTCGTTTAATGCGCATCGCTGACGTTTGGGGTGCGTTAAGAAACTCATGACTTTGTCGCCATTTTCTATTTTGACTTTTGGACCTCAAATACGCATCTGATGCATTTTTGGATTTTAGTCTATGTACCTAGATAAATATCGCAAGTAAAAAGGTGGGAATGTAGGTACTCCATTTATTTTCTCAAAGCTCATCATTTTATTGATTCAAAGGTAATGTCTGTAGCTAAACATAAAGAAATTGATTCCTAGTGATTATTTAGTCTATTTTGCATTAAAATTCATCTAAAGCCGATGATAAATCCTAATACATTAATAAATCAGTTCATTAAAAAAAAACATTTTTCTGTTCAGTCATTGAAGTTTATTAATTACGAAGAAGAAAAAACCAAATCAATAGAAAATATAGGTAGTTTCTTTTTTTTTTTTGTCAATCATTAAAACCAATGCAAAATTCATTCTTTCATTAAATCATTATTTCTATTAAGTTAATAAACTTATGAACCTAGATAATGTGATTAATTTATTAAATCAAAACGCTCAATGAGGAAGAACTTTGAATTATACCTACTAACAAAATATGATGGTCGTATTTACTCTTCCTATTTTATCAAAATATTAAAAGTAAATTAAATTGAAAGTTTGGATATGTTGTAGGCATAGACATTGCCAAACATTAAAATACACACGAAAATACAGCTTCAATTGTATACCAATTCAAATATAACTTCATACCCGTCTAGACATACTTAACCAGCTCAAGTGCTGAACAAAAAGTATCACAAATGCAAACAATACCAACAAAAAAAAAATATATATCAATGAAATTATCCACTTCAGACATCCATTCATCCACACAATGCAATCAATCCGTTATCCCTGTTTTTATATTAAACACCAAACAAATTCAAATAAACATCAAATCAAACCCTTTACACACGAACGTCACGTTGATATATCCCAACAAAAATATCAATAGACATCCTCATATCCACCCACATGCAGCCATAGCCATTCAACCAGACGAGACCCTCATTGACCACTTCAGAATATCCTTATTGCCGCTCCCAACACCCAACAACGGACAACACACCAACTAACATCCATGTCATTCATGCAAATAAAAATACTAATTCCCGGCAAATAATAATATAAATCTCTAACGTCTAACGGCACGCATCCAGTATAGGTATATGGCAAACAATTGGCAACCCTTGGATGAGAGTGTGCGTGATCGGAAAGTATTTTCAGCAATATATTCGGCTAATAAACAGAAAATTTGTTTTTACTCCCTCCGTCTCCGGTCCCGGTGTGTCTATTTTCATAATGTCCATCCGACCGTCTGTCTTCGCTGTCTGTTTGTCAATCGTAAATCACTTCAAACATCCTCGAGTGGTGTGCGAGGGCATACAAGGCAAGCGAGGGTGGCGCAATAAAACACAAGTCTAAACATGCGTTCCAAGGCGGAGAAAAATTAGATTCTTATTTCCTGTGAAAAAAAAGACAGTGACACTGCTGCAACCCAAGAAGGGTGGAATATGGACGTTAACGAGACGTAGGTACGCGAATAACATACACTGTCGGATTCAACGGACAAACAAGAAACAGGAACAATAATATTTTCCTTCTGATATCCGTTTGGTGTCATATCGAGGCATAAACGACCAAACCAAGACAGACAGACTGCTATATAGTATATTTTCTCTGGTTTAATGTTCGACGAACGTACATATATAGATGTATGTTCATATCTACGTTATACTATCCTTACAGCCGGAAAATTATGACTTCCTTTATGAGAGTAAATGGCTTCCTTCTGCTGAGATTTTTCTTAATAGTTTTTAATATTAAAAATGGTCCGCGAAGAAGCAATGTTCCAACTTTTAAAGGAAAGTACATAAATTCTTTTTAAAGTTCATATTGAGATTATAGGAATTTTCTGCAATTTTCTACTCTTTTGGAATTTTTCACTTCCTGGCAAGAGTAAGTACCTCTGGGCTTATTGTTAAAACACCCAAAAACAAATTCTCGAAATTTTATAAAAATAACAGAAATTAAAAAGAAAAAAACAGTATATTGGGGATTTTAAAGGGTCTTCCAATTATAAAGGGAATTACAGCTGATAGCGGCCATATTGTTGTATCTACATCTGTCAAATTGGCTGTAATTTATTCAGTCTGTTTTGTGAAATCACCATGGACGGATATAGCGTTCAACAACTCGCGTGCAAATGATAAAATTGTTTTACCAAAATGGGTGTTCTATTCGGGCAACATTACGCGCGCTTCCCCCATTTTACGGTCCTCATAATCGTAATACCGAGAGGACTATTCGCAGTTCGGTGGATAAATTTGAGTCCACTGGTTCAGTAAACTATCAACCGACACCCTTACGTCGAAGAAATAAAAGATTTGTCGGAAACATCGCCGCTGTCCGTCAGTCCGCAATAGTGTACATGGGAATCCAAGGCAGTCGATTTCTCGTCGCGCACAACTTGTCGAATTTTGTGTTGTGGCCTTCACCCTTACAAAATTTAACTAACCCAGGAGCTGAAGGTAAACGACTATAGACAACGGCACGCGGCGTGTGTTCGCTGAATCATGAATGGGGTCAACAGGACGGCGCGGCGCGGCGGCGCGGCGCGGTGGTGCTACGTTTATATAGCTCACGCCACATTTGGGCTATCTTTTTCCAAAATTGCCGACAACAATTTCATTATGAAAGCCCAATCATAATTGGGCTATAAATAGCCCAAATCTAATCTTGGGCGATAACGCTCTTAACGTACAAATATTTCTGATGTATTAGTTTTCGGGGATTTGGCGCTCTTAACGTAAAAATATTTCTGATGTATTAGTTTTCGGGGATTTGGCGTGGTTTGTTATACAACTATTAACTTTGCCTGTCAGCAACGCTGTAGTAGAAAGAACATTTTCTTTCATGAGTTGTGTAAAAAAAAACCAAGAAATCGATTAACTACAGCATCGCTCGATGCAATTATGCGTTTTCGTATTGATGCTACGGTTAAAAAAATTTGGTCTAAAAACTTTTCACCCTCACTTGAAATGATAAATAAATTTAACCAAACAATGTACAAAATATGTGTCGATAATGACCACGAGGATGAAAATTACGATAACTCTGATGAGGATATAACATTTTATGAATGATTTTCAGCAGTTAAATATGTGATAATATTGTTCTTCTTTTTTTTATGAACAAAAAATGTTTTTTTTTTATTTTTCGTTGTTTTTTTTTTTAAATAAAAATGAATTGTAATTGAAGTTATGAGAAATTTTTTTTTATTGGTATATTTGGCTTCTATTTGGGCTACTATTTCGACTCCTATTTTGGGCTACAAAAATTTTCAAATTGGGCTATCGAACTTGCTCCAGACATGGCAACCCTGTTGATGATATATCACACACACTTAGTTTTATTTAAATTTAATGATATGAAGGGCTTAATGAAAGACCCTGCATTAGCATAAGTTGACAACCCTTTACCAGAACGCCCTATAACAAAAAGGTGACGAGCTCATCAAACAGACCCTATTATTTATTTATAATTTCTAAATAATAAAAAAAAAACATTTAAAGTGGGAACCTTGACAGTCAGAAACTTCCCATACCCAAATTATGCCATTCCGCAGCATAAGTACAAGGATGCAATAAATTTAGAATTTTTTGCCTCACAGTTCCGTGGTTTTGTTGCGCATTCCAGACATTTTCTTTATATAAGTACGACGACGATGTTTGTAGGTATTAGTATAGAGACTCCTTTCTCATCGGCATATTATTTCGAAAAGTTAATAAATGTGTGTCAAAACCAAACTACCATAGCAAAACTCTGCCGAAATTTAGAGAGAAAGTCTATAGGTACTCTTGCTCATGAATATACGCTATATCATGCCATAGCCATATACCACCACACTATACATATTCAACCCCACTTATTCATCCGAAGGATATAATAATTGAATTTATGAAACGACAATTATTTGACAATGTGGCGCCAACAGAATTTCAATGCCCGAAAGGATATTATAGAGGGGGCATCGATTTGCGAAGTATAACCTCGTCACCTGTCAGCAGCTAACTTTATGCGAATAGCGAATAAAACACTGCCAGTATAGGATGGGGGAACACGTGAGGGGAGCACCCTATGAATATACGAATATCAATCAATCACTTGGATCGGATCAGTTGACAAACAATACTCTCTAGGAGTAAGTCTTTTGTTGGGTGCGCTGTTGCTGGTAGCTGCTGTATGTACTCTGAGTTGGTGCCTCATGTTCCCTGTGTGCGCTCCTTGGCTTGGCAGTTGGCACTGCACGGTACAGTCGATGGTGGTGCCACCTATAAATGGAAATAACCTGCATGTTTGCGGTTCATTAAGACCAATCAATGTGTTCGACTCGAATAGCCCCAACATTTTGTGATCGATCGACGGTTTTTATGCGCTCAGGTGACGGATGTGTCTCCTTTGACTTTGGTTTAGCTTTGGTATTATATTATAGCTTCGAACAGAAGAAACACTGAAGTGCTGCTCGTTTGTTTCGTTTTAAATGGCCAAAAGACAAAGCGATCCCGCTAGGTTTTTATGGTGATTCCGCCATTTGAGAAGTACCTCATATATGTATAGGTATTGGTAAAATTTTTTGTTGAAGTTCCATGTGTCGTGTCAGAAGTGATGGGTGGCTGTGAAGCGTGATGCTGAAATCGGAATAGGGATGAGGAGAGCTCGACCAGTTAAGTGATTCCACTAAATCACTGTAATTGATTCCTATATTGCTGGTATTTATGGCACCTTCAGTTGCCACATTTGGACTGTGACATGTAAGCCTACAGTTGACGTCTGTTTGTGTTAATTAGACGATGGTTTTTGTTTTTGTTTCTGTTACTTCGTTTTGTTTGTTTCTTGCTTGAATATATGGATTGTGGCATTTGTAGTGTAGGTATATAGATTTGCAAGATGGAGATATATTTAACTGCTGGACAATAACTGAGTGGGAGTTTATTTTTTTTTTTATAGAAAGGGCAATCATTGCTGAAATAGACAAGACAACTTTAGTGACATTTTCTTTGAAATGTCAGTTGTGTAAATTATTCTTTTAGTTAATCAGTTTTGAGAAATATATTCGGCATGAAAAGGATTTAATTTTTTATAGAAATCGATTCGTGGGGCTGGATGTAACTGCCCATTTATTTGTATATACATACGAAGGTATGTCCACTTTGCAATTAAATTGTTTTTGTTTATTATGTAAAGCACATCGGATAGTAAACCCAACAACAAATTCTATACAGAACAATAACATAGCGTCGGCTAAATGCGTAAAACTGCTCAATCCAAAATATCAATTTCGACCAAAAATTCGGACTTGGAAGCGCATTTAGCCTACCGACGATAGAGTTTTCAAACGAGTACTGAAGGTTATTAGGTTTGGGCCAATTGGTCCACGGATCAAGTTGGCCCACGCAAATTACTCACAAACTGAAAGTATATCACAAGAAAATGATCATACGCGAACAAAGCGTGCTCTCTTACCAGCACGGTGTGTCATAACGGTTGCATTGCGTCGTGCCTTCAGAAGGTAAACCTCACACAGATTTGTCTTTTTCAAGTGTAAAAGTAAAAAATACGGATAAGATATTTTTAGTGAAAAATCCAGGATTAAAGACTGAGGTAAAGTTTTTTTATAACTGAATATATTGTATTTTCATATTTTGTGAGTTAAATTGAACAGAAATATGTTTCTCAAACCAAGTGTGGGGTTAGTTGGACCAGGTGGGTTTTGTTACAAAAATGAAGTTCTGAAGAAGAAGAGGAACTGATATATATTTTGCCTAATGTGGATAGAATCATTCGCTGATAAGATTGCCGGGTGAAGTGTGGATAATCCCATACTTGCAGAAAGTGGGCTCGTACAAACTGTACCTATACAAACAGTAGCCATAGATGTGTCCTTGTTTGTATGCGTCAATTACAACAGCGCTTAAACGATTCTAAATTTATTTTAAACCTTAATTTATTTCTATTATATTTATTTTTAAAGTTATTTAAATTTTATTTTAGTTTGTTTGACCGTTTTAAATAAAATTCTTTATAAAATTATAGATTTGCTTCCCTTCATATGAGACTTGTTTTGTCACTTTTCAGGGCTTGGTCCAACTAATCCCATCACACTTGCCCAACTTGCCCCGCTATAGGGGCAAGTTGGCCCACTTGGACTTGATCCATTTAAGGTATAGCTTTATTCTTCTGGGGTTAAATGTTTTCAAATTTTTTTAGAAATCAGAAGTCTATGCTTTCTTTTGAAACCAGCTCCATATATGTAGTTGTACTTTCAGTAGTTCGATTATTATGAGACTTTAAGTAAAAAGTGGTCCAACAAGCCCCGCCCTACCCTACCCTATACCTACTAATGTAATACATAGGTAGTTTAAAAGATGATTAGCTCCATCATCAGAAAAACGCAAATAGCTTGGTAACTTGGACTTATTGTATACACTTAAGAAATACAGTTGATTCCCTCGTCGAATTTCTCTCTATCTTGAATTTGTTCGCCACATTTTGCATTTTCCATACAAAAACCATTATTTAAGTCGAAATTCCCCCCAAAACGAATATATTATTTCGATTCTTGCCCTTTTTTCTATCCCACTTAGTCAATTTTTTTTTCTTTTTCGAAAAATAAAATTTAAAAAATCACGCTCTCACAACTCGTATTATTATATTAACATCAAGCACACACCCTCGCATATATTCTGAATCTCTCTGTCGCCTCACGTGGGCCACCTTGCGTCGGATGAGGTTCAACGTTAACTTTCAAAATAGAATAGTTGGGAAACACCGCTACTACTAACTTTGGAAAATAATTTTTTTTTGGACAATATTTTGATATATGATAAAATTAAATTGATGGGTAATAAAAGCAAAAAGCTTCTGTTTATTAATATAATTTTGGGAACCTTATTTTTACATTCAATAACTGCTTCTTAAAGAAACTGCTTTTTATATTAAAAAAAAATATAAATCCCACTTAACTCGAACTAATTTTGATATTCTTTGAAAATTCGACTAATGTCGTTTTCCATTGGACGTTTGGAAGCGTCGAGAATCAAAAAGAACTCTTCTGAAACCATTCCATTGGCAAAAAAACGGTCAACCGACGCTTCTCAGAAGAAAATTTCGCTTCTCGATCTGAAGTCAGAATCCACTCAAGAAGCACTAATACATTTAGGGCCAGTTTCACAGTGCACACTTAAAAAAATAAGTGGCACTTAATTTTCCCATTTTGGCACTTAAGCCGCAGTTTTACTACCTGAGTAAGTGGAATTTAAGTGGCCAAAATGGGAGACTTAAGTGTCACTTATTCCGATAAGTTTACACTGTGAAATTGGGAATTAGTTTTTCATATTCGGCACTTAAGTGACACTTACTTCACTGTGAAACTGGCCCTTAAGCTATGACTTTAAAACAAACTCACTCAAATGTCAAAAGTAAACATCGGACTCTGTTTGATTGTATGCCTGTTCGATACATGAAATGTTCACGATGATTCACCAATACAATGAAAAAATTTCTAAGTTGAGTAGAAGAATGCTAACTTTGTTCCATTGGATTTCAGAATGAGTTAATCCCTGAGTGAAACCAATGGAAAACGACATAAGAAAGAGTCGATTGTAATTAAAATCCAACTCAACGAACGAGCTCAACAAACGAAGAAATAAGAATCGTTTCTTTCTCACAGTGAGGTGGAAGCGTGTGTTTTATTAAAAAGTTTGTCAAAAGTCAATTTAAAAAAAAGATAAAATCAAGAAGTAAAATTTTTATGTAAATAATATCATTAATATAGTACAAAATCCAAGACATTTACACTACAGTTTTTATTTCGTCGGAGATTGTGTGTTACGATAAAATGAGTTAATTTATAATACATTTATTTTTGAGACGTTGATTTTTAAAATATTTAACATTTTTTTTGTGGAATTACGATTTTAAAGTTTATTGTAATTCTTAATGTTTTTGTGTGGTTTTTTTTTTTTTTTAATAAATATCAAAAAAAAAAAATATGTTTGAACTCAACGTAACTCAAAAGAATTAGCTACTATATCTGAAATTTTTGAGCCGAATTAATTTTTCACCTTCGTGTAAAAAAATGTTCATACGCCATACATCATTTTTGAAGAAAAAAAATTATTTCCGTCACCTAAAATTCTAAAATAATACAAAATGGGTTGATTTATTTTCTTTGCATAAATATAAATTTTGAGCAAAAATGGTGAGATAAAAAATATTATCCACAATGTTTTTGACATAAACACTTTTTTATTCTGTATGTCCAAAAATTGTAAATGCGGATATTTCATTATTCCTTTTTCGTGATCATTATTAAAAGAATAATAATAAAAATTAAAAATACAAGTATTCTAATATTATTGGCAGGATAAATCTTTTCTTTCCTAGAATAGGGGATACATTTCGCTGAAACTGATATTTTTAATCGTTTTAATCGATAATAATGATGCATAATTGAAAACAGCCTGGCGCCTGCTGCCTTTCAATTACTAATTTTACACGTCTTAAAAAGTGACAGTTCATGCAAACAAGTAAGCAAACAAATCTATATTTTCACATTTTTAATTGTCAAAGTGACATTTGGAGTTGGTATGATACAAAAAAGCTAAAATAGGGATTTGGGTGATTTTAACTAAAATAAAATGTTTAAAAGATAGTACGATGCTAATTCGTTACAAAAATTGGGAAAATCCTGTTTTTAACCTACCATCATTAATAAAGATGCTTTAACATCTTACTTAACCGTCTACTTATGATATTAACTTATTTTAACTGAAATTTGGACTTAGCGAGTTTTATACCTGTCAACCAAAGTAATAAAACATTTTTCTAAAATTATCGATTATTTAATTATCGATTATTTAATTATCGATTATTTAGATCTGAAGAAGTGATTCTTAGGAGTCAAGAGTATGTCTAAGTAGATAAAAAGACTTAGAGCCAGTTTCACATCACACACTTAACAACATAAGTAACACTTTATTTCCCATTTTGTTTCTTTAGACGTAGTTTTATTGTCTGAGTAAGTTGCACTTAAGTGGCCAATATGGGAGACTTATGTGAAACTTATTCCGATAAATTTATATGTAAAATTGGGAATTTTAGTTTTCCATATTTGTCACTTAAGTGACACTTACTTTCACTGTGAAACTGGGCCTTAAACTTAATTAAAGGGGTTGAATCCATTTAAATTCAAATGTAATTTTGCTCCCAAAAATTATTTAAAAGAATTATTTTAAAGCACAATTCCAATTGCAGAAAAAATACCTTACAATAAAAGAGCATATATGCGGTTTTTATTAATCTCAATTCAACTTCTGAATTATAAAAAAAAAAAAACACCATGATACTTTCACAGTCCATTGTCCCCTGATTGTCTATAAGGCCGTACTCCGCAAACAGACAGAAGGTAGGTAAAGTACTTCACCTATTCATTGATCGGTAAACATGGTTGTAATCCCACGGTTGCATTGGAGTATATAGCCTATCCCTATAATTTCCCTATCCACCTCCTTCATGATGGGTTCCGCACTTGAAGCATGATAGCTTCTTTGTATATACTGCACTGCAGCATTACAGCCTGCAATTAATATTACTGTAATTATGCGTCTAGTTCATCTAGTATCTGATCGGGATGATCGACAGCCGGCCAGAACCACGACAGGGATCAAGCTGAAGAGCGGTATTACCGCATTATGTAGCTACATGGTACAAGGATTGCCATCATCATCATCGTCGTCGTAGTCGTCGTTGACTTCGTCGTTGTCATGATTCTTGTCTTGCCAGTCGTTGTTGTTGTGCCCTTTTTCCAACCACCACCATGCCGTCATCAGAGCCCCGCTCGACTCAACTGCGGTTGCTGGATGGAGCAGGTTAACGTATGCAAAGATCTCACTCTGAGATTCATTTGAATCGCGACATTGTCTGGTGCTGTCAATTAGGGATTTGTTTTGAGGTAAACTGTCGTCTTGTGGAAGGAAGGATTTGCCGTTGCTGTATAATATATACTCTGTTCATCTTGGTCCCATTATGATTGAAGATGTCACATAACTTCACCGCGACTCGAATCGAAGGCAACAAGGATCGTTTTTCCTGCCATCATGCTCCTCCTCGTCATCATCCATCGACTATCGTGCTTGGACTTGTTGACGTTGTTTTCGTGGATATCATGTCAATCTGCTGTGGGATCCTCATCCACATCGTCGGTCGTTCTTGTCGTCATCATCATCGTCATCATCGTGTCCCTGTGGTTTCTCCATTGGACACTTAATTTAGTTTGTTTACTCTATAACCACATTGATCTGGGGGCTTCGCTGCACAGGCATAGAGACGATGCCTCCCTGTTTGAGTGACTTCGTTTTGTCGTGATGAGGCATCAGATATAGTCGGTTTTTCTTGGCGAATAACAACAACAAAATTAACACACTGTAAAAAATAAAGTTGAACTTAAAAAAATAATTTCAAATAAATATTTTTTCAGAGATTGTTTGAAGGTTAAGCCCTATCTAGAGCTTAGTGTGGAACTGAAGAACGAAGTTAGGACCATGATAACGTTCTGCCCTAAGAAAACACCTTTTTAAAAAAATTTCGAGAAGAGTAAACTTTATAACTCACTCTGCTAATTTTTTCTTCAGTGATGGGACAGTGAGTCTCTCATTTTGTTTTGTTTTTACCAAAAAAAAAAAAAAGGGTGCATCATAATATACAGGTCGAATAAGGGCATGCTAAACCATTTTGACGTTGCGTTGACACTCGAACATGATTTTCGTGGAGTATCGTCCTTCCCCTCTTCACCAAGTTACTTACTCCATAGCTTCATTTATCTACATAAGTATAACAGAAACCTCAATTTCTCAGATCAGTTTGCAAATTGAATTTTTATGCCATGTCAGACGTTGTCGGTCGTCGTTGTTGTCGTCATTTTCAATGCCGACTGCCGAGTCTTAACCGCGGGCTAAATTCCAATCAACATGCAAAGTAATTGTACGTCGACATGCTGTTGCAGCTACCTTTACTTTAGTTGCTTCTGTGTCCTTCTTCTGAGCATATCCGCTGCAGCTTTGAATTGTTTGTTTTTTTGTGGGAAGAAAAACATGGTAATTTTGTCAAAGTGCGAGGTAACAATCTTAAGTGACCCCCGGATCCAGAATAAAGTTCTCACTTGGCTACATTATGACAACAATAATAAGCGTTGAATGAATTATGTGACCCACATCAAAGAAGGGAATTGGTGCAGGCAGTCGCCATTATAAAAATAAATAAAAAAAAAACTACATCACATTATTTCTTTGGAATTTATTTAGCACACGACGACTATGACGATGACTTTGTATATAATCACACACCACAAAGTGTGGGCAGCTGATGTTGATTTTAATTGATTGTGGGATGACGAAGCTGCGGATTTGTCTCTGCACAAGCTAGCGGCCGGTTTCACAATGATTGGATCAGCATCAGACTCACACCCAAAAGGATAGGATATGAGATCAGAGAAGGGTTCACTTATAAGAGGAGCAATTATGGAAATGAATATTTTTTTTTTTATTTTTATTTGGTCTTGATGGTTCAGCTTAGTATTGGTTTTCGAGGTTTTATTAAATATAAAATTGCGATGAGTTAAAAATCTGGTTTTCGGCAGACCGTCCGTGCAACTATAAATGTCAACCTAAGTCTATTATTTAAAAACATTTTTTAGTAAAAGAATTCTCCTTGAAGTAAGTTTTGTGAATGAGAAGAAATTTGTTTGAGGTATATGTGAATTTTTATAAAAAGGGTTTTTTTTAGACGTGTGGTTTTCAATCTGGCAATACTTTTTTCGGAGTTGGTCTTTTTGACAGCTGTCACTTGATTTATGCTCAGTTTGGTTTGCCATTTCATAATGAATAGACATAGTACATACTCCTGAATAAATTTATTTCCAAAATAATGGTTCGAGATGGCCACCGATCCTGCTTTTCACAAGAAAATTTTGTTCAGCGATGAAGTTCACTTTTGGTTGAATGGGTACGTTAACAAGCAAAATTGTCGTATTTGGAGTAATCATAATCCACAAACCATTGTTGAGACATCCTCAAAAAGTCACTGTTTGGTGTGCTATATGCGGGCAAAGGGAATCATTTTCGCGTCGGTCGTGGGCTGGCGTGGCCTCCAAGATCGTGCGACTTAACACCGCAGGCGCAGGACTATTTTTTGTGCGATTATGTGAAGTCGCTTGAACCTATTAATTGAAATACATTAATTTAAAGGTTATCAATTAAGGATTGTATAGTGATGTAAGAAAAATAATATGTCATCAGTATTTTTTTCGAGATACCGTCTCAGAAAGTAACTCAAACGACATTTATTTTTAATATTTTAGAAGAACTTTTGACTTGATATTAAGAAATATGTTAATTTTAGAAAAAATTATTTAGGGCCAGTTGTACAAATATTTAAACCGTGGTTCAGCAATTTGTATCCACCGATTCCGGCGGATTAATTGAGTTTCAACAGTGGTTTACTGTTCAAGTGTGTGATAATAACCAATTACATACTTGAACCAGCGTTGAACCTTAGTTAATCCGCCGAAATCGGTGAGTTAAAATCTTGAACCGAGGCTGAACCACTATTGTACAACTGGCCCTTAGTATCGTTTTAAATATATTTTTGTATTTATTTGTAATTTAATACCAAAGTAATTTTCTAACATGCCATACTTCGGAAAAAATGGGTTATTGTGAGCAAAAAGAGTTGATTTCTTTAAGTTTTAATTGCCAACTTCAAACTCACATATCGCGAAACCCCCAACACCGTTTTTGGAAATATTTTACAATTACATCAAACTTAACGTCAGCTTTTATATGGAACCCAATTCATCAATGTTCACCCAAAACTTCGGTGAAAGTAAATACTTTCGAGTACATAATTGTATTTAAACGTTCATTTGTAATACCGTGATGGTTGCTCTAAAAGAATGATGTGGATATTTAATTTTCGAATCAATTTTAAATTGTAAATAATCTTTTCTTAGATAAAGTACTTCATAGTTTAGCATGAGGACAATTATAAATCAAAAAAAAAATAAAAAAAAAAAAAAATGCAAAATGCAAAATAAAAATAGTTCACAATTACCCCCTTTGACCATATAATAAAATTTAAATTTTTGTTTTCATGTAGTTTTGTGGTGGTGGCAGCTTTAAAAATGTCTGTTTATCTACCTTCTTTATCTTAACTACCGCAACATGCCAGTTTTTAAATCCAAATGAATTAGAACGTGAGAATTATTACGTGATTTCAGAGCCATTGTTTATCAAAATGTTTATTCTAAACTCCAAAGTAATCACCAGCTGCCAGATCAATAATTCGATATAACAGCTTAGCTTGCATATATGCACCTCGCCCGGCCTCTACCTATGTATATCTATTTGCTGCCAATATTTACAATCAATTTGCAGATATTCAAATTTGCTTTTGTTTTGAGGTTGCATTAAGAATTTGTCGTCCGTTCCGTTGGCTTAGTGGTGGTCCTCACCGAGGCTATATATAGATAGAGTCGCGTCTCGTCTCGTCGCTCGACCAGGTGAGCTATACAACTTAACAGCTTTTAAGAGGCATGAAATAAATTATTATATTCCCACAGCGCGGGGTCGTAATAATTACCATTCGTGCCTTAAGCTTAAATCTTATATGTATTCCTCGCCTCTCCTTATAGCTCTTTACGTATATGTTTGTATAGTTTGTACATTCAATTCAAGCCACATATTTCACTATTTACACTGTATGGCTTGGCCCAATCCGAAAGGATGACATTTATGGCAGACAGCGGATTGCGAACATTTCATTTTGCTATGGCTTTGCGATAGCGCAGTTGGAAATTGCCGAGATTATTGTTCCGCGAACATTATTTTATTTGACTCTTTGAAAAGGCAACTGGGTCTTAAAATGCAAACTCGTTGTGGTACCAATTGGGAATATTGCCATCTCAGAGGTGCAGTGTTGCCGTTGTGCTTCTAAAGTCATAGTTTGTGTAATTTTTATTTGGATTTGCAAAACAATTTACGACTTTCAGCTATTTATACATTTTGGCAAACTCTTTCATTTAGCGACTATTTTATTTTTTTTCTTTGTGACTTTCACGAATCAAATACGACCTTTAAAATTGTTCAGTGGCAACTCTGAAGACATCCCGTCGGGAGAAGCAGAGAAGAGTCAAGGCGGTCGGTGATTTCTGCAAATGCAGCACGATAAATCATACCGCAAAACCCAACCCAGCTCAAGCCACATTCATACGTGGACAGTTTTTGTGTAGGTTACAAGATACAGCTACAAAAATTCTAAGCCAATGATCCAATCTGACAGATTTTTGATCTGTGCAATGGAGTCTGAAACGGACACACATGTCCATGGGGGTTCCCTGAGGGGGGGGAGGCTCTGGAGCTGCTATATGGCCATAAAATGTGCGCAGAATAGTTTGTTATTGTCAATCCTTATATACCAAGAAATTTTGTTGAAGCTGATGGAGGAGTGTGTGTACATTTATATTCAAATCGAACAAATCCTTCCCAAAGGCCACTAAAGTAATTTGTTTTGTAGCAAAATTAGGAGCATAGAGAGCAGGAGGGGTATACCAATGTATACCTAGCTATATAATACCGACTGAGATTGTTTATTGCAGTTGACATTTAAAGATAATGGACTTTTCGGTTGTTTTGCGCCCGTTCAATTAGCGGTGAGTGGTTATCTTGGAGTCAGTCGCGGAGTTGGCCCTCTGGCGGTAGATATTAATGAAGAAAATTCGCTGAAGTGACAGTTAGACTTTGAGGGGCGAATTACTTGACTTCATAATAATAATTCATCGAGTTAAATGGTTTGAATCGTATTCGCATATACTCGTAAGTCGTATTGCTGTCTGAGTCCGGTGGTGTATTATGTTGATTTAAATTGAATTGGCTATATAAGAGGAATCTGTAGGTGAATGTCTTTTTTAAATTATTTCACAGAAAACAGGTGTGATCAGATATAAATACTATCGAAATTGTTAATGAATTCTTTTATTTTAAATCGACATAGAGATAGAGTCAAATTGTGTTAAATTATAGCTTTTAAAGTTCTTTTTGTCATGTTAACAGAATAGTTGTTTTTTGTATTTTTTTTATTAATGGTTTGAAAAAACAAAGAGGGAGGAAGAGCGCAGACGGGCATTATTTTGATACACATATAATTGGTCAATGTTAAATCAGGGTTACCAGTATAACGATTTTTAAGAAGACGATAAATAAGAAAAATGTAAAAATATTAAAACCAGTGTACCTTCCTATTTTGTTTTTATTTTATATATTAAAAAAAAACGAAAAATGTATATACCTATGATTTTACATTTTACCCACTTCTAAACAATTAAAAAAAATTATATTTCATTGTAATTCAGTTTTGAATTATGTATGTACCTATTTTATTAGGAAAAATATAATCCTATATATTTTGATAAAGCAGTAAAGTTAAGAAACAAATGAAGCGTTGAGAATGAGAAGGGGTCAAATGACATTTTTGAAGTTTTGAGTTACAAGCGTTTAAAGTTTTACGTTTATAACTTTTTTTCTGAAATCGAGAGAATCTTTTAAAAAAGCAATAAAAAAAGAAAAAAAATGTACAATTTTAAGTATATATTCATTAGATGTTGAGAAGTTAAGCGAAAATGAGTTTAATTTATTTTTTATGAAAAAGGGGTGAAGTGAAAGTTGGATTTCTTAAAATTTGGTTTTAGGCTTTTTTTTGTTATCAGGAATTTCAGATAATACCTGTGGGCTACAAATTTCATCTGGTCATCGAGATTTTTAATTTTTTCAATAGAAAGTATTTTGGTTTTCTTCTGTCTTGGCAAGTGATCTTGGTCTATAGCACTTGCCACCTTTATACAAAAAACAATATATTGCGTGGTATTTTATTTTTTGGCTTTTATTGCATAAAGGGGTTAAGTGTGCACTTAAAACTTTCAAAGAGGTGTTAAGTAATCTTAGCCTTCTTGCCTCAAAAAAAACTTCAAAACAAACGTATAGTTAACCCTTTTATATCTGAAGCTAACTTTGTAAGTACAATAGAAACAATAGAAACACAAGAATTAGACCAAAATTTAAGTTTTCGCTTAACACCATTATTGGTAAAAAAAAAACAAAAAATCGAAAAGCCACTTCTCACTCTAGACGCTTCAAATATGCATTCCACATTGGTAAAAAATATAAATTTTGAAAATTTACATTGAATGCAAGAGTTTAACCATTTGCAACAAAAAAAGCCAAATATAAAAGTACAGAAGTCAGAAATTAACAAAAAAGAAACTCAAATGACATTTACTATAGAAAAGCAGTTTTAATTTATAATTTAGTTGTGTAATTTGTGTATGGGATTTTACGTTTCGCATCAGCAGCGAAACGTATAGATTCACCATTAAATTTGACGCATTTTAAACTGTTTTAAAAATATCAATAATAATACATATAATAATGACAAGCGTAAATACCAATAATAATAATTAAAATGTCCCTAACAATTTTATATTCAAAAATTTAGATTGGCTTCTTTAAATAGAGGAAACTCCGCTAAGCAATGCCTATCTGTCACCGAAATATATTATAAGGATTTACGTTACGGCAAGATCTTGAATTCTTTACGCTTATAGATTGGAACCCACTGCATTGTGATGAGAAAAAAGACAATTTAACCATTTTCTTGACTTACCTCTTGTTAATTTTAGTGCTAAAAGACAGTGTGAACTGCAAAAGGAGGAAGTATAAAATCGTATGGGATTTGAATAATTCCGATCCTAATTGACTTAATGTGGGTACCTACTGGGTAGTTGTGCAAAAAATCTATGCAATGTATATGTGATTATAGGTTCTGCTGCAGTGTAGGTGGCAATTTTGTTGGTTAGTTGCACAGAAATTGTGCATTTTGCTATGTACAGGAGATCGTATAATAATATATAATAATTTTAAAGCGGTCCCTAGACGCTCAATATTATTGTACAAAATATTGCACAATATTATTGGCTAGGTGCCCCACACGGTTCAATATTTTATCCAATAATTTAGTTGACAGCTGATACCTGTGTAGACAACATGTTGAGTTATACTGAAGTTTGTTGTTGTTATATAAACAAATATTGTACAATTCTACCCACAGACGATACAATAATTTTATATTGTGCAATAAATATCAAAAGGGTTTTGATTTTATTCAATATATTGCACAACCTTGCAATATTATCCACAGACGAACAATAGTATTGTACAATATCAAATATTGCACAATAATATTGAGCGTCTAGGGACCGCTTAAGGGTCTGTGTAGATGTTATAGCGCTTTGTTGTTACAATATAAATTGCCTTCAGTTACACTGGTCAACAGAGAAACCAAAACACCGGTAATAACACTCTACTCGTAGTAAGGAGGGACGGATGGGAGACTTGTAACCCTTAGAGGATGCAATACAACACAATACAATACAATACTACAAGTTCCGTAAAATTTCGTCGTTGTTTTTTGAACGTAGGTTCTCCCAAAACATAGCAAAAAGAATTAGGATCATTATTACTTTTTCTCGACATGTTAACAAAGTTAATAAATCACACAAATGTAATCAAATACACAGACAAATAGATTTATGGCAAACTTTCCAATGTTCTTATTTTCGTATTACTAGTTATGAGTATTACCGTATCACAAGAAATCTGAGGCTAATTGACACATGGCAACTGCGATTTAATAATGAGGGTAGATTGATATAACAGAATAAGCGGTCAAAGTTCGTGTGGCAAAATCAGTGTTGACCAGTGTTATTAAAATCGAGAAGTTTTTTTTTTCTTCATTTTTTTTTGTATTCAGAACATTTTAAAATTGCTAAAAATAGTAACCTATCACAGGATCGAAAATTCCTTACTTTTTTACTGGCTAAATAGGGCAATAATTGCTTTCGTGTGAGGTTGTAATCAAAACTAACACTACGATGATCGAGAAGTCCAAAAAAGTAGATTTGTTATGTCATATCGTCCGTTAGTCTGTGCGTCCGTGAGTCCACTGTTATTAAAGCTAGAGTCTAACGAGTACCTATATAGGTACAGTAAAACCCGCAGTCTTTCTTTCACTTAAGCGGGTTTTTCACTCAAACGAACCCCGCTTAAGTGAAAAAAAATTTCACTTAAGCGGAGTCCGGATAAGTGAAAAAAAAAATTTCACTTAAGCGGATTTAAAAATTCCAAAAAGGGTTCAGACATATCAGAAATTCAAATGTCATTTTCGTTATGAAAATTTGGTGGAGTTGAAATATAAAAAGGAAGTAAAAGCGTTCAGCAAATTTTTTGTTCTTTTCTATTAAATTTTGTTTTCACTCAAGATAGTTTTTTTCAATGAAAAATATTAAATTTAACTGAAAATATGTTTCAGGTATATCCGGGTTTTCCACTTAAGCGAGTTTCGCTTAAGCGGAGTGTTATAAAGGTAATTGGTCGACAAATACTCGGGGATGAAAAAAGTGTTTCAGATAAGCGGGTTTTTCTCTTAAGCGGGTTTTACTGTACTTCAAATTTAATAGAGGATTTTATGCGATTTTAGAGGGGAATGCGTTTTTCCACATCTTCATATTGTACATGATGAAGATTTTCCCACTGTTCATCGTTGAAAATTATAAGACTGCGGATATTATTTTTGATACAAACAAAATTTAATTCTTAGGGATTTCCATAAACCTTTTGCGGATTTACCAATATGTACGGTTCATATTAGCTTGTGAAAACAATAATATTACCTAAACATATAACAGTTAATATGATGACAATGAATGTTTCCTCTATTCGTTTGTTGTTTTGCATTTCACTCGATTCGAATAAACATTAAATAATAGCTTCTTTTTTTTCCAAAACATTGTCGTAACTGTATAGGAGTAAATTAAACATAATACAAAATTTTATATTCAAACAAACCAATTTGATATCCTTCTCAAATAAATATGTACCTACAAGTGATTCACAATACATATATAAATATAGAGGCACCGATTCTATTTCCCACAACCGCCCACCACTTCATTCCAATCAACCATGAAAAAACTCACTTAGCAGCTATTTTAACTACCCGATATAATATACCTATATACCATCAACCTACCTATTAAATAATGTTATTGTCATCGTGCCAACAAGCTATAAGGACATCTAGGACATAGATATCCTTGAACATTTAAGTACCTAGGTTTTTTTTGTTGTATTTATACAAAAAAGTTAAAAACTGAAATAAAATTAGAAACAAAAATTACAACGACAATTGCACGAAATTGGATTCCACGCGAAAAGCAGTCACGAATTTTCTAAAACATATAATAAAAAACAAAAAAATAAAAACAAGAGTAAACGAATTCCTGAAAGGACATTGCTCGGAGCCTTTTTAATTGAATAGGGCGGGCTGCGCGGCGTGGCGCGGTTGTGGCAACGAACTTCTTCTTCAATGGAGAGACATTGAAAGAAATGTCGATATTTTGCGTTAACCCCTGCAGGTCGCGCAAATAACCCAATATAAAGTACATATATAGCCAAAGGACTTCCATCAATTCCAAAGCGGCCTCAATTTATCTAATTGCTATCTGTTTGATTGGAAATTCCCCCAACCCTTGTGGTTTTTGATATATACCTAAACACTGAAAACCGCGATAAGACATCCTTTCACTCTCAACATCCAATTCTACAATATAATATACCAAGACACCCATAATAGGTGAAGTTGCAAAGAGAGAGATTTAATTTGTTGCTGCTGGCTAATGATACTTGAAGATATGATAGTCCTAATCAAAAAGGGGAACGAGTGCGTGACATAAGGACACCCGAAGCTTTCGTGGCTTTCAAAAGGAGGCACTTAAGGGCCATTGTCGCCGCACGCATATAGAACCACACAGCCACTACCAGCTGACTGTTTGCAATAAGCAAGCTGAAGAGCCCTTGACAAACAGAGGGTGCGTTTTGATAACCATAACGCTCTTCCTCTCCCATACTGAAGTTATACATATATATTCTGATCCTTAGTTGCTATATGGAAACGCATTGTTTTACATCAGTATATAGGTATAGGCAGTCCTTTTGGAATTGTAAATATATTTCATTCACCTTCGTCCATTATCTTTTTCCCTTTACACATATCTTGAGGTACTTACATTCTGTATACCGTGCACCACTCAAGATTGCTCAAACTGTCACTAATTTTCCAACTGGAGCTAATGCCATCAACGCACCGGTATCACCATTCACTTCCACTACCGCCCGCGCCGCGCCGTTTATGGACCCGGCTGAGAGCTGCTTTAGTAAATAAGGGAATATAGCATGGCAATAAGAAGAGTAAATTAAATGCGACGATGGGGTCTTGAACTCCTTATTTGATGTAATTAAATATTTTATATTTGCATATCCTCCATGGCGAGCACCGGACAGGATTCTAAAGTAGAAAAAATATATAATAAGAGCCAACAGTGGTGACAACAAAATAACATCTCATTTTATATACCTACCCAGCTTTAAATGTTAAATCAATGGATATTGTAATAATGCATTAACTGCGTCTCCCCGGCAACCGTTTGACACAATACCGTGTATATTAAAATACAGACACCATTCAACACTTCCAACACAACTGAGCTTACCTTACTAAAATACGAATATTATTTTGTTCGTCATATTATAGTTCACACTCATTGTGAACCAAAATTTGTATAAGATACCATGCATAAAACCGAAGAAAGGTATAGACATAAGCAATAATTTGGGCCCCAAAAGTTATCGTTAAAAGAAAAAGTAACCATAATGGATTCTAGTAATTTAAGCAAATATCAAACTCTGCCATTGTTATTTATTGTTATTGTTATTGTTATTGTTATTATTATTATTTTTCTTCTTTTCATTTGCTAATACATACACGAGCAAAATTGACAAGGGACAGAAATTATTAATAAAATACAACAACATGCAAACCTGCGTTGAGTTGAAAGACGTTTCAAATTTGACATTTATGAAAGTTTGAGCCATTTCAATGGCTCTTGTTTAATTTCGCGAAACTTAACGAAACTGAGTAGAACGTCTATGGTTAGTGAAATATAAGAGTATTGGCTCCTTGGCTTAAGCTGGCCTAAGCTCGTTTTAGACTATTACAGTTAGGCTTTAAGAATAACTGAAATCGCTGATTATTTGGTACAGCGTGTTTTCTAACCAATTCTGTAACCATTTATATTTGTAGCTCTCGATGTAAATCTCTATTTCTAATATACCAGGAGTTATTGTATTTATTTCTGGATAGTTTCAGCATTTGTTTTATTTGAACAGTTGGATGTCATAAGTCCAAACGGGTTTCAGTACTTGGTTGTATAACATTATTTTGCTCTTGAGGGATAGCTCGGAGTTCTTACCCAGTAACCAATACAATTTTCTAAATTTTAGGTTTACTTCTTCTCTTTTCTTTTTGATGTGCTCTTTCCACTTTAGCTTCAAAGTCAAAGTATTTGGCAGTATTGGCTTAAGGTATACAGCTTAACTGTTGATAAAAATTGAAACATTAATAATCTTTTGATTGTAAAAGTTGATTTTGTTTCATTTAGTTTGATACGCCATTGATGAGTCTAATCTGTTATACTTTATCGGTTGCATTTTGCAGATTTTCTGTAGCAGTGCTTATGTTAAGTTCCAAATACTCCTGCTCGTACCGAACTCTTAAGAGTAGGTCGATGACATAGGATTTCAGTTGTTCTTAGAACTGCCTTGGGAGATCTTTATACAGTTTGTACTCAAGTCCCAAATGCAAAACATTGTCAAAGGCTTGAGCCACTTCTATAGAAATAGGATGGAATAACCTTGTTCAGAAATTCAACCTTGTTTTTGTTTGATATTTTTGAGAAATTTTTTTCGTGTAACTTTTCTACACCGTAGCTTAGGCTGTTTTGATCTTTAAAAACCTTGTTTTTCTTCAAGTGCTTTTCAACGATATACTCGATGCACTTGGTCTTTTTTATAGTGAAATGTTTGTTTCTGAATCTAAACTGATGGTTTGGGATTAGTTTGCTTTCTTCTTTTATTTTGCTGAAAAGGATATTCAGGAGCAGTTTTTAGAATGCCATACTTGGTATATTATATTGGACTGTAAAAAGTTACTTCTATTGGTGGCTTAACTTGCTTATAGGAACAACAATGAATTCTGCAATTTTCCAATAATGTGGTACATATCGGAGCTTAAGGGAAGCGTTTATTATATTATATTGTATTTTTTTAAAGGCATTTCTTTTAAAACCTGATCAGTGATCATACCCGGGTGATTTTTTGTCTGATAACTTGTGTTGACACAATGTTTCTTTTTTCTTTGAGCGTGACGAAGGGAATTTCCAATTCATCGTTTCTGTTAACAAAATCAATGTTATCTATATTTGCTGCTGTACTTGCTGGGAAGGGCTTAAAAATATTCGAGAGGTGTTCTGCAAAGAGTTCAGCCTTCTGTCTCGGGTTTGCAATCCATTTTCCGTCTTGTGCTTCAATAGGCGGATATTGTATTTGCAGTCTTTTAAGTCGCTTAGCTGCTTTCCGTAGGGAGTATTCGGTAAAAGCATTTGTCGTCAAATTTTATTAAAATCTACAATAAGTGGTTCGTTATGTGAATTCACATAGATTCTTTTTTGAGTTAATTATTTAGATGGTTACATACTGCCTTATCGTAAGGGAATCTAGTACTTTGCTATTTTCTTTGGGCCCTTCTTTTTTCCAATATCAGTTCCTTTAATTTCTGCGGGGTATTTTATTTCAGTTTCTTTTCAGCTTGAAAAATGATATTCATATGTCGATTATGGAATCCGCAGTATTAGATCCGCAGAGAATCATTGCAGTGCTCTCTTTTCTTCTTACCCATTTGTCGTGAAAAGAAAAACACTACTGACAATCACTACGGATCCAGTACTGCGGATTCTATAATCGACATGATAACTTTTAATAGGTATGTATTGTATACTGTATCTTGACAGTGCTTCCCAGTTGGCAGGCGCAGGCTTGCTCTAAGATTAAAAGAAATGCGGTAAACAAAGGAATTCTGCCGGGCTTTAGAAATATTATAGCTTTGTAATTTCAATAAAAATTTTTTCGTTGCAATGTTTTCTATGTTTTTTCTCGCTGACTTTCTTAATTGATAGGTATCTAAATTGCGAATCACCCCTCAAAAATTTTTAAAAGCCAGTTGGATTGGAGTGGTTGGTTCATTGCTTAATAATTTGCCACCAGCTAGTCTTAAATTAAATTTATAAAAATTTAATCCTATTAATTAAATTTCATAATACATATTAATTTCTCGTGCAATGTTTTCTGTTGTTTTTTTTTTTCTAAATATATATGAAGTTACCAAAGAACCTCCTTCGAAAAGCGGTTCAAACCTGCTGTGATAGATTGAAATTATTTGTATTGCATAATAACTTGCCGTTTATGACATTGTTAATAGTTCTTATAGTAAAAATTATTTGGCGTGCTATGTTTTCTATGATTTTTCTAAACTAAAAAAAAAGGGAAACATTGTACGAAAAATTATTTTTATCACACAAAAATTGGTGATCAAACTTCCTTCCACTACTGTCATCTTCGAAGGTAAAATTTCCCATCACTTCCACGCCATATCTCTGCAGTTTAGATAAAGGTGAAAATTATTTAAGAATTTATGGAAAAATATTCGGGAATGTCTTCCTGGTACCTATAACTAAGTATATCTTCCCTTACCTACGCAAATAAAATTCAAAGGATATAGGTATCACAATCACTAAATGTAGGCATATTATAAGTTCCTCGCGTTTTCGTGGAGTTCAAAAAAAAAAAAAATGAAAGGACCGTGCAATACTAAAGGTTATATAAGTTGCTTCTCCTTTCGTCTCTGGAGGGACATTCGCATTCGTTGAAATAAAGATATTTGAATTTGAATTGTATTTTTTGGCAGCAACGCTCTGCTATATCTACTCTTATTATATTTTGTTTACATGACTCGCAATCTCCTTTCTACTTGCCCCATATCCTGCCGACAAAAGACAAAAGGACTCCCATTAAATTGCATGTATATATTTCGACGATTCTCTTTATAGAGAGAAAAAAAAAATTTGTTTTCTGTCGGTCGATGGGAAGTTTCACCGACTAGCTTATTGCTGTTTGTGCCTTGTACTTTTATTTTGCAGGATGATACTTTTCACGCGCGCGTAAATGAAAGTACGATCCTGGGAGCAATAAAAATAAATTCATTTTTGGTTGTAAAAAGGGTGATATGCCCCGACTCTTGCCCTTCGTCTGTTTGGAGAAGATGAAAAAGAATGTACATATTTTTCTTGAACTCAGTTTCCATATACATATATAGGCTAGGCGGGCTCCATGAATCCTTTATTTTTCTCTCAAGTGTAATTGCGTTTTATAGTGCGCAATCGAAGTTATTTATGAGATTCGTCCTGATGCTGTAAATGTTACATCGTATATAGAAATGCGAAATGCTATTGGGTCTCATTGTTTTTGAGGTGTAAATTGTTTTTAAAATGTCTTCGAAGTCGTTTGTGAATTGTTTTTTTTTTATGGTTTTTCTGACTTTTGATGGAAAATTGAAGATGAGTTGAGTTTTGTAGTATATACATAGATCCCAATTCTATACATATGATTTTGTCTATATATACTCGTATGACTATAAATTCAATGACAAAAATATGTGAATCCTTGGGACCCTTGGGCCATCCTAAAATCAAAATTGAATTCTTTTGCTTTGCTTTACTTTGTTTTGTTTTTTGTCAAATTTGATGTGATACAGTTTGTTTTGACAAAAAGGCTGTCGTTATTACTCGTTGAAAACGCTCTGATTTAAAAGAGCAATTTGGGACATGGTATTTGATGTGTGTATGCCTTTAGAGAATCCCTTTTATTTAGATTGCTTTGTTTCATTGAAATGGTAATGGGATTTGAGCCTTTTTTTTTAAACTGATTAAAATTTGAAAAAAAAAAGAAAAAACAATCGCATGTATAAATATTGTTAAAGATTTACAAGCGATTTGAAAACAATTTGGCGAAATTCGTTTGGGAGCGTATATATATATATGTGCGCACGACAATAAAATTCTTCACTGGTGACGACAAAATTGTATAAGGAACATTTTAATAAACAGTTTTCTAGGTTTTATATTCCGTATTTACTTACAAGAGCCGCTCCTTAATGCATGTTGATATATATCGGACATAAAAGTCAGAAATGATTCTGAGGCAGTATGGGAGCACTGAAAAAAGCAAAAGTAGTTTTGTAAGACGATAAACTCTTTGAGTTACTAGAAGAACAGAAAGACTTTGCATCTTATACTGTTCTTAACATTCAAAGCTCTATATAATTTAAAATAGGTATATGTCTGATTGAAATGGACAAAAGGACGTACATACATCCTCTATTAAATTTTCTGACCTTCGACTGAAGGAATAAGTGATATAGAAGTGAAAAATAAATAAAAGGTATTATTTAAGAAGCAATCAACTTTAAAAAAAAAAAAAAGGAGCTGGGGAGGACACACTGGTAATCAGAGATTATGAATTATAAAGATTGGAATCTTTCGTACGTTCCATCCTCAAAAACCCATTTGTTTACATTGTTGTTTTTGTAATTTCATCTCGTGTCAATGAATAGATGTGAATTCCAACAATTTAAACATGGACACTAGTGCAAAAATATGAATTCGCAACCATCCGCCATTTTGTTTAGCTTGTAGGGAAACTAGAATGACAGCCGAGAATTGCAATCTTTATATAATTCATAATCTCTGCTGGTAACTTCCTATTGGTGCCCTTGGAAACTAGAGACCCAACCTTATTCTGTTATAAAAAAATTCAAAATTTTTAAGATCTTCGAAGACCTTATCAGGGTGTTCAATATGCAATCAAAGCGAAGCCCAAAAATGGGCCGTCGGTTTTCGATATATATGACTATGAGACGAAAAACATTTTTGAACAATTTTTATTAATTATATTTAGCTTCTTTTTAAACAAAACTGTCAATTGAATGTTTCTACAAACTAATTATTAGTTGTTAACAACGTCATCGTGTTTAGTATAAAACTAGGCTGGCCTCGAAATCTCTTTTCATTGTAGAGATAATCGAGACGAAAATCATTTTTCAAGAATTTTTAGTATTTTCTTATAGTTTATTTTGTTTATTTAAAAAAAAAAATGTTCAATAGAATTTTTTTAAAATCATATCAGTAATTAAATATGGCGTCGTGTATAGAATAAATCAGCCCGAACTCATAATATCACTATTTGTTCTCAAAATCTTTTTTCAAGAATTTTAAATATTCTTGCAATTTGTTTTTGTTTTTTTTTAAATCGTCACTTGAATTTTTTTTATATAAATACTATCAATAAACGCTGCTGTTTCTAAAATAAAAATATCCCAGCGTCTATAACATTGTTTGTTTTCGAGATTTTTGATTCGAAACACATTTTTGAACAATATTTTAATAGCGTTGAATGTTTCCACAAATTTTACTAGTTATTGACTCATCATTGTGTATAGAATAAAATTAGCCCGGCTTCGAAATCAGTGGTTTTTCTCAAGAAAACTTTTTTGTTAGTATGTTTTTGTAGTTTTTTTGCTTTAAAAAAAAATTTTAATTGAATTTTTTAATGTTGCAGCACCGAAATTAAAAGATCCAAGGATTATAAAAATTTCACAACAAAATATAATTTTATTTTCAAAAAAAAATTTTTTTTAAAAATACTCGAACAATCTATAATAATAGGTAAATACCTTTTCCATTTTTTTAGACTAGTAATAAACAATATAATAAAATAGATGTCTACAAATATTGACCAATAATGAAAAATTTGTTCCTATTTTTAAAAGGGATTAAAAAATGGTTTCAATTAGATACTAAACGTTACAATTGGATAATTAGTTTTAAAACGCAAAATAAAAAAGAGTAGGTATAAAGTTTAAATTATATAAATTAAAGTTAAATTTGGAATAGCTAAATATTTGTTAGGAAAAAAAGACTTAAAATAAATTTAACATTTGGCATCAGAACCAAATAATATGACGAACCAAATAATTAAGACGAAGTCATTCGCATTTCTTGTTCTCGAGATATTCGAGACGAATGAAATTTTACAACTTTTTTTTTAAGTTTCTATAGATTGTAATAAAACGGCTAATTGATTTTTTTTTTGAAACTCCTTTCTGCACATCATGAAGTTTTTATCTGAAAAATAAAATTTATTTAAAGTCAATATTTTTATTCGTTCTTGTACATGTACATGTACAAGTTATAAAATCGAAAAAAGTTAACTTTATTAACAGTTTGGTTAAACAAATATTATAATTATTGTTGAAGAAATTAAATATTTTGTTAGGAAGAGAAAAGCATTCATAATTAGTCCGATAATTTATAGAGTTGATTGTGTTGTATGAACTCGAGTTTTTGATCACTCAGGACACCAAGAACATTCGTATAATTTAGGTACTCGCGACAATAGAACTCCATTAAACAAATACTTGACAGAATTAATAGACAACTTTCTAGTAAAACTAATAATTTTACATTTATCAATGTTAAGAATCAAAAAATTATGAACACAACAGTCAAATAATGAATTTAGATCACACTACAAATCTTCACAATCGCGGATGTTTTCAATAGTTTTGAAGATTTTAACATCATCCGCATAAATGAAACATTTTGAATACATCAGAACAGATGTTATTGATAAATAAAATAAAAAAGACGGGTCTTAAATGGCTACACTATGGTATTCCAGAATCAACCTTAAACTTATTTGAATTGCAACCTCTTCAACGGTTGTACAGTAAAACCCGCTTAAGAGAAACCCGCTTAAGAGAAAAACCCGTTTATCTGAAACACTTTTTTCATCCCCGAGTATTTGTCGACCAATTACCTTTATAACACTCCGCTTAAGCGAAACTCGCTTAAGTGAAAAACCCGGATACCTGAAACATATTTTCAGTTAAATTTAATATTTTTGATTGAAAAAAAACTCTGTTAAGTGAAAAAAAATACAACAGAACAAAAAATTTGCGGAACGCTTTTACTTCTTTTTTATTTTTCACTCCACCAAATTTTCATCACGAAAATGACATTTGAATTTCTGGAATTTTTAAATCCGCTTAAGTGCAATTTTTTTTTTCACTTATCCGGACGGGGTCATTTAAGTGAAAAACCCGCCTAAGTGAAAGAAAGACTGTGAAATTTTGCAGTTTCTCTTAAGCGGGTTTTACTGTACCGAGTAAAATCTGGAGCCATGTTACAAAATGCTCATTAAATCCAATTTTCCTTAATTTAAACAGTAAAACTCGAAGGGATAGTTTATGAGGTTATGAAAACTGCTCACACTCGTTAGCAAAATATGAGCTGAGAAGTGAGAGAGCTGTTTAATAAGCGCTCATGAGCGAGCATTTCCATACCCTGAAGTATGTATACTGAGTACAAATCATCTGTCATGCCGCCAAATTAAATGTCACGGGAAACAGTATTGCCAAATTCAAAACAAAGACTCCATAAAAAACGTCTTTAGTAGTTTTGCATATATGTATAGTGTATACCTATAGAAATACACGTTTGAAAGAAGACGTTCGATGAATGGTTCTGGCTGCTAGAAACAGAGTCTCCCCTCTCAATTCTGCAATTCTGGCTATTGCAAGGAAGATACAAATTGTTCAAGAATATATCTGTTGTCATCAAAAAGTTATTCTCATCTCAGACGTTCAGATTCAGCAGAAAATTGTAGGTCCACTCGAGTCAAGTTAACCATTACAATACCCAAACGATATAGTTGAGACTTTTAAGTTACTATAAGGTCCTGATTCTTGTTCATGTTGTACCACCAATTTATTAAATTTTGTATTATTATTTTTATCCTCATCCCTCCTTCCAACGTTTTTAGATTTGTGTAACCTTAAACATTTCCTGTATAATAATTACCTGCCTACTTACTTTTCAAGCAATATAAATTTCATAACTCTATAGAGAGCAAGGAGAAGAAATTCTATATAATTCCACGAAATGTCTTCTTTTTGTAATTAATTCCGAGCTACCTAGAAAATTTTACACAGGTATAATATTTTATTTCAAATTATCTGTTTAATTGTTTGTGAAAAAAAACTCCTGCGAATTAATTAAACTGAATATATAATTTTAAATTCATCCTCGCTTGCAAATTTTCCCTGAAGCCTTAAAATTATATGCCTATGAAAATAATGACTTAATATTTAATTTATTGTGATTTTGGTTTTCTCTCTTTCCATCACACTCTGCATGTTATTTCAATTAACAAAAATAAAAAAAAAAAAATAAAAAGTAGAAATTATAATCAAAACTCATTGCTCGCCCTATATACGTATATATTCCTAAGTTGTTCCTCATCAATTCAACAGCAAAAGAAACGAAGAACAAGATGAAGAAGCGTCAGAAGTCAGAAAGAAGTCCCTAAACACAAGACGACAATTTGTATAATTAATTTCACCAGAAAATTTCAATAATATATGCATAGCTGTTGGCGAATTAAACAACGTTTATAGAATATATGTACAGTACCTACACCAACAACATTTATAGACCGCGAAAAAACTTCTCTTCAATTTATTTTTCGTTTGACAAATTATACCATGGGGTACAACCATCATCATAGCTTCCTCCTCCAGCCCCTGCCCCAACTCTTCACCACTATATATTTTACCCTTCGAATCCTTGAAGAAGAATTAAAATTCGCTTTGCAAAGCAGATGTCACAGCAACGATAATCAAATGCTAATATCCTCGTTCGCCCAGCTCGCGTTTTACCAAGTGTGAAAGAACCATACAATCTCACTATATGTATAGCTAAGTGTAGGTATAAATATAGAGCAAAAAACCATCATCAGCCAGGCAGTGAGGCATCCAGGATCCAGGAGCGTTGCTAACACGCTGCCACAGCTCCTCATAAATTCACAAAATTCAAATTTAGCATAATAAATCATTTTCCGCTGGCGTACTGAATTTATTTCGAATTCCTGTTTCGAGAGCAAATACAATTTAAATTTCATTAACATTTAAATGTAGGTACGACAAAGATTAAACAACACAGAATAAAAAAGGAGCATAAAAACCGGAGGGCGTGGTCTTTGTTGGTTTTACTGGTGCTGGGCTCCTCGCAATATGGCATGGCCCAGCAGCGTTGCCAACGTTGGGGCGGAATAATTACCGCAAAATTATCATCGCGGTGTCACGATGAATAGAAAGTCATCATCTCAAGGATGCACCACGGATGGCATCTGGGGTATCTACTCCGCATGTTTATGTAGATATCCTCATTCATGATGTGCCCCACAGCCCCACAGCAAACATGGATCTAGCTAAATGACGCATAATTTCAGAGTCCATGGCAATTTTCTATAATAAAGATGCTGGCTCCCTCTACCCGCCACACCATATGCTATGGCACACCTGTCAATTAGACATTGATCGAGCAAAGAACTAGTATATGAGAGATGAGACAAAGAGGTTATAATATTGAGTCGGACACATTGTGTGGTCTTTTGAATTCAGCTGCATGAAGCCCCAGCTCTTATACACAATTGAACCCGAAAATGTTCATATCATAGAAGAAACCTCAAAATCAAATGGACCAATGTGCATGTTCTTTGCGCCACAAATAGATGTCGCTTTGGTGTGGATAGATATTGCGACGAAGAACTATACCTAAACGTGGCCTTAAACCGAAAAACAAGAGATTTCCAGAAGTGATGTTGTTATGGTTACTGGTTGTCTACGTTGTCGTCGTCTGAGTCGAAGAAGATAGTAAATAATAATATTCATGAGGCATCGGTGTCCCTGTTTCTGCATATAATATGTACAACATCCGTCGACGAAGACGGCTACAAACTAGTATACGATGACGACGACACAATGTCCATGGAAATTGTACCAAATGTGGACCATCTTGATCTTGGGGGATTTCCGCCACAATGTTCTATACTAAACCGTTCTGTCCTCCTTCGATGAATTGTGGTGCCCGATAATCATGAAGGAGGAAATCGTTTTGGTTTTTGAAAAGAAACAAAAAAAAAAAAATGTCTTTAGTTGAAAGATTGTCTCGATATAATGTAGTTCTATTGGATTATTGAATTATTAAATTAAACGAATATGAGGGCATATATATCAGACGATGGTGTATCCTGTTTGAAAAAGGAAAGAGGTTACCGCATTGATTTTTTTGCACAATGCAGGTGAATGGTATAATTATTTCACTCCTGACGCCTGCGGGTATAATATTGTTTTTTTTTTTATTTATCATTCATTGATTGAATCTTTATTTGAAAGTCGTGTGTAAGCCAGAAGCAAATAAGTGAACCAATAACCATGCTTTAATAAAGTTTTTATTAATCTGTAATACGCTTGAAGTCATAATAAGTAAGCAGGTACATATAGGTACACGGTTAAAAATTCTGGCATTAATTTTAATATTTTCAGGGTTGTATATATGACAACACCAAAAATGTATTAAAGTTTAATACATCGCAAATATTACATTTTTACTTTTAATACAAAAATTATTACATTTTTTAATAGAATTTTATTAGAAAAAGAGAGGAAATAAATTGAGGAAATTTCTCACGAAGAAATTTCTCACAAGAAAATTTTCTCTCAAAAGGATATTTCTTTTGAGAATTAATGCAACACAGAAAATATTATGAATACATACTCGTAATTCGTAATAGCTATAATAATGAATGTGTATGTTTGCAAGAGTACCTATTTATCTTTGTATGTCAATTTATTTCCATTTGGGAATAATTATTCCTATTATTTTTATTAGAAAAATAACATTCTTTTCTCCATCGTTTTTCAGAAATGAGAATAGAAATGTTATTGCGATTGAAATTTTGTCTACTAATTAACATATTGTGCCTCGAAAAACTGCAAAGCGCCTTCAAAATAATTCATATTTAAATTTTTTTATTTTTATTATTCTTGCTTTTTAATACAATATTAATAAATTTTAATCTTGGGTGTATTAAAAAGTGACGCAGTCTGTTCAAAATGTTCATATTCAATATGGCTGACAAAAAAGAGTATCGAAGCAAAAAAAGGGCGAGGAGGTATTAGAATGTAATCAAAAATTATTAGAAAAATTCTCATATTTGAAATGGCAACTGAGAGAGAAATTTTCCCTCTCTGCAAGGGATATGTTTTATTCTTTTGGGTTAAAATCGACTCTTTTTTGTATTACAAATGATATTTTAATACAAAAATATTAGAATGTAATAAGAATTGATTAGAATTTTTTTTAATATTTCCCTAGTATTAAAATGTAATATTTGCTGTATTGCATACGGCTGTAAAACAAGAGCTGTATTAAAAAATATTAATATAAATATTAATAAATTATGGAGATACAAATACAATTATTGGAAAATTGTATAATTAAAGAAGAAAAACCTACATTATCTAAACTTTTCATCGACAGGTGCATTTTTGATTGATTTAACTAACCACACTATACATGGTTAAGCAAACGCCTAAAGGATAATTTAATGATTTAAGACTTCACCATTGATGTTCATTTCAAATCGGGATTTTCATTTCCATTTAAGATTTTTGTCTGTTTTTTTTTTTTTTCCTTAAATGAGACGCACGCATATACGTAGGCCATTTTGATTTTTGAATAAAACAGAGCATTTGGCTTAAATTGCTTTTTAAATCACTTACGGGGTTGGTAGAGGTGTATACTCAGATAAGCTGTAACTAAGTCTCTCCTTCCGTCTTCCCAATCACTGTAGCGTGTTCCAGGCGGAACTTTTGGCGATAAAAGAAGTCCTGTCTTGGCTCAAAGAAAACGTGATATCAACCACAGATATCCGCATTTTCTCGGATATCCAAGCAGCCATTAAATCTCTGGATTTTGTCTCTACAAATTCAAAAACTGCCCTTAATTGCCGATCATCTCTTATGGAGATGGCACAACAGTTCAACATTCACCTGAGTGCCGGGTCATAGAGACACTCCAGGCAATTGTATAGCAGACTAACTCGCCAAAAGTGGAACTATACTATACATACGTCATATACTGTCAAATCGGACAAATATTGGTATACCCATCGCTACTTGTTAACTTATGCTAAAGCAAGATGCAATAGAGAAAACAAATCTTTGGTGGAATAACATTGCCACATGTCAGGGCACAAAACAGATCTGGCCTATGTTGAATCTGAAGCGCTCTAGGAACTTAATATCTCTAAGCAGACTGCACATTAGCTCCATCGTAGGTGTCATAACTGGACACTGTCTAATAGGCAAGCACGCAACAAGTTTTGGAGTATTTTCTAACGACTTCTGCAGTAGTTGTATGGACGAAGAAGAGGAAGAATCGATTCCTCACCTTCTCTGTACATGCCCTGCTCTATCTCAAAGGCGTATGCTCCACCTAGGAGAATTCATACTACAATGATCCTATAGTGATCTGGCAAATCATGACATTAATATTCTCGCGCGCTTTGTCAGAAGTTTTAAATGGTTCAACTAGTAGGAAGAAAGCTTCCTAGATTCCTGTGGTATCACAATGGCCCAACCTCTTGGTCTAAGTGTGTCTAGCGTTTTGCTGACATCCACATAAACTTAACCTAACCTAACCTGCTTTTTAAAAAATTAAATACTTGAGCAGGCGCTCAACCATTCAGCTTCCAAATGTTTGCTGAGCATATTCTGTAGGTAATTATACGTATACTCCATTAATAGGTATATAAATAAACTGAACCACGTGCTACATTATAAAAAAGAAAGCAACGTTGCAGCAAATATACCGGCACCATTTTTTTAAATACTCTTCAAAAAATGAAAAAAAAGGTCTTGTAGATACAAAATTGGTACACATAGACACGATGCAGTGTTATTTTAACAAAGATTATGTTATTTTAACATTTTAACATTTAAATTATATTTATTATTATTATTTATTATATTTCTACTATTTCTAAGGATTTGCATATACCTTTTGTTTCTATGTCCAGTCCTATACTATCTGTGTTTATCAACCGTCATTTTTTCTTTGAGATGTGAAAAATAAAATTTTATGAAAAGATTTTTAAGAACTTCTCAAGTCTGTCTGTAAGATATTAAATTTCGGAAGCAAAATTGATTAATTATTTATTCAAACGCACCTCCTTGGACCCAAAGTCATATTGGATATAGGTATAGCCATCGTCTTTATCCAACTCCGCATTATCAAATGGAATTAATCAAATACGAATTATCACGTCCACACACAAGTACAGATAGTGTCAGTTGCACTTACCGTGCCTGGTAATTGTCATCTCCCAAGCTACTACACACACTTCTGGTCCTGGCCTGGCCGCATAAAGTCAAATATACCAAGTATGTAGGTATAAGCCAGCATCAGAATTTATTATCGAAAAGTCTCGGATCATTTGCATGTGTGAAGACAACACGCATAAATCACTGCCGCCTTCCTTCTAATCGTCATTCGACCACCCCGACTCCAACTCAAGTTACAAGGAGGCAACAATCACCTTTGTATATAGTTGATACAAAACTTGGTCCCGAATGCAAATCTTCATGGTCTTATGCGCAGAGTACGAGTATATGTCCGTCAACGAAGACCGGACAGTCACTCAGTGTAGTTGTCCACTGTTTGTTTGTTTCTATAAAGAGAAGAGCTATCACCTCGATGTTGACTCTTGACAGTTATATAAATTAATCAAACAATTCTGCAGGACACTTGATAGATGAACTCATGACATGCGGCTGTTATCTTCGCGGTACCTATATACACTCCTCTTTATAATGTAGGTACATATAATGGCTGACCATATGGCCAACGGAGGCGCAGTGCCGCCCTCTTTTTATCTCTGGGTAGTCTTTCTTTTTGGTTAAAATCTTGTAAGCCTTGTCCGTTGGCGTGCACAAAATTAATGCCTGGCCAGGCGGACGTCGCGTCGGACGAAGAGCAGCGCCTTATCTCGTCTGCAACGATCGGGAGCCACTTCAAATCGAAGCCCCGTGTCCGCACAATCAATTTACTTAAGAGTCTCCAGACGAAGAGGATGCCAGTTGCGATGCGACTCAACTCCTCGGTATCTCGCTATTATATCGTGTGTACCGATGGAGGAAAATGGAAAACTATATTCATTAGGATTGTAGAATGTATATAGGTACCTATATAATTCCGACCACAAGTACGTTTATCTTGCTATATATAGGTACATTCGGATGCTATCCTCATCGTCATTGTGGTCGTTGTCGAGTGGACAGATATCGGTAGATGAACCAAAACTTATTATTCCTTTTTGCCTCCCCGGAGGCTACTTCAACGATTTTATATGCAGAAAATTGAAAGTAATTGATTTGACCTATTGTGTTCGATTATGGTCTAGATACGATGTGAATCCACCTTCCTATACCTATATAGCATCAAATCCAAGATCCAAGAGTTCGTTTCGTTAAAGGCGCCTGGGTATTCAACCTCATCGTATCATCATATTCAAAATGATGATGATGGGTTTTGGTATCGGCTCTCGGTTTCGTTTGGCCGGTAATTGAACGATTTAATTCAATCAAAGACTTCTTCATTTCGATGACTATACGGACGGTAGAGTCTGTCTTAACAAGCAACTGGATTGTGGTTCAATTTTTATTTTAAGATTTTTGATAAATTTAATTTTGATGAAATTATGAAAAAAATAACAACAACTTATTTTAAACAACTTAACAATAATATTTTTAAAGAAATTGAGCAAAGTATCAGTTAGACCAGGTGCGTACCTACTTAGCAATTTTTTTAGTTTGTTTGAGTTGGTCAAAACTCGAAGTAACTCAGAGAGATTTTGCTTGCGTACGTTAAGTTGGTTTAATTCTTTAAAGTTTCTGGCATCCGAATAAAGAATTAAATACCTAAAGAGATATTTTGACTTGGAGTTTTTGTCATGGATAAATTGGTCAAATCGTTTAATTGCTGCAGAAGATAAATAAAAAAAAAATGAAATAAAATAAATAAAAAAATTGGAAAAAACTAGTTTTTAACCGAATGTACAAAATCAAAATTCTTTTTTATCTGTACGCGCATAACTCGGCTGATCATCACCTGATTTTCATGGAGATTTTTTGTTCAATTCATATTGAACCAAGTAAAGACACTACGGAGCCAAAAATTTCAAATTTCGACGAAAAAACAAGAAAATTGTGAAAATTAGAAATTGCATACTTTAAGGGGTTGATGGTGGAAACAGCTGAAAATTCCATTTTGTGTGGTAAGGAGAAAGTGTTGATTCTATGGAATGACAATCGGCTTACATTCTTCCTCAGGAGAATGCGATCACCAATAGATGGCGTTACAGTCTCAGATTGCATAAAAATTATTCGAGCGTTCCAAAAATATTCACTGTAAAGGATTTTTTGAAGCCCCTATACATTTTATTATTTTTAATTTTTTATTAAAATGCTAAAAATAATGAAAGATTTAATATTTTACATTTATTGTCGTGAAGGATTTAAAAAACGGTAGAAACTGTTAGCTCAAATCAAATTTCTATCAACTGCATTTTGTGAAAGAACATTTGACATTTGACTTTTGACATATAATTATAGTACCTATGTCAAGTTATGGATTCGGTAAAAAATATCGATCTCTAGATTTCGACCTAACTTGACATCACAAAGATAGTAGGTCATGCAATTGTTACTGTCTGTTTGCCTCAATGGATATGTTTTTTTTCTTTAAACATCGTATGTTTGGATATTACCTTGACACGTTTTTTTTAAATTTTTGTACGATCAAAAATAACGGTGGATACTGGCCATATATTTTATTTAAGCGAATTTATTTTTCTCAAAAATGGCTTCACCGATTTTTGTGATTCTGATTTAAGATTCACTGTGATTGTGATTTATGAATATACCTATACATATAACTATAGTTGAATTTTCAGCAAAAAGTCACATGTTATATCTGTAGGTTGTAAAAAGCCTATTTTAAAAATTATAGCTTTCTAAGTAACAATACAAAATTAGAAGAAATCTGCAAAAACGAAAAGTAGGCGTGGTAATGGGTGGGTTGAAACCAAATTCACATGTTCTACTTTAGGTTCTAGAGAGCTTATAAGCAAAATTTCAGATACTTTTAAAGTAACGAGGATAAACTTTAGATATAAAAAAAGTGGCAGTGGTAAATCGATTACAGGTTGTGATTGTGCTTTTTTAATCACAGGTTGGAAATTACAGGTCGTGATTTTTTGTCCTTCTCTAATAGCCTCTTATCAAGGGCTGAAGTATGCTCGTCGAGTCCAGGGTTTTACCGAAGAAGCAACAAACGTTAGTGTTATCGAGGTCAAATTTTGTTCACCAATCACTGGCTCTTATAATTCTAATACAATGCTTATACACTCGACTCTCCCTAAGTCGAATTTTCACGAGATACCAAGATTTGTTCGAGTTAGAGAGAGTTTTGGAAAATTTCGAGTTATAGAGAGAAACCTTTTTTTTTTTATTTTAAAAGGTTTATTTAATAAATAAAGGTTAATATATGCATATAAAGCAACCAACTGCTTTTGCGTTGTAATTTTTTAAAAACTGTATTTTTTTATAGAGGTAGGTACCAGGGTTATGAATAGGAAGAAACGCGAAGAGCTGACGATGATGGTACACGCGATGCTAAACATATATACATATGTATTAAGGTTTTGATGGTTCGTAGTTACACTATACCCAAATACGAATTCGGAAGGGGTAATATTTTTTTATTTTGTTTTGTTCTACACAAAATTCGACTTAAGGGGTGAAAAAGATGCCAAATATTGAGAAAATGTGTTCGAGTTAGAGAGAGTTCGACTCAGAGGGAGTTCGACTTAGAGAATGGTTTTTGTATTTAAAATTGAAGGGAATGATAAAATATGGCGAAAAAGTTCGAGTTACAGAGAAATTCGACTTAGAGAGAGAACGAATTAGGGAGAGTCGACTGTATTTACTTATAAATATATATAATTTTATATAAACCAAAATGAATATATTCTTACAACTTAATTTATATAATACGAAAGAAGGCTGACTGAGATAGCAGACGCCACTAAATTACAGTCTGAAATAGAAGACGCCACTAAATTACCGCCTGAGATAGCAGGTGCCACTAAATTCAACCCTATACGCTTTACCAAATACTCGAGATTGGTATACTATATTCAAACTATGGCAGTTGGCAGAGATCGGTTTTTTTCAAGATTCAAGATATTGAACAATATACATCAGTGATGGAAATCGACTTTTTTCAATTGTACTGAACGTTGAAACAAAATAGTACTGAAAAAAAAAACAAATAGTACTGGGCTCCTTTAAATGGATAAAAACAAGCAAACACACAAAATCCAAAAATAAAATTGATTTATTAACAAGAAGAAACTAAAATTCATTTGTTATAAATATTAAGGTAACATAGTAAAGGATTATTATAGATGAATAAATGACTGACGGATCCCGTATCACAGTAAGGAGCCAGTTGTATATCATCATTGAATATTTAAATTTTTAGTTTTGAGATTTTTAAAATCCTAAATCATTATTAAACTGTCAGGTTTATTTTGCGATTAAAATAATCAATGGTTTTGCTTCCTAAACATCTGAAAATTAAAAATAGAATTTTCAATGATTATTACGTATAACTGGTGCCTTAGATAAGAAAATAATAGTAAGTTAGGTAATTAACATTTTTTTTACTCTAAAAGTTCTTCTTTTTGAAGAGGATTGTTTGTCACGTTTTATTCACAAGATCTTTATTAATTACAAAACTTTGACAACAATCCTTTTTTAAAAGATTTTTAGTTTCTATCAGCATTCATTTTTCAAAAACCAAATGTTTGCCCAAAATTCCGATAGAAGATAATTAGAAAACTACTTCTGTTTAAGTGGAGCGTTTGAATATATAATGAGCCCAACTGTCGTACCTGGGCGAAACGCAAGTTTTGGAACTTAAAAATTGGAAGCTAAATATGTACTTTTACATATTCAGTTCAGTATTTAAAAGCAAATGAGCGCCTTAAGCCCAAGTGGGGATGGTTTTGATATTGGGTAATTGGGCTTAGAGTATGTTCGCATCGCACATAGATTTTTTTAATGAAGATAAGAGAAAATTATCAATTTTGTACAAACAATTCAAAATTGTACTGAAAATGTCAAAGATGTACTTACGTACTGAGAAAATCAAATTGTACTGAATTCAGTACAATAGTAAGGCTTTTTTCATCAGTGATATACATATTTACAATTTGAATAACCCTAAACTATGAAAAATTAAAATTTGTTGGCACGTAGGGGGCCTAACTTGACACATTCACTTAATTAAAAAAAAAAAATAATATATGTATATTATACATGTCATGTCAACCGACTGACTTTGATGTCCTTGGAGTGTTCCGTCCCGGTTGTCAATGACTCGTTTTTTTCGGTTTATTCATGGTCTCTTATAAATATTTTGGTTCTAAATAAGTGTGAACTATACTATGACGAACAAAATAATATTCGTATTTTAGTATACTTCACCAGAGATGGTTGAAGTGGAAAGTTCAGGGGTGTCGGAACTGTTTAATGGTGTTTGTATTTTTATACATTTTATCGGTCGCTCGGTGGTCATTATCGTAGCTGAACTGAATTGATCATATAGGTATATTGAATTTTAAATGGCAAGATGTACAAAATTAAGAAAACAGTTCAATAAAATTTAATTAAATTCAGGAAGTTAATTGAAAAGAGAATCTATTATCTAAGGTCAAAAAAATTGATTTGGGCCCTTGATTACTGCCAACAACGGTTATCAATTAATTTTGAATTTATTTGATATAGAGTGATATTTCAATATACATTTAGTTTCATGGTTAAATACTAAATACTAAATAACAAATAAACACCAATATCATGGTTCTATAGTAGATAATTTAACAATTGAGTTACAATGCAAAATTTTATCGATTTTTTTCCTCTCTATCCTGATTGACAGTTTAGATATCTTCATAAAACATGACACAATATGGGAGCTCCTATATAATAATAATTGGATGACTTAAAAAAAAAATATGTATACAATCAATCACCAATGTTTGCATAAAAAATGTATGTACATTATATGAAGTTACATCGAACTTGTGTCCACAGAGGAAAAGTGCCCCAACTAATAATGACCATCTAGCCATTTCGTTTATTTTTCTAACCAGTTCATTTTTTTAACGTCTGTCCGTCCGTTCGTCCGTTTGTCTGGAAATGACAATGAAATAAGTTATAGCATGTCATTGCTATTTTGATGTTGTTTTTGTTGTTGTTTTAATTCTTGTTGACCAGCTTGATGTTGTAATTGCATGTGATGGCAGTGCTATTGAAACTTTCACCCATCAATTTGATGGTAATGATCTGTCAATAAAGTGTCATTGAGTTGTCACAGCATGTCAATTCATCAATTGATTCTTTAAGTGAACAAACTTATTAGGGGAACAAGGGGACGACCGAAGCGACGACGGGAGAGCAATAACTGACGTCTGACTAAATTTCTTTCTTTTTTTTTTATGTTATTAAATTCAATGTGATGTTAGATATGTTTGTTTTCTTTATCAATTAGGTATGGGTTGTTTAATCAAAGCAATCATAAGCATTGAATAGGTATATATTTGTTATGTTGTTTAGATATAACAGCTATATAAAGTTGTTGACATAATAATGTGATCACGGAAGATTTTCAAAGAAGTTGTGTTCAAATTTTTGGATTCGTATTGAATCAGGTAAAATATTGCGAAGCCGAAAATTGGAAATTTCGACCGTAGAAAGTCTTCTGACTTCAAAATCTGAAATTGCATACTTTCAGGAGGTGATATCTGAAAATTCCATTATGTATGCGAAGGAGAAAATATTGATTATAATGGATGACAATCGGCAAAATGTCATAGCGTTTCTTTCACTTAAGCGGATTTTTCACTAAAATACAAATTCTAAAAATTCCAAAAACGATTGCGATATACCTATCAGGGGGCCGAATCTGGTTTTGTGAAAAAGTGAATCGAATAAATTGTATTCACATTCGCTCTCATGCATTGCTTTCACTTTTTCGATTCACTTAGTGCAAATAAGCGATTCTGGTAACTGGTTCAGTGAATATAATTCTTCGACGATCTCTTACCGATCTCGAACCATCTTATCAATTCCCCTGAAGCGCATACACAGTTATTTTTCTAATTTTTTGAAGAGACAAGAGAAACGAATGAGATAGAAAGTTTTTTTTTTATAAATAGGACAGGGAAGGAGATGTGGTAGAATTGAGCATTGTTTGTTCGTAATCAGCCTTTCTTTTCACAAATTCACATTCAAATGCCGACGTGAATGAAATTCTTCATATGAATGTTTTTGACGTTGGGATTGACATTTTCGCAGAACGAGAATAGGGTTTTAGAGTGAAAGGAAAGAACCAGAATCAAATGTCATTTTCGTGTTGAAAATTTGGTAAAGGTGAAAAATAATAAAGAAGTGAAAGCGTTCAGCAATTTTTTTTCACTTAAGATTTTTTTTAAATAAAAATGAATGAAAATATGTTTAAGGCAAAACTCATACTGGAGCTGCGAGCAGAGCGGAGATGCGAGAGGTGAACAGAGCGTCGATGAAAGAAGGAGTTGATCAAAGAATAGGTATCACATACTGAAGCTTTGATAGTCGATTATGAGATTTAAAACTGAAATGATGTATTCCTATTTTTTTAAAGTTCTTTGCTCAAAAATTGGTACTTATTGAAAAAAAACAGAAGATGAAGTGTCCACTGTCTATGCCTTGAATAAAAGTAGTCGCGAACACGGGGAATTTTACCAGAACTTCGACTTGGTACGGGAAGATTTTATGCATAATATTATATCGAATGAACGTTTAAAATGGAAGATGTAGTACATCCACAGTACACAAATCTAAGGTAATATATTGCGCAGGTTATCAAAGCTGAAAATGTCAAAAAATTAAAAATGACTGTTCGAGTGCCCACAGAAACTCAACGCGCATCATTAGAAAGAACAATATATTGAAATTAGTCAATGAAATGGGCGCTGGATCCACCATTTTACCACCATAATAACTTGATTTTGACGGATGTGCTGCAGAACTGAACAAAAATGAAGACGCTAATGATATTACCTTTAATAGTCTATGGTAGTACCTACATCTATTTTTTTGAATAATTATAGGGACGACCAAACTACACATTTCAATCATGGAACTCCATCGGGACAAAGTCTTTGCCAAAAGGTCTACTATAAGAGAAATTAAAATATAAGCTCTTGAAAACTATGCATATTTCAACCAAACCTATGAAATTTAATTATTTTAAATTATTTTTTTTCCGTTAAAATATCGCTTTAATTCTTCTGTATATTCAATTTCTTCATGAAACTTTACTTCGATAAGAGCGAAGAAAACAAATTTGTTTGAACGCGCCGCTCTGCTCGTTTATAGCAGCGCTGCTACCTCGTTGCTAGACTCCTCAGTATGAGAGGTTTCATAAGAAAACATTTGTTTGTTTTCGACGCTCTACTCACCTCTCGCATCTCCGCTCTGCTCGCAGCTCCAGTATGTGTTCAGCCTAAGGCTAAACTCATACTGGAGCTGCGAGCAGAGCGGAGATGCGAGAGGTGAACAGAGCGTCGATGAAAGAAGGAGTTGATCAAAGAATAGGTATCACATACTGAAGCGTTGATAGTCGATTATGAGATTTAAAACTGAAATGATGTATTCCTATTTTTTTAAAGTTCTTTGCTCAAAAATTGGTACTTATTGAAAAAAAACAGAAGATGAAGTGTCCACTGTCTATGCCTTGAATAAAAGTAGTCGCGAACACGGGGAATTTTACCAGAACTTCGACTTGGTACGGGAAGATTTTATGCATAATATTATATCGAATGAACGTTTAAAATGGAAGATGTAGTACATCCATAGTACACAAATCTAAGGTAATATATTGCGCAGGTTGTCAAAGCTGAAAATGTCAAAAAATTAAAAATGGCTGTTCGAGTGCCCACCGGAACTCAACGCGCATCATTAGAAACAACAAAATATTGAAATTAGTTAAGGAAATCAGTGCTGGGTCCACCATTTTACCACCATAATAACTTGATTTTGACAGATGCGCAGAACTGAACAAAAATGAAGACGCTAATGATATTACCTTTAATAGTCTATGGTAGTACCTACATCTATTTTTTTGAATAATTATAGGGACGACCATGAACTACACATTTCAATCATGGAACTCCATCGGGACAAAGTCTTTGCCAAAAGGTCTACTATAAGAGAAATTAAAATATAAGCTCTTGAAAACTATGCATATTTCAACCAAACCTATGAAATTTAATTATTTTAAATTATTTTTTTTCCGTTAAAATATCGCTTTAATTCTTCTGTATATTCAATTTCTTCGTGAAACTTTACTTCGATAAGAGCGAAGAAAACAAATTTGTTTGAACGCGCCGCTCTGCTCATTTATAGCAGCGCTGCTACCTCGTTGCTAAACTCCTCAGTATGAGAGCTTTCATAAGAAAACATTTGTTTGTTTTCGACGCTCTGCTCACCTCTCGCATCTCCGCTCTGCTCGCAGCTCCAGTATGTGTTCAGCCTAAGGTATACGGGTTTAAGCGAAATCCGGTTCAGAAAAAATACTCGAAGATGAGCCGTTGTTTGAAGCCCCTACAAATTTTGTTTTCACTTTTAAAAATGATAAAATTGTTAAAAATTCCGTGTAAAGCTGGGTGGACAAGTTTAAATTATAAAAATTCAAATATCGGCGACTTCACTTTTTTTTAACTGAAAATCAAAGTTCTTTTAACTACATATTTATAAATTCTTAATATATTTGAATAAAATAAATTAGTTTCTCAACAAAAACTTAATTTAAAGTTAATTATTCGTATTTTGTTTATGTTGGACCCTTTTAGATTTAAAACACTTGATCTTAACTTTTTAATTCTGAACTCTACAAAATTCTTTTTGAAAAAAAAAATCTCAAAAGTCTTATATCATAAATACGTTAAAGTACAATAATTTCCTCATAAAAAGAATTTTTAATCTACAACCACGCTAAGTTTCTCCACCCTCATGATGCTAATGTTAACTGGTGTGTACCAGTGTACCTATACCTAAACTTTAAAACAGGACCTCTCTTATTTTAACTGCACCACCACTGCGGTGAACTTTAAAATAAACTTTTTCTCCTTGTACTATAGACAAAGTTAAGTCTTGGAATTTAATATCACCCACTGATGCTGGTATACCTACTTTCATAAAGTTTCATCTATAGCTTTTTCAAAAAAATCATACTTTATTCATGCAGAAGAAACATCAGCAAGGAACGTTTCAAAAATGTATTCTGCCTTAAACTTGCTGCTGCTTTGCCATCTTCCTTGTCGATTACATAGGAAAACTTTTCCATAAGGAAATACTCGCCGCACGGGTTATCCTTTTAATTTTGACCAAAAGCAAGCGGTTCATGCTTGTATATGTATACCAACCTACCTATACATCTACATAAGTTTACCCTGTTTTAACCCTCCGCAGATCTATAGGTGTATTTGTATATATAGGAAGTCCAGTCTAAGTAATAATCCACGCGGTTCGTTAGAAATTCTTTTTCTTCCGAAGGCGGAAATAATTTCGACAAAAGTTTTCTCTTCCTCTCTTTCTTTTTTTGACTGAATCCATAGGTCCTTGAGGTAGTTCGAGTAAAGTTACCTCTATATACACGACCTAGGTATACCAACCTTCCCAAAAAGTTCGAAAGCACAGTTAGTGTGCGTAAATTGACTTGATCTCTCCCCCAAGGGCTGGTGTACTTGCTCTAGCTCCGTCCTATGAAGCTAACGAAACTTGCACCATTTATTTCGGCTGATTACACCCCATGGCCGACGAGCGGTGCACCTAAAGAGACCAAAAGTTCTAAGTTAGTCGGAGGAGTTGTCGAGTCCTGGATGGCTCTGTGGTGGACATGAAGTGAAAATAAATTGGCTAATCGAGGGCATCTTTGATGATGGCAGAGTGATGATGGGCGAATGTTTTTCGGTTTGTTTTTTTTTTTTTGCAAAACCTCAGAGCGTCAATAAATCAAATTAAAATTATTTGTTCATTAGGTAATTAGTTATCTAGCTGCTAATGCAGAATAATATTTGCTATATTATATATACCGCCAATTGGGAGATTATGGAAATTAATATATTAAATGGTGGACTCATCCCTTTCCCAGCTTAGAATGCTCTATAAAATTCGTGTTGGGAGGCGCATGAAATTTAAGATTTATTTTTAATGGGAAGATAGTTGTTATATAATTTGTAAACCTTGGGTTTGTAACGTCTTGTTAAGGTTGTTAAATAAAATATTCTCTATTTTAAAGCTGGTTACATTTTATTCGTCAGTCCGCAGTGCCTGCTGTTCAAATCAAAAACTAAAACTAAAGCAACTGAAACTAACTGCACTTATTTCAACGAATACCTGTGGTTTGAACACAATAAAATATCTAATGCTTAGTTCACATCATAAAGAACTGAGTGTATAACTCGTGCTCGTGACTTTTTGTACCTTTTCATTATACGAAAGAATAATTATGTACATATATACCTACAATTATAAAATTACAACGTATAGACATCATTCAAAATCCCGTAGAACAAAGCAAAATTCCGTAAATTCTAGAAGTGGGCCCGTCCATCCATTGTAACCAAATAAGTTCATTAAAAAACATTAAACTAAATTTTTTCATACACTACTTTGTGTGAAAAGTACAAGAGTCCAAAATTTTTTTTCCCACCCGGGCCCTTTAGGCCCTGTCCAACCCTGGAAATATAAGTAAGATGAACTGAACTTAGCAAAAATTTCGTATTGACAAAGGCCCTCACTAGTCAACTAATGAGTCCAAGTGAATTCGCTGGGACGAAAAGCTATTTTGAATCAAGTATCTGTATTCTGTTCAGTTATGTCTTGTGTTGGCTTCTTCGTGTATTGTTTACTGACGTTTCTCCTTCGAATTCTGTTGAATTTCAGCCTGGGAACGTTCAGGTCAATCTGCCTCACATGGTTTCATATATATAACTTTTATTTTTCTCAGCAAGAAATCTTCCGTCATTTTGAAATGAGCTTTGTCCGACTTTTTAGAATTAGTTTCAATAAAAAACATGTGTTCATCTTAGATCCCATATCATTGATAAATCCTTGAAAAAATATTCATGACTAAATAATCTAATCAAAAAGACCGAATAACATTTTTTTTCGCTTTAAAGAGACGATCCCATATGACACATTAAAACCAGGAAATATCCTTTCCCGACATGCAAGCCATCACTTTCAACACATATACATACATATTATATGCAGGATATAGCCATTCAACTGCAAGTCAGTGTTAATTTATTCTCCTTGTGTAGAAATCAAACGAACGACATCCCCTTTTCGCTAAATCGAAGCATAAAAGCCCGAACCACAAGTTTCCGTTTCACATTTTCAGTTCCATTTCATATTATTTCTATTGCCTTTGCAATACACGCTATTTCAAAACGAGCGAAATTCCATGAATTCCTCGGTTTTTCAGCCGAACCATAAACATTTCAAGTCTATATCAGGCAATCGGAGAACTAAAATACTAGGTACACTATATCAACCCTTTACTTCGTTTGGATAGCTCGAATTCCGGCTCCTTTCTGTCATAACTTTTGTTCCGTCCCGTTGGCGTTGCATGCAGTTGCCGTTGTATTCGTCGTCGACATTGTCGTCCTGATGGTGACTTTCCTATGAGCAGCACACAAACTCCTTTAAATAGCCTAAACCAACACACTCCCACTCATGCAACGAGGAGAGAACCAATCTATATGGTAGCGACCTCTTACATTCTTTCTCGTAACTCCTTGACTGTGGATGGGTGGTGGAAAACGGGTTAACCAAGGTGAACAATTCCCGTATTGCACGTTTCCAATAAAATTCTGCAAATAATTTATCCTGCTGCTGCTGCTCATGGTAATGCATATATGTACTCCGATATGGTACGATATGACACGGTGACAGCGCTCGTATACCAGAGGAGCACCCATCCCGGGATAGCCCTTTTGGGGCTGCATTACCTGCTGCAACCACCACAACTGCCACTCGCCTAGGCAGAGGAAGAGGCACCACCTTGTGCCAGTGACAATCGTACATCTAGATCAGCTCACGTTCGAAATTCGTTTATTGCTCAGACCTCAGACCAAACCATTAGGATCCTAAAGCTAAAGCTGAAGCCGGAGCTAAGGTTGTGCCGTGTGCTGTGTGTTGCACAGTGACAAAAGTCACCATTGCATTACTGACTGGGCTGCGCTGGTCTTGCTGCAGCAGTGGAATATGCATATAGTATATATTTAGAACCAGCAGGAAATGGAAGAAACAAAGTCAACTTTTCAAATTATATTCTTTACGACTTCGTTGGGTGGTTTGGTTTTTCAGGAGTCTCAGCTCTCAGTCCTTAAAGTTGTTTCTTTTTTTTTGTTCCATATACATTGGAATGTATATAGTGCAGAGCCATCTCCTGCCCCACTTTAGACTTGGTTTTCAATTACCTGTGTTTCTAGCTCCTAGATTACTTATACCGGAGTGGTGGTGGTTGTTGCTTTGCATCAGCTCCTGGCTTTGTTTAAGAAAATTTTAACTTATTTAAATTCATAAGACCGGTATATATAGTTGGAATCAGCTCATTGTTGATTGCTATCCGGTAAACTTATTTCATTAATACAGGGACGGATTATATTGATAATGAATAATAATTCATGATTTTTTTGACTTGTGTAAAATAGCTTCTATCAGCTAAGGACTCACAGTGTCGACTGTAGCATGAACAATTTTTTTTACATTATACAGGGTGATTCATACAAGATGTGGAAAAAAGCTGGAAAGTGTAGGTTGGATCGATATAAGTGAAAAAAACAATATCATATGGAGGGAGGTTGTCTTTTCCTTTAGTTTTTGCGGAAGTTACAATTTTTAAAAACTTTGACTTAAAATTAAAAAAATATTAAAAACGACGGCAACACCTACCCATAATTTTTCAACTATAAAGGCTTAACTACATAAGCCAAAAAGTACTGAAGTACAAAAGTAAAAATATTTTTTTACCGCTAGCGCTGTTGTTTTGTGAAAAAGAATACACAAATTTGTTTTTAAACCAAAATTTAAGCTTTCTGCATCATTTTTATAAGTTTTCTAGTCAGAAAAACTATCACAAAATCAATTTAAAAATTTTTACTTTTGCACTTTTTCACTTTTTTGGCTTATGTAGTAAAGCTTTTCCATAATATGTTCTTAGTTTTAAACATTTTTTCTACTAGTATCGTATTGAACCTATTTTAATTATAAATTCCAGATGGGCACGCCTAAAACTGTGACAATTCATACAAAAAAGTAAGCAAAACATACCATTTTCATCAATTTTTAGTCAAAAGCTAAAATCAGATGTAAAATGTTTTCTAATACACTGGGTCTTGTGGTAGTTTTAATTTAAATTATTTCGGGATCATTTGCTTCAGTATTTCACCTCATTATCCGCCTCACTCTCAGCAGTTGAATTATCTAGCGTCATCTGAGAATGGTCATCAGTTTCTCGCATCATCACTGCATCTTTGAGGAAAATAAACTACTAAAATACTATACTATCTTATGAAGCACCTGATTAACCTTGTTTTTAGGTTCCATACTGAATTGGTCGAGTAAAATCAGCCACTGCTTTTGGACATCTTATTCTGGAAAAGAAAAAAAAAATTATAATTAAGTTATGTATTTCAGATAGGTACTTGTCAGGGGGTATTGAAATTATCTTGTGTTTCTATAATGAAAGATATTTGTAAGGCCATTTTAGAATCAGTCTGGACTCTGGATCCAGATCCAGATCTTCTGCAATTCTGAAATAAAAACTTCCATCTTTCATTCTCCATCGCTGATCGGCACAATGCGCACGATGAAGAGAAGTCTTCCTTGCACGTATTCACAGCAATATCGTGTCTATATGTTGGACATTTACATGTGTTAACTTTACTTGCTCTATCAACTGAGAAAAATAAATTTAATCAGCTTCACCAATAAACTGGATGAATTCAATCTAAAATGACCTATGGGGATCAAGATTCAAGTTCATATTTGATATTTATTAATTTCCAAACAAATTAGAGATAAGTTCTTGGCATGAACATGAACATGAATTTGAGTAAAATAACCAAATTTTGTTTCATCATAAATAAATGATATAATAGCTTGAATCAAATCACTTGGCCAACGGTCGGTTGCGCAGAGAGAGGATTTAAGAGAACAAAAATGGTGCGCAAGATATTTCATGAGTAAAGTGAGCGAAGCTATAAGCAAAACTCAGTGATTTTCGTATTTTTTGTGTGTATCTGCAGAGAAATTAAAAGAGAGCTGCACAGTAAAATGGCCAAGTGATTTGGTTCAAGCCAGTGATGGAAATCGACTTTTTTCAATTGTACTGAACGCTGAAACAAAATAGTACTGAAAGAGAACAAATAGTACTGGGCTCTTTTAAATTCATAAAAACTAGCAAACACACAAATTCAAAAATAAAATTTATTTATTAACAAGAACCACTTGTTATAAATATTAAGGTAACATAGTATAGGAACTTCATTACTATATAGCTAAAGAAATAACGAACGGATCCCGTATCACAGTAAGCTGAGCCAGTTGTAGCTTTCATTGAATATCGTCATTGTATATTTAGATTTCTAGTTTTGAGGTTTTTAAAATTCTAAATCATTATTAAACTATCAGGTTTATTTTGCCATTAAAATAATCACTGATTTTGCTTCCTAAAGATCTGAAAATTAAAAATGGAAATTTTAAATGGTCAGTTACAATGATAGGTATAACTGGTGCCTTAGATCAGTAAGTAATACATAGTTAGTTATGTAATTAACATTAAATAAGTTGTACTTAAAAAGTTATTCTTTTTGAAGAGGATTGTTTGTCACGTTATAATTCACAAGATCTTTATTAATTACAAAACTGTGACAACATTCCTTTTTGTTTTTTTGGTTTTTATCAGTGCAGAACACGTTGGAACTTGTAACCTATTTTTTAATTTAGTGTTTATTATATTTTACCATACAAAATTCTTCCAACGTTTGGTGGAGAATGAGGAACACATAGGTACCCTGAATACTTCGATGTATATTTTGAAACATAAACTCATTGCATTCATTTTTTAAAAGCCCAATTTTAACCCAAAATGCCTATACAGATACATTTCTCAGTTTCTTAATATATTTGGAGTCATCTAGAGCTTTATATTCGTTGTTTATAGCTTCAATGTTTTTGTGTTCATTAGAAAAATTTAAAACATATTGAAAGTTAGAGTTAACTTGACCATCCAATACTGCACTTTGTGAGAAATTTATATATCTTTTTCACTGAACTTTTTCTAAGTGTATGAGATTGCACATTCGGTGTTGCAATATATCTCCATAACTGGTAGGTGATTTTCTAAAAGTTTATTTGAGTTTATTGGATTTTCATCAAAAGATTCCCTTACCTTTAAATTTCTACGTAATTGTTTTAAAATAACTTTCATTCTTGGAAGCAAAATATGTACTCTTAGATCTTCGGATTGCATTTCCAAGTTAACATCATTAATTATTTTTAAGAAATATACGATAAAATAGTGAAATATAACTTAACATTTAAGACCTTAAGACAAAGAAAAACAAAGAATGCAGAAAAGTCAACGAATTGACGTTCAGATGTTCACTATTTAAAATCAAATGAGCGCATTCAGCCCAAAAGGGGAAGGTTTTGATATTGGGTAATTGGGCTTTGGGTATAATATGTTCGCATCGCACATAGATTATTTTAATGAAGATAAGAGAAAATTAACTAAAGGAATAATTCAGTTTTCTACAAACAATTCAAAATTGTACTGAAAATGGCAAAGATGTACTTACGTACTGAGAAAATCAAATTGTACTGAATTCAGTACAATAGTGAGGCTTTTTCCAACAGTGGTTCAAGCTATAGCTAGTTTATAGTGAAGAAAAATCAAAAACCTACAAGATTGGATCTGGTCACAAAAGTGTATCATCTCAACTTCAAGAGTTTAGTTCAGTTAGTTAGTTTATTTAGAACTATTATAAGAGAAACTTGTTTCAAATGGAGATCACATTCAATGAAATTGAAAAGGTATGGAGTGTTGCTGATACGAAGATCGACAATAAAAATTGTTGTGGTCTTGGGCAAGCTATTTTGACAAAATTAAGTGAAGATGATCCGGAAAGAGTTCTTGAAGTATTTTATGATAAAGGAATTCAATTAACAGTAGGAGAAATTCGTCGACAAACAATTACAGTGGCACAGAATTTGCAACGGATGGGACTGAAGAAAGGTGATACCATCGTGTTGTATTCAAAGTCAAATGAAAAAGTTACACCAATTGCATTTGCTTGCTATACCATTGGAGCACCGATTAATTTTTTCGAGACAAACTTTGAAGTTTGAAGGAGGTGAGTTTTGAGAAGAAAGAAAATTAGGTCTTGTAAGGCCATTTATTGTAAATCATCATCAATCATCATCATCATCATCATCATCAATATAATAAAACGACAAACACGAATTTTGGGGTACCATTTACGCGGTCTACAAAAGCCGAAAGTATATAAATTATATATCGATGGAAAGGTTTTTTTGCACAGAAGTGCACAAAGAAAAAATTTATTAAATAATTTTACCACAAAGACTAAAAAACAATAAAGTAAAATTGCATTATAAGTGCGAGGAGAGCGAGAACCATAGCAAGAGCCAGAGCGAGACCGAGCATTTGTTCACAACACTTATTATATTTTCGTTAAATGCAATGGTTCGTGCATTTAATATATTCGTTAAGATGGTTAGTGAATTCGAGTGAGGGATTTTTGTGGGAAGAATTTTATTTCTGAGGATTTTTGTTCTGTTGTGTTGGATTTTCGGCCATTGGTCGATTTAATGCGAGGAAGCATAAATTATGTATAGTTGTAGGTATATTGGTTTTGCATGGAAATATTCTGCAATCTATTGTGTCTCTCGCTCATTGGGTGTTGTTTTTTTAAATATAAATAAAATATGAGCAAGAAAGGAAGAATGCTTTCAATTTGCAGATGTAGTGTGAGGGATGTTTAAGCTGAGGCGTGGAACAATAACTTTTTATTTATATTCCTCACTCCAATTCACTAACCATCTTAACGAATAGATATATTAAATACACGAATCAATGTATTCGACGAGTTTGATTTTCGATATAAATTTAATTGGTCTTTATGACTACTTCCGGGATGGTCTTGGGACCAGTGGTTCTGGGATCGGCTAAACCCAACCCGGCAGCGTTCAGTGCTGCAGGAAATAATAATAAGTAACTCATATAAAATAACTAGCTCAGTTTTTCTCCACGCTCAAGACTGCTTTTAAACGATGGAATTATTCTTGCGATTTTTTACTTAATGTTGGAGTATCCACATCCAAAAATCGTATGCATCGAAAAATAAAGTTTTCTAGAATTTTATGTGAATTACAATATATTTTCTAGAAGTTGTTTTTCAATTAGACGATAATGTTATTAGCACTCGAGTTTCGGGGGCTGGACGTACTAGTTATTATAACCGAGAGAAAATGGTTTAACCGAGAATAACTATGCCATTAAGTTCAGCTTAAATCTTTCGCAGGTAGGTGTCGCACACCTTACTTGCGAAAGTCAGGAAGTAAGATATTGAATTAAGACAAAGGTGTAAATATATCCCGTTGCGACAAGATAGCCATTCTCCGCCCTTAACTTAAACTAATTTCTAAAGATAAAACTGAAAAATAAAAATTATCATACAAAAGTCTTTCTTTTTTTACAGATGAAATCAGCCATTTTCTTCAACAAATCAATCCCACAATCATAATATTCGAAGAGGAATATCGGACAAGGCTTTTTACAGCCCTCGAAAACCTTAATCTTCAGAATTTGAAGTATATTCTCAGCTTTGGCTCCGTGACTCCTTCAGTCGATGAAGCGCTTTTTATAGAATGTGGAAACATCGAAAACTTTCAACCACCTGCAATCGAAGATCCAACGACCGTAACAAAATCAAACAATTTTGATTATCAAACAATGCATGCGATGAAGAGACGTGCGTCATCGTTGCACGAATTCACAGCAATATCGTGTCTTTACGTTTATAGACATTTACATATGTGTTAACTTGCTCTATCAACTGATTTTAATTTAAACTCACAGAAAATTAAATTTCATCAGCTTTACCAATAAACTGTGGACGAATTCAACCTAAAATGACCTATTCAAATCCAATGACGTTGCTTCAAAAAAAAAAAAATCATTCAGATGGTTGTGATATTTATTTATTTACAAACAAATAAGAGATAAGAACTTGACATGAAATTGGGGTAATTTTACCAAATTTTGTTTCATAATAAGATGATTGTTTACAGAAATCTAAAAACAAAAACAAAATTTTATCATCTCTACTTCGAGAGGTCTTGATATGCACCTATATATGTATAATGTACAAAAGGCATTGGAAATACTTTATTTAGTTGCGCTTTTATAAATATAAAATATTATAAGACAAACTTTCTTAAAATGAACATCAAATTCAATGAAATTGAAAAGATCTGGAGCGTTGCTGATACGGAGATCGACAATAAAAATTATTGTGGTCTTGGGCAAGCTATTTTGACAAAATTAAGTGAAGATGATCCGGAAAGAGTTCTTGAAGTATTTTATGATAAAGGAATTCAATTAACAGTAGGAGAAATTCGTCGACAAACAATTACAGTGGCACAGAATTTGCAACGGATGGGACTGAAGAAAGGTGATACTGTCGTGTTGTATTCAATGTCAAATGAAAAAATTACTCCAATTGCATTTGCCTGTTATACTATTGGAGCACCGATAAATTTTTTCGAGACAAACTTTGAAGGAGGTGAGTTTTGAGAAGAAAGCAAATTAGGCCTTGACTTGTTTAATTTTCTGATACCTATCTGTTTTTGTAGATGACATCAGCCACTTTCTTCAACAAATCGATCCAACAGTTATAATCTTCGAAGAGGAATATCGGACAAGGCTTTTTACAGCTCTCGAAAACCTGAATCTTCAGAATTTGAAGCATATTATCAGCTTTGGCTCCGTGACTCCTTCAGTTGATGAAGCGCTTTTTATAGAATGTGGAAACATCGAAAACTTTCAACCACCTACAATCGAAGATCCAACGACCCATCCAGCAACTCTTGTGCTAACATCAGGTACAACAGGTCGGCCAAAAATCATTATGCACTCGCATGCTGTAATGATTGAAGGTATGAAGTCTTGGTGGAGTCTTGAGTCTGGAGACAAAGTCTTTTGTATTAGTCCTGTTCGATGGATAGCTCAAGTTTCAATGATGTTGCAACCTGTGTTTTTTGGCAACCAACGTTTCTTCACATCCCAAAAGCCATCTGGAATTTTGGCCAAACAAATCATTGACACCTGCAAGATCACCCATTTCCTCACAGTTTCCGCGATGTATTCGTTTGTACTAAAAGCTGCAGAAAATTCTGTGAATCCTGACAGTTTGAGTTCATTGAAGATGGCTTTGGTGGGTGGTGAAATTGTGAAGGATGCTTTGTTAGATCATTTGTCGAAGATAATTCCGAATTGTGAGGCAGTGATGTGTTATGGAATGACTGAGTTATGTGGTTTGGTATCGTCAGATAAAGGAATCCGAAAGAAAAATTTTAAAGGGTTGGCTTTGGAGAAGAGATTTATGGTAAAAATTATTGATGATGCCAATAAGCCATTGGGCTCTAATGAAATGGGTCAATTGTGTATGAAGAGAACATCTTTGCCTTTTCTCAAGTATTTGAAAAATGATCAAGCTAATAGAGAAAGTTTTTTGGAAGGGGGTTGGTTGAATACGGGGGATTGTGCATTTATGGACTCTAACAATCTTATGCATATCGTCGCACGGAACAAGGACATTGTTAGATCTGGAGGAAAAATGGTAAGTGATTCTTTTTTCAAGCCAACAAATTGTGTAAAGTCTTTTTTATTTTTGTTCCCAAAGATCATGCCGAACAGAGTAGAAAAGAATATAGAGAGTCATCCAAGTGTGTTAGTTGCTGTATTGGTGGGACATCCAAATCCTGATGAGCCGAGCGATGAAATAGGAACTATTTTTGTTGTTCTGCGAAGCGGAATGTCTATAAGGAATATCGAAAATGAATTGAGGGAGCATATGGAGAGCAAATGCACAAGGGAAGAAGTCAATGCTGTTCGGCACTTCAAAATCATTTCAGAAATGCCTCAAACAACTTGCGGGAAGATTGATAGATATGCACTTAAGAAAATTCTTTGTTCAACTTCCAACTGATTCAGGAATTTTGCGGCATCAGTTGTCAAATTTTGTGGAATTAAAATCAAAGAAATAAAAACTTTAGTTTTTTTTGGTTTTTCATATGTTGGTTCTTGATAGGCATAAATAAGTCGCAACTCGCAAGTCATTTAATATTATTCTACAGAAAATGACATTAGCAGCGAAAATTTGTTTTATATTTTATTTATTTGTAGAACTGATGTTCAACGAACTAAATGACAAGTTTTTGAATTTTTAGTTTGTTGGTAATCCAAAGAGAGATTTTTACATTTTGTATTGATTCCACAGGTAACGTTTCTTGGGATATTTTTCACCTTAATATAAAAAGATTGCTTTTTATTAAGTTTCTTATTGCTTTTAAATTCAGTTTCAGATTTTTGTTTTGTATATACAACTTTTTCTTACGTGGCTGCCTAGACTTAAAAGCAACTGATGACATAAAAAATGTTGAAACTATTTTCAAGGATGGCAATCAGTCATTATCACCCGAAACATACCTATGTCGTGTGGTGTTTTTTGTCGCCGACTCTGCACAATTACAGTTTTTTATTGCAAACTTTAATTGTTTGCCTTTTCTCTTTCCCACAGAAAAATATGTTTCTGACGCATCGTGTTAATGTGCCATTTGAAGAATAATGATTCCCACACAACACATCACACGAGACAAATATATATGGCTCTACTCATATGAATTACATTGACTTGATAGCGACACACGACACGAGATATAAGTGTAGTTCCGTCTTAAGTTAGATATAATAATCTCTCAACAGAGCCTAATTTTTTAAAAATGTCAACTACACCCCTGGGATCCTTCATGGGAGACTAAGTGTAACGATCCCAACTATATATATGTGGGCGCACAGTGAGTGTAACTTTAATTGTAATAATTTTTTATTTACGATAATTTAGGAAATGGTTATGGGCACTAAGCAATCTCCAATGTTTCAAACCGGGACGACCCTTCTGGGGGCACCTACTTGTATATTGTATATCTTCCACTGTACCAGCCACCGACAACAGAGCAACTTCACTGTTCCCTCGGCAAATCAGATTGCTTATCAAAAAATGGGAAATTATTCACGGCTTCGTTGTTGCACTGTTTCGGGAAGTTAGATACGGAACGAAGGGAGTCGAATAAGCTGCAAGAACTCTGTAATGTTCGGTGGAGTATAGATACGGTTGTTGTTGCATGGCACTGTTGCAATCAAGCAAAACAATGTTCCTCATTGTAGGAGGACATAACTACAATACCGGGACCGATGTACTGCCACTGTTTGCTTGCTACCGTTTGGTCACGTTTTCTGTTTTCTCGTCAACATCTTTACGTTTTGTTAGGCGCGCGATCAAGCGGTACGAAGCTTTAGCTTTATAGTTGCAGATAAGGACCAATGACCAGGTGGTGGTAGCGGTGACGGTGGAAAATGTTGCTCTGCTCAAACAGCATTATACCTATCTGTGAGGATGGAAAATTTCTATTTGAATTTTATTGGTTTGCACGCTGAGTGCTTCAGGCTCTTTTTGCAAGCCACTCCGGGGGTTAAATCTTTTTAAAGGCTGTGCAAAGAGCAGACACAATGTCGCAGATTCCGCATCGAGGCGAGAAAAATGTAATGCTTTTGTTAATTAGTCGGTTAATTTGGCTGTGACACTGTACCAGTATATAGAGTGCTCTGGGTCCATGTCCATATATTGTGTCATATATACGTTTATTCCATTGAATTGCGTCTCGCGTCAAATTTTAGAAAGTTTATATGGACTTCGTTTCAAGCTGTATAATTGGCCTATTGGATTTTATTCACATTGATACGATTCATAGTTGTTCTTTTTTCTAACACTATAACTGCTGTAAATGTTATAAAATCGACACTTTTTGTTCGACACTGAAAAACTGAAAAGCCTTTAAAATAATTGCAATGTCATTAAAGAATGGTAATAAAAATGAGGTTTTAAGAATTCTGAAGTGGTTGAAGTTCTTGGGGTGAATAAGCCTGGGTTAAAATACCAAACCAACATCAAAACCACGGTTGCCACTTTGTTCATTTGTGCCAAATCTGGTCATTGTTTTTTCACTTGGTCACATTTTTATTCTATTTGGTCATTTTTTTACGAAATGAAAAATGAAATTGCACTTTAATTTTATGCTTATAGGTACCTACATACTGTGATCTCACTTTAAAATGCCGTGAGAATTTAATATTTGGATTCTTCGTTATTTAGTTATGATTCGCTACTTTTATTTATTTATATAAATCTAATTTAATTAAGTTTGTTAGGTACCTAGGTATGTACTTTACGAATTTGTTGGTACCTGTTTTTATTTTGTATTATTATAATAATTCAAAAAAAAAATAATATTTCATCAGTATAATATCAAGAATATGTTGAAATAAATGTGATGAATTCATATTTCGGACTTAAATTATCTTGGTCATTTGTTTTCATTCATTTTTATTCAATTCAAACTTATAACTATCTTAAAGCAACTAACTTACTGGCCTAAATGGTCGCTCTAATACTAATGCCTTTCGGCCTAAAAACTAATTAAACCTAAAATTCCTTATCGGTTTTATTTTTCACCAAGAAATATTTGAAAAAACTTGGTATCTTTATCATTTTTTATTTTGGTCATTTTTAGCTACAGTTGGTCATTTTTATTTTCAATTTTGGACACGAACTTTATTTTTAAGTGGCAACCGTGATCAAAACCTATGATAGTATCAACTTTAGTTTGTATTATTTGTCAAATTAATAAATTTCATCTGAACTTGAAAAAAATAGGTGTTTGCTGTCTTAATGGTTAAAAGTAGTATACAATGGTAAACTTTGAAAATGAAGGTAAGGTTTATTATCATCATTATCAATGATCTACCTTACTAACTAAGTACCTAGGTAATTAAAGAGAACCTGACAAAAATGAAAAGAAGGTATAGGTACATATTAAATTGATTCTTATTGATTTTAGTGTTCTAATGTGACTCACCCCCTATATAATAGCTGCAAATTATCCTCATACACACATACATAAAGTCAAAGTTCAGTTTTTGAATAAAGAATTGAATGCACAACAAAGAATCAGAAAATTGAGGACATTATATGTTCAACTATGTGGAACCCAAAATTATAAAAAAAAATATTTTATTTCGAGATGATTAAAACCCATAAACTATAATTATATTTTTTCGCTCCGACCAACATCAAAGCAAGGAATTTATGAAAACACAAAAATGTGTAGAATGAAAAATAACATGAAAAAAAAATATAAAAAACCATAAACAAAATTTTTTGATGTGGTTACTCGTTAAAGGTTGTAGCAAAAAAACCTTATTGCTGGCGTTCAATACAATAGAAAAATGTTTAATATTAATTCGTAAAAAAAAAACATATCTGTTATATTTTAAGGCAGCTTTATTTAACTTTCAACTGATTTTATGAGGCAAACATGTTCGAATTGCTTTTAATATTTCCGAGCACATCATATCATTATTTACTTTTCAACTGATTTTAACTTTAAAAATATAGCTCCGTTATAGGTGTCATTACTGGACACTGTCTAATAGGCGAAAACACGCAACGAGGCTCGGAGTATTTTCTAAAGACTTTTGCAGTAGTTGTATGGACGAAGAAAGGGAAGAATGGATTCCTTCTATGTCCTGCTCTATCTCAAAGACGAAGGCTCCATCTAGGAGAATTCTACTACAACGATCCTAGTGATCTGGCAAATTCTGACATTATAAGTCGCGCGCGCTTCGTAAGGTGTTCCAAATGGTTCAACGAGTATATAAGAAGAAAGCCTACTAGATTCATGTGGTATCACAATGGGCCAACATTTGGTCCAAGTGTGTCAAGTGTATATGCTGGCACCATAAGCCTAACCAAACCTAACTTTCAAAATCGTTTCACAATTTTTTACAAATCTTTTCTTTTTTTTAATAACGTTTGCAACTCAGTAAATTGTTAAACTTACGTCTGTGAAGTTGGCATTACAATTTGTACCTAGACTTACGGGACCACAACAGGAATTTGCAGTTTTTTTGCTTTTTTTTTGCATTTCTATTTCCATTAACATTAGCAGTTCATCAAATAGGGGGTATCCCTCGTTTAGTTACTGTTTACTACACTGTAACTTCACAGTAGTATATGGTGTTTTTTCAACAACCAATCAAGCTATCACTTTGATATCCAAATTTGCAGATCTTTTTGCAGTTAAAAAATAAATTTACAAAAATTTTGACGGAACAAAATCAAACAAATTAACAATGCGCCGCGCGCCGACTTCGATTATGAATGAATGATGAAAGTCTGATGATGAAAGTCTGAAAGTTCTCAACAACCACGCAAGTTATAAACTTGCAGTATAAGGCTCCAATTTGCAGTTTTTAATAAAGCTCAAAAATTTTTAAAAAATTTAAATAAAGTTAATAATTCATCTGAGCTAATTTCATTTTCAAGTTAGCATGACAGCACTTTTTTCAGGAACCACACAAGTGAAGAATGAGCATTGAAACCAAACATTTTTGTATTAATTTATTTATTTCTCTTCGACCTAAATTTTGTGTTAATTACAGAAAGCCCATCTTTTTATAAAATTTCGAATTAAAATTTCTTCAAGTGTTATGAATACCTACCTCAAAAACTTCAAATGCATCTTAGTGGAAAAAGGAGTATACCTACTTACATTAGATTGCGTAGCAGTTTTATACGGTTTTCACACCGAACCAAAATCTCGGATTTCGGCACAAGATTTCCAAATCTCGTTGAATCGTTCACACCACACATAATCTAGATTTTGTTTGAAATTTCAATCAAATTTCAGTGTTGATAGAAACTAAAAAAATGAAGATTTCGCAGTAATCTACTAGATTACGAAATCTGAAAATGTATGGGAAATCTTGTTGATTTTGATGAGATTTGGTGATTTTTGATCGCAATCTCGATTTTGATTCGGTGTGTAGAGGCTATAAAGCCTATATGATGGAAACTTAGTTCAAGGGCTTACGGTATGTTAAATTTAGAAGACTTAGGCAATTTATCATATCTACCTCTCCAAAGCAACATATTAAAATACTATTCAATATTATAAGGGCAAAAAGAAGTTAGCACTACCATTTTCGATTTGAAAAAGAAACTGTGCTGCATTGTAAATATTTTTGAAAATTTTGAGGATGAAATTTTTCCAAAATAAAATTTTTCTAAAAAAGTTTTTTTTCAAAATCACTATTTTCAAAATCACTATTTAAAAAAGCAATTATACTTGTGCTGTTTTAAGCTGCTGCTGTTTTTGCTTGTTTGTTTTTTTTTTTTTGAAAATCGAAAATGGCGGTGCTAACTACACGCACATAAATAATGTAGCACAAAGCCCACGCAAGTTTTATTTTTCTTTAAGTTTTCTATTTGTAATTGGACCCCCCCCCCCATGACCAAATCCTGGATCCGCCACTGTATGTAAACATCCGCTTTTGTCTATGGAAACGGGTAAAAATTATAGGGATTTCGTTTCGCATTTTTTTTTTAGTATTTTGTTATTTCGTATTCTACGTTCACGGCACGGCACGCGCACTATGGAGTAAATGGATGAAAAAAACGACACAAAATTGTTTTTTGGCTTTAATGGTGAGATATCCATCTGAAACAATATCAAATGACATTTAAAATGCATTTCATCTGTTTTTTTATTGAAAATAACGTTTATTTGACAATTTTCAGTTTTTTTTTTTAAATAAATAAAGAAACTCTGAACAAGACTCACTCTCTTCGTTATATAGTTATTATCTTCTTTCAGCAGCAGATTTAAGCATTTTGATCGCTTTTTTCGAAAAATATTTTGTTTTTTGAATTCAAATTTTTTTTCCAGAATTTGAAGTCTCCATAAACTTAATTAAACAAGTAAACCCCGATTTTGTAGCTCGCATAATTTTTTTGTTATAAAAGATTCCGATAAAATATGACTGAAGAGAAAATTTGGATTTTCTCAATTTTTTAGATTTTTGAAGCTTCATTTTGAGGTAACTTCAATCTTGAATATAAAAAACCGTTAGAGCTACAAATTTCTTCTTTAGGCCAAAAAATAGAACTTAAAAAGCTACAATTGCTGGCAAATTTTTTTTTCGAAAATCTCATTTTTTTAGATTTTGGCCGCCAACTTCCGTTTTATTTCAAATTACCGGAAATGCACTTTTTAAACTTAAAATGCAAATATAAAATGATGATGATGATGAAGCTAAAAAATTAATTCTTGCGCAACAAATTAGCATTTAAAAAGCTACAATTTTTGACACCAAGAGAATTATGGTTTTCGTATTTTCGTCCGCTAACTTCAGACTTATTTAAGCGGAAACTTGAATATAAAATAAACCACTTGAGCTATACAAAATCGAGGTTTTCGCAACTCAAGAGCATTTAAAAAGGTACAAATTTGGGTGTCAATCACACTTAAAAATTTGTATTATTTTAGAATTTGTCCGCTAACTTCAGTTTTATTTTAGCAGAAACTTGAATAACTACGAAACTATGCGAGCTACAAATTTTTGGTTTGTGCAACAAATTAGCATTTAATTAGCTACAAATTCAGACATCAAAATTTTTTGATTCCGCCAAAAAGTGTGGCGGAAGTTGATATTTCTTTAAAGGAAGATTATAAGCAGTATGCAAAATGGTTTCATCACATGATATAAACGTTTTTTGGTAGAAACTATTAAGCTGGAAGATCCTTCAAATAGATCAAAATTTTTCAAGAAAAAGCTTATAAAAATGCATAATACATCATATTTTCCTATACAAATAACAATTAAACCTGCAAAAATCTGCAGCCAATTTTTATTTTAATTAAAGCTTTATGATTCACTTTATCATTCTAAATAAACAACACAACGGAATTTGACGGAAAACAACAAAAACGTGATTAAGAAATATGGAGAAAAAAAATTACACTCCAATAGGTATTTTTTTTAATTAAATCACAAAAAAAATTAAAACAACTATTTTACATGAAATTTAATGAATATAATTAGATCACACCTGCATCTGAATTATAAGTACATGATACAATTTTTTTTTTTTCAAATGTTGCGAATTATAAAAGAAATATGTAGTCAATTGAAGCTAACAATTTTTTTTCTTTGATGATGCACAAGTGCTGCGGCTAAATTAGTTGAAATACAAATTTTTAAAGTTTCTTAATCTATGGGAATTAAATTACCGTTTGGTAAACACTTTATGCTTTTTAACTTTGCAATTTTAAAAGTCAAATTTTGTCGCGTTTTTGCGTGCATTTACTCCATAGTGCGGCGGCGATACAATATGAGTTTTATGATTAATTTTTCGGTGATAATGACTTCAAAATTTTGGTAATTTGGAGCCTTATTTCAAAGTAATAGCTTGTTTGGTTATTGCGAAAAAAAAATCATGTATACTTCTAACTTTACACCCCTTATTTTATAAACTGTAAAATCGGGAATAGAAATGCAAAAAAATGCAATAAAACTGCAAATTCCTGTTGTTGTCCAACCATCAAAATTCTTTTTTCGTTTAAAAGCCTTTATCGATGCCATTATGTAAAATTTTCGGTCAAAGCGAACGGCTAATGTGAGAAGCACTTTTCATGAGAGAAGATACTCTTGAAGGATGTGTCAATGCCTCGCGAGAAACCCGTGTTTTTTTTAGAGGAAATAGGCTGGGAATCGAATCCAAGACCTTTGTCGTACCAGTCCTACGCACTAACCATTACACCACGGGCTACTACTGTCAGGATACATACTTGAATTAAATTATTATCGAAGTAAGTGATAGGTACGGCAAATCTGCTATATAGATAAAGTTACCTAAATTATTATAAGGCCAAGTCATCTTTTTGTTTGAACTATAGAAAATATTTAAAAATCATTTTCAATACCCCTGAAAGTACTTTTTGTGATTGAAATCTGTAAATTTTTGAACTAATAACAGAAATACATATTACTAAACTGATTTTAAACTTCCATAATTCGATATCTACTTCAAAAGTAAGTATATACATTATACATATGTCCGATCTGGTCGAGTACTTTATGCTTTATTTAAAAACGAAACATTTTATGCAATTATTAACTTTTTTCTGATTTTGTAGTTTTTTACTGAGGGCACGACTGCAATAATATTCCCATTAAAACTTTGATGAAACGCAGTGGTTTTGTTTTTCACTCGCCACCAAGTTCGTAATGTTATATAGCTATGATACGTATATATTATATGGCTATACTGGAAGCATGTACAATGTACATATTTATATATTAAAACAACTGCAGATTTGTTTGTGCAAAATATTGTTTAAAAAATAATATAAAAATAAGTCGAGGAATTTTGTATCCTCTTGAAAAATTGGAATTATGACACAATGATGAATAACATTGGTACTTGGTACATTACAAAAATTAAAAGGTTAATTTCTTAAAATAGGTGAAGTAAAATTTGTGTGATATCATTTTCAAAAATATGCTACAAAAAAGTGTTTGTCTCAATTCAATTCTTTTTTTTTATAATTTTAAACTACATTTAATTTCCAACACTGCAACTCATTACCTCCATTTATTTCTTCCCAATGCTCCCTTGAATATTTTATCGGGCTCAATTTGTAACAGATTTTTTGCTATTGATACGAATTTATATATGTATAGGAGCTTTTTCACTTACTAGTTTGAATTTAATTTTTTTTTTTTTTTGGTAAAGAGACACTCAACTTAAAATTCCGCCTGTTTAAATGTTCATTATCCAACACTGGTTTCGATTTTCGTTAAAAAATGAAGACATGATTTTAAGTAGAGATGCCGCGAATAGTAACTCGGCCGAATACCGAATATTCGGCCACACTAGTCGGCCGAATACCGAATATTCGGCAACCGAACATTCTGCCAACGATGTGTATCTATCTCCTACGTGACTTTTGACTTTTGAAAATAGACGTTTACGAAAATAGACGTAATCGTTTGCTACCAACGAATGCCAAAAAAGTAGTTTTTATTCACCACAACTTACCATTATTAGATTTTAAATACTAAAATACAAATTTTTGAATAAAAGAAAACATTTATTGAAAATAATAAGCCTTTTTTATTGCCGAATAGTGGCCGAATATTCGCAGCATCTCTAATTTTAAGCATAGGTAACACGTGTCTTGCAGAAAACTAAGACTTTGCTCCAATCCGGCATGTAGTACATATATGAATTTATTTAATGGTCCTTAATGAACTTGTATATATTATATGGTACCTATATACTGACCAAATAAACACTATTTGGTATAAATTCAAAAATTTATCAAACTCATGTTAATCGTGTTAAACACAAATCGCTTATTAACACCTCTTAGTTATGCTTTTAGCACCACTTCATATGAATAGAAAATATAATTAATTGCAAGCATTTCAATCGACCACCTTGCGGCTGGCAAACTTTATTCCACTGCACTCAGAAAATTAAAATTCTCGAAACTTTCCATTAGAGACCAAATAAACTTTAGGAATTTATGCTTTATTGTTGAAAAGATGCATCTTCTTATTCAGTTTTATTACAATGCTATCTTTTGCCTGTCCTATCATTGACAGAATCTTATTCGCGCTGACATCTCACATGATACGCATTGATGGTACATTATATAACGTTTGCATAAATAAATTATTTTCACCTTGTAGTTGAGTCGTTTTCTAATTCGTGTTCACTCGTTAACTCCTTCGAAGGATGCAAATGGAATGATAGAATGTTAAGTGACATAAACAATTCTACCACCCAGGATATCAATTAAAGAATTTTAGTTATAAATGAATATAAATTTATTGCACAAGTCTTAAAAATCAGCCACAGTCCTGATATGAGTATCGAGAAAAAAAAAACATCCACCTTTAACGCATCCCACGAATAATATGTTAGACGTTGAACCTACATATGGATTAAGGGAACTAGATCCACTCCTATACCCAAAAAACTTAAATGTGTCGAATGCTTCCACAGCAAATTCGCTGCATTAATTGCATGCCCATTGCCTTTGGATGCATCCCAAAGCCATTTCGAAGTAGACGCCAGGCGCGTAACATAAACTTCACTCTTCGGTTTAGGAAGGTGCATATACAGAGTCATTAATATAATGGTTTCAAGTTGGTAGCGCTGGCATTTGACACCTGTCAAACTCAGCTGTCATTTGAAATGCCATAATATTAGTTGAATGTTAGCGATTTACAAAATGGATAGCTTAACAATCGATTATTAAAACTTACTACAAAAGTGGTGATTCAAACGTAGCCACTTTTAGCGCATATTTCGAACAACGTTTTCTTCAGCGTTGAGGCACATTTCTCACTCGGTGTGTAAATAAAAAAAATTGTCACATATGGGACTCAGAAAACCCAGCAGTGGTCGGAGAGGTGCCATGCCGTTGCATCCAGACAAAGTGACTGTTTGGTGTGCTCTATGCTCGAAAGGTGTCATTGGTCCGTATTTCTTCGAAGGTGCCAATGGACAAACGGTTACAGTCAATTCGGATTGATATGGTCGAATGAATTCCAATTTCTTTTGGCCGCCGATTGTAAATCATGACTTGCACGATTTGTGGTTTCAACAAGACGGGGCAACAAGCTACACAACACGACCTTTATTGCGTGAGAAGTTTCCTTGTCGCGTAATTTCACGTTTTGGCAACGTCAATTGGCCACCAAAATCATGCGATTTGACACCGATAGATTTTTTCTGTGGGGTACGCAGAAGACCGTGGAATAATCCCCGAACTCTGGCTGCAATAAAAACCAACATTACTCAAGTTATAGCCGAGATACCACCCGAAATGTGGGAAAAAAGTGGTTAAAAATTACTTCAAAAGAATCCGAGGCGGCCACTTGAATGATATTGTTTTTCACACTTGATGGCAAAGTCCAAACTTTATAATCAAATAAAAAAATGTTCATCAAAAATGTTTCGCTGTGGGTGTTTTATTTAGCTTTACTTTCGAAACCGAAAAATGAATGACCCTTTATTATGTTACGAGTCAAACGCTGTTTTGATTTGAAATTTTCATTTGGTAAATTTTTAGAAAAGTTAAATTTTGACTAATTGTCGCACGTACTTCCTCTTATAAACGATCACGCTCTTATTTTAAAATCGCTTAATATTGTAAACCTTATATTCATCTGATTATATAAAAGAATTTTGTTTAAAAAAAGTCTATGTTAAATATTTAAATATAATATTATCTCAACTATTTAAAAAAACACCAGATTGAAAAATTATACTTACATCGGTCAAGATATTAAAAATCCTACAAGTCAAAATCTCATTTTCGTAGTGTTGTGAAAACCCATCAATTTGTGGATGTACATTGGGTTCTTATAGGCCGACTTATACTCGTCGGATCCAGGGTCTTACTTATGGAGGTTCATTAAAACTTTATTATGAAAAGGTCTCTTTACTGCGATATATAGGTACCTATCTATATGTCAAGTTAAGCATTCGAGATTTTGATCAAAGTAGATACTACGATGATAGCGAAGTCGAAATAAGTGGGTCTCACAATTCTGTCTGTCTGTCCTGTCCTTTCAACTGCAACCTAAAGAGGTGGATCAATTTTTTTTTTAATTTGGTACCTACCTAGCCTTTTTGGGGTATTCTCCCGACAAGTTTTTTTCATTTTTTTTAGAACCAAAAGTAACAGAACATCCGTACAAAAAAACGAAAATCTCATTTATCCCAAAAACGTGCCCACAACTTAAAAAAAAATTCATTAAGTTTTTTTTTTTTCAAACGTAACCATTTTACAAAAAAATTTTTCCAAAAAATGGTTATAAATGGTACCTCCCATAGAACCATTTTCGGTTCAACTGATTTTGATCAATTTTTTTTATGACGACTGTTTCAAAATTTTAAAAGCTTTGTTTTTTTTTTGAATTTTTAAAAAAGGTTTATAACTTTTTTTTTGGGAACTTAATAATTAAAAAACGACTTGATCGATTTTCATCAAATTTGGTACCCAGCTGTTTTTTAATATTATCTAGCAGAATTTAAATAAAAAATATTTTTTAACCAAAAATAACGTTACCTCCAATATACAAGTGTTTAAAAACCGGTAAGGAAAATCTCATTTTTCTCAAAAATGGATTCCACGATTTCGATTAAAATTTTTGTGTCAACTTAAATCAGTACCATCTACTTTATTTTTGGAATGTGTCTATCGATTAAAATTGAACCATTTTTTTGGTTTACGACTATCTCATTGTATGTTGAACTGATTTTAATAAAATTTCTTATACAAGAGCTTCTAATATGTTTGAATAATATTGCCTAGCAAAATTTTCAAAAAACAAATTTTAGATTTAAAAAAAAATTTCAAAATTATCTTTTGAAAATTCGATATTTCGAAAATAGGTTCAATGTTAAAAAATGTAAAAAAAAGTGATAGTTTTCAGCCAGTTAGACAATTTTACTTAATAAGGACGTTAAGACCTCTCTGTATAACCCTCCTTTGGATCCGTGCTTGCTTGATACAAGACAGAATCATTAGTGGGAAAGAACTTTCATTTCTATAGATTCCCATAACAGCTATTTTAATATTTTCTTTGTAAATCTTTTTTTTTTTCTTTATTTCCAGAATAACATTTAAGCCAAGATCCCAATCTAACATGAGCTTTTATATTTATTTGTGAAAATTTGTATACTCCGCAGGATATTGCCTCAAATTTTTCGAACAATGCGAATATTGCCCACTCATTTCCGGCTGTGTGCTTGTTAAAATTCTCTCTCTTTAAATTCATTTCGTCGGGGGCACTTTGAGGAGACTAAAATTACCAAGGAAATACGTTTTTAGAATGAATAACCATGATTATATGGCCCAGAAAAGGACTTTTGGGGAGTGTAAAACATAATGAATTTTTTTGTTGTTTGTTGGTATATTCTACAAGCCTTGTGATGGTCGGTTGTAGAAATATACATATATATTATAATAGTCTTTTGAAAACGAGAAGACTCTGTAGGTATATAGGTACTGATGTTCAAGTAGCTTTATAGTGTAATCTCCTTCGAATTTGTGTTTAATAAATGACTGCTTTGGGAAGATGTTTTTTTTTTTTTTTATTATTCCTTGGTAAACAAAGTATAATAGGAAGAAATATTCACTTTGAGAAAGATTTTAATTTAGAAAAAAAAAAAACTATCTCTATTGTCACAAGAAAATGAAGTCGTTGTTATCTGAATTGATGATGAGAAGATATAGAGCCTTTGGTTTCTTTTGATTGGAAATGTATAAAAAAAGAAGGTTTTTTTTTCTTTTAATTAACGAAAGATTCATCGACTTAACTTTTAATTTTTAGTTAAATTTTCTGAAGGGGAAGTTAAGTAAAAAGGGTTATTATTCCGCTGCCTGCTATGTCGTTAGTGGGTCTTTTTCTGCTCTTGCTTTATACAACGTTTATTTAAATTTCAATCACAAAAATTTATGGGACGTTCGGAGTTAAGTCAAAATGATGTTTTCAATTTATTTGTTTTGTTATTTCAAATAGTTGGTGGAATTTCTGGCACATGCCTAAAGACAGTAGACCTTCTTAACACTGTCTTAATTTACACATATGTAATAAAGGGTCTTCCAATAGGTACTTCCGAACTTCGACAGTTGAAAGCGGCCATTCTGTTGAAGCTACATCTGTCAAATTGGCTGTCATTTATTCAGTCTGTTTTTCCAAATCATTATGGACGTATATAGCTTTCAACGACACTTGCAAATGATAAAATTGTTTTATCAATAAATGTTTGGGCAACGTCCATTTTACGGTCGCCATATAATCTTCCTACCGAGGGGACTATTCGCAGTGCGGTGGATAAATTTGAGTCCACTGGTTCAGTAAATGATTAATTAATACCCTTTCGTCGAAGAAAAGCAAGATCTGCCGAAAACATCGCTGCTGTCCGTGAGAGTGTGTATAGGAGAATCCGAGGCAGTCGATTTCGCGTCGCAACTGTCGTTGTAGATTTTCGTGACAACTTTCATCAGTCCATATTTTTTTTGAGAACGACGCACGTTCGCCAGGCCATCAGCGCTATAGATCGATGATTACCAACTTCTTTTGGCCTGAATTGGATGATATGGACACCAACGATTTGTGGTTGAGCGCTACGTGACAAACAGATCATGCCACATTGGAAATTGCACGGTCATCTCACGTGGAGGTGATGTGAACTGGCCACATAGATCGTGCGATTTGACCCCGTTAGACTTTTTCTTGTGGTGTTTTCTGAAGTCATCATGGGTATATGCAAATAAGCCTTAAACCACAGAGGCCCTCAAAAGCTAATAAAAATAATTCCATCGATCAAATTCAGCCTGATTTATGCGCCAGAGTCATGGAAAATTGGACATTTCGGATGCGCGCCACCCAGATAGAAGCTGCGACGGACACTTGAACGATGTTATATTCCATGCATAATGTCATCGATAGACCTTTCAAAAGAATACAAAATTTCGATGATATCTCACACACATTTTGTTTTATTAAAATTTAAAAGTATGAAGCTCTTAATGAAAGACCCTGTGGCTGTATATTGGTCGTGCAACACCTCGTGGAGAACCAGAGCCTGGTGACTTACAAAGCACTTCCATTCATATCTTACTTCAGAACAAAAGTTATATTAAAAAAATTCCTTTTATAAAAATACTAGCTGGTCCGTTCGGCTTTGCAAGGAATTTTCCACCAATTTTAGAATTTTAAAAAAATTGACAAAAAATATGTAAAGGGACTTCAAACAACACTTTAAATTTAATAGTTTGGTATACAGTCCAATTATTTGTATAGATACACAAATATAGCAGTTTGAGACCGTAACGCCATCTGTTGGTGATTTGATTTTCGAGAGGGACAAAATTAGCCGATTGGTCAATTCCGTAGTGTTTATCATTCTTTATAATACAAAATACACCATCTACCCCTGAAAGTATGCAATTTCGGATTATTCGATTTTTCGAATTTTCTGGTCGTTATAGTTTCCAATTTTCGACTCTATATCATTCTTACCTGCTTCAATACGAAACCCAAAAAAAAAATTCTCATGCAAATCGGATGATGTTCAGCCGAGTTATGGGCGTGCATATTTAGATTTATTTAAGTACAAAATTACTTTAAGGATTTTGATGAAATTGGTTGAGCTATATGAGCTTATATTTTGTAGGTTAGGTATAGTTATGTTTAAACAGTCGCCCATATTTAATTTCTCTTATACATATATATACACTCTGCAAATACAACCTTAGTTCGCTACCAAAATCGGTTTGAAACACCTTGAATCTTTGGAAATGTTAAATATATAAGCCTTGTAATGGCTTTAAATACAAAAATAATAAAAAGAAAACCAAAAAAACAAAAAAAGTTCGTTCGTCCGTATGCAAACTCATTACGATAATTGCATGTTCAGCAAAAAATTAAAAAAAAATAATTTCCAAAAAAAAACCAAAAGTACAAAAATAATAAAAAAAAACAACAAAGAGAACGACATTCACTCTGTGCATTGTTGACATGAAGGATACGTCCAATGTGCTTTCCTTGCTATATAAATACACACATATAGCTATACCGAGCTATGCAGGTGCACTCTTTTGGGGTTGATTCAAAATGCGGAGAGGCCCATATTTTACTCCCTTCACACTCATTGTAATTATTCTCATGGTTCTCTATATGTGCAGCAGAAAGGTGTTGTCGGCAGCAGCGGATGCCTTTGGATGTTAACCAACTTCATAGGACTTTCATATATGAAAGTGCAGTAAATGTTCAGTTCAGATATTCACTTGGATTGGTCTAGTAATGGGAATTGTTCGAAAATATACATATAAACCTGACTATGGTGTATCGTTTGGATGTAAATGCTTCATTAAAAAAAAAAAAAAAAGGTTTCGTTTGGAGTTTGGTCGATGTTGATGATATGCTTGTGGCGGTGGAAATGAAAAGGAAGAGATTCTTGAAAGGGAAATCTTGTTGAAGGCACCCAATTCTTCCAGTTTCTCTATATATAAAGTAGGTATTTCACTCGTTTCGTATTTCCAAGGACTTTTATACAAACGATCCCCCTGTTCGTTGTTTCCTTTGTTTATATTTATATTGAAATATGGTACAGAGGACATACAATCCTGTGGGATGAATTATAATTGTAGGCGCTAGAGGGAGGGACATCGAGTATTGTGTTGCATATTTAATTTCTAGAAGAGCTTTTTTTCAAAAGGCTTTATAATCGTATAGAAGATGCCCAAGATGAGTCTATATGCTGGCATAACATTTAAAGGTTTTTTTTTTTTTTTTTTTTGGAAAAGTGACATGTTAAAAGTGAGGGGCTTGATTTAATATGTGTATGATATGAGTAGTGTATAAGTATACCTTTATATGATTTCAAGGAAGAAATAAATAACGAGTGCAGTGGGTTATAGGAATCGGCATCATATATAGGCTTATATTTATTTTTTGTTTTATTTGAAGGTGGAATTGGAAAGGTTATATGTCACATGTTATCAAACAGAAAAATCAAATACCTGGGAACATAATTTTTTTTAAATTTAGTATCTACCAATATTTTTGATCTTTGACCTTGTTGCAAAACGTGATATTCTTAATATGCACTTGTACCTACAGTTAAACGCGCTTAAGAGAAAGGTCAAAATGTCACAGTCGTTCTTTCACTTAAGCGGGTTTTTCACTCAAACGAACCCATCTTAAGTGAAAAAAAAATTCACTTAGGGCCAGCTTGTTCACAGCATGATCATCTTTCATCAAGAATTTTTGGAACTGGTATAAATTATCAAAATATGTTCATAATAATCAAATTTTTTTTCGAGGAATCCATAATTTTAGTTGTTAATCATGGAAACCGCTAATCAGCCGATTTTGTTTGATTAACGCCATTTAGTTAGAAGCTGTGAAAGTCATCGTTCGGATCTAACCCTCTGTGAACAAACTGGTCTTTATAAGCAGATTTAAAAACTGCCTTAAACGGCATTAAAAGGAAAAGCAATTTGTTTACAAAACGAAAGTAAACGGTTGTGACATATCAGGAATTCAAATGTCATTTTAGTGGTGAAAATCAAGATGGGGGTGAAAAATAAAAAAGAAGTGAAAGCGTTCAGCAAATTTGTTGTTATATTTTATTCAATTTTTTTTTTACTTAAGTGATAGGAAATTGATCGACAAATATACTCGGGGGTGAAAAAAGTGTTTTAGATAAGTGGGTTTTTCTCTCGAGCGGGTTACTCTTTAGCGGGTTTTACTATATTTAATTCCAACATCTCAACGTTCACAAGGGGATATGGAGATCTGCGGATCAAGCCACCATCATTCAGGTTGACTAAACTTTACGATCGACATGTATCCAGCCCCAAGGATGTCCCAAAGTTGGGAGGAGCCAACACTGACTTTTACCCCTTGTGGATATGGCTGCGGATATAGGTACTGATCATGGCAAAAACAAGGAAATACTGTCAGAAAGTTCGAAGTTGTATGGCTGTAATCGGCAGGAGCAGGAGATTGCGAAGTCATTTCCCGATCGAGTCTCTAATAACTTCTTGAGTATATTATAATCCTATGCCACCAGCTGCCAGCACCATTTATAGTACCTGGGAGACCGAGCTTTGCTCGGCTTTTTCTAATTGAAAAAAGTGAAATATGTATGAGAAATATAGACATGGCAGTTAATATAATAAGAGATACAAAATAATAACAAATATCTATAGATACATAGATATAAAATCTTAGTTTATTTTAAATAAGATTTAGGATTATCTAAATAGACCTGAAGAAGCACGTAAACACGTGCGAAACGCCGTCTATTTAAAAAAAGCAAGTTAAACAAAGAAGACCTGAAGCCCGCAAAAATAGAATTTAAATACTGTTTTATAAACTCTATAAATAGCGATTAGGAACAAAAGAGACAAAAACACGCCTATTTACGTTTTCACCAAGTAGTCCAGTAGGAACGAAGGAAAATAAATGCAAAAATTATGGTTAATGTTTAAAGCTAAAAACGAAGAACGGGTCGTTTTTCTGTAGAAATATAGGACATAGGTACTTCGCAGTAAAATATATTTGCAACAATAATTTAAGATAACAATCAATAAGAAGCAATTCCAAATGCATCACAATTACACCTACACACAAATTATAATGTTTCCTCTGAAAATAAAAATATGTCACATAGCTAATTGATAGTAACCCATAGACAATTAATTATTTTTTCGAACTAAAATCGATTCCAAGCACTTTTCACTTACCCATACAAATTTTATAATTTTGTCGAACAAAAAAATGTTCCACATACGTCTAAGTGACCCATAATAAAATACATTTTTTTCGAAAATTATACAATAATTCTTCCTTTCCCATATACAGGGTGTCCCGAAATCACCGCCTCAGAAGAAAACCAAGAGTTTCTGAGGTCATTTTAAGTCGAAAACAAAATCATCAAAATTCAAAAAACTAAAGCTTAGCTCCTCTTTTAAAAATAAAATTGCATCGTTAGACTTAAAATAGAATTCAGCATCTTTTGGCACCACCTCCTTATAAGGTCTGGATGATACTTATTTTTATTAGCTTTGAAAGTTAAATCGTTATTTAAATACAAAATTTCCTCCAGATAGTTAGAACTGTTGCTTTAGCGCCCCTTTAGTTAAGGGCCTGGGTGATACAACAAAAGTGGACGTGGAAGGGCATGGGCGGTTTTTCCAATTTTTTTTTTTATTTTGTTCTTGCTTATCAGTACACATCCTGATAATTTCATCCAAATCGCTGAAGCCATTTACAAGATTCCAATATATAACAAAACTGGGAGTGGCAGAGGCGGATTTAAATAGCGCTAAATTCCAAAAAAAATTCTCGTTAAACTGCAAATTTCATTCAAATCTGACCGTTCCCGAAAAACCTAAGAAGAAAAAAATTTCATGCAAATCGTTGGATCCATTTCGGATATTTTTTGTTTTTCAATTTTTCTCACTCATAAGAATGAACTCTAAAACTTTTACTCAAATAGTTTGAGTAGCTTCCGAGAAATAGAAATAATAAAAGTAGTCGTGACATTGGCGGATTTTATTAAAATCAATTTTCAATTTTTTTCTTGTTCATATCTAAAAATAAACTGAAAATTTCGAATTTTGTTCGAGAAACCAAAAAAACTAATAAAAGTGGGTGTGGCAGTAGGCGAATTCTACATATTTCTTTTAAAATTTTGTTCCTACTTATAAAAGAGAACGCTCACTGAAAATTTTATGCAAATTGTCGGAGCCGTTTCCGATAAACTAAAAACGACAAAAGTGGACGGAGCAGTGGGCGGATTTCACTAAACTTTTCTTAACTTTTTTCTTCTTATTGAGGAGAAAAAACTCTGAAAAATTCATTAAAATGGCTAGTTCCGTTTCCGAGAAACCAAGCAATATTAAAAGTGGGCGTGGCAGTGGGTGGATTTTAGTAAAATAATTTTTCAATTTTTTGTTATAAGAATAAACTCTTATAACCTCATAACCTCATTTAAATCGTTTGAATTGTTTTCGAGACACTAAGAAATAATAAAAGTGGGCGTGGCAGTAGGTGGATTCTACTTATTTCTTTTTAAATTTTGTTCCTACCTATAAAAGAGAACGCTCTCATAAAATTGTATCTAAGTTGTCGGACCCGTTTCCGATAAACTAAAAACGAAATAAGTGGGCGGTGCAGTGGGCGTTGCTGTGGGCGGATTTCACTAAATTTTTCTTTAAATTTTTCTTCTTATTGAGGAGAAAAAAAAATTTGAAAAAATGTATTAAAATGGCTAGCTTCGTTTCCGAGAAAGCAAGCAATAATAAAAGTGGGCGTGGCAGTGGGTGGATTTTAGTAAAAGAATTTTCCAATTTTTTGTTATAAGAATAAACTCTTATAACCTCATTGAAATCGTTTGAATTGTTTAAGAGAAACTAAGAAATGATAAAAGTGGGCGTGGCAGTCATAGAATTTTACTAAATATATTTTTTTATTTTTTTTCTCGATCATAACAATAAACACTGAAAATTTCATCCGAATTGTTGGAGCCGTTTTCGAATAGCCAATAACTAATAACAGTGGGCGTGGTAGTAGGCGGATTTTACTGATTTTAATTTTTTAATTTTTTTCTTACCCATGAAAGTAAACTCTGAAAATTTTATTCAAATTGCTTGAGCCGTTTCCGAGTAATAAATATATTTCAGACCGATTCCGTCATACTTAAAAGTAAGAAAAGTGGGCGCGGGGTGGGCGGATTTTACTAAATTTAATTTTTTATTTTTTTATCGTTCATCGTAATAAACTCTGAAAATTTTATCAAAATCGTTGGAGCCATTTCCGAGAAACCATATATAAATATACAAGAATAACTCGTTTAAAGTAATAAGATTGAGAACAGAAGTGCCAACATTATCAAGAAGCCATCGGGGGGTAAAACAATTAGAAATGTGTTATGTTGCAGTTTGGTTACAATTATAGAACTAAGTAGCTAAAATAAACGAGATCAAAAATCATAAAAGGAATTAGCCAAAACGATAAAATTACCCACTTAAGTTTTTTGACTTAAAATGAGTTCAGGAACCAAAACATGTATTGTGCATATAGACTACTTACTACTCATATATCAGATGTAAAAAACAACAAATGCGCCAGGATGCGCCAAAGATAATTTGGACTTGGAATGATTACCAAAAAATTGTATGCCAAATAGTCTGCTTCAACTATGTAACGGGTCATTCATTTCGTGGTTTCAAATTGGTAGCGCTGGCATTTGACACCTGTCAAATTCAGCTGTTATTTGAAGTGTCATAATATTAGTTGAATGTTTACCATTTACGATAATGGATCGCTTAACAATCGATTATTAAAACTTACTACAAAAGTGGTGATTCAAACGTAGCCACTTTTCGCGCATATTTCGAACAACGTTTTCTTCAGCGTTGAGGCACATTTCTCACTCGGTGGGTATGTAAGCAAACTAAATTGCCGCATATGAGACTCAGAAAACCCACAAGTGATCGAAGAGGTGCCATTGCATCCAGACAAAGTGACTGTTTGGATGTGCTCTATGGTCGAAAGGTGTATTTCTTTGAAGATGCCAATGGGCAAACGGTTACATTCAATTCGGAGCGATATGGTCCAATGATACCACTTTTTTTTGGCCGGTGATTGAAGATCATGACTTGGACGATATGTGGTTCCAACAAGACGGGACAACAAGCCACAGAACACGATCATGACTGTATTGCGTGAGAAGTTTTCTGGTAGCGTAATTTCACGTTTTGGCAACGTCAATTGGTCACCAAGATCATGCGATTTGACACCGTTAGATTTTAGCTGTGAAGCTACGCAAAAGACCGTGTTTATGTGAATAATCCCCGAACTCTTGACGCATTAAAAAACCAACATTACTCAAGTTATGGCCGAGATACCGGCCGAAATGTTCGAAAAAGTGGTTAAAAATTACCTTAAAAGAATCGCATGCTGCGAATCTTCCCGAGGCGGCCATTTGAATGATATTGTTTTTCACACTTAATGGAAAAGTCCAAAATTTATATAATGAAATAAAATTTTCATCAAAAATTTGTCGCTGTGTGTGTTTTATTTAGCTTTACTTTCGAAACCGAAAAATGAATGACCCTTTACCTATTAAAATCTCATACTACTTTTGTATCTAAGTTTGTACTCACCATTTTTCATAAAAAAAAGTCTCTCATATACATACCTATTCGTGCCTATTTATCCTTTAAGAACCAATGTCAAGTTATACAGGTACACAAAAAAAGTAACAAGTAGCTATATGTGAAGTAGATTTGTGTCTACAAAACCCCACCAATTCTGGCCATTTTAGTAATTAAAAAAAAAATACAATATCAGCTTACTCGTGTGGAAGAATCCTCTGCCGCACATATAAAAAGCATTTTAACTTCCTTCTTAATAAATTAAACATCCTTATTTGCAATTTCCATCAACCGTTCATGTTTAGAACCTATAAGGAGCTGTTGCAACTCGTAAGTAAGTATATGAAAGTACCAGCTACCTAAAGGTATAGGTACACAAAGGAAACTCCACAAGAGCTAGTAAAGCAGAGCACCTATATTTTTCTATACCTATACCTCTAGACCCGGCAGATCTGGACTCTTGTGTATACAGAGAAAATATTTAATTAGCTGACGCTAGGTGCTCTTCGGAAATAAATCTTCACTAACTGAAACAAACAGTCAACTTGCTGCAACAGCAACTATACACTACATATATATTTATACAAAATGTACCCCTAACTCCAGCTCAAGCTATATAGGAGGACAAACAGCAATAATGCCAAGACGGGATCTTTAGCCCTTCGCTTTGGCCACTGCAGCGGAATCAGAATCAGAATCAAAATCACTTGAGACTTGTGCACAAATAAATTAATTCACTTGTATAGTATAGGATGTGTAGGTATAGGACGTGGTCTGTTCTAAAGCAAAGCCCAAGCCAGACACATAAGAATATAGTTGGAGCTTGGAGCAGTTCCATTCAAAAAACAGAAAAAAACTCAAAGAAAAAGAATACCAAACCAACGCAAAACATCTGTTGTTTCTTCTACTGAATCATCGAATTTTTGATTGCATTATGGTCCGATGGAGTTCCTCGTTCCTAAATCCCTGTCCCATTTTCATCCCATCTAGCTGCACATTCAAATCCTACAAATGAATTTCTCTTCTCCCGCCATGTCTGAATCTCTGGATACACTGTAGGTATATATGTAATATGTTGGTATATATATAGGTATAGAAATTACGCCGATTACCTGATGCTCTGGGTGCCTTTATCTCACTCGTGTCGGTCCCCCTCTCATTACGCTGACATAATTTATGCACTTCAGGCTAATATTTGCCTTTGGATTATTTCAGCACCGTCGGCGTCGGCGGCGGCAATGGCGGCGGCAGCGTTCAGCCTGCCAATACGACAAAAAAAAAAAAAAGATGCAAAGGCAACAAAGTGCAGTTGTACCACTCATTGCTTTGCTATACGGCTACGGTGCTTTTACGACGAGAAGAGGATGACGCGACACGGTCCAGAGAGATGGAATAAATCTGCAAATTCAGATTGTTGTAGTGTAAACAACGCACAACGAATGCGCTTTCTGCTCTGATTTTGTACGGATGATGCAAGAAAGAAGTTGTTTCGTTACTTGAATTACAGTTGTGCGAAGAAGTAATTGTTCATTTTATTCATTAAAATAAGGTTTTAAGCACAAGGGGTTATTTCTGCCAAAATAAAAAATAGTATCTTAGTTAAATTTGATCGATTGACAAGAAAAAATCGTATTTAATTGACTTTAAATAGAAACAAAAACTAATTACAAATCAACGGCAACACCTACAATGTCATGTTATATTTTTTTTAAAAGCCAGAAATCCATTTTTTAATTTTTAGTTTGAATATTAATTTTTCCAAAACTATATTCACTGAAACAATCTGATTTAAAGGCAGAATTAAAAAATTGATTTCTGGTTCCAGAAAATAAACATAAGGTCTGTTTCTTCACTTCCCAAAATTGCCAATTTTGACTAATTCTCGTTCAATTTTGCTTTTTTATATGAACATTGACAGAACTTTGGGCTAAAATGGGTAGAAAGTCGCAGTTTTGGGAAATAAAGAAATAGAGCTATTGTACGTGTTGCCGTGTTTGCAGCCTTTTTGTGACAGAGGGGGTCACTTTCTATGTACTACACCGATTATAAAGTAGTATACGGAACGTAGGGCGGAACAGTCGCAGCATGGTCTTCGTACTATAGACGTTGCTCTTCCAACCTGATGTCCCGACACGTCAACTTGAACAAATAGAGTTATCAAAAATGTTGAGGATCTTGGTTTTCCCATTGTTGATCTCCAGCCTGACCTAGATTGCTTACTGTCTGGTGAAGATCCATGATGTGTGAAAGCAAACGAATACTATCCGCGTAGTAGAGATGTTATGCAGAAAGTAAAACATCGTTCATCGTATTCCTCGTGCTTGTACGGCTAGGGCTGCATGGAGGACATCTCCAATAACCACCAGAAATAAAAACGGTGATAATTAACAACCCTGTCAAACTCCACTATTGAATTTGACGTCTTCAGATACTTCTCCGTTATACAAAACTTGACAAATCGCACCTCGTAGGTAACCTTGATAATGACGATAAGCGTCTAAGGTATTCCTCTCTTGCGTATAAGACTAACCAAAAAAAATCTCGATTCAAACTATCGAAAGACTTTTCAAAATCGATAAAGAGAAGATGAAGAGATGAACAGAACACCACGCATACTTCGATTAAGATCGTTAACGTGTTTATATGTTCTTTGCAGGAAGAGCCTGCCCGGAAACCCGCTTGTTCTTTATATTCTTTCGCCATTATCTCAGCCACCGCAGGGAGGAAACAGTCTCCAGTTGCCGGAATCCATAATGCATATAATGTTTCCCTTTTTGGTAATTTGACGATCATCCCTTTTTTCGACGCGACGGGAAAGCTTCTCTCCCATGTCTGCGTTGTTAAAAAATTTAGCATTTTCGTGGATGTTTGTGGAGCTGAGCGAGAATTCCGTCGAAACCTACCGATTTCATGTTTTTTTTTTTTAGGGATTTGGGTGAGTACTGAGTAGGTGCGAATACGGGAATTTTTTTTCTGCAAATTGCTTATTTCGGTTTAGAGCCATTACCTACACTACCAACACCGTACAGTGACAAAAGTGTTCTTTCCACCTTCTGAGCTAATCCTCATCAGTAACCAGCAGGGTACCGTCTGAATCCTTGATGAGGTGTTGTTTTCGGTAATTATTTCCAATCAATTCCTTGGTTATCTTTTAGACGTACACAGCTACAGTCGCACCTAGAAGATGCATCCTCAGCCTGTTCTGTGAGGGCATTTATGCGGAATCTTTTGTCACGCCTTACACATAGATGCACTTCTTTTCTTTTCCTATGATAGAGGTATTCGATGTTGTTTCTCTCACCTTCCGAGTTCCGATGCTGCTGCAAGTTGGGATCTGATAGCATTTCTTTCTTCGATCTTTGTCCAAGTATCTTCCATATGCTGTGGCTTTTCTGTCTTATTTATACCAACACGCTCAAGCGCCGCATTTGCATACTTGGTTTGCGTTTACTAGCTTTCCACTGATGAATGATGATTGCTCCTGCTTGTGTGGCGAGGCAGTCCTCGTATCTTTGGCGCACTATAGGATCCCAGAATCTGTCGGTATTGTACCTGGGTGTACGGGGGAGGTTCTGTCGATTTTCATGTACGGATGCAGTTCGAATTCGAAGATAAGCGAGCAAGAGATAGTGATCGTGAGCTAACCCAACATCGGCTCCGTGTCTATTTCGGATGTCAAGAAGAAAATTTTTAAAGCTCTTACTAATCGCAAACTTTTGTGAATAGATGTCTTCGAAACATCCTTAGGAGTTTTTGCTCGAACACCATCTCCAACCAAGAACTCCATCGGAGAACAGGACAAATTCCTATTGACATCGGTATTCGCCAAAGGAAGTGGCAATGGATTGGTCCACCCTTCGGCGCGAGACACGCAATGGAATAAGATTCTTTTACCAAAGATGGCAGAAGACTTGGAGATCAGAGAAAAACTTGGCACAGAACAGTCGAAAAGATATCTCAGAAGCTTGAAAACAGTTGGGAAGAGCCCAAAGGCATTTTGAGCAACAGAACCATGTAGATGGCGTGTGGCGGTAATCGACCGACGCGACGCACGTCCCATGACCCACGGAGGAGTTAGAGACATAAGTAAGTAAATATGCAGTTTTAAATAATTTTTCTTTCTATTTCTAAAATTGTCCTTCTAGCCTAAACAAGGGGGATGCCTTAAAAATGTCAAATATATTTCTAGTAAGATTTTTAACACTCCCTACTGTATTTTAATTTTCCTTGATTGTAGTTTAGTTTATCTCTCAGTTTTCAGTCATGCAACGAATAGACAGGAAAAGATTCAACAATTCTAAAGCTAATGCGACTCCTTGCCTTGCCATAGGGCTGATTTTTATGTCTATTAAAAAACAAAAATAAAGCTTTGACAATTTAAAAAATATTGTGTGCTCTTCCAGACCAGTTCTATACATGCATGCCTTATACCTTCATACCCACATATATAGAAGTTTCACTTAGATTAATTTGCCCAAGTCTTCATTCTCCAATCTCCACCCAAAAGGTTTTTTCTGGGACACCTGTCCCTCAGTGCAGCAGAGCAGTCAGTGATAGTGCTTTGCTGTCATTTGTATGTACATATATATCTCACGTGACTTAATTCTACCACGGTTTAGATTTGTTTTCAAATTAAATTGTGCACGTCCTGCGCTTGCGCATTCACCAAGCTACTAAATTTTATTATAAAAAGAGTTCCCATTGATGCCTTAGGCTATAAACAGGTAAATTCAACACGCGTCCAGTTCTCTGGCATCAGGATGGACGCGATCTGTTGATTTATTGGTTGTTGATAGCGCGTGAGTTTGCATAGTTTTCAGCTACTTATAACAGTGACATCAGCCACATAGTAACGCAATTCTAGAGAACGCATTAATATACGGTCATACTTAACTGGAATTCGATTGGAAATAAAAAAGAATTTAAATAAAAATTAATGAATCGGTTGCATGTAATTGCTTTAGAAAAAAACAATACGACTAGAGTTACCACCAGCCTACAAAAATTGTAACACTTCTTCTGAGTCCTTTTTTTTTGTAAACATTCATATAAACTTTCTTGTGACCAAAAAAGTTAACTATACATTCCGGAAGATGCAAACATTTTTGAAAAATCTTTGCAAGATTTGAAACATTCACTATGACAACCATGTTTTTGACAATTAATGTCATTAAAAAGTATTCAAATGAATTGAATTCAGTTGAATCACCTTACCCGGAAAACTCAATGATAATCACATGTGACTATGGTTGATGTGACAACCATATCACCTTAGCCGATAAAACCCAAGGATATTGCAGTTCAGAAACGACACGTTCCGTGCTTCCATATGTTTTGACGAAAACAGAAATCAGTCAACGAGGATTGTATTAAAGCATAAGACAATTCACACTCACCATAGGCACGTGACGTCACCAGAAAATTATTGCCTTTTATTATTTTCCTTCATCCTAAAACAGTTCAAATTCACTCTTTGCCGTAAATATCCCAAGTAGACCTGCTCGAATTGACGAAAATCTTTCACTCAGTGATATTCAGTTTCATACATTATTCTTCAAGTAAATCATTTAGCTTTGTTTATTTTCGTGAAGCTTCCCCCAACCTGTGGTAAGGGGTTTCATTGAAAGCCAAACCTGGGTAGGCGAAATGGTCCAACTATTTTTTACGAAGACTTTCCCCCACTAGTGGTTAGAGGCCCTCGTTCGAAAACAAACGTGCTAATTGCCATTAGGGGCTTCGGTACCTGCTGATCTACCAGATCGAAGGCCTGCTGTGTCGAGTGGCTGCACCAGGGGCCTAGTACTTGCTGAATAGTGCCAACAGGGGGTGACCCCGGCGCAGTCGAAGTCTTGCTTGACTGCTAACCTGGATGTGTGGGTTCGATCCCCAGTCTATAGGCAGTATTCTTTTCTATATTCCCTCAACTGAACACCACCCCTGGGATTTAATGAGATAATCAAAAATCCTAATTTCTTAATCCACTGTGCCAACAAAAATCTATGCTATCCTTCTATTCCTTCTAACATTGCCTAATTTATAAGAACCTAGGTCTTACTGGCATAGATAGATTAGATATGTTTGTGTTGATTTTTCGTTTAGTACCTGTTGATCTACCAGCTGTGTCGAATACCGCCAGGGGCCTAATACCTGCAGCATAGTACCATCAGGGGCGTAATTCCTGTTCCTATGCCGTTTCAATATTTTGGTACTATAAAAACTTAATTACATCCATAACATGCCCTATAGTATAGGTATTCTACTTTCATTACAACTTTATACAAAATATTCCTTGTCTTCACTATACTGGGTTAACCAGGTTTAAAAAAAAATTAAAAAATCAATTTTATGTTGCAAAGACGTGACTTAGATTAATGGGTGCGGTCAGTTCACAAATCGATTCTATTTTTTGTGCATCAACAAATTAAAATCAGCAGCAGCAAACAACAACCATATGAAGTACAGTGGTACAAAATTCTTGCTCTTTGATGGGTATCGAAACTAAATAGATACAGTAGCGTGCTAGCACATTGCGTGCAATTTTATTGACGATCTGAAGGAATTTGCTTCTGAATTATTCGAGAGATCAGTGATCAGTTGTGTGGCGTGAAATTTAATAGCCGGTTAGCTTGAAATAATTGAATATATTCGGAAGCAACAATGCTGTCGGCAAGAGTGCTTTTTTAAAATGTAACGAGTTAAGTATAATAATAATAATAACAAAGTGAAGTAAGTCATTTTATATACAAAGATTAGAAGGTCTGATGAGATTGAAGGAAAATAGATACCCAATATACTTTTGAAACGAAGAAAAACAGGGAACTTGAAATAGAAAAAAATGTTAAATGGAACGTTCAAAAAATATTCTGCACTATATTAAACCAATTAAATCTGTATCTCTGTACAACTTACTGATTCCATACAAGTCAAATTATAGTCGTTTTATGCGCCCAATAATTTTATTTTGTCATAGTCAATTTAAATGTTTCAAAATTTTGACTGAACCTTGCATTTTGAACAGGACAGGATTTTTTTCGAAATTAAAATATCCTAATTTGGCCGTCATCTTGATAAAGCAATTATTGTCAAAAGTTTTTTGCAATATCTTAAGAAGAGAACCAAATCACAAATTTAAATTGCCCCTACTCCCTAGATACATCCCCCTTTCCATACCATTTTTTTCTTTTCTTGGCCCAACTTGTACTACTTTCTATACTAGATCACATTCACTAAAAATATACCATCAGAAATTTTTCGCCTTTCTAATAAAATAGCCATTTAGGTGGAATTCAAATATTTGTAGTATGACGTTAAAAACTCTCAGAAATTAATAAACAATCAGTAGAATCTTGGAAAGATGAACAAAATATTTTCACTTTTCAGTGTTCTAAAAGATGAATGGGTTGAAATTTTTTACCCGAAAATATAATAATAATGTTTTTTTTCTTTGCATTTAGTTTCTCTTAAACAGTGTTTTGGAGCTTATTTTAACTTATTATGTAAATAATTTTTAATGGTTTTATTTATAACCATATCTTCTTCCTCAACAAAATGTTGATGCTCGAAAAGATGAACAATTTGAAAACGGGCCCTGTTTTACATTTGTTCATCTTTTTGAGATTCTACTGTACTTTTGTTTGTTAAAATATTTTCCAAAAAAAAAGTATTCAATATATTTTTTTTTTGAAAATGTAACGGTTTTCGAGCAATTCGAAAATTAGGGTGATCAAGCCAGATACATCTATCGGTGTCTGCCATAATCAGTTATCCTTTAATTTCACTTAGATAAATAAACAAACTCACTTCAAAACAAAAGCAACAGGCAAACTTAAAAAAAAAAAAAAAAATCGCATCGGTAAAGCATTCCGTCCCTTTTTACATACCAGTGCAATACTACTCGAAATACTGTGTCGGTATATCTCCATTTCACACGACCATAAAACCCTGAACGACACTATGCATCGATACAGTGTTCCGCGGCGTGTAACAGGGGTAATAATCTAAGTGAGGAAGACTACTACTACTACTACTACTTTGGTAGCAGGTTATCTCACATTAGGTGTGTTTTATTCATTGCTGCATAGCCAGCGCAGCACAAGTCTGAATAAAACGAAAGCTCACTCTATACGTTCATTTCAATAATTGAAAGCTCTACTGCCAGCACAGCGATGCTGGCTATGCAGAAATGAATAAAACACACCTATTGATACTCAAAAATTCCCTTTTATCCTCGTCTTTCGGATAAATATCCCACCATTATTCCTTGACAAGAAAAGTAAAAAAAAAAATTTCTTTGTAATTTATAAACAAAAGTGCATTCCGCATTAGAAAAAAAATATAAATGTTGAACATTTACATTGTATGCATGAGTTTAACCATTTACAGAAAACATATAAAAATAAAAGCACAGAAGACAATAGAACAAATAAAAAAAAAATAAAAACAATAAAACTCAAGTGTCATTTAATTAATTATTTTTGTTCGAGAAAAGAGTGCAACTTCTCCAAATATTGTGCTTGTATTATCAATTTCGCTCATCGAATAGCATAGTTTTGCTGAACGAAAACTAGAACGACAGTTTTCGTTTATGGTTAAGTAGGTATAGTGTTATTTTTGTAAGAAATTTTTCGCAGCGTACTAGGCCCTAGTAGATCAAATTCAAAAAATGCAAATAAACGGATTCAGATATTTAGAATGAGTTCTTTCTATGAATGACAATGTTTTATTTGACCATAGCTGAATACAATTTTTGATTCTTAATATAATGAGTGTTGAAGAAAATAAAAAACCGAACATTCGAACACTTTGTTCATTATTTAAATTATAGTATTTTATCTCTTATCAATCTTTTGTAATTTAATTTTGAAAATTTAATCGACATTGAAAATTCTAACTGATAAGAACGTTTAATATATTAAATATAATATTGTTCTTTTAACTTATTTTTCTTTTATTTAAACAAGATCCTCAACAATGAGAAATATAAGAAAAAAATTGTGCCAAGCGTAAAATCCCTGTTTTTATGTACTATGAGATACGAAAATCCTTTTTTTCCTTTTAGCTTATTTTAGACGTGAAATTCCCACAAAAAGGGATAAATCTCACGATCTGGCATCGCTGTACCAGATGCCTACTTGAGAAACGAGATCAGTGTTGTCCCCCGGAGATTGGTTCAAAATGTAGTGTCGCGTATTTAAAATGTACTACCATGTCGATTACTTGAAAATTACTAGTATTTTGTATAAATACAAAAAATATGAAATAATGATAACGATAATTTTAACTTTTAATTCAAGAATTTCAACAACAAAAATAAATAATTTAAAAATAATAATAAAGATAACATAAAACAATTATTAAAAAATAATTTAAATATTTCTATCAAAAGAATAGTTTAATAAAATAAAAATATCCCGAAAGTAAAATGGCTTAATAATTATTGTATAGCTTCTTATTTTATTTCTAAAAAACACCAAACATTCTCTTTAATAGTGTAAACGTACTATTTAATAGAGATTCATGTGTATAGGTACTTCTGCTTTACCCCCTGGGTCCACAAGAAATTTTTATTTCAGAAGTATTTATTTCTTCGTTGAGTGGGCAAATTATTTCAAAAAAATATTAATTGCAATCACATCCACGCCGAGCAAGTTGAACTCTTAAAGTTAATTTATGTCCACATTTATTTCTTCTGCGAAGACAAAATATAAATGAAGATATTTATATCTGAAAATAAAAATCTTCTTGACATAAGTGGCCTCCACAAGAAATTTTGACGACATAACACATATTTTGCAATGGTTCATTTCTAGTGGAGCCCCAGGGTTAGAAGCGTTTGAAAAAATCTCTTAATTTTTATAAACTATAAACACAGAATATCAGAAAGCAGTATATAAAAGAAAAAAGTAAAAACTGTCAATTTTGATTTGATTTTTGGGCGTTTACACAAAATGTACTATTGGCGAATTTAAGGGCCAAGCAATATAATTTTTAATACTATATATAGATGTTTAATTTCTGAAACTGTAGGTATTACGAATATTTTAAGATTGTATGTAGTGTCTTTTTTTGGAAAAAATATAGCAAAAGCGCTACAATTGGAGTAGAGGGGCAACGCTGATCGAGATCTAAGAGATTCAAGTATGATTCACAATGCGATGCGACGACGAGCGGAGAAAGCGAGACGTGCGTCAGTGTGACGAGATCTCTTCAGTCTTCACAATTTGTATCTCTTTAAAAATAATTTTAAACAATGGATTAATTTACAATGAATTATTCCATGTCATCATGTCATAAAATAGAAAAATTGAAGAAAAAAACATCGAAAACAAGAAAATTATGAATCGATAAGCTTCGAATTGTTGAAATTTATAATGTCCTCTTGTTTTATTTTTTTGCTACGACATAGTGTGAATTATAAAGATATCATTTTTAGTGATCCTCGAATTCTGTGTATCGATGGGTGGTGGGTTATGATTGGGTGCTGTGTTATACCATCGAGTCGGTTGACATTATGTTGGTTGCATGGTGATGTGCTGGTTTATGAGATTCATTTTTCGCTATTTATTAGATTTCAGTAGTTGTTAGTGCAACGTGTAATGCTTCCTATAACAACTTCTTATATATATTTGTATGTATACATTTTATTTCAATCCAAAAAAAAATCTAAACAAAATTAAGAAAACAATATAATAGTATCATTGAAAGATTATTTATTAACACTAATAAGTTTATAGTTTTATAGTTTATTTAAAAAAAAAAAAACGAATTACGAATTTTTAAATTCCTCATTTTTTAACAAAATTCCAGTAAAGATGTTCACCAATAAACACCACAAATGCAAATGTCAAGCCAATAGCCAAACAACAAGCAGGAAAGTACAAATGCTTCAATTTCAATGGGTTATGTAATGCCTCGCCCGCCTCATCACGATGAATATACTGTCTAAAACCAAGTTGAAGTATCTCTGGAATCATATCTGATTTCCACTTTTCAATTAAACCCGTCTGAATGATTTCAACGATGAAATTGTCCAAAATTTCCTTAAATGGTGAATAAGTTGGCATAAAAATTCCCATATGATACACCGCTATATTTTCACTGCAAATGTAAAACGAAGGTTGCCGAAATAATTCATGAAATTTTATGACAAAACCAGCAGCATCAATTTCTGTTAAAATGCCAATACTTGTGTTTAAAAGGTGGTAAAGTTGATCTATGTAAATTTTATAGTCAACATTTAATACAATGTCATCGAGGGCCTTTGGATATATAAAGTTGTTTTTCAGATATACAAATTCTCCAGCCATATACAACACTCGAATATTGTTATCAACTAATTCTTGGATTGTCTCATATTCCCTGATTGGTATGAAGACGGTCAAAAACGATGTGAAGTAGATAATGTAAATGTTCCCAATAACAAAAGAAAATATTGCAACTTGAGCATGAAACCGATAAGCATAATTGATAGGCTTCTCAGGGGTGCTATAAAGCATTGTCAGATAAATTTGACTAAAACTTTTCCATAAATCAACCGCTTTATTTGTGCAAAATTTTAGTATGGTATCCATGAGAGTTGTGAAGATTATTGTGCACACAATCCACATCCAAACACCATTAGAAAATGGTCTAATAAAGTACTCAGCTGGGTTGACAAATTTTTTTCGTGGCAAAATAATGGCGAGTCTTTGTATCTTTAATGTAGAACTGAAGTCAAGCTCAAGTCCTTCAACATACGGATATAAAATCAAGTTTATATTAATTTCGTTGTGTTTTGTTAATTCGAATGATTCTGACACACTAATACCTGTATCCATTGAAATTGGTACGATCTTACTTAAAGTTGCATTATGCCTTTTGAGAAAATGTTCGAATACTTTACCATATTCGCCTCCAAGTATATCCCTTCCTTTCTCATCCGTGTACCAATATATTTGGGGATAATAGTCAACAGTAAATACTCGAATAGCATAGCCGTTTAAGTCTTCCATACAATTAGGCAGAGAGTCATTTTTAGATATGTGTCTAATTTTGTTCTCGTCAGCGTCAGCGAAGGGATAGTATGCAAAAGATCTTCCATCTCTAACATTTCCAAATATCCTTGAGAATTTATATTCTAAAAAATAATACTCAAAATAGTATTTCAGAGTTTCCATGTTGTCTGCTGAAATGATGACAAATTTTCGTGTTAACAAACTAGCGATTAGATTTTCGAACACTGCAGCATTTTTATGGTTTTCATCATAAATTCGAACCACCAAAACGACGTTATCGATGTTAGTATTTTTGTGAAATTCCAATTGACTTGAATTTTTAAAAATCATAACTGGCGTTAAGTAGTGTTTTTTTAAAAAATCACTCAAAAATTCATTATCCATTTCGATAAAACACAATGTAGGAGAGTTAGTTTCTTGTTGGACTTTTTCGATGAGCTCAGTTAATTCAGTATTATGAGACATAACAACTCCGTAGGCCGTAAACGATAAAAACAACAAGATTTGTTCCAAAAACATATTTAACCAAAATTTAAAATTTATGTTTGACTTCTTCAAGTGAAGGGCTGTGTTTCACTGAAATGGTTCTTTAACATTTCTGGTGTTATTTAAGCTCGTTGTATCATTTTGAACATATATAAGGTGTGTGGGAATAACGTATATTTAAAAAGCTTTTTGGCAATCATCCAATTCTAATAAGTTTTAAATGCAATTTAATATATGTATTTTATTTATATTTATTTAGAAAAAAAATGCGTTAACATATGCGTGACTGCATGCAGCACATATCACACTTTTCTGCACGATAAAACTTTGGCTTGTGTATATATCTAATATCTATAATTTATTATTATTATGAGCTTTGAGCATTTTTATAAAATTATTCAATTAACATCATTTCAGCTGCCTGCATATTTTTCCGTCATAGCTGCGGCTTAGACTGGTAAATAGCAGTGTTTTTGACGTATTTTTGCATTGCCAAGGTAACCGCAGCTACACGTGCGACAATTTAATTTTTTATAATTTATTTGATAAATAAGGCAATTTTCTATATTTATATTTATATAATTAGCAAAAGTAAAGATTTAAATTTTATACATAATATGTAGTTAAATTTCATTATGTTTTAGTAGGCTCTTTTGGTCTGTTTGAAATATGAATGCGAATAAAAAACTTTTATTCCAATCTTTTACCCAACGTTTCGTATAAGAATTCCTTACTTCTTCAGGGGTTTATTATTTATTCTATCTGTTAATAAAAATTTATAATAATACAATTTTCTTCAAAACAATTCATTTAACATTCTTACTTTTTGCTTCACATCACATTATAATACTTCCTAATATACTCCCATATTGCATCATCCCGACGGCACTGACACAAATTGAAAATAAATAACAAATATGATAACGAAATAAAACCAAAAATAAAAACTATTAAACAAGACAAATTGACATTAATACCACAGCTTGGCAGGTACTTCGTTGTTATAGCGCTACAGCATAGTTAAATTTGTTGCAACGCGCGACATTTCAATTTTTGTGTACTAGAGGCCATTTAAAGCATTTTTCAATAACAAAGATTTTTTTAACATTGAAAATGTTTATAGGGTCGTTTTGAAAAAAATATGGTGTTACCAAAATGATAAAATGAACAAAAAATGAATATAATATAACAAATGAACGAAATGAACTCTAACGTATAGGGGGCTCAGGATCGAATTTTTGGTTGGTGTTACCAAAGAAAATGTCAAAATGAACCTAAAGACACAATCGATGAATCGTACCTACACGTTGATCGTCGCCAACCGACGAGCTTCAGTGGAGGATAGTTGAATTTGTATGAAATCTTAAAATCACTCGATTTGAGCGCACTTAGAAGCCTTTTACTCAGGTTATAATTATCGGATGCTTGATAGATAATTAAAGATAAAATGACAGGCTACAAATCTGCATCAAAATGTTTGCAAAAGCTTACAAAATTTCATACTAAAAACGTGAAAGGTTGGGTTTTGAGAACTAATTTCATCACGGCAAATGACGGGAGGAACAAGAAAACAAAAAGAAAAAAACGTACCCACAAAGAATATAATATATTGCTGTAAGGGAGTCGGCAAGACGTTGGTTGGAGTGGAATGTGTGCAATAAAAAACCACCACTGCACTGTGAACTGGAAACAAAAATGGAACAAAAACGATATACATACCTACATAGCTACATTATTAAGTAGGTAAGGTATGTCTGTAAAATATATGTATATTGTATATGTTGATTAAATTGTAGGTATTTTGCAAATATTATTCGTAATGGTACGATTAGGTTGGTTTGGTTGGCTTATAACTTCTGTTCTAACAATCGGATATTTAAAATAAAGGTCTTAAAATGAAGGTAAAATATCAAACTAATTTATTCAGTTAAAAAATAATTGAAATAACATAAAATTATAGGTGAAAAACGTTTAGGTTTAATTCATCAAAATAAATAATTGCAAAAATTGAAAAATTGAATAACAAAATTGGCTTCGCCAACAAAATTCATATACCTACGTATCTACATACATAGGTACATACATTATGTATGTAGGTAGGTAGGTAAGTAGAAATGGCGATCACGAGCAACCTAGTTCGTTGACCCAATTAGCGCTAGAGTGCTCCGTTTTGTTACCATAACTCGTTGGACTTGTGGATGTAAATGGTTTGGAATGGCTCAGAGACGTAAGAAGTTTGACCTCTTAGTATGACATTATGTATGTACATTTATATAAAAGGATTGATTTAGTTGTTCTGCGGTTGCCTTTTTACTTCTGTACTAATAATCGGATCTTAAAGATTAAGGTTTTGAAATAAGTTAAATAATAGGCTTCAAAATTTTGTGTGACAAAACTTGACTTCATTCTTAATCAATTCGATTGTTGAACCTAGAATATGCACAGAGACCTACCTACTTATACTTGAACCTCTATGATTATAACTTATAACTTTAGTTCTATAAGGGCCAGATGTTGAAGATTAAGGTATTTAAATTAAGGTTAACTAGGCTATAGGTAGGATTAACCTAGCGAAGCAACTTAAATAGGTATAATACCTAATCGAAAAGGGTTGATTTGGTATCTTCTGTTCTAATTATCGGATCTTTGAGGTTAATGTCTTAGAATTAAGGTAAAATCTCAGGCTACAAATTTATGTGACAAAACAACATCTAAACCAATGCGTTTTTTGAACTTGACCAACGTGTAAACCAATGCGATTTTTGAACTTGACCTACGTCCAAACCAATGCGATTTTTGAACCTAAAATATCCAAAGATACCTACTTGTGAATCTCTTTAATAAACTAACAACATTAGCTCCAAGGGCCAGTTGTTGAAGGTTAAGGTATTTAAATTAACATTAATCAGCCTAGAGGTAGGATCATTAACTTAGAGAAGCAACTTATATGTAGTAATCGACAAGGGTTGACTTGGTAAGCTTTTACTTTCTGTTCTAATTATCGGATCTTTGAGGTTAAGGTCTTAAAATTAAAGTTAAATCTAAGGCTATAAATTTATGTCACAAAACTTTACCTAAGTCTAAGCCAATGCGATTTTTGAACTTGACATACGTCCAAACCAATGTTATTTTTGAGCCTGAAATATGCAAAGGTACCTACTTGCGTTTCTCTTTAATAAACTTACAACATTAGTTCTAAGTTGTTGAAGGTTAAGGTATTTAAGTTAACGTTAATCAGTCTAGAGGTAGGATTAACTTACCTAAGCAACTTAAATATAAATATCGAATAGGGTTTATTTGGTAAGCTTTTATCTTCTGTTCTAATTATCGGATCTTTGAGGTTAAGGTCTTAGAATTCAAGTAAAATATCAGGCTATAAATTTGTGTTACAAAACTTTACCTACGTCTAAGCCAATGCGATTACAATATTCATAGGTACTGCAATATAATTGAACTTCTTTAATAAACTTATATAAATTTAGCTCTAATGTTCAGATGTTCAAGGTTAAAGGTAGAACTATAATAGTCGGATGCCGACCTAAGTGGTCGTACGAAACGAAACGAATACAAAGAATTCATATGACGTGCCCATAATTGAGTTTTGCTTGTTTCGACCAATTTTTTACTTTTGCTTCCGGAAGTGAAGAGCGCTCACCGACCGCTCCATGCGTAAGTGAATTGAAAGAATTTTCTTCCAACATCTTCCGACTATTACAGTTCTACCTTAAGGTCCTCAAATGAAAAAAAAAAAACGATTCAATTTGGTTGTCAACTCAGCTGTCAACTTAATTAGTGCTTTGCTTTTCATATACACAGATAAAAGAATACTGCTTAGCTGTCAAAACCATTTATATTGTCTTAAGAAATTACACGACTTGAGTTTATTATATTTATTAAAAGATGAGTTCAAAATGCAAAATATTATAGAATACCTAAAAACAATTAGGTAAATCAGGTTTGCATTGAGTTTGAGCTACACATCAAATTATTTATAAATTTGGTCTCGAGTTAAAAAGGGTTCACTTTGATAGTAAATCAAATAACTTGCCTATATATAAATACATAGTTCAATAAGTTGAGAGATTTGTAAATCAATTTGAGCAAATTTGAGCAAATATTTGAATTTCTTCCACATCAACGCCGTGATTAAATAAACTGAACTGAACAACATTAATTTAACCGCCAACTGGGATTCGACATTAAAAATATCTACATATTGTAATTTCAGACTGAAGAATTGTTTCTTAGACATCTTCAGAAGTTTTGGTGCAACTATAGAATACAAATTAGAAATCACCAAGATTATTCATGCTTTTATTTTATCGTGCTAACGCAAGTCATTTTCAATGTCCCTATAGTTACTCTATGAGTGAAATCTGTAAATTTTTTTCACAGGTACCTGACTACCATTTGCGGCGAACTGATTAATCCAGTCCTCCAAGAGTAAGCACTTTGTCATTATAAAAACGTCACTCTCACCTATGCCAACAACATGCACACAAGAATGGTTGATAGTTGTATGTCACTTGGCCTTGGATTTCGGCGAAATTTCACGCCAACACGCCCACAAGAAAAAGTTTATGAATTCCCAATGTGGCGTGACCTGTGTGGCACGTACCGCGCGCCGCCGTCGTCATTGGTAGTTAATAATCATCGACCTATAGCGCACACCAAACAATGACTTTTTCGGGATGGATTGGTATCGTCCCAAATTCGACAATTTTGTTTGTTGACGTATACACAATCATCCAGAAATAAGCCTCATTGCTGAAGATGATTTTTCGATGAAAATTAGGGTCAGGTTCCAACTGCTCCAGAGCCCATTCACCGAACACACGTCGTTGTGCATGGTGGTTTACCTTCAGCTCCTATAGGTAAGTTGAATCCAATTAGCCAAGTTGTCGTCTGCGAAAGTCCGAGTTCTTGTGAGCGACGCGATATCGACTGCATTGGATTCTCCTGCATACTCTCACGGACAGCGGAAATGTTTTCGACAGATCTTGCGTTTCTTCAACTTCCACCACATTGTGAATAATCCTTCCGAGTCTCGGTATAGGACGATTATGGCGACCGTAAAATGGGCGAAGCGCGTGGAACGTAGCCTGAACAGAAGACTCATTTTGATGAAACAATTTTATCATTTGCACGAAAATCGACGCGACGCACAGTGACGGTTAAGTAAACCTTCCTCATTTTTTTTTTATAAAAATGAATCCACGCTATTGAAGCCCTCACAGTTATATTAAATTCTTTGACACTCAAGCCCTTCAGCGTTTTTTGAATCCGTTATTCCTTTATTAAAATCTGTCCTCCCATTATTTCTAACAAATCATCTCACGTTCTCCATATTAACTATAGTTTCCAAAAAAAAACTAATAAAACTCAACCAACTTCGTTATAGTACAGTATAGGCTCAAACTCCTTCCTTCCTGGCTGTCACAGCAGAACCATCACCTAAACCTGTAACTTCAATAACTTTCATCCACAACTGTTCAAAATGGACACCACATACTTATACATGAGCTGAGTTGAGCAGAGCAGGGATGAATATAAAAAAAAAAAAACTTTGTTTGTTCACGTACTCTTGCATCACATATATATACAAAAGCTCCCTAAAGCCGACTTTTATTAAACTTATTGGAAAAGTTTCACAATAAACTCGCAACGAAGCAATCCTTTTGGATAATGCCACTTTTATGAGACCTATACAGCTCCATATACTACACCATCAGAATCTTTTTGAATAATGACGAGGGTGATGTATCTGGGTTAGTTAAGCATGTTTCATAAGCCGTTTGTTATCGTCGTCGTATCGTGTCGTGTCGGGACCCAAGTTCATACCCCCACTTAAAAAAAAAGGAAAAAAAAAGTGGTGTAGGGTACCTACTATACATATAGATATATATAGGCTCTGGAGCTCTGAAACACGAAGAGAGACTTAATTTGAGAATTGAATTTGCACAAAAGCCTATTTGAACTTTGAATAACCTCACTTTCGTGCCAGAGTGAAAGGAAAACTCAAAAATTCCCCAAACTCCATGCGGTCAGAGAAATGCTGTCCAGCCATGCACCAGCTTTATATACAGGTTTCAGATATTCGAGGCCGAAGAATGCGTCTCTGTTGTGCATATTCAGGAAGCTTATAGCCTTTTCTCTCTGCGGTCGGTTTGAATATTATGCAGTTTGAGTGCAGCCGTTCGTTGAATGGGAACCCATTTTGGGAGTAGTACCTATACCTACAGCTATATATGCAGGGGCTGACCGACGTCCGTTGCAATTTTCTTAATTTCAACCCCTATTTGTATCATTACGCACTAATGGAACTTTATGCATTTTCCGGGGAAGGTATATCTATCTGTTGTATTTGTTTTGGAGCTGTTGTTGTTGTTATATTTGGTGGCCCACCAGGATAGACTTCCGAATGGAATGCTGTGTTTTGCATTTTTTGTTTGTGCTACATCAGCATTTACTGCAATTATTCTGAATAAGTTGCTACCAGAAGGAATGGAATGAGATGATTTTCCAATATATACAATAAACCTACATTACAATGGAAGACGAGCAAATATAGATATGTATATGTAGTCGAACAAATAACTTGAGGGGTGAGAAAGTTCCATTAAAACGCAGATTTCCTTGTGTTTTCGAGTATAATTGACGTTAATTGAATTCTATAGCACATATGTGTGGGTGTCATCTCATGTATATGTTTGTCCTTGTCAGGCAGGCCCCAAGTCTCGTCCCTAAGTCAAACGCATTCACATATTTTAGGGGGTGCGTATAAGCGTATATAGTGCGTATATTACAAACACACTGCCCCTAACCACCCCATCTCACTCACTCTCTCTCTCAATATAACTGCTTCCCCAACGACATCTGCTTGTCAATTCTATTCGAGCCTGTCAGTTGATCTTCTACAATTTAGTTGGAGATAATTTCAATCGCATGGTGTGGCATTATAGGCATTATTGCTACGAGGCTATAAAGCCGGGCGATATAAGGTCGAGGGGTCTGTGTGAAAGGTTTTGCTGAGGCTGGCACATTGTGGCACGCACTTAATCCTTCGGCATTTTCCAAAACAGACAACAATGATGTACATAATTGGAGACACGTATTATATTATGCAGACTGAAGGTATAGCTACATATATATACAATAATATATGTAAGTATATATATATATTTTGGAAGGAAGCTTTTGCGGGAAATTTGGGGTAATCTTGATATTGATAGTTTACAACACGCTTTTCGCTTCATCGGTCTCACAATAACATCATCGATTGTTTAATGATGTCTATCAGTTGGGGCTTAGGGCGATGTTGTAAGGAGACTTATATGTTAGAGAAGATTAAGGAAATAAATACCTAAATATAAAGACATTGTGATCTTTTAACTATATTGGAAATGGCAATTAATACAATTATATGTGTAGGTATAGGAATATTGCTGATGGAAATTAGACCCTTAGGTATATATTGAGTAGTAATTGAATTTAATATTTGGTTTGGAATTATGTATAGAGGTATCTTTAAAGAAGTTTAATCAAGATCCAAAGACTTATGATACATTCTCATATAGTATTTGGGAGCGCGGATGACCGACGCGACATTACAGGTGCGCAGAGCCCCACATTCGACCCATTTGATATAGGTAGATTCAGGAAAGAAGGGTGTAAGGGTTTTGGCGTTAATATGGAGTCCCAAATTGTTTAATGTTATATAGGGTTAAAAGTCAAAAGACCATCTTAATTCTCCCTTAGTGGAATTAATAAGTGTTGGGCGCCATTTTGCATTTTATAATCTTCATTATATATATCGTTATTTAGGTATTGTAGATCTAGATAGACCTAGGAAAAAAGCTAGCAGCCGTCACTTTGACTAACCCATACCGAGTTGTTTAGAAAGTGGTTTGAGTAAAATCTGACTACTGCCAAGCCCTTTTTTACTATTTCCTTGTTTTTGAAGTAAAACTTCTTTTGCGGCATGGGGGTGAAAAATTTTTCTATGGAGCTGTCAGTGACATGTCAAACCGACATACAAATTCCCGTCACGAATTACAAAATTCAGCGTCACGATTTTGCAACGGTTCTGAGTTTCAAATCGGGTGCTCTGAGTGGTAGGACTTGAAAAATACTTGCCCTGTTGTCGTGAAAGAAGTTTTACTTCTAGCGCGTGTACATAAGTACGCACACTCTTTTTTTCCTTATTGAATGCCCCTAGAACATTTTATAATTTATCTCACTTCAACTTAAAGCATGACATTGTGTTATTTGATATACCCACTGCTACGCCCACTTTTCTTGTATTATGAATTTGATCCTTATAAAGGGTCCTCATATAAGGACTTCCGAGCTTTGACAGTTAATAGCGACCATATTGTTGAAGCTACATCTGTCAAATTTTCTGTCATTTATTCAGTCATGTTTTTCAAAATCCCATGGACGGATATAGCGTTCAACATCACGTGCAAATGATAAAACGGTTTTATCAAAATGGGTGTTCTGCTCGGGTAAAGTTCTGCGCACTTCGCCTATTTTACGGTCGCTATAATCGTCCTACCGAGAGGACTATTCGGAGTGTGGTTGATAAATATAACGATCAACCAATACCTGTACGTCGACGAAACGCAAGATCGGACAAAAACATCGCCGCTGTCCGTGAGAGTATGAAGGAGAATCCGAGACGGTTGATTTCGCGTCGCAAACAAAAACTTGGCCTTTCGAAGACCATAACTTTTCGAATTTTGCGTTTTGACTTGGGCATGCATCCGTACAAAATTCAACTTACCCAGCAGTTGGGAACTGACCCTAATTTTCATCAAGAAATCATCTTCAGCGATAAGGCCCATTTCTGGATGAATGGGTACGTCAAAAAACAAGATTGTCGAATTTGGGGCGATACCAATTCACATGAGATCCAAGAGCGTCCGATGCATCCCGAAAAAGTCACTGTTTATTGTGAATTTTTGGGCTGGCGGCGTCATCGGTTCATATTTTTTTGAGAATGATGTTGGCCAGGTCATGGCGAGCACTATACGTGGACGTTACGATAGGCCTTTCAAACGAATACAAAATTTCGATGATATCTCACACACATTTCATTTTATTTAAATTTAAAGATAAGATGCGCCTAATGAAAGACCCTGTATAATGTCCTTAGAAGGCTGAAAATGCTTCATATTTGTTTAGTTTGACAAATTGATTCTTTAATAGATGGCTCTGCCTAACATGGAATCATGGGTTTAATTAGTGCATATACAATAATAATCAGCTAATTAATGTATTTGATCAACTTGATAGCTAAAATTCGTATACTTCTGAGTAATACTTTACTAAAAACAAGGTTGGTTTCAGTTTTGTAACAGGTGTCGTCGATTGTTTTATTAAATTTTTAATAATTATCAAGATTAACTTACTTTTAAAATGTTGTAATATATAATTGGTGTTAATATTTCTCATAAAATAAGTTAAGCACGCTCATTTTTTAAACAAAATGTATTTTCTAAATTTATTTTAAAGAAATTTCTCAAAAGTTCAACCTTTTTTATGTATAACAAATTTAAATAAAAATTTAGGGTTTATTAAAATAGGTTTAAGAATGTAAAGGATGCAAAAGTTTTCACACTATCATTACGTTTACCATTTTTCATATTTTCATTATTCATTTATATTATAGATATCGAAGAGAGAATCAAGTAATTTTTTCGACATCCTTTTTCTTCGCAATTCCACCGCTTAATTCTTACTTCTTAAAATTATTTGTATGTTTTTATTTTATAATTTATGAAAAAAAAAATTGGTGGCTACCCTGGAATTGGGGCATCCTTAGCAAATCATAATTTTCAATTTTAACTATAGTATAGCGAATAAAATCTGTGGCAATAAGACAGAGTAGCTTATGTCAAAAAAATAGGTTTCGAGAAAAACGCAATTTTGTCTTCAATCTGTAATAAGAATTAATGTGAATTTGTTTTAGGAATTATAAGATAATTTTTCAACGGGTAATGATTTAAAGATGGGGTTTGGACAGAAAAGTAGCTCTCAAACTGTAGACTACTAACAATCGACCGAAATGCCACAGAATGCCACAGAAATGTAGGTAAAGTTACACGAAGTTTTTTTTATACTTTTTTACAGTTTTGCCAGTCTTCATAAAGTTGAATTGCTTTTGTCAAACTCTCCCACACTTACATACTGTACCCTGCCTTTTAATATCCATCAAATCTTCTCTTGCTGTTGGTATTGCCAAAATGTTTTTCTCTTTATATTTTTTTTAATTAATGATTTTTTTTTTTAATAAAACAAAATAAGACTTGACTTTTTTGTTGTTGTTGTTTGTATCCTTTTAAACTGTTTTTTTTCTAGATTCTCAGTCTCATACTCATAGGTATAGCCATAGTTGGCAAATTCGAATGAATTTGAAGAATATTCAAGTTCAACCGCATAAATTAGTTGTATACAAATTCGTAAAATACCAACACAATTACGTACATAAATTTAAATTTTATAAAACATTTTTTTTTAATCCCAAATTATAAACAGAGGCACAATAAAATCCTTTTTTTAAAATAAGTTTATAAGTATGTATGTATATATTAAGCCCAAAATTTCAAAAATTCTAATCAAAATGCACCAAATATATATCCTAAGTCTACACAACTAAAATTCATGAATTTCAAATTAGCATCCCGAATCAAAATAATAATGAAAAAAGAACCCTTTTATCATTGCTCCATACAAATTAAGCAAAACCAAGCTCCCCACGCTCAGTTTTTATATATAATATGTATATAAAGGGTGATTTTTTAAGAGGTTTAGAACTTTTTTAAAAAAAAAAACACAAAAAATTCGAAAAAATGAATGAAATATTTATTTGAATCGATAGTTTGAACCTTGCAATTTAATGTTTAAAGATAATTTCATGCAAATGTTGACCGCGGCTGCGTCTCAGGTAGCCCATCCGCTGAGTCCAATTTTGGCATACTCTTTCACACATATCAGCCGGTATCTCACGAATGAATGCATGGATGTTGGCTTCCAGTGCGTCAATCGAAGCGGGCTTGTCCCTATAGACATTAGCCTTGACATACCCCCACAAAAAATAGTCTAATGGTGTCAAATCGCACGATCTAGGCGGCCAATTGACCGGCCCGAAACGTGAAATTAACTGTTCACCAAACTCGCCTCGCAATTGCGCCATTGTTTCGCGTGCTGTGTGGCATGTGGCACCGTCTTGTTGAAACCACATATCATGCAAGTCATGAACTTCCATTTCGTGCAAAAAAAAGTTTGTTATCATCGCTCGGTAGCGTTCACCATTGACAGTAACGCTGCGATTCGCATCATCTTTGAAGAAATATGGCCCAATAATGCCGCCGGCCCATAAACCGCACCAAACAGTGGCTTTTTCGGGATGCATTGGTAGCTGTTGCAATGCTTCTGGCTGATCTTCACTCCAAATGCGGCAATTGTGCTTATTTACGTACCCATTCAACCAAAAATGAGCCTCATCGCTGAACACAATTTTTCGATAAAAAAGCGGATCCTCGGCCAGCGAATTTTGATAGTAAAATTCAATAATTTGCAAGCGTTGTTCATTTGTAAGACGATCCATGGTTAAATTGCAAACCAAACTGAAGCTGTTTGACAGTGACACAAGGTACTAAACACACGTCAGCTGTCAAAACCAGTGTTGCCAAAACCAAACCAGCTAAAAAATCACCCGTTATTTATGATGTTAATGATGACTTTTCTCTCCAACAAAAAAAAAAAAATAACCACAATTCCCCAGAATAATCCGCTGCCGTGAACTGAAAAGGCTCTAAGTATAGAATGGGATTTTTTTTTATCTTGTTTGCACACCACCACTTCCACCCATCATTGAGACGAATGAAATATATATAAGAAAGAAATAAAATTGAATTTTAAATAAAACCACCAATAGTCTTCGGCAAAAAAAAAAATATATATATCCTCCCGCGCACTTCACTATATATACAGCACTCAATGATCAGCAACCCTCTTAAGGACCACGCCACGCGAAGGATTCCATCAAAACACCAAATGCAAATTCCTTAGCTAGGTATTTACTTAGCTTCGCAAATTCGCATAAGAAACCGCACACCACCATCATCATCATTGCTGGGAAAAATTTCATCTTAAGTCCATAACTCCGCAATTTGCCGAAGAACCACCATCAGGATTCACCATTCACCACAGCTCACCTAAAGGAATCAACAGACGAAAAAAATCCTATTCAAATTTAAAAACCCCCTCCCCACAGCCATCTCACAGGTTGGTTCCCTATGTCAACCCCACAGCGAATGACAAAAAAAAATTAAATGGAAAGCAATGAATTTTTAATGCGAATTCCAACTCCAACAAATGGATCGACATTTTGATTTTCCTTCTTTATTTTTTTTTTTTTTGTTTCCGCTGGCTCGTTCTTTATTAAGGACTTATGATTGAATAAAAAGATTGAGGAATGTCAATAAAGAAAAAATAAAACATCAGGGTGGTCCCTCTGACACCGATTGTCGATGACAAGGCCGATTGACAGGGTGTCGACTGAATGAGTGATGGGTTTCGTTTTCTACAATTTTGGCTTTAATTTAACGCAGTCCTGTCTTTCAATGGCTTTGGAGCGGCGCGGTGCCTCCTGATAAATACACACATTATTAAAAATCCAAATGGAAAGTCAGGCGTAAAGAAAGTCATTTGAATTTTATTGAAATTGATTCATCGTAAACGAGTGGATATGGCATAAGGATGAGGATGAGAATGAGGTTATAGTTAGAAAGGATGTCACTTATATAGAGATGAAGAACACAGACATGATGCAGAGATAACTGCGAAAGCTTCAATCAATATTCTTCTTGAAATCTCAAGCTCACACTATCGCATGATTGACTGGTCATCTGAATTCAATTTCAATCCTGTCAATTCAAAGCGGTTCCAATAGACTGAGCGACAGTCATATAAACGTAAATCACTTTTATACAGACATTTGGACCCATCAGGATGAAATAAAAGTTTTTAATTTGGCATTTTTTTGTTTTGCTCTCCTTCAGCTTCGAATCCAATAAGGATACGACTTCCAGTTTCAGTAGACCAGAACCAAATTGGCTTCCGCAATCCGCATTAAAACAAAACACACTCCAAATCTTCGTCTCTATATATCTGTGATGTTGTATAGAGGAGCAATAATGCAACTCAGACAACAATGACAACAAGGATGAGGAAACAAATGGCGAAGTGTATATACAGGAGTGAATTCTAATAGAATATCCCTTGGAGATTTAGAAAACATAAGTCATCCAAGGACTCTATCGACTGAAACAAGCGAAAAGCACAACATATATATGTGTACCTTTCTACCTAACCTAAACGAACAAAAAAAAATTAAATCCACGAAGGGGTCGCAAGCATCTGATTTTTTTGGTAAGAATTTAAAGGAATTGATAAAACTATTTTATAGAAAAAATAAGAAGTTGAAGTTGGTATTTTAGTAAGAACGTGTTGGGTGTTTAAAATGAATTAACGAAATTCCCATCGATCCAAGTATAGGATGCTGTTTTCAGTTCAATGGGAGACATATGAACACCAAAACACAATTTTTAAAATCTAGTCAATAACCCGACAAATATTTACCTCCATCGTAGACTTCAAGGAAACTAATCTCGAAGTACAAGAGATTCAAGTCATTTTCAGGATATAATATGCACTTTCATTTCGCAAACATAATATTTAGTTTTTATACACTTAGACACAGCAAATTTTAGAACACTTATACGATGTTATGTTTTAAATAAACAGACACAGCGCTAAGTTAACTTAAGACCAGGTTAAGTACAGGTACAATTGTTAAACTAGCGTTATGAAATGTTAAGTCAACAGGTTCATGTAGTAAAATTGAAAGTTACTAGATTGAGCGTTAAAATAACACGAATTTGGTTAAAAATTACAACGTTGTCATATTTAAATCTTGAAAAAATTATAATTTATAAGAATTTCATGTTGAAACAACATGATATCTTCTTAAATTAACTAGAAATTTATCAAAATAGTGTGGTGTTAATTAAACCACGAATACCTATGTAGTGTTATTTATATCACGGTAAGTTTCTAAGTTATTTTGTAAATTAATATGGAAAAGTGTTGGCCAACATTGAGATCATTTCTGCACAAGGTTAACGCCACCCAGTTTATTTCGCAGAAATGAAGTTTGCAATGGCAACGCATTTATTGTGTAAGAGTAAGAAAATAATTAATTTAAGAGAAAAACTAAATATTGATTTCAGAGAATTTTCAAAGTGAAACAATTTTATACGAAAGATGTTGAAAATCATATATTTGCTTGATGTTGTGTTGGAGAAATTGGAATGTTTGAAAAAGTGCTTTTGTTTTAAATCGGAAGCAGTTTTAAACTCGTCAACCATTACCTATTTACATCATTATGTCAGGCTTTATAGAAATCTCGATTTTTTTTAAGAATACACAACTGAGCCATAAAGGGGCCTTATTCGGATATTATAAAAAGAAGAAAAAAATGACAGACATTCGAAAAAGTGAAAGAAACAAAGTTGCAAGCGTTGTACCAGTACACATATATCGGCACTCAGCAATGAGTTTCAAGTAATTCGTGACTCTACGGAACAAGATTTGACAGTTAGATTGAGGAAAGTTTTTATGTTAGATGCGCAATGCACACAACACACACACACACATAACAAAATGTCAGACGCTACTGAAGCAGAACCAATGGACACACAAATAGAAGCTTTACGCATCATCAGCGATTTTCTATACAAAATGTGGTGATGGCGAGTATACGAGTAGAAGAAGCAAAATATGACGCGACTGGTTGGGTGCAACATTATAAGTTTTTCATTACGATACTATTGCGATGATGACAAAAAAAATCTATAGTTACATGAATGCTGTTGGTGCTATGGATGTTAAAAGATTTGTAACAAAAAAAAAAAACAATCGAGATGTCGAATGTGTAGAATTAAACAAAAAGTTTATGTGCGCGGTTGTACAACTGTCTTAAAAGTTTATGTATTTTGACAGTCATCTCAAAAAAAAAAAAAAAATTATATGTAGGTACATAGTGGAAGTAGTGGATTCAGGATTTCAAAAAGAGTGTAGAGTCGAGAGTAGAGTGTCCAAAAATTGAATAATATTGATCTACAGGGTCTTTCAGTAAGCGCTTTATAACTTTAAATTTAAATAAAACAAAGTGTGTGATATATCATCGAAATTTTGTATTCGTTTGAAAGGCCTATCGATGCCATTATATAGGGAATATTGGTAATCAATCTATAGCGCTCGCCGTTGACAGTGATGGGCTGGCCAACTTCGTTCTCAAAGGAATATGGACCGATGTGGCCGCCAGCCCAAAAATCCACACCAAACAGTAATTTTTTCCGCATGCATTGGACGCTCTTGGATCTGCATGTGAATTGATAAATTAAAAATTTCTGTAGTAGATTTGAAAACTAAAGAGATCTGTGATCTCCAAACAGACAACGAAACGCTTGCGAAAATATAATGGAAAATATCCTTGGAGAGTTTTACTAATTCCAAAAAAAAAAATCAAAAATAACCGCAAAAAAGTATAGAAACCCACGATGTAAGAAAATGATAAACAAAAAACAAAAAACAAAAAACACAAATAAAACTCAAATGTCATTTTCCGCAAAAAATAAATAATCTGTATAATTATAATTCAGCGCGAAAAAGGATTAAAAAAAAAACAAATAATCTGCTAAAATTATAAATTTTGCTCTTCGAGCAGCGTACTGCAAAACGAAAAGCTGAACGAAATTTTCCGTTTATGATTTCGTTGCATCATTTTTGTATGGGATTTTTCGTTTCGCATCAGCAGCGTACCTACTAGGGTCAAAAAAAAATTTAAAACAATAGATAGTTTTAACAAAAAATGTATTAAAAAATCACTTAAATTTTATTCGTTTCAGAACAGAAGAGAATTTTAGATTCTAACATTCAAAATCGAGGTTGGTTAGAAAATTGAACAACCCAGTGCCGTCATTTCCTTTCTTGTGGTTATGGCTTAAGAATTTTTGTATTTTTCAGTGTAAGAAAATAGGAGTACCTAGATCTTAAAAAAGTGGAGTAAATTTATATTCTTTCTTAAAATTACATACTCCGATTGGAGTACCTAATGTTCTAACACTGACTGTGGTCCAAAAAGTTAAAAGTCTCGGCAAAAATACAAAATCCTCATTTTTTCAAAATGTATTTGTTTTTATTTCTAATAGAGCTTCAAAAACACCAAACAAAATAATTTTTTTCAAAATTTCCTACACAACTTGTAGCCTACACCACAAATTAATATATATATGATGATATTTTCCATGACAATTGACATCAATCGTTATTCGGGCCAATCATGTTTTTTTTATTTTGTTGTACTATTTGGAAATAAAAAGGATATCAAGATACTCTTTGAATCCTCAGAATTTAATTTTATTATCATACAAAAAAATTCAAAGTCATTTCTCGTCCTAACTTTATCAAGATTAAGGTTTAAAAGTTCTTTTTTAATTCAACAACAAAACCACAAAATCTAACTAAACTTATAGCAAACTTCTGGAATTGATGTATGGAAAATTTATTAACAAATTTTCAATACCACCACGAATACCAGCATTTATCTTATATTGTTTCTGTGTATATGTATGTATGATTGTATGTGAAAATACGGGAAGTATACCAAAAAGTCTGCACTTCATTGGTTTACATTAAAAATTTCTTAATTCTTGGAAACTTTTATTCAACTTTAAGGCTTGCTAAACAAAAACATTTACAATAAAATCAACAACAAAAACAACAACTACATAAAAACCAAACACATGAAAAAACAAACAGCGCATCAATGTGGAAGGAGAACAAACTTCTTCAATCAAAGTAAAAGCAAAGTGTAACAATGTTAGAGATAAATTCTTAGAGTACACATATGTACATGTGTATATAGAGCCAGAGGAAAAACTTTTCCCTGATGTTCAAACTATATAGGATGTAATGAATCTTTCATTGAACTCAGTTCATGCAATTCTTTTGCACCCCATATGCCGACTGATGTATGTATATATAACTCTTCTGTTCCTCATGCATACTTTTGCACCAACTATAACATGTTTTCGAGCATTGATCTATATTGATCCATTAGTTTTTGTTTTTTTTTTTTATCTAAAAAATCAGCCTGTGATGCGCTCCATCAAGCTCCAATCCATCTAGGAATTACGAAAACATGAACTAGATTCGTATATACCTACATAGGTTCATATACTTTCACCCTTTCCATTCATTTTAGAGCATGAGTTCGTCCTCGTCCCAAGCTTAAAATGAGAAAAAAAAGGGTTGAACCGATGACAACGGAAGTTTTTTTTTTTAGGAGGCTGGAACTGATTGAAAAAAAAACTTCCCTTTCTGGTTTGTTTTCAATTTCATTTCAATTTTCTCCAACTACAACTCCTAGCCCCAACCCTACTTACGTTCACCCTTGATACTTCAGGTTACTTAAAAAAAAAAAAAACTATTTCGTATGTACTGATGCTCCTTCTGCCGGAAAAACAAAGGCCAAAGTTATAACTTTCAAGAAAAGCACTCCAAAAGAAGGAAAACGCTTTCTCTACGAAGCATAATTTACTGCTGTAGATAGGCAGTGTTGTGAAAAGAAGTTTTTGGATTTATCATCCGAAGTGAATCTTTTTCTTTTTACAAATAAATACATTTTAAATTAAACGTTTAAAGTTAAAAAAAGAAGTGCTATTACAGAATTGAGATTCATATATAAGATTCATCATCAAGTCCCAATTTGATGTATATGCATTTAAATAAGATGCTTTCGAAATATTTGAGCTTTGGATTTAGGTATATGCTGTTATCAAATCGGGTATTGAGCCGTGAGACAAAAATAATATCATAGTCCGTTTGCTCGAAGAAAAACCGAGCCAATATTGAAAATACGTTAGAAATCAACTCTGTTAGAACGTCCATACACATAAATATATTTTTTTAATTTTGTTTTCAAGAACATTTGCCATAGGTAGTTATTTTATTGCTTCTTAATTTTTAAAAAATTAGATTTAAAACTAATTTTAAAATTCCTACTACAAACAGTGTGTTTTGTAATGAGAAAAGCTGGAGTGTGTAGTTTTGGCGAGACAAGAAAAAATAAAATGCACGACTGGGTCGCAAGAACTTGCTCTTATGTGCGATCACGCTGTGGTTTTAAAGTCTGAAAAGTTTATTATAAGAAATAAATTACTTATGAGAGCCTATATAAAATTAATTTTTTTTGAAAATTTTGATAAATACTCTTCAAACTTATTTGAATGTCCTGTGTAAAAAATTTCATTAAAATCGGCTTAGCAGAAATGGTTATATGAGACGTACCGCATTGTTAATCGATGGATACATTTTTTTTCAATAATATATATCGTAGAAGATTTTTATTATTTGCTAAAAAAAATTTCTACGGCAGGTACCTTTTTTTGGTGCTAAAAAAATTAAAAAATGTGTTGAAGGAATGCCCAAAAAACGCTAGGTACCAGGTTTAAAGAAAATCGACCCACCCGTTTAGGCTGCAGCTGAAAGCACAGAACAGATAGGCAGACAGTATGCGAGATCCACTTTTTGTCGACTTCGCTATCGTAACTCGTAATATCAGGTTTGATCAAAATCTCGAGTTCGATTCTTTTATGAATGCATAACTTGCCATAACTTGTCTATACCTACCTAAATATTGCAAGTAAAATCCAATGGTAGAAAATAATATTTGAGAAAACTGATAATATTAGGCAAAGGCTTTCAAACTTTGTTCATTTGTGTGAATTTCTACACAGAAGTATGTCAAAGTTCATATAAAAAAAATAAAATTTGTAAAAATTCACAGAAATACATAGAATTTCAAAGTAAATGGAACACACCTAATAGCAATAACTTTCCCTTAATTTGACTTCAATCTGTTAAGGGCCAGTTACAGCTTTCATTGAAACTCATCATTGAAAAATTTAATTTCCTATTTTGAGACACTTTAAAAGCAAAATTAGAGAATATTTTGATGCGAATAAAAAGGTGGTGGTGGTATTAATTTTAGTCAAAAAAAAATTTCATTTTGGCCAAACCTTACAAATCAAATGATTTTCTTTATTTCAATGATTGAACTACCTTATCATTGATCATTGAAATCTTAGAAATCGTATTATGTAAAAGATTGGGCCAAAATGAAATATTTTTTGACTGGAAATAATAATTGAGTGAAGAGCTTTTTACTGGCATCAAAATAATTACTGATTTTGCTTTTCAAGTGTCTCAAAATAAGAAATTAAAATTTTCAACGATGAGTTTCAATGAAAGCTATAACTGGTACCTTAGTTAAATTTGCTCTAAAGATCCTACTTCCACTTAATAAGTACAGTAAAAAAGATTTGTTACTTTCGATACTATACTATAGCATCTGGATTTAAGTATTTGACTAAAAATTGATAAGAGCATTGAATATTAAAATTAAAAATAATTTTTAATAACGTAAAATTTTGATCAACATTTTAAAATTTTTTTTTTTCAAAATTTTGAAAATAAATTTTTCTGATCACTAAAACAATTTAATTTAAAAAAAAGACCTTTAATGGACTACGCCCTAAGCGAAATGGTTAGTGTCTATAGAACTGTTCGATTCCAAGCCTATATATGCCACCTAAGAAACATAAATGTTTACCTGGGGCTATTATCACTTTCGAGGAATTGATAAAATCTTCAAGAGTATCTCCAACTGCTTCTCACATTAGCCGTAGGTCCCATCCATTCCGGCCAATAACACGCACACACGAATATTTGAGAGCTTTTAGTACATAGGCCCTGTTTCTACACGAGCTGTCGCACCACCCAATTTTTTTTTTTTTATAACATGAAATTTGTTTGTATAAACGGCAAGTTTATTTGTAATAAGTCCATTCTTAATTCATGTCAATTTTTTAGATTGTCCCGTCTAAACGGAGAGAAAAATAGACCCCACCTATATAGAATTCTATTGCCTGTCTCGAAATAAGGAGAAAACTTGTAAGAAACCTCTTCTGCATTTTTACAGGCAGTATAAATTTTATATTTTACAATTACATTCACTGTACCATCGTCACATGGTATATTTTTACAAAGTGATGTATGGCGTATACGTACTATTTTTCTTACATAAATAGGTAATTAACAAATTGCGCTTATTATTTTAATTAAAAATTAAATTAAATCTCAAATACACCCACTTTAGAAGTCGATAAAGTAGTTCGTCAAATGTCAGATTTTGACAAATATATTCGAGTAGAATTCTATTTAAAGAGAGAGTCAGCTTTTAATCATCCCACAAAATAATATACCATACACCACTGCCCAGATGTTAAAGTACGCGATGTTGGAAGATTTCCGATTACTCAAATCTCGAGGAATTATGACCAAAATATTTTAAAAATATCACATCTTTATTTGAAAAATGAATGAAATTATTTTAGAAATTGACACAAAAAATAAAAAAAAAATTTAATCGCATTGAAAGTGACCTAATGATCGTAAAAAAGGAAATATCATAGGGTAGAGTTTTCTTTCCCTATTTATTAATGTGGTGTCGATGAAATTACTTAATTCGTTGTTGGAATCGTGAGTAATGGCTGAACTTTTATTTTTTTTTCAGTTTTTTTTTTTTCAGTTTTGTATGAATTTTCAGGACAATTTTTAGAATTCTTTCCATATCAAAACCTTATTCGGACTATATAACATAGTCTTTTGTTCTTAAGTGATGCGCTAGGATGAATAAATTTTGATAAAAATTGGTACGATATTAGATACATATTTGTATATGACTTATTGATTCCAATTACTCACTGAGTTGGCATGTTCAGGAAAATGATATCTCGCAGATCTCAGCAATCTCAGTTACATGAACAAAAATTTCTCAGCTTTGCTGTCAAAACTCAAAGAAACAAAATATTATATTCGCTTGCTCACTTTTAGCGTGAGAAAAATCTCATTTTTCAGAACCCGCCAATTATTTTATTTACTAAAAAAAATTCTAACATAAGAAGTAAAACGAACAATAACAACCCTGTTTCAATGAGTGAACTCATCTTCATTCGTACAACTTCATTATAAACAAAAAAATTGTAACTTTGTACTAAATTGTCATGTCAACTAAACGGCACTTCGAATCCACCTTTCTTGCTTTAGTGTTGGTACGAATATGCATACTAGAGCAGCCAGTGGGGCTTGATTGTTTGAATAATTGTGTGGGTGCTGAAAGTCCCCCTGTCTCCTGTACCTAAGTAATATAAACTTCGAATATACAAACCTTTCACTTGCAGGAATAAAGAATCTGCAAAAATGCAGATATAAACACTTCAAAGCAAAGAAACTCTCATTCTTTTGCCTGTTCTTATCGTCCATAAGGAAAAGAAGAGAGTCGAGCAGCAGCGAAAGTAATAAAACTTTGAAATTACTTTTTCCTCGGGCAAACAATGCATGCAGAATTATTTGTTCTTCCTCAACTTAAAAAACTTCTATTCTACTCTTGAGGAGGTGACACTGACACATCAGGATACCAAGGCCTACATATAATAACATAGCTTTAGTGTAACCTGGGAAAAATAAATGAAAAATTTAACGAAGCATGAAACTAAAAAAAAAAGAAATGCCGACGACGAGTGCATATACCACCCAACTTAATTTAGTCCCTGTTTTGATATTATTTGTCTCTCACTGGGAATTATGACTACAATCTCTTCACGCTCGTTTGATTTTTTTTCTTCTTCTTTTTTGACATATCATCTCTTGGACAAAATGGGCCAAGACGACGACGCACGATGACGATGACGACACCCAGAAGACAAAGCAAAGCCTTCACTCACAAGTCAACTTAGAATAAGAAATAAAAATTAAATGAAACTTTAAATTGCACGTCATAAAGTCTCAGAGATGGCGCTGTTGATGCTAAGACTACTGCTGCATGACAAAGTGGCTTTTGTGATGGATGAAATATAGAATTCAGGGCAAATCAAACCCACCGAATGAAGATTTTAAACTTACGTAAAAAGACGCGATGTCGTCAGAGAACAAAAATAAATTAAAATATAATGTATACACGATTGGGTTGTATGAACTTGTTTTTATGATTCAAAACTAAAATGTGGCTAAATGTTGTAAAGCTTTTAGTTCAATAACTTAATGATATTATAACTAAGAAAGTCTGAAAAAGTAAAAAGTACTAAAAATGTAGATTTTTCTATATTTTTTTTTTATACAAAAATGATTTCAAAATTGTGTATGATTTATTAGATTTATTATTTACTTTTAGAAGTATGAGATTGCGAAATTATGGCAAAATAAGTCCAGTCATTAATGAGTTAAACGGGAATTACCTAACAAACTTAATAAGGGTACTTTTCTAAAAACTTTGTAACTCTGTTTCTTCCGGTTGCGTGTGTAAAGATTTTTCAGGATTATTTTCCAAAATTAAGGAGTGGACAAACGATTATCTGTCGAGCTGTATATCCAGAGCGACATATCGAGTAGGTCAAACAACCGTTTTCTGTCCCAAATATTTTTACAAATTGATTTAAAATAGAAATAAAATAAAACTTATAAAAATCGTTAAAACAAACGATTGCATCTTTTTCAAAAATTTTATTAAATTTTTTTGAAAAAATTTGTAAGCAAAAAAATATTGGGACGAAAAAAAAAAACGAAAAAAAAAAGACAACCGTGTTGAGACGCAAACTGAATTTACATATTTTTCAAGCGAGCAAATAGGTGCGCTAAATTCAGTTTTTGTGTCCCAAAATATTTTGAATATATTAATTATAAAAAATTAAAAAACTTTTTTCATGAAAAATCTTTATAAACTATGCACAAACGATTGTATGTTTTTTTGAAGTGTCTCATAAAAAACGGCGGGTGTATACAAACAATTCTAAAATATGTACAAACGTGTACAAACGTTGCACAAACGATTGCCATTTACAGTTTTTTTTAACTCAATAGTTATAGGGGGCCAAATATACATTCAACCATTTCTGCCATGTAAATTTTGTTGCCAAGAAACTGCAACGCAGTTTTATTACAATCACTCTCCATCCATCCATCTCCATTAATCAAAAACATCAGACCGGTTTTCGGGAAAATTTGAAAAAAAAAACAAAATCCAAAGCACAGCTATTTCCGTTCCCGATGAGCTGTACCAAAAATTTGAATTTCTACTTAAGGGAATTAGTAAATACATATAAATAAAAATGTTCTGTACCAAATTTGAAGAAAATAGGTTCACTCATGGTTTACGTTCTATAGCTCGATGTGCAGTGGATTTACGTCGGTCGCATATAACAGAACGACGGAAGGCATGGAGAAAAATTTTTTTTTTTAAATCTCCATCATCGCAATTTTAAGTTTGATTAACATCTCGACATTTATTTTACACAAAACTGATACTTGCCCCTTGGCAAGTAAAAAAATATCATGAATAATAGTAACTATTTTAACTGACGGTTTTGAAAAGTATTTTGAGTTTCCTTTTATCCTTTTATTAATATAGGTGTGTTTTTACTTTAAAACTCTGTGCATTTGTGTGAATTTCTACAGTTTATATTTTTTGTATGATCTTTCACAGACGTTTGTGTAGAAATTCACTCAAATTTACAGAGTTTAAAAGCAAAAGAACTAGGATTTTATGTTTTTTATTTACAAAACCAATACATGCTCCTAATATGAAACAAGTAAAAAAGGTCCCCGTCCCCACATATCTATACATGGTTAAAATTTCTTCGGCTTATTAGCTACACAAGTGCCGTCAATTAGCGCACCACAGGCACATTTTCCATTTAGCGGATTAGTTTTCCAAATTTACCTATGTACATCCCTTTTTTAAAAAGGAAAAAAAAGAAGAAGTTGTTGTTGTGGTGTTCTACTCTGTTTGAATTTGCTGCTTTTTAGCTTGTTCATTTGATTCAAGTGGGGTTGCCAAATTTTCCATGTTTCTTACCACGAATAATTGTAATGCTGAGTTGAAGTTTATTTGAAGATATACATGCCTATGTGAGTAAGGAATGAAATGTGATTTAAATTTTTTTTATTCACGCAACGATAGAGACGAAAATGAATTTTGTCAATTATTGTTAAATCGAATGGGTATAAACGAGTAGAAAAGTCTTCAGTCAAAAAGTCTTCTTCAAGAGTAGAAAAGTCTTCAATCAAGTACAGTAGAATCTCGAAAAGATGAACAGATATAAATCAGGGCCCGTTCATCTTTTCAAATTGTTCATCTTTTCGAGCATCAACATATGTTTGAGGAAGAAGATATAGTAAACATTAAAAATTATTTACATAACAAATTAAACAAGCTCAAAAGTATTGTTCAGGAGGAACTTAAGGCAAAGAAGAAGTAAAAAATTATGTTGGGAATAAAGTGTTCATCTTTTCGAGTACAATATTTCAACCCGTTCATCTTTTTGAACACTGAAAAGTGAAAATTTTCCGTTCATCTTTCCGAGCTGTTCATCTTTTAGAACCGTTCATCTTTCTGAGATTCTACTGTACATATAGATGGAAGCTTTGGGTGAAATTTTTAATTTATTCTATTCAATTATAGGTTATATAGGCATAGTTTTTAAAGGCGAGAGTACAACCAATGTGCACCCACATTTTAGTCTCATAATTCTTAAAATTCCATACGATTTTATATTTCTTCCTTTTTTAATTCACACTATCTATTAGCCCTGAAATTAATAAGAAGAAGTAAAGAAAATGATTGAATTTCCTTTTTTTCTCATCCCAGTGGTGGGCACCAATCTAGAGTATAGAGAATTCAAGATAGGGCCGGAACGTAAATCGTAATAAATAATATTTTTCCTCTCATAAGATGCTTCAAGAGATTAACTAGACTAATATAAGGCAGCTTAAAGGAAACTTGAAGAATACTACTAGATTGTTATAACACTGCAGTTAAAAGCGTTAAATGGTCTAGTTATGGGAGGGTCTCTCCTCAACTAAGTCTTGCAATGAGATTCGCTCAAAAGAGAACAGAGGACATAGATATTTGCAAAATTTAAAAAATTATATATATGTATATATTTTTCTCATTTAGGATTTTCACAGAGTGAAACAAACAAATCTTTTTTTATTTCTGTGTGAATGATTTATGTCAAAATTTGATAGGCTTATGTGAAAGTATATTTATTTTGTAAGTCAATTAATTATTAGTATGCGTTTTGATGGAAATACATTATTTTTATTGTTTTTCTCACATGAGAACCAAAAACTATATATGCGGTTGAAAATGTATCTACTAATTTAAACTTTTCTTCGAAAACGAAAACAAGCGCCTTCAAAATAATGCATATTTTAACTATTTTATTATTTATTAATTATAATTATAATAATATAATAATTAGCCTACTATTGCAATACTTTGAGTATTTGAAATCCAGATATACTATTGGTATTAAAATCAGATCCCGTTAGGTCGTAAGGGTTTTCATAGAAGTATAAAAAGACTAAAAATCTTTTATAAGTGTTGTTATGGGATTTTAAGGACTACGAAACTATGCTTAGGGCTGAATTTTCAAGAGAGGATTCTATACTTGGAGATGAGCTTGGAGGAAAGAAACGGGCGGGATATCTTATCGAAAACCCAACTAAAGAATACGAAAAATATTACTAAAATGATAAGCGTAATTACCAAAATTAATTTTAACTAAACTGATCGTCCTACTCTAACTAATATCCCTATCAATTTTATAACCAACAATTTAGATTACCTTCTTAGATAGAGTAAACTCCCCAACTAACAAACTCTCCAGAGCTAAGCTCTCGAAGTCTGAAAAAAAAACTCCTATAGGCCTCTTTTATATCCCATTGCTATACTTACGAATTATTATCTTGTTATGAAACTTAAATAAATCTTATAACGCAGATGAAGAAAATTACTTTTGTTTAAGTCATTTAAGTAGAGCGATTAAATATAATTCAATTTAAAAGTTCAAATGACCTCAACTTCAAAATTGCATCTAACTGATATGCCCAACTGTCGTACCTGGGCGAAACGCAATTTTGCGGTCATTTGAACTTATGTATAAATTGACTTAAATAGATCTCATAGGTTTTTTATTTAAAGAGTGGAATACTTTTCTTGGGGTCATTATTCTATAAGTGCCAAAATTCAGTTTCCAAAATTCGATTTTAAAATTCTGTATTTCAAAATTCTGAAAATCTAAAATTCTGTTTTTCAAAATTCTGTAAAACCATTATTCTGTTATTTCAAAATTCTGTATTCCAAAATTCAAAAGCAATTCAAATGCAAGCTCATTGGACAAGGTTCTCTTGCGATATTTCCAACCTTTTATTTTCCTAGTTATAAGTTGCTGGAAATAAGAATTTTATTTTATTTGATATTCTTGACCATTTAGTTCGTTTAGACCCCTCTTCAAGGACAACTGCACAAGGTTCTTCTCCGAGAGCTCAGACCGTTTATTTTCCTAGTTTGTGTGCTGAGGACACTTTATATGAAATAACGTGTTAATTATTTAAGTTACTGAGCTGTATTATATGAAATACCCTAGTTATTTTAAGATAAAAAGGATTGTTGTATATATGAAGTACCGTCTTATTTTATATTAAGAAGATCATTATTGTGAAAGACCATTATATATGAAATACGGTGTTAGAAACAAATAAGATATAAATAAATGAAAATTAAGAGACGATTTAAAAGGAAAGAATTAAAACCATTTTTATTTGGAGTTATAAGACCCTTCAATCCCGAGTTTTGTTGCTTCTTGGACACAGCAGAGCTTATCATCAGCCACGAAGATAAAGCATCATAATCTTACAATTCTGTATCGTAATCTTACATTTGTTTACAACGGTGCGCGAAGTCTTACAATTTTATTGGTAGATTGTTGGTCTTAAAATTTCGTGACAATGAGGCTTTTATAAAAAAATTGTCAGGTTGAATATTGTCAGTTCACACGTTTGGGAGATGTTTGTTTACGAAAAATTGGTTGTTCACTAAGGTAGCAGCATTATTTCATTTTCGTTTCTGGCCAATGAATTGTAAGTTCAGTTGTCAGATGTCTAAAACTATCACATCTGACAATTTAAATTAGAGTAACAATGCCCTAAAGAGGCCCATAGACACCACACTTGTGCGGAAATGTGTGCTGTGTGTGGGTTGGTGCGCACACCGATTTTCGGTGTCAGACACGGTGCGAGTAAAATCAAAAGATTTTGATTTTTGGTGTCGGTGTCTGTAGTCTGTACGATTTGGTGTGGCGTGTGTAACGGAAGGCCACACCAGTGTGTGCACACCGGTGTGCACACAAGTGTGGTGTCTATGGGCCTCTTTATCGACTTATTTCATTGTCAATTGATCATCTAAAAATGGTCTGACATTTACGTTTTTGACAACATTGTCAGTCAAAATTGTAAATTCACATGGTATGTATGACATTTGAGGCAACTTTTTTCTGACAGATCTGTCAATACAAGGAGATTTTTGTTCCGCCAAAGTAATATGAAAAATGGCAAATTTTATAGCTTTTGGCTTATTATGGGAACAAAAAATTCTACAATTAATATCCAAAATAGAGTTTATTGCCCATTTGTGAAGCCATAGGTAAATTGTCAAATTCTATCGAAGAAATGCTAAGTTTTGATAAAATATTTGATAATTGACATGAAATTACATTATTTAACTCGACTAAAACAATCTGAAATAGTCGTTTTTCTAACTTTATTATAAGATTTCTATTTGAGAATTGTCTACAAAAATATTTAGTTTAATTATTCTGAACCTAAGGGAGATCACAATTTTCATGTTTTTGCAAAACTTACCATCACTTAATTACATATGCATGTATGTACCTATGACTGCCTTGGTTCCCAGAGTTCCTATATAAATGTATCAGCATATATGTAGGTATACCAGTACATCCCAAACATCTTATAAGCTCTCACAAAATAATTTTCTCTCCATCATATGAAGTATCCCCGTGGCAATATTTCTTACTCCTTATACAACATGCATGTAGGTACGTTCGTACAACACTAGCTGAAGGTACCTTATACAAAACAGCTCCATTGGGATGCACCTAATCAACATTTTGATGACAGCATATCAAGGTAGGTCAATTTCCTTTGACAGTATACCATCGCCAAATACACGCCCACATGCATCGACTTAATGACAGTCTCAATTAAATTTCCATTCAAGTCCCCGAGGAGTTTCTCATAGCTCTCTGCTGCATATTATATATGTACATATATCTGCACCTTGCCCCACATCAGAACCCAACCAATATACTGTGATGTGATGCCTTGGTTGCTCCAATCTGCTCACCCTTTAGCAAACAAACTTCTGACAAACTTGTTATTGCACCAAAAACCGGAACCAATGCATTGACGGCTGATGATGATGAAGACGAAAGAAATATCGGCCGGATTTAACATGTAAACTGCATTAAGGCTCTTAAAAAAAACACACACACACATGTGTTTATCTTTCGGGGCCTTATTAACCAGTCGTCAGCAAAATTGTTCAAAACGAATTTTTCTGACGTTGGTTGCCGCGCTAGCCGTCGTATACAGTTAACCAAGGACAGAAACAATAACCATTCAAGTGGGTATCAATATTTTTTGGAAGTTAAAATTTCGACATTTTTCTTGATGGATTAATAAAAAATTTCGAAATTTTGTAGAATATTCTGACTTAATAAAAAGGTAAATTCCTTTGAAACAAAAATTTTAGAAAATTGATCAGATCATGGGGTGGACAATAAAATGCGCTCTAAGCACGTATATATAGTTCCGACAGACAAAATTACGTGCATCGCAGTTCTCTCCAAAAATCCTTTTTTTATTTTAAGCACAGGTCCAATAAAAATCTAATCCGCCCCTGTAGAAAGTGCATTGTTGCTGCTTTATTCTATATGCCACACCACCACAAAATCACGATCAAATACACACATGCGGCACATTCACCAATATTATGATATGTCTTCATATGGGATATGCCAATTTGGACATGCCAGCAGGAAATTGGCATGTTCCGTCAGTCGCAGAGCCCGACCCAGCCTGTATCCTATATGGATAAATGGTTGAATGGATGGATGGATCCATGGATGGCTTAAATTGATGCCAGGCCCGTAATTAAGTCACTCGACTAAATGCTACGTAATTTTCAATTTAATGCAAGCAGCACATAGCACGACTGATGGCAATGGCAATAAAGGCGCTCCATCCAAGCAAAACATCGACGACTATATGACGAAGACGACGACGAAGCTAAAACTTCCCTTCGTCTTTATATTTAGGATTCAATTGTTTTTTGTTCCAAACTACCCAATCACAACTTCAAGGACGACAAGGAAATTAATTTGCACGTACTTGTGGGACGTGTGTATACACTCGGGTGACGTATGCAGGTCGGAAGCCCACCGACCAGAGGGCATAAATTCTTCCTTCCTCCTATTAAGGTTCATATTTATACGTAAATGCACCTCGAGTAATAAAACATCGATATAGGTTTAGATAGGTTTATAAGAACTAATTATTCTGTCGGCATATAATTAACGTAGGCGTAGGTATCAAGGTATACTTCCACGTGGTACCCACCCCACTCGAGCTCTTATGTCGCTATACATATATAGTCTTACCCGCTTAGCTGTATAGGTATATGTAGCTACTTTACCTTAAAAATGTAAATTCTGGTCATAATGGTTGCACAATAATTAAGGAGTTTGCCTCAACTTGAGAATTTTTTGTTCCTTATAATAATGGCATAAAAGTGGTAAATGAAAGAAGAAAAAAAAAGCAGGTTAAGGGCAACCTTGAGAGGCCAAACGATACACAACCCATCATCAGCAGAGGGGTAGTGGCCGGTAGAGTTCATGGTTTAGCGCGCACTTGAACGGAGCGCCATGAAATTAATTACACTTGAAATGTTTAATCGTAAAATATTACACAAGAAGGTACATACTATAATAAGTGAAAATAAAAAGAAAAAAAAATGGAAATGGAAAAGAAAACGATGGGGGAGGTTTCGCTCATAAGCTCAGCCGTATCGTATCATAAGGCTTCAGTAGGAAGGCACACTTATATACCTTAAGACTGCGATCTTTCTCTATATATTATAGGGTAATTAAACATCTTATATAATGTTGGCTTTATATTGCTGGATATTTTTTGGTCTTCTGTAAACATTATAATTATAATTAAGTAAGAAGACAATAATTGCTCTTCAAATGGGGTTTTTATGTGCTTTCTTGAGACGATTTTCTTTAGAAGCTAAAAAAAGTTGTAATTTTACCTCATCATGCTGTTGGTAAACTTAATATAATATTTTTCAGTTTTTTACTGCACAAAAAGAATTAGAATTTTAATAATTTTCATTTCAAACGTAAATTGTACTTAGGTACATATTGTGTACATATTTGAAACTTAATCTTTATATTACTTTATATATCTGAGGTGTCGATCTCGTGGATTTTGTAAGCTGTTTTCATTTAAAAATTTCTTGCTTGATGCAATTTAATCATTTCGCATTTGATTGTTTGAGAATTTTCGTTTTTATTTGATTATGTTATGGTTTCACATTAAAATTTGTACCTTGCATCTAATTTTCTGCCATTATATTACTTTGCTTATATTTATTTCGCATTTCATTATTTCGCATTAGGTATACATATTAGTAGCATTTTATTATCCACATGGTCTGATCCCGATCAAATTTTAATACTTAGAATACAAAAACAACATGTAATCCTGCTTTTTATCTGGATCTATTTCAAGATCCAAAAACTAGTACTTTTTTATTATTGTTATGGTAAGGTAGTGCAAACTGCAGTGCAAAGAAAACAGACACCAAACACGCATGCAAAATATATAAACGCAATGAAAGAAGAGACGGTTATACCTATACCGCTGGCTGTCACTGTGATAATGTTTGTTTTACTATGAGGATCTGATCCAGATCAGATTAAGTGGATAATAAAATGCAGCTATTACTTCGCTTTTTATTATTTTTGTCAATTTATTAAGTATGTCCCTTTACCTGGAAACTCGCTGTAAATTTGTGTGAATTTCTACACAAAATCTGTCAAAGTTCATATAAAAAAAAATTTGAAGTTTTGGACAGAAAATCACAGAGTTTCAAACTAAAGGGACGCATCTATTATTTTGCAAAGTATTATTTTGTTTAAAATCGTATTGCCTATCGATATTTAAGGTACAATGTTAATGAGCTATGCATGTATTAAATGTTGGAAAAATATCTAAAACAAAACTACATATTTAAGAAGTTAATAATATATGTGAGAGATGTATCTATATGGCTATGGCAAAATCGTCGCACAGTACACATATTAAAGGTAGGTAATGGCGCAAAATTTTAAAAGACTATAAGTAAAATGTTAAAGCCATTTTAATGAGTTAATTAATTAAAAAGAAGATTTTGCAAATTTTAAACTATTTTAGCAACTTACTAAAGTTAAAATCACAAAATGGCTACTTTAATTTTTAGTAACTTGCTAAATCCATATGAAATCTGCCATTTTCCTCGAAAAAATTTCTTGGCAATTTTATTTGAAAGAGATAAATTGTTTTTTTTTTAATGTTTCGTGCGCTAATTGTTTTTCAAAGTAAATAAAATAATATCGAAGACGAAGATTTCGATATGTTCGAAGACTCAGCTTTGTGTATAAAAAAAGTCCCGAGCAAATCCTTTTGAAGAGCTGGACGACTCCAGGTATATATAGGTATGACAAGACGTTCGGTTCTTGGTTGAAAACCTAAACATCCAATGTACTGAATAACCAACCGTGGGAGGTTATTATTTTTAAAAAGAAAATTAAAATAATATTATAAAATAAATACAAACCTACAACGAACAGAAAAGTAAAATACCAAAATAAATTGAAGGTTGTCACTTTGACTTCTGACATTTAAAATTATTAGGTGCGTTTCCTGTGTTTTTTTAGACCTAGGATCACCCTGAACTCGCCCTGAACTTGCCAGCTGAACTAGACCTTGTTTTTTGTTGTGGCGAGTTGAAGTAAATAAACTGCCAAAGAGACATGGGTTGTGACTTGTGAGTAGGGTGACCAGATTTGATTGCATAATTTTGGCTTCAATTGAAGATGACATATGAGAAGGCAGCTTACACTTTTTTTATCTGCCGAACTCACAAAAAAGCAGTTTTAAGTAGGTACAACAATTCTTCAGCTTTTTTTGTATGAATAGAATCAGTGGGTTAATTCAATCATCAAAAGAAAATTCGCATGAAAAATAATGCGAGTCGTTTAAAATTTATTTTGGTAATAGTTGATTTATAAATTATACGAAACGTTTTTCGCCCAAATGGCCGGCACGTGAATAGTCGTCATATTTTATTTTTGACCAAAAGTAATGATTTACTTAGGATTTGGATTTGAAACTACTGAATCTTAATATTTTGTTTCCAAATTTCTAGTGCAAAAATTTGAGAAAGTCGATGTTTTCCTTGGCATTTTTTTTGGATTCATAATTTCGACTTTTAATTCGTCAGTAGGTAAGGTACCTACCCCGTGACTTAATGGTTAGATTGTTGGACTTTCAAACCTCATCTTGTGTACCTAGTTCTGTAATCTGCATGCCTACAAAACCATAAACTTTAAAATATAATTAAAAACAATGTTTTAAATTTTAATAATATAAATACCTAAATAATTTTATTTACGATTTTTATATTTTAAATTTTATTAAACTTATTGAATTTATCGCTTATATTTAAATTAAAATAAACGAACCACGATTAATTTTAACTCAGTTCCTCAATAATCCTTAAAACATATGAATTTATTCTGAATACAAAAAAAAAGTAAATTTCTCCGATAGACCTCGAATCGCTAATGTTAATCCTCTTTTTCAAGCGATTCAATTTAAATACGTTTAATAAATCCACCACTTAAAAACATAACACAAAACAAACTAAAAAATAATTAAGTTATTTTATTCAGAGCCACAAACAACTCAATTTTATTTTAATCATAAACGATCCGTATAAGCTTAGGTCATTGAACATAAACAATCAAACAATAATGCATTCAGGCTAATATATACCTAACCTAACCTTAAAAAAAAAATCAAAAAAAATCTAACATTAATTATGCACTATCAACTCGTAAGTAGGTGTTAATTACAAACACTAACTTTCCACAGTTAAAAAAATACATATTGATATAACCACATATATACCTCCACATCGATGTATATAGATATACCTTTTTATTCGATGTCACCCTCATTTATAACATTAACCTTTTAATTAGCTGGAATATTTTGCAAAATCTGATTAATGCCACTATGCCACAGAGAACAAGCAAAACAATGATCTCAATAATTATTATTATTGTTATGATTACGCCAGTTAAATTATTGAAACATTGACCAGCCAGTTTGGACAGTTTGAGTAAAGTTCATTAATTAACAAAAGAAGAAAAAAATGAGCCCAAAAATATGCAATTAGACCATATTTGCCATTATAATTTAATGGGTTTTCAATTTTTGTCCACGCAGTTTGTTATTATTATGCTTCGCTAAACTTTGACCAATTGAAGCTAACGCAACAAAAAAAAAAGAAAAATAATTTAAATAATAATAATAAAAAAAAAAACAATGACATCGCCCAACACTATATATGCAACACAGAATGCTATTTAAATTGAATTCATTAAAACTCGGTCAACAGTTTTCATTCCATTAAACATTCCAGGCGCAGAAAGCCGCCTTCTCTGCAGGAAGGCCGGCCGAATTCCTGGCACACCACATATACGAGCGTAATTAAATTATTTTCGCTTTCGCATATATGAAAATTAAATAATTATTTAAATATTAAATTAAGAGGGTGGCAATGGCTTGGCTTGGCTTGGCTTGGCGTTGTTATGTTAAGGTGGTGCTTTGGCCTTGTGGCACTTGTGCAGAATCAACATGCCACATCAGAGGAAACTCACAGAGTCGAACCGCCAATATTCACCTTCCTATTTGGCAATGCATGGTTATATGGTTTGGTTATGGGCTTTAATATGAACAACAATCGTTTTTATTGCATATCGTAAAATAATAACCAATTAAATAAAAAAAAATTAAAACCGTTTTTAAAATTAACGCGACTCAATGATTATAGGGAGCATTTGGGATGAACAATAGTTCACTGGTTGAATAAAGCAGTAAGCACTCAATGGAATTTTATTTATTTCTCAGACCAATGGGTTTTGGGAATTTTAATATTTAACTATTCATTCAAGGAGATTGTTCAAATTAATTTAAATTAATTTATTTTAAAAACTTTGAATTTGTTACAAAGTATTTTGTGATTATTTTTTGCGAAAAATCTTCGAAGGAAAGTGTTCCCGAACATCGGCCGAAATTATTTGAACCACGATTGGCTGAGTGAACCGCGATATTTTCGCTTGATTATTCAAAATCAAATCGCAGCCACACATTTATTCGTTCAAATCGGTTGATTGTGTAACAAATGATGACGAAGCAACAATAACAATTAACAAATCGCAAGGCTAATCGTTGTGTGTGGCCTTTATTTCGAATTTCCTTGCGGACAATTGTACGTGTCTCTCTTTTCTGTCTCTCTTATCTGCTAATGAGCTTGTTTTTTGTTTGTATTTTTACCGAAACTGTCAAAAACAGCCCAGAAGTATGCAATTTGTAGATTTGTTTTCGTTTATGTTATTTTACAAATTCGTTGTTTATTTAAGTATCAATGGGAAAACTATTATAGATAAGAATTTAAGTAACGTCATTTAAAGGCAATTTAAATATTTCAGCACACCTAGCACTTGGAAACTAACACTAATTTTCATCGAAAAGTCATCTCCAGCGATGAGGCCCATTCCTTGAGGAATGGGTATGTCCAATTCATCCCGAAAAAGTTACTGCTAGTTGTGTATTTTGGAATGGCGGCGTCATTGGTCCATATTTCTTTGAGAATGACGTTGGCCAGGCTATCACCGTGAATGGCAAGCGTAATAGGTCGATGATTACCAATTTCTTTTCGTCTCAATTGGATGATATGGACACCAACGACGTGTGGTTTCAACAGTGGGGCGCACGTGGAGGTGATGTGAACTGACTACCGAGATAGGGCGATTTAATACTGTTATATTTTCTATTTTTTTTAATTTAAAGAATTTAATTCTTAATGTACTCCCCATGTTTATATTTATGAATAAAGAATAAAGAAAAAATAAAAGAATAATTTATTTTAACATAACTAAATTGCTAGTTTACAAAAGAATTTTGCAAAATTCTTACCAAAGTATATATTAAGATTTTAATTAATTGCAAAAAAAAAATGTTGATTTTAATTTACATGAATTAATTATTGTTTTATCAAACAGATTGTTATATTTATTATTGTAAAAATTAAATAGTTTAAACATATTATTTAAAGGAGAACATTTTTCGTAATTGGTACGATAGTTTTGAATAAGTATACTATCCGGTATGTTCCTCAAGTTTCTTTGTGGAATATTAAAGTTAATACGAGACAGAAGGTGCAAAGAGTCTTTGTTACCGTTGATTAATTTTACAATGAAAACAAAACATAAATAGGAACGTCTGTCCTCGAGAATGGGTAAATCAATAAGTCTTAGTCTGTTATTATAAGGTGGGAGATCATAAGGATTTACCCATCCCAGTCCTCTGAGAGCAAATCTAAGAAATCTTTTTTGCACCTGTTCCAGTCTTTTTTTATGGCATTCGTAGTGAGGTGACCAAACCTGACAAGCGTATTCTTAAATGGGTCGTACAAAAGATATAAAAAGCTGCTTTGTCACGAAATGGTCAGAAAATTGTTTCGACTCTCTTTTTATCCAACCAAGAATTGAATTGGCTTTATTAGAAATGCAATTAATATGTTCAATAAATTCAAGTTTGCGATCGAATGTGACACCAAGAATAGATACATTGATTTCGCGAGATATTGATATATCATTAAACATATAGTTGAACGAAGTAAAAGAAAATTTTCTGGTAAAACACATAGTTTTACATTTATCGATATTGAGAAACAAACAGTTACGAGTACACCACTCGAAAAACGAATTAAGGTCACATTGTAATTCTTCGCAATCCCGAGTATTTGAAATTGCTTTGAAAATTGTCACATCATCGGCGTAAATGAGACACTAAGAGTATTTTAACACAGATGGTAAGTCGTTTATAAATAAAATAAAAAGAATAGGGCCTAAATGACTACCCTGTGGGATTCCAGAGTTGATTTTAAACTTATTCGATTCGCAACTGTTAAATAGCACCGAGTAAGATCTATCGAATAGATAAGATTGAATCCATGTTACAAAGTATTCGCTAAATCCCAATTTTCCTAATTTAAAAAGCAAAACTCGATGTGACAGCTTGTCAATGGCTTTACTGAAATCAGTAAATACACAATCTACTTGTTTTTTGTTTTTAAATGAATCAATACAGTTTTCAACCAATTCTATTAAAAAAGTAACAGTAGAGCTGTTGATTGGGAACAATAAATGATTTAACATAAAAACACAAAGATTCACAAATAATAGCCTCAAGAAGTTTAGGAATCACAGATAATTTGGCAATAGGCCTGTAGTTTTTAATTTCGTCTTTCTTTCCTTTTTTATGTAGAGGAATTATGAAAGAATTTTTCCAAATAGATGGGAATACACATGAAGACATTGAAAATTTAAACAGAATAGACAATGGTAATGACAAGTGACGTACACAGTTTTTCAAAATAGTAGAGGGTATACCATCAGGACCTGGTATACAACTATCGTCAAGGTTAGATATGAATTTTACAATCTTGTGGGGTTTTCTGAAGTCGCATGTCTATGCGAAAAGCCCCAAACCATAGCGGCCCTCAAACCCAACACAACCCATGCCATTGCTTAAAAACAGCCTGTTTTACTCGCCAAGGCCATTGAAAATTGGACATTTCGATTGCGCGTCACCCAGAGAAGCCACGGGAGACATTTGAACGATGTAAAAAAAATTCGATGATATCTCACATACCTATATGTACACTTTTTTTGATTTAAAATTATAGATAGGAAGCGCTTATTGAAAGACCCTTTAGATACGACTGTAATTCTTCGTTAAATCCAAGATGGTGGCTTAAGCCATATAGCGCAATTTTTCCGAAAAACTTCACATATGCTCCTAACCCTTCAAAAAAACGGGAAAGAAAAGTGTACAGTAAAGTGTTTTCTATTTCAAATGTTTATTCCACAACTCGTGTGCCTTTGACTACTTGGTGTACACGTTCTTCCATCGAATTATTATATTGACTGCGCACTAAAATTTCATTTTATTTTTCTTTTCGCAATTCTGTTTTCAGTTACGAGATTGAAATGCAGACTAAACAGACTTTATTTTTGACCTTATTTAAATTCAACAAAATACATTAGATTTTAAATCTTTTTTTAAATGAAATTTATTGCTTGAGATATAGGTAAGATATTTTCATAATTACCCACAACATTATACCAATATCTTCTAAAGCAACATTTTAATCTACTTCTAACTAGCTAATAAGCAAATAATACAAAATAAAATGAGCTAAAAGCAATATTTACTCGATTAAATTAATTAAATTTTACGATCAATAAAAAGCCAGTATAATTCCTTTGAATTGATTTCATGTGAAATTTCATCATAAACCTTTTTGGAAGACCATACGTTTTTGTACAAAATGAAATGAATTAAAGAAAAAGAACAAAAAAAATACGTAATAAAATAAACCGTTGATATTGTTGTGATCTATAAAAGGTAGCAAAGTAAAATAAACAAAACACAATCGCCCAGAAGAATTTTGATATTAAGATTTTTAATTCCCTATATGTAAGTAACCGCAGAAAACAAAAGAAAAAAAAAAACATTTTCAATTGGATTTTACTGCAGCAACGTTTTAAATTCAAATTTATGAAGTTTGTGATTTGTATCAGCGGAAAAACTATTAAAACCCTTTGTTTTTTTTTTGTGGAAGAAAACTCACATGAGATTAAAAAATGAAACCCTATACAAGGCGCCATCCAGTGCCTCATCATCTTTTGTATATATCAAGAGATCAATTTTAATGACCCTTTAGCTGTTGTTGCCGGTGCGGGAAAGGAAGGAAATGGGAGACCCAAACGATTAATCGACAAACTTTCCAATTAACTTAACTTGATACGATTTTAATTTGACAATAAGGTATTTAGGGTTGCCAGGAGCGGACTAAGGTACAAATTTATATTTCAGAGAAAAGTTAGTTATTGTATTTATATTGGGATTGAACTCTTTTTATGGTTTTTGTAAATCAAAACACATCTAAATTTTAAACGTATACAGTAAAACCCGTTTAAGAGAAACTGCAAAATGTCATAATCTTTCTTTCACTTAAGCGGTTTTTTCACTTAAACGAACCTTAAGTGAAAAAAAATTCACTTAAGTGGAGTCCGGATAAGTGAAAAAAAAAATTACACCTAGGCGGATTTAAAAATTCCAAAAAGGGTTCTGACATATCAGAAATTCAAATTTTCGTAATGAAAATTTGGTGAAGGTGAAAAATAAAAAAGAAGTAAAAGCGTTCAGCTAATTTTTTGTTCTGTTATATTAAATTTTTATTTCACTTAAGAGAGTTTTTTTCAACGAAAAATATTAAATTTAACTGAAAATATGTTTAAGGTATCCGGGTTTTTCACTAAAGCGGATTGTTATAAAGGTAATTGGTCGACAAATACTCGGGGATGAAAAAAATGTTTCAGATAAGCGGGTTTTTCTCTTAAGCGGGTTTTACTGTATTTGTGAAATATAGGAAAAAAATATCTAAACACTTTTCTTCCGAAAAAACTATAATTTTCGAAAATGTTATTTGTGTCCAAAATGCAAAATGCAAATTAATTTCATTATGATCAGAAATGCAAACTGCAAAACCGAAAACCAAATTTATATATGCAAAAGCATTATATTCGATAGTGCAGTTTACTAAAGTCAAATATATGTACATATCGCACCCTTAGAACGAAAGTGACCTAACTTAAAATTTCTGTAACTTCTTATTATTCAATAAACTGACCTTAAAAAGCAAAATGAACTCTTAAACTAGGTTGTAAAAAAGATCCCGAATTTTTTAGTTAGGTCACTTTTATTCTAAGGGTGCGATATGTATGTTCGATAACATGGTTTGCGGTGAAACTCTGCAGTTCCAAAAAAGCACCTTGTCATCGTTAAGGCAGCACGCTGTCAACGATCACATTTGCGTTAATATTCGCGTTGACACAACTTTAACGCCCATATTATTAACTTGATTAATCCAGATTAAAATAACGTGAAATGTTAGATGGAGACTATGACGACACATTTGGTGCGTTGAGTAAAATGAGATCTCAAAGATTTTTCTTCCTCAAAAAGTGAGCAAGCGATTCCAAGATTTTTTTTATCAGAATTTTGCTAAGGAGTTCTGTTCATGTCCTAACTGAGATTTCATTTTTCTGAACATGCTTATTGGGAATATTTTATTTTAATTTATTTTATTTTATTTTTTTTATTTTATTTTATTTTTTTTTTTATTTTAATTTATTTTATTTTATTTTATTTAATTGTAATGAATTTAATTTAATTTTGTTTTATTTTATTTTATTTTTTTTTATTTTATTTTATTTTATTTTATTTTATTTTATTTTATTTTATTTTATTTTATTTTATTTTATTTTACTTTATTTTTTTTACTTTATTTTATTTTATTTTATTTTATTTTATTTTATTTTATTTTATTTTATTTTATTTTATTTTATTTTATTTTATTTTATTTTATTCTCGCCTTTTTGACACGAAACAAATATATTTGCACGTAAGATAACGTTTTCATAATGTACATAGTAAGGTATAAGTTTTCCGCCACTTTGATATGTGGACTGAGGGTATATATTATATAATCCGGCACTGGTAGCATCGCGCGGCGGCAGTTGATGACAAGTAAAAAGGTTTGATGGTTGAATAAACCTTTTTGTTATATCGTCGTTGGCCGGGTTGATAGGAAATCGACACTTTAACTCAACGTTTATAACTTATGTACACATAAATAATTTGAGGTCTCATATAAAAGACAAATTAATTCTTAAAATTTGATCTTGTTTTCGTGTTTTAATTGCCTGCTGCAGATTAAATTTTATTCGTTTCTTCATCTCAACCTCTTATCCTGATGTCATTCATATTCATTTGAAATTTGAAATTGAATATAATTTGACTATAGCTAGTCGTCGTCATAAAATCGCATTTCCCGTGGTGGCTGTGTCTCTGGATGTCGTCTCATTTCTCTTCTTCTTCGTCTTCGTCTTAGTTTTTTTTTTTTTTGTTTAAAGCATTCGAAAATTAGATCAATTTTATTCGAAAAGTTTGTTTTAAGTAAGAGCTCACTTAACCCCGAATTCTATCTTCTATCCCTTCCCCTGACAGAAAACTACATTAAAACAGTTTTTTATTCCAAAACTTGGATATAGCTGTTCTGCGTCCTGATGGTCTATAGAGGCAAATAGCTGGCTGGCTGGCTGGTTTGGTAGGTATAGAGATGAAGCGTTCTCTGGGGCAACTTCATAAATACCACAATCCGCACAAAGCTTATGGGAAGAGATGGAAAAAACATGCGGCGCGATAGCAGTGAGTATATAGCTGTGTGGCATCAGTGGCAGCGCATTATATAGACAGGACCAAAAATAAAAATTTAGTCTTGCTTTTGCGAGATGTTGCAAAAGTTGCATCCAGCTCTTGCTTGCTTGCTCCTCTGTGAACTGATGGTGAGAGTGGTGGTGCAAGCGGCATCTGGAGTCCATCCATCACTGCACATAAAGAGAGATATAGTGGAACAAATTCAGTTTTTGTTAACAGAACTATGTGCGATTCTTGGGAAAATTTATGAGAGTATCTCAATATGAATTATATTCAAAGTTTGTTTGTATATAAAATGTAGTTTGAAGTTTGCATTTGTGCGGATTCATGAGCGAAAACAAAAAAAAAGACAAGTCTATGTGGACTACTTGGTAGGTATATGCAAAAGCAGGATGGTCCAAGGATGAGAAAGAATTTAGAAGGATTTTGAGGTGAAAATTGGAAAAGCTTTGCCAGGTATTTGCAAACAAAAATAATTATTAATGAATTTAAATTTTTGACGCAGTAAAATCACTTCGGATGATGTGGATTTTTGATGTAATCCGAGGCGATTACGCGATCTTATCTAAAAATAGATTTTATCAAGAAAGGTTTATTAGTGTAAATAAAGTATAAGGATGCTTCGAATTATTTGAAAAACATTTTATATTTCGAACTTAATATTAATATTAAGGTAAGGTCGTACAGAAATCTTAAAACTTACTGCTCAAGTCTTACAAAATTAAGATTCCATCACTGTTGATAGATTTGGATAAACAGTTTCTTTCATTAAGAGCATCCCGTCTTTAAATTTGGATAAAACTAAGTGTGTGTGAGATATTATCATCGAAATTTTATATTCGTTTGAAAGGTCTATCGATGCCATAATGTATGAAATATAACATCGTTCAAATGTCCGGAGCGGCTTCTCTGGGTGTTGCACATCCAAAATGATGATGGCATAGGTTATGTTGTATTGTTGTAGTTTGTGGCTTATTCGTATAGACCTCGCGTACACCTAATCCGTCATCGGCCGAAGTATGCTCGAAGTCAGCTGTGTGGCACGTAGCGCTGCGCCGTCATGTTGAAACCACTTGTCGTTGATATCCATATCATCCAATTCAGGCCAAAAGAAGTTGGTAATCATCGACCTATAGCGCTCGCCGTTGACGATGATGGCCTGGTCAACGTCGTTCTCAAAGAAATATGGAACGATGACGCCACCAGCCCGAAATCCACACCAAACAGTACATTTTTCGGGATACATTGGACGCTCTTAGATCTCATGTGGATTGGTATCGTTCCAAATTCGACAATTTTGTTTGTTAATGTTCCCATTCATTCAGATGAAGATGATTTTTCGATGAAAATTAGGATCAGTCTCCAACTGTCCATGAGCCCATTCAGCAACCACACGTCGTTGTCGTTGAATTTTTTTCAGGTGCACACCCAACAAAAATTCACCAAGTTGGGGTCTACGAAAGGCAAAGTTCTTGTGAGCGAAGCGAAATCCACTGCCTCGGATTCTTCTGCGATCTCTCATGGACAGCGGCGATGTTTTCTGCTGATCTTGCGTTTCTTCGACGTACGAATGTTGGTTGATCGTTTACTGAACCAGTGGACTCAAAAATGGGCAAAGCGAGTGGAACGTTGCCCGAACAGAACACACCTTTTGATAAACATAATTTTATTATTTGCACGTGTTGTTTAACGCTGTATCCGTTTAAGGTGACAGTAAATTTGACAGATTTAGCGTTGAAGCTTCATCATGGCCGCTATCAACTGTCAAAGTTCGGAAGACATGTTTTTTTCTTTGGATTATCAATTTTTCATACAAACATATTCTAATTTTGAGAAAAAAGAGATTTCCTATACGAAACTTTAATTTTTTAAATGAAATACAGTGTGAAGGGATCGCACCAACGATCACTTAATTAATTGCCACAAAACAAATTAATAGAACATTCAACCTGCTTCGATATATAATACTCGACTTCCCATCGCATTACATTTTATCATTCGCTATAGCAATGCCGAAGCACAAACAATATAATTTCCATATTTCCGTTAGCTATAAATACTCATATAGTTCAACTGGCACCTTCAGTGCACGAGCTATATAATAAGACACCAAATACATAATAACACTTTCAGTGCATGAAGAAAAGTAAATATAATTAAGGGTCGCTGACTTTATGACAGTAAAATATGCATCATAAGCAAATCTAGCCCAAAACACTTGAAGTGCATGGCTATTATGCTGATGCTGCATTTAATGGGAAATTCTATAGACTATCGAAGTATGGTTGAATATCGATGAAGGCATATACAATTTTTGTATAAAAGAAGCAAATAAAATAATATTGAGAAACTTCTAATTCTGGAGTCGACCAAACATTAAATACTGTTTTTCCTTTATCAAGCCATTCGCTGGAGGTTCAATAGGCATTTTAGTATAACAGACGCCCTACAGAGCTACTTGCTTTTGGGTAAAGGTTTACCTGGCTACTCGTCGGACCAGTCTGTTTACTAACTGTAACTTCCGGGAACCAAGGTGGACGAACACCATTACAGCAGGAAGGAGCGTGGTAGACGCATTGGTAGCAGAATTGGAATACAACTCGTTATTACTACGTTTTCCATGTTGAACAACAATAGTAATTTTAGTTTACATGGTTTTATATACATTTCGGTAAAATGGCGCCCAGACAGAACCCATTCATTGCCGAAATTTTTTTCTTTCTTTTATGTTCAGTGATGCTTTACAGGCCGAGCGCCAATCCAAAATTTGTTGCAATATAAAATTTGTGTCTGTGCAAAATTTAAACAATATTCATGTCATCAATTTGGTAACGCTACTGCGGCAGTAAGATCATTTCTATATGAACCTGAAAATGCAAAAAAAAATATAATTTAACATACAATATATCTAGAAAAGCGCAGATAGTAAAATTTCTAACTAAAATTTCTCTCAAACATTGAAGTTTTTTTTTTAAAAAAACTTAATTTTTATATCTATAACACCCTCACTAAATATCGAAGTCTTCTTATGTTCCACAACAATGTACCAAAAAATATTGAATTTCGTTCAAAATGCAAATGGCATTTCTTTCCTTTAACAAAGAGAGAAAAAGTTTGAAAAAAAAAATAAAATCACCACCAATAAATACCAAAGTCAACAAAACTGCACAAAAATACCTTCCTTATTCAAACACTATATCCCCCCCACACAAAATAAAAATAAAAAAGTATAGAATAAAGCAAAGAAAAACGCGAGAAAGAAAGATTCCTTGTAACATTGCAAGTTGAATAAAAAAAAAAACTGAATAAACCAATACTTGAAGGCAAACGGAAAAAAATTGAAGAATCATTTGATTTACAAGCGCACATCCTTGTATTGACTTTCAACTTACCTTACAGCGCCAGCGAGTTGAATACCTATATCTACATCCCCAAAACCTCAACTATATAAAATGCAAGCAAGGTCGTCGGCCTCATTGGCGACGAAGACTAAGACGACGACGATGACAACGAGCGCCAAAAACTTTTACCCATGGATAAGGCTTTCTATATTATAAGAACCAGGAACTTGCAACACTGGAGATTGCCAGTGTGGAAGTGGTATATAAGGCGGCTGTGGCAAAATAACCGAAAACAGAAACTACAAGTTTCCAAAAGGACTTAGCAGTTCATATTGTTACTTTGTAAAGATATGTACTAGTACCTTCCTGCGCTTTCCGAAAACACCAAGGATGTGCCAGTAGAAGTGCATTATCTTATCAGCTACATCCTGAGTGATTTTTTTTTACCCCGTCTTCCTGTATTGATGCGCTGGATGCTACATACAACAAAAACTCCTACGTCGTCGTCATCGTTGTCGACAACAAACGACTATACCTATACGAATACGATGGCGCTATGACGAAGAAAGTTTAAAAGTTCACAACCTCTATTCAACCTCGGAACAGATGAGGCAAGTTTTCCCAAAGAAAACTTGTTAAGGGTTATGAGTTTTTCTTCAGAGAGAATCTCTTGTTTTTGTTAGTTTGCTCCTCTTTTTCTTGTGCAAGCACATTTTACTGATTGATGATCCTTAAGTGGCAGGGTATGTCAACATTATCGGTGCTGGCTGGTAGAGTCGTATAGTAGTAGGTAAGAGTATAAGAAAAGTTATTCCATGAGATTGCAATCAAATAATGAGAACGTTTAAGAATCACTTTGACCTCAAACAATCATGACGTCTGGCTAATGATATCATTAGTATCCTTCGAGAAATGGGAACACCACAAAAAAAAAAGTAGTGCGGAAGAGGGATCAAACAGCACTGGACCAGTAACCTAGAAACCCGAAACAAAGTTCCTCATATAAGGCTGAAATTAAAAAAAAAAAAAAAAAAAAAAACGAAGACAAACATCCATAGTGTTTGTTTTTTTTCACAAAAAAAAAATAAATGGGCATGAAATTTTCCCCAATTAGAAGAGTAGATATAATTTACCCTATAATTAAATTTGAAGGTACAAAATGGATGACTGGCTGCAGACTATGGATTTTATTCTTTCTCAAAGTCTAAAGGTTACACTTAGTATATTTTTATCAGCGCTTTTCGCCTTCCTCGTGCCTAATATTTCACTTTTAAAAATCAGACCAATTCTAAATGAATATTCACGGGGAAATGTTTCCCCAGAAATGATTTATTTGTTTTCTGTTTCGATCATTCAGAACTCTCATATAATCGATTTCAAAAGGAAAAGTATTCTACCGGGGAAATCGGAATTGGAGTAGGAACTCTACTCCCGAGAAAACATGTCTCCTAGCCCCTAGGGAGTTTTTTCCCTGGGATTTTTTTTGCTGTATATGAAAAATATTCTACCGCGGAAATCGGAATTGGAGTAGGAACTCTACTCCCGAGAAAACATGTCTAGCCCCTAGGAAGTTTTTTCCCTTGGATAATTTTTGCTGTATATGAAAAATATTCTACCGGGGAAATCGGAATTGGAGTAGGAACTCTACTCCCGAGAAAACATGTCTCCTAGGCCCTAGCCCCTAGGGAGTTTTTTCCCTGGGATTTTTTTGCTGTATATTTCCTTTTCTATTATGATGGTGGGATATTCGAAAAAAAAATATACAATCTAAACGTAAACTGTTTTCAAAAATAATTGGTAAGCAATAGAAAATTTTAAATCATTGTTTAAAGTTTTTCAAGGTCATCATTACCTAGAAATTTTATGAATTTTATTTGTGGGATATTCGCAATAAATATATATATACCATTAGAATTTTGAAAGGCAGTTACAAAAGGTCTACTAGTTTCAGAAATTGGTCAGCCATAGTTTTTTTTTATAATTTTAAAAATTTTTTTCAAAGTCATAGTGACTTTCTATCCCACCTCCCACCTCAACTGTGGGATATTCGAATAAAATAGAATCTGAAAGTTCAGTTCGTTTGTAGGATATTTGGACAAGAATATACCATCGAAACAAGAATCTATATATGACTGACCAACTTCTAAAACTTGTTATTAGAATTAATTGAACCAGTAAATTTTTATTTGAATAATATCCCACAAATGAGGTGCTTACAATCTCAACGCCCTTGAAATTAAAAAAAAAATATAGAAAATTTATTATAAAAAGATCCTTGTTGAAAATTTGGTGGCCTTTTAAATTGTACCTATATATTTTACGAATATCCCACAAATAAATTTTTTTGAAATCTCTAAGGACCTTGAAAAAGCTTGATCATTGATTAGAAATTACCTATATGGCTAACCAATTTCTGAAATTAGTTACTCTTGTTGATCAACTACTCACCTTACATGGTAGCATATTTATTTTGCGATTACCCCACATATCGTCGGCCTCATAAGCAGACCTCGTAACTCACAAATTTCAAATTTTTCAGGAGAGACGAAAATTTCTACCAGACAACAGAGTAGTAGTGGAGTAAGGAGTTACGTGCTATATGCAAAATTTTAATTTAAGTTTATTTAGAGTTTTATGAGGGATACGAAATTTTCTGGGTTGCTGCGCTTACGAATTTTCTATAAAATAGCATTCAAAACTCATTTTCGCTAAAAGGGAAGTTACGAGGTCTGCTTATGAGGCCGACGACATGTGATGCCATGTTTCTGGAGTATTCATAAGCGCGTTTGATAATTATTTTACAAAATCTCCAACCACAATGCAATATTCAGCAAATGAGGAAGTAGACTCAAAGTCGACGAATCCGAGCATTTGGTGTCCATTTGTTCTTTACATACTATAGCCCCTAACCATCTGAGCTGATGAAATCATATATTTACTTGATTAGAGCGATATCTTTGTAGATATTCACCTCGTAATGTTTCTCGTCGCCTTTAGAACCTATCAAGGCTTAAGGGAATATTTTGGGAAGAATTTTTCGATAAAGGCTCCCAAGAATATCTTAATCAGCCTTCGTTGAAGACTAGACCAATGTATGATCGGTACCCGTAAGTAGAACTGGGATGACCGAAGTGTCTTTAGTTTTCATGGAAGGGAGGGGGGAGGGGGAAGGCTACCGATTTCCATACTTTCATATTTGGCTAGAGTTAATCTTCCCTTGATTTTTGTTTATTGATTTATATCAGGTGTTGATATAACAGAGCCGATGTAGATGAAGTCCCTACAGATATAAACTACCTTTAAATTTAGGCTGGTTAACATGACGTCTTGTTCAATTCGTCGATGTTAGTTGTCAGCTTATTTTTCGTTTTGCCTACGTTTACCGAAAAACCCCTTTTAACCGCTTCTATAAATCTAAAGATACTTTTGTATTTATACGCCAAAACTTACGGTCGTTATAGGTTAGATGAGATTTACTTGGAACAGATGATTTCATTATGTATTCAGGACTCACATAATAGTTTATGCTCAGCCTTAGCTCACCGGAAATGTGTGGGATCTTGTTCTGTCAACACATTGTCTCACCTATCACATTAAACATAAATCATGCCAAAAAAAACACTGAAAAGAGGGAAATTTCACTGAATAAAGCAGACGGACGTTACAACCAGAGGGCGCGGGAGATATTACCCAGCGTAGCCTTAGTCCTTACCAACACAACCTTGGAAGTAGGTGGCCTAATTTTGACTTCCCCTTAATCTATGGGGCTCACCTTTGTTTTCTCAGCTCAGTTCATTTTTTCATCACTTTTTCTAACTTTGGACAGGCGTCCTAGTTGTAGATAAACATTTTTTATTTGATGATGAAAAGTTATCTAACTAAAACAATGGACTCAGTTGTCTAACCCTTGGCTAATGTAACATATTTTGTAATCAAATAAAGCATTTTTTTAACTATATCTAAACACTGTCTAACTAGTAAAAAATCTGGCTGTTATTGTTTATATTATATGCTTCATAATTTTGTTTGTTGGCTTCAGGCTAAGGGAACTTTGATCAACTTAGGTCGCGTTTATTTTTTATTCATCAAACCTTATTCCCCATTGATATCTATACATACTCACAAAAATGTGTCTACTGTACGAGAAAAGGTTGATAACATACCCTATAATAATAATATTTTTATAAAAAAAAAAAACTAACAAAAACCTAACCTAAAACTACCACAATTATTTTAAGGGTTGGTTGTTAGCCAAACTTTATAGATAGATATCATGAGAAAAGACACATATATAGATATGAAAACCCATAACAGACAAAAAGAAATGACACTATCTAAATATGTGCGGTGTTTCCGGTTCCTCTATCACATGCAAGTCCGAACAATTATTTATAGATAAGACGAATTCGAATGCGGTTGCCCGCATTTTTGGTCCTCTATTCCTCTGCACATCAGTCCCACCATCATACCACACACACGCCACCACCACATTTGCTTCCTTCTCTACTATGTATAAAATTGTGCACCATTTATCCAACTTCAACAATAAGGTTGCCAACAATCCATCTACTTTCCAATTTGGAAGCAGAAGGAGTTGCCGGAGGAACACAAGACGTCTCAATCTCAATCGCCAGATTAACGCATACAGCACAGAGCCATGAGACATAGAGAGCTATTATTGGAAGTTCAGCCAGGAACTGGGCTTGCTTGGTTATAGGATAGCAGGAGATAAAGGACTACTTGGTGCGGACTGCGAAGCACTGTTGGGTGTTATGTTCCGCACCTTCGTTTCGATTGCGAACATTTGTTATGCAAACAAAATCGCAATCAATTGGTTGCTCTCCGGTGCGATGGTGATGATGCCCACGCGTTATAGGGCCTGCAGTGAAGCATACTGCATGGAACTATCTGACGATGATGGCGACGACGACGCACAGCGACGCGGGGAGGACAACATATGCATTAGAAGAGCCAGCCAGTTCAGGACGTATAGAATACTATACGATCTCTGGGGAGACCCTTGTAAGCGCATTAAGTCGTTTGGGCGCAACGATGTTGTCCTTTAGCACCTACGTGATGTGTGTTCACTAATCAGAGCGATTGATGCGAGATGTTCTTGGAGTTGGTTTCTCGTTTTTTTTTTTTTTGTTATTGTTGGATTAAAGGGTTTCAGGAAACTTGGTCGGAAGCTGCCATATGAACAACAACGAACTCAGGAGATCCAAGCGGTTGAATTAATTGTAAAGAGTTTTTCTGTTGACGACGGTGTTTTGTTTAGGTGTGTCCTGTGTACACAACACATCACAACATCCAGTGACTCATGCCACTGCCACTGCCAAAGCCAAGAGTAGGTATAGTTGTAGTCTCTCCAGATATAGTGTCTATAAAAATTTGCATATTAAATGGAGACAACTCTGGGCGCTTTTACCATATAAAGGATTAGATGAGGATTTCTGATTGCAAACGATTCTGTCAATTTGTGTTCATGTTTAGTCATGAGAAGTACAAAAGTACAAAAAAAAGGAAGTAAATATAGAATTCTATATTTAAAGCAAACAGTGTTCCATACCACCTTTATATGAATCATGGTGGGCTGGGATTTATTTAATTATCTTTCGTGTGTTTATTTTGATTCTATGCTAATTTTATGACTTTTTATCCATCGTTGAGGGAAAGATTGCCATGTTAGAAGGTTAATCAAAATTATTATGTTGCTTCAGACGATGATTCATGATAAAACCTTTAACGAATTCCAGAACTCTTTGCTGTTAGATTAGTTGTAGGCAAGCAATTCCCTGATGGTCACAGTCAAATTAAACAAAAAAATATTCCTGTGAGTGTAAAGCATAGTTTCCCTAAAATAACTATACCCAATAAAATAACCCCCAAACAAAAAATGAAATTTCCCCTTAAAATGTTTATGGAAGTGTGCGTTTTTTAATTTTTAATTTGGGGTTGTTTCAGGATGAAAAAAGTCTGCGAATTCAATTAAGAAATAGATATTTGGTGATCTAGGGACTTTTTTTATTCTTCTATTTCTTAGCGAGTTTTGTTTTTTCATAAATGATTGACGGTGATTCTAATGGTTTTTGGTTGGTTGGAGACTGACTCTTATTTTAATTGAAAAATCATCTTTCCGAATGAATTTAAATTTAAAGATAGGAAGCGCTTAATGAAAGACCCTGTAGCCGCTGTACTTGAAAATCGTTTCAAGAAAGAAATCTCATAAAGAAATTCTTTTAAAACCAGAAAAATATTTTTCCACAATCTTGTTTACAACAAAATACTTGCCCATGGATGTGTGTACGAGTTTTTCAATTTTAAATGGAGTTTTCAAAAACCCAATTCTCCTCCGCGCCATGTGTTGAAAATTGAAAATAAATTGCAGCATGAAAATCAAATTAAAATCAAAACTTTCATTATCGTTGGCCAAACAAACTTTCACATTATAGAAAAGGGATATACAAAAGTCCTTTACAAACATGCGGCTTCGCTTATGAGCTCTCAAGCACTGATGCTCTTTAAGTCACGTATACTTGACGGGGCAAAGCCGAGACTATATTCACGACAGTTTTTCTTCCAGATAGTCTCATTTTTCCAACGAAATACCGTAAATTCTTTTCAACTATAAAAAGTGAACAAATTGAATTTTATCCTTTCATATACTTGTTCTATATATAGGATAGGAGGAGAGGGAGAGAGAGATTTCACAGAGTCTTCCTACGGGGAAACATACCTTAAATTCTCCATAAACTCCTCGATTCATCCTTTAGGGCTGATGCAGAATGTGCAGAGCGAAGACGATTCCCAACCAACAACTCTCGTAGCAATGGAACACATGTCCTAGAATTACATGATTTCTTTTGGAGTATAAAGAAATTTCGCTAAAAAGAATATTTGTTGACTAAGCGAGGATAAACCAGTGCAAGTTGGTGGGGCTATATGATGATGGTGCGTCATGGAGAACGGGAAGGTCTTTATTTTGGTTTCATAAATTTTAATAAAAACACACTTTTTGATGATTTTTTTTCTCGCGTCCGTTAGTGTTGCTCCTCATAGTCCTTTCTCTTGGCAATGGTATATTCTCCAAGGACTCACTCTGGGTTTATTTATGATGGCGGCAGCGTTTTTTCTTGTTGCATATTGTTCCGTCTCCCTTATCGAGGGGGGGAGTGCTGTACGAGTATATAGCTAAAATATAGGAAGGAAATTCTTTTTTTTAGTTCTTTTTTTTATGATCGAAAGATTCAGGACATAATACTGCAGAAGGGACATTCATTTCGTTGCTTTTTTCTAGCTCTCATTCTCTTTCTTCGTCGATGATTTGGTGGAAAAGGGATTTGGAGAAAAATAAAAGAAATAGTTATATTTTTTTTGGGAATTTTCCTCAACTAAAAAGCTAGTATAGGTATGTACAGTTATTTTTTTTTAATCTTGTGTAAGCTTTTCAAGCATCTACATGGCAAAATATTTTTTTTTTTATGAAAGATCATTGCAAAATTTAATTCCAGATTTGTTTTTATTTGCATTTAAGCTTAAGCTTAACGAGCCAAATGGGTACAAAGAAACATAAATTCCCAGCTCTAATGAGTGCAACGTTTTCTTTTTCAAGACAGAAATATTTTATAAGGACAAAGAGAGTTGGATATAGACATGAGATACATTTTGAAGAAAATAAAAGTTAATAAGTCGGAATTAAACAGCAAAAAAACTATGTCATATTAAGGAAAGGTCTACACTGGCATTTCAACGGAAGAAACTTCTTTTTTAACATTTCTATGTTTTTTTTTATGGAAATTCTCGAATTTAAATTAAAAACTAAGGTGTTATTTTTAGTTATAAATTTGGGAAGTTGCTTTCTGAGGAAAATAAGTAAAATTTATTTGCACGAGAAAATTTAAAGTTGCTCAATTATTTAAACACTTTTCAATGGTGATTTGCAGGCCCGCTATATAGCTATATATAGGCAGGCAAATATATGCAGCTTAAACTGTGAATTCCTATTGTGTCATTCCATAACCCTTATAACCGGGTTCTGGGGCATCATTCGCTGATCCAAAAGTGGTTAAATGGATAATTAAATTCGTTTTGTTAATCTCGAATTTGTCGTTCAATTTTTTCTATGTTTTTTTCCAAAAAGTGGTTAAAACTTCATATTATTGAAATATTTTTTTTTTATTTAATTAGCTGTGACAATTTCAATTTTATAGTCCAATGTTTTGTATATATTTTTTTTTTTAATTTGTACCAAAATACCACTCCTTTCAATAGAGTTAAGAGTAAAAACTTCTTATATTTGTAGATTTATTGCTTAATAATTTTCCGTTCATATAAGTCGTTGATAAGTTGTGATAATTTAAATTTTATCATGCTTTGATTTCTATGTTTTTTTTTTTCTAAATAAATATGAAGTTATCAAAAAACCTCCTCAAAAATGGGTTAAAACTTCATATATTGAAATATTTTAATTTTTTTATTTAATTAGCTATGAAAATTTTACATCCATTATTTTCTATGTTATTTTTCTGATTTGCTAATTTGATATCAAGATACGACCCCTGAAATACAGTGAACATATTTTCTCATACTGTAAGATTTATTCCTTAATTAATTGCCGTTCATAAATCCTTGATAAGTTGTGATAGTTAAAATTTTATCATGCTATGTTTTGTATGTTTTTTTTCAGTTCAGTTCTTATGAAGTTAGCACTTTCAAGGCAGAGAGTATCATGAGGTGGCAAATTAAATTTTGTGAAGTTTCAAATACTTAAATGAACGTGGTTATATTGTTTCAGGAAAATGTTAGATTTGATGGAGAATTCTTCCATTTGTAAGCTCTGTGACTTTATGCCTAAAGTGATATGATTTATTCTGCAGAAGAGTTTATAGGCCCAAGGGAAGGTGAGAGGACCCCCATCTTAGTAATAAAACAATAAAATATAAAATACTTACATGTACAAACTATTTTTAAAGTAAGGTTAAGTAGAGATAGGCTAAGTATTATTTTAAATACGCGTTATTGTAAACAAAAATAAACAAAAAAATTAATAGAAAAAAATTATTATGTAAAAATAAAAAAAAAGAATAATTATGCTATCAAGCGATAAAAGTGGTTCAAAAGGTAAGATACCATGCATTTTGAATTTTATTTAACCAGAATTAAAATCAACTCCCACGACATCAAATTCTGTGCATATTATTAGTTGTTGGATTATTATTATTGATAAAGTTTGAAGCTCAGCTCTTTTGTTTGAATTTAGTTCAAGGGCGTAGTATGGATCCTTTTATTTTTATTTATTTTAGAAATTTAAGGAAGAGCTTGGTTTAAGATTATAAAGATAAGAGTATAGTATATAGATGACTCCACCAATACTCATGGCCTTAAGTAAGTTGCAATCTATTACATAGGGGTTACTATCAACTTCACGACGACATAAAATAACCAAGGTGTGAGTATGATCATGATATGATGAAGATGATGTAAGGGTTGGGTTAACTTTCAAGGGAGAGATACCTCCAACTTTTTCTCCACCATTTGAGCTAAGTTAAAAAAAGGGATTACCCTATCAATTGATTTTTGGCTCCCCTTGCACGCAGAAAAATAATTGGGTTGGGGTCATTATTCTGTAAGTTCCAAAATTCAGTTTCCAAAATTCTGTATTTCAAAATTCTGTAATTTGAAATTCTGTAAATCTAAAATTCTGTTTTTCAAAATTCTGTAAAACCATTATTCTGTATTTAAAAATTCTATATTCCAACATTCTGTATTTAAAAATTCTTTAGAAATAAAGTGCGTATTTTTTTTTCATTATCAAAACAATTTTTCTTTTATAATTTACAGAATTTTTGAAATTCAGCATTTTGGAGTTCATAATTTATAATAGTCCAAAATTTTGTATTCACAGAATTCTAGATTTACAGAATTTTAATATAATTCTGGATTTACAGAATTTTGGAATACAGAATAAAAGATTTACAGAATAATGAAATACAGGATTATGATCGTACAGAATTTTCAATCCATTTACAGAATTTTGATCATACAGAACTTTGAAATACTACAGAATAACGAACTTTTCCCAGAATAATTACTAAGCGTTTTTGCGGTGCACCATGGATTAAAAAAATGTGTTAAATATTACCTAGTCAAGGGTAAAAATTAAATAGTTCAATATGTTAATTTTACAACGTAGTCGACTTAATTAAAATAAATTGTTTAAAATAAAAACGTAAAACAATTTAATTAATAGATAAACTTAGTTAGGATTCGCAATTTTGAATATCGTTTATGTTAGCTTGTTAGCGAGTAGGTTGCTTAGATAAAATAATTATATTTATAGTTAATTTCACACATCTCTTAGTAGATTGTTTAATATATGAGCGATTTAATATGTTTAATTAACTAACTTAATTGGTTATTGAAACAGAACAAACTAACGAAGATCCCAGAAGTAGTTTAATAAAATTAAGTACACATTAACGGAATCAGTGTGTAGATTTAAATAATTTTGTTTAATCGAGTTGACTGGTTTAATTTTAAATGGTGAGTTTGCAGGTTATATATATTAACAATGTTCGTTATTAAACTTAACTGAGTTTTACGATGTTTTTAACCAAGCGTTTTTGTGCAAGGTTGAGCCAAAATGAATGACTTAATGCAAGATTGGAAGTCATTACCCCACAGATTTATCAAAGCTTCATTTATATACATCGTCGCAATACTGTATCCTGCATATGCCCATTCGTTGACATCCTCTGCCCACTCTGACATGAATCAAAGATTCCTTATTTCATATTCTATGCTCATTCAACTATATCAGTCTTCAACAAACCAAAAGCAAAAGTATTACCGCCACTGGTTCTGCTATGTTATATATACCGTATCATCAGGAACCATACGACCGACCATTTGGGCATATTACGATATCGCTACACGAGAAATTACTAGAACAACGCCGCCCGGTCGACTAGCCGATGAGAAGAACGACAACGTCAGATGAATGGATGATCCTTGAATTCCACTTTGATGTTTGATGTGGTCCCGCAAATGAGATTATATGTTTTCAAAAGTTGCCCTTAAGTCCTCGGGAATTTGTCTGAATCTCGTATATCTCTGATGCTGTTGCTTTAGTCATATACATATTTGTATGTAGCTCTGGCTGCGGTGTGTCATGTCAAGCGAAAAGGACTCTAATGTCCTGTCGTAGTACTTTGTTTAGGCTTAATTCTATTTCGAGTTTTGTACGAGCGCGCGGTCTGTGGCTGTGGCAGTGGCAGAGACATACGAGTACTACAGAGAGATGATGGCGGTCGTGCTCCTTGTCATCATCGTCCTTGCTTGGGGTGGTATAGTGCTAGTATATGATTCACATTACTCCGAAGGAGATTCTATCAGCAGCATGCAGTATGCTTAGTTCATAAAGATGGGTGGCTTGGCTGTATGCGGATAGAAAAAGAAATATATACAGCTGGTGCTCCTCATTTGCGGTAAATTAGATTATTTTCTTTTCTTTGTGTGCTCTTTCAATAATCAGAAACTCGTTTTGTGTGTTAGAAGGCAGAGGCAAAAGCAGAAGCAGCAGTCACAGTAGAATCGTTTGATCTTTAATGGCTTCGCTGGGGGTGAAACGTTAAGTGGTTTATACAGCCAACATGTCACTACCGTTCGAAGAATTTTGTTGTTTAATTTTTTTTTTGAGAGGGTGGTGTTTATAAACCACTTTTTGAGTACCATATATACACCCAATCCGATTTGCAGCTTTGGGAAATAAAATACTTTGTCGAAAAAGACATACATATTGGTGGTTGTGAGGAAAATAGTGCAGTTGATGGGTGAATGTGCCTCGGGTGATGTTTTGAAATGTGCTCAAGGGTCGATTGAAAGATATAGTATCTAAAACTTTTTATATGGGAGATACGTGGAATTCAGAGCTTTTCACTTGGTTAAACACCCTTTCCAAATTATAAATAAATATCAATTTTTCTTTTAGGAAAAGGAGTTTGTCAGTAAAATAAAATTCAATAAAAAAATCGTAGGAAGAATCTGCTATATTATGTTCTAAAATCGTGCTTTTTTTCATTGTGGGATTGTGTGGAAAAGGGTCACTTTTCCTTCTTCTTTGCATATTTTGGTCCACACTATATTTATGTAAGCGAATTGAATGCCATTTTTGTGTTACAAACCTTTTTTACTTTTAATGGGGAATCTTACAAAAATAAGGCTTCAGACAGAAGCTTAAACTTTTTGTATACAAACACTATCAGGGTTGTTTTTTCACAACCAATAGTGATGCTAGATACCAATAAAAACGTCTCAAACAACGAGATTGAGGAAGCCATCAAAGTAAAGGAGTTTACCGTAAATAACGCCTTGGATGGGAAGAAGCGACAGAAGACCCTGAGAGACAGATACATGCAGTTTCTCCAAGAAATTGTTCGGCTGTATGATTATATCGACTTGGAACACTGACAACTAACTAAAACTAGCAAATGTTGAAAAGTGAACCACAGTGTATACGCAAATTATGTTAAGGAACGCTCTTCAACAATTCAAAAGCAACCATTTACAAAAAAAGCTCCAAACGAATACTCAGGATAAATCGGAAGCATTTTCCGAATTTTTTTTCGAAGAAAATCTTGCATTTTAAGAGGAAGTCGAATCAACAATAGAACAGCTGGAGCAGACGAACACTTAAATAACAATTTTAAACAATTGTAATCCCCAGCTGACTTAAAATTTTACCAATTTCGAAGGTGTAGCCAAGCCAATCTATAATGAAGGACCTACAAAATTATCCGGACTAGACATGAAATTTAATTATATCCTAAGAAAGTTGCCCCACATATCTTGGTGCTATTCCTTACGATCCTGTTCAAGAATTACTATTTTCCGAAATGATGGAAGACAGTAGAAATACTGTCGATATTGAAGAAAGTCGATGAGAGCACCGTTTCTAGGGTATCGTCTCATATCTCTCCTTAGCAACAATAGCAAAATCCTTTTCGGGCTTATTTTTCTGAGGCTGAAGGAGTGTTCTGCACTACTAACAATATCATCCTGGACATGCAGTTTGTATTTCGGGAGAAACACTCAACTTTACATCCAATCTTGAGGTTCCAGAATAACGTTGTTTGTCAGCACTCTCATTAACTGTCAGATTACTGTTGGATGTTTCCTGTAGATATAATATAAAGAAAGAATTCAACATCAATGTATATGGGGTCTTACACAAGGTAAAAATGGCGGCCACGAGCAATCTAGCTCAGTGACCCAATTAGCTTTAGAGTTCGCCGTTTTGATACCATAACTGCTTGAGCTGTTGGTGGAAAATTTATTCAAAGGAGAGTTTGTGAATGTTTACCCTCTGAATCGGCATCAACGTTCTCAATTCTGCAGCAAGAAGTCAAGCTAGGCAATCTGTCAGATAGTTAAAGGACGCAAATAATCCGATCCATCAGGAGGATTGTTCAGTTACATGTTTGGATATGACCATTTATGGGGCCTTGGTATGCACTCTCCCCTTCGTATGCACTCTCCGGACGATCTAAGATCTTGAAAGATTGTCTTTATCTGCCCAGGAAACTATAACTCATTGATCGACAGGATATAGTGGTTTTTGGGTTGCCGTCATGGTACCTAGCTACAGGTATTCGTCCTAGAGCCAGGAAAGATATCAAATCTTTGATCTTCACACCAGAAAGTTCAGTTTTTTTCTTTGAAAAAAGCCATATACTAAATTATTGTACTCTCATTCTGGCCAGAGCGGGGCATTTACAGAGGAAGTGGACAACTGTTTCCTTTTCCTGCTGGTCCTCACAGCTACGACAGTGGGTGTTGTAGGGGATGAACAGCTTCTCGGCATGCTCTCCGATTAGCCAGTGACCAGAACAGACTGCGACTTTACTGGCTATGTCTATGATCTTGCCTGGGTCTGCATATTAAGTCAATATTAGAATATTGTTTTTCATATAAATTTATTTTTGGGTTTTCGATCAGTTGCATTTTCGACTCAAATGACGTTTTCGAAAATTTCCCATAGTTTGTCCAAATGACCAACTGAATATTTGTTGTTCTTCATTATGAAGAACAACACACCTATACTAACGAACCGCAATCATAACTCTTGAGTTAATTTTGTACATATAGCTGATTTTATAATTATATTTGGCACCAAGCCATTTCCCACACGTGTCGTTCGTTAAAAGAACTTTTCCAAAAATATCACGACAAAATCTTTATTTACCACAATACTTTACCACAATACATTAACACTTTCAACAACAATCACACCAGAAAACAATCGACAGCTCGTTTCTCTTCCGCAGGAGGACGCACTCTGAAAAGTTGACAACTTTTCTCCTAAAGAGGTTAGGTATATATACATATTATTCAGACGTTTCGCATTCGGGTAAAAAGGAACCCAAACCTAACTCGAACCAGTTCATTGGAAGCACAGTTGTCAGTTAGTCAATTGCCATTAAATTTGTGTTCATGCTCTTGCTGCTGCTGCTGTTGAGCCAATGCCTGATGCTGGTACCTTCCTAAACGAACTTCTTGTATATCTATACGTCCGCGCCACTGCAGCAGCAGATGCCAATGAGGCTGCTGTTTGTGTCCAGAAATATATAAATCTTGAAATTAGACAAGAAAATTATGTAGATCGTTCCGTCGTCGTCGTCGGTCATTTAGAGAAACCGACTCGACTGCACAACTATCTATATAGTCTCTATATATACCTACACAATTGAAGAACCGAACTCTAGAATAGTTCTGCTCTTGATAATGCAGCCGAATAGTTTTTTTTACTGTTGGATCATCGGGAGTTGTTACTCCTGATGCTGCCTGCTGGCTGCCACAAGCATGTTTGCTTCATTTTGTCCGGGTGATTTAGATTTTGAGATGAAGAAACAGAAATTGTTTTGCTTGCAACAAACACCCCTCTTTCCAACTGTATATAGGTAGGTATACGTTTACTCGGCACTGACTCTGACATCGTCTTCCATCTTGGACGTTTGTTTGTGTAAAGACTGACAACTAGCCCATTCGATGGATCATGTCCGCCTGGATAGGGGGTAATATAGGTACCAAGAAGCCGCTTCTGCGCTATGATATCTTCCGCTATACCCGTCCCACTATACGAGTCCTCTCAATATGACCAGCATTTATGCCATTAAATATCTAGCGGTTACTTGTTAACTGTCATTGAACGGCTCTCCGAAAAAACCACAAGAAATCTTCGCAATGATTTATACCCGACTTAAACTATGGGATTCGCCGCATCCATTGGCACTGATATGCGCGCGCCCTGCAAATATACAAAAACAAAAACAATATATATAAAGGTACAGTCAGCTTAACGGCCTATCGATGAACAGCAATCTCACAAGATGATGTCCGTCTGGTCGACGTCGTAGTCTGCCATTTTGACTTAATTTATTCTCTAATGTTGGCATCACAACGAGTAAATGTAACGCGGGAATAATGAACCAGGATACATGCCCCGCAGGATTGCAATTCAAATTTTCACTTTAATTGGTGATAGTTATACTGTCATTGAACTGTCATCAGATTAAACTCAGTATATAGGACCCTGTCTTTGCCTATACTTGTCTTTGGATCCTTTTGACACCTCCTCTCCTATTATATGTATAAGACGCGACATCGACTGTAATTGAGAGAACGAAGGATATAAACGAACAGAAGTGCTTCGATTGTCACCAGCATCATCATCATCATCTTCATCGATACCCCAGCTATATTGCTTCAAGTTGAAAATGGAAAATGCTTTATATTTCTGCAATCCTTGCATTTTCTCTCAGATCGTCGAATCATTAATTTTGATTTTAGTCGACACAATTGTATCCTTGGTTGCTCCTTGCAAGAATTCTTAATACACGAAGAAAAAAATAGAAGAATTATCACAAAATTAATGAGACTTCAAGAGTGGATAATTTCAGTAGACACAAAAGTTGAGTCCCATGAACTAAACAACAGGAAACTGATGTTAATTTTACCGTTTAAATATGTTTAATAATTAATTTGTGAAATTGGGCCTATTTACTTTTGATGTTTGATGGTTTTGTACCTACAATTAAATTTTTTCGCCGCACTAGCAATAAAAGGCCCTTGTGACTTGAATCTAGGTAAGAAAATGCGCTCACTTTAGAGCTTTTATGTTTAATATAAGCTAGCCTGTCGGTAGAATATAAGCCCTTAATCTCATGGGTTTCTTCCGTTTGTTGGGCGCCATTTGTTACAAGGCAAGAAGATGGAAGGAGAGGTTTCCGTACGGCGGATTTGTAGACAAAAATAACGTAGGATAGTGGATGGAATGGACTATGAACGAAATGTCTAGTTCGAGGGGCGTGGCCTGCGCTTTCGTAGCTCAGCTTGAACTCCGCGAATAGGGTGATCTTGCCCCCGAACTAAACCTCACCTGTCAAGAAAAACATTTATCAGGCCGGGAAATAAAATTAAAATATCACGGACGGACTTTTCAAGACATCATGGTGCTGCAGGTGTCGAGGCAACGTTCCTCTAACTATACATTCCGTTTCTAGTCCACTATCCTACCTTATCATTTTTCCTACCTATCCGCCTTACCAACACCTCTCCTTGCATCCTCTTGCCACGCAACAATAACTCATAAGCAAGTAAATAACTCCTTGGATATTACACTACTCACGAGCAGCTCATCAGTGAGCATTACAGTGCTCTGCTTGAAATTTCATTTACAATATCGATTAGAGTAAGTAAATGAGTATTTTAAGATAAAGTTGTTTTTTTAATTTTTTTTTTAACGCCTAAAAGTATAGAATAGAAAAGTTTTAGACAATTTTTAGAATTTCACGTACATATTTACGAGTCATTGTACGCCGCCCCCCTATAATAAGTTTAGACTCTTTTAACATTTTATTTGTTTACATTTTGTTTCGGACTAGGGGCGGACTGGGAGTCAAAAGGCCTTCTGGGTCTTTAAAGAAAAAGGACGAAAAAATAGTTAAATAAGTATAAAAGGAGTGCAAAAGAATTAGCTCCGAAAACGACAATATAAAATTTTTTCGTTGTGGAAAAACAGTCTGCTCCAAAATTTCTATTAATTATTTGATTTTACAAAAAATGTAACTTTAAAATTTCTATAATTTATGTTTCCTAATTCTACCGAATCTTTGACAATATTAAAAGCAATCAAAATATAGTTGTTGTTCTTTTCTATTCTGTTTTTGCGGCCCTTAAATTTTATTTGAAAGCTTTCCGTTAAATGAACTAAAAGTACTTCAAAAACCTATAGAATATAAAGTTTATTAAGAGTAATTTGTGGGCCCTTAAGGTTACCAATGCGGCCACAATATCTCAATATTCAGTGTGGGAGCACCAAACTATAGTCTATAATAAAGCGGTTGTGAGTACTGTGGGGCTATAAGAGCCCTTGCGGCTATAAGAGCTTAAAAATTGTTAGTGAGGGGCCCCATCACTCGAACTACAGTTTCGTTAAATAATCTTATAAATTTACTGTATAAGGCCTTTTACTCCAATTTTATGATAGTTTTCTTTTAATCGAAAAGAAAGTACTGCAGGGGCTTTCAAGCACTTTTTGTTCTCCCAGGGGCCCATCGGGCAAAATCTCGGTTGTCCGGTGACCCAGTCCACAGCCCTGTTTCGGACTTGTGTTGGTGTTGTTCTTATGTGTCATTGTCGGTCTCCTAACGTTTTGCTGTGATTTTGGTGAAAACAATATATCGAGCTAATGTTTGAATCTATGAAGAACATTAAATAATTGAATTTTAATGTACAAACCACCGAAACTGCATTCTCACCAGTGGTTAGAACCTCAGTAGAACAATTCGGAGCAGATTTGTAAAAAAAGGTGGAGTTAATTTAAAAATGTCTGGAGTAAATTTAAAAACGAAAGAAAAAGTGTGTTTTTAAAAAAAAAATAATTAATACCATTTAACAAAACAAAATAAATCATAATTTCATTTCAGAACAGAATAAAATTTAAGAATAAAAAATTCAGAGCCAGAGTCAGTTAGTGCTGTCATTTCCTTTCATGCTACAGAATTTCCGAATTGTTCAGAAGATTTATTTTCTTTCTTAAAATTGGAGTAAATTTATATACTCGCCACTCTCAGTAACTTTCAGCCAGTTTCACTTTTTTTTATAAAAAAAATCTTAGAAAAAAGATATTGACATTTTTTTTTTGTTAAAACAAGCTTAATTCAAGTCCAAACTTCTTCTTTTTTTTTTGTATTTCTAAAAATTGATCAAATTTATAATTTTCACTAGAAAATTTTATCAGTGTGCAGAATATAATTTCTGATAAAGATATACCTTAATGCAGTAAAATGGGGGCACATCTCCTTCTAAAATGGATTTACCGATAATATACTCCTGGAATAGTTAATCATGACTCCCGCGCCTTCGGTGTGCTGATAAGTAATTCGAGAATATTATGAATAACTCCCATGGGGGCGTATTGGACCCATATATTTCCGTGATGAGGGGGAGAGTCTTAGACTTATGACTACTCGAAAATAAATACTTCCTCCCTTATAAATACCTACCATGCTTAATTTGATGAGCGCACCATAAACGTCATCTACAAGGAAAAGACGTCAAGAACTCAAGGATAACAGAACAGTATAAGAATATAATATATAAATGAAAATAAACCGTTATTTTTGACATTTTGATTTATAGTGGTTGTCCCTTATTTCCGCTTGGCAAAAGAAAACCAAGCATTTTACTGCACTAGGCATAAACTAGGAAGTGAATAAGAAAGTGATATCCTTCAAGGAGCCAATTATTATATATAATTTTTTTTTATTCTTCTACGTGCAAGTCTTCTCGCCACTGTCGTACCTACTTGGTTTTCTACATCTTTTTCTTATGGTTTTGCAGTAGTAATAAAGAGAAGAGGTGTGGGTTTTATATATAGGTACATATATATAAAATAACAATGGTGGAATCCAACACGTGAGGCATGCTTCACAGAGATCAATTTTCCCCTTTTAAAAACTGCCTTCATCCTCTGATGGTGTTTCTATCTTCTGTCGTGGTCGTGGACATCCCTTTATAACTCTTGCAATAGCATAAGCCAGAAAAAAAAATCATAGGATTGTGTATCATGTCAAAAAATCCAAAGGAGCAATTTTTTGCCTCCATGTATACTCGTAGAATGCAAAGAGCTCCACCGCACAGAAAAATCCATGTAATTTTCATGTGGCTTAAGAATGTCAAGGGGATGGAAAATGGGTTTGAAAAAAAGAAATAAAAAAAAAAAAAACAAACGATGTATAATTTCCCTGCAATGAATGTTAAAAGCACCAAGGATCATATATCTCATTCAGGAAATGCGGTGTTTAAGACATGAAAGGACTAAGGTAAATTTTTTGAAGATAGATAAGAGCTGAGTTTTTGTTTCTTAAAGACACGGCAAATGAATTTTTTGAATATTTTAAATTTTAACATTGAAATAAAAGGAATATGTGTAGAAAAGTATGCATGAAGGCTTTAATATTTGGATTTATATCGAGTTTCAAGGCATACATTTATAGAGAATTTGGTTTAGAAAAATACAAAAAATAATACCAGATACATATGTGTGCCCTTCTATGAGAATACCATTTTATTGCACGTTAACTGACCCACCCTAACATCGCTCGGGTAGAAAAATCTAAGTTACGTAAAAAACTGTTGAGAAATATTTAACCCTAAACACTTATCAATGTTTAAACTTTCAAACAAAATATTTAGCTATTAAGTAATTTTTAAAATGACTTAATTTCAAATACAGGGCCTTTCATTAAGTGCTTCCTATAAATCTTAAAATTTAAATTAAAAAAAAATTAGTGTGTTAGATATCATCGAAATTTGTTATTCATTTGAAAGGCCTATCGATGCCATTATGTATGGAATATAACATCGTTTAAATGTCGGCCGCGGCTTCTCTAGGGGGCCCACATCAAAAATTTCCAATTTTCCATGACTCTGGATATATTTGACCGATGCCATGGGTTGAGTTGGATTTGTGGGCCACTGTGGTTTTTAGCTTATTCCCATAGACCTGCGACTTCAGAAAACCCCACAAGAAAAAGTCTAAGGGGGTAAAATCGCACAATCTCATTGGCGATTTCAAATCATCTTCACGTGATATGACCATGCCAATCGAGTCATGCAGAATTTCCAATGTGGCGGGAGCTGTGTGGCACGTTGTGTCGGCTTGTTTAAACCACATGTCTTTGGTGTCTATATTCAATTGAAGCTAAAAGAAGTTGCTAATCATTGACCTATAGCGTTTGCCGTTGACGGTAATGTCCTGGCCAACGTCGATCTCAAAGAAATACGTACCGGTCATGCCACCGCGTCGCCGCCAGCCCAAATTCCACACCAAACCGTGACATTTTGTGGGATGCATTGGGCGCTCTTGGATCTCGTGTGGATTGGTACTGTCCCAAATTCGACAGTTTTGTCTGCTGACGTACCCATTCATCCATGGGCCTCATCGCTGAAAATTAGGGTCAGTTTCCAACTGCTCTAGAGCCCATTCAGCGAACACACTTCGTCGTCAATGATCGTTTATCTTCAGCTCCTGGGTCAGTTGAATTTTTTACGAGTGCAGGTCTAAGTCACGATGCAAAAATTCGCCAAATTATGGTCTGCGAAAGGCCTAGTTCTTGTGAGCTACGCGAAATCAACTGCCTCGGATTCTCCTGCACACTCTCCCGGACAACGGCGATGTTTTCGGCAGATCTTGTGTTTTGTCGACGAACGGTATTAGTTGATCATCTACTGAACCAGTGGACTCAAATTTATCAACCACACTACGAATATTCCTCTCGGTAGGACGATTATGGCGACCGTAAATTGGGCGTGCCGTAAGTTGCCCGAACAGAACACCTATTTCGATAAAACCATTTTGTAATGTAACTACATAATATCTGGTATCTGTTATGCCTTTCGATTTTATTGATTTTCATTTAAATATACTTTTTTCACATCAGTTGGAATTCATCCATTCTTCCTAATTCACTTTTTGAACTTTTTGAAATTAAAAATAATGGTAAATTGATAGAAATAACGTTCTTCATACCAATCGACCCCAAAGGGAAAAGGATATGAATCTCAAATTTTCCAAATTCTCATGTCTGTCAAATTGATACATATCTACATAGGTATTAGTGTAAATAAAAAAAAATCAGTAGCTCTGACCACCTGTTGTGTATATAATGGAGTGGTATATAGCTACCTGTTGTTAAAAACGAACACACCATCAGAACAAACCACCTCTCATTTGCACCACAAAACCCTTCCGGGGATATATTTATCGTCACGAAGCAACTTAAATCAAAGATAAGATCCTTTCGCCGATTGATTAATTGCATATCAACCACCGAGGGCATTGTGTTCTTTGACACCGACCAAATCAAACGATTCTCCAAAAAATTATATCCTCAAAAAATATCTAAAATATACAAAAACGGATGCCGAAACAACAACGACGACAATGACGACGCGACGCAGACAGAAAGACAGAAGTTCGATTGTATCTTTTGATTTAAGTGTCAATTAGCAAAAGGAAACTGTCCTTTGTGGTCGAAGGAAAGCAGTCGGAGAGGGCTTAGATCGACCATTTTGATCGGAGTCTATTGATTTGTGTATATATTGGGACTGCACCTGTCTCATGAGACTTACCATTTTTCTGTTTCTGGATCCCGACTACGACACGACACGACCGGCGCGACGCGACGCGACGCTACGACACAATTCATTCGAGCGATTAAACTGATGAATATTCAAAGAGGGAAGCTAATGCCATTGCCGCACTGCCACCAAAGCTGTCTGGATTAATAGATGCGTATTGCGTAGCTACCCGATGTCTTTGGCGACCAGGTTGTTGTCGTTTTCTGTTCCTAACTCCATCAGCAACCCTTTTCCCGCTTTCCGTCAGTCCAATTAACGAATTTGTTTGTGCCGCTCAATTAATTTTTGACTTTTCCTGATGGTGCGGTAACTGGTGTGTTTTTTACTTATAATTTTAATTTTTTTTTTTGAAGCTGTTCTGGCTGGTTGGTTTTTCAGTATATGTGTACGCATTGCGTCAAGGACCTTTTTTTTACAAACTCTTTGAGCAACGCACTTAAGAATATGTGAACTCTAATGGTTATTCGGCGAGGGTAATGGTTACACGCACCACAAGTACCTACATTCACATTTTACGGAGCAGAGACTGTGCTCACATTTTTCATTTTTATTTAACAAGCTAGCAATAAGGAAGGTGGTTCGTCGAGACGCGACAGCGGAATTAATTAATTACCCGAGAAGTTTCATTTGCACCTGTGATCATTAATTATTAAGTACGGCACTCTAGAACCAGGTACATACAATATACATATATCTATTTATATTTTCTATCTTTGGTTTCAAATCATATTGTCCAAATATCAAGATGAGGAGAGGGCAGGACATGTTTAAACGTATATAGATATCTTTACTTTTGCCTTTGGTAAGTTATAACGATAATCGTTTTATGAGGTAGCTCGCATAGCTATACCTAGTGATGCTGTATTATCTTACCACATGCCACATCATGAACAAAAGGGAAAAATGCTACGCTGCTGTAGATAACACTGCAGAGTGTGGCGTTTAATGTGACCAGTGCAGTGGTCAGTTTAATAAACGAAAAAAACCCCGAGGCAGCTTTTCATTTTACTGTGTCATAATTTTGCAAGAAATAAAAACGTTTGTTCATAATCTTCAAAAGGATTTGGTTTCAATAAGATTGCAATTAAGGTCACTCATTATTAAGTGATTTGTACCTACATAAAGAGTCTTTAGAAATCAAGTCGTTGGAAACAAGTTTTAAAATAAATATTACATTTTTTAGTTTGATAAATATTCACCTCTATAATAACCCCCAAAAAAACAATGGACTTAGGTATCGATACAGAAGAATCGATGAATTGTTTATTCCATATTGACAAGAAACAAATCGTATAATGCATTTCTCAATCAACTAACAAAGTAGGATTGCATGACATGACAGATACCAGTTTGAATTATATCGGCGCGTGTGAACAACGCAAGAGATTTCCAACATTATGGGCAAACCACAAACACTCTCGGACGGTCGGGCTTTTGACAGGCTTTTTACCGACTTTACGATATTTAACGATACCATCAACCATGTATCATAAAGCGCGACCTAAGAATTTGCAAAACGAAATGTAGCTTCAAACCTCGGGCGTTGAGAGGTTACTGATATGAGAAAGTAAAGGTGCCCCCACACCAACGCGAATATTCGGTGGCGACGACGAAAACAATAATAACAACGAGTTGTTTTCATTGACAACCACGTGTTGTTATTTTTGTTTTCGTCGTGCGTCACCACCGAAAATTCGCGTTGGTTCGGAGGAACCTTAAAAGTTCTATTTCCTTAATCGGGAGTCGATATCCGGCTTATCATATTTACGATCTAAAGCGATCACGAAGCCTAAGGTAACATTTTAGATTGCTTTATAAGAGCCCATTGTTTCTATTCAATATGTCAAAGCTAGAGCGACCTGACGCGTGGTATGTGGTTTGGCTATTAACCGTGTTTTGGTAAGAGTGTAATATAGCCAAGCCACCTCACCAAAAATCGTGTACAAGTGAACAATAATTAATAAACAAAAAGTGTTTATAAATATACTTTGTTATTGTTTGTACGCAAAATGAACAAAAAATGATTTGTTATATGTATATACACTTTGCAATATATCTACACTTTCAATAAAACACGCTTCTATTTTATATCCATTTTTATCTAATATACTGGATTACAACAAAAATGGACAAAAAAACACCAAAACACATTTGATCATCTGTCGTTATTTTATCAAAAGTAATTAACACACAAGAAAAACATCATGTAAAATTAAACAGATACTAATCGGATCACGTTGTAATTTCTTAATGAAATTGATCATGGTAAATATTTTGCAAGAAACAAGATTCTAACGGGTTGGGGTCAAAATACTGTATGAGCAAAATACTGTGTGTCAAAATTCTGTATAGCAGAATTCTGGTTAGTCAAAATACTGTATTGCAAAATTCTGTATGTCAAAATTCTGTAAAAATGCTCTAATGCGCGCGCATTTTTTTACATTATCAAAACGATATTTCATTTACAGCATTTTTACAGAATTTTGACATACAGATTATTTATTAGAGGTTTTATAATGACGCCTTTCCTTCTTATCTCCACCTGAAATAATAAAAGATCAAACTTAGTAAAGAAGCAAATTGAAATTGTTGATTAATATAGGTACCTACCTACCTCATTAGAAGCTAAGGGAAGAGGAGAGAGAAAACAATATTCTAAACTTATTTACTTCTTTTTCGTTCACTTTATTTTCCTTCTAAAATTATTTCTTGAGTTCTCTCGTCTTTTTTGTCAATGTCAATTTTTATATCAATTTATTACAGTAATAAAATAAGTAACTTAAAAAGTGAACTTCTTTGTGCAAAAGCCCAAATAGAACGAGTTAAAAACGGGGAACACATCCAAAAGAAAAAAAAAACTATTATTAAAAACAAAAAAATTGCATGGGTTATTAAAAAACATTCCGAATTGAATCACGTTGCATACTTAAAACGAATTGCAAAAAATTTAAATTTATATTGATTTTGACATACATATGTATTTGTAAGATGTATTTTTTTTATTTTTAAGAAAAGTTTGGTTTGTTTTTTTCATAGGATTTATTTATTTTCTAAATTACATAGTTATATTTGTATAAAGATATGACTTGGTTGTCAATAAACACAACGCAATTATATTCAAAACCAGTGTTATGTGTTTTTTTAAAGCTAAAAAATACTGTATTTCACGTACAGAATTTTACAAAACAGAATTTTGCAAGTCAGTATTTTGCTCATACAGTATTTTGACGTACAGAATTTTGTATGTACAGTATATTGACATACAGCATTATGATCTTACAGTATTTTGACCACACAGAATTTTGTCATACAGAATTTTGATAAACAGTATTATGACCCGCTCCCGATTCTAACATCGAGATAAATCAACACAAGTTATACTACACGACGTACATCTTACACTACCTTATAAACAAGAAATCCTGTTAAAGTAATATGACAATTTAGAAACATTAACTTGTTTTACTGTTTAACTGACAAAACTTGTTTGTGTAATTTACATTAATCAATGTTTTATTTATAAGGCCAGTGAGCCAATTGTTACGCTTTCATCCTGAATAGGTATGAAATAACATGGCAACATTTAACTTTAACAATGTACAATTATGTAGTTAACATGATTCCTTGTCAAATTAAACCTATGACAATGTTAAGCTTGCATTTCTTAAATTATGTTGACGCCATAGATTTGTAGGTACACTTTTTAATTTCTTTAAAAAATTCATAATTTATGAGAAAATAAAATGCATGATTGAGTCGAACGATCTTCATGCTCTTACGTGCGATCACACTGTGGTGAAGAAATGCATTATAGTTATTATGGGGCCATTTTATGCCACCTGTTCAAAAAGTATGTTATTACTGCGGTATACATGCATGAAACTTACAGTTTAAACTGAAAAATTGGTAAACAAAATTGATGTATATGATTAGAAAAAAATTAATTAAACAAAATCTGAAATGTTTTTGACACCAACGCCATTGTATATAAAATCTATAGTACTATCATGAACACAAATTTTTTAGTCGAACATGTGTCCTGTACGCGTCGCTGAGATCGCCACAAATTAGACTATTGAGACTTAGCTAAATGTAGGGAATAAGTAAATAGAGCGAGAAGAATCTATTATTTAAATTCTGCAAACATAATAAGATTCCTTAAAAGGGTCAAGTAAACGTGCATGAAAATATTTTGTTTAATTAAATTTGTGTTTCAATTAAATTTTAAATTAATTACATTTTTTTACACATACTTTTATGTTCCTCCGCAATGATTTCGTAAAAAAATGTAACCCGACATTCTACCTAAATTTTAAGGCCTCAACCTTAACGATCCGATTATTACAACAAAATTTATCAGCCCACCAAACCAACTACGAGGGGACCTTTACAATTATTATGAATAAAAAAACCTACTGCAAACGTGCATACCTACATATACCAAATTTTTTTTCCGATGCGAAGCCAATTTGTCAATGTTATAGTTTTTTATTGCGTTTTTTCACTTCCTCGCACTCTCATAAAATTAGCATACAGCGTTCCCGTTCTTATTTTATTATTACGTTTCTTGTTTTGTGAATATTCGGGATTCCAACCATCACATCACAAAGAAGTCGAACATATGTCCTTAAGATGTCGCTACCGTCACTCCTCTTCATGATATTACTATAGATTTTATATACAATGCCAACGCTATGTACATCATCTGATTTCTTAAATAAATCTTAATTGATACCAAAAAAAAAGCCAATAATCATTCGAGCGATTTTCTAAAAATTAGTTTTTATACTTATATAAAATTTTTAAAACATTTTTAAGAAACAAAATTGGTACGCCACTTTTTAGTGTTTATAAATCGGAGTTAAAAAATAAATAAATAAAAAAAAAACATCCACCCATTTTAGAAATATCGAATTTTCAAAAAAATAAATAAGATTTTTTTTTAATTTAAATTTTGCTCCTTTGAAAATTTTGATATGCAATATTATTCAAACTTATTAGAAGGTCCTGTGTAAAAAATTCAAATCGGTTCAACAGGATATTAGATACTCAAAAATCGGTAAAAATCGATATAACGGTAGGTATAAAATTTTTATAATAGTATACGGTGCCGAACCTGGGACTTTTGCCGTACAAATTAATATTTAAAAGTTTTATTTAATACATTTTAAGGATTTTCGATAAAATAATTTTACAAAATATTGACATTAAAATGCTGCTCTTCTCGATTTCATTTTTACAAATCTTGTAGCGATTTCTTCTTCTTCAATACGATTCAGCATGTCTTTTTCAATGGAAATTGTTGCCAAGGCTGCGTTAATCGCCCATCAGTCATAGTTGAGCGTAAATATGATTTTATTATTTTAAGTTTCGAAAAACTAGCTTCCCCTGTGGCAACACTTACAGGAAACGTTAAGAGAATTTTTAACGCTAAGAGAATTTTGGATACAATTCAAGCAAATTGTTTGAAGCTAAATAATTTAAAATTGATAGCGGTTTGAGATCAGTAAGATTTGACGTTTGATTGAATATATTAATTTCATTCAAGAGATCCCTAGCTATTACATCCTTTCGTCGTCAATTCTTGCTGTTAAAATTGCTTCAAGTTTCTCGCAATCCTTAAAGTCCACATTCTTTGAAATATCGCAGAGAAAACCGAAGTTTTCGTTCAGATATTGATACTGTCCAAAACGCTCGTTGAGAGAAGATAACGTCACATCGATTACGTGGTAGAAGAAATCAACTTTAAATTTAAATTTTGGATCAATTGATTGAGATTGTTCAGACTGATAACGGCGACTTAGTAAGCTCAACGAATCGGACACAATGAAATCTACATACATGCATATTCATCTTTGTAGCAATATCTATAGCGTTCTTGTATAATGCTTCAAATAAAGATTCCTCAGAACGGTTTGCCTGAAAGTACTGCCGCAGTTTATCTAAATGTTCTAAGCATATTAAAAAGTCCATGGATTTTGACTGAAGCATTTTTGAAAGGACGTTTATTATTTTTCCTAAAAACTCATTCCAAATAATCGTTGACAATACAAATTTAAATTTGTATAGGTATGCGTTTACCTAGTTGAGTTGCTTTGAAACTTGAATTTTCATCAAATTCTGCACTTTCTGCCTACATGGCCAACTTGAATGATTATATTTTGATGCTACACAAACGCTGCACAGTTTGTGCAAGCAACGGTGAACGGCAACAAGCTTCCCAAATGTTAAATACTTTTACAGAGAGGTATAAGAAATAAATTTGTGTGTATGCCCTCGTATACCTGGAATGAACAACAAAGAAGAATGAACAAAATACAGTGCAGTAGTTGCTGATATTGTTTTGGATTCAAGGAGACGCATTTGTGTTACCCTTTTTACAGTTTTAAATTTGTTCCACCAATTTTGCCGCCCTAGCTGAGTGGCGCCCCAGGCAACTGCCTGTTTTGCCTTAAGGCAGGTTCGGCACCGATAGTATATGTAAATAGTAAAATTTTTTATCAAAATCGTAAGCTATTTTTGAGAAAATTGAGATTTTCCTTACCGGTTTTTAAACATATTTTGTATGGAAGGTGACGTTAGTTTTGGTTTTTAGAATAATTTGTATTTAAAGTCTGCTATAGATAATATTAAAAAACTGCTGGGTGCTAAGTTTAATTAAAATTATTCAAACCGTTTTCGAATTATTAAGTTCCCAAAAAAAATTTCAAAAAATTCAAACATTTTTTTAATTTTGAAACATTCTCTACAAAAAAAATGATAAAAATCAGTTAGGCTGCTTTTGAGATAAAAATGGTTCTATGAGAGGTACCATTTGTAACAATTTTTGGAAAACTTTATTTTTTTAAAATGGTATAGCCGTTTTGTAAAAAAAAAACGGTTTTTTTTTTTTAATTTATTTTATTTTTGGTCTTAAAAAAATAAAAAAAAAGTGTCGGGAAAAAAACGCTAGTTACCAAGTTTAAAGAAAATCGAACAACCCGTTTAGGCTGCAGCCGAAAGGACAGAAAGACAGACAAACAGAGTTGTGAGACCCACTTTTTCGACATATTTTGCCTTTTTTTATAATTTATATACAGAATACCTACATAGATATTGCATTTGACTTAAAAAATTCTCTTTGTGTTTGAAGAATTTAACTAAGGGATTACTTTATGGTTTAATAATCTTCAAAAATAAGACTTGAATACCGTAAATGAGGATACAAAAAAATACCGTTAGATTGGAATTATTCTCTTTGTTTTCGAATGTATAAATAAACGGACGAGTTTGGGAGGAATGCCAAAACTAAACATTGTTCTATATAGCTCGTCTCATATAGTTTCTGTCACACGCGGCCTTAAAATCGATAGAAAGGTGGTGCGAATCGATTTGAAGATCCTGGATTTTTTTCCAAGATCTGCTATAATGTAAATATTTGGTCGTTGGTGGACTTTCCTAGCCTAAAGGCACACTGATATGAATCAATCAGGTTGTTGACGAAAAGCTTTAAAGTAGACGTAGAACTATAATAGTGAGAAGCTGACAGAAGAAAATTCCAAAACCGAAAAAAAGTTACCTTTCAAAACGTCTAGATACTCAATATAAAAATGCCAAATATTCCAAATGTCGATAAAATGTTGGGGACCAAGGTGAAAAACAGTCTCGAAGTCTTAAAAACACTCTCATTTAAATTTTATTAAAATTTGTATCGGATGACTTAGGTACGAAATATCGACTCCAAAATCTCGACAAAAAATCGAAAGAAAAACTGTACTAATTTTTTTTAAATATCGATTTTCAAAATGTCGATTTAAAAATGTTGGCCAATATCTTTACCCATATCCTCAACACTTGTTTAATTTATATAATATCTTTGGTTTCTTTTCAAAAAAACTGTTTCGGTCTTTTTTATTTGTTTTTAAGTAACTTCCAAAATAGATATCAAAACCATTGCAGACGATGTTGAATGTATAACAAACCAAAACATATAAATACCTCCATTACGTCTTGTGCAAGTAACTTCTGAAATGTCCATACTTACCGCTCTTACTGGATTCCATTTCAGAATCCATACTTGTTGAGTGAGTACCTTATACCTCTGTATGACTGCATAATGTAAATGTATTTTTATCTCCCATTTATTTCACAGTCAGAAGGATTCATCCAACCCAAAAGTCCTCGAGCTTTCTGAGCATATAACAAATATTACTGGAGCTATCGAAAGATGCCATCGCTCCACTATACCACTGCCACAGTACCACCGCCACCGCATGCTGCTCGTAGCTCGAAACCCTGGAATCTGGGAATGTAATATTTTCAATCAAAAACCACCATCTGCTGGGCAAATTGAATTTAAATATTTACCAGGCATGGAATGTCTATACCCAATACCCCCACTCTATATATATTTCAAGAGTATGGTGAACATACACAATCCGCTTGGATGATGGTTGGCCCTCCTGGCCCTTCATGATTTCGCATAACGTTCTCCTCGATTACACATCAGCCAAGCCAAGCCAAGCTACACAATGGGATTTTTCGAATTTTTATTTCGAGTCAATTTTTGATTTAGTTCCCATGTTGACAAACAGGATTCTCTTAGGATTCACTGAAATCCTCAGCATTATATTGAGTGATTTGAAGAAAGAAAGAAAAAAAACACCATTCCTTCTATTTTCATTGGGACTTGAATGCCATTTGTTGATTCCTGGGGGTTCTCCGGAGTATCCTATACTAGAATGTCTGTCACACTGTCTCTGATGATAAGCCGATTACGCTTCCTTTGTATAGGATGTTGCAGAAGATTGGATATGGCAATGCAAGTGGCAGTCCTTCGTCATTTCTTCGACATAACATTTGTCCTCTCTTCATTCTCACACCTTCATCGAAATAAATTCTACCAACTTTCCATGCACTGCGCACATGCCTTGCAAAGGATAAATTTTGATTTTCTCATTCTCATCATATACACTTTCTTCTTATTTTTCGTTTTCTTCATTGGTTTGGTACGAATTGAATATATGTATGTACCATTGAGAATGTGCGATGAAATTGTGATTAGTTGGGGGAATTTGAGGTTTCTTGAATTATATTTCAACCGTCACAATGAATTTCGAAGAAAAGAGAAAGTTCTTGAGACACAATTCTCCTAAAGGCTTTTGTTCGGATAGTGGGTACAACTTGAAAATCTTATTAAAATCAATTTTCCTCTAAGCCCCATACACTGTCAAAACGACATTTTAAAAATTTCATTTCAAAATCCTTAAAAAAATCTAAGAAAATTAATATTTTCGTCTTTTTTTTTGTATCCGATTCGTTATTAACTTTCCTGGCGCAACATTGAGCATTCGCATCTTTTTCTCAATATTTGTATAATCTAAAATTTAAAGCTCTGCTAGAGCTTTCAATTAGCTGAAAATGTAGCTCAGGATCTACGACAGGTCCATAGCGTATTTGATTATTTTTTTGGAATTCCGAAAAATTATTTTTCATATTGGTAATCGTATTCGTATTCATATTCGTATTCGCATTTGCATTCTTATTCGTATTCGTATTCATATTCATATTCGTGTTCGTATTCGTATTCGTATTCGTATTCGTATTCGTATTCGTATTCGTATTCGTATTCGTATTCGTATTCGTATTCGTATTCGTATTCGTATTCGTATTCGTATTCGTATTCGTATTCGTATTCGTATCCGTATTCGTATTCGTATTCGTATTTGTATTCGTATTCGTATTCGTATTCGTATTCGTATTCGTATTCGTATTCGTATTCGTATTCGTATTCGTATTCGTATTCGTATTCGTATTCGTATTCGTATTCGTATTCGTATTCGTATTCGTATTCGTATTCGTATTCGTATTCGTATTCGTATTCGTATTCGTATTCGTATTCGTATTCGTATTCGTATTCGTATTCGTATTCGTATTCGTATTCGTATTCGTATTCGTATTCGTATTCGTATTCGTATTCGTATTCGTATTCGTATTCGTATTCGTATTCGTATTCGTATTCGTATCCGTATTCGTATTCGTATTCGTATTTGTATTTGTATTCGTATTCGTATTCGTATTCGTATTCGTATTCGTATTCGTATTCGTATTCGTATTCGTATTCGTATTCGTATTCGTATTCGTATTCGTATTCGTATTCGTATTCGTATTTGTATTCGTATTTGTATTCGTATTCGTATTCGTATTTGAAATTCACTGTTACCCATTATTGCCCAGTTTTTTTTTCAGTGTATTTATAATCAGGCTAGCAATCTTAAAGTTCTTTCCCTCTCCACTTCAATGATAAATATATAAATCTCCAAATGTAACTCAATATGGCTTTTATAAAACCCATGATAGGATTCATTTTCAAAGTGTTCCTTAAACAAAAACCATCTGAACGACAAACGAACAAGCGACCGCTTTCAATACATATTTGAATGAAGGCCAATATTCTCGGAATATCCTTGCAAAATATCATCTTACTAGAGAAACCGAGTAGGTACACATCTTATCTAACTCGTCTAGGAAGCGGACGACAAAGCAAGACGACGACAATGATGATGATAAAGACTATATTTATGTCGACGACGACGGACATCTCTCTGTCGGAGAATCTTCAAAGTGGAATTGCTCAGTGACCATGTAATTCGATTAAAATTGGAACAACGCATCATCATCATCATCTGTGTTATATATGCATATATTTGCAGTTCACCCTCGCCAATCCAGGCGCAGGCAAAGAGATATCACAAAATCGCGGTGGATTAATTCAACTTGACAGTTTCTAGCGAACTGTCTGTTAACCGATGTTTGGACAATTTGTCCAATGCCACCCTTGAAGGGGATCCCTTAGACAAAAAAAAAAAAAAAAATGAATAGAAAATGAAGCTAAACCCTAAAAGAAATAATAAAAACCCTCATCAAACAAGCAAAACAAAACAAATAAACTGGCGCGCAATTATTTTCGAATGAATAATGACCGAACATAGAATATGGAGCGTCTTCCATAAATTCAGATCATCCAATTAGCAAGGAACTTGATAAATAGCCTTTTCGCACAATAACTCTAAGGCAAAAGGCAGGCGCGTATATACGACGACGAGGGGTAGTGGATTTTGGAACGAGCGCGTCTATTTAACTTCAACACTATTTATTGATCCCAACCTAATTTATATTAAAAATTGGATGGATACTCCTTCAAAATTATAATTTCCTAAAAATCTAACATCAAAGTTTTGAAACTTCCAGAAGTTCGAACAAACAAATTTTTAAAATAAAAAAACTCAACTAAATCAATCCCTTAAACTAAATTCTGCAGATTCCAAAAACAATTAAATTTAAGATTTTGGAAGATTAAATTAAATAAATTTGGAATTTTTTGTAATTTAAAATAAATTTCAGCTTGATAATTGGTTAGGAAAAATCATGACTGTTTTCATATGAAATAAACACAAACATTAGAAAAACCCTCTCTAAACAAAACTTAGATCCGCACGTGATACCTATACAAGCAGCAGTAAAAGTCGGGTTTTCCATGCTCGAATTTTCCCCCTTTTTATCCTGGGGGATGCGTAGCGGAACTTTTCTTCAATGTTCACTCTCTCCCGACAAGTCGATCCTTGGTGTTATGTACCGTTGCTTTGCCGCTCGTTGTGCGGAAAGCATATTTGAAAATTATGACATATTGTATTGTGTTGGGGCTGGGTCTGGGGCTGGTACTGGTGCTGGGGTTGGGATGGCAGGATCTGTTATATTATAGCTGATGGAAGAAAAAGACCCATTTTGTAAAACCCCTCTTCAGTCAGGATGACAGTAAATAACCAAAGTTGAATCATTTGAACAGTCGTTGCTGCGGCTGGTGTGTATATATAGTGTACACTGTACGGTTGGTTATGTTCGGTTCGTTCTTTCTTTTCGCAATGAAACGAACTCTCATTATGTTCGCAGTTAATAATAATTTAAACTTTTTCATTGGCTGTTGGTAGGAAAATAAAAAGGGAAAAAAATAAATTATTTGTTGTTGCTCTTTTGAAGCAAATCGTATAATGGGAAAGGGGATGATCATATTGTTTCCTGGATGGGGTTGGTTTTTGCGGGAAAGTTTTTTTCTGCTTCAATTAAATTTTTCCGGCCACACAGACAGATAGAAAGACAGAGGTTGAAATATGAGATATTTTGTTGTGGAACAGGACTTTCAACGCTAAGGAGATGACATTTGTCAAGAAAAGTATGAGTGTTATTTGTTTGTTTGTTTTTTTTTTGTTGACTAAATTAGCCGATAGATGATGATGATAATGACGATGTTTATCATGTCATATGTCAAGAAAATACTCATAACAAAAGAATAAACAGATTTGAGGATGTTATTATTATTTTGAATTGAAATTGGAGGTGGATTTTATAATGGATTAGGAATGGGAAATATTTTGAATGTATGTATTCATAGATTATTTTAGTGAATTTAGAATTATTTGGAGGATTTACAATTAAGAAAAACTGATTTTTTGATATTTTCATCATTCTTATTTTATATCATCACTGTCGCGCCACTTGGTGCTTTAGCGTGGAGGTTAAACATTTCAAATAGTACCTTTTGTAATACACAGTCATACGAAAGTGAGATCCCTAACGACATTTGTCGTTGCAAAGATCATTTAAGATAATACAAAAATTAATTATGTAATTATAATCATGTCGATTATTGTATCCGCAGTACGGGATCCGTAATGATTCTCAGTACAGTGTTCTCTTTTCTTTTCACGACAAATGGGTAAGAAGAAAAGAGAGCACTGCACTGAAAATCACTGCGAATTGAGAATTGCGGGTTCTATAATCGACATGAATATAAAATTGATACAAACATTTCTCATAAACGTCAACTGATTTACGGTACCGATAAATTTGTGAACATTCGAAAAAAAAAAATTTAAAACCTTTGACAGAGGACAGAGATATAAGGCGGTACCGGGTTCTGAGAACCCCAAATTTGGGATATTAGAGAAAAAATTATTCCATCTTATTAGTTTACTAATTGCTCACAAAAGTCAAAAAGTGTATTTGAATAATTTGTTGACCATAGCACTATAAGCGAATTTGAATGAATTTTTAAAGATATTACCAAGATTACCTAACTATCTTTGGGTCTTGGGATATTCAAGAAATAGTGTTCTATCTGAAAGTTCACTAATTGGTCATTAAAGGTCAGTTACATAAGGTAATTGATCAACCTTAGCTGATTTTTTAGCATTTCAAAGTTTTTTTCTAAGTCACATACTAGAGGATTTTCTAATCTCATTTGTGGGATATTGAATAAATTAGTAGGAATTGCTTTTTGGTTTCAGTAATTGGTTGGCCGCATTGTCCCGTATAAGAGAATCTTAATGAATGTTGAAAGTATTTTTTTACAAGATTAGCCATTTGTGGGATATTCAAAAAAAGAATATCATCTGAAAGGTCAGTAATTGTTCCTAAAAGGAGGTTAATTAGTTTAAGTGATTGGTCAACCATAGACGATTTTTTATGATTATTTAATTAAAGGTTTTTTCAAAGTCCCATCCTAGAAGATTTACTTACCTCATTTATGGGATATTCAATAAATTAGTACGAATTGCTCACACAAAAGGCTTATTAAGTCTCAGTAATTGGTTGGTCATAACCCCTTAATAGAATCTTAATAAATATGTTCAATGTTTTTTTACAAGATTAACCATTTATGGGATATTCAAAAAATAGTAAGTCTGAAAAATCAGTAATTGTTCACACAAAAGGTTAGTGATTGGTCAGCCATAAACGGTTTTTCATGATTCATCATATAAGTGGGATATTCGAAAAAAGTATTCTTTCTATAAATGGTAAGTTTAGTGACTAAAGGATGTACGCACCTAATTTGTGGGATATTCAAAAAATATACTGCAATTTAAAATGTCAGTTGTTGGTAACAAAAGTTCATTAATATGCAATTGTTTTTTAATTTTGAAAGTTTATTAAGGTCAGACATTATATTTAATGTTAGGATCTCACTTTCGGGATATTCAAAAAACTGTAATGTCTGTAATTATTTGGTCACAAAAATATAACCATAGAGAAGTTTTTATGAATTCTTAAAATTTTTCAAGGTTACTCATTATATAAGATTCATTTTAAGGATATTAAAAAATAGAATGCCATATGATACGTCACTAATTGGTCATAAAAGACTAGTGTTGATATCATGAATTGAGCAGCCAAACCGATTTCTTAAGAATTTTTTAAGTTTTTATTTGAAGGTCACACATTAGAGGATGTTATCTATTTTTGGGATATTAGAAGAAAAGTATGTCATCTTAAAGGTCATACAAGGTCAATTTGTTTCACTTATTGCTACTTTTTCTTAATTTAAAACTATTGTTCCTAGGTTACTGATGAGAAAATGTCAAAACCTTATTTGTTCATACATTCCAAATGAGCTGTCACTGAAAGATCAATAGTTGGTCATAAAAAGTCATAAAGTTTTCAGTTATTACCCATTTTTTAAAGTTTTTTTCTAAGTCAAATACTAGAGGATGTACGCACCTCTTTTGTGGTAATGAATAATGTGGTTTTGACAGTAATTATCAGTTATTGGTCACAAAAAATTGTCAATTTCATGTATCCTTAGATTTTTTTTTTTACAAGGTCACACATTAAAAAATATAAGCAACCCATTTATGGGATATTCATATATTTATGGAATATTCAAACATTTAAGGGATATAAAAAAGGGGTTTGAAATATGAAAGGCAGTTGGTCATAAAAAGTCAGTTAGTTTCAGCAATTGGTCAGCTAAAACCAATTCGTCATAAATATTTAATGTTTTTGTTTCAAGGTCACCCATTAGAGGATTTAAACTCCTTGTGGGATATTCGACGTCAGTTATTATCTGTGTTCAGTAATTGGAGATTTTTTAAAAATATTTCCATCTCTGTTTTCGAATTTAAAAAATCAAAAACAAGTTGATGTGATATTTGAAATTCTAGAAATGCTCGTTTTATTAATTGGTCAGCCAAGTGGAGTTTCTTATATAGGAATCATGGTTTTTCTGTTAAGAACCTCATTGACGAACATTAATTTTTGACAGTTAATAAAAAATTGTCCATCGCGGACCAATCAATGAACCTAGCTGACCTCACTTGGACAAACTCAAGTTTCGGGATAAATGGTCGTTTCATTGAGCGCTCATATCAAATGATATAGGAACAGTTAGGTAAAGTTCACAACTTGGTTTAAATGTAGGTTCTTTGTTCTATGTTCTATCTCTATATACCTTCATTAATTTTAATATTTTTTGATACCGTTACTCTGCTAAATGTCAACAAAAATTTACAAAATCCATAAAGCTATACATATATAAAAATTTTGTATTTATTGCAAGTATGTTTGTATATAGCCTCGAGGGGTTTTATTACTTATCTTCTTTTTTTTTTTTACATCATCACAGTTCAATTAATCTTAATCATAATCGTTAAATCAACTCACAGAATCCATACTTAAAATAAAACCTATTGTCTTATTTACAATATAACATTTACCAACCCCGCAAGCTATATTTCAAGAGTTTTAATTCTATGGTATTTTGCATTCAAAATGAATAAAATCTCAATCATCTAATAGCATGCGAAAGCAAACATCATCAAAAGAGGAATTTCAACTCGCTTCCCCCTTTCCTTGTTGTTTTGTTCCCAACCAAAAAAACAATATGCTCTGCCTAAGGATGGGGAAGGAAGAAGAAGTATATATAATATGTGTGGTGCCGCAGGGCTCCTCGACTAACCCCCATCTAAAATTATTACAAATGGCTGACAACAATTTGTGTCAGTCTAAGTAAACCCAACACCCCCGCTCCGCCCTCACGCGCCACCATTCATCGCATTGTTAAAATCTGGATTTACACAATTCCATGCATTATCCAAAAGTATACGAAAACAATATACAAAGGGATGGAGTTTTTATGGGGCTCCTGTCTCCACAAATCCCATAAACCGCCTCCGAAACGAGCAAGTGCTCCCTGACAAGGGTATGTGTGTGTGTACCGTGTACCGTGTACCTAGGCTCCAAACCCACTCATCCTTTCAAAATCGTAAAAATTATTATTAAAGAGACAAACTGTACGTATCCGTATAGAATATTCTAATGTTCAACGGTGGATGAGTACATCTCAATCCATCTCCAATCGCATGACTTGACAATATCATCCCCCCTGATTCTGGTTAGCTGCGGTACGGTACACTGAGCTTCAGTTCTAGTTCCAGTCCCAACCGTCACGAGAAGCAGGGAACAAAATTTTGCAAAATAAATTCATTTTGTGTTTATGGGCCGTAAAAACAAAGACACACATTCCTCCATACACTCATAACAGAGAGAGAGTCCTGATTTTTTTTTTTGTTAACAAAATGCACGAGGGTAGAGCATGGCAATATCCCCAAGAACAGGGTGGTGAAAATGGAAAAAAAAAATGCCAAACGCCATAAAAAATTTGCATTTACATTGATCCGTTATTAAGTCGGTCATATTGAGACAAAGTCCTTAGTATGCGCATGAATGCTCTCCTCTCCTGCCCCTCCCACGTCTCATGCCAACGATGCGGCTTCAATCAAGGATCTAAATTCAAAATATGTTGCGTTCTGGCAGCATGTCCTTAACACAAAAAAAAAAATATTCCCGTTCAAATGGGCCAAAAAATAAAACGCATTGGCTCTATCCGATGTATAAAAATAAAGGTCCTCCCTTTTGATTAGCATATTTAGGGCCAAGATATGAATATGAGGTCGCTTTTGTGGATTATTGCGATGCAGTTCGATTGGGGGGCTCTTAAGGGATATATATATGAATTGTATTTTTATAATAACAAAGACTCTTTGTACAATAATGTTGTGCACATAGCAGATCTTTGCCTGAATGCGGGATTATATGCGAGATATGTTTTGTTTATTTATTATATTGGACATAAGGGACAACGAGGGACTATATTTTTCTTACCAACAGCGATTCATCTTCGAGATTATGCGAACAACCTAGACCTTTTATGCAAAAATGCTAGAATTTTATCTTAATGGTGGAGAAAATAAGGACACTTTGGAGAATATTTTTTTGGTTATATAGGATGGGTACACAATATACATCTACCTACCTACTCGTACCTATGCTATTGAATTTATTGCTCGAGAATAATTTTTCGGTTATTTTTTGTTTATCTAAATTGCGGAAATATGGATTTTTTTTTCTTTTCTATACAAAGGTAGGTAAATAAATTTAAATGAAAGAAAGGGAAGAGAGAGAGAGATTTTGTTGTTAAACATATCTGCATTGTAATATTATTGTTGTGGGTTATAAATGGTTACGTTTTATTTGAAAAATCATTGCGGTGAATTCAAAATTATGTTTTCTTGGTTATAAAGGATAAAGACATATTTTATATTTTTTGTATTTGAATAATGTAATTAAAAATGAAATAAAGTGGATTAAAATAATTCTTGAATGGGTATAGGATGATGAATTAGAAAACTGTACTTTAAAACATAAATTCATATCTCCCGATTCTTCAATAATTCTTAACTATAACATCACGATTTTATAGTGTGGGACTTTTTAAACTTTGGTTATTGATATTTCCGAAAAAATCTATTATCCACACAGAAAATCCCCAAAATCAAAATCCCCAAATTAAAGACAAAATCCTCAAGAGATAATCCCCAAAATTGAAATACGTTATCCCTCAATTAAGTGAGACTTAAGGCCCAAATTAAATATGTCCCTGCGCCTCCACAGGCGCATTTATTTAGTGGGACATAACCCCCAACATATTTATTTGGGGCTTACGTCCCACATGAGTGGGACTTAAGGCCCAGATTTAGTTTGGGTCCAAAAATAAAATTTGGGCTTTGTGTCCCTGGGCCTTATGTCCCTGCCCCAAATCCACAATCCCAAAAAGAAAACCCCTAAAACCAAAGTCTCCTATTAAAGACAAAATCCCCAAGATCAAATCTCTTAAAGACAAAATCTCCAATTGGCACGATTTTTTTGCTTCATTCACTTTTTTGTGCGGAAATATAAGGGTTAGTGGTATTTGCCGAAAAGCCACAATCCTAAAAAGAAAATACCCATATGAAAACCAAGTAAAAACAAAATCCCCAAGACAAAATCTCTTGAAAAAATAATCGCCACGAAAAACCTACGCGTATTCTTAATTTTTTGAGATTACCAATTACAGTAAAACCCGCTTAAGAGAAACTGCAAAATGTCACAGTCTTTTTTTTCACTAAAACGAACCCCGCTTAGGTGATGAAAAAAATTTCACTTAGCGGAGTCCGGATAAGTGAACAAAAATTGCACTTAAAAATCTAAAAAGGGTTCTGACATTACAGAAATTCAAATGTCATTTTCGTGATGAAAATTTGGTGGAGGTGAAAAATAAAAAAGAAGTAAAAGCGTTCAGAAATTTTTTTGTTCTGTTCTATTAAATTTTTTTCACTTATAAGAGAGTTTTTTTCAATGAAAAATGAAAATTTAACTGAAAATATGTTTCAGGTATCCGGGTTTTTCACTTAAGCAAGTTTCGCTTAAGCGGAATGTTATAAAGGTAATTGGTAGACAAATACTCGGGGATGAAAAAAGTGTTTCAGATAAGCGGGTTTTTCTCTTAAGCGGGTTTCTCTTGAGCGGGTTTTATTATATACTATAAAAAATCTGTGTTCCAGGTAAAAAAAATGAAAAAAACATTTTAAGGGAAAATTACTAGGTTCCTGTACCCAAGTTTAAAGAAAATCGACCCAACGTTTTAGGGCTTAGGCTGCAGCGAAACGAACAGATGCATAGAATTGACGTGTTTTATGTGAGGAAATAGATGCCGCCGCGCCGTTCCAAACCAAAACTCCAAATATAATTATGAAGGGTTGCTATCCGTCCGGATGTCCTACTCTTTTTTCACATGGGGGACGTCCGTGATAGTTTTTTGTTAACTGTCTGGGATTGTACTCTTTTTACCCATTGAGTATCTATTTAATTTTATGCCACTTATAATTACATAAATGGTTATTCAAAAATGAACCGACCGAGGTCTCATTAAAATTAAGTGAACGAACAGATCCAATACATGAGAAAAGAAATTATAGAACGAACAGAACTTTTGAGCTGTCATTTCATTTACGTCAAAACAAATTTATCTTATGTATGTCAGTTAGAATTGCGCTCTTTTTCACTTCACTTCTTGAATGTTTAGGTAAATTTTATTTGTTTCTTTCAAGAACATTTGTGGACGCAAAAACATGCACTGTAAAGGCTTTTTATTAAAAAAAGCAAATGAAGTTCCTTTTTGTATACCTCAAAGATGTTTTGTACCTTAAAAATGTGATTTTTAAACTTAATATTAATTTTAATTTAAATGTTAATACAATTTTTTTTTATTTTACAATAAAAATGTGTTTATTCTGTCCTCGTTTTTAACTCTTTTTTCAGTCCTTATTTGTACAAGAAAATCTGGGTTTTTGAAACTCGAGTACTAGTTTCATCTAAACATATCTGGCTACCCTAACTATGTAGGACAACGATACAAAAACACTTTAAATTAAAATTTAACATGTTTCATACATCCGTATACAACCGCGCCGTATTGAATAGTTTTCGATTTAAAAGATACAATTTGTTTTTTTTTTCAATTCTCCAACATGAATCACTGTGAGTTTAAAAGTGATTTCGTTTACATTTAAAGTTTCCCAATTTTAAGCTGCAAGGAATGGTTTTATATAAACATTTTCAAATTAAATGTAATTTTTTGTTTTTAAGTCAAATTAAATGTTTTCATATTATATTCGAAATGTTTGTGTTTCTAAATACATACTAAAAGCCATTTCTCTTTATTTCAAAACTAAAATTACGAACTATCGATTTTAAAGTGCACTTTTTCCCTCAATGTAGGTATATGTGTAAAAAAAAAACGAATCACACTGATTTTCTACATCAAAACTTCAAAATAAATCCATAATAGCCTTTGACTTATAGATCATTACCTCTATAATGGTAATGACTTTAAAAAAGCACGATCATCTTCCATCCACAATTTTATTTTTACATACAAACCTAATTGAAAAAGAAAAAAAAATATATAAGATTGGTTCTCAGACGAAAATAAAGTTTCCCACTCCAAATTTTTCAGAAATTAGTAGAAAAAAAATATGTAATTTTTCATCACAATTTTAAGCAACCAAATTCTCACCAAATACAAATGGATCCCGCCAGGTTTCTTCATTAACCCGTAACCATCCAAAAAGTATACAGGTTACTATATTTGCCTTAGGAAACAAAGACGCACCATGATAAATTTCATACTGACTTAATTACTCGACCTGGGCCATTATATACTAATGATTCCATCTTTTGTGTTGTAACATCCATCAGGAATCTCCAAAACCATTCTCCATACCAAAAGGCCAAACTTCTTATAAACAACAACAGAAATAACAACAACACAAAAGAAAGGTGTCTTTGGTAGCACCAACTAAACAGCCCGCCACTTCACCCATATAGCTTAATAAGGTGAAGTTGAAAAAATGAACTCAAGTACCCACCTGTTTGATTAATTGGCACCATTGGTGGTGGAGCCATTGCAGGGACTTATATACTTTAAGGTGTGCGTAAACACACTTTTTCTCATACCCCTCAAGCCGGCGCGTCCAAAAATATTTCCTTTCTGTTCAAATTTGTATCTTTTTGTTGCTGTATGGCAATTAGTAACCACATCACACAAAAAAAAACTCATTTACATATATATTCATAGGTCCTCGTACATGAATGTAAATTTAAAAATTGTGTGTGCCTTCTAATTGCTAATTGGGCCATTTCACGGACTATTCCCAGAAATGCAGCAATCTGCAGCCCCTGATTGTTATCTGCTGAAATATTAAATAAATTTTTTAAAAGTATTTTTATATTTATTATTAAGTGAAAGGCGGAATAGCTAATGGCTACCGTTTAAAGAGTGTCTTTCTCCCCTGCTGACTTCCTTCCAGTCCTATATATACCTTTATACATATAAATGCATCATCAAAAGTCCTATTAAAATATTATGTAAATTTTTGAGCTAAAATAAAAATAATTATTTATTTATGTAAACGGTAGTTCTATGAATGGGACTCTAATTATGCCATTCATAGTCATGGCTTCCACCAACAAGCAAAACGTGAAAATATTTAAGATTAATTGAGATGTATGTGCTGTTGGTAATGAGCCTGGCAGCTAGTTAAGGCTGCTTTTTAAGAGCCAAGTTGTATATGTATGTATATATGGTAGCTAAGAGATTAAGAGATAATAAAATAATATTTTACTTTTATTTTGTTTGGAAGGTATATTACACATTTAGATGCAAAAATTTATACTTAACTCCATGGGAGAAAGATATAAATGAACGAAGAACATGGTGGGTTGGGTAAAAGCTAGGTATAACCATAATATAAATTGCTATGAAAATTTGAACAAAATACATAATTATGTTGTTTTAAATATTCAATTAGGTTTTGTTTTACTTTCTCGCGTGTAATTGCATTTATTATGCATAAAACTAATGAGGTGTATATGCATACTTATGCAAACAATTAGATAATAATTTGCAGAAAAACATTGTGTAAGCGTCATTACAGATTATTTTTTTTTTTTTTTAACGACCAAACATTTATCTCAAACACAGAGTTATTTTTCTATTTATTTCAATTTAGAAGTTTATCACAGATCCCTTCAACTAAGTGTTATTTGCTATTTTTACTGTCTTATGACCAGGCTGATGTCAAGATCGTTTTGAATTGTCATCTGACGAAGAAATATTCTTGAAAAACTTGGTATCGTCTGCGTACTGTGAGATAGTAAGAATGAAAAGAAGTGGACCTAGGTGGCTGCCTTGCGGGACACCGGAGGTTGCTAGGAAAGGGCGGCAAAGGGCAGATCTGAAACGAACACTATAATACGGGTTTTCAGGGTAAAGCCTAGTACGCTGCTGATGCGAAACGAAAAATCCCATACAAAAATGACACAACGAAATCAGAAACGGAAAATTTCGTTCTGTTTTTCGTTTTTCAGTACGCTGTTCGAAGAGCGAAATTCATAATTGTAGCAGATTATTTGGAGAAGTCTCCGCTCCTTTTTCGCACTGAATTAATTGTACAGACTATTTATTGTGTGCGGAAAAATGACATTTGAGTTTTATTTGTGTTTTTTTTTGTTTATCATTTTCTTACTTCGTGGGTTTCTCTGATTTTTTGCGTTTATGTTTGATTTTGTTTTTGGAATAAATGAAACTCTCCAAGGATATTTTCCGTTGTCTTCGCAAGCGTTTCGTTATCTGTTTGGAGATCACAGGAAATTTTCGTTTCGCATCAGCAGCGTACTAGGCTTAAGAGGAAATCCGTTTTAACAAAGAGGGTTCAAAATCGAGTGTGGACAATTTGAAGAGTATTAGTCTATGCGAGTTTTTGTCAAAGGCCTTACTGAAATCGGTTGAAAGTTAAAACAAACATTGACTTCACACTCTTTCTATAAAGCTGATAGTGTAAACGACAAAAATTCAACAAGATAAGTAATTGTCGAGAAATGGTCTAAGAGAGAAATTACGTAAATAATCGAAATTAAAAGAGTCAGTCATTCTTATTATAGAAAACGGGTAGCTCCCATAAAAAAGTTTTAGTTTTTTTCAATTTTTGAAAGAAAACGGCTTAAACTTCGCACCACAGTGATTTTTAGAAAACTGCATTTCAGCAATGTTTAGCGACAAATTCACATAACGGTATTAGGGTTTTGACTTTTTTTTTTTAATTGCTTTATTTTTGGATTATTCTTGTATAATCTTGACTATAATGGCAGGACCGATTCAGAAGCAGAAGCTGCATGGATGTAGAGGAGGAGGAAACTATTCCTCACCTTCTGGCTTCTATGTACTTGTCCTGCTCTATCACAGAGACGTATGTAGATTGTAGACTCTACTTGGGAGAGTTCTACTACGACGATCCGAGTGACTTGGCAAATATTGCTATGAGCAATCTTACACCCTTCATGAGAAGCTCAAAATGTATTAACGAGAAGGAAAACTTTCCTAGATCCATGTGGTATCACAATGGGCCATCAATTGGTCTAATTGTGTCGGTCTCATCGCCGCCAGCCACTTCTACCTAACCTAAATAATCTATAAACAAAAATAACGGTACCACCCATACAAGTACATATTTAAAAACCGGTAAGGAAAATCTCATTTTTTCTCAAAAACGACTCCTACGATTTAAAAAAAAAATTTCTTATGTTATAGTATATATTATCTTTTAACGGTCTTACTCTTACTTTACTCTTTCTTACATTAAACACTAAATGCTCAGCGTAGTTTTTTATTCCTTTTAATTCGTTTTTATTCAAATATTCATTTATTTATTTCTTAATTTTCCTTTATTTTTTATTTTTTTAATAATTTCGTATGTATTTTTAGGTCAAAAATGTTAAGTATTTTTAAGAACACATATTGGGCTTTCATAATAATAAAAAAAAATTATACTTAATAACGTGTTTCTGTGAAAAAAATAATACCGAAGTCAAAAAAACAACCTAAAAATGCTTAAAAAATGTGCTTGAAAATAATTTGCGGGAAAACCGTTATCCACACAGAAAAAAGTTGTATGGTAGATACAAATTTTTAACTGTTCTTGTTTCTTTGTATGCACTTCAACTTTCAAGCCCTACCGCTCTACCAAAATACATCATTCTACTGCAATCGGAAGTGCTCTATATAATTGACCGCAATTTTGAGAAAGTAGGCGGATGCAGGATACCACGCCCCTTGAATGGAAAACTTAAAATTTGTATCTTTGTATATGCACTTCAAGCTCTCTATACTACTCTACCAAATTTCATCATTCCACAGCAACCGGAAGTGCTCTATATAATCTAGGAAAATTAGACATAAATTTGGCCTAAGTTCGGAAAAATTATATACCTACAGGGAAACCTCAAATTTTCGATTTTGTTCCTTTGTATGCACCACCAGGCCTACCGCTGTGCGAAAAAACAAGTTTCTTCGGTGTCGGGATGAGCACATTTTGATGATCTGTCAGTGAGTGAGTCAGTGAGTCAGTTACGGTTTTCGCGATTTTTAACGACTTATATCTCGGGAACCATTAACGAAAATCACCTGAGTTTGTTCCTGTAAAAAGGGTGTAGTGCCAGAACTTGGCTGGGCACTACCGTGCCCTTTCATAGCCGTCGTTTATTGTTTGTACAAGTGGCTCTTAGCTTGTTCGAATAAGTTCTTATTTATCTATACTTATTACGATATACCTACGACTAATTCCACAAAAAATCGAAAAAGAAGCTTCTTTTCAGAGTTTGTCTGTTTCTTTGGTTTACCTCTTCACTTCTTGGTCAGTGAAAAAAAAAATTGTCTACAAAAAGTATACCAAACTATATAAATCTATATCAACGGTCTTAACAATTCACAAGCATAAAGTTATGAAACCCCCAAAAAAAAAAATTATATGAATGGCTTGTCTAGACGTATATAAGAACTTTTATGCCTCTTTTATTAAATAAAATGTCTTGCCCATCAACCACTGACCATTACATAATTTTGTCTAACTGATGTGGGCTCATATAAAGGCAAGCCACATTCAGCCCTATTTAAAGTAGTTTCATATTAATCTTTAAATATGTCAAAAAAAAAGAGAAAATGTATAGCAACTTTGTATATCTCTGATGTTGCTGCACTGTTGCCGAACCATTATCGTTATATTAATCATGACAGCTGCCTAAAAGCCTTAATTTCAACAAAAAAAATTTAATTAAATTCGAAAGGCTTTCCCAAGAAATTTCTTGTTGGTAACCCCAAATAGTATTTAAATATAGTTTCATTGGAAAATACTACAATGAAACTGCACTTTCCCGCACTCTCAAATGTTGTAATCATATCTTAATGAGCTGATAGCCAGTGAGCACCGACAAAGCAAAAGTAAAACCAAAAGCAATAACGACGCTACTGGTACCACAAAATTATATTCTCGATCCCAAAGTAATAAAACAAAAAGAACCACCCTGTTTGTGAGGTAAGTATAAGTTCGTTCAGGCACAGTGGAGCGTAAAGTTGTTGTTTTTAAGTCAAATAAAAAACAAGAAATGAGTTATTATTCAATCGGAGACTTAAAGTGATGCGTGGATCAAAATGTGAGAGAGACTTGACCTCTTTTGAAAACTTCTCCTATAGTCAATTTGCCAGAAAGATTTATTTTTCACTTACCGGAAGTGTTGGCAATGGGAACAAATTGAATTGTCTTATAAAAGTGAACTGAAGAACTTCGAAGAGATGATGTCTGATGTTCCACCGACTGTGAACTTCAATTAAGATAACAAAGACAAATTTTTATGTCCCCCGTCTTTGATCGGACTCCCGCCCTTCGTCGTCGCTCGTATAGTGTTTTTATTATATATGTAGTTACATATATCGTTTTCCGTCGAAATTGGGTTGATCTCTGGAGCCATGCAGGAAAGATATTAAATTACCCTTGTACATCATGTCCACAGAGCCGTCCGTCCCGGTCGGTATCCGCGCCATCAAATTGGAAGCGGAATAGTTCCCGATAGTAAAAGGATCGACTGACTCCTTTCATGTCCACCGATGAGCTCGGTGATGGTGGTGTCTCAGTCTCCTAATGATAATTCAATAGCAAACACACCTGCGCCGCAGGGCAATGGATGTTAGCATACCTTTGAATTCGTTCTATATATACATACATAGGTATACAGCCTCATCTCAAGTGCACGGGTGGAAACAAATTAATTAATTACCTGTATGATTTTAATAGGGTCAGTGCCTAGGTGCTTAGAGAGCTCTCTTTCAAGGTTTCAAGTCGCACAGCGAGTCTTTGCTTTATTCCTGATCTTCTTTTGGCTCGGACCATGTGGTGTTTCATGTGTACCTATACCATACATAAATAATTTAAGGCTTTTCCTTTTCCGACGGTGACGCCGGCCGGCAAGTTCGTAGTACAAAATATAAATAGGGAGAACTCTTGCTGCGAAAAGCCATTAGACTCTGCACATAGAGCTGTTGCACTAAATCAGAGTCAAAATTCTAATTTGGGAGCATTTATTTAGCCCCCATAATAGGGATCTATGCGATGGCCAATTTTTCTTGTTTTTCATTTCTGTTGGATATAAAAGTGAAGAAGGAATGAATTGGATAATAATGGAATAAGGTTTTGTTGATTAAGATGCCATCACGACCAATTTAGAAAGGAAATGGTCTATATTTTTGTTTTTGGGAAAACAAAAGGATAAAAGGGTTTTGTAATTTTGTTTTCTCTCATAAAAGGCGGCGGTTAGTTTAATGAGGACAAATAAGTATATTGAAAGAAGATCGTAACATGAGTCCATAAATTTTCTATAAGGGGATTATAATTAATTCTTGAAATCGATAGGATATATTACATACATTATATGTATATATACATACATAAGTCCTTTCACTGTATAGACTACAATTAACTTATAACATCAGGAGCAAATAATAACTAAATTTCTATATAGATTATAGGGACTTAAATTCTGAAACACATTTTTAAAAAATTAAATTTTAGTCCATAGACGCAAATTCTTTAAAAAAATTTAGTCTTTGAAATTTTTTTCTTAAATCGTTGCGGTATTTCAAAAAACTGTATTTTTTATATACGTAGATAGATATATGTACAGTGAAAGCTCTTCTTACGGACAGCTCTTATGAGCGGACAATTTCGGGAACAAACTTCTTTTTCAAATCTCTCATACAAATTACTTTCCTATATAAACGGATTACGGACACTCTCATAAACGAACGCGGACACGTTTTCTTGTTCATTTTAGATAGAAAACCTCATATATTTTTGATGTGTAAACATCTATACTGGCGGTAGGGTGAAAAGAAAACGTAACGTAACGTTGTAATCGTGATCGTGATCGTGGTCGTGATCGTGATTCTGAGCTTTACGAAAATTGAGTGCGTTCAACAATATGTACGTTCAGTAACTAAACGTTGAGTATTTATATACGAAATCGAAAGGTCGAGTTCAGTTCGGGTTGAAATTTGGTTGGCTGCTTAGAGGATATATTAAGCCCCTATTACATGATGATTCTTTGCGTCTGACTCTATTCAAACATAATGAGTGCGAAAGCGAAAAAAGATAAGATGGAAGACCAGTTGCCCTGTGAGTCGTGGGCAAAGTTTTACGAGACTCTTTTTAACGCTTCTTTAGCATTAGGCTACGCGCAAACCAACGCGATGGCGGTGGCGATCACGATAAAAATGTGGACGCCTCATATAAAAATCAAAGCACACTTCAATCGTGAAGATGTATGCCTTTCCTTTGATTTATGTGTATGGCATCCACAATTTTACCGTGATCGCCACCGCTTTCGCGTTTGTTTGCAGCTACCTTTATCCGTATTTTGTATTCTTTGCATCACTTTTTTTCAATTACATGACTGCTTTGAGACCAGGGGCCTATTTCACAGAACATACATCACAAACATTGTATGAATGTATGTACCTTAAAGTAGACGCCAAAGATGGCTCAGTGTAAATTTTGAATTTTTTGAAAAACTTTGCGTCAACTTAGAAAACGCATAATTTAAAAAAAAATTAAAATTTACGCCCACTCATCTCGTAGTCGTGATTCTTATCTTGTAGCCGTGGTCGTTATTTTGATTCTGAGCCAGAGATTAGTCTGCTATTACACGATGCATCTAGACGCATGCGACTTTTCGAACTACGTAAGTGCAAAAGAGAAAAAAAATCGAAAAGATGGTACGGACAAAAAGTGACCGGTGTCGCGTGAGTAAAATTTTCGACTATTTGACGTTTCTCTTTTCTCGTGTCCGTTTTTTACTATTCTGCTTCATATGGTTTTGTTGTTCAAAGAGTAAATTTCGATGCAACACACTGTTATTGATAGCCTTATAGGCTTTCCAGAAATGAGAATTCATCTTTAAAAACAACATAAATAAAATAAATTATTGCTTTTCTTGACTGATATTCATTTAAAGGCACACAAACCTTTCTTTCTGCAATATATCTAATAATGAAAACAAAAATAAAAACAGAAACAGTTTTTTTATTGCTTGAGCACAGCCCAACACGAAAATGAAAAATAAAGAGAACTGTCAAATTAGATTCCTGACTTTGGTTTCAACGTGTAATAGCGCTTGAAACAGCGGACGAAATAACAAAGAAGAATTCGAAGAAGGCGCATGCAACTAGATTCATCGTGTAATAGCAGACTTATGAATTATCCATAATCTCTGTTCTGAGCTTCACGAAAATTGAGTGCGTTCAACGCTATGTACGCTCAGTAACTAAACGCTGAGTGTTTATTTACGAAATCAAAAAGTCGAGTTCAGTTTGGGTTGAAATGTGGTTGGTTGCTTAGACCATATAGTACATGGACTGCGCTTTCATTTTCCATGCATCATTACCGATTTTCAAATTTGCTTATGACAAGTTAAGATCTATATAAAAATACCAAAAAAAAAATGTTTGCTATCATCCACACCCTAAATTTGATGTAGGCTCTCGGTCTATGAGGCATTCGGACGAATGTTGATGTTTACACATCTTAACCGTGAGTCCCGGCACTCACACTTTTTTTTTTATTTAGAGATTATTTTGTATCAACAAATGAAACAGAAAGTCCGTTCTCAGTATTGTTTCTGTTTTATTTTGATTACGTACGCAGATCCAGAGAACATCTCCGATAACCGGACGCAAAGCTCTAATAACCGGACGGAGCGATCCTTTGCTGAAAGATTATTAGGGAATTTCCCGCGAGTAACTAAGTTGTGGGGCCATGAGTGTCCACTTATTAGAGCTTACACTGTACCTATGTATATATAAAATTTGCGAAGAATTTGATAATTGCTTTTTATTAAATTTTATTCGTCTAAAGACTCTGGAAGTCCTAAAAGAGCGTCTGTGAGATTGGCATATGAGACTAACGGGACTACAACAGGAATTTGCAGTTTTGTTTGCATTGTTTTACTATTCCGTAAAAAAAAACTGCAAATTTGGATCCCTATATTTCAAAATGATAGCTTGTCTGGTTGTTGCAAAAACAGTAAATACTGCTAACTTCACAGTGTAGTTATCAGTCGGCATTGTATGGACCATGGAGGGCACCATTTGACGTTATTTAAAAAAAACATCATGTCAACTAATCCCAATGTTTTGCAATAAGAACAAAATACCAAAAAATGTTTTCATTCTCATTCCAATCCAACACGATGCTCCATCTTGTACTAGGTGTAAGCACTCCACATCAGAAAAGTTTAGTTTTTTTCATTACGATGCACTTTTTCGTATGTGTGGTGTGAAGAGTAATTCCGTAGGTTCTGTTGTTGGGTGTTCGTGATGTTCCAAGCTTGCCATTGCGTGCAGTTCTGTCAGTTGATTTCCGGTCACAGTACACAAATCTAAGGTAAAATATTGCACAGGTTGTCACGAGAACTCAGTACGCATCATTAGAAACAACAACAAAATATTGAAATTAGACAAGTAAAGGGGCGCTGGATCCATTTCACCACTATAATACCTCGATTTTGCCAGGTGCGCAGTATTGAACAAAAATGAAAACGCTAATGATATTACCTTAAATGTGTGTACTGTGGATTTCCTTCATATGCAGACTTGTCTAAGACTTCATATTATAAAATTTTGAACACAGCCCAACTTTTTTAATCTTTTTCTTATAAAATAAAAGCTCTATAAGATATAAAGTTTAAATATTATTTGACTAATTTATGGTTGAATTGATTGGAATAATAAATATTCCAATTGAAAATACAATTTTACATCTCAAAAATTTATCTGCACCATTTCAGCACAATGGGTCTGAATGTATAATGGACATTTCTAATCTTAAGTTTTTTTGTTTAACCAAAACTCACATTCATATCTACAAAAGTTATGTATGCATATATGACATTTTGTTATCATTTTATTGCACTTTGACAACTTTCATCTGCAGATTCTATACACATAAATCCTATTAAGAATGTCATCAGTCACTCTAAAACCACTTGTAATAAATTTGTCTTCTTCTACAAAATTTACCTGAAGCTAAAAAGACCTCGCTCCTCCCTCCTAAAGAAGTCTATTATCTACAAACTATACCTTTTCTTCAACTTCAACTATAAAACCAATAAAGCTTGGATAATGACATTTCAGTATAGGCACAAGCATGCAAAACACAATCAACACACACACACACATACTACTTGCAAAAGTTCCAAATTTTCGGATTTTGGGAAATCTCAGCATGTCCATTCGTTACGGATATATTATTAAACCACAAATCCCAAAACGAATTGCAGTGATTTTCCAATTTGCAGCCTGCAATTTCAACTTATCAATCCGACACTCGCACACACAATATACCCTCATAATTCAAGTGATTCAATATTCAAGTGTGGATTATATGCGACCTAATAATATTCTTCATCTCCTTCCTTTCCTCTTCGAACTCTCTGATACCGAACTGATGGGCTAGTCCTGTTCTGTATAATATTAAGTTCAAAACCCTTAATCGATATTTATATATTCGTACATAATTCCGACCGTTTTACCCCCTTTTTCTGTCTATATATATAAAGGATATCAAAATCTCATACATCCCCTCGCAAAAATTCCAAATGGAAAAGTCATATAAATGATTTTATCGAATACACACATCGACAATGACAAATGCAAACAGCCATGAGGGTTCAATTGTAACGACCAATTTCCACGAAGAAGTCCTTGATGCTTATAAAAGAGGAGGATACGTCGTCGTCCTGTTTCTTCATCATATCGAATGCGAATTCATAATTCCAGTTAAACGAAAGAAACAACTTTTTGAAAAGCCATCAGCACTATCAGCAGAGGGAAAAAATCAAATCCGTTCCTATATATGCTGCTCCTGTCGTATATAGTAACATCCAACCAAGTCCCAAATGACTATTAAGTGGCCCAGTTTCTTGCAAAACCCTAAACATTTACCCCACGACGACGACGACGCTCAATGTGTGTGGAAACCTAATCATTTCGAGCACGTGTCAATAACAGTATATGAATATGGGGCGGGCTATAGCTGATGCACGAACGAAGAAAGGTGGTAAGACTCGAAGGAATTTCACATATTCGATTGAGAAATTCGCTGCATTTATGACTATCACGTAGCAATGTTGTTAGTTTCATCCAACATAGCTAGTTTCTCAAAACATATATAGTGGGAGATTCGAAAACTGACATTCACTTGACGCCTACATCATGTCCAGCAAAATTCCCAAATTGGATTTTGGGTGTGAAAAATGATGTTCCTCCTGCAAAAAAAAAAGGGAAACAACAATGAACAACGATGTACACAATGCAACAAATCACCCTTAGCCTTAGCACAGAGCACAGAGAACCATAAAGCAACCAAACCAACAACGATGCCATCAATCCCAAGGAACCCCGACAGAAAATCAGTCAGGAAATTTTTGCAAAACTCAACATTTTTCCATGAATACGCGTATTTTATCGTTCTAATCAACCACCTCCGTCCCAGTCCCATGTTCTGTATACCTATAAATGTATATCAGAAAAAGGATAAGGATGTGAGATCCGATTTATCTCTTTGGGGGATGACCGATGTCCGTTGTTGTTGTTGCCATCTGTACTGTTCGGGTAGGTAGGTTGGGTACATCGGAGAAGGGTCGATGGTAATAGGATTTTTTGCTTTTTGTTGCAGCATTTGAAATGTATTTGGATCAGGGCTAAACTTGAAAGGTAATAGGTTATGTGCAAATTATAAGGCGATAATTTTTTGAAAAATTTTAAAGAAAAGATTCAGTATATGTACACCTTCTAAAGTGTAGCTTCACCTTTATTACATAGAATCTATAAAAATTAGCGTTTTCAGGTACCGTTATTTTTAGTCTAAAAAATGAAGAAAAAAAAAAAAACTTGGAGCTAAAAACGCTAGGTACCAAGATGAAAAAAAATCGACAGACAGATAGACTGAAAGAATTGTCAGACACACGTTTCTCGTCTTCCATCCTATCATCTCAACGTCAAGTTTCATCAAAATTCAGAATTAAAATTTTTTACAAAAACCATAATTTGCCATATTATATCTATTTAGTCTGGAAAAAAAATAAAAAGTGAGTTCGTCATATAATAACTCTTTCTCCGGATGTCATCCAGAAAAATTAAATTTTGACTGCGACAGAATTTCGACAAAGCTTAGTTTTGGTGGAGAGCTAATTGTTTTGACATCTCAGCCTCCAAGTGCTGTTTAAGCTTTATCGGATTTTTTCAAAATAAAAGTTTAATTAAAGAATTTTAGATCAACTCGAGATTGTGTTAAAAAGTGTCAGAAAAACACGACATTTAACAAAAGAGATTGAGAGAAGTGTGATTCAGAAAATTGTCATAAGAAACTTTTAACCTGTAATTTTTATAAAGTATATTTTGATAGTGCAAATTTTAATGGTATCTTAAGCGTTTTCATTTCTGTTCAGTTTGGCGCATCTGTCAATATCGAAAAAGAAAAGTCGAATTCAGTACCCTTTCACTTCAACCCATCAAAAACAAAGTAATTTATCTAAAAACTTGACGATTTTTTTGTCAAACTGTCATAAAGATGCTTCTTAAATGGGAGCCTATCCCGCTTTTTAAAATCACGTTTTTCGAAAATCCCGAAAAGAAATGTTTTAAGATCCCGTCTACTAAAATACCGTTTTTTTTAAAACCCGTCTTCTAAAATCCCGCTTATTCATAATCCCAATGTATTAAAATCCCGCCAAATACCGCCAAATCCCGTTTTTCGCAAATAAAACCAAATAAAAACTACCAATTGGTAAAAAGAAACTTTGTATACACCCAAATCGCAACTACCCCAAATTCTATAGTGTGCCCAAGCAGGGGCCTCATTGTTTATTAAAATCGTTGGGACTTATTTCGTAATGAACTAACTCCCAAATTTATGAATTAAGTCGCAACGAAATTTTGGTGGGAGTTAAAACAAGTAGTTTTAATTGCAAAAGCGAGATAATAAGAAACGGGATTATGAAGAACGGGATTATAACAGACGGGATTATAGAAAGCGGGGTCTTGAAAAAGTGGGATTATAAAAAGCGGGATTTTAAAACCGAGATTTAAAAAAACGGGATTATAAAAGACGGGATATCGAACCCAAACCAAAAAATAAATACGCAGACAAAAAACTTAATAAAACAAACAAAAAAAAACATTCTAACACATATAAAACATTCTAACACAATAAATTGGGTGGCGTGGCAGCTCGTATAGAACCAGGGCCTAGTGAATTACTGCTCTCAACCATTCCTGTGGGCCATGGGCGATTGCTCTCAGTTGGCTAGTTAGGCGGCGCCAAACGAAGAATTTAGAGGAATAAACTCTATGAAATACATTAACTAAGCAACAAATGACGAATATAATTATTATATACCAACAATCTATGGCATAGATAACAAAAATTACCAAATGTGTATTTATTCTTAATTTCTACTGTACGCTTCGGTACTCGTAGCCAACCCAAAACTAAATACCAGGAATCGCCACTGCTGTGGGCGTGTTATTGGCAAGAATGGAGAGCAAGCAGTCCTAGTTTTTGAATAATCAGATTTTCTACTTAATATTGCGGGTGAACCTCAAGGGTCCATTCTTGGTCCCCTTTTATTTTCTATTTGCATCTCTTGGTCTTATTGAGCACCTATTCTTCTAAATCATTAATGCATCAGTATAAAAATTTAAGAGGATTAAATATTGATCTTTTACAAATTGTTTTATTTTAAAAGCAAAAAAGTTAAAATCCTCGGACCATACCTATTAAGCTATAGACCAGAGCATTGCAAACAGCTGAATTAAAAAAATTAAATAAATATAATAATTTCTCTTTCACTCAAACATGCAAACCGACAAATTTTGGGGGCGGCATGCATGTTACTCCTCCTTATTATCTATTGCATCACGTCTCACGTTTTAATATTAATTGCTTAAATTTTAGTATAAATTCGGCTGCATCAAAATTAGCTTTAAGCAATATTTTCCATCAGAAATCCAGCCCTGTTTTATTATATGTGACGTACGCGTGTGTGTGTGTGGGATTGAAAATCGATCACTAAAGGAAGAACACAGTGGAAATGTCATTAATCGTGCGAACGGGTCATTGCTGACAAACAAAAGGACATTCCGGTGTAATAAAGTACAAAAACGACCGATGACGACGACGCGAGTTGGCGGACGGCTGCACCAGCTCCTAGAAAAAGAACGAATCAACCAAGCAAAACGTCAATGTGTCTCCTGCCTCTCATTGTCCCTCTGCTGCGCCGACCATTTGAATTCACTGAAAAATCCAACCAACTGAAGTCCCTGGTTATAGGTGGAGGCAGGCAGTCTAGAAGGACAGCGCTATGATCTGTGTTAATTGTCACCCTTCTAACAGGGGGTGCATTGGTAGGTTTTTTTTTTTTTCTCTCTAAATATTGCTTTGCCAGGACACTGCATTGTTTTTTTTTTGTGTGCAATAGACAGAGGATATACACTGCATATTGAGGGATAGAGAGGGTGTTTTTTGGTGGAGAGGGCAGATGGTAAGGTAATTTTATCACAATCCCATGGGTCATTGATGATGATGCTGCGTTGCTCGCTCGTCCTTCTTCTACTCGTAGTTATTCTGCCTCCACAACATAAACTTTGCGATTCACATCAGGACCTCACTACATAAAAGGTACTTTGGTATTTTTCAAATTTTTCTATTTGTTTTGTTTTGTGCGATGATGATGCACGGGAACTAACAGTGCAAAACCCTCTAAGGGTTTGTTGCAGTTGATGGTGTGTATAGCTATCTGGGAGTGCGTCTCTGCCACTCGATGATGCACAACACATTTGGTGCTCCGACGAGGACGACACGCTGGTTTTCTATATATATACTGGCTGCTCCTGCTAGTACTGGTGCTGGTATATAGTGATGATGGTGGTGGGTTCTTCCTGATGGTCTCTATCTACAGGCAGGATGATTTATGGTGTCCTTTGATGGCTATAAACTCGATTAAAGTCAGTTTTCTGCTCGATCATATTATCTGGAGGATTTATTGTCATTTCTAGACCCCTCCTGGGACAGAGATATACTCGTATATACTTGGCGCGATTCAAACAAGAGATTTCAGCATATATATATACATACATACATGTGAATGGGAATGAGATGAATGAATGAGCTCGGCTATATTATGATGCTGCTGCTTCGGGGGGCGAATTCTAGTCGCTCCGCTCGTTTCGTTATTAATGAAGTGCAAAGCATTCTATTGTATCTTATGATTGAGTGAGCAAATGAAGTAGAGAAAATATTATGTGCACATTGATGAACAACATGATGGCAATATGGCAACATTTGTAGAAATTATGAGTGCCATTTAAGTCAGAAATATATATAAGAGGCTGTCAGAAAGTTGGTATAGTATGCGTAGATATATTTAGATTAATCGTTGCGGACGAATAAACATAGATATCTTTATTTCGTATGGGTAAGATTTCGCGGTTATGGTTTATTTGGTAGTTTCTGTGCTAAAATAAACTTTTTTTTGCATAATTTAATGAGTGGATAAAGGCCGCTGGGGAGTATAATATTATGTGCACCAGTGATAGTGTGCATTGAATAAGACAAAATTGATCAAACATTATTGTTTTTTTTCCTACAATATTTGCAAAATAATTTTATAAATATGTATTTATGAGTACAGAATTCGAAGTTTTGTTAAGAATACTCGTATACATATATGTATAACCACGTAATTATAAGGCTAAACAAAGTTTGTTGAGGGCTTCACCTTGTAACAGCATCTGCTGGGGATGACAAGCTTTCATTGTTCCATTAGGTATCGCAAGTGTTTTTGATTAAGCGCTTCCTATTTTAAAATTTAAATAAAACAAAGTATGTGTGAAATATCATCGACATTTTTTTTTCGTCGATGCCATTATAAATGCGGAATATAACATCTTGCAAATGTCCGCCGCAGCTTCTTTGGATGGCGTGCATCCGAAATGTCCAACTTTACTCTGGCACATAAATATAAGGGTAAATTTGACCGATGGCATGGATTATGTTGGCTTTGTGGCTTATTCGCATAGATCTGCGACTTCAGAAAACCCCACAAGAAAAAGTCTAACCGGTTCAAATTACAAGATTTCGATGGCTAGTTCACATTACCTCCACGTGAGATGACTATTTCTTCGAGTCGCTCGTGCAGAATTTCCAATGTGGGGTGAGCTGAGTGGCACGTATAGCGCTGTCCTCTTGAAACCACATGTCACTGGTGTATCCATATCATTCAATTCAGGCCAAAGGAAGTTGGTAATCATCGACCTATATAGCGGTCGATGTTGACCGGTGATAGCGTGGCCAACCTTCTTCTCAAAGAAACATGGAATGATGACGCCGCCAGTCCAAAATCCACACCAAACAGTGACTTTTTCGGGATGCATTGGACCCTCTTGGATTTTATATGGATTGGTAGCGTTCCAAATTCAACAATTCTGTTTGTTGACGTACCCAATGCATTCGTCCTGCTAGAGGTTATTCGGCGAACACACGTCGGTCGTTGTCTATTTTCGTTTATACCCTTAGCTCCTGGGTCAGACTGAATAAATGACGCCCAATTTGCAAGACGTAGCTTCAACAATATGGCCGCTGTCAACTGTCAAATTTCGGAAGTCCCTGTTGAAAGACCCTTTAGAACTACATAATCTTAAAGATGAAATATTTAATCCAATCGTTTTACTCTTAAATTTCCCTCTTATAACGACCGGTGAATAAGGGTCTTGTTTTGAAAATACAAATGTTTTTCCTTTCCAAACTTCATGTCTGCAATTCACCAGAGAACTAATGCAGGTGTGCCGCAGATCCCCATCGGTCCCAGGAATGCCCATATAAGTTTACCCTTAGATCCCAATTTTGGACGTTATAGGTACCTACTGTCGTCGGGTTTGCTATGAAAAGTCGCAAATAAAAATCTCGCCTTAGAAAATTCGCATTACGAAATCTCGCAATTTCAAAATCGTGCTTTTATAATTTCGCAATTACATTTTTTTTCAATAAATTTTTATTACCGTTACTTATACCTACTCTGAAGTATTTGGCTCAGAATTTTAAAGTCTTGAGTTAAGGAGGTCGGGACAGTTTTATAAAAAAAAAAAAAACAAACGCATGACCGGATCGAACTTACGGTGCCGTGTCATAAGGCCATGTGTCATAAGGCCATATTGAGAAATGTGTCATAAGGGCATACTGAAACATATGGCCTATTGACACTTTACCAAGGTGTCATAGTGCCATATTTTTTTGCGACTTAAGGCCATATCTAAATATGGCCTCATATAATACTTGCGTTAAGTGAAAAAATATGATTTGTTTTTTAATCCAGAATCTTTAAATGCAAAAGAAACTGCATACACCCAACCTCGCACCTACCCCAAATCCTATACTGTGCCCAAGCAGGGGGGTTGCAGGGGGCAGCATGCCCCCCCATACATACCTCACTGTTTATACGCCGTAACTGAATTACAATTAAAGTGTTGGACAAAAACATTTGGCCAGGTTTATTTATCAAACAAGGAAAGACGGTTGAAAGTGACATAAGGCCATATGGCCCTATGTCTTTTTATTAATGAGTCAAAAGGCCATAAGTTGGAATATGGCCTTATGTCACTTTGTAAAAGCGTCATAAGGCCATATTTCTTAATATGGCCTTATGACGCATGGCCTTATGACACGGCACCCGAACTTACCCACTAAATACTCGAGTGGAGATTTAACTAGCTGCCATCAGTACTTTAATATGAAACATTGAGGTCATATTGCAATTGCATCATTCTATGAGAAATTTTTATTTTGTAAGTTTCAATATTTATCTTTGGTATTTTTCGCAAAACCATAATTTCATATAGTAAAAATCGCAATTTCTATCTCGTATTTCATTCGCATTATATTGCTTTGTTATTATTTCGCATTTTACTGCTTCGCATTATAATTTTTCGTTAATTATTATATCGCGCAAAGATATATTTAGAAAACAGTGAGATAGCTAAGCAATAAGTTGTTATCTTATAATATAAGCGATATAACAAGTCGCTAAAGAACTTTTGCGAAATGAAAATTTGCGCCATAAATATTTCTAGACGATTAAAATTAATTTTGATATAGTTTCGAAGTAAGATGAGGAAAAGAATTTCCGTCCAAATCAATCATATAATGATGTAAATGTTGAAAAAGCATCGATAAACCAGGTACTAGCTTTGAAGTATTTAACACTGCCTTTATTATTACACCTAGATATATTATTCATCACAAATTGTAAAAGTCTATAAAAACGATCTACAATATTCTCCATACAAGTGTTGTAAATATTCTTCAAATTAGCTTACCCATTGGAAATATCTATATAAATCGAATAATAAATTACCCCCATATAATTATTATATCACAGACCAATGAACCTTCAACACAACAAGATATAATTCATAATTATTATATAGCTTGTGATTCCTGGAATAAATGAACCTTTAACTATATACATATATAATAACTAATGCAGCTCTTAAAAGCCTTTTAGCGAAATCTAATAACACACATGCATATATGCGTAGCTATAAGTCGATACCTACGACATGCAGAGGAACAGTGACACTCTCTTCTTGAAATTTATAGCATTTTCCCCGGGGGCACAAAAAAATACATCAATGGCAGAACGCAGCGAGAACCTCCCCCGAAATTCTATAAATGCAATTGGAGCTCACTCGAGTAGCTATTCATTTACAGATATATGTAGATTCATATAAATGTCATTAAATAGTAGAAACAGGATATCTATGTATGCATGTGACATCACATAGATGCTCCCATTCTATTATATATATAGATATCTATACAGAAATGAAGCCACAACTGCATATAACAACAACTGTCAGCCTATCTGCAAATTATTACATAAATTATCTTCGGAATTGATTAATTTCGATAATTAAGAATGCGTGCACACTGTCTATACACGCACACACATCAATGCATATTCATAAGTCAATTAAAAGCGCCCCAAGGCCCCTCAAACGACTGACTATATGGGATGCGATGACGACGACCGACGACCAACAACCATACGACCAAAGGCCGAAGACCGACCAACCGACGACGACGCATACGATGAGGAAAAGCCACCTAATCGAAAGTCCGCACAATGACCACAGGCAACGGGTCGGGCATCCTTCAATCCTAGGCCACATTTTGTTTCCCAAACCCCAACTAATTGTCTGTATGTCCTGAGATATACCTCAATTACCAACTCCGATTCCAACAAAACCCTAATCCTAGAACAAGGATGCTCTCTCTGCTCTGCAATCGGAATTGAAATGCGTTTTCTCTTCACGCGCTTGTCCTCCCGGGGGGTGTAAGTGATATCTACACATGTACATAATATATAGTTGATGCATATAAATATACAACTATTTTCCATATAATAAATTCATACCATGAGCATTAATGCTCTCAATAATAAATTATAATTGTGGGGGTCTCGGTTTAAACAGCACACTCAGATATAATATACAATACATATATACATATGGTTACCACTTTGGGAAATTTCATACTGAGTCACATTAATATTGGATTATCTTTGGTATAGGTAATAGTTGATCGTTTTATAATTTTTGTATGTAGATTGTTAACCAAAATTAATTTTTTTTTTTATTTTCTTGTTTTTAAATTAATAATAAATTTGTATCACTACAGTTTGTGGAGAGAGACCCAAGGCGTAGTGACTTACAAACCTCGGCCGTGCTTGTGTCGATAGGAATGGAAGGGACCTACAATTGGCAAATATAATGAAGACTATAAAGCCAAGTTATAACAACACACAATATTATTATTATAAATTTGTATTTTTCAAGAATTTAGAAGGCGGTGACGTTTCTTATTTTGAGTTCTTTTAGCTGTTTAAAAATCTGGTTATATTTTTGTTTTTCGTGTTCTTTATTTTTATTTTTACACACAATATGTATTTATTTTTATTATTAATTAATTAATTGTACGTATAGGTCTGTTCAAATGTAAAAAAGAAAATCTCAAAAATTCTCAGCCTTTATTTTATTTTATTGTATTTCATTTCATTTCATTTCATTTCATTTCATTTCATTTCATTTCATTTTATTTTATTTTATTTTATTTTATTTTATTTTATTTTATTTTATTTTATTATATTTTACTTCATTTTGTTTTAATTAGTTTTGGTTTATTTCAGTTTATGATAAAATCAAATATGTTAATATTAAATATATGACGTAGGTATCAGAAATTTTTCAAAAAAAAATATTTTGATAGTATTTTTTTTTATTTATTTATAAAATAAATAATAATAACGGTTCCTTTCAATGAAAAATCAAATTTTCTACAAAATATTTCTTTATTTAAATTTTCAAACTCGGCTTAAATTTTCGAATTACCCGAAAAATATGTGACCAATGTGACCATTATCTCAGAAAAACAGAGATTTTATTAGAATTTTGTTGTTTAAGCATCCTTTGGTCACACAGAAACATAAAAAAAAATAATAAAAACTCACATTTGTGTTTGTTCTTTAACTCTCTCAATATTTTCAGGAATTTATAACGAGATATTTTTGAATTAATATAATTTTTAATGCGATTTTGTTAAAATTCATAGTTTTGCAGAAGGAATGTCACTTAAAAACGTTTTAAATTTAACTTGAACATATTTTTGTAATTTTGATAAATTCTGTTTGTGTGTATTCAAAGAATTTAGTAAGAGTTGGTAACACATTGAATTCTATTCAAGTCACGTTTTGGCGCGAAAATTTATTAATATTATTATTTATTTGCGTTCGCCTGTCTTTTTTGGTTTTATAAAATGTACATTTTTTTTTTTTGTATCCCTCGGATTGTTTTGTCTTTGCAAAGTTTTTATTTTTTGCAGAGCGCCATCCATGCCACCACATCCATTGGCATTATATTATTGTTGTGCCAGTGTTCAGCTCTAAAATGTACATCAGCATCAGCATCCAGCAGCACCAGAATCATTGGTCGTCCACCACGAGACCCGTAATTTATGGAGCTTAAGAGTTAAGAGTTCTGTGCGCAATATTTTAGTTTTAGGTTATGGATTCGTTTGGCGCGAGCGATTGCACGCGGAATATCGTTATATCCATCCAGATGGATGATGGTGCACCACAAATGGATTGCAAAATTACAAATTAATAACAATAATGGTAGGATTGGTGGAACAGACATCAGCAATGCGAGCAACCTGCTATTCATACCTCTATAGAAACTCAGTGGTGGTGTTGCGTTTAATTTTGTTTTTGTTTTGTTGCTAAAGATAGATTTTGTTGGATCATTCGCGATGGTGGAGTATAGTTGCAGTCGCTAGCAATTTGTTTTTCACTGTAGAGTCGGACTATCTCAGTGTAAACCTATAGACAGGGTGGAGGGGAAGGATTGTTGGATTCTTAAGGAAATCAAACACATGAAATGCGAGTATGTGATCGTGTCCACCCTGGAGCGGAACAACATTATAAGTTTTGTTTTATAGGCACAGTTTAAGGCATATTGTACAGATATAATTACGGAACGAACGATGCAATGCAGACATTGTCACCGGAGAAGGCAATTGGCTGTTGCAGTCCATAGGTTAGTGATGCAATCGTGCAATAAGTCTAAATTATAGGTGCAGGAATGGTTCTCCAAGAATGTTTCTGTCAATTTCTGCAAGGTTATTCGCGTATAAGATCGAACAAATTTCTCATTTGAAGTTTTAAACTGTCGTCGCAATAAAAGTCTTACAATAGGAAAAAATATGTTCAGATACACAAATCGAACCACTAAAATATTAGATCCTTATATTTCAGGGTCTTCCAATAGGGACTTCGGAACTTTGACAATTGATAGCGGCCATATTGTTGAAGCTACATCTGTCAAATTGGCTGTCATTTTTTAGTCTGTTTTGCCAAATCACCATGGACGGATGAAGCGTTAAACACCACGTGCAAATGATAAAATTGTTTTATCAAAATGAGTGATCCGTTCGGGCAACGTTCCGCGCACTTCGACCATTTTACGGTCGCCATAATCGTCCTACCGAGAGGAATATTCGCAGTGTGGTGGATAAATTTGAGTCCACTGGTTAAGTAAACGATCACCCGTACTTCGACGAAACGCAAGATCTGTCGAAAACAACTCGACGAATTTTGCATCGTGATTTGGGCCTGCACCCGTGCAAAATTCAACTGACCCTGAAGGTAAAGGACCATAGACAAGCACGTGTGTTTGCTGAATTGGCTCTGGAACATTTGGAAACTAACCCCAATTTTCATTGAAAAATCATCTACAGCTATAAGGCACATTTCTGGATGAATAATCAAAATTGTCGAACTAATTGACGATACCAATCGGCATGAGATCCAAGAGCGTCCAATGCATCCCGAAAAAGTTACTATTTGGTGTGAATTTTAAGCTTTAGGCCTCCGGCGTCACCGATTCATATTTCTTTGAGAACGACGTTGGCCAGGCCATCACCACCGTCCATCCGTTAACCAGAATGGTGTCAAACTAAAAATGACGTAAATTTGAGTAAAAACAAAATTTAATTCTTCAATTTTTTTTACAAGTTCTTCTTACAAAGGTTACAAAAAATTTTTGATATCAACCTAAGAAAAACATATTATCTGAGGGTCCTTGACGATTATTGGCATTATTTGTATTAGGACTTCTTCCACCTAAATTTAATAAGGAATTTGTTTTAGAGCCCAATCCTAATGGATTTGTCAAAGCAGTATTAGCATTGTTAGCGTTGTTCGCATTATTCGTGTTCGTATTCCTATTAGAACCCAAGCCTAATGGATTTGTCAGAACAGTGTTAGCATTGTTCAAAATATTCGTATTCGTATTTGAACCCAAGCCTAATGGATTTGTCAGAACATTGCCCACAACACCTGTAACACCTCCTAGTAAGGCAGGTAAGCCTTGACATGAAGTCGATGATGATGGTTTAAACTGAGCTCCCCAAAGCAAAAGTTCACAAGCTCGATAATCGCTGGAAATATTCAAGCTTGTGCCAATTTTTATAAATGGCATTCCTTCTTCACTTGATGAAACACTCTGAAAAAGGCCATTTAAATTCCCATTGGCATTCTTGGGCTTTGCAAAATCAACTAGTAACGATACTAAATTTCTTCGAACTTGAAGATCTTCTGGTTTGGTTAGGCGGCTTTCTGGCAGTGGATTACCTTCAATATCATTGGCATCAAACATGTAGCCCAACTCATCTCCATGAGCAATATAATCACTTTTTTTGTCTGAATCGTCACCAGAAACTATCGGAAGCCCACGTAAAAAGTTGATGCCCTTCGAAGTTGTTCCTTTGTATTCGAAGGTATAGAGAAAAGCTGGAGCAGTCTTTCCCCAAATTTGAGCCGACAAAACTGCGGGTAAATTGAATAAGGCGTCAGTTGTGGAGTCAATGACCTGAAAATGAAATAAATTTTCACAAAAGCTGATGTTAAAATCAAAAAACTACACCTTACCTTTGCAAGAATCTGTACGAGATTAAGGGATTGTGGAACTTTCAGAACATCATTTAATCCCAAATTCAAGCCATTTACTCCTGGCAATACGGTATTTGTAACAAGTCCAGTAATATTATCAACTCGCAGAAATCCTTTGAGACCTTCTAAAGGTTCAAGAAGAGAATTCAAAAGACCTTCAGCTGAACCCCATCCATTCTTAATAACTTTATCATTTATGGCATTTCCAGTTTCCTGCTTGGCTACACCAATCAGAAGTGGGATATTTGAAAAGTTTCCTTTTGCCATAGAATCATTTGCATGAAGTGTGATAAGTCCTGGAAGACCTCTATCATCATTAGCAGCTTCAAGGTGTGGATTGAATCCAACACCTCCCGCTAACCCCCTGAGCATTTTACGCCCGCTAAGTCTTTCGACTTGAACTTGCGAATCCGACATAACGATGTCCTGAGCACTTCTCTGTGAAGAAGAATAGAAATTGTATGACTTGCTATTGGATTTATACAAAATGTTTAGAGATAAAATTATCAACATCATGAACTTGAAGAACTTAAAAAATTGAGTTGATTTTATATAAACAAAAAATCTTTAAAAAGAAATGAACTTAAGTTTAATATACTTACATCCCTGAGGCAGTCAACAATATCAATTTCATTCAATGTTGTGCAACCATTTATATCAGCTATCTCTTCCACTGATTGCAATGGTTCTTTATCCTCAGAATAATCCGACAAAGCAGAACCGGACATCGCTACTACACCACTTATCGAACCACTTTTAGGCAAACGAGACATCGATAAATGCATTGCACTAGTTGCTCCAGATCCATGTCCAATAACCTTAATCTGCTTTGGATCTCCGCCAAAAAACGAAATATATTCTGTTACCCATCTCAAGGCAGCAGCCATATCGAACATTGCCAAATTTCCATCGAATTCCTTTGATCCATCACCAATAATTCCCAGAGTTCCAAGCCTATATTGAATCGGAACAAATATCATCTTTCCCTGAGCCAGGGGAACTGCATCATACTGAGCTGCAGAGCCATAGCGAAAACCTCCAGGATGAATCCATAAATAGACCGGAAGACCAGTAGTCTCATCGGGCATTTGGGGAGTGTAGATATTTAAAAGCAGGCAATCTTCATTTCCGACCACATAATTTGGATTTCGAGGATGTGGTTGCGGGCAGGGGGGTCCGTAAGAAGTTGCATTGATATCTCCTTCTAATCGACGATATCTTGGTCGTGCAAAACGGTTTTTCCCCACTGGAGGATCGGCAAAGCGTATTCCGAGAAATGAGTAAATTCCGGTGTCTGGATTACGATAACCTTCAACTCGAGCAGCACGATTATACTTCCGACTAAATACAACCGGATCATCTGGAGTTGGCATTGGTGCTGGCTTACCGCCAGTTATACGCTTAACCCGTCTAGCTTTTACCGTGTTTGTATTATTTATTAAAAGAAGCGTCAAAATCACAACGCATGTCAATAATTTGAAAAACATCACTGGTGTATAATATTTGAGAAAACGAATATAGAACCGTTGTATAAGACGAGCTTGAATAAACTAACTTGCTGTCTTACTCATTTTGTATGATATGTGAACGTCTTGAGAATAAGAATGATTAAATTAATATTCATTCCTTAGGAATGCTGAGTGGTTGCATAGGATTGCTGGAGACATATTATGCGATAAATTTAATTGAATATCTTTGAAAAAGGCTTTTTTTATAAAATAATCGCAGTAAAAGAACCATTAATCTTTTCGCACCATCATATTATATGAACATAGAAGGCTTGAGTGAAGCAACAACTTGACTCCGCCATCACCAACCTGGAGTTAAATTGATACCCGAGCCGGTGATCGAACCCTTCTTCAAGTGGTGCTTAGTTGCTATGGGGTTGGTTCTCCTGATACAGAACTCAATTCATTCAATTCAATTCAATTCAATTCAATTCAATTCAATTCAATTCAATTCAATTCAATTCAATTCAATTCAATTCAATTCAATTCAATTCAATTTAATTTAATTTAATTTAGTTCAATTCAATTCAATTCAATTCAATTCAATTCAATTCAATTCGATTCAATTCAATTCAATTCAGTTCAATTCAATTCAATTCAATTCAATTCAATTCAATTCAATTCAATTCAATTCAATTCAATTCAATTCAATTCAATTCAATTCAATTCAATTCAATTCAATTCAATTCAATTCAATTCAATTCAATTCAATTCAATTCAATTCAATTCAATTCAATTCAATTCAATTCAATTCAATTCAATTCAATTCAATTCAATTCAATTCAATTCAATTCAATTCAATTCAATTCAATTCAATTCAATTCAATTCAATTCAATTCAATTCAATTCAATTCAATTCAATTCAATTCAATTCAATTCAATTCAATTCAATTCAATTCAATTCAATTCAATTCAATTCAATTCAATTCAATTCAATTCAATTCAATTCAATTCAATTCAATTTAATTTAATTTTATTCAATTCAATTCAAATCATTTCAATTCAATTCAATTCACAGATAATTACATGACGAGGAGTTTCACAAAAAAATTAAAACTTTTTTTTTTACAAAATCTCTACTCAGATTTAAAATTCAACATCAGAATCTCTTATCAAACAATGTTATTAAAGGATCGTTTTTTTGAAAATCATAATACATACTTACATCTTGTTTGTAAGCTGTAAGCTGTAGCCTGTAGGTCAATAATGTATTGTTTGCTATACCAATTTAAAAATTATAAATGTGACCTTTCGGTTTTGTTTACATTCTTCTTCGGACAGACAGACGGACAGATTATATTTATAAAATTTCTTAGATAAAAGAGAAAGAAGCATTATCTATTTTATTCATACAAGTACATTTTTATTTTTGATAACATTCGCTATAAATTATATAAACTATTAAATAACCATATCGAAATAACAAAGACAATTTTTTTTGTATATTGTGTAAATATGGAAATAAATAAGGATCGGAATTTCCCATTTCCGAAAATTTTAATTTTGGGAAAGATTTAATTGTATTTTGTTAAATGCTCCTTTGTTAGAGTTTTACATTTCAGTCATTGTAGTTTAAGTCCAAAAAATATTTTCATAAAATTTTTGACGTTAGTAAACAATAGGTGTGTTTTTTTGCTAGCCCGGGGGGAATCGGATGATAAAAACCACAATGGGGATTAGCGACGACATCACAGAAAAAACATGGAGTTTTCATACAAACTATCGATAACATGTATGTAATTCATGCCGGTAACACAGTTTTTCTGTGCGCTTAAGTTAAGCCCCAATAATTCTCTGGGATTATCTAAGCCCGCAGGGTATTAGTTGTTGTTGCATTTTGCATGTAAATTTTTTAGCACCGAAATCGTTTTTTTCATCCAATTCCCCCCGGCTTGCAAAAAAACACGCCTAATCTTAAAGTATTTTTAGTATATATCTTTTGTATACTTATCTATATCTTTTTAGTACCAAAAAAAATAAATACACGTGTTCATACACGAATAATTTAATTACAAGTTTAACACGGGTATATAAGTGTACACGTGCCATAGGAGGATCTAGTTTAAATCTTTGGATTGAATGATGACAATAAATGGCAATGGCATAGCTTGTCATTTATTGCTAGGCAAAAATATAAATGATATGGGTTTTTATTTTTAAAATGAATACTTTTTTTTTTAAATATTTATTGAGAAAAAAAAAATTATTTATATCGATTTGATATTGGAGATTTCAACGTCTTTTTTATGAAATAAATAAAAGATATTATTTTAAATTACTTAAAAACACATAAGTGTTTTTAAGTTATTTGAAATATAATATCTTTTATTTAATTATTTATATTAAAATAATTTTAATAATGAATTTTTTGAATTTCCGGAAATATCTATATGAGACATAATTGTGGTAAGTGTCCTTAAAGTGTCAATGATTGGATGGTTTAACCCACCTATTTAATATTTAACAATATTAAGTCACTTAAGAGTCTTGTCACGTGCCAAGACTTCTTATATTATTTACTGAATGAACACAATGGAGTGTATTGATAGCTGTAGCTTAAGATGAAGTTGAAGTCTTTATTACACACCATTATACATTTCTCGATACCTATACCTTTCAATTTCGACAATGCTACGAGCTACACTTTAATATAAACGTACATATATTTACATGCATTTTGTCAGCCAGTTATATTCAGATAAGTAAAAGAAACAGAAGTAGATAAGCAAGAGACTATAATATTTGTACTATTAAAGTTCTGTGCCTACTAAGTACCAGGCGATGATATCTTTATAGGAGAACAAAACAATGAAATTAAATATACATTTTTCTATGAATTTACAATAAAATGACATAATAGGGGTATAGCTAAAATTTTATTCTTTGAGGTTGCGGTTGATAAAAAAAAAAATTATTTTTATTGCAAATGTGATTATGCATAGTTTGACATGAACATCATTTGAATAATCAAGTTTGTTTATTTTATATTTACTCGAATAGCATAGAGAGATAGAAGTTGAATATTTACAATGAATTGTAATGTCGGGAAACAATTATACATACAGTAAACTCCGCTTAACTGGAACACCATATTTTTTTTATTGTTAAGTGGATTTCTCAGTTAACCAAACTTTCGATAAATGAAATTTATATAAGTGGAGTTTTGTCAAAATAAAACAAATTTCATTTACCCTGAAGGGCTACAGAAGTGCTTAATCCTTATCAGTTATCACATATTTATTTTTTTAAGAATATGAGAGAAAACATGAAATTTCAATATCATTATATGTATAGATACCTATAGGTGTTTATAGATATTTACTCTAATTATTAATATATTATATCTTACTGAGTATTATATTTTAATAATAAATAAATCTAAATCTAAATCTTTATCAATGTATAGGTATGTTCGAAGATTGATGATGGGAACTTTTAAAAGTAGTTTTACTTATGTATGGAAGTTCAACACTTTCAAATTCTCATTAATTGCATTGGAATGATTTATTTTCATCAGTTAAAGTGAGGTTTTACTTAAAAGCAGAGTAGTTTGATAGTGGAGAGGCAGTTAAGCAAGATCGGCTGTACAGTTATATTTTTAAAATTAAAATAAAGATTATGCTTTAGTTAAACCACATAAGAAACATAAACGATGAGTGTATTTATAGTGTACAGACAGGACAAGCACGGAATCAGAGTGGAAAAGTCTTGTGCTAATAATTCGTTAGTCATATGAATGAAAAGAATTTGAATGTCTATTATCTCGTCTTTTTTTTTATTTTGATAAAAATTTTATTATTAGCACAACATTTTGGTTGGTACCTATATGAAATAAACGGATAATCTGCTCAAAACTCCACTTTTCGGAACAAGATCTCCATTTGATATATATGTATAACTAAAATTTTGTATTACAGTAAAACCAACTTAAATGAAACCCGCTTGAGAGAAAATCCCGCTGATCTGAAAAACTTTTTTCATCCCCGAGTATTTGTCGACCAATAAACATATCTGTAAAACACTCCGCTTAAGCAAAACTTGCGTGAAAATCTTGAAACATAATTTCAGTTAAATTTTATATTTTTCAAAATGAAAAATACTCTTTTAAGTAAAAAAAATTGAATCGAAAAGAAAAGAAAAAACGCTTTCACTTGCACCAAATTTTCACCGCGAAAATGACATTTGAGTTTCTGATTGTGCCACAACCGTTTATTTTCGTTTTGGAATTTTTAAATCCGCTTAAATGAAGTTTTTTCACTTATCGGATTTGTTTAAGCGAAAGACCAGCTTATAAGTGAAAGAAAGACGTAACATTTTGCCGTGTTTCTTAAGCGGGTTTTACTGCTTCAGAATATTTTTGCATTACGACAACATTTTTTTTTTGCCGACCGAACCACCAGTTGAGGAGAAAAAAAGAGTTCACTTATGATTTTGTTGTTGTAGTTTTTTTATCGGTCCCAAATTCAGCGGTCAATCCAAAGTGCAGCAGAGAGCAAATAAGAATTGTTTTTCTCGATTTTATTGAATATTCTGCTGCAGTTCTAATATGGTTGGCCAGTTCTAGTGGTGCGACATTTTTTCCTATGACTGCTCCATCTACAGTAAAAATTAACAAAAAATGTGGGACCAAAAAAGTTCACAAAAAGCCTAATAGCCTAGTCAAAAAGCCATAAAAACATCCCACTTAGGAAATAATCGCTGGAAAGCTGGATTTTAGTATATACCTCACTCACGATGTTCTTAAGAAACTATCAAGTCCCCATCGCCCATCGATATGAGCACCGTTAACAATTTTACGGGGGGTTGAAGGCCCTCCAAAATGGTTTTTCAGGAATATCTCCCAAATGGTTAGTTGTACAGAAAAAATATCAAGGACTAATTTGTACCTTCCAAAATTTCCTGAACTAGATAATTTACTTTCTTTACCTAAATGTTTTTTTCAGAAGCAAAAACAGATGCTTCTCAAACACATCTCTAGACCATAAAATGGCCATCAAAAGTATTACCTTTACAGAAACAAAAAGCACAGCAGTGCATGGAATTAATTATATTGAACTTTAATGTTTTAATCAAACTCAATTACAATATTTATCCTCCCACATTCTCGACTATTCCGCAGATTACAGGTATGTATATTAATTTATCAATGCAAAGTCCCATCCATATATAACGAACGAAGGAGACTGACTGACATTTAATCAGAATTCAAGTGTTTTTTGTGAAGTGCACCTCTCCGAGCTCAAGACACAAAATCTCAAGAAATTAATATTTTATTTAGAAGAAAATAATTAATTGGGCCCAATATAGCCAGTTTGTTTGGACATTGAAGTCAAGTCCAAATCAAACATTATCAAGCCAAGGAATTTCTCACCCTTAATGTTGCCTCACGCGTATATATATAATAAAGGTATGTGTATGTACATATATCTATAACGGACCTTACAAGAAGGACCGCTCCAAATTTAGTGTTCCAAAAAGCTAATAAACTCACTGGACTCTACATTATGTGAATATGCATGGAATCCAAAGGCAACAAAGCATGTCTTCAGGTGATTTCAATATTTCAACATCTGAGAACGTATAAACGTATGTATAGGTACACTATACACACACCTTATGTGGTAGCCCACAATCAAGGATGATATTGCTTACCGCAACATGCTTTCTCTTATAGGGTTGGTCTTACAATTATGCAGTGCGTCTGCAGCTATATGCATATAGGATGGCGGAAATGGTCGTATCGTCATCCACTGACTGGCTCCATCTGCTTATTGTTTGTTGTACCTTCGTAAACTGTCCCATTATTTAGGCTTCTAATGATTCAAGCAAGGATTTCTCTTCATATATAAATGAAATCCTTGAATCTCTAGATCCTTCCGAGAATCATAACACTTGGGCTAAATATTTACATAAACTCTAGTTAGAACGCTTAGGTATATACACATGACCCAATTTTGAATGCACTTAGAGAAATATTTATTTTTTTTTTGTGACATATTCAATAAAAATTAAGGGGGACAAAAGGCCCTCAAAATATGTTTTATTTTAAAAATCGTAAATTTTTCCCTCATGGTATAACTTTTATGACTGAAAGAAATTTTTTAAGCTGCAAATTTGTTTTTGACGTCTATATTTTGTAAAATGTGGTAATGAGTACAAATTTTGCTTTAGGTTAGGTAATGGTTAGTGCATTGGATTGTCAGACCGAAGGTCTTGTGAGCGAATCCCACCCTCTGCCACCTTGCGAGGAATTGACAAACCCTCCAAGAGTTTTTCTTGTCATGAAAAAGCACCTGATTTGATCGGATTCGACAGAAAATAGTGGGTCCCCTCAATTTTTGCTAGTAAAATTCGCACACTGAGAGGCATTGTGATCGAATTCCAGCCTCAGCTATCTTTCAATTGTTGACAAACTTTCCAAGAGTATCTCTTGTTTTGAAAAGGCACCTTAGCTGTTCGAATTCCACAGAAAATTGTAGATCCCCTTGGGATCGAATCACAGCCTCAGCTACCTTTCAAGGATTGACTAACTTTCCAAGAGTATCTCTTATCTCGAAAAGGCACCTTAGATGTTCGAATTCCACAGAAAATTGTAGGTCCCCTCCATTCTTGCTGATAAATTCGCACACTGAAGATATTGGGATCGAGTCCCCAGCCTCTGCTATACCTTGCGAGGAATTGATAAACTCTCCAAGAGTACTTCTTGTCATGAAAAACTACCTTAGCCATTCGGATTCGACAGAAAATAGTGGGTCCCCTCAATTCTTGCTAAAGAAATTCGCACACCGAAGGTCTTGGGATCAAATCCCAGCCTCTGCTATCTTGCGGGGAATTGACCAACCCTCAGAGTATCCTTAGCCGTTCGAATTCCACAGAAAATTGTGGGTCCCCTCCATTCTTGCAGATAAAATTCGCACACTGAAGGTCTTAGGATCGAATCCCAGCCTCAGCTTCCTTGCGAGGAATTGACAAACCCTGCAAGAGTGTCTCTTGTCATGAGAAGGCGCCTTGGCCGTTTGAATTCCACAGAAAATTGTAGGTCCAAATTGATAATTTAGTTTTTTATAATGTTTTTTTTTCAGTGTATTTCATTACGAATTTTCTTCGGATGGACAGAAGGTAGATATAACAACAACAAAATCTAAATCAAAATGTTTGATGAACGCAAATCCTTGACGCAAACATGCTTCATTCTCCGTCATACATACACACAGTCACACTCATGCTATACACACAATATTTCGTTGTGAAATCCATGTTGCATGTTAAAGTTGAAGTAAGAGAGTTGAAATATGAAACCTCATGACAACATGTTCATCTGAAAATTACATCAAATCGCTCCAAGATCCCCGGATGATGGCCCTCTGTGTATCTCTCTATACATATACACTCGGATGATGTGGATGTGATATGGTCGAAGGACGACTAAACTAAAACAGGAACAGTTCGGACGATATGAGAAAAGAATGACGCCTTGCATGCTAGATGGTTCTTTCTATACTCGTAGCAGACACAACCACGGCAGGGCTGGAGAAAAATTAATTCATCACTTTTCTTCATCCTGGTGCAGCTGGATTAATTTTTCCTAGCGCTTGTCATACTATAGAGGATATGACATGACTCTGTGTATGTGTTTGGTGGTTGATGGAGGATTTCATCCTTATATATTGCTTTTTTGCTATTATACTTTTCCTTCGCGAGGGGGGTGTCTCCAGGATTCACTTTCATCTCTCAGCACCACGAAAATGTTGTAAAGTGATGCTGAAATATTAGGACTTATGGTCAGGAGGATATTTATGCCATAAGGACCGCAAGTACTCTTTGTGGATTGGACGTTGTTGGTCCACTTCTTCTGCAGAGGGAAATAAACGAAGTGTTGCACTGGGGGAGGAGATGAATTTATGGTACCCACATCGAGTCCTTCTCCATATTGGTCAGTCTAATAGGCTCTAGTTTTCGCTGTGGAATTTTGAAATGGTTGCTGTGTATGGGGGTGACCGTCAAAGCCAAATCTCTGGGAAAACAAGCGCAGATGAACGTTTGCCAAAGTCGTAACATTATAGAGGATGAAACTTTTACACGCTGGAGCATGGGAGCGTCACCGCCAACAGAAGAACCAATCGACTTATTGCTGCCTGCTGGCGAGTGACTTATTGCTGGGTATCTGAAAATGGATTTATAAGCCTGATAATGTGGTTGATATAAATGCTTTTTGTTTATGCAGTTTAGTTTTTTTTTTTCAAATTCACCAGTTTGCGGTTATTTATATTTTAATTTGAAAAATATAAAAATAAATGAAACAACAGTTACCTACATAGATTTTTTAAAGTTGTTATACCTGCTTGAAAGAATCAAAAATAAAGCTTAAAAATTGATGGTATGGTAACTGTTTAATTTCGAAAATATTTATTTCGATGATGATCCATACGTCGAATTGAATCTTGTCCCTCATTGCTCTATCATCTCATTGTTACTTCTTTAGACAATGCTCTAGTGAACAATTCAACTTACATCTCTTAAATAATTCTGATATATTTTTCAATGCAAGATAATTCTATTATCAATGTTAAAACCGTGTTAGCTCTTGAAATCCTGAAACATATATTTTAGTAAATTAAGGACCAGTTCAGTTGTACAAATATTTAAACCGTAATTCAGCAATTATAACCCACCAAATTCGAGAGATTAACTGAGGTATCTGTATTTCGGTAATGTTTTCTCACGTATCTGTGTGAAATTTCTTTTCAATTAATCCAGAGTTTACTCACCAAATTCCTTGAGTTTATTTCGGATGTATGAGTTCACTGAAAAATATGTATGTTTCAGAAGCCGAGTTAGGACTCAAAACGCAATGTTTGGAGCATCCAACCATATTGAAATTTTGAAGAAGAAAAAAATGGTTTGGATGTCCAAGTGGGGTGTTTTAAGTTCAAATCAATTTCAATATCTCTTTTCAAAATCCCGCGAAGCTGATAGTATGTGATGCCACCGTATTTATCTTTCAATATGGGGGCACAATAGATACACTGAGTTACAAAAAAAGTGGCGCAGTCATACTTGTCATACTTGTCATAATAAGCCGCTATGTTTTTGCAGAGCTTTATTTGTTTTCAGTTTAGCGGTATATTTGTGTCCCCGTTTGCATAATCTCTTTCAATTTTCCATGTGATACGTGCATCATATTAAGGAAAACCACATCTTAATCATTTGTTCATACAAGACGCGAAATATAGCAATTTAGGCTTCCGTAATCCCGTAAATGTTTTTATAATTTAATAACATTCGGTTTATTTTAATTTGTTTATTTATTAGTTTTTTAGTGATTTTTATGAAAAAATGCAAATAAAAGCAGAAGAGTCGCCAGGGCGCTGGCGTTGAGGACGGACGAAGTGTGGGGTATGCCGCTGTAATGATCAGAAAACCGGAGACGACGCTAAGAAGAGCCATCAAAAGATACAGGGAAACGAACTCATGCACCCGGCGTCAAGGCTCAGGTCGCCCCAGAGCAACATCTGCAAGGGATGATCGATATTTGGTGCTTCAAAGCCTTCGAGATCGTCACCAAACAGCGGTTGAGCTGTCTCACAGACTTCGATCCGTAAGAGGGACAGCTGTAAATGCTCAAACGGTGAGGCGGCGTTTAGTGGAGAGTGGACTGAGAGCAAGAAGACCTGCTCGTGTACCAAGACTCACGGTACAGCACAAGCGACGTCGGATGGAATTTGCTCGCCTTCACCAAGATTGGACCGAGGCCGACTGGGCTAGAGTTCTTTTCACTGATGAGTCCAGGTTTTGTCTACGCTCACCAGATGGACGTAGCAGAGTGTGGAGAAGATCAGGTGAGAGATACTCTTCGGCAACAGTTGCCCAGCGGGAAAATTTCTGGGGAGGTTCCGTCATGGTATGGGCAGGAATTTCCTTGCATGGAAAAACTGAGCTGTGCATCGTGGAAGGATCGGTAAACTCCAATTATTCTATCAGCAACATTCTGGAGGAATATGTGGTTCCGTTCGCACCATTTATTGGTGAAGGCTTCTTGCTGATGCAGGACAATGCTAGACCTCACGTTGCCAGGTGCGTTACGGACTACTTAGAAGAAGTGGAAATCGGTGTGATGGCTTGGCCTGCCATGAGCCCGGACATGAATCCCATCGAACACGTTTGGGATCAGCTGGGAAAAATGATAAGAAAGCGACCTACCCTTCCCGAGACACTCAGTGGGCTGAGATCTGCTTTGATCGAGGAGTGGGATAATTTGGACGACGCAATCATAAAAAACCTTATTCAAGGTATGCCAAGGCGAATTGAAGCTTTGATAGATGTTAGGGGAGGCAATACCCACTATTAAGTCGAAGAAAACTCGTTTAAAAAAAAATAATAATAAAAGATTAAAATGTAAAATTATGAAGTTTTTGCCCATTTTCGTTATTTTGTGTTTTATTTCAAAGTTCTTCCCATTTTTTTTTTTTTTATAAGAATTACTTATGTTAAATGTTAATAAATAATACTGTACTAAAAAAACATTGTTTTTTTGAACATATTTTAAATTATTGCAAAATTTCAAGGTGTGCCACTTTTTTTGTAACTCAGTGAGTCATCATTGCATCCCGAAAAAATTACGGTTTGGTGTGGTTTATGGGCCGGCGGCGTCATTGGGCCGTACTTCTTCCGTGATGATCAAGACCGGCACGTTACTGTGAATGGGGATCGCTACCGTTCAATGATAACCGAATATTTTTGGCCCCAATTGGATGATATGGACTTGGAGGACATGTGGTTCCGGATGGCGCCACAAGCCACACAGCGAATGTCACAATCAATTTATTGGAAACCAAGTTTGGAGAACGTGTTATCTCACGAAATGGTCCAGTCGCTTGGCCACCTCGGTCGTGCGATTTGACGCCGTTAGACTATTTCCTGTGGGGCTACGTCAAGTCTATGGTCTATGCCAACAAGCCAGAGACGATTGATGAACTTCGTACGAATATCGAACGTGAATTTGCAGCAGTATCGGCCGATTTATGCTTGAAAACCGTCGAAAATTGGGTTCAGCGCCTGGACTTCTGCTAGCGTGCCCGTGGTGGCCATGCAAAAGAAATCGAGTTCCATACATAATGGCATCGAACGTACTTACACAGGAATAAAGAATTTCATTGATATCCAAAACCGTTTTTGTTTATCACAGGTAAATGTGATGTCATAACCAACTTGTAAACGCATTACATCCTTACCTATCATATTCTAATTACAGGCCACAGCTTCACTTCGAACTATACTAAAATGCATAATTATAATTTTATTGCGAACTGTAAAAAAAAGCCTTTCAACATCCGCTATATTATTCCTTATCTTATCAATTTGTTCGTGACTGTGGCAAGACGCAAGTCGTTTTACTTCTTAAGTCATCTTTTGGCCAATTTATACATTTAAACAAATAAAATTAAAGAAGTTAAAGTTTCAACTTATCAAGACAAGACGTTTCATTAAAATAAAATATAGTGCCTATAAGAGGGCACATATTGACATATGTCAAAAATAAAATACCAATAATAATATTATTAATACCAATAATAAAATTTATAACAATTATTTGCTTGCCCTACTTATTCCAATTTCCGTAACAAATTTTATACTGAAAATTATATCGGCTTCTCAAACAGAGTATACTCTGCTGCACAATAAGTTTATCTCTTAACTAAACACAAACACATTGGGCCCTACCAATAATCAAATTAAGTGACGACTTAAATATTTCAGTAAAATGGACCATAATAGAATGGGCTCTAGCTAATAAACCATATATTGTATGACCTTAATATTCAAGTGGACTCTTAATAATGTATCATATATATGGAATGGACTTCAAAAAATTAAACATTCCATGAATGGTACATTATTTGGGATCACCAGAATTAAGGTTAATTTTACTGAAATATTTAAGTCGTCGCTAAATTTGATTATTGGTAGGGCCTATTATCAAAGTCTTTTGTTACTTTACCCACAGAGGGCGAGAAAGAAATACGATTTTACCATTTTCTTACCTCCTCTTGCTATAAGTCAGTGTGAACTGAGTGCAAGCGTCTCTTTGCAAGAGAGCCCTAGAAAAAATAACGGTACTTTTTGAATTATTCTTACTGATTTCTTTTTCAACATCATAAGCAAACAGTAGGGGAGAGGGGGGCACCTTTGAACATTTTTTGGTTTAGAGCCTCTAAAAACCCAGTGTGAAGGAATTAATAGCCTGTAAGTTATTGGCACTTCGAGGAATGTATTTATAGTTTAATTTAGACCACATATGGGGGCAGGTTTAAACTTACCTGGGGCACTTTTGAACGGAAGTATTTATAATTATTTTAAAGAGTAAAAAAATGTAAGTATGAGAGCATATCTTTTGAAAAAAACAATAAACTGTACGAAGAAGTTAATAATGTACAGCGGAATATACAAAAAACTTTAATAGAATATACAATCTTTTCAAAGGTATAACTCATCTATTTAAAATGTAGACTTTTGGAAATAAATAGATTAAAACAAAATTTTTGAAGCAAAATCTCTCCTTTAATTTTAATGTCCACCTGTCTACGACTAGTTTAACACCTGTTCAAAGGTGCCTCGACCGGTTCGTTCAAAGCTGCCTCAACATGTTAAGCAACCTTGACGATAGTTGTATACCAGGTCCTGATGGTATACCCTCTACTATTTTGAAAAACTGTGTACGTCACTTGTCATTACCATTGTCTATTCTGTTTAAATTTTCAATGTCTTCATGTGTATTCCCATCTATTTGGAAAAATTCTTTCATAATTCCTCTACATAAAAAAGGAAAGAAAGACGAAATTAAAAACTACAGGCCTATTTCCAAATTATCTGTGATTCCTAAACTCCTTGAGGCTATTATTTGTGAATCTTTGTGTTTTTATGTTAAATCATTTATTGTACCCAATCAACATGGTTTTACAAAAGGAGCGGCCTTTACTTTTTTAATAGAATTGGTTGAAAACTGTATTGATTCATTTAAAAACAAAAAAACAAGTATAGATTGTGTATTTACTGATTTCAGTAAAGCCTTTGACAAGCTGTCACATCGAGTTTTGCTTTTTAAATTAAGAAAATTGGGATTTAGCGAATACTTTGTAAGATGGATTCAATCTTATCTATTCGATAGATCTTACTCGGTGCTATTTAACAGTTGCGAATCGAATAAGTTTAAAATCAACTCTGGAATCCCACAGGGTAGTCATTTAGGCCCTATTCTTTTAATTTAATTTATAAACGACTTACCATCTGTGTTAAAATACTCTAAGTGTCTCATTTACGCCGATGATGTGACAATTTTCAAAGCAATTTCAAATACTCGGGATTGCGAAGAATTACAATGTGACCTTAATTCGTTTTTCGATGGTGTACTCGTAACTGTTCGTTTCTCAATATCGATAAATGCAAAACTATGTGTTTTACCAGAAAAATTTCTTTTACTTCGTTCAACTATTTGTTTAATGATATATCAATATCTCGCGAAATCAATGTATCTATTCTTGGTGTCACATTCGATCGCAAACTCGAATTTATTGAACATATTAACTGCATTTCTAATAAAGCCAATTCAATTCTTGGTTGGATAAAAAGAGAGTCGAAACAATTTTCTGACCCTTTCGTGACAAAGCAGCTTTTTATATCTTTTGTACGACCCATTTTAGAATACGCTTGTCAGGTTTGGTCACCTCACTACGAATGCCATAAAAATAGACTGGAACAGGTGCAAAAAAGATTTCTTAGATTTGCTCTCAGAGGACTGGGATGGGTAAATCCTTATGATCTCCCACCTTATAACAACAGACTAAGACTTATTGATTTACCCAGTCCCGAGGACAGACGTTCCTATTAATGTTTTGTTTTCATTGTAAAATTAATCAACGGTAACATAGACTCTTTGCACCTTCTGTCTCGTTTTAACTTTAATATTCCACAAAGAAACTTGAGGAACATACCGGATAGTATAGTTATTCAAAACTATCGTACCAATTAAGAAAAATGTTCTCCTTTAAATAATATGTTTAAACTATTTAATTTTTACAATAATAAATATAACAATCTGTTTGATAAAACAATAATTAATTCATGTAAATTAAAATCAACGTTTTTTTTTTGCAATTAATTAAAATCTTGTTATATACTTTGGTAAGAATTTTGTAAAATTTTTTTTGTAAACTAGCAATTTAGTTATGTTAAATAAATAAACATAAAATTCGGCAATAGTTATTACACCTAACATATTTATCAAGAAGTTTACCTTTATGTTAATCAAAATGAAGGTGTGAATTTAATCATAATTTTTCCAAAATAAAAACCTTAGCAAAAAAATTATAACCTCTTACAAACAAAATATTACAAAAATACAATTTACGCATAAAAACTGCATAAATTCAGCGCAGAGTCGTTGGCGTGTAAAGATATCGGTTTTGCCATGTTTAAAATAAATTTTGGGCTTTGAAAAATTTTGTTGATAAGATTTGATTAACCATATTACCCCGCGTTCAAAGATGCTCCCCTCTCCCCTAAGCATTATCCAATGAACGCATAAGGTTTAGAAACAATGGGCAACGTACCTTAGAAAATGTTTCTGCTTATTCAGTTGAAGTGGAGTGTATATGATTAAAGGTGGGTGTACAGAGAATTGTGCAACGTATAGGGTAAACGATTCGGAGTATAAAATTTAAGAATTTTAAAAATAATATTTAAAAAAGTTTTTGTTCCATCTACATAATTTTTTTTACCGCTCTGCCTCTAATAAGAAATATGCTTTAATTTGGATAAAAGCGTCCCTTTTCATGAATTTTGAAAACTGAAAAATTACACAGTCAACATTCTACGAACTGATACATGTATATATAGATAATGTATAGCTGTTCTTTTAAATCAATTAATAAACTTCAATTTTAATGTCGAAGGTCATTATTTATTCGATTGAATTCAACAGATAAAACAATTGAGTAATTGCCTTTATACACTCACAAAGAATAAAAGAAAATATTCAATAGTGTTCAATTCCATAATTTTTGTGAAGTTATGTTCAGTTCATTGCAATTTTTATCAATATAATTATTGAATCTTCTTTAACAATAAAAAAATGAATATCAGAAAGTGTCGAAAGTATTTTGGTTCAAATTTAGTCTTTAAATTCATGTACTGTTATGGACATATTTTCGGAATGGTCCATTTTACCATCACCAATCGTTTTAGAGTAAAATTTTCTTCAAAACTGCTTGTTTTTTCAGTTTTATATCGGCTTTTTTGTCTCGCTGGCCACCTTTATACAATTCCACGTACTATTACCGAAGATTACTCTAAAAACATTCATTACCAAATAATAACATTCGTTCTATCTGGATCAGTTATATCTATAACACTCATTTTAATAGCAATTCACATCCATCGACATAAGGAGATAATCAGTGTGATAAATCAGACTCGAGATATATTCCTTTGCATCTCGGAAATTTCTGGAAGCTGCAATATCTTCGGATCGGAGTTTTATTTTATATTGTTCAGTCAGTCTCTTAGTATTTTAAGTTCAATTACTGTAAGTTGGTCATGGATGACATACGATAGTGTCCTTTTAGTAATTGCTAACTATTCTAGTTTTTTTGTTTGGTTTGGTGTACGCGTTACTATGGATTTTCTGTGTTTAGGTTACTTAACATTCTCGGGAATTTATTCCAATCTTGGCAATCATGTGATTACACTGGTAAGCCACATCCAAATTGCCGAAGAGAAAAATCTGTCGAAATTTCGAAAAATGCAAGTGCTGTGCGAATTTTCTGATAAATTAGATGCTTGTGCGGTCTTGTATACAAAAATCTTTAAAATAATAAATAATTTCCATCAGCTGTTCAAGTCATATATACTTTTGACATTTTGCTTTAAAATTATCGTAGTTATTTCGCATGTTCATTTTATGTTTGTAATGTATATGAGAGATGGAATGATTATGTGGGATATTCTAGTAGGGAATACATTCTATTTCTTCGATTTACTGTTACTTATTATGCTTATGGATTTAATAGTACAACGTTCAAAAATTCCACAGCAACTCGATTGGGAATATTATTTTTCTGACACCGACAGTCGATGGGATAGAAGTGTAAGTTATTATAAAAGATTTTAAGTATCGGAAATATGTTCTTGATTAAACGTTCTTTTCAGGTTGAACTATTTCTAAATCAACTAAAACTCCAAAACTTAAGTTTCGATATTTATGGATTATTTGAGGTTAACAACAAGCTTTGTTTGAGGATTATTTCTGTTGTTACAGCGTATTTGACTATTTTAATTCAATATAGCATGCAAAAAGGGTTTTAATAAACAGCAAAAACAAAATATTTCCTAAAATCGAAAATTTGTTTTGTTTTGATTCTCAGGTCACATTCAAAAGACTAAGAACTAACATCAAATATTAAGAGTTGATTTTATTTCAAGAAGAATACCCTTTTACAAGCATAGAGGAAGAAGAGAAGGCTATAGGTCGGCTGAAGCAGAACAAAGCCCCGGGAGCCGATGGCATATTAGCCGAGCTGTTTCAACATGTCGGGTTAGCATTACATCAAGCAATTCAGTAATTAGATCATTGTGTACGTATGGAAGCAAGAAGAAATGCCAGAAAACTGGCGAAAAGTTATCATATGCTCCATATACATGTGGGATTGAGCCAAACGACACAACCAATACATGACCCTAACGAACGAACGACGACCAATACCTACAATTTACAAAATACAATATACAAGAGAATTAACAAGAAAGAACAAAGTAAAAGAAACATGCGCCCCTCTTCATTATTTTGTATTTGCTTATTCTTCCATTATTTTGTATTTGCTATTTGAATTAAGGTAGAACTATAATAGGCGGAAGCCAACGTACGTGGTCGTACGAAACCGAGCGAAAACAAGAAATTAATATGACGCGCACATAATTGCGATCTGGAACTTTTCGTTTAGTTTTCGTTAACTTTTGCCGTCGGACGTGAGAGCGCTCACCGACCGCTCTTTCGTACGTGGACGGACAGCTAGCTTCAAAAATCAAAAAAATCACTTCCAACCACTCAAGTGCATTATGGGTGACTTATGAATTTGACGTTTTGGAAAGCAACTTTTCGTTCGCTTTTGACACTAGCTTCCTACAGCTACCGCCTATTCTAGTTCTACCTTTAATTTTAAGTCAGTTTCAAGTTTGTATCTAAACTCCGGGGGAGAAGCTTCAGTACGCCTCAACGTCGTTGCTTGCCGTGTATTATTTTTGTGTTCTAGTTTTACGTCAATAAAACATTTATAATATTATATTAAACATAATAATTTGTCTTTATTTTGAGAAAAGATAAAAAGTTGGAAAGGATTCCAAGAAGAATCCTACATGCATAAGAAGGGAGATCTCACAATATGCAGCAATTATAGAGGTGTCACGTTTTAGAGTGCCGCCTATAAGATAATCTCCTCTATTATACAAGAACGGATAGCCCCTTACTTTAAAACTATATCATCGGAAAATATCAGTGCTACTTTATTCCAGGCAAATCTACAAGTGATCAGATCTTTACCCTAACGCAGGCGATGGAAAAATGTCTAGAATTTAACATCCTAACATACCATCTTTTTAAAGCTGCCTACGATAGGGTAGCCAGGGTAGAACTATATAAAGCCATGTGTGAATTCGGCATCCCAAATAAATGGACACGACTATGTTGGTTGACCATGACCAATATAACAAGCTAAGTTAAAATAGCCGGATTGCTATCCAGACCAATTAACATCTTTAATGGACTCCGACAAGGGGAGTTTCTGGCCTGCCTCCTCTTCAACCTGGCGGGCATTGGAGAAAGCAATCCGTAATTCTGGCACGCCAACAAGAAGGACCCTTCTTACTACGTCCAGCTAGATACTGGCTTATACAGACTACATTGACATCACGGGAAGAACCGAACAAGGTGTACACGATTCCTTCATCCAGGTCGAGCAGGCGGCAAAAAATCTGGGACTGCACATTAATGAAGGATAAACAAAGTACATAGTTGCGTCGACTGCGAAAAGAACGTTTGGTCAAATAATCATGGTAGCGGAGAATGAATACCTTCGGTCAATTGTAGCAACCGATAACTACATAGAAAATAATTACGCGGGCGTTGCTCAAATCCAACAGAGCCTACTACACATAGTCTGTCAAGGCTCTTTAAATCCAGAAATCTAACCATAACTTCTAAGCTGCTGTTGTACAAGACCATATGGTCCTTCCAGTAATCACATATGGATCTGAAACTTATAGGTACTGGTAAAAGGCACTCTGACCTCTTAGCCACGTTCAATTGAGAAAAGTCTTACGCAGAATTGTTGGTCCCGTATGTGAGGAAGGATGATTCCGGAAACGCCTTCAATCATGAACTGTACGCAATCTGCCTCTAAGCAGCTATTGTGACAGAAACTCGATGACGTAGACCAGGACACCCAAGGACTTGGAGTGCGCAACTGGATGACGTCGGCTCGCGATCGGCATAGGTGGAAATACTTGTTGAATGAAGCCAGGACCGGACCCCGGTTGTCGAACCGATACTGATGATGACAATGAGTGCTCGGGTTCAAGCTTTTCGGGTTTTCTGGATTTTGGATGTTGGGTATAGGGATTTTGGTCCAACTCCCATTCTGAACATTAATAATATCTAAATTTTGCCATCGGGGAATTCATTTATGTGTAAATAAGCCTGTAAGATCGGTTTAAGGAGGTCTGGGGATTGAATCCGTGCCTATATGCCACCTTAAAGCTGGCCTGATTTTTACACGGATATATCAACGAATAGAGTAATATACTTAGATTAGGTACCTTCTCTTATAAGTTGTAATGAAAAATTTCCTTTTACCTCACCCATTCAAATTTGAGCGTTGTAAGTCATTTGGTCCTGGGTTTTTCACAAGGGTTACGTTACGGCATTCAATTTTAACTTATTTCAAAAGGCAAGGAAACCGGAAAGTTCTTGACAAAAACCCACTAAAAAAACCTTTACGAATTTCTTTCTATTGGAAATGATAATATAACTGGTCACGGTGGTATAGTACATAAAATTTTGTATAGAATTACGCCAACAATTTCTAAAGAAAAGTCAGTGGTTTGGTAGTTTTGTTTTGGTGACAATTTTTTTGTTCAACTGTCGTAGCTCGTGATAGCACATACAGATATCGCTGTTTTGAAAAAAAGGCAACCCTATATACATAAGTCCCTTACAGTAAATTTAAGACTTTATGGATGATTATAATCAATTATTGATAATCATTTGACAATACTTTCATGATAATTATTTATTCGATTGCATTTGAATTCGAATTTAATTAAGTGATTACATTACACTGTAAATCATCAATGGAAATTTCTTCGACAGTAGTAATATTATAATGAAGCTCAAGACAGGTGGCAAACGTTGGAATACCATTCTAGTATTCAAAATCATGTACTATTACGGGCATATTTTCGGGATCTTCTTCTTCACTATAACGAGTAATCATAGTTTAAAATTCTCTCGAAAAATACAAATTTTCTCAATAACATTTCGGGTTTTTGTTCTTGGCAGTCATATTTTGGGCTTACCACAACTCTTAACAATTCTACAAAAACACGCGCAAAACATACATTACATGATTGTATCGATGGTGATATCTTGCACAATTATTTCACTAACTATTATTTTTTTATTAATACAAATCCGTCAACGTAACGAATTTATAAAACTTATTAATGAAGCCAGAAAAGTTTTCATCAGTCTCTTGGAATTGTCTGGAAATCAGAATTTCTTCGGACCAGAATTTTCATTCATAGTTTTGTGTCGAGTTTCAAGTAATATTCATTCAATAATAACAATGTATTATAATTTTTTTAATCATCCATATTACTCCATGATGATGGAAGAAGGTTTCATTTTTGCATTTCCATACTTATTGGGGTATTTTTCGTGGCATGGAGTTCGTGTGACTTCGGATTTACTATATTTTGGTTATATCATTGCTTCTGGAATGTACTGCAATATCGGTAATCATATGATTGAATTCGCAAACCGAATTGAGCTAATGGAAGACAAAAATCTGTCGAAAAATTTACAAACCCAAATATTATGTGTATTTTCTAAAGAACTGGATAGATGTGCAATTTTATATTCGAAAATCTTCAAAATCACCAAAAAGTTTCATAAAATGTTCACATCTTATATACTTTATTTGCTGACTGTGCAAATTATTGTTTCTATTTCGAATATTCATTATATATTTGTGACCTATTTGACAACGGGGGATTTTTCTTGGAATATTGTTTGTTTAGTATGCATGTGTATTTCGGATTATGTAGTTTTCATTATATTGATCGATTTGGTTATGAAGCGCTCAAGAATTCCACAACATCTCGCATGGGAATATATTTTTTCTGACATCAATAATCAATGGGACAAAAGTGTAAGCGAGTATAATTTTCTCGTATTCAATTTATGAGGTGAACTAATGTCAAATGAAAATCAATATAATAAGTTTTATTTTATAAAGAAGAAAGTCCTATGATTTGTAAAATTTTACATTTTGTTTTATTTTTACTTTTTTTTAAATTCAAAAACGTAAAAAAATACTTATTTCTGAAACTTTTTCATTTGACATTCTTTCACGTCATTTATTTTATAATGATGCTTTTAAAATTTTGATCTTTTTTTTCCAGGTTGACTGTTTTTTGAATCAACTGAAACTAGAAACATTAACTTTTGATATTTATGGTTTATATAAAATTAATAATCAGTTATGTTTGACGGTTTTTTCAATTGTAACGGCATATTTGACTTTTTTAATTCAATCGAGCATGGCGGGATATTTACAATTACAATTAATTTTTCTTGAAATAAAATTTTTATGTTTATGTTTTATTTCACACTCTAGCTGAATTCTGTCACGCTTCGCAGCGCCACCTATTGAATATTTGTCAAACTACAAAACTTGTCAACTTTAAATAAAAAAAAATCCATTATAAGAAAAGTGGCAGAATTACAAACAAATTACACATGTCATGCTTTAATTACAAAATTTACGGAGAAATGTCAGATATAAGTAGGCGTGGTAGTAGGTGGATTTCCATAAAAACCTAAACAATATGTCATGGTTCGTACGCAAGAGAGATTTATTAAACATTTTCAGCTTTGTAAGGATTTCATATAAAGGGTGATTTTTTAAGAGTTTTAGAACTTTTTAAAAAAAAAAAAACACAAAAAATTCGAAAAAATGAATGAAATATTTATTTGAATCGATAGTTTGAACCTTGCAATTTAATGTTTAAAGATAATTTCATGCAAATGTTGACCGCGGCTGCGTCTCAGGTAGCCCATCCGCTGAGTCCAATTTTGGCATACTCTTTCACACATATCGGCCGGTATCTCACGAATGAATGCATGGATGTTGGCTTCCAGTGCGTCAATCGAAGCGGGCTTGTCCCTATAGACATTAGCCTTGACATACTCCCACAAAAACTATTCTAATGGTGTCAAATCGCACGATCTAGGCGGCCAATTGACCGGCCCGAAACGTGAAATTAACTGTTCACCAAACTCGCCTCGCAATTGCGCCATTGTTTCGCATGCTGTGTGGCATGTGGCACCGTCTTGTTGAAACCACATATCATGCAAGTCAAGAACTTCCATTTCGGGCAAAAAAAAGTGCTGTAACAAAGGCCTAACTGCTGGGAACGGCGCCGAATCGACATTTCGCGGTCTTCTGTCACACTAGCTGATACGGCCGCAATATTTTCTTCACTACGCACAGTACGTAAACGTGTTGGTGGTTTAATGTCCAACAAAGTAAATTTGGTGCGAAATTTGGTCACAATCTTCCGAATAGACTGCTCAGAAGGTCGAGAATGCCGACCATAAAATGGAAGCAGCGCGCGATGAACATTTCGAACCGAGCACGAATTTTGATAGTAAAATTCAATAATTTGCAAGCGTTGTTCATTTGTAAGACGATCCATGGTTAAATTGCAAACCAAACTGAAGCTGTTTGACAGTGACACAAGGTACTAAACACACGTCAGCTGTCAAAACCAGTGTTGCCAAAACCAAACCAGCTAAAAAATCACCCGTTATATACGGATAAAATTGTGATATAAGAAAGGTGGGCGTGGCAGTTGGTGGGAAAAATAACACATGTCACAGTTAAGGTTGAAAATAGCTTAATTACAAAATTTAAGTGTTCTAAGGACGTTGAATAAGCAGAAAGTTAAAATCTGATAAAAGTGGTCGTAACATTTGGAGGATTTTCAAAACAAAATATTCATGTCATTCTTTAGGTTCAAGAGATTTAAAATACAAAATTTTAACTTTCATTATAGGGATGTAGAGTAAAGAAGAATCTCAGATATAAGAAAAAAGGACGTGGTAGCCCATGTAACATTTTGCCTCTCCTAAGACAAGGATGGTAAAAAATCTTACGAAAAATAGTTAATTAAATAGCTCCAACCGATATGATCCTTCAAAGGATGAAATATGATTTTCATTATATCCCGGGTAGAAAATTATCTAGGAAAAACTATTTTTAAGAGTGGCCCTAGCTAGATTGGCCATTATATAGTAAATCCTATGCTGGGCCTAGACAGGCGCAGGTCTAGGTGATCTTGACTAATTTATCTTATTCTGGCTTTATCTTGGCCCTGGCTAGAATTGCCTATTCATTGGCTTTGTCAGATGTAACTTAGACTGTGCCTAGATAGTTTTAACTTGACATAGCCTAGATATGAAAACTTTTGTTGGTGTCATTTTGACCCTAGCTAGTGTCGCCACCTTATTGGCGCTGTCTCATAAAAACAGGAAGGGACACAAATAGTTTTCGCTTGGTGTAGCCTGGATAAGGAATTGTATCTGGGCGTTATCTTGGCGTTAGACAGTGTCACCTCTTTATTGGCGTTATCAGGTGTAACTAAGACTGGGCCTAGATAGTTTAGACTTGATGTAGCCTAGACATGGAACTTTTTCTTGGCGTTATATTGGTCGTAGATAGTGTCGCCTCTTTATTGGCATTCCCAACGACCAATTTAACTTGTGTAAGGTCCATATAGCAAATACGTGAAGTATCAACTCATAGACATTTTTACATCCCTATTCTGTATCGCAAATCAGCCTGGTGGGTAGCGTGCTGGATCTTTGATTGGAGGAACGCGAGTTCAAATCTCGGAGAAACCAAGTAAGTAAAAGTGAAGTTTTTTAAAAATTAAATTAAATTCTATACATTTCAGTTAAAGAGAAAAGCGGTCTCAAACAACCCTAATATGAGAGGGGTGGGGGCTATATGGGTTTCAGTAAAAATCTACCTAGGCCCTAGCTAGTGACTCTAGATTTTTAGTTATCCAAAGCCTGACTTGGAAGATCTATCTAGGGCCTATATGGGAACCACTAGCAAGGCCCACGGAATACAGAGCATTTACAAATTAGCAAGGGCCAAGCTAGTTACTGCTCGATAGGCCCATGACATAAAAAAGGCGAAACTAGCTGGGGCCAAGGCAATACCGAGTCGCAAATTCTACCTGGGATACGGTTCCTTTTTTAAACTTCTCCTTTATATTTCAATTTTTAAGTTCAAGTGACCTCAACTCCAAAAATTGCGTTTCGCCCAGGTACGGCAGTTGGGCTCATCACTTAGATACTGTCGTACCCTTCTAAGGCGCATATTATGGTCGATGCTTGCCAACTCTAACTGATGAGCCCAACTTTTCTACCTGGGCGAAACGCAATTTTTGGAGTTGAGGACAGTTGAACTTAAAAATTGAAATATCGCTCCACTTAAACAGAAGTAGTTTTCTAATTATCTTCATCTACGTTATTCTTCTGCTTTTATTATTTATTTTAAACAAAATTTGAATATTATTCTAGATAAAACTCTAGATGAATTCGTGACCGAGAATAATAATTTTTTTTTCTCGCTTAAAAATAAATAAATCATTCCTTCTTTCTGAATGGGAAATAAATAGTTCATATACTCGCAGATGAAACCATAAGTTCTGCATAAACTGAATGTTGTGAAAGATACATCAGAAATGGCAGTTAACCTGGTTCGAGACTTTCATGGACTTATTATAGTTATTACAGCAAATGTGTGAAGAAGCATATAATATATGAAATCGTATTCTGACTGCAACAAGGAAACCTTAAAAAGGAAATTTATTGATTTGTATTGCTCTTAAACTGGAACAAATTGAAAAAAAAGAAAGTTCATCAGACACTTAAAAACGGGCAGGTTGAATAAAAATCGCTTAACATCTGAATTTATGTCGTTGAACGCAAAAAAAATCTGAAATTTCAGCTGAAATTCATTGTGTCAAATTCTTGTATTTACCTGTAGAATTTATACATTTAAGCGAAATAAAATAGAATTTTAATTACATTCGTATATTAAACATTGAGCGTGAATAGTTGTGAGGATGAAATTATATGTAACTATATCAGCAACAGGTTTGATTATTTTCATGAAAGGTCTTTTATTGCTATGTATGCGGTCATGTATGGCTTAAAAATTTTTAGGAAAACTTTCCAAACATCGATATAAAAATTTGTTGATTTAAAAATTCACTTAACAATAAACAAAGAGTTCGTTCATTTAAATAAGTAATGAATTTTCAGGACGAAAACTAAAAAATCAACAACCAACAAGACGACAATTATATAGTTTAGCTTTTATGTGCAGTGCTTCAGCTGATTTGGCACTTCCCCCACCAACAACTTTCATCTAAATTTTCAGATGAGAATTTCTTGTCTGAAAATTCAGATGAAATGAAACTAAACTTAAATAAAAGTCATCTAACTTTTTATGACAGCTGGCCAATCAGAAGCTCTAAAAATTCAGAATTCTGAAAATTCAGATCTAAAACGTAATGCATTGAACGTACCCAATGGATCATATTAATTTTCCTTCTTATGTTTGACGTCAAGCCGGGTCGGGTTTCTATAGGTCTACAAAGCTAAAATTATGCATATGATCAAGTCTGAGAGGTACTAAAAAAATTAAGGGTTATGCGTTACAAAAAAAAATTTTAAAATTAGGGACACCCTAGTGGGTGTAGACATGGGCGGATTTTAATCAAACTACTTTCCAAAACAAATAAAATGGTACAAATAGATATAAACTTTTAAATTGGTTAAGTAGTTTTCGAGTCTTAATACCTCATTTAGATTAACCTCCATTTATACTCATTATAGGTATTCACTCTTCAGTAATGTAACAGTAATGGCAACAAATTATCATTTCAATCATATAGAAAGGCAACAAATCTATAACTATTATCTTCATCTGTATTATGTATTTTATTTTAAAGTTGAATACCTAGGTTGGTATTTATATACTAAAAAAAAAGACTCTTTCTTAATTTAGCTTCTTTGACTCTGGGACCAAAAATACAAATGAATCCCTACATAATTTATTTTCTTCCTCTTATACACTCTGTCTCTAAAATAAAATAAAATCAGATGTAGGTATATCAACATTTTTCAAAATGGTCGCACAGCAACTTCTTAAACTTATCACGTTGCCCATTAATCTTTGACATCCATTATATAGGTGCTCTCCTATAATAATGTGACAACTTATCACATGGATTCCTTTTCGTGAGTGAGTATCCTTCGTCACTTTTCAAAGACGAAACCTCGCATCGAGGTCGAGAACATCGAACTCGAAGTGAAAAATCTAGCATCATATCCTTCTTGCTCTCTCTCTCTATCTCACTCAAAGCCATTCTTCTTTGTCTTCATCATCAGGCATCAGCACATCCATTGAAGTGTGCATTGAAAAATGTTGGTAATTTTGATCGAGCGTAAGTTAAAGGACGCTTGAGAGTGCGACACACGCACACATTCCAAATGAACGGACCATCAGACCATCCAATGATAGGTATAGTGAGTGAACCAAGCTCGTCTTTGTGGTAAGGATGAAAAATCGAATTTAACATTTCGGTTCGTAACATCCTGTCACACTATAATCAACACACAGAGAATGAAACAAAAGGAATTGCATTTGTAAGATGTTTCAACGTTGATGAAATGGTGTCACATCAGTCATTCAGCTAAGTTAGAGTTCAAGAATGTTATAATATACGAGTAGGTATAGGTACTATGCTCCTGGAAAGGTTGCGTGTAGAATAGAAAGTACAAGTGACAATTTACTAATTTGTCACTTACGCAGGAGTGTTTTTTTTTTTCTTTAAAGAAATTTAGGACTCTCTGAGTAGCTACATCACGCACTCTGCTCTCACGATGTGTCAGAGATTAATGAAGGCTGCTGAGGCGCGGGATCGACTCATTTTCAAAATCACCAGTTAAAAAAAAGGAAAATAAATATATTTTTATTAATTATTTTGACAGGACAGGACTGATATTGCGTTGGTGGCGGCGCGGCAGCCGTCGTGTCGGTGGCAGCATTAATCTTGGTGACAATCAACTGACAAATAGCTCTTGGAAAAATGGAGACTGAGACTGACAGTGATTCGTTGAAAGGAGAATTGTAGGTTGACAAACCTCTATAGTTGAGTTAGGTCATTTTTATTTGTTTGTTTTTTTTTCGAAAAGCAGATGGAGGAAATTAATATAAAGATATACTCCTATACACCAAAATATTATCTTTTGGATCTTAAAATTCGTGTGCATTCCTGCTGTGAGGTGTGGATCCTTTGAAATATTCCAAGAAGCCATAAAGTATTTTTGTCAAATTGTTATAAATGAAATGAAATAAGTGGAAGATGTGATAAATGTTTATTATATGTATGGTGGTACGGTGGTGAACGTATGGAGTGTATGAGTAAAAAAAAAAATACTTTTTCATTAAATAAGAGTGTTTTTTTTTTTAAATCCTTTTTTATTTGGTTAAACGGAGTCAGTGTCTAAAAGAAATAGAAATTTCGATGAGATACATTTTTAGTTATAAAAGTTGTAATTATAACACTTGTGACACTTTCTTTTTTAGGTAATGGTTAGTGCGTATAAGACTGTTACGCCAAAGGTCTTGAGTTCGATTACCCAAGAAATACCAGAAATTTGTTTCAAGAGGTTACCGCCTCTTGCAAGGAATTCACAAATCCTCCAGGAGAATCTCTTGTCACGAAAAAGTGCTTTTCAACTTAGCCATTCAAGTTTGGCAGAGAAATGTAGGTCCCCTCCATTCCTGGCAATAACACGCACACAGGAATGGTTAAGAGTTTTTAGTCACTAGGCTCGGTTATACACGAGCTGGCAATTTAATTTATTTATTTTAGATTAAGTAAAGTGACACACTAAGTTCATTAATTTGTAGAAATACAAACTACTAGCTGACCCGCCCCGGCTTGGCACGGGAAGAAAATTTTTATTTTCGTACAAAATTAAATAAATATGTATATACGTTAAAATATTATATCTACATAAGGTGTGATCAATATTAACACTTTAATGAGGGGGAAGTCCAAAAAAATGGTTTTTTGTCATACCGTGTGTCGTTCTGTGAGCTCGTGCGTCAATGATGCTAGATGCGATTCTTAAAATCCCACCAGATTCGAAAAATAACCCCACCATTTTTTTCCTGGAAGGCAAAAAAACACCATATTTTATCTGCCATAACTATTAGTTACCTAAATTTAAATATTAACTCAAAAAAAAAATACAGGAAGCTTTATGAGAAGTAAGAAATGTGAATGAATACTTAGGCTAAGAAGGTATACTTGCGATTTCAATCGGCCTATTGACTATTCAGTCGTAAAAAATGGAACACACTATAGATTAAATGTGAATGATCTCTCATGATATCCAAAAAAAATGGGCGCTTAAGACTGAAATTTATTTAATTTTTCTGGCAAAATACTGTTTTTTCTGATACTTCTCAAGATCAGGCTGTTTTTTATCTTGGCGTATCTACTTAAAACTTTAGAAGATATTCAAATAACTTGTATTTCGTCAAAGACAAAAGTTTCTTCAATAGACAAGATTACGACAAAAAAGATGACGATTCCCCGTCTCAAATTGGGTGCTGCTACTATGCTTACGAAACTAGCTGATCACATACTCAAAACTCTAAATCTATAATGGACGCTTCAGTATCACTTGTCGGCAGAATACAAATTCTTCAGTTGCTCTCACTTGGACTAATTTCCATACTTCCCTTTGGAAAGCTTTCGTAAAAAACTGTGTTGTTATCATACAAGAGACTCTTCCTTAAGCTACTTAAGTGGCATCATGTATCTGGAAAAGCAAACCCTGCTGATTGCACCTCTCAAAGAAAAACACCTCGAATGCAATCTCTGGTGGAAAGGTCTACATTGCCTAGCTCATCACTCAACTTCATGGCCGTCAATTATATCTCGACTGTAGAACAAAACATCGATTTAGAAGAAAAGGTTCAAGGATAGTCAAACTGACTTTTAAACTGGCTACCATGAGGCAAGTTCTCAGAATTTACACTGAATCGATAGATAGGTATTTTATAGACTCAATTTTCTCATAAAAGTAACATTGACATATGCAGACGTTTATCAAAAATATTACGAAAAATTTCTTTAAACCTGAATGAACCTTTGAAAACAGAAGAACTCAAAGAAGCTCGTCTCAATTTGGTTAAATCAGTTCAAGAAACATATTTTTCATCAGAAATGTCCACACTTAAGTGGTGTCTATATCCAATTAAGAATCCATTTAAGAAGCTTACACCTTTTCTAGATTCTTCTGATTAACTTCGTGTTGGTAGGAGATTGCAAAACTCACTTTTAGATCCAGAAACTTATATTACCAAAAAACTTATATCTCATAATCCACATCATTAGATTCGCTCATGAGAAAACGCTCCACGGTGGCAGACTGCAAGTCACTTTGGCTTATTAAAGTAGATCGTATTGGATTATTGGTGGCAGAAAACCTGTTCGATCGCATATATTGTGTTGCGTATTCTGTACCAGACATCGTGGTGTCACAGAAAAACTATTTATGGGAAAACACCCATCTACAAGGATCAATCCATCAAGAGCATTTTCGAATACTGGTGTCAATTATGTTGAACTATTCTTAAAATTTGGAAAGGACGTTTATCAAAAACGTATAAAATGCTTTATAGTTCTTTTTGTCTACTTCCCAACATTGGCGGTTCATTTAGAAGTTGCAACGGATTTTTCAACTGACGGTTTTCTAGCGGAATTCGAGCGTTTTCCTGGTCAGTGTGAAATTTGTCTACTTTCAAATGACGGAACTCAATGGAGATTTAATCTCCCATCCGCTCCTCACTTGACACTTTGGAAAGTGGAAAGTGGGAAACTGGTGTAAAGTCGGTTAAATTCCATCTCAGACGTGTTATCGGAGAAACAGTTCTTATTTATGAAGAATTCTTCACTCTGCTGATTTAAATTGAAGCTGTTCTCAATTTGCGACCATTGCGTCCAATATCGGATGACCCTGATCTGATGATATTGAGGCTCTAAAACCAGGTAATTTTTTCATAGGATCACCACTTAATAATAAATTTAATAAAAATAATAATAATAATAAACTTAGTAAATTTGTTGAAGAAAAAGTTACCAAACAGGCATAAAGGCACTCGCATTCTTACATTCTAACTTGCACAAGTTCTTCTCAAAATCTCATTCTCTAAAGGAAAAAAGTGTTATAATGATTTTTGTTTGAAGAATTTTGAAAGCTATTTGCTTTTGATTATTTTTTTTCTGAAACAACTTACTGTCACTTGTTTATGCTGATAAACCATCAACTAACATAGCTCGAAATATTGTTGTCATATATGATCAAAAATGCTCAGTAGTTATTTTACTTTGGAAATGTGCTTAGTCAGTCAATAAAATCTATATATATACAGCATTTTAATAAAAGTGAAAAAAAGACTCAACCTACACCGGCACCTCATCAAACAATCCCATTAAAAATCATTCAAAATTCATAAAAATCAATTAGAAACTTTAAGAGCCGAACTCCATGATAATAGTCAAGTTCCATTTCCTGGAATCATATGCTCAGATCAGTGAAAGGCAATTAACAAAAAATAAAACTCCAGATAGTAGTTAAATAAATATCTTTCATCAGTTTTGTATATTCACAAATTGAATTCAACCTGCCATCAGCATCATCATCATCATTGGCTGCCCCATAGCCAATTTCAAATTCACATAAACTCAACTCCATGTGCCCAGTGAATCATAGCATGTATAGCATCTCCATCGCACATCAATTAAACTCTCTCTCTCTCTTGAAAAAAAAGAACCTTCCACATAAAATGACAAATTTTATCTCTGATTTTTGCATTTGACGTGTGGTGCGATGGCTGCTGCGGTCCATCAGCTTCGCCTCAGTAGCAGAAGCAGCCAGTGCGCCCGCCAGTGGCCCATCGAAGCCAAAACTTATATACGACCTCCGACCACCACCGCCGCGTCGCACCACCCGATGATAATAATTTATGCAAATGTCAAAATGAAAACCATAATTAACGATATACATAATGGAAATAAAAAAAAAAAAAAAACAAAAAGGCCAAATTCTTGTTGAAGAAAAATTGGATTAGCATTCCCGGTGATTTGGTTGGCTTTTGGGCTCACAATTTACGACCTAAAGTCCACCTTTATCTCTCGTACAACAATCGGACAAGCATTTGACAGAATTCCATATGCAAATCGAACAAACCTAGAGTGGCTGTCAGTTTTGTATATATGTTTTGTTTTTTCGTCTATAAGTTCCTTGTGTTGTCTTTGAGGGGGCAAAATGTAAACGACGTAGCTCCTCCATGCGAGAAGCAATGATTTAGGACTAATTAAGTTGTTTTATCGTTTATTATTGAATTTGACAATTCCATGGCGGCCACATGGGACGGAAATAAATTATCCCTCGTAATTAGATGGGGCGATCGCGCTCAGAGTGGCTGTTTTTTTTTTTTGGTTTTTTGTTTCTCTGTGATGGGTCTCTGTTTCCCTCCTGTTTGTTTTTGTCCTACCACTTCATTATGCGGTGACAGCAATTTATCTTCAAAACCAAGCCAACGACAACGACGACAATGACGCCAATAATGGAACGATCTAGGGCAAAGTTGACTTTTTTTGGAAATTGGTAATGGGAACAGAATATAGACGCTCTGAAAAGTTGGAGTAATTGGGCGTGTTCGCTGGAGAGATTTTGTTAATCTCAATTAAGGGTGCGTGCAAACGAAAAATTTATCCTCGATCCTCGTCGTCAGCGTCGTCGTTGTCGAGTGATCTTTTCGTGGGCGGAATGTTTTTTAAACGCATAAATTAGGTGCGAGATCTTGAGAGAGAGGTATTATAGAGTGTCGTGGGCGTGTTGAGTTATCTTTTTATTATATGAATGGGGAGAAGACGTTTTGTCTGGGAAGCATCTGTTCTTTGCAATCATATATGTACATTTAACTTTCATCCTTTGGGAAATTGATTAACAAAGAATCTCGGAGTGCAAATGTGAAGGATTGGCTTAATACTTCTCGATTAGTCCGATGACATCAGTGCGAGACGACCATCACCATATAACATAGCTATCTACTATGGGTTTACGCATAAAAGACTACCTGTGATACCTTATAAATATAGAAGGTCATATGAATATAGACACAGTCGTAGGTACATACACTGACTTTGGGTGCGAACATCGTAAACAGGCAAATGATTAATGGACTAAGCTAGCGCACTTAACATGACCGCGAGTTTAATCTCGAAACCACTTCTGATTTTGCAATTTACAGTCTAGATGAAAAGTTCTGGGTCACTTTATAAAAAAAATCTTTAAAGAACTCCCAAGTGTTTTCTTTTCGATTTAGAATTCTTATTGCTTCATATAAATGTATTTTTTAATATGTACTTATCCCAAAAATTTATTTGATTCCAAAATAAATATTTTTTATCAGTTAAGGGCAATTATTTTTTGCATGTTACTATAATATGTATATTATATATCTAGTTTTACACTTCCGTTGCAGTTGATTGTTTTGTTTTGCGATTTCTTTAGGTTTGCGGTTAGCTTATCTGCTTTAAAATTGTGTTGATTTTTGTTTAGTGGTAGGAATATGTTTCATTTGAGCATGAATAGTTGGTGAGATCTTCTTCTATTTTGTTGTTGCATTAAAATTTCTAGCAGTATACAAGGAAGTATACAATGCACAAGGAAGTGTTATGCCAACTCCCAAAAACGTAAATTAGTTTAAAGTACTGTTATGTGAGTACATAAAAATTAACAATACATCATACCTATACCTAGCACAGTGTTGCAAATGTGGATGGAAATTATAGTTTAAACTGAAAAATTGTTTAAAATCAATATAATAAGAAACGGTAGGTACATCTTATTTCTTAAACGAATCTCAATTTATGAGAAAAAAAAGTTTGTAAATCGTTGGAGAGGATTAAAAAAAAAAAACAATTTTTTATATATAAAATTTTTAAAAAACATTTTAAGAAAAAAATTGGTACCAACGCCATTTTTAAATTTTTATTGATGCGCGTTTAAAAAATACATTAAAAAAAAATTATTTACATATTTTCGAAAATCTAGATATAGAATTTTCAAAAAATAATTAAAAATTTTTTTTTTTATCCAAAATTAGTTTTTTTTGAAAATTTGTATACCTATGTGCAGTTTGAATAAACTTGTGTAAAAAAAACATTCCAATTGCTTCAACAGATAATGAGATAGTCGATCGTACCTACTGATTTTAGCTCAGATAAAAATTGTATTCAAAATCTTAGCATCCGTTTTTGAGAAGTGAGATTTTCCTTACCGGTTTTAATATATATAATATGTATACCTATGTACCGTTATTTTTAATTATAAGAATAATTGTCATTTAAAATCTGCTAGATGTAATGTTAAAAAATTAATAGGTTCCAAGTTTAATAAAATTAATAAAGTAATTTTCGAATTATTAAGTTCTCAAAAAAAAAATATTAACTTTTTTTAAACATTCAAAAAAAAATATATTCTTGAAAATATGTATTAGTAAACAATTCTTTTAAAAACTTTGTAACATTGTCAATAAAAAATTGAACATAATCAATTGAACAGTTTTTGAGAAAATCGAAAATAAAAAAAATGGTTCTATTGGAGGTACCATTTATAACTATTTTTCGGAAATTTGTTTTTTTAAATATGGTAGCCTTATATTTGTAAAAAAAAATTTCCCCATATGAAAATACGTACCCTTTAAAAAAAAGAGACAACAGACAAGCTATAAGATTTTCTTCTTTATTATACTTCAAAATAGAGCATGAGTTCTCAAAAAAAACTTGTGTTTCTTTTTCAGTTCAAAAATCAGAATATGTATAATGTATATTATGTTGAATGAACGCTCTACGAGCTTCAGAGAAGATTTCATGGAGTAGGACTGAGGAGTACCTACGTCAAAAGTAACATGAAAAAAAAAAAATAAAGGAAAACGTATAAAAACAAATAAAAATGGCAGACGACGACACACAGAGGTCGCTTTCAAAGATTAGGGTGACCAAAAATAAGTTTTAACTTTAAATTATAAACCTATATTATAATTGAAACTAACAGACTTTGTAAAATATGAATGTATTTTACACTAAAATTTGAAAAAAGTAACAAATTTAAAAAATAATGATGTTTATTTTTAGAAATAAAAAATTACACTCCAACAGTTGAAAAAGAAATTAATGTAAAAATAATATAATAACAGATTATGTTTATCATGATTTTAAGGAACAAAAATTAACATTTTTTTTATTACGTTTGAAACAAAAGTTGGTTACTTTTCACTTTGTAAGGTACTTTTTCTACTAAAAAGTCAACAAATTTGTCATCCGCAGCTATCTGCACATACATTTACGTCATTACATAGCGAAATATGTATCGTAAGCAATACAAACAAATATTGGTAGTATAGGGGGTGATAATATGAAAAAAAGATGTTATTTACAAAATGGACCTTACTTTGTATATAGTTAAACGAACGGTACAAAAACTATTATTTAAATTAAAAATATATCAGTAAACATTGGTTCTTACCTAAAATAAAGGGTGATTTTTTATCTGGTTTGGTTTTGGCAACACTGGTTTTGACAGCTGACGTGTGTTTAGTACCTTGTGTCACTGTCAAACAGCTTCAGTTTGGTTTGCAATTTAACCATGGATCGTCTTACAAATGAACAACGCTTGCAAATTATTGAATTTTACTATCAAAATTCGTGCTCGGTTCGAAATGTTCATCGCGCGCTTTTATCGAAAAATTGTGTTCAGCGATGAGGCTCATTTTTGGTTGAATGGGTACGTAAATAAGCACAATTGCCACATTTGGAGTGAAGATCAGCCAGAAGCATTGCAACAGCTACCAATGCATCCTGAAAAAGCCACTGTTTGGTGCGGTTTATGGGCCGGCGGCATTATTGGGCCATATTTCTTCAAAGATGATGCGAATCGCAGCGTTACTGTCAATGGTGAACGCTACCGAGCGATGATAACAAACTTTTTTTTGCCCGAAATGGAAGTTCGTGACTTGCATGATATGTGGTTTCAACAAGACGGTGCCACATGCCACACAGCACGCGAAACAATGGCGCAATTGCGAGGCGAGTTTGGTGAACAGTTAATTTCACGTTTCGGGCCGGTCAATTGGCCGCCTAGATCGTGCGATTTGACACCATTAGACTATTTTTTGTGGGGGTATGTCAAGGCTAATGTCTATAGGGACAAGCCCGCTTCGATTGACGCACTGGAAGCCAACATCCATGCATTCATTCGTGAGATACCGGCCGATATGTGTGAAAGAGTATGCCAAAATTGGACTCAGCGGATGGGCTACCTGAGACGCAGCCGCGGTCAACATTTGCATGAAATTATCTTTAAACATTAAATTGCAAGGTTCAAACTATCGATTCAAATAAATATTTCATTCATTTTTTCGAATTTTTTGTGTTTTTTTTTAAAAAAGTTCTAAACCTCTTAAAAAATCACCCTTTATAATAAACCATCAAAACCACTTAAATATTTTTCAATTTTCAATTTATTTAACTTTTAAGACTGAGAATAAATAATTATTGTCGCTAGCATTGTCCTCTATGAATGAATGAATAACATATTTGGGGTTAATTGAACTGCGACCTAAAGATCTATTGTGCCCCTTCTAGATTCTAGAGGCGAGCTGAATGATCTTGCTCATCCTAAAAGCTCTTGCTCCAAATTTATTCCTTTAAGGAATTTAAGAATTTGCGGTATCTTCTGAGAGGGTATAATCCGCTCTCTTTGACCTGGTATTGTTCCAGTTACTTAATTTGACACATTAGTGCATCGCAACTGTCTAGTATCCCGGGAAGAAAATTATCTAGGAAACACTATTGATAAGCGTGGCCCTAGCATAGATTGGCCATTATATAGTAAATCCTATGCTGGGTCTAGACAGGCGCAAGTCTGGTCGATCTTGACTAATTTATGCTTATTCTGGCTTTATCTTGCCCCTGGCTAGAACTGGTTATTTATTGGCTCTGTCAGATGTAACTAGATAGTTTAGACTTGATGTAAACATTTTAACATCCCTCTTCCCCTCTTCTGTATTGCAAATTAGCCTGGTGAGTAGCGTGCTGGATTGGATCTTTGATTCGAAGGACGCGAGTTCAAATCTCGGAGAAGTAAAAGTGAGTTTTTTTTAAATTAAATTAAATTCTATAAATTTCAGATAAAGAGAAAAGCGGTCTTATGGTCCCTAATATAAGAAACAAATTCAGATCAATACAAATATAAACTCTCAATTTGAAAAAACACATCCAGGGCTTATATTTGTTTCAGTAAAAATCTACTAGCTTCTTAGCCTAACATGCTTATCTAGTGCCTAAAAATGTCTCAATAAAAAGCTATCCAGAGCCTGACTTGGAAGATCTATCTCGGGCCCATATGGGAACCACTAGCAATGCCCACAACATACAAAGCATTAACAAATTAGCGAGGGACAAGCTAGATACTGCTCTATAGGCCCATGTTATAAACTATGCAAAACTAGCGAAACTAGCGGCGTCTCCTCATGAGCATTGCAGAATCTGCATAGATGGGACTGCTTTCCAAGCCAATAATATTCACGTGTCTTTTTAGTTTGCAGTGGCCAGTGAGGAGACACGCATATTAAACTAAGGTTGTGCCTACTAAAGCTGATATTGTGCCGTGTCATAAAGCCATGTGTCATAAGGCCATATTCAGAAATATGGCCTTATGATGCTTTCGAAGTGTGTCATAGGGCTGAAACATTTGGCCTTTTGACACTTAACCAAAGTGTCATAGTGCCATATTTTCTTGCGACTTAAGGCCATATCTAACTATATGGCCTCATAATACTTTCGTTAAGTAAAAAATTTGATTTATATTTTTTTTTTAATCCAGAATCTTTAAATGCAAAAGAAACCCAACCTCGCACGTACCCCAAATCCTATAGTGTGCCCAAGCAGGGGGGTTGCAGGGGGGAAGCATGCCCCCCCATACATACTTCACTGTTTATACGCCGTAACTGAATTACAGTTAAAGTGTTCGACAAAAACATTTGGCCAGGTTTATTTATCAAACAAGGAAAGACGGTTTAAAGTGTCATAAGGCCATATGGCCGTATGTCACTTTATTAAAGAGTCAAAAGGCCATGGCCTTTATATGGCCTTATGTCGTTTTGTGAAAGCGTCATAACTTCATAAGGCCATATTTCTCAATATGGGCTTATGAAGCATGGCCTTATGACACGGAACCAGCTGATATACAGTTTTTTAAATGATCTTGGTTGTAATTCTCAAGGCAATAGTTTTGCCTGCCTCAACTTGGGAAGTTCTTTCCAGTTTTTGGATGAGCCTTGGACTATAAAATTGGTAGAAACTGACCATTTTTTACAAACATACAAACAAATTTTATTTCACGGTGTTCACAGTGGACTTACTCATCCGACTTATTTCGACGTGAATCCGACTTCTTTTGCTCAGACAACAAATTGATGCCAACACAACCGACTCAGTCTTACGTTTAGCATTTGTTAAAATAAAAAAAAACAATATCTGATCTCGTAGAAGGATTAAACAGAGAAGAAAAAGTACATGTATACATGTTAAATAAACATCAACAAATATGATTTTACAACCGTACTGCTGTGTACCGCCTTTTTTCTGAAATACTGCTTTTTCAACAACCTATAGATACAGTATACACGACAGCTGATTCACATGCTTTACTACTTTAATTCAATAAGGGCTATTTTTCTTCCAATAACTTATTTTCATCAATTTCCTAAGAAACCAAATTGTCTCCTGGATGAGGCTATATTCAAATCACCAACACAAAGTCGGTTATTTTGCTTGGTTGATTGATCATTTTAGCGAAAAATTTATCAGTTACTCACCTAAATCACCCGAAATACCCGAACTTATAAATGCTGGCGTATGATTCCTTACCTAGGTCCCACAGTATAGTACATAACAAAGGTAATTAATGTAATATATTGCGCATCTTATATTTATTTGCCAGCTTTGCAGTAGAAAAGTAACATTTTTCCTCTCATACGATGCTATAATTTTGTTGGTTATGTTCAATTCAACACTTTTCTTTGGGAGGTTGCTTAACAACTTATGTGTTTATCATCATTATTTTCCCTCAAAAGTTATAAAAAAGCCTGCTAATTCTTATTTTCAACGAGCAAACAAAAATTCTCATTCCATATTACTTTTTCGAAAGACTTAACGCACATACTGTTTATCGTTTGCACGATTCACCCTGAGCCCCAAACAGCGTCATCGGCCATCGTGATAATCTTTTGAAGACTTCTTTGCCTTGACTCCAAAGTCATCTACCCTGAATGATGGTTAAAAGTGGAAGAAGCCTTTGCTATAAGTATAAGAGTTATTATTCATGCCCCTTTTCAGTGAAGATATCGCGCGTATAGTGCAGCAGTAGCGCATGAAACAAAATGATTAATGGTCAAATGCCAGAATGACAAATGGAATCACAAGATTCGTTTTATTTATCAAAGAAAAAAAAAAAAATATATTCTCAAGTCAAGCCTACCCTTTTATACAATATATACGAGACCTAAACGAAATGAGCTTATAAAATGCTATAAAACATGGGGGAGACAACAACGTTGTAGAATAAGAATGAAGAACCCAAAATAAACCTGCAAAGACAGCAAAACGTAAATAAAAGATTTCTTATATTCTTATAAAAGTAAAAGGAATACCATCCCCTCCCCCCTCCCCCCTCCCCCACCTCCAATTTCCCTGTTCTTCATCGAAAATCCTTGACATAGACAAATGCACTCATCGCAACTTGACAAAGTAAGTCAACTCATGATGTTCTCCTTCCTCTCTATACCTAACCTACCTACCTATACCTAACTTTCTTCAATGAAGATCCGATTATAAAAGCTTCATGATGTGCCTCGTCAAGGGTTGGGAGATTTATAGAAGCTTTGTCCCTGCCAAGCAAAAGACACCTTTCCTTCCAATTTTATACCTAAGCTAAGACTATGCGGTCGGAAATTTCTAATTAAACTGGAACTAGAACAGGAACCGGTGCCAGGAATTGTAATCTTGATTTATCTCATTGTTCTGCCAGAAGAACATTACTCGTTAATATGATGGGGTGCTCTGCTCGAGCTCGCGGGTGGTGGTTGTCGTATATAAGATGAACTGAAAGGGTATATTAATATTCCGCTTCCTTTGACAACACAAAAAAAAAAAAAGGGGTGGCGATGTGTTGATGGCGGACTCTAGTTATTTGTCACCGCTTCAAATGTAATGAGTTCTGCGAGAGCATCTCATATAATTTATGTACCAAGTTAATTTCCGGGATGAAAGATTCTTGTAGATTCGCGCTGAAGGACAATCATGCCCATTAAAAAAAAAAAAATTCGTAGAACTTTTAATGAAACAGTTTATTAACTTCTCTTCTGGACAAATTTAATAATCATCATGAAGTTCGACCACCTTGACTATACCAACCCACCCCGCTGATTGAGTATTAATCATGAATGACTTGAAAAGATGAGAATGTCATAACAAACTTTTTTTTTTTGAAAAGGTAGAAAGAACACATATTTGAGTTTCTTTTGTCCTTCTATCACATAGCAGAAGTTTGAATTCATGGAAGTTAAAAATAAAAAAAAAAAAAAAGAAATACCAACACACTTTGCCTTCACCACCGGGCCCGGCCGTGCGTCGTGGTCGAAATATTGGAAAACAAATCGAATTTATCAACCGCACAAGCGAATCGAATTGAATCTACCAAACAACAACAACCACAAAATTGACAAATTGACGATCGTTAATTAAGTTGAAGAGATTTTATATGCGATGCATGTCAAAATTTATCTTACGGATAATTTGTCATTATGTCTTCTTATATTTTACAATTTTCTTAAAAAACTCTGAGATATCATTGGGGGCTGTGACAATGACTTGATGCGGTCGTCATCGTCACCCCTTATTTGTTTGCTGTAAATTTTGGCCTCCTTTATATACAACAATCCAATATGATGGCAAGTGTTTGGAGACTCAATTTGCCGCTACATTAGCAAACAATATTAACTTCAATGAATTGAGAACAAATATAATAATAATAAAATAGCTTGCCTCATTTTCCATCGATTTTGAAAGTTTAAATAGAGTAGGTGGTTTTTTTTTCGCAGTTTTGATACACGTGTAGGAGGATACTTTAAATAAACTAGCATTAAATTTTTAAATAAGTTTAAATTCATTCAGTTAACAGTTCATTCAAGAAAAGTCCATCAAAGTCCGCAACGATTAATATTGCAGTGCCTTGATATTAGACATATAGGGTCTTTCATTAAGCGCTTCGTATCTTTAAATTTAAATAAAAGAAAGTGTGTTCGCAACAATGCATTCTTTTGTGAAAGCAGTCTTTAAAAATCATTTATTGAATTCAATTAAAAGAATGCATTCATTGCAAATGAATGTATGAATTCCCAAAAGATTGTAATCAATTGATTGTTGTAAAATGAAAAAAAAAAGAATACAGTCTTTTCGCTGCAAATGAATGGTGATTGCATAATTTGAAGTCTGAAGTCTCAATGTGAAATCTTACTATTGAATTCATTAAAGATTTCATTCACTGGCGTATATGAGATATCATCAAAATTTTGTATTCGTTTGAAAGCCCTATATAGATGCCGTTATTTATGGAATATAACATCATTCAAATGCCCACCGCGGCTTCCCTAGGAGAGCGCAGCACAAATGTCCAATTTTCCATGACTCGCTTAGACTTCAGAAAACCCCTTCAAGAAAAAGTCTAACGGGGTCAAATAGCTTGATCTCGGTGACAAGTTCACATCACCTCAACGTGAGATGACCATAGCCTCGAATCGCTCGAATTTCCAATGTGGCATAAATTGTATGGCAGATGTTGTTGGTGTCCATATCATCCAGTTCAGGTCAACAAAAGTTAGTAATCATCCATCTATATCGCTCGCCGTTGACGGTAATGGCCTGTCCAACATCTTTCTCAACGAAATATGGACCGATGACGCCGCGCCGCCGCACAGCGCCGCCAGCCCAAAGTCTACACCAAACAGTGAATTTTTCGGAATGCATTGAACGGTCTTGGATCTCATGTCGATTGGCTTTGTCCCAATTCAACAATTTTGTTTAATGACGTACTCATTCATCCCAGAGATGGCCCTCATCGCTATATAAAGATGATTTTCCGATGAAAATTAGAGTCAGGTTCCAACTGCTCCAGCAGAGCCCATTCAGCGAACATACGTCGTTGTCTATGGTCGTTTACCTTCAGCTCTTGGGTTAGCTGAATTTTGTATACAACTGCAGGCCCAAGTCATGACGCAAAATTCACCAAATTGTGGTCTCCGAAAGTCCGAGTTCTTGTGAGCGACGCGAAATCTCACAGACAGTGGCGATGTTTTCTGCAGATCTGGCGTTTTGCTGTCGTACGGGTGTTGGTTGATTATTTACTGAACCAAATTTATCCACCACACTGCGAAGCGAATAGTCCTCGCGGTAGGATGATTATGGCGACCGTAAAATGGGCGAAGTGTGCGGAACGTTGTCTGGACAGAACCCCCATTTTGGTAAAACAATTTTATCATTTGCACATGTTAATGAGAGCTATATCCGTCCATGGTGGTTTGGCTAAACAGATTGAATAAATGACAGCCAACTTGACAGATATCAACTGTCAAAGTTTGGAAGTCAATATTCGAAGACCCTTTATACCTATAATAAGTTATATTTTCATACTTTTATTTATATTTTATTAATGTAGTTCATATTATGAAATGTCATATGGCAGGATTTCCTAGTCCTTATTCTTAAGAAACAAAAATGTCATTGCAAAACTTGTTGATGAAATAAAGAATTTATTTGTCTATCTATCATCAATACACAGTCTTATATATCACTAACCATAACAGACGTTCTACTCAGTTTCGTTAAGTTTCGCTAACTTTCGCGAAATTAAGCAAGAGCCATTGAAATGGCTCATTGCTAAAACTTACGTAAATGTCAAATTTGAAATGCATTTCAACTCAACGCAGGTTGTCTTTTATCAATAATTTCTGTCCCTTGTCAATTTTTCTCGTAACGTTAGCTATTAGCAAATAAAAAGAAAAAAAAATAAGAAGAGTAAAAATAAATAACAATGGCATCGTTTTGACATTTGCTTAAGTTACCAAAATCCATTATAGTTACTATTTGTTTTAACGAAAACTTTTGAAAACTTTTCGTTCAGTTTTGACATTAGCTTAAGCTCGGTTAAGTCTATATTATAGTTTGGCCTTATAGAAAATAGCAAATTAGTGTTCTGGAAGAAGAAAATAGTGGTAAAGAATTTTCAAAAAAAAATTAAATTAATAAAAAACTATGAGCTAAAAAATATGACATCAAACGCTAACTGACATTTTTTTTTATGAAATTTTTTTAATTGTACAGAAAACACATTCCAAGTATTAAGACGGGGGCATTGTATGAAAAGGAAGTACATATAACATTTTTTATTAATACAAGAAATAACGATTTAATTTTTTTTAATTTTTTGCTTGATTCCTTAAATTGATCTTCTTTTTTATTTTACCAGCTCTTAGAGAAAGAAGATATAGGCGAACTTGTAAACCTTTAAACCCGTTAACCTTTATATTTGATTTATTTTAACCTTAATAACTTCACCTTTAGTAGGCCTAATTTGATTTATAGAACTCTATAAAATATCTAAACTCTTAACAGACACGTATTTTACTTTTAAAACAAACTTAATGAAAATTAATAAATAACAATATTTTCAAAAATTCTAAGTAGGTAGGTACCTCAGCTATACTCTCAATCTTAATCCATTTTATAAAACTTCACCCATAAATCAGAGTTCATCCACTCTTCTGATGTATATATGTATGAATGTACATTGTACTCGTTACCAGCTTCTTAATCACGTATCTATCGTAGCACCTACCTATATATACGAAACCTTTTTTGAAAACAAAAGCCTCCACTCGTTAGTTTCACCTTTTCAAGTGTTTGCTTCCCCTACTTTGGCATTAAAAATTACGAGGAAATTGAAAACAAACAATTATTGCATTTTCGAGTTATCCTCCCAGAATGAGCATTACTTACAATTTGGCCCGCATGTTTAGATACTATACAACATCAAACGTATTCTTTCTTGTACCTATGTATATATACGAAAGTCAAGCAACACGTTCTATACCGTGCGACACGTTCCACTCCAGCCTTATACTGGTGCACATACATACATATATCTACCTAGCCAAGATAGGTTGCCAAGGAGGTTACTCCTCCTTAAAGTTGGCTATCGAAATCCTAGCAATCTGGAATCCTGTGAACGTGCGAGTAAACTTAAAAAACTTCTTAACAAAGTCACGTCGGAGAAGTGTCGACAACTTGCGAGGATTCGACGTTTTTTTTTCTTTTGTTTTTGTTCATTTTACTTTCTCATGCTTACTGCGCGGAGCATAAAAGTTTCATCCTCCAGGAGCGCCAGCGTTCGGCGGCTCATCGATCCGAATGATGTATTGCTCGCATATATACCTACAGAAGAAGAAGGTGACCTATACAACATCAGTATATGGAGCGGGAAACACGAGGTCCCTTAGGGCTCCGGATCCGGACCCAGACCCAGAACTCCTTTCTTTCACTTGTTTAATTGTATCTCTTTGTTTCGACTTTAACGCAGGATCCTATAAAGATACTGGGATGAGTTTTTGGGGTTGGGGACGGTGGACAGAAAGATGGAAGCGCTCTGCAACTATAAAAGTTTCCTTAATGAGAAATTTACCTCCTTCCGCTGCAGCGTTGTTTCTTTTCGAGCTCGGTTTCTTTATTGCTTCAACTCAATAGATTATCCTGACACTCGCTTAGCAGAGGGAGAGGGAAGCTTTTGTATCTGCTGCCTGATGTATATGTACTTACATAATACTTTTGTCTATCAGCGCAAAAGGGGCAATTGGGTGGGGCAAGGAATTTACAACAGTTGAGTAATCAAAAGTTAGTCAAGTTGCTATAAGTTCTTGCCTTTTTGTTGTTGTTTTATTTCACAAGAAACACAATAAAAAAAAAATACTCCACACGCACCAGAAATATAAGGGCAGCCTTACAAACTTTGGCCTACGGATGATTGCGTGAGACTGCGAGAAGAACTCCGACGAGGATTGAGGATATCACGGGGACTTCGAAGACGACAACGACGCTGACGGTGCTATATATAGAACAGCACTGGCCAAAGAATGTTTGGAAAATTAATTATCAAGTAATTTTTTTTTTTACTTTCTTCCCTTTTTTTTTGCAGGATATAATATGAGGATGAATGGATGCGGGCATCGTAAGCTCGGTTGTGTGCGTTAAAAGGCCTAAAATGGTATTTAATTAGCTTGAAACTTTTCCTTTTCTTTGTGCAAAGCAATAAAATGAAAAATATTTGCAATATCTTTTGAGTTGGTATTATATTTTGTGTGTGTGTGTGTGTGTCTCCTACATTGCTTCAAAGTGAAATATCACTTTTAAGCGGGTTTTGTGCTTTATTTTTTTTAAAAGGCGGAAAATAGAGAAGTTTTTTAGGAAATTTAAATTATAAAACTTAATAACAATGAATTTTGTTGACAATATTTGTTTGGTATTAATCCATATTGGATCACACTTTGTTTGAAGAACTTTTAAGAACTGCTAAGGTTGCTACCTTGAGCCATCTACATTATTTTTAAGCAACATTTATATTTACCAGGTGTTTATTTTGTGTCTCTTTTTTTCTTCATAGACCTTCTCTTAAAGACCGAGAACCGAAATAAGTTCAAAGAACGTCGAATTTTTTTTGCCAGAAATACTTAGAATCCCTATATCAAAATGTCTTAAAAGGCAAAAGAATTATAAATAGTAGGTACCTACAATACCTATCGAAACTTGGTTTACAGTTTTACGAAAATATGAGTCGTTGGCAGCTTGACTAGTTTTCTTCTTAGTTAAAAATAAATAAATTGGATGGCGCAACAGCACGTGTAGAACCAGGACTTAGTGACATACTGATACAACTCTCATTTCTGTGTGCATGTTATTAGCAGAAATTGAGGGAACCTGCAATTTTCTGATGAATTCGAAAGGCTAACGTGCGAAAAACTTTTTCATGACAAGAGGCAGTTTTTGAGCCTGGAGGATTTATCAATTCCTCCCAAGTGGGAGTAACCTATGAGGGAGTAACCTATAAAAAACATTTCTGTTTTTTTTATTAGGTGCCATAGGCTGGGAATTGAACGTAAAACCTTAGACGTTCTGATTCAACAGAAAATTGTGGGTCCCCTTCACTCCATTCCTTCCAATAATACGCACAAAGAAATGATTTAGAGTATATTAAGTCACTAATGCCCCGATTCTATCTATCGCGCTATCGCGCCACCCAATCAATTTATTTATTTATGGACTACTGTCCCACCTTATAGAAATAAAATATGGACTTGTGACTCACTTGGGTGTAACATACGTCTATAATTAAAATGTGAAATTAAGTATCTGCGCGGTGGGATCAGATCTTCAACCAACAAGCTTCTCCCGACAGCTAGCAGTTTCGCATGCCAAGTTGATCTTCTTCCACTTACCATTCTCAACCGGTCCCTCAGGTGTGCTTTCAAAGAATTTGCGTGTTGGAGATCTATATTACCTAGCGACATCTAGGAAATTTACTTTGTTGGCTAGGTCGATATAGCTGGTGCACGCCCTATAATTCGTTGTTGTATCATGTACTCCTCCAGTCATCGTGGTTGGACGGTCGCCATAATCGTCCTACCGAAAGGACTATTCGCAGTGTGGTGGATAAATTTGAGTCCAATGTTTTAGTAAACGATCAACCAACACCCGTACGTTGACGATACTCAAGATACGCCGTTAAAATCAGGAGAATCAGAGCGAATTTTAAGGCTTTTGAGGTACGCACCCGCGTACAAAATTCAACTGACCTAGGAGCTGAAGGTAAACAACCATAGACAACGACGTCTATTCGCTGAATGGGCGCTCCTGGAGCAGTTGCAACCTGACCCCAATTTTCATCGAAAAATCATCTTTATAGCGATGAGGCCCATCTCTGGGATGAATGGGTACGTCAACAAACAAAATTGTTGAATTTGGGAGGAAACCAATCGACATGAGATCTAAGACCGTCTAATGCTTCCCGAAAAAGTCCCTGTTTGGTGAGGATTTTAGGCTGATGGCGTCATCGGTCCACATTTCTTTGAGAACGACGTTTGATAGGGTATCACTATATAGGTCGTTGAATACTAAATTCTTTTGGCCTGAATTAGATGATAAGAACACCGAGGACATGTGATTTCAACAGGATGGCTCTACGTGCCACACAGCTCACGCCACATTGAAAATTCTGCACAACCGATTCGAGGGCATGGTCAACTCATGTGGATGATAAATGAACTGTCCACCGAGATGTTGCGATCCGCCATTGTCATGGAAAATTGGACATTTCAGATGCGCGCCACCCAGTGAAGCCGCGGTGGACATTTGAGCGATGTTATACCATACATAATGGCATCTATAACCCTTTCAAACGAATAAAATAACACACACTTTGTTTTATTTAAATTCAAAGATATGAAGCACTTAATGAAAGTCCTTGAATTATAGTCTTCCAGAGGATTCAGTTTCACCTCGAACTGGTATAGGAGGCCTTAATCCAAAATGGGGTAGGCGACCTGATAGTCGATTTTTATGAAAATTCAACATAAGTAGGTAGGTACTAAAATAATTGTTTAGCGTTTATCAATTTAGACCCGATTCTATGTCTGTTATTGTTAAGCCGTGCACTGTGCAGTCTTTAAAATTCTTCCATAAATAAATAATATCGAGAACTATTTTAAGTGTGAGACAATAGTCTCCGCAGCTATGCTCTATAACCTTTTCTATATTACCCTGTAATTTAAATTGCATGTTAATAAATAATAATAAAAATAATAATATTTTTAGTGTTTATAATAATCCTGCTTTAAGTTCAAACCAATTTCATACATATATATTGTAGTTATTAGTTAATGTGACAACAAATTACGAAAAGCATATTACATAGGTGTCAGAAGTGGGATACAACAATAATTGTTTAAGTGCTTTATGATTAAAAATGCTAGATTTACTTAAAGTACTATCAATTGGCATGTTGTTTTAGTATTGTTTGACATTTCTTCATGGATCATTATCTATTAATGTGTCAAATTCATAATTATTCATTAATATTATGACAACTAAAAACTGGGGTGAATTCGGCTAAGGTGATAAATGATTGTCACATTAACTATAACCAAGTCACATGTGATTGTCATTTAGTTTTCCGTCTGGGAAAGGTGATTTAAATCAATTCAATTCAATTGAATACTTTCCAATGGCATTTGTTAAAAACATAGGCGCAAAATTTTAAACAACCTATTGTTAAGGGCTTAGCATATTACTAGTTAGCAATTTGCTAAAACATTTAGTAATTTACTAGCTGTTCCAAAATTGTAATCCTTTTTTTTTCGTTTTACTAACTAGTAAAATACTAATTCCCTTTTATTAAAAACGGTGCAGCTGAACACGTCCAAACAATGACAGTTCGCAAAGAAAAACAAAGCAAACAAACCTAAGCCTAGGGAACGGACCTAATAAATTTGCAATGTCAGAAGTTAAAGTGACAACCTACAATTCATTTTGTTATTTTGTTTTGTTTTTATTAGTGACAACAATACAACAAGTTTGTTATTTTATTGTAAAAGAAAAGTTTCAATAAAGTGAAATTAAAAAATTGTTATTTTATTTTGTGTTGTTGCTGTTCAAGGTTGTTGTTAAAGGTTTCAATGAAGAAAACACAGTATACGAGCAGCTGCAGTCAGGGCTTTAGCAGTTTATGTGCTTTTCCCATCCTTACGTAAAAATTAAGTTTTTGTTGCAGATTCAATTGTACAACTTATTGAAGATTAGAATCTATACCTGGAGTAAAATTCTCTATCGTCCAGCTCTTCAAAGGGATTTGCTCGGGTCTTAAGACATCGCACTTTTCTGCACAAAGCTGAGTCTTCGAACATATCGAAATCTTCATCTTCCGAAAACATTTTTTTTTTTATTTACTTTGAAAAGGATTAGCACACGAAAAAAAGTACAATTTAAATCTTTCAAATAAAATTGCCAAGAAATTATTTTCGAGGACAATGACAGATTTCATATGGATTTAGCAAATTACTAAAATTTAAAGTAGCCATTTTCTGATTTTAACTTTAGTAAAATGTTAAGATTTAGTAAATTGCTAAAATTGTTTAAAATTACAAAAATCTTCTTTTTAACTTAGTTAATTACTAAAATGGCTTTAACATTTCACTAAATCGTTTAAAATTTTGCGCCATAGTGAATGTTTCAAATGTTTGTAGTGAGTTATCGAAAATATAGAACGAAAATGACGTCTTTGCGATACATATAGTTCTTATGTTTTCTTCATCTTCCGGAATGTAGTAATCTTTTTTGATCAGAAGAATGTTTATTTTTGTTTGTGTATGAATGGTAAAAAAAAGAATTATGAAAAATCTATACAATTTATGTAAACTGCTGGTAACTCTAGTCGTACTACGACAGAAACGTCAGATTTGTTGGAAAATGACAGCTCTTTAGCTATCAAATATGATATCATCTTACATATAGGCTGAATTGGTTAATTGTGACTCTCACATATCACCTTACACAATTCCACCACTGTTTTATTTTTAGCACCCTTACCATTCGATCAAAATTCATTTCGGAAATTCAATGTAAGTGTTTTATAGCTTATAAACATCGCATTTATATATGTATGACTATCAACAGTTAACATACATGCATATTCTCCATATAAAATTGTGCAGTTACGTAACTCGATCTGGTCAAAGAACAAGTTTTCATTTCATTTCATTACTTTTTTTGTGTTTTCAATAACATCCAATTTCCGTTTGAATCATTTAAATGTTTACCAACAATTTATCTTGATTAGTTCGACCAATTTGAATAAACGTGTAAGCCCTTTTAACTAAGAATAATAATAAATGCCCTCTGGGCTTCCTGTCACTCGAAGAAAAATGACTTCTTAATGCCAAACATTTATAAAAAATCACCATATTCCAATCGGACATCTTCAAAACAACTTTTTATAAGAGATACCACAAGAAATAAACGCGATGATATAACGTAAAACATTTTCAACATCTAACATCCACTATAGCCTAGCGCTAACTAGGCAACCTAATTTGGGATGTACCCGCTATACGCGACCACCATCATCTAATACTGTCGCATCACCTAATTAACTTGTCTCTCAAGGGGCACACTCAAAGTCGAAGCCAACAAACAACAGTGAGATTTATGTGAGCCGAATCCTCGAGGCACATAATACCAGTTCGCTTTCGGGAACAACTTAATCCCATAGCAATAATTGGGATCATGACAGATCTCTAAAAGTCAACAGCGCATATTTTATTTTTATTTTTTTTTTGTTACTCGTAAGTTTGGGTCTGACGCAGATATATAAAATAAAAATTTGAATTTAAGTGTCATCGTGATCGTGAACTTCTCCACATTGAAATCTGAGGTATGGTGGCCATCTATGGGAGACTCTTCAGTGACTGTTCCAAGGGCGATCAATAAATCTTCGCTTGCATGATGCTTCTGTCCAATCGATCACTGACCGAAACCAACGAGCGATGACTGACCATATACAAAAGGGAAAAAAGCTCCTTCACTTGTCATCATTCATACCGTTTGAATTCCTATACCTACATATTCGAAGAAACCCTTGTCTTCTACTCGAGTAGTTTCTCGAAAAACTGACGGATTGTTGTTTGAATTCCTATTGACACTCACCGATCAACGATCGTAGCGAAGACGGCAAAATTGTTTTTCTTTTTTTTCATCAACATTTTTTCGAATTAATCCAAATACAAACTATATAGATGCTTATCGCTTGGAGATTAATAACTTTAGTAACGGTGATTGATGGCAAGAGGCCTTCAGACAAAATCACGGGCAAGTTGAAGAAATGTCCCGCCTTGACTGGGGCCTTTTGAGTCTATAATTGATCTTGATTGATGCCGGATCAATTGTGAGAGGGTACCTATATGATGGGTGGAAACGCATTTTATTGACCATTCACTTTAGAGTGCAGGTTGCACGTCCTCCGGCTACGCAATAATTACACCTCTGCGGGCAAGCAATGAAGCAAACTTCGAAATCGTTTGAAATTATTGAATTAATGCCCTGTAATTAGCGGCAATTTCTTTTGCTCCCTTTTCCTTTCTCATCGATATCACGTGGTAAAGTTACAGTGGCTCGCTTTGATTCCGAAATGATTTATCTATTAAATATTATTTTAATTGCAAAAATCTGGGAAATAAAGTTGAATCTTATTGAAAATATAGCGCAATCTTGTTGGAACCGAATGAATGTCGTCGAGATCATAATATAGTAGCCCAGTCAATAAAGAAATAAAAAAATCCAATTAGGAAATAATCACCGGAAAGCTGGATTTTGGTATAAAGTGTTCATAAGTCCTTAAGAAACTGTCAAAAGTCCCCATAGATATGAGCACCGCTAACAATTTTAGCGGGGTTGAAGGCACCCCAATAGGGTTTTTCAGGAATAACTCCTAAATGGTAAGTTGTACAGAAAAAATGTTAAGAACTAAATTGTAGCTTAGGAAATTTCCTACAAAAAGTATTAACATACCTTTTTTTATAAAAAAAACCGTTTTCGAAATAAACCAATCGGAAGAGTTAAGGGCTTTATATTGGACAGTGAGGTTCAAATCCATGGAAAAAAAGTGTAAGTAAGTGTAAAAAAAAATGCAAAAAACGTAAACAAAACTCGTAAAAAAGGGAAAGAAGAGGTAAAAAAAAGTAAATAACTGAGAAAAAGGAGAGAAAATGAGAGGCATCTGTCAAAATCTAAATAAATAAAGAAAATTTTGGCAGACGTTCAAAAATATCGAAAGAACAAATAAATAATTGAAACATTTTACTAGGACGGAAATAGATTAGAGATTCTGTTTTTAAAAACAAGTCGGGTTTTTTAATAATTTTATCGAAAATAAAATAAAAACCTAATAGTTTTTTATATACTGCACAGATCAGCTCAAACTGTCATCTTCAATCTTGAAGGTAACCAATTTTGATTATTTTTCGCGTTTTTTTTTAACGTTTTTTACATTAGCATAATTAAAATACAGCAAGTAAAAAACTATCTAATGTAAAAAACGGTAAAAAAGGTAAAATAAAAAAGTCGAACTAATAGTGGTGCGGCTTAGTTAAAAAGCTGTGCATTTTGTGATAAAAACATCAATTTGTTTTTATTGTTGACACATTATATGAAAATAATTTTAAGATATATTGGCCCACTCTGTTTGTCCACGCCTTTAGGTGGGAGGGGCATATTAAAAAAATATTGAAAATAGAAAATGAATATAAAAATACAACGGCAACACTTATAATATCATGTTATAGCCTTATAGGCTTAGTTTTTGAATAAATGATTTTAAAACTATTAATTCTTCGAATTTTATTTTAAAATTTTTGAGTTAACATATCAACAGCAGTTATACGGTCAAATTTTGTTTCTCGCGTAGACACGTTCAAAAACCGCTATTTTATCAATTTTTTTTTCCAAACTCAGTGACTGATCGAACAATTTCGAAAGGCGGAAATACTAATTTATAGAAATCCTGAATACAAAGAAATTTTCCTACAACTTTTCTCAAAAGGATCCACTGTTTAAAAAAAAAACGAATGGAAATTGATTACTGACCGAATTCAGATTTAACGTGTTTCTTTGAATTGCTATGCAAATATTGAGGGAAAATGATTCAAAGAGACAGCACGCAGCTGAGCAATTTTAGCAAGAGACTCAAAAGAAAATGACCTTTTAAAAAAGTTGTAAATTAAATTTGAATAAATTCATACAAGTAGGTTTAATCTCGTATGCTGCTGAACATAGTTTGTGAGAGTTTTTTTTTTGTTGTACTCGATTAATCTAAATACAATAAATTTATTAACATCGAGACTTACAACAACAAAAAAACCATAACTCTATGTGGACCAGAGCGCACTTGTGCGATGGATATGTATTATGTATATACGATTGGGATGGCTCTTCTGAGTTTTAATTGACCAAATTGAGCGTAATTGTTATTAATTGTGTACGCAAAGTGGACTCTAATTAAATTGGTATATCCCTACAATATGTGTATATGTTCAGTGCATACATGTGTTTGTGAGGCCCAATTAGAGGAGGACGTACCCTATATAGTATAGAACAAGAACAATGTATACACATCACCTAAGAGTTAAAGCAGATTGTTGAGCACTCATCAATCTCTTTTTTTTTAATTTTTTTTTTTTTCAATTTCTTTTTTTTTAGACACATATTGTAACATAATAATTTTTTTTCAGGATACAAGTTTATGTGTGTTGTTAGGTTGTTATAGTAATTGCAGTGCGTCGTTGTTGCACGTCACTGTATGTGGTCATAAAATTATATGTTCTGTCTGGCGGACATCATGTCTTAATTGGGTAGGTACTTTTTGCATTGAGAATATTGAGGGGCACTTGGGATTTTGATGAATAATGTTTGAATGGGATTTTGTTTTGATACAGATTGCAGCTTTGAGAGAAATTTTATTTTTTACTTTTAATGATTGTTATTTGTTTTCGCTGAAAGTAAATTTGGAAAATATGGTTATAGTAAAATAAATGGAAGTGATTAGACAAAGAAAATGTGTAGGTTTTCCCTACATACACACTTTGATTAGTGCATGTATATGATGTTTTTATTGTTTTCGGTTTTTAATTACGTGAGAGAAGTTTGTTTCTGGGTATAAAATATTTTTAAAAATTGATGATGAAGAATTCAAAATGACTTTTTATGCGATAATTACAGATTATGCCAATGCAGAAACTAGTTTTGATCTTCAAACCAACCACTTCGCACCACTTGATATTGATATTGATATTGATATTGATATTGATATTGATATTGATATTGATATTGATATTGATATTGATATTGATATTGATATTGATATTGATATTGATATTGATATTGATATTGATATTGATATTGATATTGATATTGATATTGATATTGATATTGATATTGATATTGATATTGATATTGATATTGATATTGATATTGATATTGATATTGATATTGATATTGATATTGATATTGATATTGATATTGATATTGATATTGATATTGATATTGATATTGATATTGATATTGATATTGATATTGATATTGATATTGATATTGATATTGATATTGATATTGATATTGATATTGATATTGATATTGATATTGATATTGATATTGATATTGATATTGATATTGATATTGATATTGATATTGATATTGATATTGATATTGATATTGATATTGATATTGATATTGATATTGATATTGATATTGATATTGATATTGATATTGATATTGATATTGATATTGATATTGATATTGATATTGATATTGATATTGATATTGATATTGATATTGATATTGATATTGATATTGATATTGATATTGATATTGATATTGATATTGATATTGATATTGATATTGATATTGATATTGATATTGATATTGATATTGATATTGATATTGATATTGATATTGATATTGATATTGATATTGATATTGATATTGATATTGATATTGATATTGATATTGATATTGATATTGATATTGATATTGATATTGATATTGATATTGATATTGATATTGATATTGATATTGATATTGATATTGATATTGATATTGATATTGATATTGATATTGATATTGATATTGATATTGATATTGATATTGATATTGATATTGATATTGATATTGATATTGATATTGATATTGATATTGATATTGATATTGATATTGATATTGATATTGATATTGATATTGATATTGATATTGATATTGATATTGATATTGATATTGATATTGATATTGATATTGATATTGATATTGATATTGATATTGATATTGATATTGATATTGATATTGATATTGATATTGATATTGATATTGATATTGATATTGATATTGATATTGATATTGATATTGATATTGATATTGATATTGATATTGATATTGATATTGATATTGATATTGATATTGATATTGATATTGATATTGATATTGATATTGATATTGATATTGATATTGATGTTGATGTTGATGTTGATGTTGATGTTGATGTTGATGTTGATGTTGATGTTGATGTTGATGTTGATGTTGATGTTGATGTTGATGTTGATGTTGATGTTGATGTTGATGTTGATGTTGATGTTGATGTTGATGTTGATGTTGATGTTGATGTTGATGTTGATGTTGATGTTGATGTTGATGTTGATGTTGATGTTGATGTTGATGTTGATGTTGATGTTGATGTTGATGTTGATGTTGATGTTGATGTTGATGTTGATGTTGATGTTGATGTTGATGTTGATGTTGATGTTGATGTTGATGTTGATGTTGATGTTGATGTTGATGTTGATGTTGATGTTGATGTTGATGTTGATGTTGATGTTGATGTTGATGTTGATGTTGATGTTGATGTTGATGTTGATGTTGATGTTGATGTTGATGTTGATGTTGATGTTGATGTTGATGTTGATGTTGATGTTGATGTTGATGTTGATGTTGATGTTGATGTTGATGTTGATGTTGATGTTGATGTTGATGTTGATGTTGATGTTGATGTTGATGTTGATGTTGATGTTGATGTTGATGTTGATGTTGATGTTGATGTTGATGTTGATGTTGATGTTGATGTTGATGTTGATGTTGATGTTGATGTTGATGTTGATGTTGATGTTGATGTTGATGTTGATGTTGATGTTGATGTTGATGTTGATGTTGATGTTGATGTTGATGTTGATGTTGATGTTGATGTTGATGTTGATGTTGATGTTGATGTTGATGTTGATGTTGATGTTGATGTTGATGTTGATGTTGATGTTGATGTTGATGTTGATGTTGATGTTGATGTTGATGTTGATGTTGATGTTGATGTTGATGTTGATGTTGATGTTGATGTTGATGTTGATGTTGATGTTGATGTTGATGTTGATGTTGATGTTGATGTTGATGTTGATGTTGATGTTGATGTTGATGTTGATGTTGATGTTGATGTTGATGTTGATGTTGATGTTGATGTTGATGTTGATGTTGATGTTGATGTTGATGTTGATGTTGATGTTGATGTTGATGTTGATGTTGATGTTGATGTTGATGTTGATGTTGATGTTGATGTTGATGTTGATGTTGATGTTGATGTTGATGTTGATGTTGATGTTGATGTTGATGTTGATGTTGATGTTGATGTTGATGTTGATGTTGATGTTGATGTTGATGTTGATGTTGATGTTGATGTTGATGTTGATGTTGATGTTGATGTTGATGTTGATGTTGATGTTGATGTTGATGTTGATGTTGATGTTGATGTTGATGTTGATGTTGATGTTGATGTTGATGTTGATGTTGATGTTGATGTTGATGTTGATGTTGATGTTGATGTTGATGTTGATGTTGATGTTGATGTTGATGTTGATGTTGATGTTGATGTTGATGTTGATGTTGATGTTGATGTTGATGTTGATGTTGATGTTGATGTTGATGTTGATGTTGATGTTGATGTTGATGTTGATGTTGATGTTGATGTTGATGTTGATGTTGATGTTGATGTTGATGTTGATGTTGATGTTGATGTTGATGTTGATGTTGATGTTGATGTTGATGTTGATGTTGATGTTGATGTTGATGTTGATGTTGATGTTGATGTTGATGTTGATGTTGATGTTGATGTTGATGTTGATGTTGATGTTGATGTTGATGTTGATGTTGATGTTGATGTTGATGTTGATGTTGATGTTGATGTTGATGTTGATGTTGATGTTGATGTTGATGTTGATGTTGATGTTGATGTTGATGTTGATGTTGATGTTGATGTTGATGTTGATGTTGATGTTGATGTTGATGTTGATGTTGATGTTGATGTTGATGTTGATGTTGATGTTGATGTTGATGTTGATGTTGATGTTGATGTTGATGTTGATGTTGATGTTGATGTTGATGTTGATGTTGATGTTGATGTTGATGTTGATGTTGATGTTGATGTTGATGTTGATGTTGATGTTGATGTTGATGTTGATGTTGATGTTGATGTTGATGTTGATGTTGATGTTGATGTTGATGTTGATGTTGATGTTGATGTTGATGTTGATGTTGATGTTGATGTTGATGTTGATGTTGATGTTGATGTTGATGTTGATGTTGATGTTGATATTGGTATATTGATATTGATATTTATTTTTCCATGATTTCTACAGCCCACTAATATATACAAAATTGGCTATTTCTCACCAACAGAAACTTTTGAAAACTATTGGATTTTTAAACACATACATATACATATGTGCGTATGCTAAATCCCAAAATGGTTCTAAGTGTCCATTAAGTCTTAAAAGTCTTTATAGGTTATTATAGGCCATGTAATCTAACGGTCAAAACACGGACTAAAAGTTAAAATAGTATAAAATTTTAAATACAAAATATGCATTCTTATGAAAAAGATAGCTATTACATCTCTACTTCAAATTTATTCATAAAAATTAAAAAAAAAACTGTCGCCTCATTTATACCTACCCAAAGATCCGTGTGTCCCTTCACAAAATTCTTCCAGATGTGCACATTAAATTGAATTAAGGAAATGATTTGCATTCATTTCGTTTGACAAAATAACTTCAAAATGACGACTCCATTACACCAAAGAAAAAGATGAAGAAGAAGTCATCAGGATATACAACACAACACCGTTTCTCTTCATTTTTCTGTCTTCATGCGATACAATGTTTCGGAAGAAAATCCTTCCTTTCCGGTTTTATTGCGGCGAAGGTATCCCATTTAATAAACAAAATGAAAGAAGAGACGAACAAAAAAAAAATACATAATATGAATTATTCCCGTGCGAGTCAGAAAACCACAACATGGCTCCATTACACAAGCTAACAAGGACAGGCAACTGTATATATGTATATCTTTGCTTCTTCATCCCCAATACCCTACCTATAATATTATTATTATTATTATCATCATCATTATATGAACGTCCTCTTCGTCATTGCTGAAGTTGAAACCTGGAAGAAGACACATCCTCGACTATTTACTTTGCTTCTTGTTCTTTAGGATTTCATTTTATTTTTCGATTTTTTTTGTTTGAATCATCTTTGCTTGTAATCCGTGAACAACAATCACTCGTTTGCCTTTGTCCGGACGCCATAATCGCTGATTTACATCCACAATTAATTAAGAGTCGGTTTCGTATATAGTGGATCGCCCGATGAGACTTTGAAAAAGAAGATGCACATTCAGGGCCGCATTTATCACAGGCCCCGTATAGTCCTATTGGGCAGAATGTATTTGTAATGCAACTTTGTTTGTATAAAAATGCTAAGAAATCTCGCTTGATAAGCTAAGACGGAACCTATTGTACATAAATTCAAAAAAGTATTGCTTTGAAAATATTTTCGAGTCATTTAAAACGCTCAGCACGCCATCAGATCTAGAAGACAAAATTAAAGTTAAAGTTCTTCAAAGTATATCAGCCCCCTAACTAATAAAGCATCAATAAACTACGAAGAAAAATATAAATTAAAACTGCCAGGGGGAATGAGAGCACACAAAAAATTAGCTGGCAAACAATCAGGCGCCCCTCAGTTCCTCAAAACCAGGAGAAAATTGAATATCTTGTTATTTTTATTTAATTAAATTCAAGTGGATTGTCCTGTTATAAGACAAAAGAATGGCCGCAAAGTAATGTAACATAAATTGCAACTGAGTTTTAATGGACATCCTCGAAAACCTTTTAAAATATTTCTACAAATAAATCCTTCCCTGTGCTGATTGGACTTTAAAAAATTAAATACTGTGCCCGACTGCAGTGGTATCAGAAATCGATGGTGTTCTCCACTCCTATGCAAATAATTCGAATTGATGGACCGTTTAAAATTAATCCAACGGTAATAGCTCGTATTTCATCTTAGGGAATCAGCGACACTCCCCATCAGCAAACTCCCTCCATATTTTTTGGCAGATTTTCGAGAAATAAAAGAAAAAACAATTTAGCTGGTTGATGATTTAAAGGAAGAAAATATGGAACACCATAATAAACACACCCAACCAATGACTGGTGCGGCTGTGGCTGTAGCTGAGGTGCGGTGGTGGACATCATCAGTGCACTTTCTGCAAGACAAAGACGCCAGTCATTAATCTTCGCCTAATGTCGCCATTATTAAGCTCGGTGCGCTGGCAAAACAAGATCAGTTAACAGATTTAATCAACCCAGCTGCCGTAAATCTTTCTAATTACCCCGGGTCAGTCACGGCGCGCTGCGTCTCTCTGGTTATTATGACTCCAGTATTTTTTTTTTGTCGTTGTTTTGTTTTTGCTAAAATCGCTCGACAGCATTCATAACGCGGCATAGTTCCCCTGGATCGGTTTCCATAAAAGTGACAAATGTTTAGCCATCAACAGGGGGACAGTTCTCTGTTTGTTGACCGTTGTCGTTGTCGTCGTGGTTGGTTGTGTCACAAAGCCCTGAGTTGATGACTAATCACAACATCAGCCGCACTCCATTGGACTTTTATAAAACCTTTATGTCAGTAATGAAGTGGAAGAGCGCGAGGTCCTTGATGTGGCACACAAACAAAAACAAATTCTTGCCGACACAACGACGACGATGACGATGATGACGACACGGATGAATTTGACCATAATAATTATGGTGTGTGTGTGTGTTTTGGACAGCGAGTGACACGAATGAATGTCGAATATATATGAAGACCACCTTGCTTTTGCTGATGGTGCGACCAGGTCATCATCATCTTCATGTTTTTCATTATTTCTAGCAAGAATATAAAGGAAATCTGGGGTTTATTATTATTTTTTTTTTGTTGGTCGAGATTAATCACATCCCACAATAATCGCATTAAAATTAACTGACGGTATACTCATGTGATAAATGAGGATACACACAGGCCACAGCCTCAAAGGACATCGTGTGCTAAAAATGATGATGACACAAAGGTAAGTGATATTTCCCTGTGATGGACATATTTATATATAGCTTCAGTATATCAACATTATATGACTCTAACCTGTACTGATCTATCTCTTTGACTTTTACTAAGTCTGAAATGCAATAAGTCAAATCTTTGAAATCTGACTCTGACGTCTATGACTATAATAAGCAGTGATTTTGAATTCCATTGTGATTATAGTGCGTTGCTGCTGTTGAGTGGTCATGACTTAACTAACTTTCTTTTGGAAACTATTTTTCACGACAAAAAATAAAATTTTATGCAATTCTTCGGTAAAAACTTTTTCGCAATAAAATCAGTTTTATAACAATTATTTTCAACATAAACTTGAACGGATAATCTTTTAATAATTGAACATATAAAAACTACAGTGGCCATCTGGCAACACATGTATTTCACATAATATAAGTCCATAATGACATCACTTCAGTGAGAAACAAGTCCGTGATTCAATTATGAGAGTATTTCCCACCCAAGTGGGTTGTAATTCCATCATTTATTTCTAAAATAATGGGACATAGGTCCTCAATATCACAACTTTTTGAATAATTAAACGTAAAAAAAAATCGCCTGACTCGTTATCTTGGACAACATCCATCATTCTCTAAGCGAAGAAACGGAGTACGTGAAGTTATGTCCCTAAATGTCCTTAAATGAAAATACCAATTAGGGTAAAAAGGAAAAAACAATCAAAACCAAAAAAAATTCCTTTAAAAAATATAAATTTTTCAAAAACTCACCCAATCAAGAAAAAAGCTTAAATCAAAAATTTTGCAAATACCAATCCTCTCATTTTTTATCGGGTTCTCAGACTTATAAAATTAATTTCCAGAAAACCTTTCCCTGATTTCGTGTGATTTTTTTCTCTAACGTCCATTTCTCATTTTTTGACTTTAAAACGTTTTTATCTCGAGTTTTAGATTTTCGAGAATTTTCTTTTATATGTGTGACTTTCTTGTATTTATAAGATCTCTCGATGAAAAAAAAACAAAAACCTCTCTATCACTTTTCATCTAGAATCTAGACTCTTCTCTTCTATTGCCCTAATTTACCATATTGAAATTCCGATTTAAAAAAAGCATGTATTTTGAAATTTTTGAATAAAGTTTTCTTTCATATGTTATTTTTTTATAGCACTAAAACCAAGCATATGGGCTGGGTCACATAATTGAAAAAAACCAAAATTCGACCTTTAAGGCGTGGCAACCCTATACCTTGACCATATTTCGCCAGGCAACCCTTGCGCGAAATGTTAGTTTAGACACTACATAAAAAACTGCATATACCACTTATCCGGTAACTCGATGAGGGTAGGTCGCCCTATGGCGGGATCTTAGACTACAAGAAATAGTACAGCAATATACAGCTTTCCGAAATTAAGCTATTATAACTCTTAAACAAAAAGTAAACAGCATAATATGCATCAAATTAATACAGTGTATAGGTTGTGTCAAAAGAAGACAAAAATAGTAAAGGAGGGGATATCTATATCCTTTAAGTGGGACGGGCAATTTTCTAAAAAAAAAAACTTTAAATATAAAAAAAAACTATATAAAAAACAGCACCATCTGCATCATAATTCTATAGCTTTTCTTAAAGCCACAAACCCTTTCCTGAATCTTCATTTAAAAAAAAATATTTTAATCAACAGGTTTTAAAAAGTTTACTTTCATACTCAAAATTTTGAAACCAAAATATTGCTTACAATTATGTTTGAGCTTAGATAAAATTGATATATTTTGAAAATTTGTGTTTTTTTTTTAAATTAAAAATATTGGCAACTGACAATCTTTAAAACTATACTCTCTAATTGAATCCATCAAGAAATATAAAAAATATAGCCACAAAAATGCTACAAATACTTTAAAAATATTGATCAATTTTTATTTTTTTACAAAGTGAAGTCAGTCAATTGTGTCACTGAATTGTGTTGACAACGTTGAAATAAAAATTGAAAAAAAATACTTGGGGTAAAAGTTAAACACATATTTCTTTGTAATTCTGTTAAGGAAATATTACTTAAGCTTTCCGTTTTTTCAGACCCGTTTAACTTTCGCCCCAATAGAAGATATGGAATAAATCGTAGCGTGAAGCGTTAAAAAAATTATCTTTTTTCATGCTAAGTTTTCGAACATTAAGAAATACATTTTTTTAATTTTTATATAATTAAAACATAGTCTACATACTTTCACCTACATAATGGCATCTTAAATCTTCTTTCTATCGATCTTAATACCAAATATACGATCAAAATAAAACACAACCTTTTTTTACACTTTTGAAATACTAGATTTGGGCACCTTTAATGCCAACTTTACTAGCCCGACAAACCATCAATAAAAAACTTAACGAACAAAAATCGCACTCCTCATATCTAATTAACCGTTTAGTACAAGGGACCATACTTTATATTCCAGTTGATTTAGTTTTGAAAGTGACCTTTTTATCATCTGAGCTGCCCTACAGTGCGGCGCGGCGTATGGCTCGCGCCACATTGGCAATTCTGCACGAGCGATTCGAGGACATGGTCATCTCACGTGGAGATGATAAGAACTGGCCAGCGAGATCGTGCGTTTTGACCCCCTTAGACTTTTTCTTGTGGGGTTTTCTGTCGAAAAGTTGAGGGTCCCTAGCAAATAAGCCACAAACTACAGTGGCCAACATAACAAATGCATTCGGTCAAATTGCGTACTGATTTATGTGATTATATGTCACACACACACACACATTTAACTTGAATTTAAATTTAAAGATAAAAAATGCTTAACGAAAGAAACTGTAGGTATTAAAATAAAAAAATTCGTAGGTACACCCATGCGTATACGTAATTTTTTTTTCTTTGTGGTGTGGTCTCCATGTTGTGTTTGATATGGATATATGAAATCAATAAAAATAAAAAATAAAATAAAATGAAATTTTGAATCAATAATCCAACAAGTCCAAATAAAATAGTGCTAAGTCTTCTACTTGGCTGATGTATTTCAGTAGATAGTATATAGAATTTGTATTATTAAAAACAACCTTCTTAAAAAATAAAATGATTTAAAAAATTCAATTTAAAAAAAAAATTTAATTTATTTAATTTTATTAATAATTATAAAAGAAAATAACAACGCGAACCCACAGATTAAGCCCGATGATGGTTCTTTAGAACCGAAACGCGTCGCTTAATCCATAAAATTATGTTGTGATATAATTATTAATAAAATTAAATTAATTAAATTTGTTTTTTTTTAAATTAAAATTTAAATTTTTTAAATCATTTTATTTTTTATTTTTATTGTTTTCATATATCCATAATTTTTATATTTAGTTGTCTTTTCCTTTTTCTTTAATTTTAATGTTGTTCTATTTTTCTCAACTTTAATTTTATTATTTTTAATAACTTTGATCAACGCGCTAGCTTAAGTTTTGTATTTTTATCTTTTAAGAAGAGGAATACAAAATCAGCTACAGCTTCACTCTTGTCCCCTTTGAGGTAAAAATTCTCAAGGAAAGGAATTCTCCCAGCCTTGAGTAGATTTTATAGCTATGGATTGTGGTACCACTTTTCCACTCACATCCTGAATTAAAGGCTATCTGCAAAAAATAACTGAATCTGAATCATTATAATAAGAAACAAATATTTTTTGGCTTAAACAGATGTGCAGCATGTCTGCACGTATCGATAACAAGTTCGTGAAGCTGGGCACTATTTACTTTCCATTGTTAAAATCCTCGTATTTTGTCAGGGTCAGACCGTCAGGTAGAGAAAAGGCAATGTTTTGAAAACCAACATTGTTGATGCCAATGTGTGTAGGCTGTGCTAAAATTTTGTGGAATCTCTTCCATTCCTTTGTGCTTAGCTGGTTAAGTCGAAGTCTCTTTGAGGGGATTGATTCCCTTGATCACCCCCTACATTCGCCACTGTTTTTTACATTATATATACTATTCAATCCAAACTTATCTCGATTTGAGGAAACTGTAATCCAAATTCCAACTTAAAAAACATGATTTTTCATAGTTTAATTTGTACAGTAATTTTTGTTTAAGTAACTCGTACCTATCTTATGTTTTTCAAAATTGTGAAATGTTTTATCAACTTTATAGCATTTTGAAAATGAAAATAAAATTCCTGGAAAATCCAATTGTATACATAAAATGTAGTTCGACATTTAAGATCATAAAAGATATTAACCTTGAAGATCCGATCAATTTGAGGACTTCTTGTGATTAATGGAACTTTTCTTCACTAAAACACATACATACATATGTCGTTTACATGTATAGATTGTCGATGAACAACGAACAACTACCCAATTCCCATTGGCCATTGATGCGAAGCAAATTTAAAAATAAAGATATCGCGCAGCTTGCCAATTCAAAGCCACAGTGACTTCATAAAGAATGGATTGTCTTACGGCTTTTATTTTTCTGTTCGCTCACGGACGAAAGATAGGCACCAAAAAAGGATTTAGGATTTACATTTTTATTAAAAGCAAATTTTATTGTTTTATGATTCGTGGAGAAGACTGGAAAAGTGTGAAAAATATTCATCTTTTATGATTTGCTAGAAATATAATACTAACTCTGCTGAAATTATCGTTTTTCCTCTAGAAGGATTGAAGGAATGTATATATCTTGAAATGTAATACAAAGTTGAAACAAAGCACATGCCACTCCTCAGGCTCTATACCTAACTACACTTAAATTCTTCAAACCAACCTCAATTTTGGTTATTTCCTTTAAATTCAGGTGTTTTCGTAGAAATACCTGTGAGCTATTACCATATACCCAACACTTTGCCAAAAAATTGATTTGGTATTCTTTTTTTTTTGTCAATTTTAAATTTATTTATTTTTTTTTTACAAATGAACTCAATTCCACTTCTTTTGTCGGCAAAATAATATTTTGTGTGTAAGAAAGGATTGATTACCTTTAAGCCTGCGGGTCAATTCGATATCCTCTCTTTGATACAAACAAAAAAAAATCCGTAGGGTAAAACAAATTCAATGTAATCTAAGTCCTTTTTTTACATGTTTTTTTTTTTTGTTCCTTCTCTTTGAAATATAAGTCCTTTTTAACATTAACACCCACTTTCTTTGAGTTTCTTTTGCATATCCACATTATTGAATCACTTTTAAGGGTGTAAATAAATAATTCATGATAAGAGGAATTATAGAAATAAATTCAAAGCTCCTTGAATCGCACTAAGAATATATGTAGCAGCAACTTTAACAAAAAGAAAAAAAGAAAAAAAAAAACGAATATCTACACTGTCCTATGCAATACTTATAAAAGCCTCTTAATGGTATCCACGAAGGTACGAAAATGTGTCTCGCCATTTTAAGTCGACCTCATTACTCAAGACGTTCATCATTTTTATCTCTCTCACCCAGCCATGATGCTCCAGACGCAACTATACATTCATACACCAACACCAACCAGCCAACGAACCAGTAAATAGAAGCCAAGGAACTCACTTTTTGTCCCGAAACGGACTTAATGATGTCTCCAACACCCCCACAATACACAAAAACTCCAACTCCATTTCCATCTCCACCTCCATCTTTAACGCTATAGAGGATAAGGTGCTGTCGTTGTTATTCCCTATCGTCTTCGTCGTCGTTGTTGGTCTTGTATATTCCTCAGCAGGACCTGTGCCACCCTCGCTCACGAGATAAGATTAGGAAAGAATACTAAGTAGTTTGCATTATTCTTTCGCTGCTGCGAAGTCTGAACTGAAGAAGTGTCCCCAACAAAACCCGGCCTCAACATTATCATTCCCGCCACAGACAGGCGGGCAACATATCCGGGTCTTTGTTGTGTGTGCGTTGTGTACGAATGTTCGTCCTTGCGCCAGCTCCTTAACATTGTCGTCTACGAGGACGACAACAAGGACGTCGACGGGGGCAGCAAAAAAAAATTGTACACAAAGCTGTAGCTTATCTTGTTTTCGATTTTGCAGGACAAAAGTTTTCAGCTCCTGTGGCTGTTGGCTTTCTGTGTTCGTTGCGGATGTTGGGCAGAATCCCGGATTTGACTACGCCTTGGGCAAACCAAGGATCTTGGTTATTTGTTCGAATTCAAAGAGATAGCACTATGATGTCCTGTGAGCACCAAAACGAGAGGAGATATACACTCATATATACATATATTTCACGGTGTGGTGTTGATTTCAGAATGGGGATCTGAATCCGCATTGAAGGCCCATCAATTCACAGGAATTGTTAATTGGATGACCATCAGGAACCAACGCGACCACCCAGCGACCTTCGATGGAGGTGACAGAGGAATTCTCACAATATGGCCATTGTCACTGCATGTCAGCAACAATCTATATAGTCGGCACGCAAACAACAAAGAGGAGCGGCGAAGTGCGATCTCACCTGACTGCATCATAATGGCCGTCATAAAACTCCATTTGCCTGCCCGCGTCCGTCTTTTGTGTGCGCGTAGCCGCCAGTGACAGGGACTATTGTTATGCATCTTTTATGTGGTGTCGGTAGCCGTGCATCTCTGATGTGAAATGAACGTGTCTCGCCCTTTTGGGCCAGTTCCACTTGTGATGGCCGATCATAAAAATATAAACGGCTTAATTAGATTCCCCCGATGAGTCAACTACATTGCCTTGCCGCACACGCAGTCTGACTAATTGAAGAGAATTGGTGGTAGTAGCACCTTTTGATTCACACACATTTACACAGGTGCTGTTGCATATGCTGATTGCTGCTGGCGTTGACATTGGTCTGGTCCCCTCGCGGTATAAAGTGCTTGTAGAAAATGTATTTAGATGTGACAAAGTTGCAACAAAATAAAAGGCTTTCTGGTGATGACTGGTCCCATATAGTGGGGATTTTTTTTTAATTTTTATTGTTTGACCGCGGAATTTCCCAACTAATTCAATTTTCAAGTAAAAGTTAATTTTTATAGACAAATTTTATTAAGTGGAACACAATTTGGGTCAAGTTGGAAAAAATAATGCAGGAAAGGAAGGTCAGGTGTGTATAGAAGTTTTTGATTTCCAGGGTCCTAAGAGGAAATTCGTCTTGGAAGATTTATATTTTTTTTTCAACTGGAGTTAGACTGTGTGAGAAAAAACAGCTGAGAAATGAACTTGAACCTGCCTGAAATTTATTTTAGAGCAAACCTTTGATGGACAAATTTACATCACATTCACATACATATATACAAAAAATTTGTATATATAAAAAAGAAATCCAATTAAGGATTTCCAACAGACTACTATACAGAACTTAGATCTAGGAAGGGGGCGTGCCCATTTATTTTCTCAAAAGCTAAAGTTGAACATAGTTTGATCATATTTTTTATGCAGAATTTTAAGATCGTAAAAAGGTTAACTAATTTGTTCGAGATAGAGAGGGAGAGAATGAGAGAGAGAGATAGAGAGAGAATTATTGCCTCCATTGTCTGACTTAAAGGCAGAGCCTTAAGTAGATACACCCCGTAATATTGTATTGATATAGCCATCCTATAATGATATTTTGTTCTTTAGCCCACCACACGAATGTGGAGTATTTGCTAAAAGGTATAAGTAGGCTTGTCAGATTGTGCGATTTATCGCCAAACAGGCGATTTAAAATTTCATTTGGCGACACGAAAATCGGATTGGCGATGTACCATCAAAAAGGCAATATTTTTATAGTTTTTGGCAATTTGAATTTTGATATGAAAAAAGTCCAGTTGATACATACATTGAATTTATTAAAGAAGACTATAAGGTAAACAAAGGCGTATTTTTTTCTTTAATTTTAAGTTTTTGAATTGTTTTGGTTTTTTTTAATGAAAGGTGTTTTGATGTAAAACTACAAATTTCGAAATTTTATTTCATTTTTGAATTTGGTGATTTATTGGGTGAACAATTTTGAAATTTGGTGATTTTTTGGTGACTTAACTTTTACATTTGGCGATTCAGCTTTTTCAAACCTGACAACCCTGGGTATAAGCTGTCTATAATGAGGTTCTGTTCTTCAGCCCACCACACGAATGTGGAGTATTTGCTAGTATTTAAAAATTACAGCAGAAGAAATTCTTCCGGATTAATTAAAAAAAAAAAAAACAGTCGGAAATTTCCGGCGAAGTTTATAAATTTCAAGGTTTTTGTTTATTTTTGAAACTTATTTAAAAAATATAATTTTTTATATTTAAAATTTTGTAATTATTTTTTAGAAAAAAACATTGCTACGCCATATTTTAGAATAACTTAATGCAGAGTATAAAAATAAATTTTTAAAAATAATCAGAAAGCGCAGCGCGACTATGATTTACTGAAAATAAACACAAACTGAATAATTCGGACCGACACCTACTGAAAGACTTAAAATAAAAAAAACTCAACGAGCCAACGAGGTCCTACTTCCTACTTGTTCTTTCGGAGTTATTCGGAATGTCTCACTATTGGAGGTGTCTCACTTTTGGCTACTCTCCCCTAACCATTTTCGAAATACCTACCGAATTTCAATAAATAATTTTTTTAAAAGTCCAAAATTGTTTTTTTTTTTTTATTTTGACATGCAATATTATTCGGTAACGCAGTGCGTAGTGTATATGGTTACGAAAAGACCTTAGTCTGGTATTGGTTTCTTTCTCAGCCGTGGCAAAAAGTTTTTTTTTAATAAAATTGAACAAAAAGAGACCAAGCACCACAAAAAAGAGTCTAATGATTGGGGTGAAATAGCTTATATAGACAAAAAAAAAAGCTTGGTTGTATCAAACTCAAGTGTTGTTTATTCAAACCTTCAATATTATTCAAATGTATTAGAAGCTCTCGTGTAAAAAGAAATTATTAAAATCAGTTCAACAGATAATGAGATAGTGGAAAACAAAAAAAAATGGTTCTATGCGAGAGATACCATTTTTAATCGATAGATACATTTTTTTTCCAATAATATTGTAGACCGTCCTAATATTAGGTCACATAAAAATTTTAATCAAAATCGTAATAGCCGTTTTTCAGAAAAATAAGATTTTCCTTTTCGGTTTTTAAACACTTGTATGAGAGATACGTTATTTTTGGGTGTAAGAATAATTTTCATTTCAAATCTGCTAGATAATCTTAAAAAACTGCTGGGTTAATAAAAATCGATCAAACTGTTTACGAATTATTAAATTCTCTCTAAAAAAAAATTGGAAACTTTTTTTAAAAATCCAAAAAAAAAATTTGGGAAAATTTTGACACATAATTTTTTTGAAACAGTCTCTATAAAAAAATTGATAAAAATAAGTTGCACCATTTTTGAGAAAATCGAAAATCAAAAAATCATATGCAAGGTGATTGGTTTAAGGTGCACCAAAAATGAGTAGGTTGGGTTAAGACAAGAAAAAAAAAAGAGGGGGGGTCTATTTCCCCCCGTTTAGGCAGGTGGGGCAATTTTCTAAAAAAATGACTTAAAATGGAAAAAAAATTATTTAAAAACAACAGTTAAACTTTCAATGGCATGTTATACTTTTTAGGAAAGCCAGAAATCTCTTCTTTCATTTTTTTTTAAGTTGTGTTAGTGAATAGTTTTTGAAAAATTAATTTTCAAACTCGAAATTTTGAAAAAAAAATTTAAATTTTTTAGAAAATTGCCCCTCCCGCCTAAACGGGGTTAAATAGACCCCCCTCCGATACGATTTTTTTCTTTTCTTAACCCAACCTACTCACTCTAGCTTTTTGGTGCACCTTATATCAATCACCCTTTATACATCGATATGTACTTATAAAATGGTAGCCTTTTGTAAAAAAAATTATACAGAATATTTTGTTTATAGTTATGTGCACGTTTTTAAGAAAACCATGATTTTCATTATTTGCTACAAAATTTTGTACCGGTCGTACCGTCATTTTTGGTCCTAAAAAAATTAAAAAAAAAACGTGTCGGGGGAATGCCCAACAAAAAAAGTTTAAAGAAAATCGACTCACCCGTTTATGCTGCAGCCGAAAGGACATCGTAAGGTATCATCGTAATGACAAGTTTGATAAATATCTGGAGTTCGATTTTTTTTAACGAACCCATCCAAAAACCAATTCTCTCGATAAATTAAAAAAAACGAGTAATATTATTATTAACTTACCTGCATTATTGGGGTATTCCTCCCGCAGCAGCGCAGCGCTCCAAAACAGCGACACAGATCAAACTTATAGCTTTGTATTGCACTTTACCAAAGGTATTTTATCTGATATCTTAAAATTTGACTTTTGTTTAACTTTGATGAAAAAAATACCCTTAAATTAATAAACTCGATTATTCAATAGGAGCTCACTTTCTAAAAACTATCAGATGAAATGATTACGTCAATCTCTTTATAATATGCTTCCTACAAGTTTTTCCATTATCAATTGAATCTAGCTCGTTCCGCTTTTTCAATTTGTGCAGCTACTATTTCCAATACCATTAACTCTGCAAGACTACATCATGGCTTTAAATCTATATATACACTTCCTGAATTGTCTGATTTAAATTTGTGGCCAACTTAAGATAAGAAACAATAAATTAATGAACACCCGAGAATAATCAATTAAGTTTTTTTTTCTTTCTTTTTTTTTAGATCGAAAGTTAATTAATAAACTAATGATGTCAGTCAGTATATGGTTGAGTTCTTATTCATATATATCTTCACTCACATCAACCTCATTAGATAGAAGTCATCTCATCTGCCACAATAGAAAAGAAACAAAGAAAACTTAAAAAATTATCAAAACTGAAAAAAATATTAATGTGTTGTCTAAATTAATCGTTATGATCATTCTTTCTCCACAGTCACGCATAAAATTAACCCCCCGCGCTTTCTTAACGCTTCTAATTTTTCTATAACAAAAAATACATATATTTCTATTTATATAAAAAAAAATTCCATATATTTAAATATTCAAAAGTAGATTCATCCCACCTGAAAAATAGAAAATAAATAATATAACACTCAATAATTCGCTTGAAAAAAAACCAAAGCTATATCAGAACAAAGCGTTGTCGTTGTCAAAACCATTTGAAAATGATCCAAGGAATCGGGTTTAGAATTCCAAAGGTACGTATATATAGGTTGGGGTTACAAAGTGCACAGAAACACAAAAGCAGTTCAAAAGGATAACACTCGCATCCTTTTATTTAATGTTTTGCATGCCACCCAATAGTCCTCCCCCACATCACCAGCTCTCTAAAGAATATCGAATTAATTCGTTGACATTGTGTTACACAAAGTTCCCTTTAAGGTGGAAGATGGGTTCGAACTTCGAAGGACTATATATCAAAGCTTGCCAAATTGGTTCTAAAAAAGGTGAAGAAGCTCCCGAGCGACGCGACGTTTCGTTAAACTGCTAAACTTCCTTATACAACAAGCTAATTCGACCTTTAATTATTAATTATTAATTTAATAGAGAGTATACAAAAATGGCAATTATTGAAACATTATTTTATTAATTTTATAGAAGACATTCTAGTTATAAAATGTTCCAGTATTTTAAAAATACTATGAGTTGGGATTAAATTAAAAAAATCTTGGTTTTCCGAAAATGAAAAATTCATCAAATAGGCAAAAACAACTCACCTGGCAACCTTAAAATCAAAGACTTTTATATACCAAAAGCATAAGCATCGCACCATAGTGACTTGTGTTTTAGGCGGGTTCGAATAATTTGGCTCGTTGAGTTGTTGTCGTCATCGTTGTCGTGTCGTTGAGAATCCCAAACACGTTAACCCTTTGAAATTTATATCCTTGATGCGAAATATTTTTAGTTGAAATTTATCCTTTATGCAAAACCCGAATCCTTACGTCTGAGGCGAGAAATTCTCAACTTGTGGAAGCAATGCATGCTAATGTGCTAATGACATATAAGTTGAAGCAGCACAGAAGCCATGGAAGACACAGCAAAACTCCTCACCCGACGACACCCGACCTTTGGCTTTGATTAACCAGAGATGCTGGATGTTCGAAGTTTTCAATGCGGGTTAAGATATGTTTATGGCGAGGTGTTTTCCATTTCCTGATTATGGTAGCAAGTTAGATGTTATATATAGCTAGTCAAAGAGATCAGTGCGCCACTTTGCAAATGAGAGCTTATATAGTATACACCTTTCAACGACTTATTTAAGTTGAAATTTTGAATTTCAATTTTTTAGAACATAAAAATTCTGTGGATACAAAGTTTTTTTTCTTTTTTTTAATGTTCATTAACATGAATTTAAAAACTCAACTTTGTGATGGTTGGTTTAAGAATTTTTGAAAATTTCCATGAGCTATAAAAAGGTATTGAAAACCATGCAAATTGAAACTTATAAATTGTAATTTTAGTTAATTTGATGGAAATAAACAAAAGTACCTACAATTAGTTTTAAGTTCCTACTTAAAATTCATTAGTAGGTACATCATTACCGCTATAAATTATAAACTTATAAACTAGTACGTACTGCAGTGCTAATGCTTCTGCCTCAGTACTGGTAAGTGCTGAAGTATTGAGTATGGTTTAATACTTAAGAATTGTACTTAAATTTATTTCATTTCATTACTTCAGGGTCTTTCATTAAGCGCTTTCCATCTTTAAATTTAAAAAAAAGAAAGTTCGTGTGAGGTATCATCGAAATTTTGTATTTTTTTGAAAGGCCTATCGATGTAATTATGTATGGAATATAAAATTTTTCAAATGTCCGCCGTGGCTTCTTTGGATGGCGCTCATCCGAAATGTGCAATCTTCCATGACTCCTGGCGCATAAATCAGGCTGAATTTGACCGATGGCATGGGTTGTGTTAGCTTTGAGAACCGATATGGTTTGTGGCTTATTTGCATAGACCTGCGACTTCGGAAAACCCTACAAGAAAAGTCCGGGTCAAATCGTACAATCTCGGTGACCAATTCCCGTCACCTCTACGTGAGATGACTATAATGCCCTAGAACCGCTCGTACAGTACTTCCAATGTGGCGTAAGCTGTGTGGCACGTAGCGCGCCGCGGCCGCCCGTTGAAACCACTTGTCGTTGCCCGTTGGTGCCAAATGTCCATATTATCCAATTCAGGCCAAAAGAAGATGGCTACCTATAGCGCTCGCCGTTGACGTTGAAGTCGTTCTCAAAGATATATGGAGCGATGACGCCGCCAGCCCAAAATTCACACCACAGTGACTTTTTCGAGATGCATTGGACGCTCTGAGATCACATGTCGATTGATATCGTCACAATTTCCACAATTTTGTTTGTTGACGTACCCAAGTATTCATCCAGAAATGGACCTGATCGCAGAAGATTATATTTCGATGAAAATTAGGGCTAATTTCCAATTGTTCCAGCTAAGCACAAGTCATTGTTTATGGTCGTTTACCTTCAGATCCTGGGTCAGTTGAATTTTGTACGTGTGCAGGCCCAAGTCACGACGCAAAATCCGCCATGTTGTGGTCTTCGAAATGTAGCAAAATCGACTGCCTTGGATTCTCTGGCACACTCTCACGGACAGCGGGGATGTTTTCGGTAGATCTTGCACTTCGTCGACGTGTGTTGGTTAATCATTTACTGATAACTGAACCAACGGACTCAAATTTATCCACCACACCTCGAATAGTCTTCTAGGTGGAACGATTATGGTGACAGGTACGTTGCCCGAACAGAACACCCATTTTGAACAAAACTTTTTTATCATTTTGCACGTGTTGTTGAACGCTATATCCATCCATATTGGTTTGGAAAAACAGGACTGAATAAATGACAGCTAATTTGACAAATGTGGCTTCAACAATATGGCCGCTATCAACTGTCAAATTTCGAAAGTTCCTATTGGAAGACCCTTTACAATGTATATGAACATATTACATTTAACATGATACTGGTATAGGAGAGTTAAATGTAAAAAAGATTTTTTGCTATATGAGGACACATTTGAGAAATTTCAACGCATTTACAGTATTCTACGTTGACGATCACACGCCTTGACAACTTTGAGACAAAATTTTACGTCATTTTAACGTCAGATAATTATCAATGCGTTGACCTTTTGCGTTGACCGTCTAATCGATTTTGATAAAAAATATTTGCGCATGTGCTTGACTCTGCACTTGTCTAATCTCTCAGTTACTTTGCTGGCTCAGTCAGGGAATAGTGTTCCAAAAAACTCTTTTCTGTCTAATTTTTCCGAAAGATAAAGTCAACGCACTCGCCATTACTGCAGCTCTACTTTGATATTTTTGAATTTCGATTAACCTTACAAAATAAAAAGCCACAACTACATAGAATTTACTCATATTAAAGAACACATTTGGCTTTTCAAATTTCTATTTTCGATATTATTATTATTTTTTGTTAGCAATATGAGAACAAAAGGTCTGAATCCAATGTAACACATCACATCTCATATGAAATATTATACATGAAGTTGTCTCCTATTTTTGGATATCGAAAATTAATTAGCTTCCATATAAGAAACAACATTTGTGGTGGAACCTCCCTTTTCGTTATATTATTTTTTTTGTATTCATTCGATCTGAATAGTCAAACAACACTTAGTTAATTACCCTACCTATACACATACACCTGGTCCCAAAAACAAACCATATAAAAACAATGTCTGTTTTCTGTTAAAATAAAAAAAAATAAAAAATAAAAAACAAAAACCAAGAAACAAGAACTTATTTACCATAACCAAAGAGATTAGGAGACCTCGTAAATCGTCGTCTGCCATAATAAATCAACTGTCAACTGTCAATTCCAATACTCATTTAGTATGCATCGCTAACCTATCGACACGATAGTGTTACCATCATAGTCTATAGCTCTATGTAATGGTTGTTCGCTGGCATCAGCTGGTGCAATAAATGAATCGAATGCACACCAGAACACCTCATTATCAAAAAAAAAATGTTTTATTCGATAGAAAAAAGGTTAAAAAATGGAAAAACCGTCCATCGTTTGACAATCGCGTGCAACGACATTAAAAAAAAAAACCGTGGGGAATCTATTTATTTTTCATTTTTCAATGTTCAACCAGAGAAACATGAAATCGTTCCGACCGCAACCAATTCGATTTCTAGCGCGGGAATATATTATTTGTAAGAAAAAAAAAAAAAAAAACAAAAAAAAAAAACCTTGATAGAACCCTAATAACCCTCCATTGTTATCCAATTCGATCCAACAAAAACAGTTCAGGGTAATTAGTGGAATCCCTTTTATTCCATCAGTGCGATCAATTTATTACCCTCGAAGCTGAAAAAGAGGCATATTGTGTACCTACCTATATATGACGCAGAATAACCTCTTCTATATTCGCTTTAAAATTGGGTATTTATTTTCACAGAAGCCGCTTGAAGGTACTTCCAAAGGACATCTCAATTCAAAACAACTGCAATTAGAAGTGAGAAAAGTCCTTCCAGATGATGTGGTGTTAAGGTGTTGCATTGCAACATAATCCCAGCTCACTATACCTACATATAGTTGTCTCAACTACCTGTCACATTACTTGGTACCTTACATTTCTATACATGCGTGACCTCCCTTCACAGCTGACACCTGTTTTGATAGGACAATACAAAATTATATCCTCGATTCATAACCTACGATCAACGCGATTCGAGATCAAAGGAATTAAAAATTAATTTTTTCAATCTGTTGCATAGCTGTTCTCCATTCTTCGCATCCGTCACTGCCAACTGGCAGTGTTTTTATTAAAAAAATATATATTTTTCGATGAGGAACAAAAAATAATAACAAATTCAATCTCAGCCTTTCGATTAATCACAGCCACAACCACACCTCTTTTGTTATAGCAGTTGGTGTAATATAGGGTAGCCCGAAAAGTTGAGATATTCGGAGCATAACAGCACTTACATACACAACATTTTATACATGTATAGTAATTTCGTTTCATCTTTCATGGAATTTTTCAAAAAAAAAAGAAGAAATCCCAGAATTCCCGAACTGATATAATATTATGATGGAGGGTTAAGTAAGGCGCATGTAGTATAGATACGCGAAACACACATATGGCACACATGATTATCCGGGTATATACACAGTCTGTAGTTGAAGAAATGATTTTCTAGAAATTTTATTATAATTGGACGAAAAATAAATAAAATACTTTCATCGCTGTTTTGCACTTGATGGATGCATTTCTTATAAACCGCCTAACTAACGAAATTTTATTCGCCGACACAAGAATTTTATCCAAACTCTTTGTTAAATAATTATTCCCTTTTATTGGAAAAATCGTGACACAAAGCTGATTTCAATTGATTCGACCAGCAGCTGTTCTGGATTCATCATTCGACAAGAAAATCGTCAAAAAATATATCTTTTTAAACGTTACAGTAAAACCACCTCAAAAGAAATTCGGTTAAGAAAAAATCCCGTTTATCTGAAACCCTTTTTTTAACCCCCGATTATTTGTAGACCAATTATACCTTTAAAACACTCCGCTTAGCTTAAACTTGCTTAAGTGAAAAACACGGATACCTGAAACATAAATTTTATATTTTTCATTGAAAAAACTTCTCTTAAGTGAAAAAAATTTAATGGAAGTGAACAAAAAATTTGCTGAACGCTTTAATTTCTTTCTTTATTTTTCACCTCCACTTTTTTTCACCACTTATCCGGATTCCACTTACCTAAGTGGAATTTTTTTTTAACTTAAGCTGAGCTCGTTTAAGTGATGAACCCGCTTAAGTGAAAGAAAGACGGTGATATTTTGCCGTTTCTCTTAAGCGGGTTTTACTGTATTTATTTATCTATAGCATAAATGGATGCGCATTCACATTCAAAACAGCACGACAGAAAATCATGGCAATTATTTGTTTTGATGATTGTGCAGTGACACAAAATTCATTTAAAACTTCCGTTTAAAATTTCGATGACCGAAAAATTGCAGTCGAAACAAGTGGTCTGTTTGGTAATGTGAAATTTCTTGCGAATTTGCATAAAATTTCACAAATTGCTGTCAAAACCCATAAAAAAAAACTCAGTTTTTGGGAAATTTGTTGAAAAAAAATTACCAAACAGGCATAAGAATTAAATATGCAGCACACTTGCAATTTTAATCCAGTCGAAAGAACATTTCAAAATTGTGAAAATAAAATTCGAAAAAATTAAAAGTTTAAAAATAATTTATTCAAAAACTAAGCACTAAAATAACTTAATTTAAGAACATAATTAAAGAATGAATTACTGGATTAAAAAAAAAATTGAAACATGATATTGTAAGTGTTGCCGTTGTGTGTTTATATTAATTTTCTGTTTTCAAGTTTTTTTTTTTTTTGTCCCTCCCACCTAAAGGAGTGGACAAATAGATTAGGCTAACATCTTAAAATCATGCTCATATAATGTACCAACAGTAAAAAAATTGATGCTTTTTTCACAAAATGCAGAATGTTTGAACTAAGCCGCGCCACTAATATAGAAAAGTTAAACCCCTAACTCTTCCGATTGGTTTATTTCGAAAGCGCGGTTATTTATATTTTTTGTAGGAAAATTTCTAAGCTACAAATTATTTTCTAGCATTTTTCTGTAAAACTTACCATTTAAGAGTTATTTCTGAAAAACTATTTTGGGGGCATTTAACCCTCTGAAAAATTGTTAGTGGCACTCATATCGATGGGGACTTTTAACAGTTTCTTAAGAACACCATGAAGAGGCTATAAACCAAAATCCAGCTTTCCTGAGATTATTTCATCATAAGGGCTGTTTTTATGGCATTATTCACATTTTGAACCGTATTCATTTCTTGCAAAAAAAAAACGTGCGATTAAAAACCACAAGTGCGTGCGTGTTTATTTCTCAAAATTTTATTTCAAAAAACTTTATTTTTCATAAAAACGAAATACTTCATAGCTCCCGGTACAAATTATTTTTTTTTTTTTTAAATAGGAATGAAATTAAAAAAAAGAATAATCACTTCTGTTTGTTTGTTTCACGACTTTAAATTGATTTAAATTGCCTTTTCTTGTAAATGTTTCATAAATATCTTTAAAAAAAAGTCCACAATACTGTTAACGCATAATCTTGTTAAATATTAAAAAAAAAATGTGAGTTCACTATATCGAGATAACTTTTGTTCACTTTTTAGAGTTGTCTGTATACAATTTTGTGTGTTCACTATACTCAATACTGGAAATTTCACTCTACCGAGATTCACTATATCGAGCGTCTAATGTAATAAAAATTTAATATACTACAGAAATAAATCAAGCGAGTAGAAGACTTAGCATTACTTAATTGGACTTGTTGAATTATTGATTTAAAATAGCTTTTTAACGGCATTTAGTTCATAAAAATCTGTGTTAGATGAACTCAACTTAACAAAAATTAGTTATTGACAAAGCCCTCACTAGTCATTGATAATATATTTTTGTTTATAAATTTTATGTGAGTTGATTTTGTTTCACTTAGTTTGATACGTCATTTTTGTATCCAATCTCTAACTTTATCGATTACACTTTTTAATTTTTCTGTAACCTTCACGCATTTTATCAGGCTCCAAAATGACAGTATCATCTGCATATGTGGCCATGATATCATTGTTGTCCACTGGAATATCCCAATTATATAACAAATACCGAGGCTTCAATTTTATTATAAGTTCTGAATATTCTTGCTTGTACCGTACTCTTAAGAGTGGGTTAGTAGGTATAACGTAGGATTTCAGTATTTCGTAGAACTTCCTAGGAAATCTCTATGTAGTTTGTATTCAAGCCCCAAATACGAAAACTTGTCAAAAGCTTGTGCAATCTCTAGAAACAGAGTGGAATATACTTGTTTTTCTGCAAGTGCCTTTTCAATAACATCCATAATTCGATGCACTTGGTCTAACGTGGAATGTTTATTTCTGAATCCAAACTGGTTGTTTTCTTTTACGGTTTTTTTTTTTTTAACATTCGCCCGGAGAACACTAATTATTTCTTTGAAATTTCAATATTTAGAAAATGGATTGATGATTTTTTCCAAATTAATATTTTAACTCCGAATTAAAATGGTGTATTAATATTTTTCTTGTTTAAAGAAGCTCATATTTTTTTTAAGTTCAGACTTCTTCTCTAGCTAATTCATATTTGATTGGTGTTCATTAAGTTGTATTTTGCAACTAATTTATCAAAACTCCATATCCCCATATTTGTATAAATAAATCAGTTATCAAAGTGATCTAATTATCTGGAGCATTGCTTTAAGAACAAACTGTTTAAACATCACCCCCTCCAAAAAAAAGAAGAAAATAACCAAACCTTCCAAAAAGGACTCGTTCGTCCTTTGGATCGTCTTCAAATCAAATCCATATATCCATAGACGATTATACAACACGACGACGAGTATAAAATAATAATATTTCGCTATAGCACTTCCCGTTCGCCACGTTACAAGAGGAGCAAATATCAAAAGCATATGGCGCTCATATTTTTTTATTACATACATAAAGGGAGAGAGGGCGCATATATCCTTCAAGAAAAAAAAAAAAAAAAAAAAAAAAAAACAAAAAACATCTCTATACTGACGGGCAGTGCCTTTCAATCAATCTGGTTTTTTGATTTTGTTTCGAGTAAGGGAACTTTTTCTTTCTTCGGCGTAGAGCCATCAGAAGAAGCTATGTATATCCAAACGAGAGTTTGGGATCAAGAAGCGCTACCAAATATAGTTTTACGATATTGAATTCTCGTCGAAAGATGGTACAAACACATACACCCTAACTACGATATAATGTCCTTATTTCATCATCTTGATGCCATCCTATCTTACCAGATGATACCACGACTGCCGCCGCGCCGGTGGAATGGCCGTCTTCTTCGTCATCATCACTGATACACCACCCACGTCCCACATTCCTGTTCATGGTGCACAAACAAACAAATTGTTATTGGATGACTATAAAATGTTTATTGGCAACTTGAGCAACATCAGAATGACTAATTAAATAGTGTTATCTTTGGACGGGCTGTTGTTGTTTCAAAGACAAGGATTCGTCTTGAAATCGAGACTTTAAGAGGACAACGACATCATCCTATATAATAAACCTATATATACCTATAGATAGAAGAAAATATTCAACTTCAACATCAAGGACGATGAAGACAAAGTTCACTGTTTATGAAGCCACGTTGGCTATAAATAATGATAAAATGTTTCAAATTTTATTGATGACCATTATTTTGTGATTAAATTGTGCGGGAATTATTAAAATGTTTAAAAAATTTCAATGGAAAGTTGTTTGCTTCGAAATTGTTGGAATCGTTTGAAGACCCGCCGGGTATTATTTTCATTCTTTCATGGAAGTTCACATTTTGAATTTGTGGACTTATTTCGTAGGACCCAAATTTTACGTCACCTTCCTAACTGAAAACTCGATTATGGTGGTAATTGTGTTATGTGCCTACCTATGTATTAGGACTTCAGCCCCATAAAATTTTTCAAGACTTATGATTAAGCTTTACCTGGAGCTACATCAATCACAAAACGAGAAAATCACGCAAAAAGCTATTTTTCAACTAATGCCAAAGCGTACTAATGAAGCACGTAAGTATGTAGACCTATATATAAAAATTTCTTGTTGAAATTTGTCAAAGCTTAACAGAGTAATGGTATTTCTATAGACCTTGGTAACTTATTTATCTAGTTTCAAATTTCTAAAAGGGGCGTTACTGGGTTTATAACTACTGTAAAACCCACTTAAGAGAAACTGCAAAATGTCACAGTTTTTCTTTCACTTAACCGGGTTTTTCACTTACGAACGAAGTTAAAAAAAATTTCACCTAAGCGGAGTCCGAATAAGTCCAAAAAATTGCACTTAAGCGGATTTAAAAATTCCAAAAAGGGTTTTGGCATATCAGAAATTCAAATGTCATTTTCGTGATGAAAATTTGGTGGAGGTGAAAAATAAAAATGAAGTAAAAGCGTTCAGCAAATTTTTTGTTCGACAAATACTCGGGAATGAAAAAAGTGTTTCAGATTATCGGGTTTTTCTCTTAAGCGGGTTTCTCAAAAGCGTGTTTTACTGTATTTACTTTTGGAACTTATTGAAAATTTTCAACCTAAAAATCCACGTTTTTAGATCAGTTCGCTGACCGACTTCTGGTTGGGGTATCCTCGCAGGTGATGTAGGGCTCAGCGATGCGCAGCATGTTGATGGTTGCCTTGTTCTTACTTACTTACTTTACTTTAGATGGAACTTACAGTCCAGGATGGACTACGCGCCTTAACCAACAAGCTCATCCAGCCAGCTCGGTCCCTATAGCTAGCTGCTTTCAGTTCCGCACAACTAGTTGGTTGAGATCGTTCTCCACTTCATCCGTTTTTGACAAGGTCCATGCTTCTGCCGCATACAACAGGACCAGAATGATCAAGTTCTTATATAATGTCTTCTTGGCTCTTTGAGAGAAGGCTTTACTGCTTAAATGCCTTCTAAGCCTGAAAAAACAGTGATTGGCAAGAAGAATCATTTCGTTTGATCACTGAACTGATGTCATTTTGTAGGGTCATAGTGAAGCCCAGGTAGACAAAGTCTTTGACTACTTCGAAGTTATGCCTATTCATCGTGGCTTTTTGCCCGAGTTGACGATGTTGAGATTCCATTCTAGATGACAGCATACATCTTGTCCTCATTAACAGCCAAAGCCATTTTCCATCCAATTCAATACTTACAAATGTTCCAGTAACAGCTCGCTTCGTTCTCCCATTAGGCGATAGTATCAATATCATTTGCAATAGCTGAAGGGACATTTGAAAAATTGTACTTCTTTTGTTGACTTGCGAGTTACGTACAATTGGTTCAAGAACGATGTTAAAGAGGTTGCATGATAATGTGTCGCCTTGCCTTAAACCTTTCTCTCGGGGTCGATATGGTGTTCTTTTCGACTTTGACAAAGCAGCGAGATTTCTTCATCGTCATTTGGCATAAGTGGATGAGTCTGGCAGGGATCCCGATATTCGACATGAATTTGTATAATTCGTACCTATAGTACCTATAAAATGCGGCTTTGAAATCGACGAAGAGAGGGAGTGTATCGATTTGAAATTCTTGGGTTTTTTCCAGGATCTTTTGGAGTGTGACAGTAAACATTTGATCGACAGTTGATTTGCCTGTCCTTGTTCAGGGGCCTAATTCCGTAAAACGAAAACTATCGAACGATATAGTTTTGGCAATAGCTGCCCCTATCTTTCTCTTTCGATGTGATAGAGATGGATATTGTCAAAACGATATCGTTCGATCGTTTTCGTTTAACCGTTAATGGAATTTGGTCGCAGCTTAATGAAAACACTATTGTTGATTTAGAACAGACGGAACAGCTGTTTATGACCTTGCGATACCTTGTTGATACCACGAATACGAATGACAAATGCCAATTTGCTTTCTCCAGGATCGTAATATTATCCCTTGGACTTGACAAAGCGCTACATCTTGATTTTTCTGCGGTCAGCGCTGTCATATTCGTGCGAGTATTTCTCAACACGGGTAAGATTCTCACACTTCCTAATGGCAATGACAGCGCTCACATTTACCTTCATCTTGGTTAGGAAAGCACGTCTGAGACGAGCCATGACGTTTTGCATGATGCGCTTTTTGGCAAACTTCAAATTTAATTCCGGAAAAGCCGGCAGCTTCTTACAGCTGGTGCGGTGGAATTCTTCTTGTCTACGGCAGTCATTCTAAATGTATCATTATGCACGTTTTTGAAAATTCAATACGTTTGTCTCCAAAGCAAAGTTTATATTTCTAAAGTCGGCAAAGCATGAACAAGAACAACATGTACTGTCGATCCAAAACAATATTAATCCGGCATTCTTTCTTAACTGAAATTGAGTTGTGGTCTTATAGGCTATATTATTATCACTCATCAATATTGTACAAGAATTTAAAAATTTGTTTGGTTATTTGAATTTGAATGTCACTTTAAATCGGTATCTAAGGTTTATAAGAATTTACAGAATGCAATTGCATCACATTCAAATCTCTTCTTATAGAAGAACTTGATTGATTTGATTTGGGTGGAAGGGCTAATAGCTTACGCTGTGTCTGGAGCCATCGCGAGGAGTGAAAGATGAGTTTGAATTTGCTGTGACATTTTCCCACCGACCTACAGCACAGCTCAACTCTGGCTGGCTGAGAAAAAAAAATGATGAAAATTTCCGATAACTGATGAGAGGTCGAAGTATTAATCAACTAAAGAACCATAAATGGATAAAACCAAGCAAGAGGACTGTGTTGAAGATTAGAAATGATGTTCCAGAGTGGCGACGATGGCTCCTTAAGTGGTTTAATGTGTTTGGTGTTTTTTTTTTGTTTTTGTTCTCTCTTCATGCTTTGACCATGAACAGATGTTGAGATTGACTGAGTGACAGTTGATGCTGTGTTACGAACTACGAACGTTGGGATGTGTCATCGAGTTAATATGGGGAATGGCTTTCAATGATATGGGCTCATAAATCTTTATGAATCGTCAAGTACATATACATATAACTCGTTGACGCCTAAACCCCCACTTCAGATGGACGAAACGTGACTGTGAATAGTTTAAAGCTGCTGATATGGCATGCAGTCAGAGCCATATCAGTGAGACAGAGAGTCAGACGTGGCCAAATGACGGAAGATAAACAATAAATTCTATACTTACTCGTGCTGCCATATAAATTTGTTGTTATAGCATGTTTGACGCTTGGATTGTCATGTTTGCCAACTGCGCACAGCAATTGAAGTGTGTAAAGCTCATTTTCATAACGAGCTGATGGCAAAGACATATTGAAGATTATTTTGAGATGTGGTCATTGGATAAGCTAAATATTTATAGTAATTGATAGTGGTCAGGAGTTCGCTCGCAAATATGTACATAAATACCTTCTTCCTTTTGAAAATACTGGTATACAAAGTAATGTTTTTGGGAAATTTTGAGTAGGTATAATGAAAATTTCATATAGGTTTAATAGCTTTGTTTTATTATCTTTATAAGAATCTGTAGCAAGATCATCCTTTTACACGTAAAGGTAATACAAAAAAACGATGTATACATATATGCTGCTGCCAGTGGCGGATCCACGCGGGCGGAGTGCCCAACTTATGCTGCCATTGTAGGTATGCCGAAAAAAAATCGTACTATGGTTTTCAGATGCTATAGCCATTTTTTAACGCCATTTTCAATTTTGAAAATTTCGCAAATTTTGAGAATGAAATTTTTTACGAAATTAAGTTTTTCTAAAAACTGAAAGCTGTGCTGTTTTGTGCTTAAAAAATTTTTACTTTTATGACCGACTTTTAGCACCATCATTTTCGACTTAAAAAAAAAATTTGTGCTCTATTGTGCTAAAAATGCGCCGTAATTTTTTTTTTTTAATTCTCAAATTTGCAAATTTTACGGATGATTTTTTTTTTCAAATTTACATCAAAAAATATGATACTAAGAACCGAAGAGATAAAAAAAAATTCGCTTTTGGGCCAACAATAAATTTTGCAAAGCGTGAAAGAACTACCATCTTCAATTTTCAAAAAAAAATAATTGTGCTGTATCGTGCTTAACTTGTGCTGCCATTGTGCCGTAAATATTTTTTTTTTTGGTAAAAGTTACAATTTTTTTTTAAAGTTATACCTACTTGTGCTTTAAGCTCAGTTTGTGCTTGTTTGTTTTTTTTTCGAAATTTCAAATTATTTCGGCAATTGCCTATAGGGCGGCACGTAACTAGGGCGGCAAAATCAATACAATAGTTTCAAAGCGAAAAAGGTTAATACATCGATCTACTTCAATTACTTCTTCGTTCACCGTTGTTGTCCGAAGCACTGGACCAAAAACATGCTAAATATTCTAAGCAAATTGATTTGAAAAATTAATCCGATACCCGGTGGTCAAATAGAGCAAAAGCGACTACGTGTCTTTCAGAAAATTTATCAGAAATTTATGATTCTTTAATGGAAATTGCATAAAGTTTATAATTATATAAGGACGCTAAGAACATTGCTATACGAAAATGAACAATCAAGTGGATTTCTTTGTGTCTATGATTCAAGGAGTCTTCGTAGCCGCCGTTATATCAATCTGAAAGATATCTTGAAACAAACGATCCAAAATTAAAGTTTTAAGGTGATTTCTTTTTTTACGTTATCGATGTTTAACTATCTTATCATGATGATCACTTTGCGCAGTATCAATTTCTCAGCCAAAACATCAGATTTCTTTGCGACATTTCAAAGAAGGTGGAGTTAAAAGGCTGCGAAAAACTTGAAGCCACATTAACAGCAACAATTGACAATGAGTAGAAATAATGTATTTAATCAAACTTCTGCTGTTGTTAATTTCAAACCTTTGTCAATTTTAAAATATGAACTTAGCTTCACACTTCTTATTTGAATTGCGTGCATGCATCAGGTGAAGCTAGCTTTTCGAAGTTTGCCTTATAAAAACCTATCTTCGCTGAACAATGACCCAAGAGCAAAAAACCGGTCTTGCAACTTTTTCATTCAAAGACATGCTTAATCGGATTTTATAAAAAGAAATCACTACAAGAAAAATCGAAGATCAGCATTTTAATTTCAAACTTTTGTAAACATGTTATTAAATAAATAAAAATGTCGTTATCTTCCTTTTTATTTGAAGCGGCAAAATAACAATTTGCCTAGGGCGGCAAAATTTTCAGGTTATATGCACCGATTTTATCACCTGGCTACGTTTTGCATGAATTTAAAACATCAAAACAAAAAAACAAAAACAAAATTTAACTCTAATGGATAATTGAAAATTGTTTTTTGCTATTATTTAAATTAAGAACAGCAGTTTTGATTTTCAATAAATTCAGAGTTCAACCTTGCGTAATATATAAGTTTTATCAATTAAAATTAAAATTTATTGCATTATACAGGGAAGAAAAGTTTTGTTCAACGGTACTGTAACGTACAATAATATTGTTTAAGTATACCTACCTACTGTGAGTCAATTCTGTGTGGTGTTATACCATTTAAATAAAGTTCCATGAGTTCATATTTAGAAATGGCCAGTATGACACTTCATCAAAGCGACAAAGGCCATTTGTTCGAAAATGGCTTTATGCCACTTTGAGAATATGTCATAACACCATAGTGTGTAATATGGCCTTATGACGCATGGCCTTATTTCACGGCACCTTTTTATTATGTACATAATTTTAATTCGTTAAAGACTTTGATATCTAAACTACATATATTCAAAATGTCAATTTTAAAATAGAACGTGTCTTAAACATATAAATCCATTAGTTCCACATTATAATACACCACTGTGATTGTCCACATCACTAATTTAAAATAATCATAATCAAACCACATCCATTATCTTGCAATACAATCTTCTTTAAGAAAAAAAAATTGTGTTTATATCTCAATATACAAAAAAACTAACAAACTTGGTTTTGTTTAAATCAGATAATTGGCCTCCCGCCAAGCTTGACTTGATTTTATTTTAAAAAAAATCATAACACTCTCTTCAAATGGTCGTAATTTAATCGTACAACAGCTGCACGACAACTTAACAGCATCAATAATAATCGCGAGATTGAAAAAATAAACATATACAAAAAAAAAAAAACAACAAATACAAAATGAAATAAAAAAATAACGTGTTAATCAAAATTTTAATGGCCGCAATAATATTTACATTTTCATTGGTATATTCTTTGCTTCGGTCATATCGTTCGAATTTTTGATTATTCTCCTTTATGAATTTTTCAATTCATGAGAATATTAAATAGGGTGTTCCAGTCAGCAGCAATTCCACAAGATAACCAATCACAATATACAAAATATATATTTAATAAACCTCTTACATAAAATTTAACTACATTACCTTGGGTTATTATAATTTCTTCGATTTTGTTAATAATTTTTGATTTCATGTCGATCTCCACATAATTGAGAATGTTTGGGGATGGCTTGCCAGTCAAATATACGAGTAAGGCAATCACTATGAAACCGGTAAGGAGCTGATTGCGGCAATAAAAGAAGCCTGGACGAAGATTTCACTGGATTACCCTAAAAATGTGTACGCTTGTCTAAAAATTAGAATTTTTGATGAAATTTTAAATCATTTACTGCCATATTATTCACTGAGGGTGTAAGTCAGGTGTAAGTGATTTTTAGACCTGGCCATTAAAACCACATTTTTTAACCCCGACAATTTAAACTTCTGTTCATAATAATCACTCAAAAACACGCATTAAACCCGGTAAGTTAAAAATTAGTTACAACCGCAGGTAAAACCGATTTGAAATCTACGTAATGTCAATAATTTGACACTTTGCAACCAGTATTTACTTTTTTGTGTTTTTTTTCTATAAGGTGCCTATATGAATGGGTGGGTTCAATAAAAATAGCTAAAAAAATGAATTTTCAGATTTCTGAATTTATGTCGTTGAACGCAAAAAAAAATCTGAAATTTCAGTCGAAAGTCATTGTGTCAAATTCCCGCATTTACCTATAGGATTTACATGTAAGCGAAATAAAATAGAACTTTAATAATATTCGTATATTAAACACTGACCGTGAGTACTTGTGAGGTGAAATTATATGCAACTAAATCAGCAATAGGTTTTATTATTTGTATTAAAAGTTTTTTTGTTGATATGTATGCCCTACAAATTTCTAGAAAAACTTTCTAAATATCAATATAAAAAATTGTTGAAATTCAGTAAACAATAAACAAAAAGTTCGTTCATTTAAACATAGTATTGGATTTTCATGACGAAAACTAAAAAAATCGACCACCAACAAGACGAAAATTATAAAGTTTAGCTTTTATGTGTGCTTTTGGCACTTCCCCCACCACAAACAACTTTCATCTGAATTTTCAGATGAGAATTTCTTTTCTGAAAATCCAGATGAAATGTAACTAAACGTAACTAAAAGTCACTAAAAGTCATCTAACTTTTTATGACAGCTGGCCAATCAGAAGCTCCGAAAATTCAGATGTAAAACGTATTGAACGCACCCAATTTAATGTTTGCATTTTTTACTGAATTTGGATGTGAATAAAGGTAAATTTAATGTAATTTTTCGTAACAATATGATAATATTGTGGTTTGCATTGTTTTCCTACTCTTGAATTAAAAAAATCAAGTTCCCATAGTTTTTGAAATCGTATCGCGTAGGCTAATTCAGCGAATGCAATCGCGTTAGCAAGTCGCTCTTGTCCTGTCTGTGGCATGCGGATGACCGAATGCAGGTGTCGCAGAATTGCAACACAGACTGATGGAAAAATATTGGCGACAGTATAGGTTGTGAAATACCTATATAATCGGCTGCGGTTTGTTCCATGTTGCCGCATGCATAAAAGGCGTAAAACAGCCAAAATCATATGTTCGGCCGTAAGTTCTCTTGACCTTATAATAAAAACATTATCAAAAAATCAATAGACATGGAACTATACATATTATATATACCGGCGTATATCACCGTCCAGTTTAATCAATGAATGTAGTTTCCAAAATGCTTCTTTTTTCAGTCGAAAATACTTACGAAAATCCACATCATCATAATTATCAACGCAAGCCCGTTTGTACATTCGGTACATTCGACGAGTGGGAAGTTGATTCACCATTTTGGTCCTGAAATTCATATTCTGACGACGAAGACATCAACATTTCATCTATTTCCTGAATAAAGTCCATTTTCTTTTTCGAATATTTATTTTCAGTCAGAGAAACTCTCAAATGTCAAATTCCACTTTTACACAAAATTGTTTACTATCCTGAAATTTGAGCTTACACCCGAGTCTAACTACTTTAACAGCTCCTCGGAGTGGAGTTTACATTGCATCGGTTTAAACGCGACAAGGTTTAATAAAATGGGTTTATTTCCGAGTATAACGAGTGAATATTATGCTTTTGGTTTTAACTTTTGGGCTTAACTTACTTTTAACTCAGGTGTTAATTTTAAACGGATTAAAGTCAATGAATAATATGGCAGTTAGGTTGTATTAAGTACTGAAAGTATAGGAAATTAAAGTAAAAACTAAAATAAAATAAAACAAAATTAAGAACAAATCCTATCTTCTATTTTTCCGAACATTTTGCAGGTGCGTCTAATCATGTGAACACAAAATTCTATTGTTTTTACATGACCGAGGAGAAAAGGAGAAAAAAACCCGTTAACTGTATCTCGCCAAGCATCTATTTGTATTTTTTTCATTGAGACAAAGGCCCCAACTACGAAAGTATAAGGACCTATCTAAAAATACCAGTTAATTTTTGCTATCACTCACACCCAAAAATAGCTGTGGGCTCTAAGTCTAATACAAATACGGAAGAAAAAAGTAGAATTTATTAAAAAAAAATTATGCGTCTAAACAAGAGAATCGCACTGAAGAGGTTTTAAATTGTGACCTTTTCTGTAAAATGTTCAGAACAACATTGTTACGCTGAAATTTCCAAAAGATTGCTCTCATTCTTTTGATTTTTATGGATTAATAATATTTTTTTCGAAATTTTTCGACTTACGAGTCACAACTCATACCCTCGAAATACATAAAATGGGAATATTTGTGTTTGTCTGCCTATTTGTCCGGGATAGTCTTTGAAAAGTCTGAAAAGATTTTGACAGAACTTTACGGGCAGATGGAGCACTTTCCAAAGAGTGCTTTAAAAACTATTAATGATCGAAAAGCAAAAAGAAAAGAGTTCTGGAAACTATAGAATCAATCTACTTTCAGAGGTTTTTAAAAACTCGTAGGGAACACATTTTTTTTTCTTACACTTATTATTGGTTTGAAAAAGTGCAACTAAAATTACATTTTCAGATTTTTTTTTGAAAGCTTATGATTTGAAAATTTTAATTGTTAGTAAGTTTTTTTTAGTTTTTAGTTGTATTTCCAAAATTCCTGTAGATATATTTTTAAATCGATCAGTTGAACAGTTCCTTTCACGAATGCTCATATACTTTAATAAATTTAAAGGATCAGTTAAGTCCCGTTGTTGGCCAATTCAACCGCAATTTAATTGCTGTGTATATTACGGTGTCACCTGGGTCCCACCGGAGGGTAACTGCGTTTATTGCACTTAGTATCCTTAACTTATTGCGGCATCGGTTATTCAGCTTGAACTTTGTGACAGTTGATGAGATTGCTTGGATTGCCGACTGACTATCGATGTTCCTTTTTGCTAGCTCATATGTGGACAGAGTCTTTGCGGCCTCGCAAACTGCAAGCAATTCTGCTTGAAAGACACTGCAGACATTTATAAGCTTTATTGATCTATTTAGGGGTGGGTTATCTGATAAGATGCCTGCCCCTTCCCCTTCATTCGTCTTGGAGCCGTCTATAAAAAGCGATAAATGATTTGGGTTGATGACCCGGTTTTCCGCTCAGAATTCCCTTGTGAGGATATCTGTTAGAGCGACTGGATAAAAAGCGATGTGCGGTATTGTGTAGTTTGTTTGAATTTCTTTGTTCAGTATCTATAGTTCATAATGGTTCTATGTCAGAAAAGTCCCTCTATCCAGTTATTGCACTGTTTAAGTTGTAGAGCACTATTGGCTGCCATTTCTTTCGTAAATAAATCAAGTGGGGCAAGTGAAAGGAACGTTTCTAGGGCTGCGGTTGGATGTGGTTGTCATGGCACTGGTTGTATTAACACATACCAGTCTTTGAATTTTATTCATGGTTTTGAGATTGGTTGCCTTATCTAGGGCTGGCCATCAAACCAAACAAGTGTATATCAATACAGTAAAACCCACTTAAGAGAAAAACCCGCTTATCTTAAACACTTTTTTCATCCCCGAGTATTTGTCGACCAATTACCTTTATAACACTCCGCTTAAGCGAAACTCGCTAAAGTGAAAAACCCGGATACCTGAAACATATTTTCAGTTAAATTTAAAATTTTCCATTGAAAAAAAAACTCTCTTAAGTGAACAAAAAATTTAAAACAACAGAACAAAAAATTTGCTGAACACTTTTACTTCTTTTTTATTCTTCACCTCCACCAAATTTTCATCACGAAAATGACATTTGAATTTTTGATATTTCAGAACCCTTCTTGGAATTTTTAAATCCGCTTAAGTGCAATTTTTGTTCACTTAAGCGGCGTTCGTTTATGTGAAAAATCCGCTTAAGTGAAAGAAAGACAGTGACATTTTGCAGTTTCTCTTAAGCGGGTTTTACTGTATTAGCTACATTACATAGCTGTGTACATCCAATGCATTGTTTTTGCTGAGACCCCATCTTTTACCAAAAATTCGATAACTCAAATATTATCAAAATCCCTCCTTGAAAATTCCAACAAAAATGCTACAGAAATTTTAAGTGAAATTCTCAAATTTGGTTTAGTTTTCGATACCAATGAAATTGGAAATTGCGAGCTGTGTGACCACCCTCCATAGCCTTTCTGATTATTTTATCAGTCATTATACTTACAAAATAAATTTAGTACAGGTAAAACCAAAACTAAGTACATATCTGTATGATAATATGACCTTCGACACCCTGTATATAAAGTTGATATATTTTGTTTAATCCATATGGTGGATTAAGTGTTGTTTGACTTGTCAAGAAATTAATTGAATTACATTTTGGAAATATGAAACAAGAACATTACACACTTTGTCCTTTTCACATTATTTTTTGTTTTATTTTGACATATTTTTTACGACTTTTAAAGCTGCATAATGTGTCTCGGCTTGAATAGGTAATGCCTGGCACGTGGACAGCCTCCAGAAGATAAAAATAAAATTTAGTAGTTAGAGATGTGCTTCTTTGCGGACTGTACATGTATACATACTAAAGGAAAATCCAATTTCGCGACGACGATCAAGCAAAGCACCACAGGAAATTACAAATCCTTCATAGACGCAACTATATATGACAGGCAGGGATTCGTATGTGAGCTTGGAGTATAGAAAAAAAAATTGGGACAGAGATGGACAAAAAAAATAAAGAAATATACGATGATGTACGAGGCCCGAGACCGAATTTCCCCAGTTGCACAATAACTCATAAGGACTCAGACTCACAGACAGTATACGACAGACGGCAGCAGCACCAAAAGAAAACGCGATGTGCTTCTTCATCATTGTGACTGTGACTGTGACATCATTAAATTGCGTCACGTACCGCAAAACGTATTACTTTCATTTCCAGTTAATTTTCTGGAATTTCTCTGTATAGTTCCGTTTCTTGTCTCTCTAAATTTTGTTTTCTTCATTTTTTATCATTCTTCCGCTATTGTTGCGTGAGAGAAGCCAAAGTAGCCAAAGGACCATCTCATACATTTATCCCCACCCCACCTCACCGCCACCAAGCCACATCAGGATAACCTTGCGGACAAAAACGTAATTTAATTTGCGGAGCATTTCTTTTTGCTTGTTCCTTTTTCATGGCTCCCCATAGCCTCATCCTGCGAATATAGTATACCTACCTAGAATTTGGATTGGTCCATCGTGAAATTAATTAAATTGTTGAAGGAAATGCAATTAAATTCAATTTTTCTTTTCTTTTAATTTATTTTTTTATTTTATTTCTTGTAAAAAAAAAATTGCTCGCGAGTGCTTTGCCATAGGAATTTTTTTTTCCTGCGTTTGTCGCGTGGTAATCCAGAGAAATTGATTAGCGAACCGAATAGATGGATGGTAGAAGTGTCAATGGGATTGAGGTCCTTCATTTAGTGAAATTAAATTATTTTATTTTTTTCTTCAAGAAAAAGTAGAAAAATCCTTTTAGCCTTAGTTTATATAGGCCTCTGGGGGGTGGGTAGGAATATTAATTTCCTTTAGAATAACTTTGGTTTTCCATGTTTTTTCTTCTTTCTTGCTTTAATTAAGTTTAAGAATTTAAATTAAAGAAATGGTTTTTTCTTTCGAATCATAAAATTCTGTGGGCATTAGCATTAATATGGGAAGGTTGGTTTTTTTAGTTTTTGCAAGGATATCCGTTTTTTTTTCTTAAGTTCTATATTGACCTAGTTTAGAATTTATTGAAGGGGAAATGAGTCAAACTTGATTTAAATATATAACAAGGAGCAGTGAGGATCTTTTTTTAATTGAGTCCTAAAAATCAAAAAAAAAGTAGACCAAGAAGAAGAGACTGTAATGAGAGTAGGTATAGGGATATTCTTGCAAATTGCAATGCACAACTTTGAATAATTTAAATGGTAAACGCATTGCCTATTCGCACCAACTAGAGCTCTCGATTTAAAATTTTTATTAAATTTAAATTTAATTTTAGAGACAACCAAATTATTGAAAACGAAAATCCTTCCTATATAGTCCAGTCAATGAAGCTATAAAAACAGCCCAATTTATAGGAAATAATCACCGAAAAGCTGGATTTTAGTATAACGCCTTCCCATAGCGTTCTTAAGAAACTGTCAAAAGTCCCCTTCGATATGAGCACCGCTAGCAATTTTAGGGGGGTTGAAGGCCTCCCCAACATGGTTTTTTCAGGAAAAACTCACAAATGGTAAGTTGTATAAAAAAAATGCTAAAGAATAATTTGTACCTTGGAAAATTTCCTACAAAAGAACATTAACATACTTTTTTTTCATAAAAATAACCATTGACAGGACTAATAGCTTTCAAACATTGTTTTCTCAGCTGATTACCTATGGTATGTATAAGCATTGTCGCATTGCTGCGCATAGGAAAACCGTTTACTTTCATTTTTTTTTCTTCCCATCATTTGCCCTTTCAAACGTTTTATATATAGGTATGCAAAAATGATGTCGTCTTTGTGTAAATTACCCCCATTCAATGACACCTGGGATATATATTATAAGATATCGATTTCAATTTAACGGCTCAATAGTGAACATTTGCACCTCCTTTCAATATGTATTTATTATAGAACAACGAAATATCGAATCCTTTCAAGTTCAGTTCGAAGAACGGAAGAAGGCGTGTCTGTCTTACACAACCCTTATTCGTATATCTTTAATCTTTCCCCGATGCACAGTTTTGCGCGAATATCCACTCCACACTACTCTACATACATTGTTATACTCTCTTTCTCTCTGGATTGAATCAGTCTTCATCTTCATACAAAGAAATTATCCTTTAAGAAAAAAAGGGTGCCATTTTTCAACACTATACCTAATACCTAATGGTGTGTTCTCCCTAGAAAATCTTTTCTTTTTTTTTTTGTTAAAAGTAAAATAATAAAAGAAAAACTCAGCAGCCATCCACCATGCAGTTAGCATGTTACTTTTTTATAAACAAAAATTCAACTGCAATAAAAAAAAGTAGGTACTTTTTTACCAATGCTGCCGAAAGTATTAAAATAGTATTCTTGCAGCGCGTCTTTGCTAAAGGCTGGTACCTTGTCTACCGGAGTTTCACACCCTTTGTTCCTGAATCGTGTATATAGGTAGGTATACATTGCAGCGATGCCGAAGATGGAATTTATCCCCTTTTCCCTTTATAAATTAAGCTTTAAAGGAAAAAGAGACTTTTCGAACCTCATAGTAGTTACACAAAAAAGAGATTTTACGTTATGCTCAATATTTTTCCTAAATTACTCATTTAATTAAAAAAAAATTGTATTCAACTATGATCAAATAAACCGTTTTCATGACTAGAAAAAAGAAAGAACTCAATCTAAACATAATGTATTTTTGCGTATTTTAGTCTAGTACGCTGCCAAACAAAAAATTATATTCAAACGAACACTGTTCTGCAGTATACTACGATACTCGATAAGCGAAATAGATAATTGTAGCAAAATATTTTGAGAAGTCTCCACTCTTTTTTTCGCTTATAATTAATAATCCATAATAATTAATAATTAATTTCCCATAACATTTACTGTGTGAGCAAAAATAATATTTGGGTTTTATGGAGTTTATTTTTTTTTGTTTTTTTGCAAATGGTACTCATATCTACTGGGTGTTTCATTTAGGGCTATTCTGGGTGCCACGCATTCGAAATGACCAATTTTCCATGACTCTGGTGCATAAATGAAGCTGAATTTAACCAATGACATGGGTTATGTTGGCTTTGAGGACCGCTATTGTTTGTGGGGTATTCGCATAGACCTGCGACTTCAGAAAACACACAAGAAAAATTCTTACGGTGTCAAATCGCATGATCTCGGTGGCCAGTTCACATCGCCTCCACGTGAGATGACCTCGAATCTCTCTTGCAGAGCTTCCAATTTGGCGTGAGCTATGTGGCATGTAGCACCGTCCTGTGCTATATGCCAATTAGCTACATCCAATTTAGGGCAAAAGATATTGGTAATCATCGACCTATAATGCTCGCCGTTGACAGTGATGGTCTGGAAACGTTGTTCGCAAAAAAACTGATCGATGAAGCTGCCAGCTCGAAATCCACACCAAACAGTGGCTTTCGGGATGCGTTGGACGCTCTTGGATCAGACGTGGATTGACATCGTCCCAAATTCTACAATTTTCCTTGTTGACGTACCCCATTTATCTAGAAAGGGGCCTCATCGCTGAAGATGATTTTTCGATGAAAATTAGGGTCAGTTTCAAACTGCTCCAGAACCCATTCAGCAAACACAAGTCGTTGTCTATGGCCGTTTCCTTCAGCTCCTGGGTCAGTTGAATTTTCAATGGGTACAGGCCCAAGGCACGACTCAAAATTCGCATTGTTGTGGTCTGCGAAAGGCAGAGTTCTTGTGAGTGACAGAAAATCAACTGCCTCGGATTCTCCTCCATACTCTCAAGGACAGAGGCGATGTTTTCGGCGGATCTTGCGTTTCGTCAACATACGGGTGTTGGTCGTTTACTGAACCAGTTGACTCAAATTTATCCATCACACTGAGAATTGTCCTCTCAATAGGAAAATTATGGCAACCGTAAATTTAACAATTCTTGTGCAACATTACCCGAACAGAACACCCATTTTGATAAAACAATTTTATCATTTTCACATGTTGTTGAACGCTATATCCATCCATGGTGATTTGGGAACACAAACTGAATAAATGACAACCAAATTGACAGATGCAGCTTCAACAATATGGCCGCCATCAAGTGTCAAAGTTCAGAAGTCGCTATTGGAAGAACTTTTATAAACTAAACTCCAGTAACTATACATCAGACCCGATAGTTCTAATTTTTTGTTTGATGATGTTGCATTAGGCGCTTGAAGTAGAAAAATTGATTTTATTAGGCCAACATCATAAACAACTCAGCAAATAATCTGAACTAAGGGATATGAGTATACATATGACATATCTAAGGTCTTCTTCCTATGAGGCGAGAAGGTTACTGGACAAGTTTTTGTGTACATTTTTTTTCTAGGTTTTATACCCCCGCAATCGTTCAATGCAAACCCATCCATGTTGTTTCTATGTATATTGAGTTATTTTAATTTGGAATTAACTTTTCGTTTAACACGAAATGTGTATACCTAACTCAATATCTCGATACCGACAAATTTAGTAACTGATGGTGTTGGAAGAAACACTATCAAAACGTTATTAACAATCTTTTAAGGATTGAAAATAAGGGTACCTTTCATACCAATGTACCTACAACCTCAAAAAGGCCTTACTTACTAAAAAAAAAAACAAAACAACGGGTCTAACGATTTTGATAAAATTTATTCTGTGTTCTAACAAACGACCGCACTATTAATTTTTTAAAAAATTTGCTCATGCATTCAAATTTATTGGCGAAATCAGATGAATTATATCTTCTTACATTCGCTTAAGGTAAAAATAATTTCAGAAGTAGTCAAAACAATTTAAAGAACGAACTTAATTTTTTTTTTTTTTACCTCAAAATCCTTTAACTTACGGCACTCATCAAAATTAAAACAAACGACAGCGCTGTCCTATACACTAAAGTAGTTCTTTGTGCAATAAAACATTTGATGCATCATTTCTACATGTATAGGTACTGTATAGATACAACTGGCACAGAGTTTATGCAGTGTATACTTTTTACGTGTTGACTGCACCCCTCATTCAACGGGCGACGACGATGGTGCATGGCGTGGTGTTGGAAAGTGCGAGAGTGCGTTCCATATGTTGGTCATGTCCGCGGCCATATATGTGGAACACATGTAAGTGCTGCAGTTATAGGTACACACATCCCTTCTCTGCAGGGGGGGGGGCGAGATTGTGTCCGTCTCTGACCCTCACACTACATATAGCCTGGCCATGCAGAAAAAAAAAGAACCGACAGGGAAACAAAACAAAACATCAAAAGTCCAGGGCCAGTCCCCATATCATCAGCACTCAGCACAGTAAATCGACGGACATTTTGCTGATGCAGTTTTGTTGCTGTCGCAGCAGATGTGCCACACAAACATCAGAACACACCACACACGGTGGGCTGTCATTTTGCAAAGTGAACCGATATTATGTGTATTCGTTCTTTACATTGTTTTTTTTTGTTTTTGTGCATTTTGCAAAATTTTATGCAACAATGCATTTTGGACTTTCGCATATGAATGGGCGGGATTGAAACTATTTTCTGCAAAGAAAATGTTCAATTCGAATGTCAGTACTCTCCTTAGAGCAAAAAAAATTAAATATATGAAGGGTTGCTGGTAAGTAATGACTTCCATAAGTTCATATGATAGGATAGGAACTACATATGATGTGAAAAGCTTCACATTATGTACGTATACATTATTTGGATTATTATTATTTTTTTTCAATAAATATGTATGTATGTAGGTACGTAAGGTATGCAGTTCTTAAACAAACATGGTGGATTTTGAAAAATATTTTTCATATAAAGTTTATTATTTATTTATGGGCAGAAAAGGTAAAAGTATAGGTACCTATAAATAATTCTGTCTTCTTAAAAAGTTTAAACTCGAAATAATAAACAATCATAAAATAACGGTACATATTATATTGGAAATCATTTAAATAAATAAAAGGAGGCAATGAAATTCAAGTTTTTTTTTTATAAAAATAGTCCAGTTGGATAAACTGGTCGACAATGGATAACTTTTTACTTCCGACGCTGTAGAGGTCATATTTTTAAAATTAAAAATGCAATTTTTTTCCACAGCTTTTCCAATATTTAGTCTTTAATGTTATCATAAAATTTAAAATCTTTATTTAGTGAACAAATTATATGAACTTTCATGTAATTAACTGTGTACCATGGGTGTACAGATGTGAATATAAGGGCATGGTACACAATGAATCAAGGATTTAAAATCAGTTTATTGAATAAAAAAACATTTATATTAATTAATCCATAGATACGCATACATATATATTATTTTCCATTAAACTAAAAAATAAAAACAAACAAACAAAACACCGTGTTGCACATATATTATGAAGGAACTTACAGCTTTTAGACTGAAAAGTTGTTTAAAAATCAATATAATTACAAATAAAGTGTTTTAACAACCTCTGAAATTGTTTTGACATAAACACGATATACGCCATCTGATTTCTTAAACAAATCTCAATTTATGAAAAAAAAAAAAAAAAATCGTTCGGGAGCGATTTAAAAAGTGTGAGTGCCGGGACTCACGGTCCCGGTCGATGCTCAGAAGCACAATCACAAGAAACGTCAAGTTTTTTCACTCTACATGCCAGTAGTAAAATTATTTTTTGTATATAAAATGTTTTAAACATTTTTAACAAAAAAATTGGTCCACAATTTTTTTTAGAACTTATTAATGCGGAGTTAAAAAATTAATTTCAATTGATTTTTTTACCTATACCTATATCGAATGTTCAAAAAATAATTTGAAAATTTTTCTTAAAAACCAAAAGTTTGAAAATATTGATATGCAATATTATTTAAACTTATTAGATGGTTTTGTGAAAAATTTTTTTATTAAAATCGGTTAAGCAGATAATGAGATTGTCGAAAACCAAAGAAATGGTTCTATAATCAGAGGTACTATATTTAATAGATAGATAATTTTTTAAATTTATAAATATGGTAGACCGTATTGATATAAACTCACTTAGAAATTTTAATCAAAATCGTAGGAGCCGTTTTTAAGAAAAATGAGATTTCCTTTACCGGTTTTTAAACACTTGTATGAGAGGTACCGTTATTTTTGGTTATAAACATAATTTTTATTTTTAATGTGCTAAATAATAATAAAAACTGCTAGGTGCCAAGTTTTAAAAAAATTGAACAAGTCGTTTTCGAATTATTAAGTTCTCAAAAAAATTTTTGACCTTTTTATAAAAATACAAAAAAAAAGTTTTTGGAAAATTGTGGTAAAAATTCTTTTAAATCTTTTTGAAACATTTTCCATTGATCAAAATCGGTTGAACCGTTTTTGAGAAAATCGAAAATTTATAAAAATGGTTCTATTGGAAGTACCATTCACATAAACACAATAGTAACCTTATTCTAAAAAAAAGGTCGTATACTACTCAATTTAATAATATAACAAAAATTATTTTAAGCAAAGTGGAAAGTTGAGAGGTGTTTCTGTAACTCGGGGAGGTTTTCAATTTGTAAGTTCAAGTGACCAAAAACCCAAAAATTTCGTTTCGCCCAAGTAAGACAGTTGAGCTCATCAGTTAGATCATAGGTGCTGTCGTACCCTTCTAAGACGCGAATTATGGTCGATGCTTACCGACTCTTATAAAACTAATAGCTTGAATATATACTGTGAATTTTATATTTTTAAGGGAATTTGATTAAATTCAGACATTTAGAAAATTATTTGGATTTATAAATTCAAGTGACCTCAACACCAAAAACTACGTTTCGCCCAGGTACGTTGAGCCCAATTGTCGTACCTTTTGGAGTTGAGGTCACTTGAACTTATAAATTGAAATCTATTCAATCGCTCCACTTAAACAGAAGTATATTTCTATTATCTTCATCTACGTTAAGATAAGATTTTCATTTTTGCTTAAAAAAATTTGTTTTCTGCTACAATGGAAATTCTGCATGAACGATTTGAGGAAATAGGGCAGTTATCACTCCTTGAGTTGACGTGAATTCGCCACCAAGATCTTGTTATTTGACCCCGTTACAGAAATCCTAGATCTATGCCCATATTCCGCAATCGACCGATACCCTAAAAGTCAATTCAGCTTGGTCTATGCGGCAGAGTTATTGAAAGTTGGACCCTTCGGATTCGTACCACCATGCAAAGCATTGGTCTTATTTGGGGTATAAAAACCACGTTTTTTGGACTGAATATTGCCGATCTTGGTCTTGGGGAATTCGGGTAAGAATATTCTTCTTCATGCGAAGAACAGAGAACAGATCGGGAACCCATTGATTCTTATACAAAGACGCAAGATGCAGTGGATTGGCCATGCTTCGAAAACTTGACGAATGCACTACGATTAAAGCGCAATGCAATATGGAACACGCTCACTTAGGCATGGTAGACAAGTAGGCTGACCTAGAAGTAATTGGCGAAGAACGGTTGAAGGAGGAATCAACACAAATGCGGAAGAGTTGGAGAGAGATTAGATACCCATAGTGGAGTAGTGGAGACTCTAAGGAGAACCACAAGGAGAACCCCAAGAATGTAATAGGTCCGCCGTCCGAGAACCTAAGTAAGTTCTCTTGATATAATCTCTAGCTCGAGATTGCTGAATGGGCAACTTCAGCATTAAATGCGGACACTGCTGTGCTTTTGTTGGACACTATATTATTCATACGTTTTTTTTGTGAATTTTTATAATTCTTGAACATTTTTTCAAAGGAAATTTATAAATTGTCACAACTCAAAAACTGGAAATTATTTACCTATTCACTTTTTGATAGAAAACTGTTGTTTTCTATACTTCAACATGACATTCGCCTTTTTTAGTCGCATATAATGCAAATCACCCCGTAAAAGTAAATAAGTCGCTGATAAAAAAATTCAAGCTATTCATTAGCATCAAACAGTACATTCGGTCTAAAATTTAATTTTAAAATAAAACAACCTCTAAATTTTCTTGTCTGGCTTCAACCTTACACCACTAAAATGTCATTGCAGAATTATACAATTAAATAAAATAAAAAACGTTTGAATCGTAGTGAGGGAAATCATTAACATTTTATCATAATAAATATATTTTAAATTATAAAAATACAAAAAAACACTCTATGTATAATTGAATAATATTTGAATAGGAAAAAAGAATTGAGTTAAGTCGTCAAAACCGAGGTAGAAACTGGTTTGATACCTATATACACTCAAAATGAAAGGAAAATAAAAAAAATAAAAATAAAATATAAGCACCTTAGATAAGTATAAGGGTTTTATAATTCCCAAAATTTTTGTCTACCTTCCTGAAATTAGTCTCATAAAAATATAGCTCTAAATGAGGGGCTAAATCAGCTTTATTCATCACAATCTCAACATCTGCCCTATTCTATATTATATGTGTATAATTCAAAAGAGTCTCAAATAAATTCGTCTGAAATCACAGATAAAAAAGAAATCAGGTTTATGTAAATTTATTCTTTAAAATCCATCACACTTTGTATACCCACATTATATATATATATACCTACCCCTTATGGTTATCAACAACTAAGCCCAATTGTATCGTATCACCCTGCTCATTTATTTATGTCACTTCAGTTCTTACCACTCAATAAATTTTCGAAAAAAAAAATACCCAAATTCAGGCAGCACAAAAAAAATATCCTTCAATTTTACAAGGATCCATATATGCCAGCCTTCAGCCTGTGCAACTCTGGGATAATGCAAAATTAAAGCAAGTGTATCTCTTTGTCAAAAAATAAAAAAAAAAGATGTATAGGTATACTCGGTGGTGGTGGGTGGTGGTGCTGCTGCTCAATATGCTCATGCAGCCCATTTCGAATAAAGGGAATACCATATGCACAGAAATGAGAGGCCGACAACGCACAAAAAGACAGACAGGCTTAAAGAGAAATTTATATCCTTAAAACACCCCTTGACTGATTTATTACACGTACATTTACAAAGCCATTATCATTGCTATTCATGAGCTTTGGGAGGGCATCTCACAGTACCTACCTACCAGAGAGAGAGAGAGAGCTCCCAAATGCAAAGCAGCGAGAAGCGCCCAAGTAATCCTTTCACACATCACATGAGATGATACATTTCCATCCCCCACACCGCCATCCACTCCACCGCACCACATCGCTCTTATAATATGTGAATTCGTTTGGGGATGAACTTGAAAATTCCAACCTGCCAACTGGAATCCGTGATGGAATCAAATGAATATTTTATCAACGGGTGTACTTTCCAAAGACCATATAACCAAAACCAACCGTTGCCATTGCGGGAGGAAATGCCTCGTGCAATGACACCGGATCTAGCAATAAGACCGAGCAAAGTGCTATGCCCACTCTATACCGCAATGGAACGACCAGATGCTGGGCACGAAAATATCGTCCGAAACCCATAACTCATTTCGCCACATTTCATAGAATGAACTTTTCATTTCGATGATGGTGTTGGCTATATGGTGCTGCTGGTGCTGCTTATAGTGCGGAGCTGATGCTTCTGATGCTGATGCTGTATGGCTATTTGTGGGTGCAATAGAAGCACTCGAGGACATTCATAATGCAAAGGCTTTATTACACGGCGGCGGTGATGGTTGGTTTTGTGTATGTTTGAGTATATATGCGGCTTTCGCGTCTCCCCGAGGCAATCACCTCTCGGGTACATTTGTATTTAATACACTTTCCAAAAAAAAATTATCACGATTTTTTTTTTTAATTTGAGTACCGAGAAGTAATCTTTGATAAAACTTTGAAAATTTATTTTGAAATATATTTTAAGTTTACGACAAGTTTTCCTGAAACAGATAATTTTTATCACATTCAATTATTATAGCCTATAGGTACTAATTACTTATACCTTAAAAATAGAGTATAGGTATCAAGCGTTATATAAGGAACAGAGTATTCAGGGTCAGCTTCCCCAAATTAGGCCCAGGAAATAAGATCCCAAAAGTAGAAATGAAATAAGACCCCAAAATTGAGACTGTTTTTCATAATGAAATAAAGGAACAGAGACAGCTCCGCGAAATTATAGACCCTATCACTAAATAAGGACCCAAAAGTAAAAATTAAATAAACCCCAAAATTGAGGCCGTTTTTTATTAGAAAATTAAGGAACAGATAATGTATTAGGGTTCGGCTTCGCGAAACTAGGCCCCAGGAAATTAGACCCCAAAAGTAGAAATGAAATAAGGCCCCAAAATTGAGGCCGTTTTTCATAATGAAATTAAGGAACAGGGTATTCAAGATTGGTTCCGCGAAATAAGGCCCAGGATATAAGACCCCAAAAGCAGAAAGAAATAAGGTCCCAAAATTGAGGCCATTTTTCATGCCCCAAATGAAAAAAAACCACCAAGCAAAATGGAATAAGAACCCAATTTCTTTATATAACACAGTAAATTCCGCTTAAGGGAAAAACCTGCTTATCTGAAACCCTTTTCCATCCCCGAGTATTTGTCGACCAAGTGAATTTTTTTCACTTAAGCGGGCTTCATTTGTGTGAAAAACCTGCTAAAGTGAAAGAAAGACTGTGACATTTTGCCGTTTCTCTTAAGCGGGTTTTACTTTATATATTTTATTTTTTCAAAAATGAAATAGGTAATACCCCATTTTGTTTTTTTGTATACTAAATTTTATTTTCGAAAATAAAATAATACCACACATCTTCACACAAATACTTGAATTTTCTTTGAGGAATTATTTCTTGGGGTCTAATTTCGCAGAGCCTTCGGGGTCTAAGGAAAAATATTCAGTGGTTCCACAACGAACCGTGTTTGATCCGATCTTTAAGATATCTAATCATAAACTAATACAAAACCTCAGGACATTCAAGTCGATCGATACATTGTGTGAAGTGTGAAGTTTATAGTCCTGTCAAAATTGACATTTATAACTTATAGCCCTGTCGCTATGTCCAGAAAAAGGACTGACCTGGAAAAAATTTGATTGTTCATTTTTCTTCCAAAAAACGTTAGGGGTAGTTATTAGGAACATATGTGTAGTTTTTCGGGAAAATTGGGCCTAAACTTAAGCCACCTTGAGAAAAAAAAATCACTTAAAAAAAAATAGTAATAATAAAAACAGGGGCAACACTTACAATGTCATGTTACATATTTTTGTTTAAGCCAGAAAATTGTGTGGTAAACGTTACCTGAGTTCGAGTTTCAATACTGGCAGGAGGGAGTTCTTACTTTGCCTATCTTATACAGGAAAGAACTGGGTGGGGTAATAATCCACTTCACCGTGTTCCAAGTTATTCCATTCAGCTATGTCTCCGATGTGCCTTGCACTCCAGCGCCCTCTTCTTTCAGACTCCCACCGTTCGAGCCACTTCTGTTGTGTAAGCGCCTTTGCTTCCATAATTGCCGTATCAGTTCCGATTTCCGTTCTCTTTTCGTACACGTACTTTCGTTCTGCTTCCAGAAGGTCTATTGGTGTTACTCCTGCAACTATACAAGGGCGGCTGGCTCCGACACCGTGCGATAGGAGCTGGCCACTCCTAAGGCTCCGCATTTCTTTTGTATACAAAATGTTTTATTCGTTGCATTATTCAACTGCTGAAAAATGATTTATTTTAAGCCTTCAATATATGATCGCAACTTTTCAACTTTGCTTATATTATTTTTTTTTTTTTCATTGTTACCTAAATTGTCCATTAAATTTTTCACTGTGTATTTTTATCCAACACGGCTTCTGCTGCTTCTGCTGTTCATATTTTATTTCTGTGGTTAACCTATGAGACGAAAACGACCGTGCCAAGATGCTGTAAAATTACTTGCAACAGATGCGAAAGGTCAGAGGGAGAAGCCTGACATAGCTATAGCATGCCTATACATACATGTACCTACCTATACGATGAGGACAGGAATCCCTCTTTTTCACCCAATAAATCCCAGACAAGGCGATAGAAGTGGAAGTACATAAATCTCTGTTAAGTGGAAGCACCCAGCCAGGCAGTGTCTGGACACTCATCCTCCCTGGTGGTGTTCGAGTATAACACCTCGCAAATTTGGTTAGTTAGCCAGAGATCCTGCTGCGAAGAAGAACAAGTATAATGTTGAAAAAAAAAATGTTTGCATCCATCAAGGTTGTTGGAATAAAGTGACAAAAAAATTTGTTCGTGTGTTTTTTTTTTGTATTCGTTTGGAACAGCAATTTGAAAACGAATAGCTGAAATTGCGAAAAATTTCGTTAAAAAAAAAGTTAAGGTGTGGAGCCTGGAGGAGACATTTTTTTATCATCAATATTTTGTATACGTATGTATTTTTTTTAAGCTTGTAGATTTACTTTAAAATTAAATTAACTACCACGAGGTTTTTGAGCCTTAATTATATAAAACAAAAATAAATAAAATTCACGACTGGATCACTTGCACTTGCTTTTTGTAGTTCTATTGGCTAAGAATCTTTCATCGTTTCATTAATTTTAATAAACTAAAACGAAACAGAAATTATCTAAAATCAGTGAGTTATATAAGTGTGGAATCTTATTAATAAAACAAAATTGAATTTAAATCATGTTAATTAGCTAATTCACTCAAGTGAGTATAAAACTAGGTGGCCTTTCCCAGCTTCGCAAATCGCACGGTGGGAAATCTACGTTGGCGTACAAGATTTGTCAAACTTAAAAACCCCTGAAAGTATGCGATTTCGGGTTTGCACGATTTTTGACTTTTTCGGTCGAAATTTCCCTAGTTCAATACGAATTCAACAAAAAACTGTACCCATTCAAATCGGCTGATATTCAGCCGAGTTAATCCATTGTTTAAAATTCGTTTTAAAGAGATAAAAAGATTATAAAGGGTCATCTAATTCGTGGTCTGCTTTTGACATCCCTATTTTAATCACATATACCTACCTTAAGACGAACAGTCAACCGAGACTGTATAGATGTTTAAGGTTTGCCATTTTACAATAAATATCGTTTAACAATCGCGGAACATTTTAAAATTGTTAAAACTTACTACAAAAATAGTGATACATATCTCGATTTTACTAATTACACGTGTTTATATGACAACTTTACACATGTAGTAAAAAGATTCAACACGTGTATATAAAAATACGCTTGTAATTATTTGTAATTGACCAATGTGAAGCGATTTTAAGATATTTTTACAGTGTAAAAGAACGGTTTTTAGGTACCTATACAACTTGATATTATAATATTACATCAAGAATAATATATTTTCGAAAGAACTAGGTACGGCAATATACATATCATCTATTTGTCGTCTTTTGACCCACAAAACCATTAAGATGTAATATACAAGTGCATTGTTTAAATTCATGTGTAACAATAAATAGGTACACGTGTAAATATAAATATACATACGTGATCATACACAAATACTTGATATGCATGTGTAACACGGGTGTACGTGTACACGTGCAAAAGGGACTCTGGTATAGGTACGTTTCCATGCCGGATGAATAGATTTTCACCAGTAAATTTTTTGAGCTATGATATATGAGGCTTATTTTCCACTCGGTGAACACGTTAACAATTGAAATTATTGCATATGGGGGAGTGAAAATCCAAATATATCTATCGAAAATCCATTATACATCCACCAAAATTGATCTGGTGGTATCAATGAACGCATAGTTCTCAGAAAATGAAAAAGGTTTACCTAACCGTCACTGTGCGTCGCGTCGATTTTCGTGCAAATGATAAAATTGTTTTATCAAAATGAGTGTTCTGTCCGGGCAACGTTCCACGCGCTTCGCTCATTTTACGGTCGCCATAATCGTCCTATACCGAGACTCGAGAGGATTATTCACAATGTGGTGGATAAACCCATGGCCGTAAGTCGATAAAACGCAAGATCTGTCGAAAACATTGCCGCTTTCAGTGAGAGTATACAGGAGAATCCGATGCAGTCAATTTGGTGTCGCTCACAAGAACTCGGCCTTTCGCAGACGACAACTTGGTGAATTTGCTTCAACTTACACATGAGCTGAAGGTAAACGACCATAGACAAAGACGTGTGTTCGGTGAATGGGCTCTGAAGCAGTTGGAACCTGACCCTAATTTTCATTGAAAAACCAACTTCAGCGATGAGGCCCATTTCTCGATGATTGGGTACGTCAATAAACAAAATTGTCGAATTTGGGATGGTAACAATCCACATGAAATTCAAGAGAGTTCCATGCATCCCGAAAAAGTCACTGCTTGGTGAGCGCTATAGTAGGTCGATGATTGTGAACTACCAACGATGACGGCGCTACGTACAACACAGCTCACTCCACATTGGGAATTCTCAAACTTTTTCTTGTGGGGTTTTCTGAAGTTTCAGGTTTATGCGAATAAGCCACAAACCACAGCGGCCCTCAAAGCCAACATAACCTATGCCATTGGTCAAATTCAGCCTGATTAATGCGCCAGAGTCATGGAAAATTTTACATTTCGGATGCGCGTCACCCAGAGAAGCCACGGCGGATATTTCAACGATGTTGTATTTCATGCATATAATGCAGCATTAATAGACCTTTCAAACGAATACAAAATTTCGATGATATCTTATACACAATTTTTTTTTTTTAATTTAAGTATCTAGGAAGCGCTTAATGAGAGACCCTGTAAACAAGTATACAAATCTTTCCATTGGCATTTAGACTTGTTGAATTAAAAAAAAAAATAATTTGGTGGCGTGAAATCTCGTGGAGATCCAAGGCCAAGTGGCATAAAATTATCAACCATTCTTGCAGGTTATCGGCACTCGGCAGGAATAAAGGGGACCTATAAGCACTTCCGGCTCGTTTTTTTCTTCATATAAATTGAAACGTCAAAAATGCTGCACGATGGAAGGTTAAAAGTTCGCGAACCATTGCGGCTCCGACTGCAGCTCTGTCTGCAGTGCAGTTGCGTTCCTTTCTGCACGTAGCATTGATTTGATGTGTATTTTATATTTTCACAGATGTTCCATCCAGCTCCAGTAAGGTGAGAGTGACGTTTTTATAATGAAATGACTCTTGGAGGATTTATCAGTTCGCCGCAAATGATGTGAAAAAACATGCTTAATCCACAAAAATTGACATGTCGCGCGTTCCAACAACTTTAACTATGTACAAAATTAAAATCTTAACTTTTACTTATTTCAAATACAGAAAATTGCCTTTTTTATAAAATAAATTAAAAAAAAATTAAGTTGTCGCACGTGCAGCTGCGGTTACCTTGCCAATGCAAAAAATACACCAAAAACACTGCTATTTACCAGTCTAAGCAGCAGCTATGACGGAAAAATATGCTGGTAGCTGAAATGATGTTAATTGAATAATTTTATAAAATGTTCAAAGCTCATAATCGTATATTAAATTATAGATATTAGTTATACACAAAGTTTCATAGTGCAGAAAAATGTTATATCTGCTGCATGCAGTCACGCATTTTTTTCTAAATAAATATAAATAAAATATATATATTAAATTGTATTAAAAACTTATTAGAATTGGATGATTGCCAAAAAGCTTTTTAAATATACGAATTATTTCCACACACCTTAGGTATATATGTTCAACATGATACAACGAGCTTAAATAATACCAGAAATGTTAAAGAACCATTTCAGTGAAACATAACCCTTCACTTGAAGAAGTCAAACATAAATTTTAAATTTTGGTTAAATATGTTTTTGGAACAAATCTTGTTGTTTTTATCGTTTACGGCGTACAGAGTTGTTATGTCTCATAATACTGAATTGACTGAGCTCATCGAAAAAGTCCAACAAGAAACTAACTCTCCTACATTGTGTTTTATCGAAATGGATAATGAATTTTTGAGTGATTTTCTAAAAAAACACTACTTAACGCCAGTTATGATTTTTAAAAATTCAAGTCAATTGGAATTTCACAAAAATACTAACATTGATAACGTCGTTTTGGTGGTTCGAATTTATGATGAAAACCATAAAAATGCTGCAGTGTTCGAAAATCTAATCGCTAGTTTGTTAACACGAAAATTTGTCATCATTTCAGCAGACAACATGGAAACTCTGAAATACTATTTTGAGTATTATTTTTTAGAATATAAATTCTCAAGGATATTTGGAAATGTTAGAGACGGAAGATCTTATGCATACTATCCCTTCGCTGACGCTGACGAGAACAAAATTAGGCACATATCTAAAAATGACTCTCTTCCTAATTGTATGGAAGACTTAAACGGCTATGCTATTCGAGTATTTACTGTTGACTATTATCCCCAAATGTATTGGTACACGGATGAGAAAGGAAGGGATATACTTGGAGGCGAATATGGTAAAGTATTCGAACACTTTCTCAAAAGGCATAATGCAACTTTAAGTAAGATCGTACCGATTTCAATGGACACAGGTGTTAATGTGTCAGAATCATTTGAATTAACAAAACACAACGAAATTGATATAAACTTGATTTTATATCCGTATGTTGAAGGACTTGAGCTTGACTTCAGTTCTACATTAAAGATACAAAGACTCGCCATTATTTTGCCACGAAAAAAATTTGTCAACCCAGCTGAGTACTTTATTAGACCATTTTCTAATGGTGTTTGGATGTGGATTGTGTGCACAATAATCTTCACAACTCTCATGGATACCATACTAAAATTTTGCACAAATAAAGCGGTTGATTTATGGAAAAGTTTTAGTCAAATTTATCTGACAATGCTTTATAGCACCCCTGAGAAGCCTATCAATTATGCTTATCGGTTTCATGCTCAAGTTGCAATATTTTCTTTTGTTATTGGGAACATTTACATTATCTACTTCACATCGTTTTTGACCGTCTTTATACCAATCAGGGAATATGAGACAATCCAAGAATTAGTTGATAACAATATTCGAGTGTTGTATATGCCTGGAGAATTTGTATATCTGAAAAACAACTTTATATATCCAAAGGCCCTCGATGACATTGTATTAAATGTTGACTATAAAATTTACATAGATCAACTTTACCACCTTTTAAACACAAGTATTGGCATTTTAACAGAAATGGATGCTGCTGGTTTTGTCATAAAATTTCATGACTTATTTCGGCAACCTTCGTTTTACATTTGCAGTGAAAATATAGCGGTGTATCATATGGGAATTTTTATGCCAACTTATTCACCATTTAAGGAAATTTTGGACAATTTCATCGTTGAAATCATTCAGACGGGTTTAATTGAAAAGTGGAAATCAGATATGATTCCAGAGATACTTCAACTTGGTTTTAGACAGTATATTCATCGTGATGAGGCGGGCGAGGCATTACATAAGCCATTGAAATTGAAGCATATGTACTTTCCTGGTTGTTGTTTGGCTATTGGCTTGGCATTGGCGTTTGTGGTGTTTATTGGTGAACATCTTTACTGGAATTTTGTTAAAAATAAGCAATTTAAAAATTTTAAATAGTTTTTTTTTTTTAGATAAACTCTAAACTGATTTGTGTTAATAATTAATAATCTTTAAATGATACTTTTATATTTTTTTCTTAATTTTGTTTAGATTTTTTGGATCGAAATAAAATGTATACCTACAAATACCTATATAAGAAGTTGTTAGCGTTACACGTTGCACCAATAACTACTGAAATCTAATACCACGATAAATGAATCTCATAAGCCAGCACCCTAACATCCGTAGAAGCAGCATACGACATCAGCACCCTACCAATCATGCAACCAACATAATATCAACCGACGCGATGGTACTCGTATAACTCAGCACCCAATCATAACCCACCGGCCACTACCCATCGATACACAGAATTCGTGGAAGTCGATGTCATCACTAAAAATGATTATAATATATTTCGTGGCCTTTATAATTCACACTATGTCGTAGCATAAAAAAAAAAACAAGATTATATAATAAATTCCAACAGTTCGAAGCTTATCGACTCATAACTTTCTTGTTTTCGATGTTTTTCTTTTCTTCAATTTTTCTATTTTGTGACAGGATTAGACGACAAGGAAATAGGAATGCGAATTTGTATCTTTTATTCGTTTTCGATGTAATTTTTGGGTGAGTTTACTTAAGGATTCTTAAATTAAAATTTTCGGAATTTAAATAAGTTTTTCCGAAATATATGTGGTGCTGATGTTATATTTTATGTTATCAAATGTGAAATTAAAATTTTGTTTAAAGTTAATTGAGTATGTCAAAAATTAAAAAAAGTCAGAGTGTTCAGTGTTGAAAATATGGTGAGTGATATTTTGATAGGTACATGGTTTTAATGTTTTTTTGTTTTGTTTTTTAAAGAATCACATCATGGCTTCAATTCAAGCCTCTCCTCGAATAATGAGAAGCAGTATTTCTGTAAATTTTGCACGAATAACACTAACAAGATATTTGAAAAGCATTGTTTCCAGGGTGGTCCATATTTGAAACTAAGTGGAATTATAGCAGCGTTTTTTTTTTTAAATCGAAATGAAGTTCCTTTAATTTTTGTTAAGTAACTTTTGATATTTTAAACTATTAAATACTGAAGGCTCTGAAGCGAAAACAATTTCTTTAAATATTAAAACAAAATACATATATATGAATTCGAGTTAAATGTGTCGTTTTATTTAAAAAAAGGTTAAGGGTGGGCTATATTTGCGACACTTATGGCCGATTTCACGAAGGACTTTTAAACAACTTCTAAACCTTAAATTGGGATTTTTTTGGTTTCACCAAGCACTTTTAAATTAAACAAGCTTTTAAACACCCTCATATAAACTAAATCTTTATTTTTGGCTCATTATATTTAAAAAGTGTCATTGAAATGTCATCAGATGCAGTTAACAAGTGGATATATCAGCTGAAATTTTCAGACAAAATTTTGAAACATTTTAATTTTTGGAGATACAATATCAATTAACCCATTTTTTTTGTCAGCTTCTTTGTAATTTTTGCATCTTTATCTTCTTTTTATATATGTGTATTCATTGAAAAATTGAATTAATTGAAACTCACTTTATAAAAAACTTTCGGCAGCGGCCCAATGTTTGTTTTTGATATTGAAGATTTGCACTTGACAATGAAATTCTCTGAGTAAAAGTATCATTTAAAGACAAAAACCTTTATGTTATAACATTATATATAGTTCCTGGAAGCCCACAAGAGGCTTATTCCAAAGCTTTCGAATACTTCAGCTTTATCTATGATTTATTAGAGTATCAGGATGAAATCATTTGCCTTGGTGATTTCAACCTTGCAAATGTCGCTTGGTTGCGCTGTCGTGACACAAATTGTATGTTACCAACTGGTAACCTCAGATCTAACGACTAAAAACTAATTGATGATTTAACATCACTTGGATTTCTTCAATTAAATGATATTTTAAATATTAATGGAAAACTGCTGGATCTAGTGTTTACCACCAGTGACGACGATATTACGATAAAAAAATCCACTGAACCTTTAGTGCCTGAAGATAACCATGCACCCGTCACTGATCTGTTCACTTTTTAAAAACCTTAACAATTTTGATAATGAAATGTGTGATAACTTTTACACTTTTAATTTTAAAAAGACTGATTTTTCAAAACTTAATTCTTTGTTGTCACAAGTTGATTGGTCTTGTTTGAATAATTGTTTAAATGTTAACTTAATGGTTTTTAAATTTAATAATATTTTATTTGATTGCTTTCTTAAATCAGTTTCTATAGCGATTGTAAAATCGAGATCTTTTGTGCCAGGTTGGTACGATAGTGAAATCAAAAAACTAAAAAACCGAAGAAACAAGTTATGGTCTACTTTTAAACTTTATCCAACAGAAACCAATTTAAAAAATTTTTGTGAATCAAGGGATATTTTTAATAGAATATCTAGTTTAAAGTATCTTAATTACATTCAGAAGGTGCAAAGAGATCTGAAAATGAATCCAAAGTGTTTTTGGAATTTTATTAATAGCAAAAGAAAATCTTGTCCCTACCCGTCTGTTCTCAAGATAAATGACATTTCAAGTCATGACCCACGGGTTATAACGCAACTTTTTTCTGACTTCTTTCAAAGTGCCTTCAACTGTGATACTTCAAACTGTGATACTTTAGACTGTGATACCTTAACCTGTGAATCTTTAATCTGTGATAAATCTGGCGAAATGGCTCAAAATTTTGACCATTTGAAATCTTTTACTTACTTGACTGATATGAACTTTAACATTAATACTGACAACATTGTAAAATTCATATCTAACCTTGACGATAGTTGTATACCAGGTCCTGATGGTATACCCTCTACTATTTTGAAAAACTGTGTACGTCACTTGTCATTACCATTGTCTATTCTGTTTAAATTTTCAATGTCTTCATGTGTATTCCCATCTATTTGGAAAAATTCTTTCATAATTCCTCTAAATAAAAAAGGAAAGAAAGACGAAATTAAAAACTACAGGCCTATTGCCAAATTATCTTTGATTCCTACACTTCTGAGGCTATTATTTGTGAATCTTTGTGTTTTTATGTTAAATCATTTATTGTTCCCAATCAACATGGTTTTACAAAAGGTCGCTCTACTGTTACTTTTTTAATAGAATTGGTTGAAAACTGTATTGATTCATTTAAAAACAAAAAACAAGTAGATTGTGTATTTACTGATTTCAGTAAAGCCTTTGACAAGCTGTCACATCGAGTTTTGCTTTTTAAATTAAGAAAATTGGGATTTAGCGAATACTTTGTAAGATGGATTCAATCTTATCTATTCGATAGATTTTACTCGGTGCTATTTAACAGTTGCGAATCGAATAAGTTTAAAATTAACTCTGGAATCCTACAGGGTAGTCATTTAGGCCCTATTCTTTTTATTTTATTTATAAACGACTTACCATCTGTGTTAAAATACTCTAAGTGTCTCATTTACGCCGATGATGTGACAATTTTTATTGCATTTCTAATAAAGCCAATTCAATTCTTGGTTGGATAAAAAGAGAGTCGAAACAATTTTCTGACCCTTTCGTGACAAAGCAGCTTTTTATATCTTTTGTACGACCCATTTTAGCACACGCTTGTCAGGTTTGGTCACCTCACTACGAATGCCATAAAAATAGACTGGAACAGGTGCAAAAAAGATTTCTTAGATTTGCTCTCAGAGGACTGGGATGGGTAAATCCTTATGATCTCCCACCTTATAACAACAGACTAAGACTTATTGATTTACCCAGTCTCGAGGACAGACGTTCCTATTTATGTTTTGTTTTCATTGTAAAATTAATCAACGGTAACATAGACTCTTTGCACCTTCTGTATCGTATTAACTTGATTATTCCACAAAGAAACTTGAGGAACATACCGGATAGTATACTTATTCAAAACTATCGTACCAATTACGAAAAATGTTCTCCTTTAAATAATATGTTTAAACTATTTAATTTTTACAATAATAAATATAACAATCTGTTTGATAAAACAATAATTAATTCATGTAAATTAAAATCAACATTTTTTTTTGCAATTAATTAAAATCTTAATATACACTTTTGTAAGAATTTTGTAAAATTTTTTTTTGTAAACTAGCATTTTAGTTATGTTAAATAAATAAATAAAAGATTTGTACCGTTTAATTTTGCAATTCTTGGCATTTGTTTCAATACATAATGTTTTCTCATTTTTTCTCATACATTTCGCTTATTAGAAAGAAAAAAACAATTTATTTTTCCAGGGATATGAAGAGAACTCTATTTTAACAAAAATTTCCCTGAAGTTTCCCTTTTATAGATTGGAAAAAACTCAGAGTTACCACAGGGATACAATTGTATCCCGAGGCATTCTTTTTTTTCGGTGGGATTCGGGGATACATTTTTTTTTAAAAAGGACACATTTTTTCACAATCATTTTAACAAAAAGAAAGTCAAGTTTTTTTATGATAATCAAAACTTTATTGTATTCTATTACAATTTTTGTTTGTATATTAATGAATTTAAATGTATTAAATTAATATTTAAAAAAACAAGAAGTCTTTTATAATCTTTAAAATTTGACATTTTTAAAAGTTTTACACTTTTTTTTTTTTAAAGGACTCATTTATTTTCAAAAGGACTCTTTTTTTCATTAAGAGGGATTCAAAAATAATTTTGGCTGCGGTATAACACTGGACTCAAACTAAAAATATTTAAGGGCCTGATAAAATTTAATAGGGTTTTTGATAAAAGTGCTTTTAGTGTTTGTTTATGAAATTGAACACAACTATAACCCCCGCAAAAGTTGATTATAAATCTAATTTAAATTTTTTTTAAAGTTTATATTTCCACCGCTGTACCCGTGGAATTTAATTTCTCGTAATTTTAATTTTGTTTTTTAATTTTTCTATTCCGCTCGTCTAAAACATTTTTCCTAAGTAAATGCAATAATTTGAAGTTAGCCGTCCATAAATTCAAATTGGAATATTATGAGGCAATACGATAAAAATAGATCAAATTTGTTAACAAGTTTCCCAGGCTACAGTCAAGCTGTAGAAATTAGGAAAGACAGTCAAATTGATCGCCAAAGATTCCCAAATAGTTTACGGATTCACCAACACCATGGGAGGAGTTTACTTTAAATGGCGATTTAGGACACACTAGATTCCTTAACGAGTTAAAAATATGCGCGACCCCTAGCGGTCATTTTAAAAATACAAACAAAATCTTAAAATTCATATTATCCCATACAACTAATGTTCCGCTCTACAAAAATTGTTCTAAAGGGTCTTCCAATAGGTAACTTCCGAACTTTGACAGGTGATAGCGGCCATATTGTTAAAGCTACATCTGTCAAATTGGCTGTCATTTATTCAGTTTATGAAAGACCCTGTGTATGATGGGAAGTACCTATGCAATAAATAACAATTTTTTAAATTTTGTCTTACCTACAAAACAAACGCACATTAATTTTTTTTAAATCAGTTGATTCAGTTTTGAGAAAAATAAAATTTTCCAGAAATTATATGGCCGGTTATTTTTGGTCTTAAAAATCATGAACAAATAAATTTCGGCGAAATATAAAAAAAAAACGAAAGGTACAAAGAAAATCGACCTATACCTGATTCCCATTTAATAAAATTTTTAAATGATTACACAAAAAATACATTACATATCTTCTATGTACGCAAGTCACATCAACTGCCATGAGGCTGCCTCATTAAATCTGATTTCCTCACTCCCACTTCAAAATATACAAAGTAAACAAAAAAAATGCATTCATTCATTTCATACATCCGTTTTTACATGAAAACCAAAACATCTAAAAATAACAAAAATACATATTTCCATTACTTCCATTATTATTATTTTTGTTATTTTTTTGTCAAATATTATCCTCTATTGCGTGTGTTTTTAAAACAAGTCCTAAATATCAGTTCGCACCGCAGGACATACACGTCCTGTTATTTTAGGACATCTCTCGCCCCTTCGGGCTGCTAAAATAGAGAACAAAAAAAAAATCATATTTCAAATACGTTGTGTTATTATTTTCATTTCTCATTTTGCTCAACAGGATCTAAATAAACATGAAAGAAAAAAAAAAGAGACACAAAAAAAAAACAGGATATAGGACATCACCCTGTTTTTAGAATAAAAGTGCTACTGCTGTCTTTTTGACAATTGTTCTTTCACCAAACCACTGCCATGGTGTTTCTATTTTGTGTTCACGCAAGTGGAGTTGTAAAGTGATGGTGTGGCGGTCGAATGGTGTTGGTGGACTTACCTACAAAACAGCGCCCCATGTGGCGACAATTACATAGCTGAACAAACAATGTTCGGCGGGTCGGGCTCGGGAGTCTTTTTTTTTTTACAAGTGAAGCCATGGAAATGAGCGTTTTTCTGGGAATCCCCAAGTCTGTGGTAGCCGATGTCAGACACTATGCTGTATATTTGCAACATTGTTTGGGGTGCAAATTGTTTTACTAATCACATGAAATGAGGGTTCCATCGCTCAGTTATACGCTTACGCCATATCGGCCGACCGACCAATGCCTGCTATCCCACAGCCGTGCCGCGCCGCCACCACCAACACCCAAACTTGGTCGAGTCCTCTCTGTGTTGTCTTTGTTAAACTAATGAGGCCCATTGTTATGTTCGACGCCCGCCCGGGGACTTGTCTTGAAATAATTTGGAATATGTAATTGATTTGGGACTAATGGACGCGGGAATGTATAATCTTTTAGTGGTAACAGCAGGACGATCGATGGTGGATTCGGTGCGATGGTGATGGTGATAGTGATGGTGGTATATATGGTGTAGTGTCAGCCACAATTGGAAATTTATTTTATTTAAATTTAATGCTATAGAAAATGTTTGGTGTTGGAGTTGTTATAAGAAACAATAAGGGTTGCGGGATGTAATTGGAATTGTGTGACAGCTCTTTGGAGGGTGTGTGTGTGCACTGATTAGAAAGTCATTTTTCGTAATTATGGTTGAGAAAATGTTTCAAGAAAGTTCATTACGATTTAATCACGTTATATACATATGTATAGCTATAATAAAAATAAAATAAGAATTTTTTGTTTTCTTAAAAATTAAATTTTATTTGAATAAGATTATTAATTTCATGATTTTTCTGAACATATTTTTCTAGTCATTATTGTTATTCATTTGTATATGTATAGGCAAAATAAGGCAATGTTCTCAAAAAACGTCAAGACTCTATTTATGTTAAGTGAAATTCGCCAAAAAAACTGAAAAGAAGTTTTCACTTTGATGGTTACAGATTTTCATAATTACAGAATTTCAATCGAAATCGTTGGAACAGTTTTCAAAAAAATTGGAAAAATTAAAATTGTATGGGAGCTATCCGTTCTAGATAACCTATAAAACAGAATTTTAAAGAATCCATCATTTATCCGCGACACAGAAGAGGAAATGTCTGCGATGTTGTTAATTATTGAGAGGAAACTCTTTTTTGAACTCATCCACAAAAATCTTCGCATCCATACTGTAAGTAGGTATACGTTTGAAGAAATGGGCTACGGAATGGAGGTTGTTGAGTAAATTCCATTTCTAGAATATTACTCAGCTGGCGATCATATCATTTCCTTATCAATTATTGCCAAAGAAAAAAATATTTGTATTGTTTGTCGATTTCAAGGCTGCATTCGACACGATTGATCGTAGGGCGTTATTTTATAAACTGCTTAGAATTGGACTATCTAATAAATTCGTCAAAGTGCAATCATGAGAATTCATGTTTCATGTGTTTGGGATCGGGACAATCTTTCTAAAGAGCTTGAGACAGTCGCAGGACTTAAACAAGGATGTGGTCTTATTCCAGACTCGTTCGCCTTCATTTATAGGTGACTTGAGTGAAATCCTTCCAGCAGGAATAACCTTCGTAGGAATCCCTATCAAAGTATATATATATATTCCGATGACATCGTAAACATGGCAGAATCAGCCAATATACTACAGTTATGTAATGATCAACTGCCTTGCTGAATATTGTAATACCTGGAATCTGACTTTTAACCTTAATAAATCAAATTTATGATTTTATGAAGAAATTCGAGATATTCCAAATGAGAAGCGGAGGAGAAATAGAAGTCGTGCGAAAGTACAAATACCCTGGAATTATAATTTCGAGCGATGGTAGTTTTCATAAACATCTTTTGGAGAAATTAGCTAGTGCCACAAAGGCCTTAAATATAACTTGGCAAAATTGCATCGCTATAAAGCCAAAAACCACATATTGTCTCGTGTTGTGGATTAGTACGTTGCTATCGCTTCAACGTATTTCATATATGCAAAGAGCTATATTTATCTCGTGTGATGTATTTTTGTCGGAATCAATCTTTTTCCGATTGCGCCATACTACGGTGTTTCGGAGACATATTTTTGTGTAGTGAAGATGAGACTGTCCTCGGGGAAGAAAATTTAAGTAAATAGCGAATGTAAAAAATGACAATACAAAACTTTGATTGTTGTGCACAGTCAGCGACACGCTACACGAGATAGGTCTGGTTTCGGCTCTACGCTCTGATACCGCTTCACACTATAAGTATGAAGTTTCTGAAGGTATTGCAAAATTTCAAGTCAATCTTGTGTTATGCCACATAGGCCTGGGGATTTCCTGAGTTAGAAAGCATAGACAAATTATTGAGGCTATTTTCAAAACGGCTTTTCAGACTTCCGAAGACAACACGTGGAAACAGGACTTTATCCTCTGTTTTTATCAACGCTTAAAACTGTTTAAATATGTGCTTTCTAAAAACATCAAAAATTGGTTAGTAAATTTTATGCATTCACCTGTACAAAAATTTATTTTGGAACACCCTGTGAACAGTCGCAGACTTTTTTTTTACAAAATTCGTAAAATTTTAACCATTTTTAAAGTTTTTCTTTAATTCCTTTCTCTGTTAATTCCTTTTTAAAAAAAATCTTACTTCTGTATAAGATTTAAACACCCTGTGAAGAAAATTGAAAATCACTATTTTTATAGGCTTATTTATAGCGTTATTTTTATGCGTTAAAAAGTTATGCGTTAAAAAGTCATTTTGGACACAGTGCGACGGTCGATATAGTGGGGCGGCTTAGTTAAATAATTGTGCACTTTGTGATAAAAGCTTCAAATTTTTTTCATTGTTGGTACATTATATGAATATGATTTTAAGATATTGGGCCACTTCAAAATTCCGCCCCTTTAGGTGGGAGGGGCAAATTTAAAGAACAAAATACATAAGATTGAAAAAAAAATATTAAAAAACAACGGCAACACTTACAATATCATGCTATACCTTTTTTTAAAGCCAAGAACCCATTCTTCAATTCTGTTTTCAAATAAAGTTATTTTAGTGCTTAGTTTTTGAAAAAATTATTTTCAAACTCAAAATTTTGAAAAAAAATAAAAAAAAAAATGTATTGTGATTTTTTTTTGCAAAATTTTACATTATTAAGTACTAATTTGCTTTTTCATTTTCGATACTCTCATTAACTCTCAGTCGAGTGCTAAAAACTAGATAGTCTTAAGTTATTTAGTTTTCTAGAAAATTGAAAATTACAAAATCTATTTTTTTCTTAGAAACATTTAAACCGTTATTTTTGAACAAAACAATGGATTTTGACTTTCTTGTCTAAATTATAAAATTGGTCCAATCGATAAAACTATTAAAGGTCATGAAGTTATAAATTTTTAAAATGTTACTTAATAAGTATGGTAGATGAAAAACAAAATTTTTGACAACCACGCCCCCTCCACCCCTTCAGTATCATAATAAAATCACAGAAAACCATCACTTTTCAGTCTTTTGCCTTGAACATCATTCTGGTATATGTATTTTAAGTTATTTTGCGACTTGTAGAAAACAAATGAAGCTACAAATATGATCCTCATAGTATTTTTGTAAATAATCGACACCATTAAGCTAAAATAAAAACTTAAAATTCCGTTAGTTGTAAAATTCTCAGTTTCTTCGCACAGTACAGCACAGCGCAATAACCCCTTAAAGTCTTCTGAATAAATTTAAAATTTGATTACATACAAATTACCACTTTTTTTTGCGACGAATACCTATATTGAGGGGGGGATTGAGAAAGTGTTTTTTTTTTCAAACGTTTCATTTTCAATTAAACCGGTTTCTGTTCGATCCGCTACAAATTGTGCGAACGATTTTTAACTTATTGAGTCAAGAAATAAGGTACATATGGGGTAGATGTTATCGGTCCACAGAAGGCCGCAGAAGCCGGCAGAGGTAGGTAGGTAGGGTGAAATGGCGGTCACGAGCCACCTAGCTTATTGAGCCAATTAGAGCTAGAGTGCATCGTTTTGATACCATAACTCATTGGACTTATGGATGGAAATGGTATGGATTGTTTGAGTCTCGCAGCAACATGCCACATTGATCAGATTGTCGGTTGGCTCAGAGACTTACAAGGTTTGTTCCCTTAGAACGATCATCTAGTCCTAGGAAAGATGTACAGTGCCTACTGAAGTTTATCCTAGAGCTAGTGTGTTTCGTTAAGGAAGGAGATCAAATCTTTGATCCTCATCTCAGAAAGTTCGTTAAGGTCACGGAAAAAAGCTTTACCAAGTGACTGAGCTCTTTTTCTGGCCAAAGCGGAGCATTTTCAGAGGAAATGAATGACTGTCTCCTTTTCCTGCTGGTCCCCGCAACTACGACAGTGATAATTGTGGGGAATATCTAGCTTCGCTGCATGCTCTCCGATTGGCCAGTATCCTGTTCATGTTGCAATGACCTTGCTATGTCTCGCCTGGGTCTGCAAATTAAGTCGTTTGTTCGGGATTTACTACAGGTGGGCCAAATCTTCCTATAAATGATGGAATTTGACAAATTGCTCCACCTGCGATTGGATTCGGTAAGAAAAATAGAGAATATATTGCCCTACATGACTCCAAGTGAGTCATGAAGGGGGGAACCTTGCCTGGCCAGTTCGTCAGCCCGCTCGTTTCCCTCACCTTGAGATTCACGTTTAGGCCTGCGAGGTCATCACGGCATTGCTGCACCAATTTGGAAGACGATGCAGCTGAGCTAATGGCTTTAACAGCTATCAGGATAGTGGTATTTCGGTATTGGTTGGGGTCTTGTTTGAGTACATTACATGCTTCCCCAATTGCCAGTAATTCAGCTTGAAAAACACTAGCAAATTTGGGTCGCCAAAAAGATCTAGAGATATTTAGAGATTCGGAAAATATTCCTGAACCAACCCCGCACTCCATCTTTGAACCATCAGTAAAAATAGTTGTGTCGAAGTCTTTCGTCACGATGTCGTTTTGCCAGTCCTATCTGGATGGGAAAACAACTTTAAAATCCTTACTGAGACACAGAATAGGAGCGAAGTAATCAGTAGTAGTTGACAAAATATCTGTGGGAATAAGATTATTAATACTGCCGGCAGAGGTATTGGCCTTGTTAATTATTTGACCAAAATGTCAAATCACTGTCACAAATAATTCCATGGTCTCGAATGGATTAAATTATGGGAATGACCAAGTTGCGAAAGCAATATGTACTAGGGGTTGAGGGAAACCGTTTACGGGAGAAGGTTATAGATTGAAAGTAATGTTGAGTTCTAAGAAATTCTTTTCGCACCAAGTTTGAATAAATTGAATTGACCTTAATGATTTTAAAATCAACTACATAACTACGATATGAGCCAGTAGCTATATTGACTGTCAATATCGTTTATTGTTAGAACAAAGGTAAGACGGCCCAAGTGGCTTTGAAGAACACATGAAGTGGAGTAAATGGGGATATGGGGGTCAGAGATTGAGAACCTGAACAAAACCGGAATGATCATTATAAATCCTTCTTTCATTCCGTTAACTATTTTCCAAAGTAAGATCAACGAATGGTTTGAAAAATATATGTAAATTCACAAACGCATCGTTGCAGAGATGATGCTAAATCACTTGGGTCAAACATTCATAAAGCATCAGCAAATGTTTGATGTTTATGAATGTACACTATTGTTGATTAAAAAATTTACTGTCCGTAATCAATTGAGACAAATTGTATAAATTTGTATATTATAAAACAACTAAAGTCTTCTTATTAAGTGAATAAAAAAAATTTTAATCTTAATATAATACGTTTTGTAAAAAAAAAACAATTTCTCCCCATACACTTAAAACGAAAAACGATGGGGTGCATGCAATAGATCTTAGTAATAATTCTCATTTGATTGTATTTGTCGCAAAATATTTTTTGTTTGCTTAAATAAAAACCAGAATGAAGTTATAGGCAAGAGACTGAAAAAAGTATGGGTTTTTCAGAATTGTCAAGGAGGGCGTATGGGGCGTGGTTGTCGTAATTTGTTTTTTCATCAAACAACCATATTAAATAACATATTAAAAGTTCATAACTACCTAAACTGTTGTAGGTCTATTGATTAAACTAATTTTATAATTTAAACAAGAAAGTCAAAATCCATTGTTTATGTTCAAAAATGACGGTTTTAAGAAAAAAGTAGTTATGGTAATTTTTAATTTTCTAAAAAACTAAATGACTTAAGACTATCTGGTTTTTAGAACTCGCCTAAAAGTTAATAAGAGTATCGAAAATGATAAAGCAAATTAGTACTTAATAACGTAAAATTTTGCAAAAAAATTACAATAAACGTTTTCTTTTATTTTTTTTTTCAAAATTTTGAGTTTGAAAATAATTTTTTCAAAAACTAAGCACTAAAATAACTTAATTTGACAAAAGAATTGAAGAATGGGTTCTTGGCTTTAAAAAAAGGTATAGCATGATATTGTAAGTGTTGCCGTTGTTTTTTAATATTTTTTTTTCAATCTTATGTATTTTTTTTTTTAATTTGCCCCTCCCACCTAAAGGGGCGGAATTTTGAAGTGGCCCAATATCTTAAAATCATATTCATATAATGTACCAACAACGAAAAAAATTTGATGCTTTTATCACAAAGTGCACAATTAACTTTTATATGGACGCTATGCCGCTCCACTAATATGAAAAACCAATATTTTGAAATTATAAATGGAAAAGAAATTTTTCGAAGAATGTTTTTAAATTTTTATTTTTTTATTATATATAATTTTAATTTACTTAAATCAAAAGATAGGTGAACCAAAAAATTAAAAAAAAAACAATCAGACAGACGGCCATGGGCTTTTTTTTTTAATTTGAAATTTGATGAAATGCAATGAAAATGAATTTAATGAAATTTAAACAAAACAAACAAATACTCGAATTATCCTTCTATATAGGAAATCAATAAAAAATGCTCAGTACTTCCCAAGGAGCTAACTCAACCGTAGCCGATATGAACTATAACTCCCACCAAAATCTGTAAATGGAACAAGTCCCAATTTTTGGTGAGAGTTAGTTCATTGAGAGTTGACTCTTTTGGGAGTTAGTTCGTAGCGAGGGCCCTACGAACTAACTCCCATGAGTTTAGTTACAGTAGCAGTCTCACAAAACTAACACATACAAGTTTTAACTCAGAGGTAGGCTAAGAGTCAACAGCAAATCTTGGGAGCTGATGACCAAAATGTATGTGGGTTTCCAAGTGTCAGGAGGATATCGAATACAAAAGTCTGACAAGTTTTTCTTCTGAGCCTGCGGTGATTTCATGATACGGATTTTTTCCTTTTTTTATGTCGCAGTGGTAGTCATACTACCAGTGAAGTCATACTTTCGAAAAAGTATAAATGGTGCTCTGTCATTTTTCCTAAGACCTTAATTGTATATTTGTTTAACGATCCAATTTTTATAGCACCCAAAATATAAGCTTTTTAAGCTTATAAGGAGACCACATTCACATTTTTGTAAATCACATCCACTCCCAAAATTTGTTGTCAGTCAATAGTGTAAAATGAAAATACAAAAACACACAACTCGAAACCAAGAAAAATATTTTTCTGTTGCTACACTGTTACACTAACTGCATGAAAATGTTCAATTTTCCCTGGCGTTTCCATTTAAATTTTTTTCATTTTTTTTGCAGCTATACATACCTACCTTCTTTAGATTCACATTGACCTATTATTGCTGTTTGTTTAGATAAAAGATTAGGTGGGATTTTTGAAAAACAAAACAAAAACCAAAAGAAAATAAAATAAAATCCTTTTGATCCACCAGTTCCTTAATTGGTGCCTACTTATCACCATTTAACCCTCTTTCACCCTAATCCCTTGTTATATCACGAAAAGAACATAAAATTCTTTTGTTTTTCTTTATTTTTCTATTCTCCCGCATTGAAACTGTCATTTAACATCCTTAACCTTTATTCAACCTCCCTCATCATGGCACCCGCACCCACACCCACAACAAAGCTCGAACGCAGCAACAATAACAGCCGTCACCATAGCCATCGAACCAAAAAGGGATATCATTCGAGAAAGTTCACTTCAAGTGTGTTTATATTTCTATTGTGTGTATAATAGGTACATGGGTACACATATTGTGAAAAACAAACGCATCATCACGAATCCTTCAGGGACTCGAAAGCCAGCATCCGAGAGAGAGAGAAAGTAGCGACATTTGATGACTTAAGTGTCATGGCGGTGTGGTGATGGGTGAAAATGAAAAAAAAAAATATATAAAATTGGCTCTTGTATCCTGAATCCTGATGTGTGCTTGTCATATCCTAGCAGCACCTGTCTTTCGATTTGCGTGATTTACGCACACCACGCATCGCACCAGATGAACTCTTTCTTTTTTTTTTTGCTTCTGCTTTTGTTTCTCTTTGGTTGTTTTATGTTTTTTTTTATTTTTCATCTTATTTTCAATTGGAAAACAAGGGCTTAAGTTAAATGTTATGCCACCAGAGGGAGGCAAAAGCGAACTCGTTTTATTTATCCACTTTGCGAGTCTTTTTGACTTTGAGCTGTTAAGTGTCTTTTGCGTGGAGTGTTTATATGTGAACCCCCGCACATCATCCATTTTCACAACGTTATTTTCCTTATACAAAGTATAAACTCGTATGTGATGGAAAATCCCCATAAGAATTTTTTTATTCTCTTCTTTCTTTTTTTTTTTTTGCTGTGTTCCTCATTTTTATTGGTTTCTATCAAGTGTCTAAGGCATATGGTGCTTAACATCCTTCCAGGTAAAATAAAAATCATTTCATCACACAACCGCCTTCTATACTTAAGGGCATTTCATTTAATAAACACGCAAAACAATGCGGCTTAATAAAAACAAGAGAATGAATAATGACTCTAAAGGAGACACAAATTTTCATATACCTATGTATATTTTGACATGACGTGGTGTGTCAAACAGTGAAGTTAGTGAACGGAAAAAATAAAGCAAAATAAGTCGTTTGAAATTTCAATTGCACGTATTTCTAAAAAAGCTGTCTGATGCCAAAGTCATCATCAAGTAACTAACTAAAAAATTTCGTCTAGAAGGCTTTAGATTAATAAATAATGCTAATAAAACAGCTCATATTTTGTTCACGAGCGTGAGTGGTTTTCAAAAACTTAACGCGAGTGCCGAATGTGAGCAAACGTAAAAGCGAAGAAATGCTTCATAAGTGAACAATTCATGGCGTGAGCTTTTAGAAGTTGATCACTCGAGAGCGTGAGCAAATGCTCACAACTAATAGCTCATGAGCGAGAGTTTCTTATACAAGAGCTTATAGCTGCAGAATATTTTCTTTTATACTTTTATGAATGAAAATAATCAAAAAATGAACAAAGACCAGCAACACTTAAAGGAGTCTGATGATCGGCGTGGCAGTCTTGAAATAGCTATAACTCCAGCCTATAAAAACTTGGTGCTAGCTCACTCAAGTGTTGTTGTTCATTCAAACCTTTAAAAAAAAATTAATTGTTTAATTATTTTTGACTAATTTTACATTGAAGCTCCTGCAGTTTGCAAAATGTTTCTATTCATAAAAAAAATATCTTCATATCAGAGACAACTTTTCCACTGTTGCGTATCATAAAATGAATGCTTTTCTTATTGTTTATATGGTGACATGGTGAGGTCTTATACTCCCAAAGGTGGAGCATAATAGTAGCTATTTTTTTCCGCCTTCATTTCTATACTCGTACATCAAGTAATAACCTTACTTTGCTATATGCCTATATAAATGTTCCTGACAGATATGCAATGAACACTAACACACACACAAACACACACCCACATCAAAATAAAAAGCATTACGCCACAAATTATAGTATTTTCTTGTTTAATCTGATCGCAAGGCCATAAGGATATATTCAAAATTTATGTTACGAATTTTGGAAATTTATTTTCTATTACGCGTCTTATTACGCAAAGGACTCTCTAACCTTCTTAAAAGCCTATACCTATATATATGGTATGCCCCGATCCCTCTATATACCTACCCTTTGCCATTCCAATGTTTGAACTTTATGAAGGATCTTAAGTCAAGTGTCAGGGAATTTATAGGTTCTTCTTTTGAGAAGATATACTTTTCAGGATATGTGATGTCTTTGTATCGTTGGTTATTTTCATTGGTATAACTTTGTCATCATAATCTGCAGGTGAGCTATACACGGAACTTATTGTGGGTTGGGGTAGCGCGGCGGCGAAGTATATAGGTAGGTAAGTAAGGTATACATCAGCTAAAGTTATCTTTTGGGGGTAAAAAGGATATTCAATTTGATTGGGTTTATTTTATTGGAAGTAATTTCGTTGGGGGCTCAACTGGGGGGTGTTCCATATAGTATATATAGAACACTGAAATGTGTGTATACAGCTTTGAAAAATAAACATGACATAATTTCTTGGGAAATAACTTTCATTTTTTTTTTGTTTTTTCATTCGGATGAAGCCTAAGAGAGTTGATTGAAAGTATCGTATCTACATGTAAGTATGGTATAGGTAGAAGCAATTTTGTAGAATCCTGAAAATAGAATTATTGAGGGATTTACGGAAGATTTAAGGTTATTGATTGAGTGAAATTTTAAATTAACGGAGCGTGTTGTGGTTCTTTTTAAGTTGAATCATAAATATGAATTAAATGTAATTTTACATTAACATAGCAACATAAATTTTCGATTAATAAAAAAGTTTCAAGGTGTCAGATGAAAAATGTGAGAATTTTTTTTTATATTTCATACAAATATAAGAAGAAGAAAAACATAAAATAATAAGAGAATCGTTTTTTATGTTTGTTTTTTGTCATCTTAAAACTAAGAATTTTACAAAGTCAAATTTTTGGAGCTTCATGCGTCGTTGGTTTTGATTGTACAAAAATTTTAGGTACTACTGTCATAATTGTAGGAAATTTATTTTTCTACAAGTTGCCATACAATTTTTTTTTTTCGAAATATATCAAAACGAATTTATAGGGAAAAGATTTAAAAAAATGCTGATTTTTTTTGTTTGTTTTTTTCGCGGAGGAGGTGTAGTTGTGGAAATTTGTTTTTTTTTTCAACTATACCAACCAGTCATACTATATAAAAAAAATTTCAAAAATTTAGAAATATCAAGCAGACCTTTTGTAGGGTAAACCCTCTTTTTTGGTCCCTTTTAACTGGACTAATATGTATATTAAAATGACAATTTTTGAAATTACTTTTAAATAGTTTAGCAGGTGTATTTTATAACAAAATTTTATAACAAAATGCGATCACTAAAATTATAATTTAATAGGAAAGAAGTGAAATACATTTTGCCTCAACATAAAAAAGTTCTTTAGTTCCTTAAGTAAGGATTTCGTATAATGTTTTAGAAAATTTTGCATCGAAAAGTGAAGCAACACAGGCACGGGTCAATTAGTTAAAATATAAAATAAATTATTGATGCCTAACAATTTGTGCCCAAATAAAAAAAAAAAAAAATGGAATGTATAGGTAGATATATGATTCTGATGATTGAAATAAGAAAAATCCATAAACAAATTGATACAAATGTAGGTATTCCGTATTAGCAAACCACGTTAATTCGCGAAACTATGTGTACCTACTCAATGCTCATATGAAATAAAATCCAATCTCATTTTTCTGAACGCGCTAAATATTAGAATCCAAAATATTTTGTTATTCAAAATTTTGTATTTTTAGCAAATCAAATTAATTGACAATTAATACCACACTTTCCCACAACGCCTTCAATAGCTATACTTTATGAAATGTAAATTGCTGAGTGAAATTTGGCTGAAGAACCGATTTATATTTCACTTTCATATTTTAGCACTCATACTTACTTCTGGTTGTGTACTAGACGTCACTTTTAAACAACAAACATTAAACATATATATGCCAGTAAGACCTAGGGTCTAATAAATTAGGCAAATGTTAGAAGGAATAGAATGATAGGATAGATTTTTGTTGGCACAGTGGATTGAGAAATTAGGTTTTGATTATCTCATTAAATCCCAGGGGTGGCGTTCAGTTGAGGGAATATAGAAAAGAATGCTGCCTAGACTGGGGATCGAGCCCACACGTCCAGGTTAGGAGTCAAGCACTACTTCCACCCCTGTTATTTTCATTAGCCTTTGAAAAGGTACATGACTCTTCAGTCTACACTATATACCAGGATCGATATGATATCTTAGTGTCTTATACATGGAAGTTCCACGTGCATTCAAGAGGAAACAAGCGTTCTCAAGCTTTTTTTCAAAACGAACCTCTGTCTACCAACTCCTATACTCACCTCCCCGTAGTGAACATCGGGTGCCTAGTACCTAACTGGAAATGGATTCCCAATCCCAGTGGACGGTTTTGGCGGCAGCAAACGAGGCACTTTCCTCAGAAGGAATCAAAGGCGGCGTCTACAGTTTCAGTCAGGCTGAACTACTTAGTGAACACCTTATATGGGCTCCTACGAAAAATTCGGAGCCTGAGCCTATAAGGAGCGGTTTATCCGGCTCCCCATCCTTGGAGTTATACTAAGGTTCTGGTCCTCCAGGTCGTGCTGTTGGGGTGACTTTCCGGCCACGTAAAGCTATCTAGTTGCGTTGCAACAAAAAGCATCGCCCGGGTAGAAAATTATCTAGGAAAAACTATTTTTAAGCGTGGCCCTAGCTAGATTGGCCATTATATAGTAAATCCTATGCTGGGCCTAGACAGGCGCAGGTCTGGGTGATCTTGACTAATTTATCTTATTCTGGCTTTATCTTGGCCCTGGCTAGAATTGCCTATTTATTGGCTTTGTCAGATGTAACTTAGACTGGGCCTAGATAGTTTTAACTTGATATAGCCTAGATATGAAAACTTTTGTTGGTGTCATTTTGGCCCTAGCTAGTGTCGCCACCTTATTGGCGCTGTCTCATTAAAAACAGGAAGGGACCCAAATAGTTTTCGCTTGGTGTAGCCTGGATAAGGAATTGTATCTGCGCGTTATCTTGGCGTTAGACAGTGTCACCTCTTTATTGGCGTTATCAGGTGTAACTAAGACTGGGCCTAGATAGTTTAGACTTGATGTAGCCTAGACATGGAACTTTTTCTTGGCGTTATATTGGTCGTAGATAGTGTCGCCTCTTTATTGGCATTCTCAACGACCAATTTAACTTGTGTAAGGTCCATATAGCAAATACGTGAAGTATCAACTCATAAACATTTTTACATCCCTATTCTGTATCGCAAATCAGCCTGGTGGGTAGCGTGCTGGATCTTTGATTGGAGGAACGCGAGTTCAAATCTCGGAGAAACCAAGTAAATAAAAGTGAAGTTTTTTTAAAATTAAATTCTATACATTTCAGTTAAAGAGAAAAGCGGTCTCAAACACCCCTAATATGAGAGGGGTGGGGGCTATATGGGTTTCAGTAAAAATCTACCTAGGCCCTAGCTAGTGACTAAAAATCTCTAGATTTTTAGTTATCCAAAGCCTGTCTTGGAAGATCTATCTAGGGCCCATATGGGAACCACTAGCAAGGCCCACGGAATGCAGAGCACTAACAAATTAGCAAGGGCCAAGCTAGTTACTGCTCGATAGGCCTATGACATAAACAAGGCGAAACTAGCTGGGGCCAAGGCAATACCGAGTCGCAAATTCTACCCGGGCGCGTATACGGACGGATTTATTAATGATAAACCAAGCACACGATATAAGGACAAAGAACTTCGGATCTATGTATCTGGAATGTTAGGTCCCTTAACAGACAACGTGCAGCCGGACAATTAGCGGAAGCTCTAGACTGCTGTAAAACAGACATTAACGCCATCCAAAAAATGCCATGGGATGGACCGAGCAAAAGAAAACTTTAAAACTGCAATATTTACTACGGCGGCGACTGTTACCGAGAACAAAGTCAGCGTCTATTTGGGTGTGGATTTGTCGTTGGAGGAAGGCTTAGGCAAGAAGTCTTGAGTTTTGAATATGTGAACGAACGCCCTAATATAAATATTTGCTCGTTGGTGGACTTTCATGGCCTATAGTCACACTGATATGAACCAATCAGGTTGTTGATGAAAGGCCTCAGATGTTCACATAATATGGCAGAAAAGATATATTGTATGTGATGTTAAGGAGATTGACGCCTCTGTATAGTTGGCGCAGTTCAGGGGGTCTCCTTTCTTGAGGAGTACCTATACCTATATAGTCCGTATTTCAAACGTGTTCTGATCTGATGCTGAATTTTATTTGTACCATTTTTTTGCATGTATTTTTCCTCCGTCAATTTTAAATCTTTAGAATTTCGCTTGGATTTTGAGTGATTATTCCAGTTTTTGTCTTGGCAGAAACGCCAAAATTTTTTCAAGATGCATTCATTTTCAACAGAAAATTCTTTTTTTTTTTCAACTCTTTCGATTTTGAAATCATAGAGCAAACCCTTTCCAAAAATAAGTAATTTTACTTGAAATATTTCAAAAGGGTTCGCTTAAAATCAAAAAAATATATGCGGTGATGTAGCTCTTTCTACCGAAAATCAAATTTCTATGTGCAAAGCCTTGACTTGAATACCTATCCCCCTTGCTCTCGAATTTCTATTGAAAATTCTTGATTGAAATCGGACATTCACTTGGTGTGTGTTTCGTTTGTATACCACGGGCTTGAAGTATATATATGACGATGTACAGCAGCACTTCAGTATTTCAGAGTACTTTAGATATTTTTCAATCCATTGACTCGGTTGATTGTCTTTTAAGACCAAAAAAAAGGGTGCGAATTTTACGTTCATTTGAAAATCTACGCGAGGAGTAGACCGGAGCGCATTGCCCGGCGAGGAGAGGCAGGAAGGAATGTTCTTCAAAACATGAAATTTCATTTTGGCATTGTTTTGTTCGTTTGGAGTTTGGACGGACATATTCAGCACTTTTAATCCCATCTGATTCTTAGATTCATGTGGTGGTGCCTTATGCCTGGTGCTGCCACTGATGATGATGCTTTTGTTGTTGTTGCACTCACATTTCCTAAGCTCTCCCCTAGGAAATTCGTTGCAATTTTTCGGATTTCATCTTGGGCTGTTCTGATATTATATTTTTTGTTTCTTCTTTTTTTTGACAAGAACATAGGTTTGAGGGCTTTGATGATGATGAAACAAGGATAAATAATTACGAAACTTTTTCGCTATACGCTCCTTATAACCAATTTGTATCTCTGTTTGTATGTACCTAAGTGTATTGGTGTGTGTTTCTGGATTCTTCTGCTTCTATGAATGACTCGAAATTATTATACTTCTTTTGACAAGGATTCAGATTGGAGGAGCAAATCCTTTTGCAAAAACAAAACAAAACAAAACGAAATAAATGAAGGAGAGCTGAAATCTGAAAAAATACCGTTTTTCGCTTACGAATACATATTTTTTTTTTTGGATGGGAAGAGGAGATGAGGGGGAAGTGGGCAGTGGAAGATGAAGTTTTGTTGGTTTTATTTTTGCTCGCGTACCGCCTTGTTTTCTCATAAATAACTCCATGCCATCGCCTATACCTATATACCTACCCAACGTTTTTGAGAAGTAAAAAAAAAATCCTTAAGGAGACGTCGAACCCGAAAATTATCCTTCCTGAGTGCTGAGTAATTCCCATCAAAATGAATGCAGTTGTCGAAAAAGAAGGAGACTGAGGTATGACAGAGAGTTTAGGGTAAACGAATATAAGAACCCGAATCCTGTCCCATAGGGTAGGGTGCAAAGTGCTGTGTGACTCTAACAAAACAAAAAAAAAAACAGAAAAAAATGACGACAAGGAATTAGAAAAACACTTAATGAGGAAAGTTATGTAATGAGTTTTGCTTTTTTTTTTCTGCAGAAGCCATGAAAAGGAGCAACAGCAGCTTGGATTTTGGTAAAGGAGGCGGTAAAATAGCGCTATAGAGACGTATGTGATGGTGAAAGGTGAAGTATACAGGTAAATGGATTTCATCTTTGACATCGGTTAAAAGAATTTCTTCTCCTTCTCTATACCTTCTATATATATGTGGAGCTGAAGGACTTTCAATTTGGGGGATTTGTTTTATACATATGCTGCATTATAAGACGAGAAAAAAAGATGAATAAAAATTGGGTCAAAAAGGATTTAAAGGATTCTGTTTATGTGTGTAGGTACCTATATATGTGATCCAGAAATGTCTTGAAATTTGTATATATACACATGCAGTTTGCTATATAATTATTCGCATCGTCAGTGAAAAGAAAATCGAAAAAATAAATTTGTTTGAGGATTATGGGGATGTATAGATAAAAAAAAAATGCAATTCGTGCTCAAATAATTTATCTGAGCGATTAATTTCAAACGACAAACACACGGATTTCCGAATTGTGAATCTTTGTAAAGCAAAAAATGACAGTGGATCTTAGTACCTTATGAGAGCAGATCAAATATAACTTTTAGTCAGAATTTTATAAGTATAGGTTAATATATGTCTAGGTATATGCTTTCAAAAGAATTCTTAAGCACATTTTCTTAACTGCAGTCAAAGATCTTTTGAAATCGAATTAAAGCCCTCATGATAGATTAATCGTAGATTTAAGACCTAAGTCAAGTACGCTGCTGATGCGAAACGAAAAATCCCATACAAAAATAACACAACGAAATCATAAACTGAAAATTTCGTTCTGCTTTTCGTTTTGCAGTACGCTGTTCGAAGATCGAAATTTATAATTGTAGCAGATTATATTTGGAGAAGTCTCCGCTCCTTTTTCGCACTGAATAAATTATAGGTACAGACTATTTATTGTGTGCGGAAAAATGACATTTGAGTTTTATTTGTGTTTTTTTTTTGTTTATCATTTTCTTACATCATGGGTTTCTCTATTTTTTTTGCGTTTATGTTTGATTTTGTTTCTGGAATTAGTGAAACTCTCCAAGGATATTTTCCGTTGTGTTTTCGCAAGCGTTTCGTTGTCTGTTTGGAGATCACAGGAAATTTTCGTTTCGCATCAGCAGCGTACTATGCTTTAAGTGTAAGTAACCACAGATAATTAAGAAAACATCGCCGAGAAAGAAAAATAAGTATAGATAGATATGGGGTTTTGTTATAAGCGAAAAGTTCCCCCTTCAAGTGGTAAGGAGCCTCGTTTCTAATAAAAATTAATTATAATCCGGTTAAAAGTCGTTGATAAGACGGTAAAAAGCTATTGATAAGTCAGTTAAAAGCCGTTGATGAGCCGGTTAAAAGCCCTTAATAAGCCGGTTTAAAGTATACTCGTTGGATCCAGGGTCCTAACTAAAGGAGGTATACTTAGACTTTTAGTATGAAAGGGTCTTTTTTATAAAGGCTCCGTGTATCAATATAAATTCACAAAATCCTAAATTATAGAAATATATACCTCCTTTATCTAGGACCCTTTTCCAACGAGTATACCTGATAAACCAAGGTACACCTCAAATTGGAATTACATATGTATATAGACAGAAAAATTGGAAATAACATAAGGAAATAAAAATTAAAATCTCAATCGGACGAGATCCCCCAAAAAAATGCAGTCCAAAAAACGGGAAAGGCGGTATAAGGACAAATCCCCAATTAATATTTTCTTTTACTAAAATCTCCAAAGTATCCAAAGGTTTATTGAGGTTTTTCAAAAAGCCATAATCCCAAAAAGAAAATCCTTAAACCCAACATATCCCCAATCTAAAACCAGGTTAAGGCAAAATCTCCAAGATAAAATCTCTTGAATATTAAATTCCTATAAGATAAAATCCCAAAACGAAGATGTGCGTTGGGGATTATTGGAGATTTGAAGATGCGTTTTTTTGGGACTTATCCGATTGAGATTTCAAATTTTGATAATTTCAGCCAATTGAGATTTCTGTTGTTTCCCGTTATAAACTCGCGTAATTGTTATATTCAGCCAAAAAATAATTCACCTTAAAGTTTTTTGTTCCCCCGGAATTTTAAAAGCTTTTGTGAGTTTCGCCCGAACGAAATTTCGTTCGCCTGTACTAAAAATAAGTGAACATTTAGGCTGGCAATAACATTACATTAAGCCCGAAATGAATATTCGCAATAAGGGGAATTTTTTAAACACAAAATTTCGGGTGGAACTCACAATAGGCGAAAAGTGAAATATCAAATTTTCCGGGTGGAATGTTGTTCGGGCGAAACTCACAATAAGGCTGATTGTGATTGCTTCACTTACCTCCACACATCTTTTTGGGACTTTTTTGTTGGGAGGGGAGGGAGGTTTCAGTATTTCGTCTTTATAAGGTTTTTGTTTGGGGATTTTGGCTTTGGGGAATTAGTTTTTGTGATTATGGATTTTTGACAAACATTACAAATTAAAAATCATGTTTTTCTTTAATATTTTAATTTATTTTCAATATGCAACTGTTTATCAAATTTTCAGTTAAAATTAAGGTTCAAATATATGAACAAATCGGCATATTAAAACTTTGTATATTTAAACTGTGAAAAATGTTCAAAATTTGATTTAACAACTTTGTACCAATTTTGAAATCAATTTCTTTTCCGCTCTAAAAAAACGTAGTAGAATTAGATTAGATTTGAAAGCTATACACATAGATGATGGACAAGGACAGAATCATAAGACCAGAAGCTATCTCTCTTCATCCCTTTCTATCTCTCTCTCCTACTATAGGTATCTCTTTTCGAAGTTATGGATCAACAACTGCGTTGATTGTATCTATAATTGTGTTTGTACCTACATTAATTATGTAGGTTTTATTGCTTACCTCCCCCACAAAGCACCTAAATACTTTCACGTTTCGGGATTGAAACCCTTCCTCACACATGTAGGTATGTTACTATAGACTCATCAACTTCGTTAATTAGTCCAATAAAAAAGTTGAATCGACCAAAACACATTTCGACTGATTATTATCAGATTCGTCTGTGCCATAGCCTCTTATAAAATTGTATTATAAGAAATGTCTCTTTTTAGTTTCCACATAGCCGCATGTGAACTTGCTTGTGAAACTTCATAATAATACTCGGACTCACCAGGAGAATACCTATACAAATATATCGACATAGTAAAAATGTCAGTCGGAGTGACTTTTATAGCTTGAAACATAAAACATTTTTTTTTTTTGGTAAACAAACCATTTAGGGAGCCACTTACTCATTACGGGCTTTGACGACTTCTCCATACATATACTCTATAGGTATCTATAAACGGATGAAATGAACGGTCCCAGCTATAGACCAAAGGTGTTTTTATGTCAGTCCCAATGTCTATGTTTAATTCTAAAGTTGTATCAAAAGGTATTAAAACTATAAAAAAAAACTGGCAATTCGCCGTCGTCGGCCGTCTGTCCTGCTTTTGTTTTGCTTTCAAAAGTCATAAAAATCCTTGTCGTTAGCGAATGAAAAAATGCAGAGGGCGGGGTATAAGGTAAGTTTAGTATATGTGGGTGCGAGTTATATTGTTAGGAGATATAATGGGAGCCATCTACACTTCGAATATAGTTTGAATCTATTTTTTTTAATTTTCTTTTTTTTATTATTATTTATTTTTTTTATGAGCACCGTCGTTAAACAATCAACGGTTATTGTAGTGGCGTCTTGTTGAGCGTATTTTGTGAAAATGTTACAATTAGGGATCAATGCGAACTGTATGTATGTATATACAGCGAGATTGTAGGTATATAGAGTTGGTGTACAATGAGTACAACAAAACTTACACCATCTGGTGTTAGAAACACCAGCAGCAGCAACCAACAACGTCCTGCGAGGGTTGTGTTTGTCGTCGCTCCTATAACGTTCCGAAGACATAACAATTACGAACACATTGCTTGTTTTGGCAATTAAATTAAATTTCATTATTGTTCTACAGGGGATTTGTTTTGTTTTTTTGTTTTTTTTTATTTCTTTTTTTTTTAAATGGGACCTTTTGGGTATTGTTTGCTTAAAATGTTTTAGCAGAGGGAGATTTAATGAAAAAAAAATAAAAAACAAAATAAGAATTAGAATAAGATAATGAACATGCAACAGTAGGTTGTCATTTTTATGTTAAAATTACTCAAAAAGCTCCATTGTCGGAAGGAAAGCACAGAACAGTTGTAAAAGTGATTTCGTTTTTTGTTTGCGACCGCAATATTATTAGTCCCGAAAGTAGTTTGTTTTATAATTATGATAAAAAAATAAATTAATAAATTGGTGGCGCGACAAGTCATGGAGAACCACAGGTCCTTACAGTGACATACAGCTCACAACACAACCACTTATATGTACCAGGCTTGCCATATTGGAAATTGGGCCATCTTTTTCCTAAATTGTATGACAGTATAATCGTAATTGGGCTATAAATAGCCCAAATCTAATCTTTTTTTTCGTACAAAATAAATCGTAATTTCGTACGAAAATCACCCAAATTTTAAGGATCTGCCTTTGGAGATACATAATTCCAAAGAGTAATAAAACCGTAGAAAATATTCGAAGAACAATGAATAAGATCCCTGTATTTGACTGGAGTTCGGTTTTTTCCTCCAAAATTCCAACAAATTTGGAAGAATTTTGGACAGAATTGGCTCTTAACGTAAAAATATATATATTTTGTTGGCTGTCAGCAACGCTGTCGTAGACAGAACATTTTCTTTCATGAAAATGCTGTAAAAACTTTTCACCCTAACTTGAAATGATGAATAAATTTAAACAAACAATGTATCAATCTGATAACAATAACCACGAGGATGACAATGACAATAACTCTGATGAAACTGATTTTTATGAACAAAAAATATATTTTATTTATTTAAGACATTGCAACTCTGAAGTCATACGTGTTTTTAATCAGCAGAAACGGAAAGGTAGGCTTGGGGCTGGCCATGAGACGAGACCCGAAGAGTTTCTGTGTTTTTGTGGATGAAATATAGAAAAACTAGAAGCTTTTTATACTTACAGCCATATTATTCAGAATTTGTAGAACTAGAAACAAAACAAGTTTTCTTTATAACTAAAGGGTCTTCCAATAGAGACTTCCGAACATGATTTTGACAGTTGGTAGCGGCTATATTGTGGAAGCTGCATTTGTCAAATTGGCTGTTATTTATTCAGTCTGTTTTTCCAAATCACCATTTTTGTTTTCCTTTAGGGAAAGGCAGGAGAAATGATTTATGCACCATAAGGACCCATTGTCTATCTCCGTGTGTCGGACTCGACCATATCGACCAAAACTCCTCCAAACCTTTTTGACCTGCTCCCCCGGGACTGCTCTTTGCATTACTTCAGGAGGTTATTATATTTCGCCCTTGCGGGATCATCTTAAGAGCTCAACTGGTTCCCGATAAATTTCTTCTTTTTTTTCCTTCTGAGAATATTTTCTACGTATAGGTACACATTTTCGTCAATTTAAGTCGTTGGTCAGCATTTTTTCAACTGTGTTGACATGGTGTGCATCTTCTTTTGCAGAGTCGGCTGGACTATATTCGCTTTGCCGATCTTGTGGAGGAAGGCGTTGCAAATATCCGTGACCGGTAAGAAACTGGGTGACTTAGAAGTTTACCTGTATTCGGTCGTTCCACTTTGCCACGTTCCTGATTATAGTCGTACTGTCCACCTTCCTCTGCTTTCTGAGTTCCAACGTTCATGCTACTTCCGATTGGTGAATTACTCTGCCTGTTCAGTTCCCCTTTTTTGTCGCAGACGTATGTTAGTTTTGCCGCTAGTAGGTCGATGAGAGTAACACCTGTAATTACAAGGGCGGCTCGTTTCGACATCGTTCGTAACTTTCACAGACCATAACTAGGCGAATTTTACGTCGTGACTTGGGCCTGCACCCGTAAAAAATTCAACTGACCCAGGAGCTGAAGGTAAACAACCGTAGACAATGACATGTGTTCGTTAAATGGGCTCTGCTGGACCAGTTGGAAACTGACCCTAATTTTCATCGAAAAATCATCCTCAGCGATGAGGCCCATTTCTGGATGAATGGGTACGTCAACAAACAAAATTGTCGAGTTTGGGAAGATACCAATCCGCAAGAGATCCAATGAATCTTGCAAAAGTCAGAGTTTTGTGTATATTTCGGGATGGCGCGGAGGGCGGCGTCATCGGTCCATATTTATTTGAGAACGACGATTACCAACTTCTTTCGGCCTGAATTTGATGATTTGGACACCAACGATATGTGTCAACATAGACATAGACGTTAGACTTTTTCATGTGGGGTTTTCTGAAGTCGCAGGACTATGCGAATAAGCTACAAACCACAGTGGCCATCAAAGCCAACATAACCTATGCCATCGGTCAAATTCAGCTTGTTTTATGCGCCAGAGTCATCGAAAATTGGACTTTTCGGATGCGCTCCATCCAGAGAAGCCGCGGCGGACATTTGAACGATGTTATATTCCATAAATAATGGCATGGCATCGATGGGCCTTTCAAACGAATACAAAATTTCGATGATATTATCTCAAAGACACTTTGATTTATTCAAATTCAACATAGAAAGCGCTCAATGAAAGACCCTGTATAAGATTTGTTCAATTATAAAAAATATGGTGAAATTTAAAAATAGCTTTTAATGGCCTTAGTGCTAAGTCTTCTACTATTTTCAGAAGTATAGTATATAGAATTAGTATTATTTAAAAAAAAACCTTCATATGGTGAAATTGTTATTCGTTTTCACGGGGACTGCCGCATGCAAGAAATTGATGTAATTTTCTTGGGCTTTTTGTCGCAAAATCCAACTATTCACTGGTAAAACTTTGTGGATTTAATATCACGTGAACAAGCAGTAATTTTAACACAATTTGTGTAAAATTGGTTCTATCGATCTAAATTGCGACAACCAAAAGTTGCGTTGAAGAGTGGATTTTCAGGTACAATCTTTTACCGAACTCAATCAATATTTTTCTTGAGTGCTATAGGCTATACAGCAGTGGTCTTCCAGTTCAAGGAAGGCCAAAGACAACCCCTTGTTGTCAAATATATATACGAGCAATCAGACAATTGACCTTTGATTGTCGGATTTAAAATTCATTCTCAGTCCAATTCTCAGATTTAAAGAAATGGCGATATTTGATTTTCCTGCAGGTTAAAAATTATTAAAAAATTTTTCGCATAGCTTTTAATTTTCAAAATAAAATGCTATGATTTTCGTTTACTGTTCAGTCGTTCATCTTTCCATTTTTAATTCCTCAAGTCTTACAAAACTCAAAAATCTTAAAGAAGGGAAAAATCTCCCATGGGAGACGTGTTTTCTCAGGAATCGAATACTCCTATTCCGACTTCCCCGGTAGAATATTTTTCCTTTGAAAGCGGGAATGACAATTCTGAATTTTCGAAACAGCTTTTTGCAGTATTCGAAATATAAATAAAATTGTAGAAAAAAAAATGTATTCCTGTGGAATGTTGATTTAGAGGGCTGATAAAGAGTTATATACCCCCTCGTTTCTATTGGAGAACCCTGGAAATAATAGGTTTAAAGGGAATTTATCACGCGGTAGAAATACTGATCGTTACATAATACATATGTACATTCAATGAATAATTATTATATACGTAAATACAAACGAAATATTTAATTAATTCAACGATTATTTTATTAAAATTCAGCTACAACACATAAACCAAATCAGGCAATTTTCGACACTCCTCTAACTTCTGTACCCAAAGAAAAATCAACACCTGATTAAGCACAGGCGCCCTACAAAATTTGCAGTTCCTATCATTATAGATGACCCTTGAGATATAGAAATTAAAAAATCGCTAAAACTGTAACTGCCTGACTGTCAAATCACCCAAATTATGGAAAAATCAAAAATTTGGGGTTTTTCATTAAAAAATTGAACGTCTCTATTCGAGTTAAAAATTCAAAGACTCTCAAAACCTCTCATTACTTTTACTATAGATTTCTTGTATTGAACCTAGAGGATATACCACTTAGTTCTTTCTAATAAATCATCATGAAAATTTCTTCACGCTTAGGAGAACCTACATCAACCGCAATAGAAAAAGAAAAGCAAATAAATTTCCATGCCATTTGTGTGCATATCTCGTTGTCGATTCTCTCCCAAAGCAATATTTACCCTTGTCTTATAGAGATACTCATTCAATCCCCAAAAGTAATTGCATGGTCAACAAAGATTTATATATTTGAACCGAACTGAGAAAAATGTGAATAAGCCAGAAAGGACGACGAGAACGACTATGACGATGACGTTACGATGGAAAGGACATGTCCCCGTCCCATTGTCAAATCATCCAATAGACAGCTACGTCAATTTTAATTGGGCATCATATATGGAACCCCCCTAAAACGAGTTGTTATTCCCCTTGACATTACAACAAGGGATCAAGGACCTTATTGCCACCCCTATTTGGGGTCACAGGGGATGTCAAGTGACATCAGACGCCCACCACCGAAAAAAGGATAAATCGAATAAACGAATCCTTCCCCCCAATTTGACATTGCCACAACAAAATAAAAATAATATAAAAAAAAAACGGAGTAAAGAAACGAAAACACTCTCAATAATAATTTACATGTCCTTCTGACGACGACGTCAACGACGACGCAAGGCAACAACGGACGACGATGACGACGACAAACGACGGAAAATCTAATCCTTTGTGTGTATCGGACTGACATCAATGTCACAAATTAACCAGACAAAAGCAAAAGGACAATCCATTTTGCCGTAATGTGTGGTAAAGGATTTTTATTGTGTGATAAATTTTACTTTTCCATCTCTTCTTTCTGTAAACAAACAAGGAAATGTGTGCCAAAGGAGGGATGATGGGAATGGGTTTTTGTTTTGTTGTGTATACATATATAAGGATGGGCATACGCACATAACAACACATGAAAACTTGGTAAGGATTAGAGGTCGTTTTGTGTTAATATACCGTCCTTGGTAAATCTGAGTTTGTATTTTATTCTTTTTAAGCAAATTGGACACACAAAGTATTATCGTAATTTTTGTTCTATTACAGATCCAATTATCCTTTATAGCTGACATAGCCAGGACAGGACTAAAACTGATGGAGTCAAAGTACAACATAATTTGTTTCGCTGTCGTAGCTATAAAATCTTATTTCAGTTTGTTTCTACACTCAGAGAAAAATTAGCAGAGATAAGAATTAAAACAGGCCTAGAATTTGCATAGAGATTGACAGGTAGCTATAAGTTCTCAATTGAAATTAATACAACTTCCCTTAAAACCAGTAAAATGATTTAAAATCCACCCATTGTCACGCCCATATTTATATAAGTCTTCTTCTCATTGAACGTCGCGTTATTTCTCTCGCCCTCTACCACGCCCACTTTAATTAAAATAAACTAAAATTTATTTTTTATATCCACAACTTTCTCCAAGAGCTCAAAATTTATAATACATCATTCTTGATCCAAAACTATCACATGTGTTGTGCCTTTGGGAATCCGCCTACTAACACGCCCACTGTTCTTATATCTAAGATTTCTCCTTACTTTACATACATAAATTCTGTAATCAAGCCATTTTCAACCTATGCCATGATATGTGTGATTTTTCCCGCCCATCACCACGCCTACTTTTTATTCTAATTTTATCCGTATGTAACATCTTTAGAAGTCTGAAAATTATAATCAATCTGTCTTGAACCAACACCAAGACAGTTCAAATTATTTTTAGGAAATCCCCGTTTACATCCCTTGAAAAATAAAATTATTTCAACTAAAATCATTTGAACCAATATAATGATATGAAAAATTTGTTAATAGTCCACCTACTGCCACACCCACTTTTCTTATATTTGTGTTTGTTTCCTTATATACCTTCATAATTACAAAATTTTCTTAGAATATTGAAATTTTGTAGTTTGACAAATGTTCAATAGGTGGCGCTGCAAAGGTTCAGCTAGTGAGAAATAAATAAATTTTGTTGAGGAGACAGCTCGTAAGGGAACCATCGGCCCGTGACTTATAAAATTCTCAATCATTAAAGTGTGTGGTGTTGTCCACCGCATCGGAAAAGATTTTATTGAATTATTTTTTTTCAGTGTAGATATTCTTTGATGGATATTGTTAATACAAAAGCCATGCCAATTAAAAGGCATCTAATCATTAGGTAAGGACACTTCTCAGACGCGTTCATCGACTGTAACGCCTTTGTCGACACTCAGTCGCTGGATGGTGTCTTTATAGAAAAGACAAAGGACCTCATTGTGATAAGGAATTCTTTATAGTTTGCATTGCTACTGATGCTTTGGCACTCTGATGTTGTCCGAAAATGGCTAATTACACGCTTCGCATCGACATTAAATACAACAATTTCTTAACATAGCAAAGGCAGCATCAACAACACTAACATGCATTTAGAATAATTTGGTCCTTTTGGTCCTTCTACTCTCTCTCTCTCTCTCAGTCTCTGGACTGGCTGGTGCCTTTCAGCGAGAACTGGCATAACAATTAGCTGCATCATTAGTTCCAATTCAAAAACAAAAGTCACAAGAAGAAAAGTTAAAGAGATGGAACGAGGAAAAAATGATGGTGGGGGGGAGGGGTACACAACAGCCCGTTGTATTTATATATTTAGAAGCAGAAACTGGACGACAGAAATTCAATAGGAGAAAGTTTCTTCTTCTTGGTCTTCATTTCCAGAGCACTCAGATTATTATCCTTTATTGTGGGGCACAGATTTTTCGGAACTAACTGCCACAATGATACCATTAAAAGATTGGTATAGGGTGGACCAAAAATAAAATAAAACATAACCAAAAGAAAACAACAAACAAAAAAAAAAGCCAAAAATCCAACAAAACTAAGAAACATTTCTTCTTCCAACAGAACGTGACTAATTAATGTTTTCATTTTGTCGTCCTTTTCTTATGCCTTAATGTCCGGCAAAGCCAAGCAAAAGACAAGAGATAACAATCATCATCATATCGTATATATAGATGGAGAAGAGCAGATGCAACTTTTTTCTTTTTTTTTTTGACATTTTTGCTTGTTTTTTGTCTTTTTGAAAACATTAAAGTAGCAAAGTTTGTCTTTTAATATTACAAAGAAGGATATTTCAAATGAGAACATTTAGAGCAGCAATTTGGAAAAGTTTTCCTAGAAAGAATAGACGAATTGGATGGGAGATGGTATTAAGCTAATGTATGGTGGACTTTTGAGGACATAGAAATGAATGGCACAGAGGTCATTATCGCATCGAGGAGAAATAAGTATAAGATCTAGGATTAAGAATCTTGAAGGAGGAAAAGAATTCTTTAAAGAATTCGTTTGTACAAAAATGATGTAGCTGATAATATGTATGTTGAAATTAAAGAATTTAAGTGGATTTCTAAGACTTTTAAGAGCGCATGTGTTTGAATTCTTGATGTATTACTTTTTTACTTGCTCTTTCAATATGGGACAAGTATTGGATTCGTCTAATGCAGAAATTTCGAAGTTTTATAATCAAAATTAATATACCTATAAATGATGGAGAAGTTCAAATTGTATTTTTTCCGAGACATAAGGTAGTTTGCGAGATTTCGTAATTGATGATATTATGCACGATTTTAAAGCTGCGAGATTAACCGCATATTCTGTATTCAAACCTTCGGATTTAGCAACACAAAGATTAGGATAGGTTAAGTTAATTTGGTTGTCAGTAGAGACGTTTGACATTCTTAGACAGGTTAGTACAAAGTCCATTTTGATGGCTTTGCGAAAAATCACCCAAATCAAAACCCAAAAATGAGAAATCGCCCAAAATACAAAATTTTCCCCACGGTTATTATATACATATGTTGGCCCGTAGCCAATAGTAAAAAGAAATTTTTGCATACACTCAACCTTGGACCTACCCCAAATCCTATAGTGTGCCCAAGCAGGGGGCAGCATGTCCCCTATACATATACCTCACTGTTTCTACGCCGTAATGCTGGATGCTGCGTTCATTTTTGGGCGATTTTTCATTATTTTTTGGGTGTTTTTGAAAATATGTTTTTTGGGCTTTCTTGCATTTTTCAAGTTCGCCCAAATGTTTTGGGTGATTTCACTTACAATTTTTTGCCAACAAATATTTTGGGTGATTTTTCATAACAAAATAACTGTTTTGGGCGATTTTGCATTTATAATTTTTCATCTTTCATTATGAAAAATCACCCAAATAGTACCTACCTATAAAATGAAGAATCACCCAAGAATAATTTTTGGCGATTTCTCATCTTTAGGGTTTGGGCGTTTTGTTTTTGGGCGATTTTTCGCATAGCCCATTTTGATACCACAAATAATCTGGATAATTTCCTTCCTACTCGTTGAACCACTTGTAAGGTCAATTCACATGAAAAGCGACCCACGATCGACGAGTAAAAAAAACAAATAAGATTTAAAACATTTAATAAGCCTAAATTCTTCACAAAAACTAGACAAAATGGTAGAAAACTTATTTAAATTAATGTTAAGATATATACTAAAATTTGGGATTTATTTACTAAAATAGAGAAATTATAGAAAATAAATTGATAGTCACGAATTGCTAAAAAGTGTCAAACACTATTCGCGTTCCACATACCATCCACACTGCAACGAATGAATTGTTCGCGGCCCAATAACTCTTGTTTTTGTTTACTTGGTCATTCACAATGAATAAAAAAAAAGAAGCTAGATGAACTAAATGTCAAAATGGATGAATGTTCGTTCATTTGTCGGTCGTTGGTCGCTCTCATTTGAATATTCCCTTAGAGCACAGTACACATATCAAAGGTAATATATCATTATAGTGTTTTCATTTTTTGTTCAGAGAATCTGTCAAAATCGAGGTAATATGGTGGATAGCGCCTTTGAGAAATCGTTAAAAAAATACTCCAAGCCTCATTGAGTCATGGCATGCTTGCCTATTTTAACCAGTGTGGTAATGACACCAATAACGGAGCTAATGTGCAATCTGCTAAGATATATCAAACTCTTTGAGCGTTTCAGATACAGCATAGGCCAGATCTGTTTTGTGGTCTGACATGTGGCGATGTTGTTCCACCTAAGGTTTGTTTTCTCTACATTGTATCTTGTTTTAGCATAAGTTTGCATGTATGCGATAGATTTACCAATATTTGTCCGATTTGAGGATATAGGTAGTATTGTTCCACTTTTGGCGAGTTCGCCAAGTAAAGTCTACTTTAAAATTACCTGAAATATCCCTACGACCCGGCACCCAGCAAAAGTGGGTGTTGAACTTCTGTGCCATCTCCATATCAGATATGATGGACAGGTAAGGGCTATTTTTTAAATTTGTAGAGACAGAGTCCAGAGATTTGATGTCGGCTTGGCTGCTGAGAAGATGCGGATATCTGTGCTTGATATCACGTTTCCTTTGGAGCCAAAGCCGAAAATTCCGCCTTGAACACTCTAGAGTTATTGGGAAGACGAAAGGAAAGACTTCATTTCAGTCTGTGAGACTTGAAAGTATACACCTCCACCAACCACATTATGTTTTTGATCTGTCGGTGTAAAAAGGAGAGCCAAGTCCTCCCAGCTGTGGGGTAGTGTAGTCTATAAAGATCAAACTGCTGGATCTAGTGTTTACCACCAGTGACGACGATATTACGATAAAAAAATCCACTGAACCTTTAGTGCCTGAAGATAACCATCACCCGTCACTGATCTGTTCACTTTTTAAAAACTTTAACAATTTTGATGATGAAATTGTGATAACTTTTACTCTTTTAATTTTAAAAAGACTGATTTTTCAAAACTTAATTCTTTGTTGTCACAAGTTGATTGGTCTTGTTTGAATAATTGTTTAAATGTTAACTTAATGATATTCAAATTTAATAATATTTTGTTTGATTGCTTTCTTAAATCAGTTCTTATAGCGATTGTAAAATCGAGATCTTTTGTGCCAGATTGGTACGATAGTGAAATTAAAAAGCTAAAAAACCGAAGAAACAAGTTATGGTCTACTTTTAAACTTTATCCAACAGAAACCAATTTAAAAAATAGCAAAAGAAAATCTTGCAGCCCCTACCCGTCTGTTGTCAAGATAAATGACATTTCAAGTCATGACCCACGGGTTATAACGCAACTTTTTTCTGACTTCTTTCAAAGTGCCTTCAACTGTGATACTTCAAACTGTGATACTTTAGACTGTGATACCTTAACCTGTGAATCTTTAATCTGTGATAAATCTGGCGAAATGGCTCAAAATTTTGACAATTTGAAATCTTTTACTTACTTGACTGATATGAACTTTAACATTAATACTGACAACATTGTAAAATTCATATCTAACCTTGACGATAGTTGTATACCAGGTCCTGATGGTAAACCCTCTACTATTTTGAAAAACTGTGTACGTCACTTGTCATTACCATTGTCTATTCTGTTTAAATTTTCAATGTCTTCATGTGTATTCCCATCTATTTGGAAAAATTCTTTCATAATTCCTCTACATAAAAAAGGAAAGAAAGACGAAATTAAAAACTACAGGCCTATTTCCAAATTATCTGTGATTCCTAAACTTCTTGAGGCTATTATTTGTGAATCTTTGTGTTTTTATGTTAAATCATTTATTGTTCCCAATCAACAGCTCTACTGTTACTTTTTTAATAGAATTGGTTGAAAACTGTATTGATTCATTTAAAAACAAAAAACAAGTAGATTGTGTATTTACTGATTTCAGTAAAGCCATTGACAAGCTGTCACATCGAGTTTTGCTTTTTAAATTAAGAAAATTGGGATTTAGCGAATACTTTGTAACATGGATTCAATCTTATCTATTCGATAGATTTTACTCGGTGCTATTTAACAGTTGCGAATCGAATAAGTTTAAAATTAACTCTGGAATCCCACAGGGTAGTCATTTAGGCCCTATTCTTTTTATTTTATTTATAAACGACTTACCATCTGTGTTAAAATACTCTAAGTGTCTCATTTACGCCGATGATGTGACAATTTTCAAAGCAATTTCAAATACTCGGGATTGCGAAGAATTACAATGTGACCTTAATTCGTTTTTCGATGGTGTACTCGTAACTGTTCGTTTCTCAATATCGATAAATGTAAAACTATGTGTTTTACCAGAAAATTTTCTTTTACTTCGTTCAACTATTTGTTTAATGATATATCAATATCTCGTGAAATCAATGTATCTATTCTGTATCTGTTCTTGGTTGGATAAAAAGAGAGTCGAAACAATTTTCTGACCCTTTCGTGACAAAGCAGCTTTTTATATCTTTTGTACGACCCATTTTAGAATAAGCTTGTCAGGTTTGGTCACCTCACTACGAATGCCATAAAAACAGACTGGAACAGGTGCAAAAAAGATTTCTTAGATTTGCTCTCAGAGGACTGGGATGGGTAAATCCTTATGATCTCCCACCTTATAACAACAGACTAAGACTTATTGATTTACCCAGTCTCGAGGACAGACGTTCCTATTTATGTTTTGTTTTCATTGTAAAATTAATCAACGGTAACATAGACTCTTTGCACCTTCTGTATCGTATTAACTTTAATATTCCACAAAGAAACTTGAGGAACATACCGGATAGTATAGTTATTCAAAACTATCGTACCAATTACGAAAAATGTTCTCCTTTAAATAATATGTTTAAACTATTTAATTTTTACAATAATAAATATAACAATCTGTTTGATAAAACAATAATTAATTCATGTAAATTAAAATCAACATTTTTTTTGCAATTAATTAAAATCTTAATATACACTTTTGTAAGAATTTTGTAAAATTTTTTTGTAAACTAGCAATTTAGTTATGTTAAATAAATAAATAAATAAATAAACAAATAAATAAATAAATAAATAAATAAATAAATAAATAAATAATACTTGGAAGTGATCCGAATGAGTTGAGAATGATGGAGGGAGTCGAATTCAGGGTAGTATATTGACCTTGCTTATAGTTTTCTACAATTTGTTGTTTAATTTAAGGCAGTCCACCATACTGACACCCCGTAAGTGAAAATCGGTTTGATAACCGATGTGATATAGCCAATAAGTAAAGCTGGTTTGGGAACCATATTTATTGCCAACACGATACATGTTAAAATTCCCACAGTAGGTTTTTTTTAACTTCTTCACGTATGTTAGGTTTCCAGCTTAACTTCTTATCTTAAATAAGAACCAAATATTTTTCTTCGTCTGCGATTGTAAGGGGTACACCGGAGGGTCTATATAAGGAATTTTGTATTTCCTGAAAAAAAGAACAAGATCTGTCTTATGAGGGTTAACATCCAATCCACAGCTATCTGCTCAATTTATAAGATTATTTATCGCGTATAACATATTATAAAACATACAATATGGCAGTTAATGTGAAAATTAAACTTTCTAAAGCGAAGAAAAAATTTACCTGCAAATCTGAGAATTGTGAATAAAATTTGGCACACTCTTGCCGATTGCTCAAGCGAATAAATGACACAACCAAGTGCAATAACTCCAGCTATTGTCAGTTACTTCAAAATTGCTAAATTTATTGAAAATTAAAATTTTCGGCGATAAAAGTGAGTTTATATGAGCCAACTCACATCGAATCAGTCGAAACAAACCAAATGTTTTTATTTTTTCGTAGCTCATTCTCACGATTTACGAGCAACGTTCGAACCGCAGTACTAAAATTTCGGAGCAGAAAAAGTGAACTAAATCGAAAATTTCCAAATTAGGTTTTAAAATTAAGGAGAACTTCAAGTTTTCAAAAACTGTATTTTTAACAAAAAAATGTGTTTTAAAACACATCACATAAATTCTATTAGTTTCAAATCTAAATAGAATTAAGATTCAGACATTCAGAGTAATTTGCAAAATATAACAACACAGTGCTGTCATTTACTTTTATATTATGGTTTGGCTGGAGAAATTTTGAATTTTTTAGTGTGAAAAAAATGAGTAGGTAGGTACATACCTAGATCTCAAAAGTGACGGAGTAGATTTATTTTCCTTCATAAAATTGAAGGAAAATTGCAATTATTGACTGTGAAGTTGTGTTGAAAACTATTAAATAATTTTTTTGGACTGATAAAATGTATCCATTTGGAGAAAAATGGATCCAAATGAAAATAAAATACAAAAACAGAATTTAATATTATTATTTTAATTTTTGTTGATTTGAAACGTCTTTTTCAAGACATTCAAACATATTAAAAGATAAAAAATAAATAATAATTAAAAAATATCTATAGATAGATAAAAACCATAGTTTATTTTAAATATTTTTTTAGGATAATCTAAATAGAACTGAAGAAGCACGTAACCACGTGCGAAACGTCGTCTATTTAACAAAAAGTTAAAACAAAGAAGACCTAAAGCCCACAGAATTATGGATCAAAATATATACCATAAAATTAAAAGTCACGAAAAAGGAATTATTATCAAAAACAGAACATACAAAAATCTTTTAACACTAACGCCAGTTTTGATAAATATACATATTTTGAAAAATTGCCGCCCCCTAGCAAACTGCCTTCCAGATTTTTGAAAATTTGCCGCCCCTTAAATTGATCTAAATGAAAAGAAAATATAATAACAGAGCATAGAAAAATCTTTTACACTAAAGCCTGTTTTGATGAATACGTATTTTGAAAAAATGTCACCCCTAACAAACTGGCTCCTGGACATATTAAAATTTGCCTCCCCATATTTTGGCCCCCAGTCAAGTGCCGCCTGGGGGAAGCCACCCTGGCCCCTGCCACGCTACGCCACCATTGTAAGAAATGAATGAATCTTAAAACAAGACATAGGTAGTTTAGTTTATCTCTTAAAATTAATGAGACAAAAAATCATCAAACAAAATCCCCCCATTGTTTTAACATTCTGTCCTGCACTGGACACTAGGACAGTAGGTATAGGAAAAAAAATTCCCTGACAAACAAAACAATCGAATAATATTCTTGTTTCTAGCTCATACCTACAGCAGCAACATCATTCAATTGACACATTCTAGTTAAAATCGCAAAGCCATGACGTCTTACGGATCGTTGCTTTCATCCAATTCGATGAACTCACTTTCACCAATCAACGAGGATGAAAATTTACGAAGCATACTCGTATAATACATCCAATTTCTGCCATACATACCTACTGCTCCTTTGTTTCTTCTTTTCCCTATATGTTTATACCTCAGTACATTCTTTTATGCTTTTGCTACTTTAGGTTTTTCTTTAAACCCCTCAGTTTAATATAGTTACTGATTTAATATGAAATTGTTATCGTTGTAATGTCTGAGTAAGCAAAAATCAAAAAAGTATTCCTGGGCGCTTATAGACCACCCCCTCTCTTGTAATTTTCTTTTCCTTTTGATTGTGTTTCAGTCGCACTATACCTTTGACTCCAATTCACCGACAGATTTATTATCAACAAAATTTAACCACACCACATACACTCACATCCTCGTTTGTATAAGAAAAAAAAAATCAACAAAAATTCTTCCACTCATTTGACACCAAATAGGATCAAAGGACCAACAAAAAAAAGGCTTTGGTCTAATTTTCAAGGCTAATAAGATTTTTCATCGTGCGCAGTGCTGGACCAACATCGCCTTTCGTTCCCTTTTTTTATTGACTCCTCACTGGAAAGTACTGAAGCGGGAAAAAGGTTAAAGAACGTCTTTCGTCAATTACCACTTCCAGGATATGATAACAATTCATTTTGTTAAGGTATATATACGGTTAAGCACTCGCAGTATATATCTATGTAATAAACCTACCTCTTGTCAATATGAGAGAAAATAAATTGCCTTTGCTGATCCTTTTGAAGTTTTTTTTTTTTTTTTTTTGTTATTTGAAATATTTTTTAGTAACAAAAGCAAAGTGCTAAACCGAAAAAGTGAATAGAGGACAAAAAAAAAATACATATATATTTTTAAGGATCAAAGTGTCGAAAGGATAATTTTCTAATTTAATTAAGATTTTTTTTTTGCAAATTCACCTTTTCCTTGACCCCATAAACCTTAATTTAGGAAGGAGCTGTATTCCCCCCAAAAAAAACCCGTGAATTCGAAACAATTTCGATTGTTATCCTTTTGAAGTCTTGTTTCTCTTTATTTTCGTTACTTGCTTTGCTGCAAAAAAAAATTAAACAAAAAGGAATTAAAACCACTTGAGCCTTCCAAAACAAGATACCTTCTATACCTACTATTATACACCATCAGGACCTTTATAGCGATAAATTCACGTACATCCACGCCTTATAGTACCTCAATATTCAGCGAAATTGCCTCATCGTCAATAAACATGTGTATTACCAGCTCTGATCCTTTCTCGACCCTATAATATGCCACCCAATCTCCATTTATAAGGGCTGTGAGAGCCTCGGTTTATATTATATATCCTTGAAAGCTAATGGCCAGTCGTAATGTGCACAAAATCACAACAGTTTCTTCGTTGTTATCTCAGAGGGAGCAGTTTGTTTGGCACCCTCTCCATCTTCACTCTCTGTAGCAGCTTTCGTATATACATATATAACCCTAAGTGTATCCTTTAGACACGAAAAAGGAGCAAGTGGCAAGGATATGTGTGCTCAAGGCGAAAATATTGTAACTGCTGTTGTTAATGATAATTGCTGTTCTGGCAGCCTTTGCGAACAGTATTATAGAATCTCTCCTCCTGTTGCTTATATAGCTATACCTATAGGTAAAAGACCAAGCACTATAAGATTCTATTGGCGCTGCGTTCCGTTTAATGTCCTGCGAAAACGTTTTGCACCGACGTTAAATAAAATGGAACTTTGCGAAAGTTCAAATGTACTACATACTTATCACACCGCACATAAAAGCCTATTGCAGCTGCTCTTGCTCTGGAGTTTATTGTGCGCTCATTATCCTTCGTCCGAAAATGGAATTCAAATAAACAGGATCCATAGATTTAACCACCCAAACCCAACACGAAGCACATATTGGCAAGCATTCTCGTATATGCCTATACCATCTAGGCTTGAGCCAAAGTACCGTTAAAAGACATACTTTTCTTTTGGTGCCGAGGTAAGCATTAATTTTACTTGTCTCGTAAAAAGTCGACAAGGGCTCCGAGGAGAAAAGAAAAAAAAATCAGGTCAAATAGATGACTATACAAGAATCAGGAGCACACCCTCGTACTATATATGTTTCCCTTCATGCACAATGCACATATACATGCATGCCGGGACTATCATGTCATGTTGTTGTTTGTTTGGGGTGCAGACTGCAGAGAAATGGATTGGAGATTTCTTAAAGTATTTTACGAAAGATAATTACCGAACAGTCTGTATAAGCAAATCACAGTATGATTGGATTTATGAATCTGCAGAAGCTCAACTCTCGCTTTGTGTTGCTGCAACGATAAAGTGCAAGTCCGTGAAGTCATCTATTTCGAACTTTGTTAATAGGTTATATGCCTTTTATATATATAAATATAGTCCTTTTATAGACTCAAGCAGGAAGTTTATGGAGTCGAAGCTACAATGAAGAGTAATTTAAATGGAAAACTATTTTCCCTGAAAGAAAATGAATGCTAGAAAATAAAATGTCCTTTTCTTGTTTAAAGACATAAAATATACGAATAAAAAGATGGTAATAAACAAAAGGTCCTTGCACAGTGGAGCCTTTGAGATTTAAGGCATACACGAATATGATCAATTCTAGAAAGGCGTTGGTAATAATTTGACGATATGGAAGATATTTTCTTAAAAGAAAGATTTACACACAAAGCCAAACGCATTCCTTAGCTATATCTAGGTATAGGAATGTTAGTCTGTATGAAGCTTACAGCCAATATTAGCAGCAAAATGTTTTAGATAGTGGTTTGAGTAAAATCCACCCACTACCACGCCCACTTTTATGATATTTCAATTTAATCTTTATTGAATGTCCTTATAGAACGTTTAAATTTTGTAATTAAACTCTGTTTATTCAAAAGCATGGCTTATGTTAACTGTCCCACCCACTAACACATTTTAAGTTTGTCCTTATTGAATGTCCTTAAACGTTTAAATTTTGTAATTAAACTTTCTCCATTCAAAAGCATGACTTATGCCATTTGTTCCATCCACTACCACGCCCATTCTTCTTGAATTAAAATTTAATTCACATATCTATAAAGTCCTAAGATGGCTGAATACTTATAATAAGTCTCTATAGAGCCTTTACCAAATAATGTGTTTTTTTTTTGTTGTTGTAAATCCGCCTACTAGCACGCCTACTTTTCCTTTAACCCCAATTTACTCATTTTTAGAGTAAAATTCGATGTATTTTACTACTTTTAATACTCTGCGGTGATCTTTTAATTAATGATCTGTTGATAATTAACTTAAGTACCTACTTTTAGTCTACGCCCAGTAAATGTTGCAAATCCAACTCATTTTGCACGCACTTCTGGCATACTTCTGGATGTTTTCTTCGTGACTGAGCTCTATAATTTTATTTTATATAACCAGCTATCTATGCCAGGTTTTTCTTGAGTCCTACCCCTCTGGAAAAATTCCAAATTACTCTTTTTAAGCTATGGTGTACCTCAAGGATTATTTTGGGTCCTCTACTTTTCTTAGTAGTATTAATGAAAATCTAATTTTTATTCCGCGATTTACTTGTCTCACTGCGGAGAGGCAATATTTCGGAAATGGTGCTTGTTGGTGGAATTCCCAGACAAATAAGAAGATCGGAGTTATTAAATACTTTTCAAAAGATTGGTCAACGTACTCATTTTGCGAGTTTATAGAATTGTCACCTTTACTTACTTAGGTCCTCGGACCTATTACGTCCGTGGAGTTCTCTTTGCGGGGCATAGGGCCTTCACTAGTCCTACGCACCATCTTCTTTGATTTCTGGAGATACATCTCAGCTCTCTCCAAATCTTCCCCAGTTGCCCCGATTCCTCTTCAACCGTAGGTAGGTACTTCTAGGTCGGCCCACTTGTCTGCCTGCCTATGTGATCGGGTTCCATTGCATCGCTTGACTCTCAATGTCAACTTTTTGAAGCGTATGGCCAATCCACTGGCGTCTTCGTATAAAAACGTCTGAAATGTTTCAAGGACATCTATTAACGAACGTTTTTCAGCTTTATTGTGCCAACGGATGTGACTCCCCAAGTACTGCACCCATAATGCACGGATTTAAAATTGGAGCGAAACAGTCATAGCTTGGTTTTTAAGCTAATAAAGTTGTTTCTTCATAATTTGGACAGCATTCGGAATGCAGCCTTTGCTTTCCCGATTCGACTTTTTATATGCAGTTCACTTCCGCCACCAGTAGAGACAATACTCCCAAGATCTCTACTGGCTGTCCTGAAATATCTAGGTACTTGGATAAATGAGGAAGTTCTAAGGCTCATCCTTTTAGTTTTTGTCATGTTGATCTTTAGCTTAACGATTTCAGCTTCTCTCTCGACTTTTGTTGTCATTTGATGGAGATCCATGATCCCGTCAGGGAGGAAGCATACGTTGTCCGCGAAGTCCAGATATTTGTGATGAATTGAATATGAAAATTTTGAATTCCTCCATTTCCATTCGACAAATCTGCGTGCAGTACATTGCTTGACACCAATAGGAACAGTATTGGTGACAACTTTCCTTTATGCAAAACGTTACATTTGGATCCATAAAATTATCTGGAATGTCCCTCCTGCAAAAAACAAGTCAAATAAATTCTCTATTGACACTATCGAACGCCTTTTCGAAATCGATGAACAACAGCTGAAATGGTGATCGATATTCAACTCACTATTCGATGATGATTTACAAAGTGTTAATATGTGGTCCACAAAGGAAGAGCCACTGTGGAATTCTGCTTGTTCGGCATCGAGGTGTTGTTTTAGTTGCTCCAATACTATTGTTGGTATTATCTTGGCTACTGCAGGCAGCGCGCATATTCCACCCAGTTTTTACACTGCGTAAGGTCACCTTTTTTTGGGAACTTGTCAATCATTTTTTTTACTTTTCTTATTTTGTTTCCCAAGTTTCCCAAGTTCTCTTAGGTCTTAATGAGTAGGAGCAGTAGCTCACTCGATGTTGTTGGAGCTGCTCGCAAGAGCTCTGCGGGAATACTGTCAAGTCCGACAGTTTTGTTGTTTTTCATTGCTTTGATTGCGGTCAGCGGGCGTTGGGTTCACTTCAAATTTCAAAAACGCGATTTTAAACCGCAGAGTGCTTCTTCCATCTTTTGAGCTGGTCCTCATCCGAAACTAGCAGGGATCCGTTTGTGTCTTTTACCAGGTGTTGTTTAGAGCTGTGGACAGCATGTGAGCTCTTTGGTAATTCTACAGTCGGCCTTACTGTCACACCTGATAGCTATCTCTTCTGTAGCCAATGCGTTGATAAATAGTTTCGCTTATCACGTCGCAAGCTACGGTGAACTTCTCTCATCTTCATGCGATACGTATAGCTGCGATGTGAGCTTTGAAGTGTTTTCTTTCTTCGATCCTTGCCAAACATTCTTTGGAGAGCCAAGCATTATTTCTTCCTTGCTACCGCCACCGACTTAACTTTCAGCACCGAATATAGACACATTTTTCACAACACACCAATGTTTTTCGATGGACCCCACTGTGCATATACTATAAGAGCAAAATGAAAACTGAAGCGAATAAATGAACATTAAATGAATTGAAATTCATTTAATTTCCTTAGACTTCAGAACAAGAGATGCGAGCAGATGTGTGTCCCTGAGCAATTATTCTCCAGACTCCAATGTCTTCAATCTGGTACCTTATAAAGAAAAAAGGTTATTTAATGCGCATATAATAAAGCTCATAGTTATTGTTAGTCGTTTTTGCTTTTCTCAAAGAGAAAATGTGCTTACCCTTGCAACAATAATATTGCTAGCTTCAAAGCATCATAAATTCTTTGACAAAAGGACACTGGTAATTTTTCATCTCGGTAACTCACTATTTGACAGATATATTGCTGTGTATATAAAGATGAAGATAAAGATTACTCGTATTTTACCTACACAATCTTACAAACATACACACACACACACTAACATTATATTGGACTCTGTCCTCGATTATCAGCAATTTATTTCATCCATAATAATTGATGCTCGAACCTGTGTGTACTCAACTTCTTCTGCATTATATCCTTCATTACACACATATTCATATATATGTACACAAGGGTTCCTTGCTAGAGGGGCCACAGAGTGATATGGCATCGAGTATAGTAAGTTGCCTTGTTATACCATATGATGCTGTAGGTTTTCAGAATAAGTTTGAGCAAAGGCGAGCAACAAAAAAAAAAAATTGATAATAATATATCCGGGATAAGTTTAGTTCTAAACTCCTGGAGATAATCCTGCTGTAACTTCTTGTGAATGGTATATTGGGGTGTATGGTCCATCTGCATGTGATGACGGAGGCACAGACATCAGGGACCAGGACCTGATCAGGGAAACTTAAAAAAACCCAATTGGGACGGAAAAACTTTTATGAGAATGAACTGGTCTATATGTATAAAAGTTCTATGGTCATATAGTCGTTGTCGTTTTCGACGTCATCCTCGCAGTTGTCCATTCGCTCGTTTGGCCAACTTCATACTTGACCATCTCTGGGATGCAAAAGTATATGTACCAGTGACTTCTGCATCCATCTATTCGCTCATCCGGGAATCGGAACTAATGAGAGTTGTGTAGAAAACTTCCGACTTTTTGATTACACTAATTCAATTTGTTCCTGGGGGCTAGGCAACGTACCTACCCGTGCATGTGGATTTGGATTAATGTGTGTGTGTGGGAGTTTGATAGTTGATGCGATGTCTTGACTGACTATATATAAGTTTAGAAAGCAGATAGCAACTATATGAAACTTATTATCGGCAACGAGAATCCTTTTTTAGGACACTTTGCGAATTTGAAATTTACGAGAGATTTCTGAAGAATTTTTCTTACTTTATTTATTTTTTTTTTTCTTTTCTTTTTATTATTTAAAAGGAAGAAAACTCATAGCTTTCATCATCGTTCCTAAATACATATATGTATATGTATCCCTAGTGTGTGTTTGTTAGGATTTGCAAAAAGAATTTGGGATTAGTATGAAAAATGTTTTTTTTATTTTATTTTCTTAGTATTTTGTTGTGTTTTTTTTTTTTTCGTCTTGGGTGTAAGGAATTTTATTCCTTTTTGGGTTAGGTTAAGTGAATGTTTGAAGCGAATACGAGATATGCATAAGTAATGAGATTCAGTTTCCTTTTGAGTTTTATAAATTTTGTATAAATTTTGTTTGTCCATATGACACTGGTATATGAGTTTGTTGGATGTATATGTATATAGGTAGATATGTATGTATATTGCCCTGCGTGCAGAATGATTAATTTGGAATGGATCGTGGGCGATCGGGTCGAGATTTTAGAGAATGAGGATGTTTCATATTCATCATAAGACGACTATAAACCAGAAAATAAGGTATGTTTCGAAAAATGTTATAAGAATTGTTGCCTAAATTCGGTGTAATGGGACAAAATTACTACTAAGCACTCACTATTTTTTTTTTTTGAAGGACAAAATAATGCAAAACACTCAACTCACTAAGAAATAAAATCTTCCGTATTTTTTTTAACTTGTATAAGAATTTTTTTGCCGAAAGAATAAAATTTACTTTAACACAGTGGTGGATCCCAGGGGGGGGGGGTTCGGGTGCGAACCCTCCCATGAGCATTGAAACCAAATATTTTTGTATTAATTTATTTATTTATTAAATATTTACTTCTCTTCGACATAAATTTTGTCTTAATTACAGAAAGCCCATCATTTTATAAAATTTCGATTTAAAATTTCTTCAAGTGTAATGAATGGGTATACCTACCTCAAAAACTTCAAATGCAAAAGGAAAAAGGAGTATTATTATTATTATCAATTCTTTATTTTCTCAATTAAATTATTAACAATTTTTTTTTATATATACTTAAGAATAAGGACTTGGCAATCGTGCCGTCTGCCTGATTTGACATTCCATAATGAAAAAAAAAATTTACAAAGTAAAATGAAAATAAATAATTAATTTATAATAAACAAAAATTTTGTAATTAACAAAGTTATTGAAAAAAAAAAAAAATAAAAAATACCAATTGAAACATAACATAAAAAAGAAAAAGTTTTAATCTACCGTAACTGGCCCAGTGCATTAAGTTAAGAAACTATTTCGGAAATTTAAGGCGTGTTTACAAAAATTATAAAGGGTAGACCATCCAACCACGCCATTTAGTATTTCGTGAAGTTTGTTTACAGTGAGAAAGCTTTCATTAAAATGTAGACGACGGATTTCCTGTAGTATTGGACATATCGCAATGAAGTGATATACATCTTCTGTTTCTCTTCTATTACATAAAGTGCAGGTTTGTGGTAGATCAGCTCGATGAGGGATAAAGTTAAGATTCAAGATTTCAACTCGTGCTCTAAAGATAAAACTTATAGCTTCGGACGACATTTCATTACTAAAGTAGTTTGCTTCTGAAGGCAACTGGTGATTGAGGTACCTATAAGTATTCCGGGATGTTGTTGATGTTGCTCTGGAGAGATGCTGGTTGAAATTTCTCTCGTCAATTTTAGCACTAACATTGGCAAACATAAGATGCCAATCATTTACGTTTGACTCCATTAAGTTAAGGTTAGTATCATGGGAGATAGCTAACTGATTCCATTCCTTGAAAGGAGAGGCATTAGATTGCAGTAACCTTAGCATAAACGATTTGTGAAGACTTCTGTCATCTCTTTTCATCACTCTTATTATGTAGTCGTAGTTCATTTTAAGGTTGTGAGTATATATCGGCGTTATACCAGACTCCACGTAGATAGCATAATTCGGGGTTGAGCTTGGTAATCTAAATAGGCGTTTGAAGAAATGCCTTTGAAATGCTTCAAACTCCTCCAGAGGCAAGTATCCGAAAATCTGAGCTCCATAGCACAAGCATGTGTTGACAGTTGCTTGAAATACGCGATATTTGGACACTAGATCAATTTTTGGGTTTCCAAAAAACTTTGGCCACATCCAACTTAAAGCTATTTTAGCTTCATTGCTTTTTTGTTTGGCGTTCTTCGAAAAGTTTAAATTATACGTAAGCAATACTCCGAGATATTTGAACTCTTGCACTACCTCAATACATACATTGTAGAGCGACCAATTCTCTACTGGAAGTCTTCTTCTTTGACGCGCTTCAAAAATCATTATTTTTGTTTTGTTTGTATTTACATGCAAGCCCCATGTCTCACAAAAGGAATTTAATTTGTTGATTTGCAGCTGCAAAGTGGAAGGATTGTCAGCTAGTAAAACTAAATCGTCCGCGTAGAGCAACACTTTAACTTGGATATCGGCGAAGAGTATTCCCCCTGGAAGTACATCACAGATATCGTCAATAAACAAAGCAAACATAATAGGGCTTAATATACAGCCTTGGGGAACACCAGCTGTTGTTTCAAACCAATCTGAAAACTCTGATCCATCCCAAACAGAGGCGCTAGATGACTCTACTAGTATACCTACTTACATTAGATTGTGTAGCAGTTTTATACGGTTTTCACACCGAACCAAAATCTCGGATTTCGGCACAAGATTTCCAAATCTCGTTGAATCGTTCACACCACACATAATCCTAGATTTTGTTTGAAATTTCAATCAAATTTCAGTGTTGATAGAAACTAAAAAAAAGAAGATTTCGCAGTAATCTACTAGATTACGAAATCTGAAAATGTATATAGGAAATCTTGTTGATTTTGATGAGATTTGGTGATTTTTGATCGAAATCTCGATTTTGATTCGGTGTGTAAAGGCTATTAAGCCTATATGATGGAAACTTAGTTCAAGGGCTTACGTATGTTAAATTTTGAAGACTTAGGCAATTTATCATATCTACCTCTCCAAAGCAACATATTAAAATACTATTCAATATTATAAGGGCAAAAAGAAGTTAGCACTACCATTTTCGATTTTGAAAAAGAAACTGTGCTGCATTGTGCTAAACTTGTGCTGCGATGTGCCGTCAATATTTTTGAAAATTTTGAGGATGAAATTTTTCCAAAATAAAATTTTTCTAAAAACTTAAAGTTGTGCTCAAAAAATTAATGAAGCCGAAGAGATACAAAAATCGCATATTTCCGACTTTCCCGACCGAACGCAAATGATGCGAAGGAACTTAGCGTGAAATTAGCACCGTCATTTTCGATTTTCAAAAAAAAAAAGTTTTGCTGTATTGTGCTCAATTTGTGCATGCGATGTGCCGTAATGTATCTTTTAAATTCGCAAATTTGCAAATTTTAGGGATAAATTTTAAATTTGCAATTTTTTTTTCAAAATCACGATTAAAAAAAAATTATACTTGTGCTGTTTTAAGCTGCTGCTGTTTTTGCTTGTTTGTATTTTTTTTTTGAAAATCGAAAATGGCGGTGCTAACTACACGCACATAAATAATGTAGCACACAGCCCACGCAAGTTTTATTTTTCTTTAAGTTTTCTATTTGTAATTTGACCTCCCCATGACCAAATCCTGGATCCGCCAGGATTTTTATAAAATTCGCACGATATTTATTTTTTTGGTTCAAGGCTTATGGTGATATTATGGTATTTTCATTGAAGATTTAAGTGATTGGTTTATAATTGACTATTTTATCCAACGTACTTTTCGAGCGTCTAAAGCCTTCCAGCAATACTATATATCATATCGCAAATACCAATGTTGCCTCCTTGGCCCAGCAAGCGTTAGACCAAATTTTCTCACTGAATTAATAGTCCAGTCAATAAAACATTTAACTCGGAAAAAATCGCCGGAAAGCTGGATTTTGGTAAATAGGCTCCTCATGGAATTATTAACAAACTGTTAAAATTCCCCATCGATATGAGTGCCACTAACAATTTTACAGGGAGTTGAAGGCCCTCCAAAATGGTTTTTCAGTAAAAACTCCCAAATGGTCAGTTGTATAAAAAAAATGTAACATACTTATTTATAGCTTGAAAAATTACCTACAAAAAAGATTAAGATACTTTTTTTCATAAAAATAACCGTTTCCGAAGTAAACCAATTGGAAAAAATTATATAATAATAAAAATGAAAATTAAAATTAAAATACGAGTAAACACTCCGAAACGCGTCGCAAGAACAAAATAAATAAAAGTTGTGAAAATTGAGTTTTAAATAAAATTAATAAAAATAAAATAAAATAAAAAACTCGTATTTTAATTTTAATTTTCATTTGTATTATTATATAATTTTTATATACAACACAACTTGGAGACAACAAGCCAAAAAATGCAATTGGAAAAGATAAGGGTCTTACGTTTCTATGTAGGTAGTTGGGAGGCTTATAATTAAACAAATGTGCATTTTCTGATAAATGCATCAATTTTTTTGCTATCGGTACGTTATATGAACATGATTTAAAGATATCGGCCGACTATATTTGTCCATCCCTTTAGGTGGGATGGGCAAATTAAAAACAAATATGGAAAATAGAAAATAAATATAAAAACACAACGGGAAACACCTACAATATCATGTTATAACTTTTTTTAAAGCCAGTAATTTATTCTTTAATTATGTTTTTTAAACATGTCTCAAGTGCTTTTCAGTCTTCTACTCTTCGGACTTCAATGATCGGGCATAATGATATCGCGTATATGTTAATGAATCCCCAGGAAAAAGCAAGTTCATTGCTTTGTTCGGTTCAGGTTGTTCGGACGTGTGACGTGATTTCCTCGAGGAATGCAGGATCTTTGGGTGGATTTGGCAACAAATTTCCTTAGAAACATTCCTCAAATGCTTCCGCATTTTCCTTTGCTATCAGCTGCTACCTGATAATGATCCAAAAAAGATATGTATATTCACTATAGTGGAATGAATTTATGGAAATATACTACCTTCCAAACTTTGAATGTGTGCCTCCAGTTCTGCATTTAATAAAATTTTCTTAAAAAACAGGTATATTTTTTTTTCAAAAATTTTTGATAGATCTGTTAACCATTTTTGTTGCTATTGGATAAAATAAACCCAACAGAGCAATATGCCACATCTCTTTTCTTTTAATTTAAAGACTGTATGACATTTCCAAAAAGGTTTAAACTCAAATAGGATCATTTGAAATCGTAATTTTAAAAAATATCTGAGTCTTTTCCAAAGCCGGGATCTCTATTTCACCTTTATAAATTAAAGTATTCGCAGATACACTTCAAACAGAAATAATTAACAGAAGCAAATTAAAAAAAATAATTAAAACTCCACTGTACCATAAGTAGTTTTATCTGGCAACATTAATATTAAAACCAACGATTATAAAGGTTTGGTAATCATCCACCTGAAAAAAATAAAAATCCTCTGATCCTTGTCGAGAAAAAGAGATATTAGTGCGAATCAAAATCGCCACTGGCATTACAATCCAAATTCTACTCAAAAATGCTTGTATTGTAGTATTCTCATCCTGTTTTATTCGCATCATTATTAAAGCATTTTTTTTTTCTCTTTTTTTTATATTGTATCCCCTCTCCCTTTTTGCGCTGAGTTCCAGTGAAATAATTACGCCCAAGTACATTTTTACCCCAGCAAGAGAACTCTAAAAAACAATTCCAATTTTCAAATCCTCATTTCCCGTTTCGTTACCTCATCAAAAGGATAATTACAAAGTAAAAAAAAAAAAATAACTTGCGAAAAAAAAATTCGGGAAAATAACAAAATGCACACTCACGTAGCAGATACATATACTTTTCAACTTTCATTATTCCAAATTCATTGGGTGCGCTCCTGACCATAAAGCGAGCAGTGCCCTCCAGGACACCCCACAAAGTCCCCCACTCTCATTCCAAGAACCACACCGTCAATGCCACCGCGCACACCGTTTGCCAGAAATTGTATTTTTCTTTAATTTAAAAACTCTTGTGCTGCTTTCATATAAACACACACAGCTATACACATACTATACAAAGGATATAGACATTCAGGATGTTTTTCCTCGATTCCGCAATCCGAAATGGAAAAATAACAATTGGCCTCCGCTAGGCCGACGACCAACGTTGCCAGCAGTTGTATTGTATATATGGAACTGATTCTGCTGCTGCTGCTGCATCCAACAAACTAAGCCTGGCACAGAGTCAACCGCGAAACATGGATCTCTCTATTGGATGGCATCCTCAATCCTTTTTTCTTTTTCGTTAACCACCCCTTCAGCTCAGACCCATACCCCAAGATTAGGTTGATGCAATTTTTTGAACGCTGCCGCTGCACCTCCTTTTAAATGGAAAATTGGAAGCAAATCCTTTTTCAACCGCGTCACTGTGTTTTGAATATATTTGTGTCTGTATGTGTGTGCTTGTGGATACTCTATACAAGGCCACAAAACTGCGGGGGTGGTATGCCATGCAAAAAATTGTAAAACACCGGAACATGTCCTGTTGTTGTTTAACTCCCCTTCCCCCTGCGCTTTCGGCCATCAAGCTGGCAACATCTACTCTGTGTGTGTTTGTTTCGCCATAGATGAAACGAAAACATGGAAATTATCTACGCGCGATAAAGCTCAGAAAATCCCATATAGCGTTCTCGCTCGTCGAGACCGAGCTCCGTGAACTAGAGTCCTCTCCTAAACATTAATGGCGGTCGGATTGTTGCCAGTTCGCGTTGCAAATAAACAAATAACACGACTGTAAAAAAAAGGACCAACTAAAAATACCGTTGCACATTTGTAAACTTTGGGGTTTTGTTAGTTTTCTGTCATTTTTTGTTTGCAGTTTTTATTTTTCAATTCCTTGCAAAGGAGACCATCCAGCTTTATCGGACCAAAACTAAATTCACGTGCTAGAAGCTTTAAGGACTTCACACAATGTGAGAGATAGAAGAAAAAAATAAGCAATTGAGGGAGGAAACAAAAAAAAAAAACAAATGAAAAACAAATGTACAGCTGAGAGCGTGGAAAACGAAAAGAAATCCAGGATACAACTAACGGGAAACATAAAGCGTAATCTTCTGGGCCAGAGCCAGGATGCAAAAAAAAAAAAAAAAAACATCAAGTGAAAGAGTGCACGAAAAAGTGGAACGCGTTTTTTGCCTGGCGCTGATGCTGGCCTTTGCTGGTGCATCTAAAAACTGGACATTGGGCATGATGGGCAATCGAGAAAGATTCAGAAGAGCTCTGTTGTATATATGTACATAAGGAATTTTTTGGATATTTTGATTGAAGGATTAAAGGCGGAAAAACTCGAAAAGTACAAATGCCCTTTGAAAAATAAAACAACTTCTTCAAAGTGATTTTTTTCTGTATCTGCGTCTAGTAAAGTGAGTTCTATAAAATTATTAGAATAATTCAACTTTTGACACTAGGTATACGAACAGAGACAGTTTAAAATTTTGTTTTAAGAAAATGAAATTTGAAATCATGAATAGAACATAGGTATACCCACATGATAGGTAAAAAAAAACTGCCTGTACCTGCCTATATAATACACGACAGCTTTTCATCCTCTATACGATTTCGACCACGCTGTTTTCAGTGATCCAGACATATTGCAATAGCTTTGTCTTCCACCCGATCCAATGGTCTGTTCTTTATTGTTGCCTTACAACCTTTGAACTGGGATTCGAAAACCATTGCTATGAGACCAAAAAATGAAGAATTTTTGATTATTTCGAATTTTTAACGTTTAATTTGGTTGACAACTTTTAACTGTCAAAATCGCCAATGAATTATGAAATAATGCATTACACTTCTTCCCTCCCGCCACCGTTTATCAAATTGTATTAAAAGAATTTCCGAAATCGATGACTCCAGAAAAAAAGGCACTCCCGACATCCCTGGCAATACCACTTTAACCATATCTGGTGAAGTGCATTTAAATGCCTGTATAAGTTTTTCTGTGAGATTAAAGTTCACACCTGGTTTAAACCATATTGTAATATTAGAGACTGTGAACGAATTCCAGAAATTCAAATAGAGGAAGCCATAGAAACAATGGTGGTCACCATAACCAACGTCTTGGACGAACAGAAGACACCAATGACTTCGAGGGACAGATACCAGCATCTACCAGAAGGGATTATCAAATTGTATCAAAATCGACAGCGACTACAAAGAATTCAACAAAGGGAATTGATCTGAATACGGGCAACTACAACTAAAGTCCACACACATTATGTTAAGGAATACTCTTCAATATATGCATAACAACAAACAACCAGTTTCAAAAAAGGCTGCAAAACAGCAAACCCGACACTGATTCATTTAAAGAAATTAGTAGAATTATTGGGAGAAGACAACAAATACCAGAAAAAATCAGCACCAGGCAAGAGGAAGTCATGACTCAGGATGAAGCGGAAGCATTTTCGGAATATTTCGATGGAAATTTTGTGCCAAATCCACACAACGACCCTGCATTTTTCGAGGAAGTTGAATCAACAAAACAGCGGCTGCAGCAAACAAACACTGAAATTACCATAAATCTGATAGAAGTACGGTTTCTGGATATTGCCTAATCTCCCTGCTAAGCAACACGATCAAAATCCTAGGAAGGACTTATTTTTCGGAATATCAAGACGTTTTGCAACATCATCCCCAATATCAATGTTCGGATTTCGAGAGAACCTTTCTACGCTTCATTCGCTCCTCAGGTTCCAAAACGACATTTCCAGCATTCTCAACAACCACAAGGTTGCTGTTGGGTGCTTCCTAAATAAACAGAGAAAGCATTTGATAGCATTTGGCTATGGGGACTAATATACAAACTAATCCTTCTTAATTTTTCAGCTTCACTAATTTAAAATTATTTTCAGTTTTCCCAATTCCAAATATTTTTTCGTCCAGATTTAATACCAACAATCAGAGCGGGAGTTGCTCAAGGATCGTAAGGACCGTATCTCTACAAAAATTCGTATAAACGTCCAAAGGACCTGAACCGAACAATGCAATGAACTTGCTTAATGCTGACGATTCATTAACATACGCGAAATCATTATCTCCGAGCATTGTGGCCCGAAGAGTAGAAGAGCACTTGAGACGTCTTTGAGAATACTAAAAATCAGGAGCATTAAATACCACAAAACAAAAATAATACATACATACATACATAAAAATGATTGGGTTTAAAACAAAATTAAATAACGAATTTCTGGCTTAGAAGAAAATGTATAACATGACACTGTAAATGTTGCCGTTGTTTTTTTTAATATTTGTTTTTCTTTTTCAAGTAATTTTTTGAAAAAAATTCCAAGATGGCGACTCAAGCTCCAGATCGATTTTCCCGAAAAACTACCAATATGGTCCTAATAACCCTCTCTAACGAATTGAGAAAGAAAATTGTACAATTCCATTTTTTCCAGGTCAAATGTTTATTCCGACTGGGCTACCAGTAATTTCGGCGTTGAGCTCGTGAAAAACGGCCTTCGAAGGCAGCTCTTGGCAAAGCACCTTGTTGTTGTCAACGAGGGTCTGTACCAGCGTTGCCGATGTGGCACGATCGTGCCATTTTGACACGGAAATTTTATCGTGGCACGGTGGCACGAAAAGTTTCAATATGGCACTTTTTTTTCCATTATGTTACCTAAATTTAAACTCATACAGCCAAATTTATAAACGTGAAAAATGTTATGAATAAAAGAAAATTTCTTCTAAAAAGTGACGTGTACTAATTTAAACCACCGGAGAAGGTGGTTTATCGAAGGAATAAGAACCAGATGTGTCAAATTTATTCAAAAATAAAAAAAAATACCTAAGTGAAGATTGCTATTTTAACTTTGAATAAAATTAATAATGTCTGCTAGATTTATCGAGTTTATAAACTATTGATTCTAATTGGACAACCACCAAAAAAAGAAAACTATACAAAAATACAAGTATATGATCTAATGGAAGAGCTAACCGAAGTGGATTTCAGGAAGAAATATATGTAAGGAAAATATGAGGAAACTCATTGCGGTTGTTGACGATGACCTAAATAGGGACCCAAGAGGTGGACAAATTTCGGTCGGTTTGCAAGTTATGGCTTCCATCAGATACATTCCATTTAAAGAAATAAAAACAAAACTTATTATGAACTTGCCAAAAACTCCTGTTTCTGGAAACTACGAATACCTACACGAATAGAGGAAGTGATTTTTTGTTTGTTTTTTGTTTTAATAGTATTGAATTAAAATTTATTTTTAAAGAATAACTTGAGTTTTTTTCATATGGCACGAAATTGTCACAAATGGCACGTTTTTTCAAAGAGTGTGGCACGAAAATTTTTTTTTTGGCGGCAACGCTGCAGGTCTGTACAAGAATCTTTTTGGTAAGTAAGTCGGGCGGGGCCATTTCAGTTTTGGAAGTTGCTGTTGTAGGAAAGTGTCGACGCTTTGCTTCTCGTTGTTTTTCAGGGGATATTTAAGGCTAAAGCAGACCTCGGGGAGAGTATGATAACCGTGGCGACAAGAAATGATAACGGTTTTTTGTAGAACACTTCAATACAAGCATTTTTTACTATAGGAAGGGGGGGTCTATCTCCTCCCGTTTGGGCGGGAGGGGCAATTTTATGAAAAAAGTACTAAAAATGAAAAAAAAATCATTAAAAAATAACGGTAATACCTAAAATTTGGTATTATACCTTTTTTTAAAGCCAATACTTCGTTCTATCAGCCAGTTTTTAAATGAAGGGAATTCATTGCATAGTTTTTGAAAAAATGAGTTTCAAAATCAAAATTTGGAAAAAAAACATACAAACATTTTTTTTTAGTGTAATTTATCAAAACTTTGAGATTTTATATTATTTTTTTTTTCTCGGAATTTAATGCTCTTAATAAATCTTAATCAAAAACTGAAAACTAAATGATTTTATATCTTCTAGTTTTCAAGAAAATTGAACATTACCAAAATTTCTATTTTAATTTAATTAATTAATAATTGAATATGGATTAAGAATAGTAGGATAAATTTAAAATTTCTTTAAACCCAGATTCTTTTAATGCAAAAGAAACTTTGCATACACCCAACCTTGCACCTACCCCAAATCCTATAGTGTGCCCAAGCAGGGGGGTTGCAGGGGGGCAGCATGCCCCCCCATACATATTTCACTGTTTATACGTCGTCGTATAGCATGGGTGCGGAGAGAGTACGATTACTTAGGCGCCAAGAAATGAGAACGGGTTTTTGTAAAACAGTTCAATACAAGCATTTTTTTACTATGGGAGGGGGAGGGATGAGTTCTTTCTAGTAAGTATAGTACAGTAAGTCATTTAGCTTTACCCAGAATGCACCACGAGGAGGTAGACTTACACCGCATTCCACGTCCAAGTCAGTCAGTCAGTGAGTCAGTGAGTCAGTCAGTTAGTCAGTCAGTTAGTCAGTCAGTCGGTTAGTCAGTCAGTTAGTCAATCAGTCAGTCAGTTAATATCCATATTCTATTATTACTATCAAAATAAAACAACGTAAATACTCAAGCAAAACAAAATTTTATTAAATAAAAACAAATTGGTAATGTTCAATTTTCTCGAAAACTAGAAGACATACAATCATCTAGTTTTCAGTTTTTGATTAAGAATTAATAAGAGCATTGAATTCTGAGAAAAAAAAAATAATATAAAATCTCAAAGTTTTGATATATTACACTTAAAATTTTGTTTAGTGTTTTTTTTCTAAATTTTGATTTTGAAACTCATTTTTTCAAAAACCAGGCAAAGAATTCACTTGATTTAAAAATTGGCTAATAGAACAAGGTATTGGATTTAAAAAAAGGTATAATACCAAATTGTAGGTATTACCTTTTTTTTTATGATTTTTTTATCATTTATAGTACTTTTTTCATAAAATTGCCCCTCCCGCCCAAACAGGGGAAGATAGACCCCCCCCTCCCATAGTAAAAAATGCTTGTATTGAAGTGTTCTAAAAAAAACCGTTATCATTTCTTGTCGCCACGGTTATCATACTCGTGCCCAGACCTCTTTTGTTCATTTAATGAGGTTATCTGTACATGAAAATGAAGCCGTTTCCTATTTTGACTTGAAAGCTTAAACTTAGTCAGTTTTTTGACTTTTTATGGAAGTTCAGTAGCTTGTTAGAATTTTAGAATATAATATTTTAAGCACTTAAATGAAATTTTACTAATTTTTAACGACTTTTTTCAGGAGATTTACGAAAAATACCACATTAACTTTGACAGGTCAATATCATAAATTAAAATTACTGCGAATTGTATTTAAAATTCTAAAAATTTATATATTTACCATCATCATGTTCCGGTTTTTCGCTAAGGAATTTATCTGTTTGTTAAACTCTCTAATTTTTTTGTTTTTAATTTTGAAGAGCTATCTATACTCATTTTTTCTCTCTGCAGTAAGTAAACGGATAAAACTGAAACTTAAATACATCTACACGAACAATATAACATAAATCCTGAGGCATTTTTTCTTTTCTTTGGTTATTATGGTATCAACATTGCGGCGGCCGCCCTCCACGTTGTCGTTCATTCACGTAACCTCATTTCCTTTTTGGATGTCAACAAAAAGTCGCGCGGTCATTGTCGTTTCCTTAATGAAAAAAGTGTTCAAGTCACGCTATAACAAGAATGAATCCCACAAGGCATATTCGTCTTTTTCATCCTCTTGCAAAAGGTTTTGCTCGCGAGCTAAACATTTATATCCTTTTAGTGAAGACTATATTCGTATATACCTATTACCTATACTATAATATATATAAACAAAAAGAGAGCGAATAAATCCTTGTTCCCTCCGAAAAAAAAACCAACGAAACTTATATATGTACATGAAAGAAAACGAATGAAAATTTGTTCCAAAGATGGTTTCTGATTGCAAAAAAAATAATAAAAAAAAAAAAACAAAAACAGAAAAAAGTTAAGGAAAAAAAAAATAGTACATCTTCCCCTTGGTCTAACATGGAAAATGCATTTCTCGCTTATAGCCAAGTCAGCAGCCTGTTTCTTGATGTCTCGGTTCAGTGCACCCTCATTCGAAATAAATACACAAAGTATAGAGAACGAAGCGTATAAATAAAAGCCAAGAAAAATATCCTTAGATATACATATATACGTACATATGTGCCATATGTGGATTTTTCTAATGTAAAAATTGTCCTTTACTGTGTGATGCTGCAGCTACACAGTTTTAGGTACATCTACAGATATTGGCGTAGTCGTCAACGCTCGTTTGTTTCTATAGTCGTCGTCCTCGTATACTCGTCCTCGTCATTGTGCCTAATTCAGCCAAATGAAGCGAAACGACAAAAGGGGACGAGAATTTCACATATCTATCTACATATATATACCATATCCTTGATATAACAACTATACCTAGAGCTAGTTCTAGCATACATTACAAGTGCAAAATTCGATTGCATGGTTTTTTTTTCTTTCTTTTTTTTTTTTTAGACAACGCTCTGTTTTTGCTTATGAGGATTTTTACCAGCAATGAAAGGATTTATGAAGAGTTCTAAGGCCCTAAAATAAATATTTGGTTGTAGAATCTTGACTGAAAATTGCTACATGAAACTACCTAATAGAACTACTACTATAACTACTTCATTTATTTCCATTAATTTTACTAATTCTACTACGAATTCTTCTACTTCCACTTCCACTACTTTTACTACTTATACTCCTTCTACTACGAATTCTTCTACATCCACTACATATACTACTTATACTCCTTCTACTACGAATTCTTCTACTTCCACTACTTTTACTACTTATACAACTTATACTACTAAACTTCTACCAAATCCAATACTTTTCCTACTTCTACTGCTGCTACTACTAATAACACTAGTACTTATACAACTACTAGTACATCTACTAATACTAGTACTTCTACTACTACTAGCAATTCTACTACCACTAGTACTTCTACTACTACTACTAGTACTTCTACTACCACTAGTACTTCTACTACTAATAGTACTACTACTTCTAATAGTACTTATACTACACCTACTACTTCTACAACTAGTACTTCTACTACAACTAGTACTTCTACTACGACTAGTACTTCTACTACTACTTGTACTTTTACTACTACTAGTACTTCTACTACTACTAGTACTACTACAACTAGTACTTCTACTACTACTAGTACTTATACAACTCCTAGTACTTCTACTACTACTAGTACTTCTACTACTACTAGTACTTCTACTACTACTAGAACTTCTACTACTACTAGTATTTCTACTACTGCTAGTACTTCTACTACTACTAGTTCTTCTACTGCAACTAGTACTTCTACTACTACTAGTACTTCTCCTAACTACTAGTAGGTACTACTACTGCTAATTTCATTAAAACAACAACTACTTCTAGCACTACTTCTTCTCTTACTACATCTGATACTTTTCCTATTTTAATTCCATCATATCAGACTAAAAGCAAAAAGTTTGATTTTTTTTGTAAACAAATATATGACCCTAAAAATTAGAAAATCAAAAAATAATGTTGTTCTGAATTTTCTATCACGATGATCGAGTGCACTAAATGATATTTTTTTTTTTTCAATCACGTCATAGCCCTTTTACATGGTTGTTATGCAATATTCAACGTGCGCGGGCCTTATCAAGGACATTCAATAAGGATGAAGACGACGACGGCGACGACTATGAAGCGCTCAAGTCAATTCAGCTATAATTTATTGAATTTTAAAAGGGCATCATATTTTTCTTGCATTGAATTGTGATTGCAAGCGGCACCCTCCTTTTTTCGAATGAAGAACCAAGAACCGATTCGAAATCAATGTATACCTACCTACAGATGAATTCGTCCTTTTTATTTTGTTATATTGGATTAAATGATCCCGATTCGGGTCGCTGATTTTGCTGTACTTATTCCCATCTGCATGAGCTTCAGCGGCACTGCTATAGTGTATCTATGAATTTGATTGGAATGGAAGAAGGAAACCGAGAAACGTTCCTGTGCCATTCGTTATTCGCTGTTAAAATACAACACAATGTTGTGAAAGAAAATTAATGGCATTTCCCTTCGGGAGGCAGGAAATGATGCGAATTGAAAGAATGATGACACAATCATGCGTTCCATTGCTGCTGCAGTTGCAGTTTGCTTCTGGATCGAATTGGCAGTGGGTAATGGGCCAAGGACGAGAATTCATCCTTTTTAATCTTTAACATTCTATAAATTCTACCATAGGGAATTCAACAATTAGCAAGAATGTATGTATATATAGGGACAGAGGGTATAAATAATTGGATGTATGAATTATGGGCGTGTGACCTTTTTTCTCAAAACTGACATTAATATTGTTAAAATCTGAAATCGTTTAGGAGAATAAATTGACAGGAAATAGTGGATTTTTTTGTTAATTTATGAGACGATTTAACTGCGTGTTACTTTGTCGAAAGTGTGGTAAAAAAAAAGAGTTGTAGTTTTTTTTTTTTTTTATTCTAAAATAAAAACGCTCACCGTTTATTCTTGTTTAGTAACCTACTTGTTTATTAATCACACCTTCGAACGTGGGTCGAAGAATAATGCGTCGATATAGAAACATTGATTTATTTCTTCGATTTCAATGAAATTGCTTCCCGCATATAAAATAATTTGCATAATGTTAATTCGTGTTTAGTGTTTACTGTGCATGCATATTTAACTTAGATATTTTGTATTTTTACAAAAGATGGTAGATAGTGAAATTCAAATTCTTTTGGCTGGTTGACCATGTTGGGAGAGCCATTTTGAGAAAAAAAAAATTAATATACCTATACCTTATTTAATAGAAATCAATAAAATGATTTTGAATTTGGTATCAGGTTACACAATAAATATTTAAATAAATATCAACATATATGTACGTATAACCTCTTAATGAATTTTGTTTTTAAAAAATTTACGATGTATGAAATGTAGTTATATAAGAATTTTAATAATACAAGTTCTATATACTACTGAAATACATCAGCGAAGTATGAAGACTTATAGCACTATTTAATTTGGACTTGTTGAATTATTGATTCAAAATAGCTTTTAACGGCCTTTAGTCCTACAAAAATTTCGCGTTTCGTCCCGGCGATCTCACTTGGACTCATAACCTCACTATGTCAACTGATGAGTCCAAGTGAGATCTCCGGGACGAAACGCCAAATTTTTGTAGGACTAAAGGCCGTTAAAAGCTATTTTCAATCTGTAATGTAGTTAAACAAAATAATTTTTAATTTCTAATTTCCCTCCAACGTCTTTTAAAATCCATCAAAAATCGAGACTCGAAATTATACGACTGCACAAAGGTCAGCGAGGTCAGCTTAATTTTAATCTGATATCATAAAAAAAACAGGAGTGAAATCGTGTAAGGTGATTGGCGTTAAGTGAGAGTCACATTCAAAAAATTCAGTCTGTGTATGATGATATCACATTTTTATAGCTAAATGACTACATCATAAATGTGGATTGTCATTTTCCAACAAATTTGGACGTATCTGCCACAGTACGACTAGAGTTACCATCAGCCTACAAAAATTCTACAACTTTTTGTGCGTACTTTTTTTAACCAGTCATATACAAACAAAAATAAACACTCCTGTGACCAGAAAAGTTTACTAAATTTCGTAAGATGAAGAAAATATATGAATTATATCGCATCAAAGATATCATTTTCGTTCTATATTTTCGATAATTCATTACAAACATTTGAAACCTTCATTATGGCAACTATGTTATTTACAAAATGTCGTTGGAAACTATTCAATTGAATTGAGTTGAATCACCTTACCCAGATGGAAACCGCAATAACAATCACTGCATGTGATTTGACTATATAGTTGATGTGACAATCACATATCACCTTATCCAATTTCATCGCATTTTTTCGGTATTTTTGTGGTTATGTTAAATCACGATTCCTGAAAGAAATTATCGTCTTCTTCAAAACATTTCAATAATTTTGTTTTCTCTTAGAGTATTGTGTTTTTGTTAGAATCAGGTATCATCGTAAAAGATTTTTTAGAAATTGGAACTTTAAAATTCTAAGATTCAAACAAAATAATGTTGCTATCATTATGACCATCAACGAAAAGCGCTTTACCAGTAGTTGGTAACCAATTTCTTTTTGCCCAAATAGGATTTAATGGATGTAAATGATCTGTGGTTCCAACAGGAGGGAACTACAGGGTCTTTCATTAAGCGCTCCCTATCTTTAAATTTAAATAAAACAAAGACTGTGAAAAATCACGTGAAATTATGTATTCGTTTGAAAGGCCTATGAATTATGATGCCATTATGTATGGAATATAACATCGTTCAAATGTCCGCCGCGACTTTTGTGGGTGACGCGCATCCGAAATGTCCAATTTTCTATGACTCTGACGCATAAATCATAGCTGAATTTGACCGATGGCATGGGTTAAATTGGCTTTGAGGGCCGCTGTGGTTTGTGTCTTATTCGCATAGACCTGCGACAGAAAACCCCACAGGAAAAAGTCTAACGAGGTAAAATGGCACGATCTCTTTGGCGAGCACGTAGCGATGCGTCGTCCTGTTGAAACCACATGTCGTTTGTGTTCATACTTCATATCATCCAGAAGTTGATAATCTTCGACCTGCACTCGCCGTTAACGGTGATGGCCTTGCCAACGTCGTTCTCAAACAAATATGTACCGATGAGCCCAAAATCTCACCAATCAGTGACTGTTTCGAGATGCATTTGACCCTCTTGGATCTCATGTGCGTATTGGTATCGTCCCAAATTCGACAATTTTGTTTATTGACGTACCCATTCATCCAGAAATGGGCCTCATCGCTGAAGATGATTTTTCGATGAAAATTATGGTCAGTTTGCAACTGCTCCAGAACCCTTTCAGCGAACACACGTCGTTTTCTATGGTCGTTTAGTCCCCTTTCACACGAGGAAACTGAGTTTCCAGCAACTTTCAGTTTTTAGGAGAGAAGGGCACCAAGTAAGAGGAATGAAAGGTCTACGATTGGTGGGAATTGGAAATTAAAAGAAAACGTCAAAAAATCTCTAGCAACTTGTTTCCTCGTGTGAAAGGGGACTTACTTTCAGCTCCTGGGTCAGTTAAATTTTGTGCAGATGCAGCCTCAAGTAACGAAACAAAATTCGTCAAGTTGTGGCCGAGTTCTTGTAAGCGATTTGAAATCGACTTCCTCGGATTCTGTTCAGATGAACTTTTTCTTACCATAATGCAACACAATACATAGAAATACACATACATATATATATTTATGTAAACGAAACTAAAAAGCTGTACATTATTAAACTAAATTCTTTTTCGCTAAAACTTTTGACTGAAAAGTTAAAGTTATCTTTTAATAATTGATGTTATCTTTATTTTTTTTAAATCATTGATTTTTGTTGTTGAAACTCTTGAATTATCGTTGCATAAAGCATTTATGTTTTTTTTGTTTACTAAAAAAATAACGAATCATTTCCAAGTAATCGACATTGTACTACATTTTAAATCTGCGACGCTACATTTTGAACCAGTTGGGGGGGGGGTAACACTGAACAGCGGCGATGTTTTCGAAAGATCTTGCGTTTCGTCGACGTACGGATGTTGGATGATCGTTTACTAAACCAGTGAACTCAAATTTACCCACCAGGAATAGTCTTCTCGGTAGGAAGATTATGGCGACCGTAAAATGGGCGAAGCGCCTGATAAGAATCCTTTTGTGAAAATTCAGCTCCAAACAGATGTTCGTAGTCTTTATAATCTCATAACAAGACTTATATAAGAGTTTTAGTCGTTTTGTACTTCTATGTAAACCCTTACAGGATCTGAGTTTAATACCTCATGTATCAAGAGTATTTGGAGTTTAAACACCAACAGTATTGCAATAGGAGGCTTATGAGAACATTGATAAATAATAAAATAATTAAAATATGCATTATTTTGAAGGCGCTTTGTTGTTTTTCGAGGTAAAAGTTCAAATTTGTAGATACATTTTCAAACGCATGTTTTTTGGATAACATATGTGAAAAACAATAATTATAAAGTATCGGCATTTTAACGGATAATAATAATTGATTGGGTTACAAAATAACTATTCTCACACAAACCTTTCAGTTTTTTGACATGACACACGCACACAAATAAAAAAATAGTTTGTTTCTCTCTGAGAAAATGCTAAATGAGAAAGATATATATAAGAGACGCATTCTAATAGCAAGACTAAATTGACGTGAGAGCCTCCTATAACCAGGCCATTTAACGCTTTTAACAGTGTTATAACAATCTAGTAGTATTCTTCAAGATTACTTTTAGCTCCCTTACTATAGTCTAGTTTAAGCTCTTGGAGCATCTTATGAGAGGCAAAATTTTACTTGGGAGCTTGACTGATTTAACATTTTAACGTTATGTGAACGTCAACGCGAAAAATGGTTTATTTTTGCTTTTATCAACCCGGCATCAACGATCAAAGTTTTCAAATGTGGCCAAGTCATTTGACAGCAAAGTATAAAAAATACGTTGACACATATAATACGTCAGAACATTTTGGGACATTGACCGACTGCTGTCACTCGCATGAACGTCAACGTTTCATGCATTCACAAGGTCACGCTGACGGACGCTGACATTAAAACGGTGGTATATTTGGTGACGTCATTAACACCATCAACGTCGTTGATTTAATATATATCGCAGCACCATTTTTTCACCTTAAAATCAATTCCTTCATTTAAAAAATAAAAATTCGTAATAATTTATTTTTAGTGTTTTTATTATTTGTTTTCGTTTTTTTTTCTTTTGTTTTTATAATAATTACAATTTTTTATTCAAGACTCACCTCGAATTCATTCAAATCAACATAATTTCTAATTTTAACTAGAATTGAAAATATTTTTCTTAAATACTTATAATATTTAATTTATTTTATTTTATAATTTAGTTTTTTAATTCATTCTTTTGTTTTATGATTTGACAATCTTATATATGTTTTCATTTATTTTTTTTTACAAAGACAAAAAAAACAAATAAAAATAAACGAATTGCTTTCCCTTTAAGATTTTCTTTAGAAAAAAAATTAAATTTAATTAATTTACATTTTTAAAGAATTAACTTTTATCAGTCTTTGCATGTGTGCTTTCGTCGCCGTTTTTTTTTTTTATTTATTTTTGTTCTTATTTGAAAATTTAATTAACAAACAAAAATTAAATGCAAATGAAAAATAGAAAATAGAAAAAAATGTTCAACAGGATAAATATGGTTTTAGTTTTTAGTTGTTATAATTCTTAAAACTACTTTAGTTTTTTTTTTTATTTTTTTTGTATTTTTTTATTTTAATAAATATTTTGTTTTTATAACTTTATAATAAATTAAGTCTGAAATTTAACTTGCAAATTAGGGAGAACTCTTATTTCTTTTTACTTTTTTTCTTGTTTAATTAATGGATTGCTTTTTTTATGAAAACACACGCAGAGAGTAAGCATTTTTTTTACTTATATTTAAATATTTACAAAATTTTATTGTTTCTTTTTTTAAATTTCTATTTACAAATTTTTAAGGACAAAAAATGTTTGTTTTTTACTTTTTTTTCGATCTCATATGGAAGTTTTAATTGATTTTATTTCATTTGTGTAGATACAAATGAAATTTTCAAAATAAATAAAAAAAAAAAAACTAAAAGAATCTTGAAAACAGAACAAGATGGGGTAATAAACCGATGCATAGGTTTTCCTCATTTCGAAATATTTATTTTTAGAATTTTTATTTTCTTCTTTTTCATTCGATATTTGAATGTTTTTGTTTAGTTTTTTTTTGTAACGAGTGAAAATGAGTGGTACGTACGATATTATGTATTTTTTTTTTCTCGCGGACTAGACAAATCCTTAAAATTAGAAATTTCTTTAAATTCTTCCTTTCATAATCTGATTCTGAACTATATAAGAGGGTCTCACTCATTTTAAATGACACCGTCCCTGTTTCGCCACTTTTATATTCACTTTACTTAGCGGTAAGGTTTTTTTGCTTCTTAAATTATATGTACACTAATATTTACAGTTTTTTCTTTTTTTTAATTTAATTTTTTTTAACTATGTACACCTAAGGACATCACTACTTCCAGTTTGGATGTTTCGTTGCTTTACCTTAGCAGGATAACAAAAATAATAATTCACAGCTTTACACATGCAGCGTTCGGTTGGTTGCCGTCGCTGTTGACACATGCTCGCAGGTGTGCTCATTGTTGATGAGATGTGCTTTGTCGATAGATACATCTTTTCGCACGGACCGTGTAAACACGAACAACAGGAATAAGCCAATGAAAAAGACAGCGGCTAGGGCTACACCGAATACTATGCTTTGTGCGAAGAAATCAGCAGAGATAACTCCAGGTACTGTTGAAGAGGTATGTTTAGTGCGAAGCACTGTCGACACATGCACAGGTGTTGATGATTCACTATCAATATGGCTGCTGCTTCTACTGCTACTGCTGCTGCTGCTGCTGCTGCTACTGGTCTTTTGACTTGAACTTGGTGTCTTTTCGACATTATTCACACTGGGATTGTAGGTGCTGATAAAATCCTTCGAACTGTCCTTCAGGATGCGCATGCGAGAATCGGTTTCTCCAGAAGAAGTTTCTTGAGCGAAAATATTAGGCAGGGATTTCATACCGGCGTTTTCGATTGCGATGGCTTGTAGGCTCGAAGATGATTTGTCGGTAAGTTTACGTGTGTCAACGATGAGATTGAATGATCTACGCATTCCACCAGTTTCCTAAAAATATAAAAAGAAGAAAATGAAGGTTAGATATTTATTTAAGATAAAGGGAACTTAAAATCTTTGTTGATACTATCACATTGCAAAAAGTCAGGGTTGTTATACTATTCTTTTTGAAATTTCATTTTAATTAATTGTTGATGGTGCGAAAACGCCCTTTTATTTGGCTTAATACACGCTAATTGACTTAAAAACTAAGAACTTAAGTTAACTCGGGATGAGAGACGGAAGTTAAAAAGACAGAGTTTTAGCCAAGGAGTACTGAGGTTAAAGTCGAAACAGTTCAAGTTCGAATTAACAATCCGTAGCATGCGAGAAATAAAGTTTCGTTGGAACCATAAGCAGTGAGGTGGGTGGGAAGATAGAACAGATGAGGATTTCTTATATTAAAAGGGTAAGTGTTTAGAAAGATAGAGTTGTAGAGCCAACTGCAGTCAATAGATCCGGAAAGAAGTCGATGTATGAAGAGAATGTCGAAAATTTCTCTACGATCTTCCAGCGAATTCATGGTTAATTAGTTTTCGGCGGTCTAAATAGGGAATTAGGATCAATGGACTGTTCCAAGATAGATCGCGAAGGGCGAAGCGAAGAAAACGAAATTGTACGCTCTCGATTTTGGAAATATGAATATCTTGGTAAGGGCACCATACATGACAGGCATATTCAATTTGCGAAGAAACGTTATGTAAATATAAGGACCGGGTCACATAGGGCTTGGAGAAGCCAAGTGCTGTTCCTGGTCAAATAATATGCCGAGGTATCGAATATTTCGAACTGTGGACATTGGTTGATCATGGAGAAATTAGAGACAGGAGGAGAAAAAGTGATAAAATGACATGAAAAAGTGATAGATTGACAGTTGTAAATGATAGCTGCAAGTCGTTTTTGAGGGACCATCAGTCTGAAAAACTGTCAATATCATTTTGAATAGAGGAAGAGAAATTGATATCGTCGGCGTATAGTGAGATAGAAAATGACCATTTCAATATCATTACTAGTAAGAATGAAAAGATATGGACCTAAGTTGCTGCCTTAAGGGACACCGGAGGTAGCTTAGATAGGACTGGAAAGAGCAGGTCTGAAACGAACCCCAAAATAACGGTTTCAAAGTAAGAGGAAATCCATTTAACAAGGAGGATTCAAAGCCATTTTTGCGTATTGGGATAATGAAAGAAATTTTCCATAGGTATTTGAAGGAATTCACCTTGAGTTAGCGATAGGCTAAAGATTTTTGAAAGAGGTAGAAAGAGGATGGAAGAGCATTTTTTAGAAGTAAAGTGAGCCTGGGAAGACCATTAGGACCAGGATTAAAATTATCATTGAGTTGATTTAATTTGTTTTCGATAAGACAAAACTCTTTGATAAGGTTGGCTTGCATTTCCATTAGATAGCTTTGATAAAGAGAGCTGTTAATCTCGGTGAAGTGAAGATATGTTCCGAGATAATTAGAATATTTAGTGGGAGATCGAAAGCGAAAAAAAAAACTAAGTAGGTAATTGACAAATGTTAACTTTTTCAACGCAAGATCACCATTTTTCTTCGGATTTTCACACAATTGACCAATAAGGTACTAGTTACAGAGAAGTACCTACATTAAATTCCACAGGTTTTTACATTAAGAATTAAAATTAAAAAGACTTAGCACTTTACACACTAATAACGGTATCTACTCATACCTTAAATCTATAAGTGAATTTTTTTAGTACAATCAGTTCAAGAGTCAAACAAACGATCAAACGATTTTAAATTGATAAGTCCGTGCCTAGTAATTTCATGCCCACTTATTTTTCTAGTCATGAAATAGAGTCATTGCAAATTCTAAATAATCTTTTACACGACCTCCTTTCCTTTAACTTATAAAAAAAAAACTCTCAAATTCCTATCCTCATGCGTGCCGATACCCAACTTAACGACACTAATTACTTTGCACGCAAATTCTACAAATATTGCAGTCATAGCTCTCCACGCTTGTTGGTATGTACCTAACCTAGGTTTATCTCCGGTTTAACTCTTATGCGCACTTGTTCAAAATTTGTGTAAAAAAAAATTCAACTTGTAGAAGCAACTATATATACATTCTCACACATGCGCAACAAAAAGAGTGGGTAATGCAAAAAAAAGTCCTTGGAATGTTCGCCAATGCAACACATCTCAATTGCAATGTAATTAGCCAATTAGTGATGCTTTCACACTCTATACGAACAAACAATTAACAAGTAGATGTGCATCCAGAACCACACACACACATACACTCCAACTTTGGAACGGGAAATACAATCGTGCGAAGATCTTTGGAATGCATATCAGCAATTCGCTATTATATATCTACAATGCTCTAAGGAAGAAGTGAGATGATATCTGCGCGTCCGTAGGAGAAATTCGTGATTTTCTGGAAAACATGTCCCCACTTTTTGCATCTATATATGCATCTAGATATATACCTACGTACATATGTCGTAGTAACACACATAATCTAACTCAGTAAACTATAAAACAACAACTTACCTTATGATTACAGGTAACCTGCACGTTATATACTGTGTCCGGCCATAGGGACAGCTCAACGGTGGAACTATCAGTCAGTAGATTACCCATCAGACCGCCTCCAGAGACCTCCCACGTGACCAGACACTGTTTAGATGCATTGGTAACAGCCTGATCCCATGCAATATTTGTTAGTACAAGAGATCCTTCCCGCATCGCTGAGTTAACGTTCAATGGAAACGGTCCAAGTTGTTGATCGCAATTATTCCAGCACTGCAAAGGAAGATATAAAATACAAAAAAAAAAATTAACAAAACTTGAATACAAAAAAAAAAAACAAAAAGATACAAAGATGAAAAAGCAAAAGAAGAAGCCTCTATATGTATGAAGATTAAAGATAGAAAGAGATAGAAGACGAAAACACAAAGTTATACAACTCTAAAACAAATGTTCGACAACGATCACGCAACAAAAGATTATCATTTTTGTTATAGGCAAGTACCTATACTCGTACCAATGTAGGTATCTCTGCACTTTGTATATTGGGTTACCTACTAAGAAAAAAAAATCATATGGTTTTTTTCCAACTTTTTTTTGAGTATGCCCCATCGTGGTGGTGGATGGATCACGATTTAGTTCAGCGTTTTTTTATTCGATTGTGTCATAGGTCGGTTATGCTGTACGGCAGCTTATAGTGAAGTCGACGACGACGACCGCGACGTCGACGATGCGACGTGAACGACAACGTGCTGCACTACAGGAGATATTATATAGGTATGTACCTACTCCAGTCTCTTATGGATCTTTGGGGGTAAATTGCTAAGTTTAGAGGAGCAAACGAAGAAACTGTTTTTTTTTTTAATTTTTTTTTTTGTTTGTCAAACTCTACAAAATAATTACCTATACCCTGGGACAAGAGAATAAGATAGATTCCACTCCTTAAAGTATAGTTTAACATCATTGGCATGTGCTTAATATGGTCGAAAAATATCGTAACATTTTGATCTTTATTATACTATACTACAACTGAGCATGAGCATGGGGCGCATAGTTTGAATTTTAAATTCGGAAGCTATAGTGCATTGAGGTACATTGTTTTTGACCAGAGAGATATCGCAATACCATAGCACAGGGTGCAGGGCGAGCAAGGAAGTGGGGTGATTTTGTTCCCAATCAAGAGGATCAAGATATAATCGATTAGATTACTAAGCTGTGGTTGTTGTATATAGGTTTGGATATGGACAACAACAAAAAATACAAAAATATGGGACATGGAAGCAGAGGTTGAAGTTGGTAATATGGAATGTTGTTGTTTTTATAATTTGACCAGCGAAAATAACAAAAGTGATCTTTTGGCAAGAACAACTGTAGCTAGATACAAGCATGAGAACTAGGTTGGAAGAAAAATCACTACTACTAGAAATTTTATTTAGTACAAAAATAAGCTAGTGTGACTTAATTATTTATTAATTTTATTCTCATCTAGAGACAAGATTTTAGGAAATAATCCTTAATTTATGGTTCTTATACATATCGAAGAATAACGTCGGCTAAATGCGTAAAGCTGCTAAGTCTACTTTTGGCCGAAATTGAGATTTTTATGCCATTTTATTAAGAAACTCTGGACAAATTGCATTCATCACTTTTGTCCAATGTATATGGCAGTTGTTGGAGAATCAGTTTTTGTATGGAGCCTTATACAATTTTTTTTTGTTTTTTTGGTCTCCTGTAAAATTTGCGAAAGTGGACTTAGCAGTCTTACGTATTTAGCCGAACATAAATTAGAGTAAATAGCTTGAAATTTATTTGAACTCCTTTAACTTTTTAGAATGTTTCTGATGTTTTTTTAAATTTTTGGTAAAAAGTTTAGTACAGTTCTACTAGATGTATATTGCATCTATATGTATATTTACATTACTTTATTTTGTTTCTTTATTCAAAGTTAGTTAAATTTTAGTACAAAGTTCATTATACCATTATCATAGTATTAATTTTATTTACTTTTCTTATTTATTTATTTTATTAGATCCAAATAGCCAATAGAATATGAAGTGCTGGCTCTTATACAAAAAATGTATCATTAATTTTTTAGTACTTATCAATGAAATCATCAATCAATCGAAGTCAAAACATAACTTTAGTCATTTTTGACATAATCTACTAAAAAACATTAAACTGTTAAATTGAAATTTTTACTTGTTTTAATACAGCTTTGGAACAATTTTAGTACATGTTCAAAATAGTCTGAAATACATTAAAATACCATTAGAAATAATTTAAAATAAAATTGAAATATCTAAGCATTTTACTAATTTTAGTACAACTTAAGATCAATTTTAGTATATTTTCAAAATAGTCTCAATTACGTTGAAATATCATAAGAAGTAAATTAAAATAAAATTGAAATTTCTAGGCATTTTACTCGTTTTAGTACAACTTTAGAACAATTTTAGTACAGTTTCAAAATAATCTCAAATACATTAAAATACCCTAAGAAATAATTTAAAATTAAATTGAAACATCTAGGGATTTTCTACATTTTAGTACAACTTTAAAACAATTTTAGTATATTTTCAAAATAGTCTCAGATACATTTAAATACACTCAGAAATAATTCTAAATAAACTTACTATTGATTTAGTAAAAATAATATATATTTTATATTCTTTCATATAATCTTGTCATACTGGATTCAGTAAGAAAACACAGTGCTCAAGCTTTAAACACTCTTTGCGTGTACAAATCAAGGTTAAAAATAAAAGGGTATTGTATTATTTCATTGATTAATCCATCTCTTCTTAACTCTAACATAACTAGTTACAATGGATGAATTACACTCTTGCTAGAAAAGGGATGGTAATGTAAAGAAATCAGTACTAAAAGATCAAATTTTACAATTTAGCACAATGGCGTTTGAATGTTACATTCTAGAAAAAAAAACAGCATTTGACCCGGATTAGTATATTAATACATATATACTTTACGGAGAACCAAAAATGGGAGAAATCAAACAAATTTACTTCACTTATTACTTAGGTATTTTTAAGATTAAATTAGATTTTTTCATTGAATTTCTTAACAACAACAACAACTTAAAGGTGCTACCACCAATGGTATACGAATTAATTTATAATTCGTTTTAATTAATTATTTGGCTGGAGATATAGCTATTTCAAGGGGTGCCAAGCCCTATCATCAGTCTCCTTATTAGTGGTGCCGAGCTTTAATCCAATTTTATTATGAAAAACTTTCTGCACACCATGAGATTCGAACCCACGCATATCAGATTTGCTCAGTCTTAGAAGTCGTATGCACTACGCATTCCACTATCTTAGACCACTGACGTCACAGGTCGAGATGTGTATCGTTTGTTTATCAAATGCATTTGGAGCATCAGCATTTTTCTAAGCGCCTTCAAGATTTTTTCAATTAATTTTGTTTTTTAATTAAGAAAAGTTAATTTTTTATAATTATTTTATAGGTGTTTTTGTTTTTCTTTTTAGTATAAGTGGATCTTGAATTCTGTAGCCCCTAACCAGTTCATTTAGGTATTGTCAAACGATTTAGTACAATTTTAGACCAACGAGACTAAAATAGAATAGAAGTGAAAGTTCTCCAAGAGTTTTTCTGCGGTCAAGACAAAATGCCTCCATCTTAGTCGTTGTGATTTGTTACAAAATGTTAGGTCGTTTCATCATGCCCAATGTAGGGAATCTAGTTAGTTTCAAGCTATGATTTTCCACGAGATGTCATGCCAATAATTTTTTTTTTATTTTCTTTATCATTTTCCAAGAATGTTTGAATTTAAATTTGGTTTTAAGTTTTAATGTTCTTATTATTCCATACAAATCCGTCAAAATATCATAATAATATGTAATTCGTTTCATATCCTGATGAACCTTAAGAAGCCCCGATAGAAATTTATTAAGGAATACAAATGGTACCATTTATTACAAAAAAAAAAAAAATAAAAAAAAAGAACTCGAACTTTGTTTTTTTTACATTAACTTGCTAAATGCAAAACAACATAAATTCAAAAAACAAAACTTTTACAAAACTATTTAAAAATTAATTTCGAAGTCAAATTGAGCTCATAAGCGTTTGTGACCTCTTTTCAAAAGAATTCCATCTTTTCATCTTCTTTCAACTCTTGATAGATTTGTATATTACAAAGAGTTTTTGTTTTTTTATTTTTAATATTAAAAAGTTGAAGTAAATACTTCATAAGCACATTGTAACTAAAAATAAAAAAAAAAAAAACTTTTCCATTTAGTATACTAAAAAGTTCTCGCCGTAGTTAAAAAACATATTGTTGATGTAATCTTCTGATATTCACTCTAGTTTTTTGCACATTTACCCCTTTTATTTGGGTGTGTGTTCTTCTTCTTCTTCCTATGGTGTGCATGCCATTATTTATGCAGCTGATGAGCTGATTTCGTTGCCAAGAATGCTTTTGAACTAGAGCAAACTTGTCGTCCTTATAATGTATATATGTAAGTTAGTTGTTTATCATACATCCATATATCCCGCATATACAGTTAACATTGCACAGGACGAAAAGTAAGCTAAACGACTTCAAAACTCCAGTAAATTCCAACAATCTTCCATATATACATATAACATAAGCCCTTTATCTCCCATTGACGATATAGCTTGAAACCTACAACAAAATATTATCCTGATGGGTAAATATACCCCTCTGATTTTTGGGAGCATATTATACAGAATTTCAACTTCAACCCATCAACATCAGTGCATGTATCTATATGTATGTATATAGCAACAACAATAGCAATACCAACAGCTAGAGAGAGCACTATATAGCATAAGCAAGACTCTTGTGAAAGTTGCAACAACGTTTTTGCATATGCGATGAGTTTTGCTGCATTTAACTCATATAACTTTTAATATTTAAATAGTTTTACCTCGCGCGTTCGCATAAAATATTCCCTCAGGATGTGCAACCCTTTTTTTCGTTGTTATATATCTATCGCTGGATGGCATACAGGGAGTGCAGTAACTTTAGCTTGCTGCTTGTATATTTTGTGTGGACCTTTCATCGAGATACATCCTCAACAAGGAGAACAAATATATACTATGTATATATGACACAGTCAACAACAGCAACTATACATGTACAACCACAAAATGTGTTGAGAACGTTTTCAAATATGTCGGTATATATACATATCTATGACATCAAAATGATAACTATTTTTGGTGCTTCATACATTTCCATGGACACTCTTTATAATTTTTTTTTTTCGAAATTCATACAAACAAACATCAGGACATAAAAAGGATATTATAACAAAAATATTTATATAAAAAAAAAAAATGCCACTCAAAAATAAAATGAGAAAAAAAATATCCAAAAAAGCGTTTCAAACATAAAAATGATATAAGCGAATGGATTATATGAATATTTTTTGTTGGCACAATTTTTGATATAGAAAAAAAAAATATAGAGATGGAAAAATATAATAGATTGTTTGACTATTTTTTTTTCATTTGAATATAAATTATATCACTCACCAGAAAACTGAACGCTTCTGGGATATAACTATTGATATTTGGTGGTGTGATGCACATCTGTAACATAAAAGAGAATTGTTTTCTAAGTTTTAGTACTTTTGAATAGAGATGGTTGTTTTTATTATTATTTTTTTTTTTGTACTAAAGAAAAAAAAATATAATGAGAATACAAAAACAAGCAAACAATATTATAACTTTTTTTGAAATATTATTTCGTTTTTTTTTTAATTCTTTTAGTACATTCGAAAATATGTAATAGGGGTACTAAAAATTACAAACATAATTGTTTTTATTTTTTAAACACTATAAATTGTTAAAATGATTAAAATTTATATTTTAGTGCATCGCAGTGTGGTATTTTTTTTTCTTTTTATAAATGTTTTACGTGTGTATGTGTGTGTTTTTTTTTAAATTTTAATTTTGTGATATATTATACATTCAACTTTGATGTGCATGGATATTATGAAATGGGATGATTTATACATAAAAACAAACATAATAATGTTATAACTTTTAAACTAATATATGTATTATATTTAAATATGAAAATGCGGTTGACTTAATATTTTAAATTAACAGAGGTAATTCAAATGATGCAAATAAAAATTCTTAAATCATTATTATGACAAATTTAAGAAAGGTTTATATACAATTAACTTCATGTAGCATTGAGAAAAATCAGACGACAAATAATTAAATCATTAAAGTAAAGCTGTATTTAAGTTTTGTATATTTCATGTGTAAGTTCTTTGATAATAAAACTGCAAGCACGATCAATCAAGGTACAAATTTAAAACTATTTCTAATTTTCAGTATACAATACGAATACCTATTATCGAAACACTGAACCTATATTGAATGAAGGACGACAATGTTAATCCAGCTTTAATGCAACTTGGAGGACCGAAACAACATAAGTTGACAGAATTTTTAGCCTAAAAATGTAGAAATAAGCTCGGAAAAATAAAAAAAAAATTTTTTACCTAATTAATAGTTACGTTGGGCGCCATTTTAAATATATGAACGATGTGAACACAAGTGGGATATTCTAAATTAATATTTTTAGGAATATATTTACCAATTGTGTAGATACTATTTTAAAAGAAGAAGAATATTTCCAATATTGAAACGAAAACACACATACACATTATATTTAGAATGTCCCATCAGTGCGATGTGGAATATGTTTTTTGCATTTATCATTAAGATATATTTCATTTATTACTTTTTCTTTATTATGAAAAATAATAGAACAGTAAAAAATTCTAAAACTTTATTACTTTATATCACTTATACTAAGTTGGGCGCCATTTGAACAATGTACATATGGAAGTATACAAGTTTTATCATATATAAAATAAGTAAAGTAAATTGAAATTGTCTAAAATTATTTTTGTTCAGGTAAAATAAGCTCATGTAAAGTATACATTGTTTTTAAATATTAATTTGAAATAAAATAAAAAATAAAAACGTTGGGCGCCATTTAAATCATTTTGAGCTCTAACAGGAATTTAAATATTATAAAAATAATATTAATGCTCAGGAATAAAATAGAATACAAAATCATTGCTGCGATAGTTTAGGGCATGATAAACCTGCATAACTAAAAAAACAAAAATCATTAAATAGAAGAAAAATTATTTTCTTAACAAAAAACCACGTAAAAAGAACTCATTTATAATAATGTGTGTACCAATCAATCGATGCCCCAAAAATTTCATCAAAAGCCACATGTAATTTTTTCTTCTTTTTAATTATTTTATAAATATTTTCCTTTCCAATTTATGTTAAAACATCTCATTTAGTTTCCCTGCTGGAGATTATGTTAGTTTTTTTTTGGGAAATTTTTTTCTCAAAGTGAAATATACTTGGCCCCAATTTAATACATTTTGAAAATAAAAATTCAAAATCGACAATTAAAAACCACTGAACCGTGTATTAAAGATGCGGTAATATCTCAATCACTTTATGCTCCATTCAAATGTGCTGACAGATGAAACAAGTTACACCATCATGCAATCTTCTATACTATACAGCGGGCCGCTGGATTTTTGGTGGTGGTGGATGAAAAGATGTTGTTCTTGCTGCATGTTGCTTCATATCAACGCATAGCAGAATCTAATTAGTGCGGGATAATAACACAACAACATGTATCGTGTATATTATTTTAAGAGAACCACTTGGAATTTATAAATAAACAAAAAAAAATACCAAATCCCTTTTTATAGAAATTCCCCCTTATAAAAATTCGATTTGAATATCTTCTCAGTGCAACTGATAAATCGGACGAAAAATTTATTGATCCTGTTCAAAAAGGGGGAGAACAACCTCTTCCACTTCAATAATTCCAACAAGCATCAAAATTAAAAAAGAATTTCGATTTTCTAGATAAGATTTTGATTTTGATGGCCTGCCAATCATTTGTATAAAGAATGCTAGATAAACCTTTGGCATTTTATGCTATGTCTGCCACATTATTCTTCTGTTTTCTGTTCTTTCTCTGGAATAATAATTTATACCACTTAGCGAGACTCCATTAGATTCTATCCATGGCATCTGGAACATATTAAAAGAAAATATCACTTCCATCTTTCGAATGAACAAATTTTGATCTAATCGTCACAAGATGGTGGATGTGGAGCCAAATAGATGCCTCCCAAGGGAAAAGTCCATTCAAAACGCCACGCCGGAGATATACAATTATCCCATAACTTGGAATCTCAAATTACACAGAGAATCTGTCAGGAAAGAGTTTTTTTTATGTTGTTTGTGTCTCCTTTCGAAGAACTGGAAGAAAAGTCCTTCAAACAAAAAACTTTTATGCTACATCATCCTTTTGTCGTTGAAGCTATATAGATGCCCTCACTCTTCATATCCCTAAAGCAGAGTCCTCTTGGAGTTCGAATATACTATGTGTGACCACTTAAAGTGACAAATTGAAAGATATGACACAAATTGCAGATGATATTTGACACCCAAATGTGTTGTCGTTGCTGTTGTCGATGTTCTCTGAATGTGGAGTTGGTTTTTTTTTTTTTTCGTCTCAAACATCAGGTCCTTTGCACTGAGATTTCACAACTCATAGTCCTTATATTTTATATATGTACATATTATGTGGTTTAGATCTTTGGTTTTCATCTGTGGTCGCTGGTTGAATGGGAATTCAATTGGGCTGCTGAAAGAAATGTGAATTATCTATCTACAGCCACATCCACACACATATTCAGAAGATAAGGATTTTCTGGCTGTAATGTACTTTTGTTGATGCTTCTTTATTGAGTGTAACACGAGAACATTTGACATTTTTTTTTTCTTCTTTTTTTTTTGGGAAGGATAATTGAAATTTTATGTTTATGTTCAGTGGGAGGATATAATTCTTTCGAGAACAGTTGTTGGATAATGTTTGTTGTTTATTAAAAAAAAAAAAAAAACACATGCACTCTTTCTTGAAGTATAAACATAAGTCGATGCCCAATTAAGATAATATTGTGTTTTCAAAAGAGACTCTTTGTGTAAGTGAACCCAGATGGTCTTAAATGATTGAATCTGTTTTAAACTAGACAAATTTTGGAGTAAGTGTGATAAATAGTTTGAGATAAAGCGAAGAAATGCAATGGAATGCAATGACTGTGATAATAATTATATACCTACAGAATTTTATATTTGGACATAGTTCAGATAATAAGATCTTACAAATTTTTCTTCGTCAAAAATTAAGCAAATGAATCCAAGATTTTGGTCCTCTGTGGAATCCTATTAGGTATATATTTCTATTTGCAAGAAAATAATTGTACTGCAGACAACTATAATAATGCAAAGAACTTAACTTTGTACTGTTTTCAACTTTTAAGTGGCGCCCAACGTTGGCAATCGAGCATAGGTAGTGTAATGGATCTTTATAAAATAAAAAAATATATTGCTGCGTACATATTATTTTTATCAGAAGCAGTATTGAATTTAAAAAAAAAAAAATATTCAATATGATTTCGATTACAAAATTTGCACCCAAATTTAGCAAATATTTTTAAATACATACATATAACATAAAATGAATCAAAAATATAGTTCGTATTTTTACTTGAAAAAAAAAATAACTAAAATTTGTGTCGAACTTAGAATTCAGTGCAATTCAGCAAAGATTTTATTTTTTTTGAAGTGGCGCCCAACATTCATTCAATAAAAGTAATTTTTTTTTTCTAAATTTGTTGTGTTAATTCAGAAAGCAAGCTGTGTTGAATTTAAAATGCAAAATTTATATTTAATATTTTAAAAGATATCATGTAATAAATTCTCAATCAAATTGTAGTTGTTTATTCGTATTTTTACATGAAAAAAATACTTGGTTTTGCGTCAAACTTAGAATTCGTTCAAATCAACGAAGATTTTATTTTTTTTAAGTGGCGCCCAACATTCATTACCTAAATAATTTTTTTTTTTCTTTGTTAATTTGTTGTGTTAAACTAGAAAGAAATCTGAGTTTATTTTAAAATGCAAAATGTATACCTATATTTATAGTTTTTTTTCACAACAGAAATTGCAGAATTCACAAAAAAATTTATTGTGTGTTTAAAAAGGAACTTATTTATTTTGTGCCAATTTTGACTAAAAAATGACATTTAAATTATTTAAACTGTTTTAAATGGCGCCCAACATCGAAAAATAAACTTTGTAGTATCAAAAAAATTGCGGTAATTAAAAGCCGTTCCCTTTCTTGGCCTCATAAAATGAAGTTCCACATTAAAAAAAAGAGTTTCATACATTCATTTTTTAAAACTACAATTGAGCTTGAGGGTGAGTTATAAAATTGCATTGAACCTACCACCATTTTTATAATATAGCTAAACAATTATTTTCTATTACTTACTAATCTTAAAATAAATTGCATATTCATATAACAGTGCCATCATCACAAAGAATTGTATTTTGGTTAAATTACGCAACTATTAAGCAACTATAAATTATAATAGATATTCACTCGTAAATCATAAAAGCAACAAATAATTTTTTTTTTACTTTATCTTAGAAAACTTTTATCTAAAATTTTCTCCGAAGACCCACGTGAAGTTTTTTTTTTTTCTATTTTCAATCTTATACGCAGCCATAACTTAAGATTGTTTGTTAATTTGGCCAATTAATAAACCATATCGAAAAAATTCATACCTCTGACTAAACACCCAATTCGTAAAAGCAAACTGATTTATAATGAAATTCCAGTTGGCTATAAGCATAGCAATCTACATAACATAAATCTTTGCATTTATATAAAATACAAAAAAAAAAAAAAAAAAAACTACAAAATGCTTGGGCGCCATTTTTGTTCCAACAACAACAACCACAACCAAAATTGTAATAAATCGTTGAATCTCAAAGTTATTTTATTTTTTTTTTAATGAATAAATCCTATCTATGCGTTTTAAATTAGTTTCAAGTTTCATTTTTTATACTTTAAACTCATATAGATACACGAATTTAGATACATATCTAATGTATTTTAATTTATGAAGAAAACAAAAATCAGTTTTAATATTGACTGTTTTTCATATTAAACGAATAATAAATTAAAATACAGATCTATACACAGCAACAACAAAGAGATATAGTTTTTTTTTAAATGCGAATTTAATCCAATCGAATTTTAAATAAGAAATTTTTATTTTAAAACCAAAAAGTATCGAGTATACACATAAAGTGAATAATAATAATGTAAACCTATACCGGAATTTTATGTTCGATTAAAATAAGAGATACGAATTTTTTTTGTGAGCGATGAAGGAATAAAATGGAAAAACTAAATGATTTTTATTCATATTTGGGAGAAATTCAATACATATTTGGATGATAAAAATATTTTCCTATACACGGATTAATGGACTTTAATTTTTTGTAAAAGTAACATAGATATCCGTCAGGAATGTTTTTATTAATCAACACAGTCTAAAGGTTTCTATTGTCTGCGATATTAAAAAAAAAATAAAATAAAATATTTATCCTACCTACTCGTACTGTAATTTTTGAAAAATAAAGAATTATTGACTTTGTCTGTGCTTCTAATTTATTTAATCATCGATCTAGTAATCGAATATATGTATATTGAGATATTGAAGATATTTCTTCGAAAAAAAAAACACACAGACACATAAACAGATAATCAGAGAAATTGGAAATGAAATCGAGTCGTAAATTTGATCTCTTTACGATTATTAGGTTGCTTTCGGGTGGCACTGGTCAAATGGTTGACTCAATCCGATTTTTATTTTTTTTTTTTTGTTTCTTTCCAATCGAAATTGTCATCAGATTATTTTACATATTTTACAAATACAACAAAAAAAAACAACAACAAAAGAGATGCAAGTGTATCTTACATTCTTGAAATCAATTTCGTTGACATTTTTTTATCTTTTAATTCAATCAAAATCGATATAAAAAAATAAAAAAGAGAAAATTCTTCATGCCAAGATATACATTCGTTCATCATTCAAGTTAACCATTCTGCTGTATGTGAAGCTGGTGTTTGTTTTATTTCTTTTTTTTATTTTAATTATAAAAATAAAAACAACAAAAAAAAATGTGGAAAAGAAATTTCAACTTGTTTTTCAATAATCAAAGATCTGTTGTATAGGTATATAGTTGGGGACCACGAGAATATGTTTTTTTCTTTTGCCCTGAATATTTCTTGAAATTCTATTTTATACAAAAAAAAAATATAAAAGATGATCCCATTTGACTGTGCGTTTTGTTAATGAGTGGCTATCTAATATTTTCATGTTTTTAATGTCATTTATAATCGAAACAGATCAGTTGACAATTTATTGACATTATCGTTTGTTCTAATTAAACACGAATGTGAAACCTAAATAGAAAATTCGAAAGGCTTTATACATATATGCATGTATACATTTTGAGTGAAACTTATATAAAAAATAAAGAATTCATATTATGTGTATCTTGACAGTTACAAAGGTGCGGATTTCATTGATGAAGGTTTTATTCGATAGTTCTAGATTATGAAGGAAAAAATTAATAATAAAATAAATTGGAAATATGTAGTATAGAAACATAATAAACAAATATTTCTCTGACCTCACTTTATAGGTTTATATACTTTTTTTTCTGAAACAAGTGGAAAGCCATGTTGGGCGCAAGTTTGAAGAGAATCTTTGTGTTTTTCAATTTCAATATATTTTATTGGAAAAATAATGAAACTGTAGAAATAATGGAGCAGATTTATCAGAGGTTACACAAGTACAAATAAAATCCGGTTTTCATTTGAGCATACCCACGTTGGGCGCCAGTTTGAAGAAAATCATTATGTAATTCAATCTCAACATATTTTATTTGAAAAATAATTAAACTGCAGAAATAATGGAGCAGATTTATAATTAAATACAAAACAGAGGTTACAAAACTACAAATACCTACAGTAAAGTGTTCATTTAAGCATACCTACGTCGGGCGCCAGTTTAGATTTTTTTTGGTTTCTTATTTCTTAATTCCAATTCGTATAGTTCGGCTAATTTAAAAAATATGTGTTTTAGAAGTCTGAAATTTGGGTTGAACTATAATGACTATATATTTAGGAACGCAAAAGTTTAGGTCATATTCTTTTTGTGGAGGAACGCAAGAAAATATTTCATGAATAAAAAGTTTAAATTTCAATTATTAAAAGGAGTTTAATTAAAAGGGATAGATGATCGACTTATAACTTCATATTGTTTCTCTTTCTTGTCTTTCAAAAAAAAAAAAATGAAGAATGGGTAATGTGTTGGGCGCCATTTATAGTTATATTTTTTAAAATAATTTTATTTTTTTAAGCTTGACATTATAATTTTATGTTTACGTTTTAAAAAGATTAAAAATCTCTTAAAAAAGACATTATGAGGATAGGTACAAAGATCATATTTAAAATGAGATTGTTGGTGAATATTTGAGAAAATTATTTTCATTTTTATACACACCACTCTAAACTAAAAAGTTGTACATACATATGTATTAAGTACATACTTAAATATTTAATACACTAAAATGGTTTATTATAGACATTTGAGGACATAATTTTAAGAAATATATTTTGCTTGTTGGGCGCCATTTAAAAAAAAAAAAATAAAGTGACTTACATAGAGACAAAAAAATTTACATATATAAAAATTTAGCAATAAAAATAGTTGAGATAATAAAAATTAAAGAAAATAATTTCAAGAAAACTAAGCGTTGGGCGCCATTTAACATTTTTATTTTTTTTTTGTCAATTATTAAATACCTATGTTCATACGTACTAACATATTTTTGTGACTTAATTGTATAAAATAAAATTCATACTGTATTTAAAAATGTTTCATAGAAAGAGAGACTTAATTAAATAATGAAACACTCAAATATAATAAATTCGCAATCGAAAGTAATCAATTTCAAATAAACCATCTATGTATGTATGTAGGTATGTATATATCTATAAAAAGTTCATCAATATTTGTTTTATTTTCATCGAAAGGATTCTCTTTCATCGAGAAATTAAAATTCAACATATATAAAGCCTTCGATATAGGTATATCTATTCGGTTCAATGAGCATTAAAAGTAAACCCACTCTTAAACCTTTATACATATTTTCGATATCTATAAGTATACATATATATATATACATACCTATACATAACATACATATATTTCAGACTAAAAACTTATAAAACAAAAGTTTATTTTCCATCAGGAAATCCTTGGAGCATTATTTTGATGCAGCCCAGAACTATATATGGGAAAACTTCATCTCCATTATTCAAAAAGTCATTAGGTCAAGGCTGTCGGATGTAATCTGCCAGGCATCAGCTTATAGATACTTTCGTATATTTTTTTTTATTTTATATTATAGGTACATATACATACTTTCTCTTCTTCAATCGAAAGCTTTTACATCATACACATCTTCTCGTTCTTGAGGATTTTCTTTCTGATAAGATTACCTACTTAATTCTTCCTTCAAAATAAATATACACACTCACACACCCACTCCAGTGCAGATATTTCTCATCCTGTTGAGTGTTGACTATGATGGTGTGTTATATTATATAGGTAGGGTATCTGCTGAAACAGTATCTTAAATCCATTTTCACTAAATTCCTACTTATTCTCGAGTTGGTTGTATAGGGATAGGGACGGGACATATATATCTACAATATAGGAATCCTGGTGTAATCGATATCCTTGCCGACCCATTCACAGTTCAGTCATCATCATCATTATCATTACTACGTATCTAGCACCCTTAATTGCTAGCCAACTGTTACCGTATATTTATATATATAGGTATATGTATCTACTTATATGTATATGCTGCAGATATCCTTTGGAAAATAATTTTTCCTCTGCTCGTCGTGCTCGGAAAAATAGAGAGAGTATCTTTCACGATTAAAATTACAAACACATGGACTCTGCGATGTTTCACAGAATTAAAAAAAAAAAGGAAAAAAAAAACGAAGGACGAAAAGATATACGTATTACTCCCTTTCGATTATTTTCACGTCCAATAAAATTTCTTTGAAATAAAACGAAGTCGACGAACATAAACATGAACATGAGTTCTACATCTAGATATTACATATATACAGAACCATCCTGATGACAATGGTTGTGCTGAATTGATTGTATGTATCTTTTTTATTCTTTTAAATCCTTGATATAGGTATACCGATGTGTATTTTATTTTCAGAGTAAAATTTTCCAATTGGAGAATGTGTGAGATTTATAACGGATTTCCCCCTATAAAAGATACGCAATAATACAAACTCCCTGTAATTGGTCAACAATAACATAAAATCCCCCACTATAATACTTAGGTAGGTATATATATGGGGTTTGTTTTTATCTAAACACACAAAGCCAATATGCCCCAAGGATATTTATTTTTTTTTGTCGCACATGTAAAGAACATAAGGTTCATGTTTTTTCTAAAATAATTTGGGGACAAGAAGGATTTTCTAAATAAATCTGTAAGGAATGTCTGTCTAGGATATTTTTCTTTTATAGATATTTTTTTTTTTACAAAATAAACATGATGAGATGGAACAAAGGAGCGGCATATATTTTTTTTTCTCTTCGAAATGGAAGGCTTATAGGTACTTACTATACATTCGAATAAGGATTCAACTTAGTTAAGAAAATTTATGAATCCTCTTTAGGTATGTGATCTTGTCTTTTTTTTCCCTTTTCGGATTAATTGAAATAAGTAATCTCCTTGGGGTAATCTCTCCTATAAACCTATGCCTTCTTCAAAAATTTCTTTCTTTTATAAAAATTCCAAAGAAAATATTTAAAATTCAAAAAACTGATTTACGATTTGTATTCGCTGCTCCAAACGAGAGAAAAACGGAGAAATCAATTAATTTCAAAACAACCATACACACGTACATATAGGTACATAAAGAATCCTTAATCCTGTAAATCATAATCATGGAAAGGTAGATTGACATTTAGAGAACTAAGAAAAGATTTTCATCGTTGTTTTTTGTTTGGCTCTATTTTTTGTTTGTGTATCTTTGTTCTAGAAACGTGTTGAGTTCTTTGGTTTTTTATTGGACTGCTTGATCCCAACGCGATGTTGACAAAGATATATATGTCATATGGGATACAGGGAGCACATAGAATCCCTGCGCAATAAATTAAAGGCGATATATTGGGAAAAAAAGAAGACAAAATCAAAAAAAAAAGAAATAGGTTCACGATATCTATTCATAGTCTATACTTTATAGCATCGAAGGTACCTACATATTATGTACATATATATGGATGGCAATAAAGGTGTATCTGAATCAGCCTACGAATTTGGGTTTAAACATATCGTTTCGTGCTTTTGTTCGTTACACATTGATGTGTCAAGAATGAAAGACGATGAAATATGTGTATACCTATACGTGCGATTCAATTTGGTGAAAAGTTTTTTTTTTGATTTTGAAGGAATAATAAAATCGAAAAGCTGCGAAAATTCAATTTTTAGATCGAAGGACTCAAGGACTTTCACAAGTATTAATTCATTCATTCAAAAATTCTTTTTCTTTTAAAATGTTGACTCCAGGAGAGATTTCGGGAAAAAAAACTTAACTCATCTCAGAATGATAATTTTGTTATTAAAATTGTCGCTTTTCTAATTAGCGAGAAATTCGTAAATGAAAAAAAAAAATGAAACGTGAATAACGACGTTGGGAAAAATATGAAATAAAGTTTGTTTTAATTGCATTTAATTTCAAATCGACCAAAAAAGCCTGAATAATTATTCACAGAAAGAAAATGGTCTAGTCAGATGTTGTTAAGTTTTTTTTTATAGGTACACCTTAAATAAGCTATAGATGCATTTCAATTGAGAAAAAATTAGAGCCCCCCTATTGCAAGTGTACACGAATACACGTGTACACGTAAGAACACGTGTATTTATATTTACAAGTGTATTTAGGCAATACAATTGTTATTACTTCTAAAGGCCAGTATCACAGTGAAGTAAGTGTCACTTAAGTGCCAAATATGGAAAACTAATTCCCAATTTCACAGTGTAAACTTATTTGAATATAAGTGAGTCTTAAGTCTCCTATATTGGCCTTTTAAGTTCCACTTACTCAGACAGTAAAACTACTTCTAAAGTCTAGAAATGGGAAAATTAAGTGCCACTTATTTTGTTAAGTGTGTGAAACTGGCCCTTAATCATACTTAAGTAATTTCGTGGTTGTTTCTAAAAAAATACTGGGTTTATAATATCTAATTTATGTACATTGGATAAACTCCAGGCTAAGCTAAACTGGCTAAAAACGACTATGAATATATATGCCATTAAGTTTACTTATTTAATCTGTCAGGTAGATTGCTTGGATAGCGAGTCCTTCACTTCCAAGGGATTGATTGCCAATATCCTTCAAACCGTATTGTCGGATGAAACTATATCGGTTTAAGCATATGACCGGCAGAAATGAAAACTTTGTCCGTATTTTCAGAGATGGGAATACCAGAGATTTTAAACACAAATGTTGGTTGCTTTTCTTTGCAAAATAAAAAAAAAATGATTTTGTTATTAAAATCAGGAAAGACGTTAGCGAGAATTTGTTAAACGAAAATCAAAATGGTTCTATGAGCAGGAATACCGTTATTTTTGGTCCTATAACACGAACATTTTCAAAACCACTCTGGAAAAATACCAACTAGGTATATGATTTGATTTTATTTCGATTTGTTTTTTTCTAACTTTTCTCGCTTAGATGTTTTTATAAAATTTTTCAAACCAATAATTTAATTTTCGACAAAAAGTTTTAAGACTTAAATTTTCAATTTCGGCTTAGTTTTCGAGTTATTACTTATACAAAAATATTGAAAACTGACCAGTGTGACCATTCTCTAATAAACAAAGTGGTGATTTTTATCAGTATTTCGAAGTTTATAAATATGTATTAATTCATCAGCCTATTCTGCGTTTAAGATACATAGCTTCAGAATGAACGACTTTATTGCGAAAATATACATATGTAGATGTAATTAGAACCGATTCAGTAGTTCACCAGATAAAAAAAAATCAAATCAAACAAAACAATGAAATTTAAAATCCAGGTCATTCAGATTAAACCTTTTTTTTTTTTAATTCTTTTCGAGTTGTAAACAATAAACATGTGTAAATTTGAATCTGTCAGAAAAACACAGTGACCCGAAAATTAAAAAAAAAAAATTCAAGGCAATTCAAATCATATAGATAGTGCAAACAACATCTGTTTGCCTTTAAAATAAAAAGTACGTATACATGTATCTGCATAACGATATTATAAAACTGGTATAACCAGTACAAAGGATTCATAGGAATTTAACCGCCACATAACTTTAAAATAAAAGAGGTCCTTGTAGGTCAAAATATAAGCCAACAAAAAAAAAGGGTTAGAAATGAGTGTATTTTTCATATGCGGTAGCTGTTTATATTCCTCATTACAATGACAAGGGTTCAAAGGAGAGAAAAATAACAGGACACAATTCTTCATTCATGTGATTGTGTGTATATATATTGAAGTTGAAGGTACTTCTTTACACTATATACACATTCTTGAAAAACAAAATGAAATTATCCAAATGAATGATCAAAGTAACGTCATTTACAATGAGCCCTGTCATATGTATGTTTTTTTTTTTTTTTTTTTTTTTTTTTTATAGAGAGAGTTGGTACAAAAAAAAGTGGAATCTCAAGTGGGCTGGACACTATAACGCTGAGTACGTACTTCATATGACCGGCCATGTTTCCATCATCAAATCCAACACTGCAGTAGCTCCCCACTTATGTATATATAGGTATAATGTTGGTTTTGTATATTTGACTATCCTCAAGCCAGTCCGTCCATCGTTCGTCCATACCTGCATAGAAATTTTTGTAATGGATACCCGTACTTTCGCGGCCCGATGACAATGATGACGTTGCCATACACGTTGTTTTTTTATATAATATATGTTCATAATATTATTCGATTTGAGGTGTGTTCTTGTGTGTCAACCCCTTTTGGTTCTGTTTTCTTTGTCAACATATATATAATATTTTTTTTTTATTTGCTATTTGCCTTTATTGCCTGAATGAAGAAACCCTTCAGAATCTCTTTCTCCTCATCATAATATACATATGTATATACGGAAATGGACGGACGGATGGATGGATGTATTGGATAGATGGATGGATGGATGGACTTTGAAGAGCGTTCTTTCGTTCGTTCGTCCGTCGTGTCGGTTAAGTTCCCCTTCTCAAAAAAAAAAAAATTCCAACCATAAAGGTATTATGTCAAACTAAAATGGATCTTAAGCATGCTTCTCTTCTGTTTTGCGGAAGAATTAATTAAGTGCATGACACAAGGGGAGTGCACACACGGACACACGAGACACAAACGGAGCAAATATAAAATGCACACCCTTTCTTTACCTAGCTTCACAACGGACTATATCATGGAACGTTTTATATATGCGATGCGATGTTGGGGGGGGGGGGGGGGTATTTGCAACTAACCAATGCGTGCAAAAGATGTTATTATTATTATTTTTTTTCATTTAGTAAATACCTATAGAGCTATTGTGCGTTTTTGTTGCACATTCATCATTCATTCATACATTTAAAGAAATAAAGAAGAATTAGGGAGGAGTATTAAAAAGTATTTTTTTTGTTTTTTATTAATAGATATAGATATACGAATGAAGTAAAAAAAGATACAAAATATATAAATAAGAAAAAAGGGGAGCTTTTATATATGGATGGGTATAGAGTATATAGAGATTATTAAGGGGGATAGAGCTATATATCATATACATATTTATGTGTGTAACATGCAGTAATATAGCAACGGAAATGATATGCTTTACAGTATTTTTTTTTTTTTAATAAAACTTACATTTTTGCAATCATCAAAGTCCATACAGTGATGCCAATCTTGAACGAACTGCAATAAAAAAAAGGAAAAATTGTTAAAAAATTTTATAAAATTTATGTTTTAAGAAAAGTTTAAGAATTTATGTTCTAGTTTCAGGTTTTCTATAGAAATCATATAAGATTGTTGACATAAAAATGTATCAAAATTTTAATTCATACTATAATAATAGATATTACAGGTACCTACCTACCAACAGTTAAATACTTTGTTTCAAAAAAATCAAAAACTTATTTTTTTTAAATATGTAGGTATAAATATTGAATTTAAAAACAAAATTCATTTTTTATTTTTATTGATACTATTCAAACCCTGAGGAGCACCCATAAACACATTTTGATTGAATTTGGTTAAGTCTTTGACGATAAAATGAAAATAAAAAAAAATATTTGTTGGTATAGTCATTTTTGAAAATTTTAGACTATACTTACTTGCATAAAATTTTACTCGGAAATTTTAGAAAACAGATAGAAATCCAAAATCGAGATAACCTAAAATCCTCAAAACCTATAAAATCCCGAAAACCTCTTCATTGATAAGAAAGCCCAGCAATACGAAAACCTGCAAAAATCCAGAAAAGAAACGAAACAAAAATTTGGGTTTTCGGGATATTAGGCTTTTGGGTTGTCTGGATTGGGGATTTCGGCATTTCCTGCCAATAACACGCACACAGGAATGATAGGTAAGTTACCATATCAGGGCCTGTTTCTACACGAGTTTGTAGCGCAACTTAATTTTTTTTAGGGATTTCGCCATTTTGGTTTTTTTAATTTCAGAAAGCCCAGAAACCATAAGACCAACAAAATTTGGGAAATCCAATAAAAGTGTTGGTATTCGGGATTTTCACTTTTGTAATAATTCATCTCAAAGTGACAATTGGAGTAAGTATGGAAAATCCTGATTTGAAATCCAAAAGACAAACGAAACAAAAATTTCGGTATTCGGGATTTTCGGCTTTTGGGTTTTCTGGATTGTGGGATTTTGGAATTTTGGGATTTTGGTTATCTGAGTTTTTGGTTTTTTGGATGAATGGTTTTTTGAATTCCAAAAAAAAAATGTAGGTATTGGGGACTTTCACATTTGTAATTGTCAAAGTGACATTTGGAGTAAATATGACACTAAAAAGATAAAAGAATTGAAATTTGGAAAATCCAGTTTAAAGTCGTCTTAACAGCCCTATTCTGGCAAACCTCACTGATACCTCACAAGTCACAACAACCTCACAAGGAAAGGTGAAATCGATTTTGTCAGGTTTTCGTACCCTCACAACTGTGAGCCTCACAAAAACTATCGAAATTGTGATCTCCTTCTGAGAACCTCACAACAACCTCACAAGAAAGCAACCTCACAAAGGCTTGTGACTTGTGAGTTGTGAGCCCTCACAACGCCAGAATAGCCCTGTAAATTTCTCGCCATTAATTATTTTTCTCAGGCCTAGCTTTTTTTTAGTTCGGGTTAATTTGAAGTTAGAACATCAAATTTAGTGATCACAAATAGAAGTTAAAATGTAAAATTAATTTAAATGCAAGGCTATAACTCATCCTTGTTTAACTCAAAGTTAACTCATCACATTTTAATACAATTCACTGCAAAATATTCAGTTATAAACTTTCTCTTTCAAACGAGTTTATATTGTCATATAAAAACATCAAAATGCTCCATTTAAAATTTGTAATAAATTACAAAATATCATCACAATTTGACACAATATACATCCTCTGTTTATTTCTAAGTCTTCTCTTTATTTTCAGTTCCTATTATTATAGTCGTTTTATGTATTATTTTTGCTGACCCATGTCAAATATAAATCATTATGACTTTTTATGACAAATTATATTCATTAAGCTTCTTATTTCATTCTATTTTTTTTTCAAAATTAATTTAAACCAATTTGTGAGAATTAAAAACGAACATAAATGTGCGCTTTATTTAAAAAAAAAAAAAACAAATTAAAAAAAAAAAAAATATGCATAAATAAATGAACAAAAGTGTGAGAACTTTTGTATAATCGTGAATGCAATTAAAAATATTCTTTTGTATATTTTTGTTAAATGAGATGAATTTGTATGAGTTTTTTTTTATTATTTTTTTCAAGCCATCAAAAAATTCACATGAATATATAATTCGATCTATATAAATAAAAAGATAATAATCGACTTATTTGTCTTAAAAAGAATGACGGGGAAAAAGTATCTTAAAAGTACAAAATCACGTCTATTTACCTCACATTATATACCTACATACCTACCTCCCCCATATTATAAACCAAAGCTTTTCAACAGAAAATTTCCATATCGTATAATTTTTGATGAACTCTATAAGAGCTCATCATACAACAACCTGAATTCCATATAACAACCATCTTCTCCCCCTAGGTATCTATCGAATCGAATTTTCCGCGCCATCAAATTTTAATACGCAATAATGTATCTTTGAAATCCATTGGTATATCGTAATTTTTGGTTTTATTATTTTTTTTTAGCTTAATAATGTTGTGTTTGTGTGTGGGTTTTTTTTTTTGATTTTCTATATTTTTTAAGGGTTTTCCCTTTTGAACTTAAAAAAAAAAAAAAAAACCATCGATGATGTTTGATCCATTATTTATTTAACTAATTAGTTTTTATTATTATAGTGCAACAACAAATTGAAATATATCGCGATACAAAATGCTTCTCATAAATCAACAGACTAAAATAAAAAAAATATAAATGAGCTCACACATCTCAGCTATAGAGTCTACAAAAAAAAACCATAAAAAATAATTTTGGGATGTGCGTTGATATACATTTTTGTATCTTTTTATATATATTTATTTTAAGTCAAAGCTATTTTCTGCGGGGGTGATGTAAATATATAATAGGTGCGTAGCGTAGGATGTGTTCGAGTCAAGCGGGAAGACTAAAAAAAACACTTTTAGCACATATAACCATCTCTTCACATTCTTTTTGTATATTATTAATTTTTTTTTTTTTTTTTCTAATTCGATAAATTGCCTGTCGCATGAGGAATTCTCAAATCAACAAGAGAGCATAAAGCTTTTGCGCCGCTGATTTATTTGTGTCACTGGCTACACTTTCTATATACATACATATCCATATCTATATATTGGTGTTCGTGATGCCAAGGACACTTCTTAGAATTAAGTGTCTTTTGGAGATTAAGTAGAAATTTATGTTTCATTTGAGACAATCTGGATGGTGTAAAAGCAAACAAAACCATGTGATAATCCAAAAAAACAACAAAAAAAACCAAACGCTCTCTTATAGATATACATATATATACATTATATGTATTAAATTTTCTATGCGGGATGAATGCTTGTGAACGCTTATATAGTCACTTATATAGAGAGTTCGAAATCGGAGACTCACGAAAAAAAGCTATTAGTTTTCGCCATCACTTGGTGTTTATTGGATAAAGTTAAATATGCAATAAATAACCGGATTCATCTCCAAGCAAAGTCAATCCTTTTGTGATTTTGAAAGACTATTTTTTAACACTTTTTTTGTGGTTATAGATTAAGCTTTTGGCTTGAAACATATTTTAAACCCCGAATTGTGTTATATTAATTGATTTATGTGAATCTCAATGAATAGAATTGAAAGTGGGTGGCATTAAGGTACAGTGGATTTTGGGATTACAGTGGAGGTTCAAGGTACATTCTATATAGGCAGCATCAGTATTAACCTACAGTTCAACTGAAGACGCCTACAAAAGTGACAGTTCATGCAAAGAAGTAGGCAAACATACAAGTTTCACATTTTTAATTGTCAAAGTGACATTTGCAGTTACATAGTATGATACTTAAAAATTGAAATAGGCATTTGGTGATTTGAACTTTAATTAAGATAGGATGATGCTAACTCCTTTAAAATTTAAAAAATGCTGTTCTTAACCTATCATCATACAGTAAAACCCGTTTAAAAGAAAAGACAAAATGTCACCAATATTTCTTTATATTGGCTTTTTCACTTAAATGAACCCCTCCTAAGCCTATAGTACTCACCTTCTCACCTCCCTTGAAATGAAAAATAAAAACCTTATAAAATTCGCGTGGACATTTAATATGAACACATTTATCTTATCAATATACACCACTTGAATTTTTGATACTCAGTTTGGAAATGAAAATTTTGTGTGAAATTGATTGAAGAACCGATTCATATTTCATTTTAATATTTTTGTACTCACTTCTTGTTGTTAATTTCATACCAATGAACTAGGCGCCTCTTTTGTATGAAAAATTTCGTTTTCACTCTTGCTGAGTAGGTACTAGGCTTTAGGTGAAAAAAAATTCACTTAATCGAAATCCGGATAAGTGAAAAAAAATGTTCACTTAAGCGGATTTAAAAATTCCAAAAAGTGTTCTGCAAATTTTTTATTCTGTTCAATTCAATTTTTTTCACTTAAGAGAATTTTTTTCATTGAAAAATACAACCATTAACTGAAAATATTGTTGAGATATCCGGCTTTTTCACTTAAGCAAGTTTCGCTTAAACGGAGTGTTTTATAGGTAATTGATCAACAAATACTTGGGGATGAAAAAAGTGTTTCAGATAAAAGGGGTTTTCTCTTAAGCGGGTTTTACTGTACTAATAATGCTTTATCATCGTACCTAATCCTCTAAAATTTTGCGTCATTGTTTTTATTTCTTATAATTATTAGCAAATATTTTCAAAATGTTTATTGATCTAATACATACCTACATATATTATGAGGATTTTCAACTTTATACGTAATTATTATTTTTATAAAACAATATCAATGAATGCAGAATAGGTTTATTTAAAATAAAGCTACGAGTAAAAAGTACCTACATACATAAAGAAGCCCTCAAGCCATATAAACTACAATAATTTAAGATCATTTTTCAAAGATACCTTATAAATATATATCCTACATAAAACTATAAAATAAGTGTTCTCAATCATTAAGAAAGAACTATTAAAGTTTTAAAAGATTGAACAGTAAATATCGTAATAAATCAAGAAGTAAAAGCATAGTAACTAAATGACCTTAAAGAGTTTCTTAATTGAATGCCTAAAGCTCTGTTTATAATAAAAAAATATATTGTTCTATCAATCAACTATCATTATCTATTTATCAATCAACTATAATAACCATAACGATTGCAAAAAATTCAATTGATGGTTTTTAAATTCTTTATTTTCTGTAAGTATAAATATATAGTTGTTTTTTTATTTTATTTTAAATACTTAAGTTCAAAGTTCAAACCCTCATAATATTAAAATACATATATACAAAACACAACAAAACAAAAGTACCTATTAATTTGCTCTGCATTTAATTTAACTCTCATTCGAACATCCCAATGAATCAGACTTAACTAGTTAGCAAAGACTTATAAATTCTTTCAATTCCAATCAATTAAAGTGGTCAAGTATAACGACATAAATAAATTCCCATATAGATATCTCTCTCTACTACTGCCTGTGATGTCGGTCGGTCCTATATTATATTGATTGGAATTATTGCTTTTGCCTTTTGCTCTGCATTCAACCCGTTGTCGGTATGGTTGGTCGTTGCCCGGTCCATCTGAACCACACCGTTTTGGCTTGGTCCATCTTTTGTATAGTTATACCCTTCTATACTATATACCTTTATATATGAAGGAATAAAATAAACTTCTCATAAAATTAAATCACCAATCGAAAACCCCAACAAAACTTACAAGACAAAAAATAAAATAAAAACAGAACATAGTCTGGCAAGGAAAGTTGCAAAGAATTTTTTGTCTCCTAATTTTTATGCACTTGATGAAAAATGTGGAAATATTACAACAATAATGAATTGAAAATTTCCAAAAGCATATCAGCTCCTTTATGTGGTCGTTAACAATTTTTTGTGGATACAAGAAAAATTTAATATTTTTTTTTTCGAATTAAAAACTTAGATAAGTACAGTGAAATCTCTCATAACCGGACACTGATGGTACCCAGAAATTTGTCCGGTTATTCGAGGTGTCCGCTTATGAGAAAACGAAAATAATTAAATTGAAAACCTTTTAAAAAAGACATAAGCATATTTATATTCAGGAATTTGCCTTCTCGTATTGTAATAATTGGCAATAATTGGTTTGCGAGATACTACAAAATTTCTGTCCAAGAAAAATTTGTTGTGATTTTTTTCTTGTCAGGATTACACCACTATAATCTTCATATTCCTACAAGTTATTAATTTATATTCAAAAATACCGAAATGGACCTTATAAAAATTGAAAAATAGTACTCCACATGCACTTTGTCCGCTTATGAGAGATACAAACTCTATTGCGGTAATTAAATTTGGTGTCCGCGTCCGGTTATAGGAGAGTCCGCTTATGGGAGAGTTATTACTATGAAAAATCTTGAATTTAATTCTGTTCTTTGAAAGAAGCAGTTTTTATTAATTCGGCTAAACACCATGGAATTTAACTTCCATTAAAGTATTTTAAAGAGTGAAAATAAAATTGTTAGATGCTTCAAACAAACCTTTACAATAAATATTTTGACAAGCTCCAATTATTTGTTAAGGTAGGTACTATAGGTTAAACACAAATGTGGCTGTCTGAAAGCGTAGTTAATGGGGATCCCGTTTTAGATTTATGTAGCATGTTAAACAAAAGCAATAACTTAAATGTTAATCAAGAACTTTCCTTCACTTACTTTGCTATTTCTTTCTATCTGAACAAAGGAAACTATAAGATAAAAAAAAATACATAAATACAAAAATAATAGAAACTATATAACCCCTAATACAGTTTAAAACATACAATCCTTGGTTCACTGTGTACCTAAATTTAGGAATTGGGTTCACAGTTGTCACTGTATCAACTTTTTGGAGAAATAGCTTTACCTATAAAAAATCGAATGCATAAAAAATATCAATTTTAGGCACTCTTCTAGTTTTAGAAAATTTCGAAGTAAATTTTTGCAAAAAACAAATTGATTAATTTACCTCCCTATAGTTTGAATTTTGGAATCAAGTTTCATATGATATTTATACATATTCACTATAGTTCACAAAAAGCCTTAAATTAATAATCTATTTATTGATAAAAGTTATAAATCGATCGTTGAAAAACCAATACTTTCCAAAACTCAACTTCACACCTCTGACTATAACAGACATAGTTCGAAAGTTGAAAAAAAAAAAAAATATGTACAACGTTATGGTGATGTGGGGGCTACCACATAAAAATAATTTTATTATTATCATTTTATTTTCTGGTCTTTATTCTTGTTCATCCAGCAGCAATCTATCTCACAAGTCCATATATCCATTGTTGTTGTTGTTATTGTTGTTATTTTATGTTTTATATTCTCCTGAATTGATTTCGTGTATCTACATACTGCTGGTGATGTTTTTATTCGCATCAATGCAACCAAACATACAATTATTTATCTCTCAGATACTCGCTTAAAGAAATATACGACCACCAAATTCTTATTTTTTTTTTCTTCTTTTCTCATTTGTCCGCACCAAACCAGTTTTTTGATTAATTTATTTGAAGTAGGTATACGTTTTTTTTTTGTGTCTGTTTGTATCTTTTGCACCTGTAAAAATGCAATAATATACTTTTGCATGTTTTTTTTTTGGTGCAATTTGATTGTGTATCTTTAGATACAAAATTTTAAATTTTGAATGAGACAAATTTCATGGCAAAATTTATTTATGGTTGTACATATTTAAAATTTTTGCAGCATTTATCTTTTGTCAAAAGAAAAAAAAAATATTATAAGAAAGGAAAATGAAAAAAAGATAAAGTATATTTCCCAAAGTATGTATAGTATATATCTCCATGTAATTGCACATCAATTTCACTCTAAAGAAATAGAATTATTTTCTGCTCAATTGAATTTTTCCAAAGACAAATCACACATCTCACACCAACACTACTTTCTTTTTTTGATCTATACAAAAAGGACATTAAGAAAAATTGTAAAATCTGGACAAAAGCAATTGGAGGAGGTCGAACCGATGACTTGAGTTTAGATTCAAAAAAGACAAAAGTAAAAATAGAAAGAATCTTCTCAATGAATAGGAAAAAAGCAATAAACTATGGAAAGAGACATCTATTATAGTACATAGTAGCCCATTCAAGTATAAGAGAGAGTCACATTAATGCATTTAATTGTCCTGCGATGTGGATGGCCGAAAGGAAGCGAGAAGGCATTGGAAATAATATAAAAAGGACGCACTCTAACAGAATGGCAATTCATAAATGGAAATGCAAGGACAGACATTTATTTCATTTTTTCTTTTTTTTTTCTTCTCTGAGTTGAGTAAGAGTAATGGTAATTTTTTTTTGTATATCTGACTATTCAGGAATTTCAACCACCAGTTTACCTATAGGTAGCGAGGTTTTTGTTGGTAGGTTGTAAGCCTTCCAGGCTTTCTATATGATCTTACTCCAAGGAGGTCCTAAAACGACACACATAATACCACTATAACGAGAAGTCCAAATGAAAGGAAACAAAAATCCTTTTCAATGAATATTCATTGTCAAGAGACGTATACTGACGACGACCGACGTTATGATTATATGCTCACCTGAATGGGATTTTCTTTTCACTCTCTCAGGGGAAATATTATTAAAATCGTAAAAGCCGTTGCCGAAACTATAGGTAGGTAGCTATATAGAGTTCTTTCTGCTACTGCAACTTTATAGGTATATAGTTTTTTTTAAATTTTTATCCTGCACCCTGAGTGACTTTGAATGGTTTGGTTGAACAGAAGCATATAATATCACTGAAGAAAAAAAAAATAAGAGGGAAAGAAAGAAAAATTATCCTCTTAATCAATGCATGCCACCACATCGCTCAGACCTACATACATACAACGGAAACTATATGGGATAAAATTTATTTTGTGTGAATTATTCAGAACTCTTTTCAAACCAGTGGGCGAGAACAAAAAAAATTAAAAATCAAACAATCTGAAAGATACATAATTTCATTTCGGGTGTGGTGCGGTAAAGGCATTTATATATTATAGAGGTTAAGAGGTGACTTCTGATAGTTGGACACACACATCTATTGTGTCATACTTTTATGTTTTTTCAGAGTGAATGGGGTTGCATTGTTTCGAAAGGAATTCATAAAAATGAATGAAATTTATGTATAAAAAGTGCTTTATATAATAATCTACTAGTAGATATATCCCTGACCTAGTTAAAGGTGAACAAAATTTGACATAATTTTGCATTTAAATTGAATTAAGTTGACAAAAAAAAAAATAGAAATTAACGGAGAGGAGTTTTTATACACAAAGGATGTTTTTTGCGGTTTGATTACAGTGGGAGGGTTCTATAGGTAGTTTGAAATTTTGGTTTTTGAAGTATGCAATGCTTTTTAACATTGATATAAGATTTTGCTTTTTTATTTATTTAGCTGATATTTTACGTTTACCAATAATGCTAAGAAAATTCAAAAATTCTATACTAATTGCTACCCAATATACAATTACTTTTTAAATGAAACGAAATTTTTGAGTGTGTACAAAACAATTAGGTACAAAAAATTACCTGATGCCAAAAACTGTAAAAAAAAACCTGTATCGCATTTAAAATTTTTTATTTATTTTTCAAACTAGCTACCTATTTGAATTAAGAGTTAAAAGTATTAAAACGAATTTAAATTTTTTTAAATTAAAAAAAAAATATAAAAAAAACAGAATTATGAATTTTTTAACAAAAAATTTAGTTCTTTAAGCATTTCTTCTCAATAAAGCACCTTTTCTTTTATTTAACAAAAAATTAAGTTCTTTGAACATTTTTTCTCTATAAAGTACCTTTTCCTTTATTTAACAGAAAATTTAGTTCTTTCAACATTTTTTCTCTATAAAGTACCTTTTCCTTTATTTAACAGAAAATTTAGTTCTTTCAACATTTTTTTCTAACAGACAATTTTGTTCTTTTAACACTTTTTCTCAATAAAGTACCTTTTTTTTATTTAGCAGAAAATTAAGTTCTTTGAACATTTTTTCTCTATAAATTTAGTTCTTACAACATTTTGTCTCTATAAAGTACCTTTTCTTTTATTTAACAGACAATTTAGTTCTTTTAACACTTTTTCTCAATAAAGTACCTTTTTTTATTTAACAGAAAATTAAGTTCTTTGAACATTTTTTCTCAATAAAAAATATAAAAATAATAATTTCTTTATAAATCTATCAAAAATGTATTCAGGCTTCTATAGTTGGAGCCAATAATATGAACGCTTTATTTTGTATTAAATAATTTTAAGTTCTTTTACCTTAAAATAAATATTTTCATGAATTAATAAATTATAATTTTCTTGTTTTGTTTTATTTAATAATTATATTATCTTCATCGTAAATTATGGATTACAACTGATTAGTTTAATTTATTAAGTGTTTTTTTTTCTTGTTAATCAAGAAACATGTTGATATATCTTTTGTAAACTATTGAATAGAAATTTGCAAAAAAAACTAATTGGATAATTAATTCATTGATTTATTAATTTATCTGTCAAATTTAATTAGTAGTAGATAATGTCTAAGTTAAATATAATGTTTTGTGGTATCTGACATTTTTGAACACACATTTCTTTTAATAATATTGAACCCTCGGGGTTTTTTTTTATTTATTATGGAAAATCACTTATAGATTCCTATATTTTTATTTTAGGTATAGGTACCTACACAATCAAATTGTCATATCACATTATTTTGTATTTAAGTGCATTATCATTTTATTTTATTTTTATAGAGAAATAACCCATTCTGTTTCTATTTATTTTTGAATAAATAATACATTTCAAAAATCAGCCTCAATGTTTAATTTCAATATTTACAATTTTATTGATTTATTTACTGTATTTTAATATTATTGTATTTCTTCTATTTAAAATTCATGTCAAATAGTTATAGCAAGCAAGCCCGTTACAATCTAACCCTTTTAATGCTCCTATTAAAGAACACAACATTTTTGTATCACACAAAAAAAAAAAAAAAAAAAAAAAAACGAGTCGCAGTTGCGCCAACTGAATTCTAAATCAACTTTTTGTCTATCGGGAGCATAGCATATATAGCATATCTTTAACAAAGTATCTCTATACATATATAATCGACCTTTTGGTGTTATCATCATATCCTACTCTTAAACCAAAAAAGGAGTGCACCTAAAAGGAAACCTTTAAAAAAATAAATAAATTCAACACGAATCGAAAAAATTATTCAAAAATACTCTCTTATTAGATTCTAGATATATCTACATGGTGCGGTGGCGCGGTGGTGGCGGCGACAAGAACAACGACGGTCAAAACGTGTGTCCGTGTGAGCCTCAACGAACGGAAGCCGTTTATTTGGTCGTTTACAATTGGTTGTTTTTTTTTTTTTTTTTTTTTAATATTTTCTCCTCGATTTTCTTGTTATTTTCTTTTTATCGATGAATTTTTCCATAATTTTCTTTTGTCATATTCGGTCATAAATGTTTTATGATTTTTTTCTTTTTTTTTTAACAATAAAGCTGGCGCATCGGATTCAGTATATTATCTCTCCCCTGAAGTCATGAACAGCATAGTCATGTAAATATGACACGAAACGTGTATGGCTTTTTAACGCAATATGCCAGCAGTGATGAATTTGGATGAATAAGTGGCCTGAGCGCAATTTATATAAATTCCTTTGGGCCCAAAATGACCTTCTTTTTTAATCGGTAACGTTATGAATGTTGGCTTGAGCTTCTAAACCATAGTTAAAAAAAAGGTGCATAAAAAACATTTATTTGTAATTCAGTGATTAATTTAGTTTAGAATATTTATGAAAATTTAATTGATTTATTTCGAGGCTCCAAACTAAATTTTGCTTGCAATTTATCTGAAAATTTAATTGATTTAGTCTAGGGCGCCCTTAACAGTATAGGTATGTACAGTGTACACCTTCAAAAGTATAGCTTAATGTAATTATCAGTAAATCCGTTCCCATGCTGCAGTGCTTTTTGTGACAACAACGATAAGAATCATGTAATTATTATTTATAATGTGTTGTCTGTTGTATACTTATTTTTTTTGGGAGACGTGTGCATTTTTCAGATATAAAATATACAGTCAAATAAGTCGTAGGTATAAAAAGATGATATCCAAATTGACTCGTGCAAACAGTTGACTTCTGATATTGAACTCAAATTACCTCTGCATGATGTCGATGTATATGACCAAAAAGGATTTACTTTATTCTCAGGGGTGTTTTTTTTTTTTTTGTTAATGGAGGCTGAACTATGTCGCGAACGAAGTCAGACAATCTTGATAACTTCGAAAAAAAAAATCAATCCAAAATAAAACACAGGGTAACTTTTTGTACCTTTTGTTTGTCACATAAGCGTTATAGTCTGTGTTTTTGTTTTGCAAACACCCGGGCGCCATTTTTGAAATTTCTGAAATGCAATCTGGGGTTGATGTTTCTTTACCATATAAACGTGTTCATATAATCGGCTTAAATATAGAGCAGAGATTGAATCTTTAATTTGTTGGAAATTAATGTTAATTCCTCTTTTTTTATTTTCCTTTTTTTTCAAGGACGACATGTAGGTACATACATACGTATATATGTAAATATAAAAAAATATAGGGCTGATGAGGTTCTGGTTTTATTTAATCCACTCGCATTGTTTTCTTTTAATTTTGAAAACAGTAGGTTAGGTATACCAAGTCGTCGTCGTCGTAGAGAAAGCAAAGAGGGTTGAGCAGGATTTTGGTTGGTATGATTCCTTTTTGTCACGAAAAGCGTGGAATATCAGGACTAGCAAGGAAAATAATATGCGTAAGATGTTTTGCACTCTATTCTCATTGCAAAACGAATAGAATTCATGCATCCGGTAGCACTGTCATCATCATAAGACAACATCACAAAGAGGTTTCAGAAAAGAGCTTTTGACAGGATGACAATTATAAATTCCCCCTCAGTATACATTTTTAGACAAAACACAATAAGTCGCACATCCCTCGTAGGCATATCCGCATATGTATACGGGGAGTGTGCATTTATTTAAATGTGAAATCCAATTCGAATTGGGGATTAAAATCGCATTTGTAACGCATTCAGTTGGGGATTTGCATTGCTTATTTTGTCCTTAAAGATAACGATATCCTGGGGTGGTATAGTAAATTTTGATATATAAAATCCTCTCTGCCGCCAGACAAAACACATAATAATTTGTTTAAATTTCTCAGTTTGTGGTTATGTAACTATATATATATATATACATATGTATTTCTGTTTTGTTCAATGTGATTAGAGAAATGTAGATTTTTTTTTAATCCTCGAGATATGTCCTTCAAAGCTTAATTTGTATACCTTTATTCTTGTTATTTAAAACAATATAATATATAGGAGGATCCTTTCGGTTTTTAACTTCAATTTATAAGGTCTTTTGAGTTAAATTAAATACAGGAGGGTCCCATGTAAATTTAAAATCTTAGATGTACCTATATACCTATGTAAGTACCTACCTTAAAACTTTAAAGCTATTAAAAGGAACAAAACATGCAGTATAAGAAACTTAATTAACTAAAATACTTCAAAGGATGTTATTTTCCTTTTTCTCTCTTTATACTATATATGTATATTCCTCGACGACAAACTTGTACCATCATCAAGAGGATAAAACATTCAAAATAACACAAAACTCATTTACTTTCGTCTTAACAAAATTAATCGAAAGGATATCCTTTTTGTAAAACAACAAAATAAGAAAAATATATATAAATTTCACTATTAAAAAGGATCTTGAAGATAAAATACCCGCACATTAACTAAAGGTGTCAGCTGGTGGTTTTTAAATGTTTTCATATCCACATTTCTTTTTCTCTCTCTATATATGTATATCTATAGTATATTCGCTGCTCTACCCGTTTTCTTGGCAAATTAAATTTCTTTAGATTGAAAAATTGAACAAACTATAGTTGTAGGAGGAAATATACATACATATTTATAATAGAAAAGGATATGAAAAATTTTAAATTAAGTTCAACGGACAAAAATTTTGTATCTTAATCAGGATTTCTTGTTTGGTGTAGCTTTGGGTTAAAGGTTTGTATAATATATTTTCGCCATTGAAGATGAGATAATTGATTTTGCCTTTAAATTTTATTTTATAATATAGAAAAGGTTTGAAGAAAAAAAGGACTTTTGTCACGAAAATACGATGACTCCTACGCTTTTGTAGAAGAAAGTTAATTTACTTAAAGTAGGGTTAGGAATTTTATAATATCTTTTGTCTTTTCAATGAAAAGAAAGATTCGGTTTCATTTATTTTGTTTCATATCTACTCAATGCCAATAAAAGAATTTTATAATTTTTTTTAAATATCCCAACATCTCATTTAGCTTCCTGAAAACTTTCCATGATTTTAGAAAAAAAAATCATATCAAAAAGCATTTTTCCGTTTTTGTGTGTAGTACCTACATCTGACAGACATTTACCAAAGTTAAATACGCCTAAAGGCTTAACTACATAAGCCAAAAAGTACTGAAGTACAAAAGTAAAAATATTTTTTTTACCGCTAGCGCCGTTGTTTTGTGAAAAAGAATACACAAATTTGTTTTTAAACCAAAATTTAAGCTTTCTGCATCATTTTTATAAGTTTTCTAGTCAGAAAAACTATCACAAAATCAATTTAAAAATTTTCACTTTTTCACTTTTTTGGCTTATCGCCGGCTGAATGCTTAAATGCCCCATATACAAAAAAATTATTCCTCAGAAAACGAATTTTAAGGTTTGAAACATAATTTCGTAATTTTGCATTTGAAAATTTCGACCTTTGAATTTTTATATACATGAATGGAATACTTCTTTTTTTAAATTTGAAGTCCTAGGGTTAAAAACATTTATGGTTATTTAAAAAAAAATAAAAGTTTAGAAAAAGTCAAAAATGGATATAGAACCCTTTCCATACGAATGTTAAATCTATGAAAACCAAACTGCAAATTTCCTATGGATATAGAACCTTTATGCTTTTAACATTGGGAATTCAACGATAGCAAATATAATAATAAAATATAAAATTTCTAGCACTTCTAATTTTTTAAAATCTATTTGTAGTGATAAAAATATAAAACAAAAAGGAATATTAATATAATGGCTTAGCCCTTCCCTATATTACATTGGCTTAATTTTAAGTCGATAAAAAAAGTATGAAAAATGACAAAGTATTTTCACACTTTACAATTAAAAATACCCAACTTGAACTTTGGTTCTTAAAATTTCCTAGAAAAATACATTCAATTTTATTCGGAATTGGTTTAAAAAATACTTCAGCATTCATAGGATTAAGTTTTAGTATTTTTTCACAGTTTTTCAAATTAATTATTTTTGGTTTTTACCTTTTTTGTTTTTATCCATTTTAGTAAAAACAAACAAAAAATGCTTGAATATTATCGACAAAAACCTTATTCAGAATACTCTAAATGCATTTATATAGTTTGTGAACCTGAAGATATAGAAATAGTCTTATTAAAAATATTTTTTTCCCCTTATTTTTACCTCGTTTTTATTTTATTTTAAATATTAAAAAAAAAAAATATTATGGCCTTTTTTGAGAAATTATCCTTATAAACACAGCATTACCTTTATTTCATTATCATCCATATTTTTTTTTAATTTGTTCACCTCCGACCTCCACTGCACGAGAGCACGACATCAACTGAAGTGATCTCGAAAATGTTACTTCTATTTATACTTTTCCAGCTTATTGCACTTTTGTCCATGGATATAGGGCACATAAGCAGGAAAAATGTCACTTGGTTTCAATAGATTGTGAGAGGTTACATGCTCTATATGCCATCTCATGTGGATATGGGGCAATTAAGCATTGAAAATATATTTGAGTGATGTTTGATCTATATCCATTGCCCATTGCAATGAGGAATTTAAGCATTAAGCGTCTGTTTTTAAAACTTTAGTAGAAAAACTGCCCCACCTCGTACAAATTTTGGATATGCGGCAAATAAGCACGAACAGAACCGAAAATATGTGGTCTATGGAGCAAAACTGGTTTCTGTAACTTTATTAATAACAGAGATAGAGCAACGGGAATAGCACCAAACGAAAGAGAACATAGGAATTAGTATAACTGCATCTTTAACTCAGTTTCCCGAAAAAGTGGTCTGTGGGGCATTTAAGCATTCAGCCGGCGTTATGTAGTTGAGGCTTAAGATGAAATAATTAAGTTTTAATCTAAATTCATACTTAAAGTTAAGTAAAAAGAAAGATTGTCTATTTGTCTGGAGCACATCTGGCAGCGTTTGGCAGTGTCTGACAGCATCTGGCAGCGTTTGGATTTTTTATTTTTTTATGAAATTATATTTCCATGATAAAAATTACATAATCTTAATTTTAAAAAAATATATATTAAGTCAACATTTGTCGTCTGAAAGACATTTGGCACCTTCAAATACGTTTGAAATGACGAAATAATTAAGTTTTAATCTAAATTCATACTTAAGGTTAAGTAAAAAGAAATATTTTCTATTTGTCTGGAACACATATGGCAGCGTTTGGCAGTATCTGGCAGAATCTGGCAGCGTTTGACATTTTTTTTAACAAATCATATTTTTATGATAAAAATGAAACAATCTTATACATGAAAAATTATATTTGGTCAAAATTCGGCGTAAGTGCATCTGATAGACATTTAGCACATCGTCAATGAAAATACAGCTTTCGATGTGCATGAAAACCATCAACTGACACCATAACTTAAGTATGTGTTTGTGTAAAAAGTGATTTTTTTTCAAAGATTGAATCTTCAATATATTTTAATGTAAATATCAATCTTGCAAGCAACTTGTCATATATTTTAGAATAAAGAGATTTTTACTCACAAAAAAAATCATAAGAATTAAGATAACTGGCAGCACAAGTGTAGGTACATATCTACTCAATATTCACTGATTTTCTAAAACTCGATGTTGGAATCTGAAAGACTTCTTTGTTGCCTTAAATGTATACATTGTACTACAATGTATATAGGTATACCTATTGTGTATTAACTGATGAAAAATAAAAAAATATTAACTCTATAGGTACTTATTCAGGGACAAGTGGGTGCTGCTTGTCCACTTTATTCGTATATATGCGTATAAAACCCAAACAAACAACTTAATTGTTCCCAAAGTTTATTTCAAAAAGTGTCAGAACAAAACCAAAAATAATAAAAAATTAACACAGCAATTATGTCTTAGACAGAAATAATTATAAAACATTTATAAGTTTTTTTTGTTTGGCAAAAAACCAACATGAACCAAAAAACTTTTTCTTTGTGAGTTAAAAAAAAAACAAAAAACACTTACAAACAACAATTAAATTATTTGTTTATTCCCACACTCCTAATATCTTTTAAAAGACTCTAGAATAGCCTTCTATAATATTAAAAAAAATAAAACAAAAAAAAGAATCCAAAGACATTAAAAGAAGTTCAAACAAAACAAAAGCATAAAACTGCTAAGGGGCACACTTGAATCACAAAAAAAAAAAAAAAAAAACGAAGAAAGAAACCAAAAAAAAGTAATCTTCCCTCCTGCACTCTCTTGCTATTTCCGTTCGAAGTAAATTACACTGAATCTTTACTCCTCCTTACCCACCTGATGCTATATTTAAATAAACCTTAAAAAAAAACACCCCCGCGCGAAAAGATTTTCCGCGCATTACATTTTAATGGCTCTTGGCCCCAATTAATATTTCAAAAAATAAAAGATATATAGAGACGTACAAAACTTATCATCTCCCGCATTCGAAATAAAATATAAAAAAAAAACTACATATAAATTTTTTTTAACTCTCGACCACATATCAACGTCCAATTAAAATGCGATCAACAAAATGATAAAATATGTTTATTTTTTGTTTCTTATTACTTTTTTATATTTTTTGAGATACAAAAAACTACTAAATCCAAATGAGACATCTCTCTTCACGTTTCATTGCTTGATGTTCGAGTCAACATCATTTTTGTATATCTGTATCTTTTCTATAAAAAAAAAGCATATGAAGAATGTTCGAAAGCGCCAAGTAAAAATGTATAATTCGAAAGCCATGTAATTATCTCGATGATGGAGTACACAACACACTCTCATGCGATTATATATCTACTCCTCGAGTCATCATGGTCGGAATCTACATTTGGTTTTAATTGCAATCTGCATATATACATCTTTCTATATATACGCGTTTCGTAAGTTACTCCATCTTGTGGATTCAAAGAGCAAAGAAAAAAACTATATATATCTTTCCCAAGTGACATATGTGTGGAAAAAAAAACGTGCAAACTTTGAACCAAACTGACAAATCAATTAACGGGAAATGCAATTTTAAGACGCCTGAGTAAATAAAACATCACACGCCACCTACAGGGGGCAGCGCGCAGATGAGGGAAAAATTCCTTTTAAAGTATAAGTAAGTTTTCCATAATAATAGTTCGCCAACTCTCCGCTAGATCAAATCCTGTGAATTTTTCCGCACATAAACTAAGTGTGAATATGACATGCGGACTTGGACAGATTCTAATCAAGAGTACTGAGACGGCTTCTCTATAGGTGAGCTTCGGAATACCTGCTGGGCAATGAATTAAACGTTTGAAACGTCCATCGTCATCGTCGTCGACGTTCGTGACGCACTTGATTTCTTGAAAAAAGCAGTCAGTATAAACCAAACCAACTATTCCATTCCAATCAAAGACTGTGTATAATGTGAAGAAACTTAAGGCACGCACGCATGCGCAAAAAATACCTTTGACTGAAGAAACATTATTTCGGTTGCACACGTGCCACTTGAGCAATTAAGTATTCAATTTACATACGACGTGCTGTCAACTGTGTCTTCTAGCGTTATCTTTTTTTATTTTTTTGTTTTCATTGGCCAACATTGACAGCATTTAATCGAGCATTTATATTATGATCAGTTTTTTTTTCTGTGTTCTTGTTTGGAATATAAAGAACGCCATTTTATGTATTCCTGTCAGAAAGACTTGACAACGGAAGTGCCAGTCATAATTGTATTTTGCCAGGTTTCAACTATCATATGGGTTTGGCTGGATGGTCATCGATGATGATAATGATGATGGTTATATGGAATGAATTTGCATTTAAATGGTCAAGAGTGAATGACAATTTACAGTTAGAAAAATATACGAACGGAAATTAAATTTATTTCTCATGTTCGTTATGTCAATCTTGTATCTTGATGGTCTATTTTTATAAGTTTCTAGATACAAATAAACAAAAAAAGATCTTTTAACTTTATTTTTTTAATTCAGATGTTATTTTCACTGAGAATAAGTCATTGCTTTCACTGTAAGATACATTTTATATTCTATGGCATTCCGAGTGGATTTAATTAAAGACATCAATAGGACAAAAGTTCAAACAATTTTAACGCCACTGTCGTCGTCGTCGTGCTGGGGCAGCATATATACGCCTACACGAGAAATAGCAGCAGATTCTTAGTTCTGCAAAACTTTTTAGTGATGATTATTTTCGTATTTAAAGATAAAAATAGAAATGAAATTTTCCACAAAGAAAATGGATTTAAAAATAAATACAAGAAAAATAATTTAGACTCGAACATGAACAAAACACAGCAAGTATTTTTTGTCGATTATTGGAAGATTATAACCTTGGTCGAATTGTATAGAGGAATATTTTTAAAGCATTGATTGTTTTTTGAGAAATTTAATTTGTAAAAAATAATTTTGAAAAACACTAAAGTGGTTTAAATCTTCGCTGGAAAAATAAGCTCTTGTTTCTATAAACTTCCCGAAAAGCTTCCACTATGTGGCAAAAAGACAGAGTAGCTTATGTTAACAACTGGTTTAGAGAAAAACGCACTTTTGTCTTTAATCTTTAATAAGAATTTATGTAAATTTGTTTTAGGAATTACAAGATAATATTAATAATAATAATCGAAAAACCGAAAAAACGCGTATGTCGACATAAGCTACTCTGTCTTATTGCCACAGATATGTACATACGTACTTATATAGAAACCCTAAGATTATTTTTAAATGATTCTTAAAATTTATGTTAAAAAATTTTGCAGCTCTGCAGGTTAATATTTTTGTATGAAAATTTCAGTTTCCATAATGCTTCCTGTTTTAAAGCAAAGAACTTTCCTAAAAAAGGATTATTAATTGATAAACTTGTAATGGTTAAAATTCCTATGATGTATTTTACTTGTTAAAAATTAATAATGATTTTTAAAAAACTGTATCGAAGCTTTTCAGAAGGTATTTATCTCTATCGATCATTTCGAACACTTTTTCGGAAGCTTTACATCAGATTTTAAGTACATAATTTCATAATAGACTCTCCGAAAAGATTCCACTGTAGGTATTTGTAGAAACCTTGGATTCGGAAATTGCTTTTTCTTAGCAGATTGAAGTAAGATTATATGTTTAAATGATTTGGCAAATTTATACTTTAAAAGAATTTTGCAGCTCTATAAAAGTCAATATTTTTGTATTCCAGTTTCTATAAAGCTTCTTGTTTTACAGCAAAGAAATTTTCTACAAAATGATTGTTTTATGGATAGACTTTTAATGGCTAATATTCCTATGATATCTACTTGTTAAAAATTAATAAAGATTTTTAAGAAACTATATCGAAACTTTTCAGAAGGAATTTATCTCTACTGATTATTTCAAACTTTTTTTCGGAAGCTTTACATCAGCCTTCAAATAGTTTCTTGGTACCTACTATAAGTGATGATATTTACTTGTTAAAAATTAATAAAAAATTTTAAGAAGCTACATATATATCGAATTTTTTCAGAAGGTATTTATCTCCATTGATCATTTAAAACATTTTTTCAGAAGCTTTACTTCAGCTTTTAAATAGTACTAATAATTGTAGGTATTATTTTTTCATTTTTAATTATTTTTAGTAGGTAAATTTTATCCAAACTGTCGACTTTAAACCCTTTCAAATAGAGCTCTACCGGAAATCATACAAATTTCCTCAATTTCCTAAAAGTGTGTCAAAAAGTAAATAAACTAAAAAATAATCTCAAAGAAAAATTTCTAAAAATATATGTCTTTCTCATTTAACTTCATCCCATCAACACTCACCAGTATTTTCTTGCCTCTCCCGTATAGTATCTCTCATTTGTAGATATGAACTTTGACACAAACATTGAAAAAAAATGTATTTCGTCCTTCTTAATTACTCTTATTATTTATTTTTTTTGCAAAAGAATATGAATTTCAAGTTTCGTGTAGCCTCTGTCTACTTTAAAAAAAAAAAACAAAAAACAAAAAAAAAACTAAAACTAGGTCGAAGTTGGGAAAACAAGTCAGGGACAGAAAATTGTTTTCCCCCATATAACAATAAATCCAACAAGAAATTAAAAAAAAATCCTACTATTTCTAACACAAAAGATGCACTTATAAATCAACTGAACCTACTCTTTCACTCCTTCCGAAAAGGAAAAGTACAAAACAAAAACAAAAAAAATTGCATTCTATAGTATATAGGTACCTGCCATCATGCAAAACAATTCAACCAACAAAATATAACCTATTTTAGTTTCTTTTTATGTTTTTTTTTTTTTTGTTCTCAGTATTTTGTTCCTTTTTTTTTGTCATTGACATGAATTTTTCCTTACAAACAACAACAAAAAAGATATAATTGTAACTTATTTGGCAAAAAAAAAACTATTTTTGCACAAATCCAGTTCCTTTTTATTTTTGTGAAATTCATTTCTTCTTTTGCTATAGATACTTTTTTTTCTCATTCATTATTCGAGTGCACATCAACAGACAAAATAAAAATAAAGTACATCATATATTATATATCTGGAGAGATAAGAATTAAAACATTTTTTTGACAACAATGCAAACACTCAACAAAATCACACACAGATATTTTCCTTTGTGTATTCTCTCTGGAAATTATTATTATTATTGTTGGTTGGTATCATCAAGAAAAAGAAGACGACGAATGAGAGTACATAACTTAGCTCTAAGGAGGAGATGATATATCATAGAGATAGAAAATAACATAATCGAACATCTGAACACAGAATGATGAAAAAAAAACACAAAAAACTATAAAGATTGTGAAACCTGAAACTTGTCAGCAAACAAAAGTATCTTTATACCAGAGATACGATTGAAGTGTATCTATATATCTATTTATCTATCGCTGCAGTCATGGCTATTTGGTCAAATATATATAGAGAAAAAACGCGCGTGAGTAAACACAACGGCTGTCAAAAAAAGTGATTACTCCTCCAAATATACAGGTTATACCTATTAACTGATTGAGTATCGACATTTCGACAATAATGGTGATTGAAAGCTTTAAAGCAAATAAAAGTTAAAGGGTGTTACCATCATTTTACTTTCATTTAGCAATTTTTGTTTTTTTTTTTGTTAACCGACTGATAACTTTTTGGTACCTACTAAATTTTGGATTTCTTTAAATTTTAGTAAAAGAATACTTTAACTACAAATTTGTACCACAAGCTCGTTATTGTATCGAATAGCCATATTATAGGGTTAAGATAGGGTGCTAATTTTTTACCAAATGAGGGTAACTAGGTTCTTCCGAACATTAGCATCTAGATTTTTACTGGCAGTAACAAAATTCAATACCTCAATATTTTGCGAATCCGTCGAAGCCTTCACGAGAAAAATAATTACTAACCTAGAGCGTTTTTCGGTGGGTAAAAAAAATGTGTTAAAAATTACATAGTCAAAAATAGTTAAAAATTACATATAGTTCACTACGTTAATTCTAACGTAGTCGACTCGATTAAAATAAATTGTTTAAAATAAAAACCTAAAAAGTTTATATTAATGGAGACATTTGGTTAGGATTCACATTTTTAAAGATCGTTTATATTAAACGAGTAATTTGCTTAAATCAAATAATTATATTTAGATCGATTTAATATGTTTCATTAACTAACTTAATTGGTTATTTTTAAACCGAACAAACTAACCCAGAAAAAGTTTAATAAAATTTGGTACACTTTAACCGAATCAGTGTGTAGATTCAAATAATTTTTTTAATCGAGTTGACTCGTATAATTTTACCTGGTGGGTTTGCAGATTGTATTTTAACAAAGTTTGTTATTTAACTTAACCGAGTTCTACGTTGTTTTTAACCGATCATTTTCTGCGTGTTTGTAAACCCTTAAACATGAATAGGTACCAATTCTCTTTTTTCGTCGAAATCTTTAATTTAAGTACCTATATAGTTTTAACCTTTGACCAATTTAAGAGATTGAATGTACGTTGTTTTTTTTCATGGGTATATCATGATCGATAAAGTGAAATAATGTAAGAACCTCTAACCCAAAGAACAAATTGTATCCAACGTTTTCGACGCTTGAATATATGTACCTACTTATACGACTTTTGACCTATGAGTTGGTTCCCTAGTGGAGGACTCTTTATATGAAGAAATTAGCTTTAATGAAAGGCTTTTACTCACATCTTCTTTTAGGTTTTATTTTATTTCAGAGAAATCCATGTCTCACCTAACTACTGACACACCCTGTAATAGTACTCTTTTTGATGTTTGGTTTCTAGATCGAGTGATCTTTATGGAAGTGCACAAGATTGATATTATAGTAAGAGTATAGCTGGTATAAGGAACAAAGTGAAGTATTGACGCTATCAGCCCGAAAAAAAAACTATACATATAGAACATAACCAATCTATAATACTGAACTCATTCACTAGTTGATATAATCTAATTTACGACAAGTAATAAACTTTTATTGGTTTGTAGAGAAAAAAAATACTCGCTATATGTAACCGCTACCGATAATAATTAAAATGAAATCGGTGCAGTTGCGACCCCAAAAAAAAAAAACAAAAATCATATTTCAACTTCTATATCGACAAATAATAAGAACTTCGTGATATGGAGTACGAGTATAGTAGCTGGAATGAGATATAATAAAAATATTAAAATAATTTTGCTTTGTTATCAGTTAATTGACTCCTATATTTATTTTTTTTTTTTTTTTGGGGAAGGGGGGGGGGGACAAAGGCTAAGTTTAACGACATACGGAATGCAGTTACTGCATATGAGTTAAACATCAAAGAAATTTCAAACTTCGAAATGTAATATTTTATGTCTGATTTTATTATGATGAAATATATATGTGATTTGTAATAAATAATGTCTATTTTACTGCCATATGCAGAACGAAAATAAATAAAGACATGACTTTTAGCTCTGTACTTTTATACACAAAGGAAGCCTTTTTTTTATTGATGATATGCGGTATTATTGTTTATTTTTATTGCATCAGTCAGTCTTCAATGAAGATACATTTAATGATTAGATATATACGAGTTTTGCTTTAACTTCAAAGTAAGTCAGCGGAACAGCAGCGGGTTGAATTGAAATATCCACTCAGATTAATTGAGCAATATTTAGGTTTTATTACAATCATTAAATTATAGATATGCCCTATACGCATATACAGTCTTAAAGTTGTTTACATTTTCATATTTTGACAATTAAAGTTGGACTGATATTTTCTGCGACGCTGCATAATTAATATTTTTCTTTTGCAACAAAATTAAAAAATTAACCAAAAGTTGGTTAGAAGAATTAGAAAACACTTTTTTAAGTTAAATTCCAGGTTTTTCCGGTCGGGTTATTATCATTGATGTGTTTTTACTAATTTTAAATCTTCTAAAATCACAGAAAGTTTTATGAAAATTTAACTGTTATTCAAATCCTGCATATTGTTCAATTTACATACAGACTGACCGCATGTTTTCTGCCATTTTTTAACTCATTCATGCCTAAAACATTTTAGGCAGTAAATAGCTTCAATGTGGAATGATTTATGATATTTTTTGAAATCAACATTATGGCTCATTAAAATATTAAAAATGTATGTAAATGTGGAGTTGTAAAATTTTCTTTCACAGCAATGTATTTCACTTGAAAAGAATCTACTCTCGGTTTGTTGAATTTATATTTATCAAAGTCAGAGATGCAGTCAGTGAGACATGAAACTTAACAAGAAAAAAAAAAAACAAGCTTATAATACAGAAGATTGAATTAATGTATATTATTGTAATGGAGTGGGTGTTAAATTTATCTTCATGATTTGATGTCTTCAAATTGTAATCTGAGATTTGTTAAGACAATGCAAATATCTTAAATGTAATATAATCTTGCGGGGTCTTCTTAAAGTTAATTCATATAAATGGAATTCAAACAGAAGCACGTTCAAAGATTTTATTACATTTTGACATGCGACTATGATTCTCAGGAAATTCGACATAAAATAACTATATATGTATTCAGAGATACATTAATGAGATACTTATACCTTATACATACACCCAGAAAAATAACTACTAACCGAGAGCAGTTTGTCGGTCGGTTAAAAAGAAATATGTTAAATATTACATTTAAATCAAGTGTAAAAATTATACAGTTCACATATGTTAATTCTAACGTAGTCGATTCGATTAAAATAAAAACCTAAAAAGGTTATATTAAAATTAATAAAGGAACTTGGGTAGGATTCGCAATATTCAAAATCGTTAATGTTAAACTAGTAGCTCGCTTAAATCAAGTTTTATACTTCTCAGATTAGTTACTATGACTGATTTAATATGTTTAATTTTATTTTTTAATATGATACTTAATTGGTTATTGAAACAGACCAAACTAAGTAGTTTAAACAAATCTAGTACACTTTAATCGAATCAGTGTGTAGATTTAAATAACTTTGATTAACCGAGTTGACTCGTATAATTTAACCTGGTGAGTTTGCAGGTTAACAATGTTTGTTATTTAAATTAACCGAGTTTTACTTTGTTTTTAACGTGTATTTTTACACATAATTAAATAAAAGAAGACCGCTTGCTTAAAATATTTTTAGGAATGATTAAGCTTCGAATACAAAACATTTTAAAATTAGAGGGTATGACATTAATTTTTTTTTAACCGAGTACGTAGGTATTTTTTTTTGGTATTTTGTTGTGATCTGGTATATAAATTATAATCAAACTTGTATCAGGCAGGCTTATACAGATCAATATTTTCCTATAATGAAAATGAAACTATCTCATTCTTTCCCGTGCGTCTCACGTTTTGTTAGTTTTGTTTGCAACTACGTATTTATAGGTATTTTATTTTATTTAACATCATTTTTTGTTGATTTGAGATGTAATTATTCTTAAATCAAATTCATCTATCTTTGAGTAAATATTAGTTAACAACTTGTAGATTGAAATGCATATAAATTTAATAAAATTAAGCTTTAACTTAAAATTAAAAACAACACACTTCAAAAATATTTCTATAAAATGTATTTAAAAGAATATGAACTTTGAAAGTAGGTTGATTTTTTTTACATTTTCTTAAGGAAGACGGCGAAGCCATGCTATTTGTTTTTTTTTTTTTTAATATAATTCTGTAACTCAAACAAGAAATTTTGCAATAAATCTAAATCGAATCTAATCATTTCCATAACAAACTAATAACTTTTTTTTTAAGTAAATTTAAATAAAAGGCAGGCAAATAAATCGTTATATCGTAATAAATTTTAAATAAGATTTTTTCCTTCAGTGTATCTATCTGATAGGTATACAGGTAGGTTTACATAGAAATAAGTACCTATATTTTTTGAACATAACAAGTTTTTTTTGTTTCTAAATTCCAAGAACTTAACTTGATAATATAGATAATTCTCCGCTTGACATTTTTTTTTTGCGCATACCTACATTTTGTGGCCTATATATTTGTAGAGATATGAAAATAAAAAAAAATGTAATGTAAAGTAGAAAGAAAAAGGTAATGAAGAATATATAACCAATTATTCAAAAGTTAAAAAAAAAAAATTTCGCGAAAGAAAAAATGTGTGCGTTGGTAGATAGATAGGTACTTATCACAATTATTTTGATTCATCGTTAGTTAATAGTTCATGTTTTTTGCAGAAAAAAAATTCTAAAAAAAACAGCCTCATGAAGAAGCAAATAACTACAATAATGGCAAACTCTAGATTTTTTGGGCAAAAAGATTACTGTTAAATGTTAATGAATAAAACACAGTACCTCAAATTTCAAATTTTCATAGTCTGTAAGTGCTCTATTTGGTATTAATAAAATTCTTGAATTCCAATACATGTATTTTCATGTATTCACATAACCAAAAATTTTCAGTTGATGTTTAAAAAAATAACCTTTAAACGATCGTAGTTGAGCCAGAATATAAGTAGGGCTGTTTGGTAACATGAAATTTCTTGCGAATTTGCACAAAATTTCACAATTTTCTGTCAAAACCCATATATAAATAAAACTCTGTTTTGAGAAATTAAAAAAAAAAAAAAATATTACCAAACTGGCATGGTAAGTTGGTAGGTAGTTGAAAGTCAGTCATGTCATCTAAATAAACCTATTTACAATAATATGCCAGTTAAAAAATTGGTTGGTACCTACTTTTATAAGGTTCCGATATCCCTTTTAAGAATTTTCAAAAAACAATTTCAACTGTCAAATATTACAATAAGTTCTCATAAGAAGCACCACATGTCTAACATGATTTGCACTTTGCTATAAAGATGGGATTCTATTTTACAAAAAAAAATAATTGCCCTCAATGTGTTAAGAAGATCCCGCAGGTAGAAAACAAATTCATTTTAAAATAATTGATGGAAATATATATCTACCTAACTTACATACCTACTTCAAAACAATTAGGTACCTACTGAAGTAGGTACATTTAATTTAGAAACCAAAAGAAATGTTCTTAAGTATAAAAATTACAAATTGTCTATTACACAAATTATAGACCTTTTAGGGGTTTTGTTTAAGAGACAGGCTTTTCTCACACCCTCCACCAACATGTGTTTAATTATTATTATTATGAAATTAAAAATTGTTGATGGTTTTTGAAATTAAGTTGGATACAAAATCAAATCTAAATAAATATCTAAATCAATTTTCACAATTCAAATAACTATCCAAAATACTTTTGTCCTCAACAATGGATTAGTTCTCGAATAAGAAAAGGTAGGTAATTCATCTTAAGTACATTTTTAACATTTTCCAGGAAAGCAAAAAAAAACTCTTAAAAGAAGTTCAAAAAAAAAAAACAGTTATATATGTATATTTTGTTATTTTGTTATTTATTATTATATGCGAGGCTTCTAACAATAAACTAAAATAAACAGTTTTTATTATAGGATTGTTAAAAGTTTTTTTGGGAAGCTTCTTTTAAAAGTTTTTTTTTTTGCTATCAAGACAAAATTGTATAAAATAGACTCAAGATGACCATTTACCATTTGAGTCGAGAGTTCATACATGTGTAAGTTTTAAAAATGTTGACAATTTTATTAGGTACTTAAAAGATGAGTATGCCACCGATGTTAAACAAATGCTTTTCTATACACGAAATTTAACCGCATGTACACACCAAAAAATATACACATCCTGCAAACTCATCAGATTATAAACTCGATTAAACAAAATAATTTAAATCTACACACTGAATCGGTTAAAGTATACTAAATTTTATTAAACTATTTCTGGGTTAGTTTATTGTTCGGTATCAATAACCAATTAAGTTATATTTAATGAATTAACTAAATATAGGTAGGTAATTATTTGATTTAACCAAGCTACTCGTTTAACATAAACAACCTTCAAAACCGCGAATCCTAACCAATTTCCTTCATTCAAACCTATAACCTTTTAATATTTTATTTTAATCGAGTCGACTACGTTAGAATTAACGTAGTGAACTATGTAATTTCTATTCTTGACTTTGTAATATTTAACACATTTTTTCTAAACCCACCGGTTGGTAACTATTTGTCTGCGTGTAGGTATGTACCTTCAAGCTTTTTTTCAACTTATTTCCCAAAAATGTTGTTTAGTTCTACGAGCGCTAAGTACATAGAATGATAGAAGCTTTTTAAAAAGAAAAACAAAATTGTTGTAATCATTTCTGTCGTTCGAGATATAGATATATTAGAACAAAACACACAAAAAAATTAAATTAAGATATTAAATCTTATTTTCCCCTTTCTTCTACCTACTTACCTATCTATATGCAAAAAATGTGTACCTACCTAGGTATATGTTTAGTCATTTTTGTTTAAGGGTTTTCATAGAATCATACTTACATACCTACACAAGGTTATGTACCTATATATTGCGAAAAAAAAAATTTTTGATTTCAAAAATTATTAGGTATAATTATATACCTAGTTCATTTAAAATAAACATTTTTTTGTTTAAATTTTTAGTTTTCGTGGAAAAATGTATCTTTTTTGCAGTGATTTATGGGTAGGTATTTTCATTCGATATATAACTAGGTACGTACCTACTATCAAGAGATACGCCGCGCGCCGGCCGGTTCAAATTATTCACAATTAAATTTTGACTCAGGAGTCCTGTAGACCTATATATATAGAAGACATGTACAACATTATTTTGGAATATATTCATGGTATCTTATAACCGAACATGTTTTACTACATTTTCTAAGCCCGAAATCAGCAGCAGAAGTGTAATTTGTTCATGTTAATTCGTACTTATATCTAACCTCCTTATTTTTTATTTTGGAACTGAAGCTTTGACAAGTCAAGTCATCAATTTCTTGTATACTTTTTGTAAGGAAATCTTATAATATGCACATGAACTATATACAACTCTATAAGGCTTCAAAATAAAAAGACTATCCTACCTACCTATAAAGGTAGATATTCTTCCAAAATCTACATTATGATAGTTCAAGTTAAATACTTTCCCTAAAGAACTATTATCATAGATAGGGGTAGAACTTAGAACTATTAGGTATTATAATTAATAGTGACATATCACTTAAGTAGGTACATCATACCTACATTAGGTGAGCCTCCGATTGTTAAATATTAAATATTTGTATACCTAGGTAGTTCTACCATAAGAGTTTAAAGAAGTTTGTCGAAAAAAAGATAAATCTGATTTGTTAGATTATCGGCATTTGAAAAACTTAACTATCAAATGCTAAACTCTCACAATTTAAAACCAAATCAACAACTTAAAAACCGTTTTAGATCTATCTGCAACCCTTTGTATCAATCAATATGTTTAACTACTTCAATTTTTAAAATTTATCTTATACCTATTCAGCTATATGAATAATTATTCAAGTTTTTACCGAAACTCCAACGAAAATCAACCAAACATAATTTCATCGAAATTTTCCGGCAATTTTAAGATACAAATAAAAAAGGTACCTATATGTACCTATTTTATATACCTATTGGCGCGCAACAAGTTTGTCCACAAAAACAAAATATTCATTTGGGACTGAATTCTTACCTTTTGATAACAACTCTGTTGGCACCGGGACAAATCCTTTGACCCAACTCCATGGGCATTTATAAATCCTAAAATTGTGGCGGCAAAGATCATCATTAGCATTTGAGTGTAGGAAATTAGTGAGTTCACCATGATGTCAAAAATTTTAATTTTCTTTTTTTTTTTTAATAAATTTCTTTTCAAAAGAAATCCGGTACAATTTTTGCACAAAAAAAAATCACTTCACAATTAATTTTTTATTTTTTTTTTTCGTTGGAAAAATCACTTCATAAATTCACTCACTTTCCAAGACACAAAAATAAAAATAAAAAAAATTAAGAAATCAAAATCTTAATTTATCTCCAAACACTTGCAATTTTTTTTTCTTGTAATAAATCTTATGGATTCTCGTACGGAAAAAATCCCAATAAAATTCGATCAGAAATGAAGTATTATTCTCTCGACGGTGAATGTATTATTAGGTATGGTGTGTTATAGGTACGTAACAACGAAAAGAGGTATAATATTCTCGAATACGAATCGCAAATCAACTCGACCAACTTGCTCGAAGGTAAATTCTAAACTGAAGCAACTGGCTGTATCGAGATACTTTTAAAAACTTCTTTCGCATTTAGTAGATAGATACAGTCGAACACCGACATATAGATGCAAGCGGGCAAACAGCGGGGACAGACTGTATATCTTTCTTTTCTTTTTAGTTATTCCTCTTTGTTGCTTTCAAAATGAAAATATTGTTGTGTTGCTTTTGCTTTTGCATGTTGCTGCAGCAATACTGCAGAAGTAGTTGCTGCAAAGTATCTAACTCGCACTTATACTTCTTCGAGTCTGTAGATGTACTTCGAACATGGTTTGAGATACAGAATTACAGTATTTTTTCGAACATGGTATTTGTTGCGAGACAGTTAAGCAGAGCACGTGTTTCGTAGGCTAACGACCAATCAGGACAAAAAAAACACATTTTGTAGATACTTTGTGCAGACTTTGCAGATATGAAATTCGAAAGTGGAAAACTGCGTTTCAGAAAAAGGGGAAACTTGTTCGTTTTTTCTCTTAAAACTTAAATTTTACGGAGAAAATACTTTTGCAGGCTGCATTCGAAACAGATATTGATATAGAAACCTGATGTCCAGGGGGAATTTCTGGCATTGATTTTGTGGGTTCTTCTGTTTTTTGCAGAAGTTTGGCTGTTGAACAAAATTTTTGCCTGGGGAAGTAATAATAACAATAAAAATGTATCTATAATCAACATATTCACACAAACTCTATAGAAATATTATATCTGCAATCCAAAAACCAACGATGCTGATGCTGAATGCTCTTGTGTTTCTTCTGAAGGTCATCCCATTCAAGCATCATCGCCGTTGTCATCATCATCTTCTTTTCATTCCTTCATCGCTGATGATGTTTTTGCAACATATCTATATAAATGAGTTTCCTGTGAGTTTTGTTTCTTCCTCTCGCGCTTATGTGAAATACGTTTCTTTTATTTTTTTGTTTTTGTTTTTTTGTTGCCTTTATCTTGTCATTCCATTTGGTCTGTCTGCACTTTCTGCGATATGAGTAGAGTGTGCAATATAGAAATAGGTAGAGGTACCTATACTCTCATCTCATCTCTTTAAAGACGGATGCGATGCGATGCGATTCTGCGAAGTTATCATTACTTTTCAACTTTTTTTTTTAGGTAGTGTACCTCTGATGAGATTTAAAGACAATCTCATAATAAAACATGAGTTTTCTAGGAATCATTTCTTTCTTCTCTGGTTTTTGTCTTTTTTTTTGCACAGAGGAAGTATAGGAATTTGCAACCAACCTTTAAACGAAAGAAGCAATTGTGCGTAAAATACGTGCATTAGCAAAGGTGATGATGCTAGTTAAAGATAATTTTTTTTTTGTGTCTAAGCAGTGACTTTAGATTTATTAGATATAATGAAGGGTTTCATAGGGTCTCATATGAGAAAAGAATTTATGGCCTTGAGCATTAATAAGCTCATCTCCAAGCAGCACCCTATAGTCCCTTCAGGTATAGTATTGAGGTTTTTATATTAGCTACCTTCTCATATTATAAAGTCACGTTTGATTCAAACGCGCATTATAGGTATCCTTAAAACAAAGAAAACAATAATTGTCTATAGTTTCTTATTATACCTATACAAACTTAAGAACTCATTTATTTTCAAAAATTGACTTTTTATTACGTTGCGTTCAAAACTCTATTTATGTAGGTACATAGATATGTATAGCACTTTTATTCTATTGTCTATAATTTGGCAATAAAAGTAATAAAAATCAATTTAAATAGTTGATAAATTAAATAAGTTATGTTTGTTTAGATTTTTACACTTTCTACTTTCTATTTATTGTTTCCTATACTTATATCGCGGTGTTTCAACAAAAACAATTAAATGCAACATATATTTTTTGAAACGGAATGAACTTATAAGTTGGTCCAAAAGAAATTGAATTTTTGCGAAATTTTAGAAATCGTCTTTTTTCTACAAACTGATTTTATTGCTTTCTTCGATTTAAAAGATCTTTTTTTCGCTGGTAAATTGATATAAACGCGGGCTTACCTTTGGGTTATACATAAAAGCATTGAATGTTACATTTACAAAATTTTTTGAAGAGGTAACGTTCTTCCACTAGAAAAAACACTGTATGAACTTTTCTATATATCTTCCTCTTCAGGACACTCTCCGACTGAATGGAAAACAGCATTTGTCCAAACTAATTCCTAAAAAAGCCGAATCTTCTTCACCCCCCAATTACCGACCGATTACACTTATACCTCCATTCTTTTCAAGGTCATGGACACTCTGATCAATCGTCAGTTTATGAAATATCTTGAAGAACGAAAGCTTCTTAATAACCGACAGTACGGCTTTCGTAGCAATTAGATCTACTGGTGATTTGATGGAATACTTCACAGAAAATTGGAATCAATCTTTACATCGTTTTGGAGAAAGTAAGATTATGGCGCTATAGATATTTCTAAAGCGTTTGATAGGGTTTGGCATTAAGTTCTCTTATCGAAAATACGTGCTTTTGGTATCGATGAATCATTTCTTCATTTTCTGACCGTTCAATTCGTGTTGTTTTGGAGTCCTGTGAAGTTAGCAAAAGAATTGTTTAAAATTGAATAAAAAATGAGAGTTCCCGATAGCAAACAAAGAGTTCTAAACATTTTCCTAATAACTTTTTTTCAGAACTCCTTTTTTTTATTTTTTTGGATTTTGAAAAATTTTTTTCACATTTTTTATTCAACTTTAAATAATTCTTTTGCTAACTTCACAGGACTTTGTTTTGGATGGGTTTAATTCTGAAGTTCATAAATTAAATGCTGGTGTACCCCAAGGCGACTTTTTTGTCTCCTACTCTGTTTCTCATTTTCATAAATGATCTTTTATCTACAATATAATTGTAGATAAAATATGTTAAAGTTATTCCCTTCAGGAACTGCTAGATCTTACCACGAAGCGCTTGTTAGAATTGCAGAAGGAAATATTGTTAACATACTGGCAGCAGGAAATGGAAAACTTATGCTTATTTGCCATTAAATTAATTATAATTTTGTATTAAAATTTATTTTGCTGTTTTATGTTTTTACAGAATAAAAATAAGTGTATGTTTATTTTTATACAGAGGACATAAGAGTTAGAGATATGCTTGATTGTAGGCTGAATTTGACAGACATTCATTTTAATATACTTAGTTAAAAATAATAAGTACCTATAACAATTCCTTGATTTTTTTTTGTAGTTGAAAAGATAGAAGTTGTTCTATAAACATATGAGTTATTGCTACCAATAGGGTATAATTTTGCACTAGTACATCTTGAATATCCCAGTGAGAAACGACATACAATGATTTAGTAAGTGAAGAGTAATGCAAAGTTTCCTCAGTTCATAGCTTTGACCCCACTTTCTGCTTTGTGTTTAGGAAAGAACCTTTTCTTTAGTTGAATTACAAATTGCTATTTTAATAGGAAAAATTATGCAATGAAAAAACTGTTGAAACGTAATGTACGAGTTCATCAGTTCATCGTCTGAATCATCTGCTTTGTAAAGTATATTATGGAAGAGAAGGAAAAAATTATTCTCTCACGACGCTCTCTTTTTTGACTTCGCCCTACAAAATATTATTGTAAAAGGTGCTGAATTACAATCAATTTAAGTCGACGGAACGGACTAGTTAGATACCACAAGTTACTCTTATATAACTTTAACCAGCGAAGTTTATTATAAAGTATATCCCGTTGGAAGAGTAGGCGGCTGGGTTATCAGTAGACATTAGACACCGGTTCAAATCTCGCTTTCAAAACAACTACTTTTTTTTCAGTCCAACTGCTGTGAATAAGCAACTTTCAAGGAAGTAGTGATTTAGATGTGGAATTTTCATCGAAAAAGTGGCATGTGCTTCCCGCCAAATGCCCATGTTAAATTCATCAAAGGAATGAGCTGAAAAGTAGCAGGTGCAGCTTCCATTCCTCAAGGAAAAAGCAGGTTTTTTGAATTTTTTAATTTAATCTGTAAAACCATTATTCTGTATTTCAAAAATTCTGATTCCAAAATTCTGTGTTTAAAAATTCTGTAAATTATAAAAGAAAAATTGTTTTGATTACAGATTTTTTGAAATTCAGCAATTTGGAGTTCAGAATATACAGTCTATATAATTTTCCAGAGTTTTGTATTTACAGAATTTTGATATACAGAATTCTGGATTTGCAGAATTTTCAAAAAAAATATTACTATCGTATAAGTGTTAATTTTAAATGAAAACAAAATTAGTTTAAAATTCTCTTAAAAACCTGTATAATTCAAAGTATTAATCAACATTCCAATAATGGAGAACTCCAAAATGTGCGGTCCATTTATAAGAGCTACATCCATAGCTAAGAGCCTAAAAGGATGCAAATATTTGTTTCAAATTTTGTACATATCATTTGTATAATGTCCAGATAATCAAAAGGGAGGAAATATAATATTAGAACTTAAGAGAAAAATCTTTTACTTTGTGAAATCCATGCAAAAATAAATAACACCGATTTAGGTCATTACCTGTAGGTACCTTTTTTTAATACTAATAATTCATATATGTATTTCTTATCATCATATGAGATCTGAGATATGAGTCATACAAATAGTTCCAATTCAAATATTTCTGAAAGTTAATTGCAGTGGGGCCAATCTATGTGTATGGACTTTAAACAAACCAAAGATGATTCAATACAATATTTCACTAAAATAACTTCTTCATTTTGATCTGATGCAAGAGATAAAATTAATTATTATAATAATATACAATTACCTGAACAAAAAAAAAAGATAAACAAACCATTTAATTGGGAGTTTTCAATCAAGCATGTTTCTTATAGAAGAATAATGGATACAAAAGCTTTTAACTTTCAGGAAGTTAAAATTCTGACTATAGCAAAAAAAAAAAACAACATTAATAAAATACATTAAAATTCTTAAAGATATAACTTTATATAAAAAAAAATCCCCAGTGCTTCTTCTTTGTTGATCTATCTTTTATAAAAATCATCTAATAACTAGCCAAAGAACTGAAATCCAAACAATCTTTACTCTTGGGTCTTGAAGTGAAAGGAGATAGCTGATATAAAAGCAAAACAAATGCTTGATGCTTGAATGAATAGATCGTCATTTGTTCCACCGACAGCAATATTTACGAGACGTATTTATATAAAATCCTGAATCATTAGCCAAGCTCAAGGAAGTAGAAAAAAAGACCTTTTCTATACAATCATCATACCCCTGCGACGCGGATATCAAATGCAATCAACTATGGTGTAGCAACATCAACCGCCACAATTTGATGATTATAAAACCCATTTCTTCGCAAGACTGTGCCTATCTGACTATATTATGTGAAAGGTGTTAATGTGCGCGATGCGCGAATCAACTTATTCTCATAAAGAGTTCTTCTACATATCTAAGAGTTGTTAACAAAAAAAAAAAAATAATAAAAAACAACACCTATATAACTTAAACCTACTGTCATCGCACATGGAACTTGAATCTTGATCTTGATCGCCATCAGAGTTCCATCATCATCACACGGGGAAGCACCCACCAAACCATCTTTTAATGCGATTATAATTGTTGCAACCATGTGAACCAATTTCCGTGGTGCTTCAGTCCTATATAGGTATAAGGAGCATGAACATAGCAATTAGATTGCCTGGCGATGTATTTTGTATACGTTGTTCATTTTGCCACTTGGATGGGATGGATGGGACACAATAGGACAAGATAAGTAGATCCACTTTTTGGCTACGTCATTTCCGGACCTAGGCATAGTCTGTGATGGCAACTCCCGATGTGGAACAACGCGTCGTTTCAAAGTAGTTGGCCAGCGATAATTATCGCGATCAGAGTTTTTGTTACAATTAGCATGTTTGCTCGGGTACAGGGTTGTTATAAGGAAACCAGTTTTATTTTTCAATAAATTTTTGGTTTGGAAATGTTACTTAGGTCCGTTTTAACAAAAGTTGAACCACCTTAAAGTTTCATGTCAAGCTTTTAAATATGTTTTTTGACCGAATGGATAGCCTACAGTATTTTTTGACGAACTAAAATGTAAAAAATTCAAACGAATCTGAAGCCTAAAATGACTAGATATAATATTTTTCATATTTTTCAATACAAATTCTATATTTTACTGAAATATTTACATCAGCCAAGTTAAAGACTTAGCATGATTTGATTGGGTTTGTTGAATTATTGATTCCAAATAGCTTTTTAAGGCTTTTAGCCCACAAAAATTGCGTATTGACAAGTCAACTTATGAGTTCAAGTGAGATCCCCTGGACGATATGCCAAATTTTGTGGACTAAGGCTGTTAAAGGCTATTTTGAATCTATAATATTTTTCTCAACAAATCACAAAATAACTCGACACTTAAGATATGTAAGTTTCTCTTACACTTTATATGACAACCCTGCATTTTTTATAATGGAATCAAGATTGAAGAGTGCGACATTCAATTTCTCTAACACTCTGACAGTCTGTCAGCCAGGATGTACTAACCTCGATAGTCACATATGGTGAATCTTCTCATACAGGAGCTGACTGATCCTTTCCGAAGTTTATCACAATAAACACTTTAACTGGCGTCAGTTGGGTAGCTCCTCTAAGTGTATTTTTTCTCGATGCAACCAGCAGTGTTAGGCGGTGGCGGCGGCGGCGGCGGCGCAGTAAGAATGGAGGCAACAAAAAAAAAACTATTATCAAGTGAAATTATATTCCCTTTATTTCTGTTCGGATTCGGATTCTCTGTGATGTTAAGATCACCTCGCAGATATCAACAACAACAAAAACATACACACAAAAGACACAGAAGCTGGGCGGATCATTCCCTACCTGACATCATTAAGATCGAAATAGAAGATTCGGCACACAAAAACAGAAAAAGACAGGAACCCCAACTACAATGATTTATCGAGTTAAAGGTCTTAACACTGTGAGTATGTTTTTTGAGAGCCCCCTGATGATGGTGATTTTGCCTTTTGCTCCTGTAGAAGAAAAAAAACAAAAAAAAATAAGGTATAGGTATAATTTTTTCGCATTCGATTCGGTCAATCCAGGGACAATTGGATGGATGCGGACATATGTTGCATGTCGATGAAAAATGACTCTGCGATGTTTAGCTATTTCATAAGGTGAACTTAATCTAGATAATCACAAATCAAGTTGACACTGAACATAGAAATGGTTTCGCTTGAGGAATTTCTATATTATATCAAAATAAAGAACCTCATATAAACAATTATGAAGGATAAACCTCTATATATTTGATTAGTTGTTTTAGATCCTCTAAGTTAATCCGGAAAACCTTTTTTTGGTGGTCGAAGATTAAAAACGAAAAATGTGACAGTTTATTAAAGGTATCATTAGCGATGAATGTGCTATGAAGTTTTTGAAGGGTACACAAACATTTTTGACATTACCTATACATACCTACTCTACACGTTTCTTAAGTGATTTCACGAGAAATAACTGACTTCGTCATCAGCTCAGATTTTTGGCATTTAAATATTCTCATTTTACGTATATGAAAAACTCGATCTTATAGGGCTCTAAGGCTTTAAGTTTTAAGGATTGGACTTATGGTATCTTGTGGTTTTGTAAATTTCAAATTTCAATTAAAATGTCATTTGTTTCATAAGTAATTTTACATATTTTTGAATTAACAAAATAAGATACAAAATCAATTAAGGCTACATTTAGACTTTGTAGTTCTGATATGGGAACCAAAAACATATAAGTTTTGACATATGCAAACAAATATAAAACTCGAGATTTAAAACAGACCTTTTTAAATATTACGATAATAATTATGATATCGCATAATATAGGTGTTTGATGTCTGTCCCCTGGACTAAAACAGACAGTAGCCATAAGGTTGTACTATTTAAGGTTATTTCTAAGCTTTATAAAATTGATACAAATTATTTTCCGTGAAGTAATTTAGCATTAAAAGTCGTTTTTCAAAGTAGTTTAGGTTGAATAGCGTGAATTTCATTTTCGTATAGATACAGTAAAACCCGCTTAAGAGAAACTGTAAAATGTCACAGTCTTTCTTTCACTTGAGCGGGTTTTTCACTTAAACGAACCCCGCTTAGGTAAAAAAAATTCACTTAAGCGGATTTAAAAATTGCAAAAAGGGTTCTGACATATCAGAAATTCAAATGTCATTTTTGTGATGAAAATTTAGTGGAGGTGAAAAATAAAAAAGAAGTAAAAGCATTCAGCAAATTTTTTGTTCTGTTCTATTAATTTTTTTTTCACTTAAGAGAGTTTTTTTCAATGAAAAATATTAAATTTACTAATTAAAAATATGTTTCAGGTATCCGGGTTGTTATAAAGGTAACTGTTCGACAAAATACTCGGGGATGAAAAAAGTGTTTCAGATAAGCGGGTTTTTCTCTTAATTTCAAGGCTTATAGGATTTATGACTTATTGAAATAAACTGTTAACTTCAAATTACCAAACAGAAAGAAGTCTGTTGGCCTAAAGTGGGTTTATCGATCGCGACAATAGGCCAGTCAAAATCAAAATTGTTCGACTGTTCGGCTGTATATTTGGCATGTACTGTTTCACGACACAAATTCGCTTGGTCGAACGATTATTCGAGTGTGGGCTAGTATTATTTTAAATCGATCTGAAAAGTGGAAATGAAGAGAAATATTTTATAAAATCTATACCTGAAAATATTTGAATATTAGGACTTGCCAGTTGCCAGTATCACAGGAATGTGTGAAAGGAGCATTATATGAGCTCTTTGTGAAGTTGGAATCCCGAACTCAAAATTACTGTGAATAGGTCATTCATTTCTTGGTTTCAAGTTGGTAGCGCTGGCATTTGACACCTGTCAAACTCAGCTGTCATTTAAAGTGTCATAATATTGGTTGAATGTTTGCCATTTGCGATAATGGATCGCTTAACAATCGAAAATTATTACAACTAACTACAAAAATGGTGATTCAAACGTAGCCACTTTTCGCGCATTTTTCGAACAACATTTTCTTCAACAATGAGGCACATTTCTCACTCGGTGGTACTGGGTATGCAAACAAACAAAATTGCCGCATATGGCGGTCAGAAAACCCACAAGTGATCGAAGAGGTGCCGTTGCATCTAGACAAAGTGACTATTTGGTGTGCTCTAAGGTCTAAAGGTGTCATTGGTCCGTATTTCTTCGAAGATGTCAATGGGCAGACGGTTACAGTCAATTCGGAGCGATACGGTAAAACGATAACCGAATTTTTTTTTGGCTGGCGATTGAAGATCATGTCTTGGACGATATGTGGATCCAAAAAAACTGGGCAATAAGCCACACAACACGACCAATTATGGCTTTATTGTAAGTTTGTTCGTGTACTTCTCGGACTAAATCTGGCAAACTGTCAAATTTGGAGGAGTGGGGGTGAAATTCTCTCAAAGAGAAGCGAAACTGTCCGAGAATACACGAACGCCTTAAACCAAAATATTTGTCAGTCAACAAACGTCAACAAAAAGTAAACAAAAACAAAAAAGTAAACAAAGCGACATTATTGAAATTTCCATTATAATTTCATATTCTATATTAAATTTGATTAATATAATTTTTTTTAGTGATCCCAAATTCTATAAAGAAATCATAACTAAATTAGACAGAATTTAAAAAAACACTGAATTAAAGTACACTCCACAAAATAAGTTTCTTAAATTTCCTATATTTTTTATTTATTAATTTTTTTTATCAAAAAGTTCACTTAATTTATTAAAATATTTCACTTTTGTAAATGAACAAATAAAAAAAAATAACTTCTACCAAGATAAAAAAAAGTAAACAACAGCCATTCTGTATTTTTTTTTTTTTTGTTCTTTGTGTTTCAGACTGGCTTCTGACAGAAAACAGAACTTACCAGTTTCTGCCCGCAGAAATTTCTCGGGTAAAAACTGACAAGAAGGGGAAATTATTTTCTCTCTCATGAGCGCGCTCTTTTGCCAGAAACTACCCAAAATTTGCGTACGCGAACGCCTTCGGACTAAATCTGGTAAAAAATGGTAGTTTTGGGTAGTTTCTGGCGCGTAAGCGAACGGACCTTGTGTGAGAAGTTTCCTGGTGGCGTAATTTCACGTTTTGGCGACGTCAATTGGCCACCAAAATTATGCGATTTTATTCCATTAGATTTATTTTCTGTGGAGTTACGCAAAAGACCGTGTTTACGCGAATAATCCCCGAACTCTATAGACGCATTAAAAACCAACATTACTCAAGTTATGGCCGAGATACCTCCCGAAATGTGCATAAAAGTGGTTAAAAATTACCTCAAAATAATCTTCCTGCGAGGCGGCCATTTGAATGATATTGTTTTTCACACTATAATGGCAAAGTCCAAACTTTATAATGAAAGAAAATTTTAATTAAAAATGTATCGTTGTGTGTGTTTTATTAAGTTTTACTTTCGAAACAGAAAAATGAATGCACTCTTAATTCCAATGTGAAATTACCAGCGGGAGCATAATACAACTGCAGTCAGTCTGTGTCAGTGTTTTCCAAAAACTTATACCTATATATAATATAATTTATTTGATATACAGTGAAAGCTCTAATAAGCGGACACTCAATGGTCCCTCAAGTTTTGTCGATTATGAGAACTGTTTTTTTAACTTCATATCAAATTTTAACTGTATACAAAAATTACAAAACTCAAAATATTTCAATCTGCGAGAGTTTTCTGGCCCTTCCATGCACATGTGGTCGATTGTGTAACCCCCAGTTCTGAGAAAAGTTTTTTCTGATTTATATTGGATCCACCTTGCATTTTCCATGAACAAATTCTTTATTTTTTTAAATCTCTGCAGGTTGTGTTTTTCCAATAATAAATGTGTCCGTTCAAGGGAATTAACCACTTATTGGAGCTGTCCGCAAGTAAAGTTGCCCTTTTTTAAACCCTTTTTGTTACTATACAAGTGGCATCACTTGCATTAAAGTAGACATTTATCTATTCATAGTATATATTGCATCACTGAACATCTTCTGCGGAGTAACCAAATATTGGGCAACCTATAAATGCAATTCAAATTGATTTCCTCATTTTACAAAACCATTTGCTTTATAACCACGTCTTTTTAAATCCTTCCCATATAAGTACTTTTTACAAACGCTTGAACTTATACCTCATAATTTAAAATGATATAATCAAAGCCCATTAAGTTAGTGAAATTTATGGAAAAAAATTACGTCGTAACTGATTAATGCCCGACATTATGACAGAAGCCAAGTTATATAAAAACAGATGTATAATTGCTACTTAAATATATAATTCTTTTTTATTGATATCCTTTCATCCCTGAATATAAAGTTCTTAAAAGTTTTCTTATTTGGTTTTTCAGTATAAAATACTCTATTGATGATAGGATTCATTTCCCTAAGCATATAAATAAATTACTATCAATGTATATGTATGTAGGTAGTAACAGCTCCCATTAATTTTGAAGTAATCATCTTAAATTGAACGACTTTGAACCTTTGTAATAAAAATCTTATAAAATGTTCAACATGAGTTAAACAAAGAATTAAACTTGTTTAACTACATATATATATAGGTACTGTTTAAATATGTTATTTAGAGTGAATTTATTGCTCCTTAAGGTTCGATCCAATTTTATATTCACTAAAGGACTAATTATTTTTTTTAATATCCTGCACGAACTAGGTAGGTATATGTATGTTTGCAATTGCAATCTTTTTTACTTCAACAATTTTATGACTTCCATCAACAAAAACTAACTAAAATGGAATGGACACATTTTATTGACTCCTTTGGAATTGAATTGTAACAAAAAAAAAAAACAGAACTAAACTTAAATGGCTTCATTAAACATCAGCGTGTGGTATATATAAAAGCAGCCATCATGCCATGCTTTATGTCAAACTCAAACATACATATGTATATGCTTATGCATGGATTTGGAATAAATGAAAAAAAAGTTTCATAGGACTTACTATAACCAAAAGGAAGTAGGCAGGTATACCTCCTATATATTATATACCTCCATCTATAGGAAGAATGAGTTACGCCCCTGCAAATATCGCCACACTTGCAATTCAAAATATCGAGTTACACAAACGTGCCCTAAGGTGCAGGCTATAATAATGGTTGCCGATTAATTTTTGTCAAAGTTTTTTTTTTTTTGTTTACTTGAGCAAGCGGTAACTATAAAGTCAACTTTCAACTCATTTCAAAACCCTAAATTATGAATTAAATATGTCTTCCGGAGTTTATCCATTAAACTCGAGTTGTTTGCTGGTAATTCATTGAATTTCAGATAGTTTTGAGAGTATAGGTGGAACAAGGGACGATTATAGGAACGATTTTTAGTTGCATATAATGGATTTCACTAATATCTACATATATGTACATAGGTATACTTTTGGAAGAACTTAACTGAAAATTTCCCTATTTGCTTTGGTTAAAATTATTACATAAATGTATACTGTAGGTACCTACATATAGGTATAAAATTCCTTATTGCATCAAAGTTTTTTTTTTTTTGTATCCTTTTTGAACAATTGATATTTTGTGTGCATCACACTTTTTGCAACCAAAAAAAACCGTTGGTTTTAGTTCTATAAAATCATTGCAAAGTTTTACCCTCTGCATATAAGATCGGTTTAATCCTCTTTGACAGCAGACAATAAATTTTTTCTTTAATTCCAAATTAGTCCCGGTTGTCCTTCTATTCTATCCGGTTTTTTTTTTTTGCAGAATCTTAAATTTTACCTGAGGCCATGACTAGAGACTTAAAAACCATGAAATTATATAGATTTTATTTCCAACTCTTTGCCCATAGATCTTCTGCAAATTTATGTAATTCCTGAAAAATCATTTGCTGTCAAAAGACATTAAGAACCATGCTTGTCAAAAAGGCAGGTATAAGGAATTTTATCTCATATATAACATCAAATAATGAGGATACATCACGAGGTATAGATATATAGGATGCATGGGGATTATATTTAGAAATGAGGCAATCTACCTGCTGAATTTCTAGTAGGTACATAATTTAACCTTCTTTTCATGTACTCTTTATATTTACAATGACAAATCGAAGGGCTGGCGAATTTTGGCCGATAAAGATAATGATGCTTCAAGCCATCAGTTAGGCTGGATCTTCCTCTTGTGTACCTATATGTATGTTTGTTTCCATTCCCAATTCTACATACATAAATATATCTGCAATGTTTGTTCTGTCAACCGAATCGACCCCAAAAGAATATAATAATTTGTGCTTCTCTGACAATTTGTTTTGTGTTAAATTGACAGGACATTCTGTGTTTGTTTATGTTCTTCGAGGGCAAAATATTATACTTCTGTCCCTATTTATATTTAGGTTAGGTGCATACATATACATGCGACCGATCTCAAGCTGATATAGTGTTGATTTGTTGGGACACAAAATTGTTTAAATGAGGCCAGAAACAACAAAAAATTCGTTGGTGAGGTTTGATATAATCTTTGGAAAATAAACAATCAAACTGTATAGACAATTTTGTGGATAAGAAAACATTAAATATTCTGAAATAGTTACAGAGGTTTCCAAAAATTACATGTTAACAAAAATAAGGGTTCGAAGAAGATATTCGCCACTTTTCGCTAACAAACCTCAAAGCTAACTTCTTGGGGGAAGATGAAAAATTTCTCTGCAGATGGCACCATATTCCAGATCAAAAGTCAATTTTTTGTCCATTTAGCCCAGTGGGAATAAACATTTGACCGCTTTACAAAATTTAGTTGTAGGTACACTTTTCTTTGATCCGGCAGGTAATGTGTGCAGTGTGAAGTTTTCCGGGAAAAATGGGCTGGAGCTTTAGCCGTCATCTTGGAACTATCTAAAAAAAATTGACTTAAAATAAAAAAAAAAATAAATATAATTTAAGCCAAAAATCTATTCGTCAATTCTAGTATCAAATCAAATTATTTGAGTAGATAATTTTTAGAAAACTAATTTTCAAACTCAGAATTTTGAAAAAAAAAAATTGAAATTTTTCAAAATTTAACATTACCTACATATTAGCAAAGACTATAAAGTAATATAAAGATATTAAGTAATATTTTTGTTTTTAGTATTCAATGTTCTTATCAATTTTTAGTCAAACGTTGTTTTTTTTTTTTTAATTTTTTTCTATTTTAAGTAGAAAATTGACTTTCTACTGAATTTAAAGGTGCGTGTCCATTTGAGAGTAAAAACATTGAGAGTGGCTTTCAGGCCACTCTCGAGGGCAAACTAGCAAGTGGACACAGGCCTGAGAGTAGTTCTTGGAGAGTTGACTTTTTGCTCTCGACATTCGAACATTTTGACTGTTACTCGCAAGTCGCAAGTAAACATGTTTTGATCACTATCGGAGATTAGCTCACAGAATTCCAACACTGTTCGTATTTAGCGAGAAGCTGTCGAAAGTTTACATTGCGAAACTATGGTCTTCAGAGGAAGTAAATCAATCAATAGAGAAATAGTCGTGGTTTTGTAATAAATTTTATGATCCTGAACTTTGCAGACAAAACGTCCGCTGAAGTTTGAACAACCACCAAAGCCGTAATACTTGTTCGATTTCAAAAACTAAAGGGCAATCGCTTCGTCGTCTCGGCAAAATCTAGTGCCGACATTTTTTAGTTTTTTTTATTTGCCTTAAAAAAAAAGTTATGGCCAAAAGATTCAAAAACCACAAAAAAATTAACTAACAAAATTTGGCCTTCAGTCACCACTGTAAGTTTTGCCGCATTTTCATAAAAATTACGGCAATCGCTTCGTCTCGGCAAAATCTAGTGCCGATATTTTTTATTTTTTGTTTATTTGCCTTAAAACATAACTTTTTTGTTAAGACAAATAAAGTAAATTAAAATCTCGAAAAAATATCTCTCAAATGGACAGAACCAGAACAGACCTGAGAATAGGTTTCCAAAGTTTACTAGCAAAAGAACTCTCAAAAAGACACGCACCTTAAAGTAACAAACTCAAAATGTGACTGATTTTTCAATATGTGATGGGCTTGTTTGCTGTGATGACTTTGATAAATCCCGATGTCGTTTTTTTCGTCCAACTCCATATATGACTTGCAAAAAAACACCCTAATATATTGATTATATTCTTCCTTCAAAGAAAAAAATTTCTTCACCGCGCATAACTCCTGTTTAATTTAAATTTAGTCTTTTTCTTGCAAAATTGTGCAAAAATGGCTTCATTGAATTTAAAATTAAGAAAAATTCCTTTTTCTTTATTTTTTATATTTTTATATAATAGAGATGCAAATTTCAGTGTTAATTTTATTATTCGATTTACAAATACCAAGTATTTTATTCAACCTCGGACAAAACCTCTATCTTACTGCATTTTGTAACTTTCATTTAAACCCATGTGAATTCAACAGAAGATCCGACTTTAATCTGTTCACTATTCCCATAATAGGAGTATGTGCGGGTGGTGTGACAAAATATCCTTTTTTCTCACCCTCTCTTTAAAAACCTATATATAAACCGCACTAAGTTGCGACTCATTAAATCCCCAAATGCTAAAATGCGTTGTATACGTCCCTAATTCGGTGCAATGAGAAATGACTAAAATGTGTCAAAATGTATATAGTGGGAATTTATTTCTCCCTTACCCTGGGCCGCCCAAACAATACGAACCTATCTAACCTTATATGCATGACAACAACATCCCCTCCGCTCTTTAATTTGAATATGTCTGCCTAAAATGTCGACGACATGTATCACACGTGATCGGTCAGCCGCAGGATGCGGGTCCATTTGAAACCACTAATCAGAATAATTGAATTTAAATTTTGCACCCGACCGACAGACGATTCGAATTCGAAGAGTTGTATTTTATATATATCTATGTAAATGTATATTATAGCCTCTCTTTTGATAGATTAAATGAGCAGAGAGCAGCGGGTTATAGTATTGAATTGAATTTGAATGATTTTGCTATAGGTAAGGGTCAATTGTATATCCCTAATCAACTGGTATACGAAATTTCAATCATATTATGGTGACCAATTATTTTGATTTTTCAAATTTAAATGCGTTGTCGTTTTACCTTGGCTATAATCACACGTATTGTTGTCCATCTAAATGGTGGCAACCACGAAAAAAACTTACAATTACTCACATAATATGTAGGTACATTTTTTGAAAAGGAAATTATCTAAATACAATGGGAAATTTGTTCTATTTTATTGTATCGATTTATTTAAATAACTTCCATACACAAACAAAATAAAAATAACTGTTTCGAAAAATAAAAATTTGTTAAGAAGTGTTTTCTTTTGAAAAAAACCTCATATTAGATTTTGTCAAAGTTGACAAAATTTAAACTTTCCCTAAAACAACAAGCAAGTGGTATAAGCCAAAGATTTAATTTAAAATAAAGTGCGGTTGGTCACCCTAGGAAAAGTGTCATTATAAAGTTTTTTTTGATTTAAATTTTAATTTAATACGCAAACAGGGTTTGTTCATGGTTTGCTAAAATTAGTCCTAAATAAAAAATTTAATTTAAAAATGGGAACCTGATTAATATACACACAATGTTTTGAGAAACCAAAAACTATAAACATTGTATTTTTAAAGGAGATTCATAAGATCGAGTAGATTCCATAGAAATTCTAACAACTCGGTTCACAGATTTTTAAGATAATGAATTTACACAAAACGACAAAACTATCTTTTAACTGTCACTTTGCGGTAGGTCGATTATAATATAAAAGAAAAGGACGACACAAAAAAGGATATGCGGGTGAGAAATGTTCTTAGATACCAGTGTGTGTATATTCTGTTATAGGGTAATGAGAGATTTACAATTGTCAAGCTGACACTCTTTTGTCATGCATATATGTATTGTGTTCCATATACAAATATACATATTGAGCGAAGACACACACACACACACACACAAACAAACATATAAACATGAACCAATTATTGTCCTTGCGCTACTTTGTAAATATTTTACAAGAGCAAGCAATGAAAAGCAGAGGCAATTACTCAAGATCCTGTTGTGCATGAAATTAATTTTTCCTTCAGGTTTTTTTTTTTTTTGTTCGTTCATCTTGACTGTTCTTCATGTTTTCATTTTGTTTTGTTTATTTGTTTATTTTGAGTTAATATTTTATGTCTCATTGCAAATATATGTATGCAGGTATTTGGGTGGTCTTTGTTTTTTTCTTTATTTCGTCTTGCTCTTGGCATCAGCTTCAGCACCCCCAAAAAATCTATAATTATATATAAAGGTATAAGAGTACTAACACTCTTGGAAGATGCTTGCCTAGAGGAAATTGTTTGTATGATTATATTCGTGTTCGACTGTTTTATATGTTCAAATGTGGGACTTTATTTCTCGATTTGCTTATGTTTTTACACTTTAACTTTTTATAACAGAAAACTCATTACATTATAGATTTTTTTGTCAATAATAATACAGGGTCTTTCATTAGGCGCTTCCTATATGTTTAAATTTAAATAAAACAAAGTGTGTGTGAAATATCATTGAATTTTTTGTGATCGTTTGAGAGGCCCATCAACTATGTATGGAATACATCATCGTTCAAATCTCTCTTCTCTCGGTGGCGCGCATCCGAAATATCAAATTTTTAATGACTCTGACGCATAAATCAAGATGAATTTGACCGATGGAATTACCTATAGTTATGTTGGTTTTGAGGGTCGCTGTGGTTTGTGGCTTATTCGCATATGACCTATACGACTTCAGAAAACCCAACAAGAAAAATTCTAAAGGGGTCAAATCGCACCATCGCGGCTGCAAGTTCACATCACAGCTCGATCGTGATATGACCTTGCCCTCGAATCGTTTGTGCGGAATTTCCAATGTGGCTTGAACTGTGTGGGGCACGTAGTACCGTTCTGTTGAAACCACATGTCTTTGGTGTCCATATCATCCAATTAAGGCCAAAAGAAGTTGGTAATCATCGACCTATAGTGCTCGCCGTTGGTGGTGATGGCCTGACCAAATACGTTCTCAAAGGAATATGGACCAAAGAAGCCGCCATCCCAAAATCCACACCAGCCAGTGCATTGGACGCTCATATGGATCTCATGTGGATTGATTTCATCCAAAATTCGACAATTTTATTTGTTGCCGTACCGCATTCATGTTCATCAAGAAATGGGCCTCATCGCTGAAAATGATTTTTCGATGAAAATTAGGTTCAGTTTCCAACTGCTCCAGTTTCCGGAACCCATTCAGGGAACACACGTCGTTGTCTATATGGTCGATCTTGCGTTTCGTCAATGAACGAGTGTTGGTTGATTATTTATTGAACCAAATTTTTCCACCACACTGCGAATAGTCCTCTCGGTAGGTCGATTATGACGACCGTTAAATGAGTGAAGCGCGTGGAACGTTGCCAGAACAGAACACCCATTTTGATAAAACAATTTTATCATTTTCACGTGTTGTTGAACATTATATTCGTCCATGGTGATTTGATAAAACAGAATAAATAAATGACAGCCAATTTGACAGATGTAGCTTCAACAATATGGCCGCTATCAACTGTCAAAGTTCAGAAGTCCCTATAATATTGGAAGATCCTTTAGATGGGCCGTTTTGTATGTCTTTTCAAAGGGCATACATTTTTGAAAATCCCACAGTTGTGCTTAGTTCCTTGATCTTGCTTTATAAAAGGTTGAAAAATACAAATTGGAGGTTTTAGTCCTCTAGAGGTTTGGTAAATCAGTCTTGGCTCTTGAGTTGAAAACATGTTGAAATCAAAAAAGTCTATATAAGCCCACTATATATAAGGCATTCAAAATAACTATTAATTTGGTCTTGAAACCCATATTTGTGTGTAAACCTTGATTTAATTATTATATACATTACATGTATCTAATAAACCTTTTCAGTTTCCATAAAATCATATTTGCTTGTATCACAATATAAAAATAATGCTGGCATAATTAGCTATTAGATGTGTTTTTGAACGTATTCAACACCTACAGGCTAAAAGACATAATGCACCCTTGTCTGCCCTTCTGACATTCTTGTGACTAATCAAATTTGAAATGCCACAATCTTTTTTACTATACGCATGATTACTTTCATTTGGACTGCATCACGTGGGGTTCACAAAACAACAACAACAATATCCTCTTTCTTTCATAAAGGCAGTATCATTTTGTACTTTCAGGAAAAAAAAAATCCGTTTGCGTAACTAATTCGCGGCTGTGGCACTGCCTGATGCCATCATATTACACATAGCTCATCTGATTAACAAAATCAAAAAGAAATCTAAAGGCGGAAGACTGGGTGATACGTTCTTGTTCTTATACACAAATCACAATCATATCTTACTGGGTGAAGTAGTTTTTGAGTTGATTAATCGTTTTCGAGAAAATCTAAAATAATAATTAATTCTATGGAAGACAACACTAATAACCACTTTTTGAAAAAATAAAATTTTTATTTGAAGGCAGCATATTATTACGCACCCTTAGAATGAAAGTAACCTAAATCAAAATTCCTGTAAATTCTGATTTTGCAATAAACTGGCCTTAAAAGCACTTTTTGAAGACTTTCTTGCTCATTTTCCACAAATTGCAATTTTTTACTTAGGTCACTTTCATTCTAAGGGTGCGATTATAAATCTTTTGTAATTAAATAATTTTTTTCATTCAATCGAGGTTTTGGAGGAAAATAAACTTTTCCTGAACAGTAGCAAAATTGATTCTAAAAATTTGTCGTACAAAATTAAAAAAAAAAAAAAACACCTGGGGTTATTGTCCAAATAAAACCAAATGTCTAGTTTTAAGAAAATCTATCCAGCTGCGGTTAAGGCTCTATAGGGAAAGCGATAGACAAACAGAATTGCGATGATAACTTTTTTGTCTTGTCTATAATTAGGTATATAAAATGTCAAATTTGATAAATATATTTTTTTACGAATCCAATACTTCCCATATAGAACCTCTATATCGCATATACATACGTTAAATCTTATATTAGGGGAATAATCCTATCTAAACACATTATGTTATATTAAATTATATCTGCACAGTTAATTTATCAATAAATTAATATATACGGCATCACATATAAATTTCCATTTCATCCGAGAATCTTATACTCAATAAATCTGTGTGAAGCGTGAAGAATCAATTCCTTGGTGCATTTAGTATGTTTAGGGATGAACAAGATCAATCGATATATCTACCTAGTAGATGTTTCCTAAAGTTTGGGATGACCGATTTTTGTGATCTGCATTATTCCATTTTAAATTGTAAATATTATAGATTAATGGGTATTTTTTTTTTTACTTAGAAGTTATTATTCTTAATCCAATTAGTGGAACTGCTGACAAATTGTCACATACATACATTAATCATCAATTATTAGAGTTTAGACATTTAAAGCGGAAAAAGGAATTTTTCAATATTTTTGTAAGAAAAAGAATTCTCTGGTGTCTTTTTTTTTCCGTAAAACGAAAACGATTGAAAGTTATGGTTTTGGTAATACCCATCTCTATCACATCTATAAAGGGAAAAATAGGGACAGCTATTGCCAAAACGATGTCGTTTGATCGTTTTCGTTTTACGGAATAAGACCCCATGGCTTTTGAAAATTGAAGCCCTCAAAATGACAGTTCATCTTCTGAATTTCATTTCAGAATCGAAACCACGAAAGCTTCTGGATGACCAACGGAAAATGACATTTTGTTCAGAAATATTTTTGAAATCGCTTTCTACTTAAGAGTTTTTAGCAAAAAACTGTCAAAATTTGAAATTAAAAAATTGTGTTTATTAAGGTGCAAATATGAAGAAAGATTGGAGAGGTTCGATAAACCAAAATGCTAAAACATTTTTGTTTGAAATGCTTATATCAGACCTTGTTTAAGTTTTGAAAATATTAAATAGATGCTACACAACCCTGCCACGCTTCGCATCGCGGCCTATTGGAAGTTTGTTAAACAACAAAATTAAATATTTTCGAAGCAAACATATCACTATAGGCGGATTAACAAAAATAAAATGCACGACTGGGTCGCACGAACAATATAGGCACATGACCCACAGAGAAGAAAGATGACGAAACCAAAGAGGCATTCTTCTAGCTCCTGGACCAGACATACGAGTCATGCCCCAGCTATATGACATTAAAATTGTCCTTGCGATTTTTAAGCCAAGCTAAGAAGAGAAGACATTTATGGTCGTGCAGTCGGAAAGAATAGCCTGCACGACAACACCTCCAATAACGGATTCATGCTGATCGACGGGGTGAGATATTGTGGTAAAGCTATGTAAGCTATACGGGGTGAGCCATTGTGGTATAGCTAGTAAGCAGTTTCTACATCTCAAAATTCACAAAGGGACTTGGGGATCTCCAGATCAGTAAACAATCAACCAGATTGACCACATTGCGATTGACGCAAGACACTCCTCCAGTATAATGAATGTCAGAACGTTCCGAAGGGCCAGCATTGACTCGGAGTCGGACCACTACCTCGTTGTTGCCAAGGAACGCGCTTCCGATATCACGACCACATTGAAAATAGGGAAATACTGTGAGGAAGTTCGACGTCGGATGGCTGCAATCGCAGGTGATCGATGATTCTTTTCCGATCGATTATCTACTAACCTCTGGAGGAGACCTATGCCGTCAGAATTAAGTATTGAGAACAATTTGCAACTTAATCAAGAAGCCATCAGAGATGTCGTCTCTGGAGTTCTGGGTTTCACCCAACCCACAAAGAAACACCTGGTTTGAAGATGAGTTACGGCAGGCACATGCAGCTTAATATAGGATGCATACAAAGTGGTGCTGCATAGAAGGACGATCCGAGCTGCTCGTGAGAAGAGGAGAACACCAGCTTCTTAGAAGGAAAAAGAAGGAGCATGAGCGATGTCGTAGAAAGATAAAGTTCGGAAGTTTTACGAACCTCTCAAGGTTACAAGCCCTGAACCGAAGCCTGCAAGGATGATCAAGGGAACATCGTGGTAGAATCGCAGTCGATGTTGAGGATGTAGGAAAACTATTTGAACAAGTTGGTAGGTATAATGGTGATGGTGAATCGAATTCCGCTGTCAGGCAGATTGAACCATTCAACCTAGCCAACGCAAACCAACAATTCCGTCCATCCAATCTCGGTGAAGTGAAGTCCAATAAAGCTTCTGGAGCTGACGGCCTTGGTTCCTCTTGTTGTTAATCGCTGCTCCTTCGGGCTAAGAAGGCAACTGAATAGGAAAGCCCTATCTCGAAAAAATTTAAGTGTCCATGCATAAGACGCTTATCATCCCGGTCCTGCTGTATGGTGCAGAAGCATTGACCTTATCCAAGGCGGATGAAAACGCTTTAGGTTGTTTTGAAAGGAAGATTTTCCGGGTGATTTTTGGTCCGTCTGCATAAACGGGGAGTTGAGACGATATAATGATGAATTATACGCCAAAAAGGTAAAAAGCCAACGGCTAAGGTGGCTGGGACATTAAGATCGAATGGACACCAAAGCTCCGGAACGAATAATCTTTGAATCTAACCCCCAGGGACGATGCAATAGAGCAAGACCGCTACTTAAGTGGCGCACGCATGTGGAAGGGGACCTCAACCCACAGTACACATACTAAAGGTTATATCATTAGCGTTTTCATTTTTGTTCACTTCTGCGCATCTGTCAAAATTGAGGTATTATGGTGGTAAAATGGTGGGTCCAGTACCCCTTTACTAGTCTAATCTCAATATTTTGTTGTTGTTTCTAATGATGCGTGCTGAGTTCCTGTGGGCACTGTAACAGCCATTTTTAATTTTTTGACACTTCCAACTTTGACAACCTGCGCAATATATTACCTTTAATACTACTGTCACCTCAACCAATTTGGCGTGCGAAATTGGAGACACTTAGCTAGGGTCCAAGCTGGCTGGAGGAAACTTGTTGGTTGAGGCTCTAGTCCACTCCGGACATCTAGCGCTATCTTAAGTAAGTAAGTAAGTTCGAGTCTGTAAAGCTTATACAGACTAACATTCATTTAGAATATGTGTTATTAATTGGTATGACTTTCCTAAGATAAAAGTGGTTGATTTATTTAACAAAATCTATTTTAATATCAAATGCAAAATGGTGGATATGTATCAGTTCTATTTCTGTAGAAAGTGACTGCGGGCTAATTCAAAGAAATGCTTGTCTCCCAAATTGCGTTTTGCTAAAAAAAATTTTTAATCTATAATTATTATTTGGTATTTTATTATTTGAAAGAGAAAATCGAAAATGTTTTAAGGTTGCAAAAGATAGATTTTAAGGGCATTTAAATGTTAAATCAATTTTTCCAAACGTAAACTTCCTTTTAATCTTAAAAAAATAATCTTCACATTATTTTCTATTATTTTGTTTTTTCCTAATGAGAGATTGAACTCGTCAAACATCTGATTTCATCAAATCACCTCATCTTAAAATCACACAGGTGGTTTTCCGGATGCATGCATCATTCCACTTTTATCTCTCTCTACCTGATGTGTTTCTATTGTTTCTTAAAAAAAAAAACATCCAAAATCATGTAACAATTTTAACTTAAAGAGTCCTTCAAAGTATTACTTCTCAAGTTAAAAAAAATAAAGGAACGAAAAATCGTTGCTACTTCTGCCAAATTCATCTTCCTTTACAATATTGAAACACATCACTGCAGTCAGATTGATCTTCTACATAGATATGACTTCTGAAGTGTATACACTCGCTCCATACCTCATGAAAGAGCTCAGAATACACCTAGCTATAGAAAGAAAATTGTACGTTGAGTTAAATCTTGAGATTGTAGCTGCAACATGATTGTCCTTCATATCTACTACCAGAAGAACCAAAAGAAGATAACTGCAAAAATGAACACAATAGATTTTAGATTCAAGGATGTACCTACGGGTATATACATACCTTTATTCTTTAATGATGCGGATTACGATAGATTGATGTTGTAAGAATTATTATTATTTGAGTTGGAGTTCAACGAAAGTATATAAGGAAGGAAGTCGATAAATAAAAATGTTCAAGTAGCAAACACCGGAAATGCACTCATGTAGTCTTCTTTTTTGGTTTGTTGTGGTTCGTTAAAGGACACTGAAACCGCAATTTATATTACGCTCAATAAATTCATTGAGTTGTGACATAGATAGGGAAAATAAACAAGTAAATTTACTTTAAGTATGCACGTTTCTAAGTTTTATACACCACATTTGGGATGAGGGGTGTTTAGAGGTTAGTAGTGCATGACGCATGGGGTAGTGGTGTTATTTGTCTGGAACACTGAAGGCAGCCAGGTTAAAAACAGTTTAAACAATTTCCCATGAATGGCTTTTTGGGGTTTTGGATAAACAGACATATGTACCTATGTACAATTTACATACCTAAAAATTCCATTTTTTATGAAAGTTAGAAGTTAGAGAATCAAATGAAACTTGTACTTATGAAGGATCTTCCAATAGGGACTTCTTAACTTTGACAGTTGATAGTGGGCATATTGTTGAAGCTATATCTGTCAATTGTAATGTTCAGTCTGTTTTGCCAAATCACGGGATATAGCGTTCAACAATAGGTGCAAATGATAAAATTGTTTTATCAAAATGGGTCTTTTGTTCGGGCAACTAACGTTCCGCACGCTTCTCTCATTTTACGGTCACCATAATCAACTTTCCGAGATGACTATTCGAAGTTTGGTGTATAAATTTGAGCCCACTGGTTCAGTAGACAATCAACCAACACTCGTACGTCGACGAAACACAAGATCTGCCGAAAACATCGCCGCTGTTCGTGCAGAGAGTGAGCAGGATATTCCGAGGCAGTCGATTGCGCGCCGCTAACAGGGGCCCAACTATGTAACTCGATTCTACAATAAAAATGTTCGAATTCGCAAAATCTCAGCTCGATAATTCTTTAGCAAATGCATATAAACGGAAATGGAACAGCAATACTTGAAGATTCTGTGGCAAAAAGTCGAAAGCCCCAAAATTTGATCCCATTTTCATACATATTACCACTTGAAATAAGCACTGAAAACAACTTTCGAATGGATTCGAAAGTAGAAGCAAGTTACATAGTAGGGCCCCAGGAACTCGCACTTCGCAGTCTTTCGCAGATCACAATTATTGACGAATTTAGCGTCGTGACTTGAGCCTGCATCCATAAAAAAATTAACTGGTGAACGACCATAGACAACGATCTGCATTCGCTGAATGGCTCCAGAGTCTGGAGCAGTTGGTCACTAACTCCAATTATCATCCAAAAATCATCTTCAGCGATGAGGCTCATTTCTGTAGGTATATATGAATGGGTACGTTAACAAACAAAATTGTCGAATTTGGGATCCAAGAGCGTCCAATGAATCCCGAAAAAGTCACTGTTTGGTGAGGATTTTGGGCTGGTGGCGTTATCGATCCATATTTCTTTGACTTTGGCCAGGTCATCATCGTCAACGTCGAGAGCTATTGGTCCATGATTCTCAACTTCTTGTGGCCTTAATTGGGTTATATATGGACTCCAACGACACATAGTTTCAACAGGACGGCGCTACGTGCCACACAGGTAACACCACATTGAAAATTCTGCACGAGCGGTTCGATCTCGCACGTGGGGGTGATGTGAACTGGCCCCCGAGATCGTGAGATTTGACCCCTGTAGACTTTTTCTTGTGGGGTTTTATATACAACATAACCCATGTCACCGGTCAAATTCAGCCTGATTTATGCGCCAAAGTCATGGAAAATTGGACATTTTGGATGCGCGCCACCCAGAGAAGCCGCGGCAGACATTTGAACGATGTCAGTTCCATACATACCCACTCTACATTTTCTGACTAATATAGGAATCAAAATTCATTGATTTTTTTTAAAGAAGCTTTGGGAAGGAATTACCCATAAGTATCGAAACGTTGAGTCTCAAAAAATCCGAAATTCGGTGTGTTCAAAATTCTTTTGCTTAAAAATATAGATTTAAAAAAATTTTAGGTACAGTATATGGAAATCTAAGCCATTGCTTATATTCCTGGGAACTGTGCCGATGAACTTTCTTATAACTAACCAAATATTTAAATATTTTCCTCATCTGCAACATTGTTATTTATTTTCTTTAAGCTGACGCATCTAACCAAATACTTATGTATATACAAATACAAACTCGCTATAATCAACCTTTGAAAGGCCTTCAGCTGTTTGTTTTTTTTTTTTTTTTAAACAACACTATGCTCTATTCCATCACTTATCTGCCATTATGGTCTCCATTAACATTATGTATAGCTGTATAGAAGTTAAAATCCCCAATGGTCTTACAGTAGCTTAAACCAATCTTATCGGATCCAATTTCGTTAGCATTCAAACAATTTCCCACATGGAGCAGTCAACATGCCATCATCAATGGCATTAAACATCTAATCTAAGCCCACTCACAACACAATATGTGCTGCTACTGCACTTAAGCTTCAAACACAAGTTAATACATTTGGACAGAGTGCGGATACGGATATACACACAGATATAGAAAGAAATACCGAAACAAACAGTCAGTCCAACATATGCCCTTCTGTCATTGCACGCCCCAGTTACTGGCGCAATTCGTTGCACATAATCTCATTATCAGAATAACTTCACTATGTATACATCCCATCCAACAACAACGCCAAACTCCTCTTTTTCTCTCTCTCACACCCTCTTTCTCTCCCTCTCTCCACATCAGCCCCCGCGTTTTTCTATAAACAAATAAGTATAGATAGTAACACTCTCTTCCTAGCCCACAAACCAACGCATGCTATTACTGTAAGTAGAAATAAAAATAAAAAAATAAACAAAACATACATATAATATATTTCCATGCCACTGACCAAAGCTCTAATCCCTTTTCCTAAAAAAAAAAAAAAACAACAAACAAACTTATATCCCGGGAGTTGTGTGGTGGCGGCAACAGTGGTAGATCCATCAGTGGTTGACAGTGGCAGCTATCTGGCGTCAACATTCATGTACATGTTATATAGGCGATCGAGTTCTATAAGCTGTGCTGCCATCATTCTAACGGGTTCTAATGCATTATTCTCCTAGAAATTTTGTATTCAACTTTATTGTTTTCCTAGTTTGTTTTTTCTTTCAGAAAGTTTTGTACTGGTGTGTCTGTATGTGTCAGTGTTGTGTGTACGGAAAGCTTAAATCCAAAACAGGGTTGCCATTTTGATTTATTAGATTAATTTTTTTTATTAAATTGGGACATTATTTTATTTGGAATTTACAAAATAAACACTGGACGAGGTTTGAACCATGCCAAATTATAACAGTTTTTCGGCATTATAAGTAGGTATAAAATATTCAACGAGCTTCGCGCGGCTTGAAAAAAAAACACTAGTTGTCAGAAGTAAGCTAACCGGTGGAGGGCCCAACCCAAGGTCTCTGGGGCCGCATTTACGGTACCTCAATAATAGTGTTATCAGATCACGCAGAAAAATGATCGGTTAAAATCAACGTAAAACTCGGTTAAGATAATAATCATTCTTTTAATATGCAACCTGCAAACTCACCACGTTAAAATATACGAGTCAACTCGATTAAAGAAAATTATTTAAATCTATATGTCACACTGGTTCGGTTAAAGTATACTAAAATTTACTAAACTACTTCTGGGTTAGTTTGTTTCGAATTCAATAACCAATTAAGTTGGTTAATAAAAAATATTAAATCACTCATAGTAACCAATCTACTCAGCGATGTGTTAAATTTACTATATATAATTACATATTTGATTTAACAAGCTACTCGTTTAACATAAACGATCTTCAAAATTGCGGATCCTAACCAAGTTTCTCCATTAATTCAAGCCAACTACTCGATTGAAATAAATTGGTTTAAATAAAAACTAAAAAAATGTTATATATTAATGGAGAAACTTGGTAAGGATTCGCAATTTTGGAGATTGTTTATGTTAAACGAGTAGCTTGCTTAAATTAAATAATTATATACTTCGTTAATTTCACACATTTTCTGAGTAGATTGGTTACTAAGAGTGATTTAATATGTTTCATTAACTAACTCAATTAGTTATTGAAATCGAAAAAACCAACCCAGAGGTAGTTTAATAAAATTTAATACACTTTAACCGAATCAATGTGTACATATTTAAATAATTTTGGTTAATTGGGTTGACTCATATAATTTAACCTTGTAAGTTTTCAGGTTGTATAATATAAACAACGTTTGAATTATTACGTTGTTTTAAACCGGTAATTTTTCTTCGTGAATATTTTCACATAAATAATGTGATTTTTTTCTCATAACTCTATTCATTTTATTAAGATGGCAACCATATCAACAAATATTGTTAGTTTTGGAATTATCTCTATATAAGCTGCCACCCCATACACAACCGTCAATATTGAGGTATTAATCCGTTTCCCAAAGGGACAACCCCCATCTGCTCTATCGCCATGAAGAGAAGTATAAAGAATAAGTACGCGCCAGAAGAAAAACTTTTCTCCATTGCTAATTGGATGCGGTACTGTTTCTTTGAGCTTATAAGATAGTGGAATTTCTTGAAGTTCGAAAAACATCTTCAATCCAATTGGATTTTCTTTTGGAACAATGCCATTAGTGGTATAGAATAGATAAAGTATCTCTTGGATCCATTTTACCACCACACCCATTCCATCCCATTCCCATACCACAAACATGAAAAGTGATTTCGCGACAAGAGCACAAACAATATTAAATCAAAAATAAGGACACTAATGACATTGTGCGGTGGAGAAAAAAAAAAAAAAAACATGAAATCTTCTTACAAATTTGCATCCCTTTGTCTAACAATAATTCGTCCTTGCCAAAGGACAACGACGACGATAACGACAACGAAAACTGATTCAACGATGATGATGAACGTGCGGCAAAGTAAATACCTGAGGTTTGCACTAATGCGGTTTCGGTTTGTGGTTAAGATGAATGTCCTGTTTCCCCTTCAATTAGCAATGAAAGCGAATCCCTTTGTTGCAGCTAAGTTGTTTGTTTGGAGTATTTTTATACTCCCAAAAGAGTCGTTACCGTTTAAAGTTCCTTTCTATCACCACACACTTCATATATACCTACACAGATGTTAAGTATGTATAATATACAAAAAAGGTATAGAATTAATAGGGCAACTTTTGTGGCCAAGTGGTTTTTTGGTTAAGTTCACTCTTTTTGCTGGTGCGTGCTTATGTCTCGCTATGTCTCAATTTATCTATGTTAAACCCTTTTGTTGGTCAAAGTTGGGTATGCGCAAGGTAGGTATGTGAGGGGCATGTTTTTGCTTTGTTTCAAAAAGTTTGACTAATTAGCTAGTTAGGTACATTAACAGAAATCGTGGAAAAGCTTTTTGCCACAAAAACAAGAACATTACGACTGTTTTGTATTTTAAGTTTGCAAAGAAAATCGTATATTTAACTAAGGGAAAAGGGTAGTATAGGTATTATATTGTATTTAATTATATGGTCTTAAGAAAAGTTTCTAAATGCGTGTAAAAATACTGAATATTTGTTAGAGAGGTAAAGTTAATCTCCTTAATACTCAGGGATGGACTGGGCCGACGGGCAACCGGGATTTTTCCCGGTGGACCCCTGGGAGAACAAAAAGTGCATAAAAGCCTCTGCATTACTTTTTGTTCTTTTAGAAGAAAACTTTCTCATAAAATTGAATTTCTTAGGACCTTACAGTAAATTTAATGTTCTGTTAGGGGCCTCCAGAATGTGGATAAAGCTTTTGGGTCTCTAAAAAGTTATTTTAACAAACCCGGAGGCCAAAAAACTAATTATTATTGAACTATTGTTGGCCCAAAGGGTTCCTCATAGTACACTCAGAAAAATTAAACGAAATTATAGTTGGAGCTCCCACACTAAACATTTATCTTTTGTTGTCCCATTGACAACCTAAGGAGGCCCCCAAATAACTCTTAGTAAACTTTACATTTTACATTTTTTGAAGTTTAAAGGAAAGCTTTCAAAATTTCAGGGCCGTAGAAACAGAAAAACAACGACATTTCGATTGCTGTGAGTATAGTTTCAAAGTTTCGGTACAAGGAGGAAACATCAATTATAAAATTTGCACTATTTCAGTATCTAATGTTTTCCAAAATTAAGTAACATTTTTTGTTACCTTAAATACATGATATACATTTTGGACCAGACTATTTATGGCTTCAATTGCACATTTTACTATTTTGTGGCCCTTTTTTTTAAAGTCCCGGGCCCTTTGACTCCCAGTCCGCCCCTGTTAATACTTAAACCCAAAAGTATATAAACTCTATGCAATTATATAGAATTTTGCAGATACATTCGTGACCTTTTCTGAAATTTATTATGTAAAACTCGTTATAAAACTTTAAGAGAAAATTTAATTATTTCTTCTAAATGATCAAATAGTTTTTTGACTGTAAACTTGGAACACGTTAAATGAACTTTTTGAGTATCAAAATGCATAAAATTTTAATGAGTAAAAAAAAATCATTTTAATTCTTTAATATAGGTCAAGTTTGGACAGAATAGAAGCTAATAAAAATTGAAATGCACGATGCGACGACGGCGCGGCGTTATAGGCAATAACGCCTAAGGATATAATGCTCAAGTTGATTTAGAAATACCGCCCAAAAAAATTTAGGACATTTATGGTTGTTGTTTTTTTTCGATTTGGGTGTTATTTCCAATTTTTTAATTTTTGTTTGTAAAGGAAAGAACGCCCAAAATAAAAATTTCAAAAGTCAAATGGAAATAACGCCCAAAATTGGAAATATCGCCCAAAAAAAACCAGTAAAAGGAAATAACGCCCAAATCTTAGAAAATAACGCCCAAATAATAATAAAACTCATGGTATTAACGTTAGGTATTAACAACAGATATTAACATTTACAATATGGATTTTTGAAAATTAAAACTGCGTTTGAACAAATTGAGATATGCAACCTTCCTGCAACCTCCCTGCTTGGGCGCATTATAGAATTTGGGGTAGGTGCGAGCCTGGGTTTATGCAAAGTTTTTTTTAAATCCAAAAGAGACTTTGAATACACCCAGCCATGTCCCATGTCGCTCTTTCCACTTTAGCTTGGCATCCAAAGTATTTGGCAGTACTTTCGTAAGGTACAGCTTTTTACTGTTGATAAAAATATTTTTGTTGCTTGTAGATTTTATATGAGTTTATATGAGTTGATTTTGTTTTATTTAGTTAGTAGAAATTGAGTAATTCGCCCGAAGATGGAGTGGAGGTACACTCCGAAATGCGTCGCTGAAACTTAAACATATATATATTTTTTTTTTTTTAAGTTGTGAAAATTATTAAATAACATTAAAAGTTAAAACTAATACATATATTTTGTTTTATTTTATTAATTATCGACATAACTTGGAGACAAAAAAACACACAAAAATGTATAAAAATAAAGACTGTAACTTCGAAAAAAAAAATTTGAAAAACTAAGAAAAAATATAATTTTGAAGAAACAATTACCTTTCAAAATTTACTAAAAATATTTAAAAAAAGAATGAGAACGTATTAAAATTCAAAATCAAAAAAACAGTGTCAGTATAAGGTACTACACATGTCTTCGAGTTTTAGTACCTTCTTTTCACTATATTTCTTGTTAATTACTTTTACAGATTTAATACCGTGTAAACACGGGATTTTTAATCTATAGACTCTCGAAATACATCGACATTTAAAAAATCTCGCAATAAATTTTTGAATAAAATTTCTTGTCACATGATATTATTTTTACGTCACTAAAACCTACCATATGGGGTTGGTCAGATAAAATTGAACAAACTCGAAAATTACCATTAAAAGCTATGACAGCCCATATGTCTTGACCAAATTTTACTAGGCAACCCACTCGCCAATTGATTGTTTAAACTCTACCTGTACATAACTGCATACCTCTTATTTGGTTAATCAATGAGAATAGGTCGTCCTGTGGCGGGATCTTCGATTGTGTAAAGATAAATAAAATAAAAATAATTAATTTTAAATTAGTTCTAATTTTAGCAAAATTGTGTTTTAAAAATCACGGTCCAACCCATCCCATCCCCGTTATCAGAATTTTGTTGACATAAAAGCAGTTTTATTGCAATCACTTTATACAAGTTTAAATTCCAAATTTTAATGAAAATCGTTTAAACGACTTTTGATAAAATTTGTAAAAAATACCAAACTCAGTGTTTGGCATTTAACCAATAAAGATGAGCTAAAAATCACATAAAAATTCTGTGTACTAAACTTAAAGTAAACTGGTCCATAGCTTTTAAGCTCTAGCTCTTTGTATGGTGACCGTACAGATTCACCGATTCCGACGCAGATGGTATGGCAAAAACCAGGTCGAAAGGATGGATATTTACTGAGTATGAATTTCGTAGGTTTATACGTTCTTTTTGAAAATAGTTTTAATCCTTCCAGTATACCTAGATGAGGAAAAAAAATTTAACATAACATGAACAATCATTTAAGCAATATAAAGTTTGCATATCAGCTCTTTTGTTTGTTTTAGAGAAATTAAAAGAATCATGACATTAGTATTCCAGAATCAAAAATTAAGTATTGATCTTGATGGAATTTGATTAAATTAATTAAGTAGGTATATCAAAGTCATCAACTTTCTTTACAATTTTATTATTCACACAAAATTGCTTGTGACAACCTTAAGTAAGTCTAAAGACAAGTTTTTCACAAAAAAAAAAAAAATTAAAATTATATATCAAAAGCTATAATTTCTGTCCAGGTGATTAAATTTTATATACTTTATGGCTTTTAATAAAAATTAAACTTATAATGACTCAATTTAAACCAAAATTTGGCATACAAAAAAAATAAGCGAAAACCTTTTTACATTGCAACATCTTCTTTAAGTCTGATGGTATTTGCCCAATGGCAAAGTTTCTACCTAATCATTAAATTTAAATATCCACCCAAGTCTTTGCCATTTTTCGAACTTATATATCCAGTCACATTGGGTTTATGAAATTATAATCCACTTTGTGTCCCAGAACGTCTAATAAGGTGATTATCACCATCTTTAAAGACTCGAATATAAACTCATCCATCACTCTAATAAAACAATATAAAAAGAAAAAATTGAGGGCAGATGCTGATGATGGTGGCCCCCAAATAAAATCCATTAAAATCACATCGCCAATCCAAATTATGACTGAAAAACGAGCGCACAAAGTCATTGCTTTTGAAAGGATGATCGGAGAACGTTTAGCAAAACCCACTTAAGAAGACAGGGGCTCTACCCTAATGATGCGCTTACATGCGAGTTTTGAGACTGCCTCGTATTCACAAATGGTAATTGCTTCATTTCCTTTATATGTAGAAACGACAACGATGATGACGACGTCAACACAGGCGCTGACAGTTCCAAAATCAGGATTCCTATATGTATATATAATTTTCGATGTAAAAGATATAAAAAAAATTGCTGGCTAAATTAATTGTTGCAATTACCTTTAGTTCGGTCGAAGAGCTGTGTCAGTCTGGCATGTTTCGGCCACCTGCGATTTCGATTCCGATTCCGACATCATTCGCAAAATAACCCCATTCAAGACAAACAAAAGATTTTTAGTTGAGTGGAGTGGAGTAGTATATAACGGATGCGAGTTCCATTTCCTCCAATTATTCGTTGAATTCCGATTTTGATGACTGCCCTATCGGAGATCCAGAGCTATATATAGGCTCAATGCTCCCAGAACTGTTCATCATCTTCCATCGTCGTTATCGTTGTCTTTGTGGGAGCAAATCAAGTCGCCGTGTGTGTCAGTCGATTACGCGGTAAGATTGAGCGCAATTACAACCCGAAAATATCGCCTCCAACTGTAATTTTGATGGTGGAGTCTTCCCTGTAACCACCGCCACTACACCTCGCAGTATACATAAATACGCTTTGTTGGCTTTCAGTTCAGATGCTAGACTCACTGTTACCATAATTGCTTGAGTCAGGTAGCGTGAAAGAGTTTCCTTTGTGCGATTTGATGAAACTGGCTCCAGCATCGTCGTCGTCGTTACCGTTGCCGTTGTCGTCGTCACAGTCGTCCATCGTAATCATAGACAAATTTACCTGCTCTTTGTACTTGCACAACTAAAGAAATTGGATTTTCGTTACGCGCATGGTGGTAGCATGGCTTTAAGAAATTAACACCGGACAGAGATGGTATATATAGACGAAGTGACTGATGATGTTGATGCACAGGGCGCCCGTGTTGCAGGTTGCTACTGTAAATGGATGCATGACCATCAGCCGACAGATTGTGTTTTGTTACGCAATCAACGCCATGGACATTCAACAAATGCTCAAAACTAATTCCGTGGACAAACTTTTGGGACTTATCTAGCCAGGTCTTTGCCGTTTGTTTTGGTCTGATGGCTTATAGGCTATCTCTGGAGTCTTCGAATATAGAGGCACCAATGAACTCTAAAGCATACGGTTTGCAATGGATCATTTACAATTATCAGGTGTATACATTTGTACACAAACATCTACTATACCTGCGATGCGGGGTAAATAGTTTTTTGTAATTACATTTTGTTGCGTTTGCGCACGAACTGAGTGCATCATCATTAAATTTTAAAAGAGTTTCACATGTTCGGTGAACTTTGTTTATATTTCAAGGAAGAGGATTTCGTTTAAATTGTTTAAGTTGAATAACAAATTTAAATGAAAAAAAAAAATTTATCACTTTCCAAGACTAAAAAGTGGAGGAATATTCTATTTGCACATTTTTCACATTTTTTTAAAGTACCTACTTTATGTTTTTGGTCTGGAAAAAAAAATAAAAACATGTTCTCAGATTTTTAATTCGCCGAATAGCTTCAATAGAATCGAGAGTTCCGAAATGGAAAAATGCTTTTCTGGTATAGGCAGTTTAAAATTGGGCCTATAATGTCATGATGAAAACTTAAACTTAATCTCGATGCTAGGCCTTGTTTCATTCTGGGAAATTCATAAGTTGATAAATGACTATATAATCCAAGAATCGGCTTTTAGCATATGTAGCTCACTAGAAAAGAGGGTATTGCGCTAGAGCGCATATATGTAGCTAAAAAAGCTCGTACCTGATATTTGAAAGTATAAGAGAAAATCTCAACTCTTAAACGCAAAAGGGGATTAGGACAGAAAAGGGCAAGAGTGTCAATCTACCATATCAACTTCTCTGCTATAATATGATCAGACCGAATTTCGATATTTCGAAAATGGGTAAATAATTTTTTTTAAATTAATTTTTGAACACCAAATTAATAAATTCTAAAAAATTGCGTACAATTTTTTTTTTTTTTAATGTTTACAAAATTTTATATATAAAAATTATTTTTTTAAAAAAAACCGCTCCAACGATTTTAAAATTTGTTTTTTTATAAATTGAGATTTATTTAAGAAATCGGATAAATAATTTAAAAAACATTCGCAGGTCAATTATAACCCAAAGCTCTCAAGCAGCAATGAAAAAATGTGTGAAATATGGTTAATGCAGTATTTTGTCACTTTATTGTATGCTTATAAGACTGATAATAAAAAAAATAGTAAAAAGAAAGTTAATCCTTTTTTTCGTAAATTCATCTACGAATCCAATAACGTAAAAACTAAAATAAAAGGTTTTTCTTAGAAAAAACTAGTTTTTGTTATTTTTGATTTTCTCAAAAACTACAAAACATTTCGACATCCGGTTTTTGGTTTTTGATCAAAAATTAAAAAGAGCATTGAATACTATAGAAAATAATAATACTTAATTAAGTAAAATTTTGAAAAAAAAATAATTAAAAAAAAAAATTATTTTTTTTCAAAATTTTGAATTTGAAAATTAATTTTTCAAAAACTATTCACTCGAACAACATGGCTTACAAATACAATGATAAAATGGATTTCTGGCTTTTCATAATGCTGTATCATGATTCTGTAGGTAATACCGTTATTTTGTAATATTTTTTTTCTGTTTTAAGTGATTTTTTTTGAAAATTGCCCCTCCCGCCTAAACGAGAGGAAATAGACCCCCCTCCTATGCGATTTTTTTCTTGTTTAAGTCCAACCTACACGCCCTAGCTTTTTGTCACACCTTATGCAAATCACCTTTCATATATTGATTTTTTAATAATTTTTCAGTGTAAACTGTAATTTCCATGTATATGTAATATGAATATGTTCATATAAATATGTACTGACATAATATTACTACCTTAAACATAACTACTTTTTTAGCAGGTGGATTAAATTAAGGCTTTCCTTTTAAAATCAGATTAATAGATCACACGAGTCAGACTTTAAAACCACAATGGGACCAAGTTCGTGCGACCCAGTCGTTCATTTTGTTTGGTTTTGACTTCATTTGTTTTATTTTTTGTTCCATTTTTTCAATCTATAAAAAGAACAACTTTGAAAACATCTAACCCTTAAGGTTAAGTTAAAAATAACCTTAAAAATGCAAATAAAAATTTTTAAATCTGATGGTAATTTTTTTACCCCATTTCACCCCATAAATAGTTAAATTTTGAATAAGCGATTCCAAAATATTTGTTCTCAGTATTTTGATAACAAATCTGAGAAATTAAGCGGAGACATTCAAGCAGTATATCGTTATATGCATTGTGCGTAGTTATATACGACAATGATCTTATAGGGTTCGATTTCCAGCATACGCCATCTATAAAATAAAAGAACAGACTTTTTTTTCGGGTAACTGTCTCTTGCGAGGAATTGCCAACTCCTCCAAGAGTATCCTTGTGCATGAAAAGGTCTTCTCATATAAGTCGTTTGGATATGGCAGAAAATTGTAGGTCCCCTCCATTCCTGCCAATATCACGCACACAGGAATAATTGACTGTTGTAAGTCACAATAGGCTTTGGCTCTATAGACAAGCTCTTGAAACCGGCGTTTCCGTTCAACAAATACCCCATTCGAATGCAAACGTTGTTTCAAGGTTTTAAATGAATCGTTGGAGAACTTTCGAATATCTTTTTATTTATTAAGAAGAAGAAGAATAAGATATGTTAAATTCTATTCCGTGTTGAAGCTGACGACAGTGTTTTATTATTTCAATTTCTATACAGCTTATTATTAGGCATTTTCAAGAAGTTCAACTCCATTGTCCAGTGCCAAACCTATCTATTTACACGCAGCAAACTCAAGAACAACAAACGACAATCTGATGGTCGGTCATTGGTCATCATCGTTGTCGCGACATCCAGTGTCGTCCGCAATAAGACGTTCTACATTTTTCGAATGTTTTCCTTTCCTCTTATTCAATTAACAAAGATCACGATATCTGGTCTATAAGTCCATCTTTATAAGTTGGTTTGGTATTCGCCTTGCAGAGTCCATCATCATCATCATCGGAGAGCACATCTCCCATGGCAATATAAATAAATATAATCAACCAAAACGCCTTGCAACATTCTACCACCTTTTGTTAATTCAATCATCACCATTCCTCACTCGCTATGTGTCGGCTGAAACGTTTCTATCTGTCCTTCTTATATTTTTTTTTTTACGGATGAGAAATAAACGAACTGATTCTTTGTTGATTGCAATCCAAATAAACACTCACTCTATGTGTATATATGAATATAGCACTGTAGTTGTGATGGATTCTGGAGGTCCATTACCTCTCACCTGAAGTAGGTATCTACTAGTATGACGAATCAACAAGACATTCTTCAACATCAACATCGTCATCACAGTCATAATCATTGTCGCTATCCAATGCTGCTGCTGGTGGTCAAAGGAAGAACTTAAAAAAAAAAAAAAAAAATTGGTACAAATGAAGAGGAAATTTCATCCGGTAATCTGTGCTTATTGCTTCTGTAAATATTTTGTTACCGTTTTCTGTTCACGATTTAATATATTTCATATGAACCAGAAGTGAGTAGGGGAGAAGAGGGTAAAATTGACTCAACTGATAATCGCGTTGTTCCCAATATTTTCCAACATTTTTATTTTTTTTAATAAAAAGAATCAAATCAATTTTTTTAGGACAATTAGATTAAAGCAGTCATAAGTTTAAAACTTATTTGAAGAAAGAATACAATATTTTGTAACTTTTTGCTCTTTGTGTGTTGTTATGTAAATTTTTAGTGGTTTCAAAAACAATGTTTACCAAGTATTTTTTGACTTATTATTTTAATATTAGGAGTATACACAGCTGAACCGCAACATATCACAGCGCCATCTATTGAGCGTTTGTAAAACTACGAAACTTCAACTTTCGAAGAAAAAATCTCAAATATTTATATGAAAAGTGGGCTGTGGGTGTAGGCGGACCTTTAAAACATTAAACATGCCATGCTTTATGTTTAACAGATTTAAATTACAGAATTTCAACTTTCTAGGAATGTTAACAAGGGAAGAATATCAGATATAAGAAATAGCACATATCATGTTTTAGGTCAAGGACAGCTTTGTTTGTTTTACCGTTCTAAAGATGTTCTCTAGAGATAAAACTAAATTACGATAAAATTGGGTGTGGCAGTGGGCACATTTAACTAAAACCCTTTTAAGTCATCTCGCTGCTAATATAAACAAAATTTTAAAATTTCAGTGAAATTGCTGGAATATTTTTCGCGTCTATAAGCCCCGTACATACTTACATTTGTATATATTAAGATTATCTGAACATCAGTAAAAAGTGGGTGTGGTAGAAGACGGATTTCCAAAAAAAAACTTCAAATTTTATGGTTTTGTCTCAAAAGAAATTTGTTATAAATTTCCAGTCTCTTTAGGAAGTGCTATATAAGTTAAAAATTCTGGAATAAGAAAAGTGGGCGTGGTAGTGGGCTGGACAAATAACACATATTATCATATGTTTCAGATCGAAAACAGCTTTGCTACAAAATATTAACGCTCTAAAGACGTTCTATAGATATAAAAATAAATTATGATAAAATTGCGCCTGGCAGTGGACAGATTTAACTACAACCACTTTCAAGCCATCTTGCTGCTTAATATAAACTAATAATTAAAATTTCAGGGAAGTTGATTTAATAGTCTTTAAGCCCCATACAAAGTTATATTTAAATTAACTGAAAAAGGGAGCGTGGTAGTAGGCGAATTTCCAAAAAAAAAACAAACTTCACATGTTATGGTTTTGCCTCAAGAGAAATTTGTTATAAATTTTCATCCTTCATAAGGACATAACGTCCCCAAACTCTCCTAAATATTAATTTTCAACGCATTTTTTTATAAAAATAAATTCACAGAATAAGACATTCAATGTGTCGAAATGAGAATTTATATACCAAAGTCCATTAACTGCACCATCACACCACACACACACACTTTACACATCTCAGGAACTCAAATCGCCTGTCAAAATCCAATTTTAATAGGCATGTCACATTAGCGTTCCAACATAGCCTTATAATATAGTATAGTATCGCCTCTTTGCTGCTGCTCACTTATAATACCTTTTACCTGAACGAACCACTTAAATTATGCGCACAGCACCACGTTGTCGGGTGTTAATTAGCGCGAATACCACCAGATAAGCCTCCCCATACCGAGTCAATTAAGTTCTTATCGGTATAGTTTCGAGCAACTATAATACTTTAGTCGCTTGGAACAGGACTTTGGCCACTTAAGGAGGCATTCTTTGTTGCAGATAACGCTGCGTTGCGCTGCTGGTCCATTAACTCATCATCGGGTTATTGCAAAGCATATATAGCATCAGTATCATTTGGAAGTTGATGCGGTTTTTCAGGAGAAAAATGCAAATATCTCCAATGATGATGATGGTGACCAAAATTTCTTTAAGTGATTCATTCGTTCTTCCGGTGGGCCATCATGTATACGATTGTATTTTTTTTTTGTTATGGTTAGCCCAATGCAGCAATTTGTCGCAATGGAAACAATAAATTTACGAAACAAAACTCCGGCTAGAAATAAACATCCCTGCTGCCGACCTATAGACAGCCGCCGCCACCGCCGGCCGGGCCACACCATTGATGTAATCCAATACTCTGATGCGGCATTTAGTTGATGTTGACTTCTTGCTTTTTTGTTTTTTGGCAGAAGGCGGCAAGTGCTTCGGACGAGTGTCTCTATACACTAATTTTGCTAGGCTTCGCTCTGCGGCTCTATTGATCCACCATGATGTGTTGGCACAGACAGTCCTGGCGACATTCTTATGCAATAAGTGGAGTTTGTGTTATATTTTTTTTTTGTTCTTCCTTATACACTATAGGACTTTGAAAAAAAAAAGGACAATAATTAAGGGAGAAACCATAACGAAGCGTAAAATTAGAAAGGTCTACGGGGGGACAACGCCGACCAAACACATATACATATTATAATAGACTGAAGAAGTGTGCTATTGAATTCTGCCATATGTTTCTTATACTGAAACTTATGTTTGTACAAGGCACTTCGGTTTTGTTTGTGAATCGAAGGCAATTGACAAATTGAAAAAATCATAAATCTTAACTTCGGACACTTAACACTGACTATAAGGATTCATTTAATCATAAATCTACTTGGACAATTTAAATTTGACCAAAAAGGTCCATAAACATTAAGTGATGGACCTTGAACTCTGGAAGGTTCAAAGGTTATAGGCACATTAAGAAGAAGAATTTGTATAAGGAAGACCTTCTTCCCAAAAATTACAAAGCTAATTCTTTCAGCAATTTGTATAAATAACAAAATGGAGATTCCAAAGCTCCGTCTTCATTTTACATAATGTAGCTTTTTTTTAATTTATATTGATTGATTTTTTTGTACAAGCTTGGAAGACTGAGGGCCAGTTGTACAAATATTTAAACCGTGGTTCAGCAATTTTTATCCACCGATTTCGGCGGATTAATTGAGTTTCAACAGTGGTTTACTGTTCAAGTGTGTGATAATAACCAATTACATACTTGAACCAGCGTTGAACCTTAGTTAATCCGTCGAAATCGGTGAATTAAAAATCTTGAACCGAGGCTGAACCACTATTGTACAACTGGCCATGAGGATAGCTAGAGAACTGGGACTGCCTTAAACTTGATTAATTTTATTTTACTCTGCGAAACAGAGGCTGATATTTTTTCTAGCAATAATTTTTTATCTAGATACTAGCAATTATATTACTATTAACTTTGGTCTTACATATCATTATATCATCGTCGAAACACTATTTTTTGTTTTAATGCTCATCTGCTCAACAAATATTATCACTGCGTCCTCATTCGAATAATGACGGGCTCAATTTTGTTTAACCTGTAGCTGATTATTATTGCTTTCGGACACATTTAATTGTAGTGAAGCTTAATTTAAAACTAATTAGTCAAATAAAATATTAATTTTTCTGACGCAGATAAAAAAGTTTTTTGTATTTCATTTGGGTTTTCTCGTTTAGTTAGAGTCGCACAATATCAAAAAATCTTTATACCTAATCCAGAAAATTCAAAATCGAAAATCCAGAAAATCCATAAAACAGAAAAACCAAAAATCCCTTAAACCCAAAAATACAACTTTTTTTCAGAATATTTTGTTAATGTCAAAATCTTGAAAACCAAATTCCCGAAAATCCAAAATCCTGAAAACAAAAAAACCTAGAAAATCCAAAAACAGAACCAAAAAACACAATATTTAGAAAAACCCAAAATCCAGAAAACCCGTAATCCAGAAAGCCCATAGTCCATAAAACCCACTATCCAGAATTTTAGAGTCGTTAAAATTAGAGTCGGAAAGTATCCCACAATCTATAATCCAGAAATTCCAAGATCCATAAAATCCCTAATCCCAAATACAGAAACACCAGAAAATCAAAAATCTCTTAAACCCGAAATCCAAATTTTCAAAATCCCGAAAACCAAAACTCCAGCAAACCTTACAAATTTCAGAAAACCCAAAATTTAGAAAATCCAAAATCCAGAAACCCATAATCCCGAAAGTCTAAAATGCCGTAATTGAAACCGAAAATTAGGGGCTTCAATTCGTAAATAAATAAGTCTTCAAAATCGTCATCTCTGTGAATTTTTTTTTAGAATCTGGGAAACCCAAAATCCAGAAAATCGAAAATCCTTTAAACCCAAAATCAAAATTTTTTCTTCAGAAAATTTTTGTGTGTGCCGAAACCCCGAAAGGAGAAAACTCAAAATCCAGCAAACCCAAAGACAGACCAAAAAACCCAAAATCCAGAAAACCCATAATCCCGAAAGGCCAAAATGCCGTAATTGAAACTGAAAATAAAGTGCTTCAATTCTTAAATAAATAAGTCTTAAAAAACGTCACCTCTCTTAAAATTTTATTTACCAAAATCAAAATAATAATAGTCAAGTAGTCTAAATATTTTAACTTAAGAGCAGTGTTATAAATTTTAGTTGGGCGGAAATATTTTTATTCACTCTTAAGTAAGTTAAAAATTTTAGATAATTTCTTTGTTTTCAGTTATCTAGAGTACATAGATATAATTTAAAATTGTTCTCTCGGCTAAATTTTTTTGGATTTTAGAAAAAAAATTTTGGATAATGGGTTTTCTGAATTTTGGGATTTTGAGTTTTCATGGATTGCGGGTTTTTTGGATTTTTTGGATTTTCTGGCTATTGAATTTTCGGGATTTTGAGCTTTTGCCATTTCTGGTTATTATGGACATTAGGTATGGACTTTCTGCATTTTGGGTTTTCGAAATTTTGAATTATCTGGATTTTAAGATTTCTGGATTTGAGATTTTGAGTTTTCGAGATTCTAACACCAACACAATTAAAATTACTTTTTCCGTTCCAAAAACTATATAAAGAAAAAAATGAATTTCGAAATTGAAAAAAGGGTAAGTTTTGGACCGTATATACATTAGGGAAAATAACACCTTTCTCGAAAATATGAAGCTTAGATTGAAACAAAAAGATTAAGACGTCACCAGCGTTTTTTTCCCAAATTGTTATCAAAATAAATTTGTGCCTGAAAAGTTTGAAACAGCAGCCTGTAAATATTCTACTACATCTAATCAGTAACATGTTTTACTTTCGAAAGCTTGTTATGGTTCTGCAGTTTCTTAAAACTTATCACATTCAACTCACCTTAAGTCAAAAGTTATGATCATATGATTCCAATCAAAAGAAAGAAAGCGCATACAATTCCAATTCAAAACTTTATCATTGATGAAATGAAAATGTCATGGGATACTCCTTCCAGGCCTCCTCTTTAGTTTTCTATCGTATACTCATTGATTATTTTAAAAATAACAACAACCAATCCAAAATTTGTTCAGACCCACCCAAGCAATATAAAGTTCTGTCCCACACATCTCATCACAAATCTCACACAAATCTCATTAAATGAAGAAAAGCCTTCAATCGAAGCCCGTTAATTATATTGTTACACAATTTAAGTTTATTTTTTTTTTGTATTTCATTTATACTCGTAATTCTCTGTCGAACCTATCTACAGCCATTGTTATATTATTAATAAAACTCTAAGCCTCAATCTTCTTTTAAGTGAACTTAATTAAATTTGAGGTACCCACCCACATTGTGTTCGATTGCTTACAATCGAATTCCCCTCGAAGCTACCTCAGCCATCATGGCGCACAAACCTACTACATATAAGTCGCGCAATCATTTATCAAAACACTTTGACAGGTGATTACATTGCCAGATTCGATATTGAGGTCTAATAAATGATCTCTCCAAAAACCGCACCCGCACCTGACTCACGATTTTCCAATATAACGAACGAACGTCGTTCAATGAATTTGCGCGCCACCGCACCTCACCACACCACACCAATATGAACCAGCTTTAAAAACAACTGATGGTGGAGACGGACGTCTCCAAGTAAACTTATCAGATCGGCCGATTGATTGGCCAATTTGACGCTTGAATGGTTAAGCTGTCAAGGCCGATGGAGAAGTGTGATGCGGGGTAAATTGCCGCTAAATAGACACAAAAGTGTTTGAACAAGAATGGCTGCGAATTACGATGACTATACGCCAACGACAACCGACACGGCCGGCAGCCCTATTCTATAAGCAAATCAATGCTAGCGGTCGGCCAAAGCCTAATCCTAGAGCGTTTTCATTCAAATTGTGAAGATCTTGTAAGTCGTGCCTGCTAATGTGATTCGGAACGGAAAATAGACATTTCGTCTACAGACTCCGAAGTCTGAAGCTTCGGAGGCACATCGGATCGTGTCTGGAAAGTATATACATGATGCATGGTAAGAGGGTGCCCCCTGCGGTGCGTGGGCTGATCATTTATCGCTGATCAGTGATCACGGCGGCGGCGAGGTGATTTAAAAATCTTTCGCAATAGATGCCACCTTTGACCTGGTGACGGTGCGCGTATATAATATGTCGAAGTTCCATTGTAACGTATGTACAGATATAGGAGTCATGCCGCACCGGGCAACGAGTCGAACGCTTTGTCTGGCATCCCCGGGATATCTCTGTTCTGCGCTTGGCCGGCCGTGAGCGGTTATGTAAATCTTCGCCACGGATTACGGTTCCATATGTTCGCTCTATAGTACTTCAAGTGAAATCGAAACGTTGGTTTATTGCGGCTGTGCGTCCTTCGTTTATGCAAATATTTGTATATATATGCAGTTTGGTTGCACAGACCGCACAGACTACCGACGCCACATGTGCGATTGAGATCAGCTCTCATGTTGTGTTGGAAATTTCAACAAACCAACCAACGACGACTACGACGACGACGATGACGACAGACGGATGAATTGGAAAATGTGGACCTCATTAGGCGGCACATTAACCGTCGACCGATAGGAGTTCTGTTTATTTATTTATTTTTTTTTTCCATTTTACTTTTGGTTCATTCAGTTAAAACGTTGGACGGAAAACGTTGTCTTGCGAATTTGATTGACAACCCAAAGAACCGACAAATGCATGTCAGATGTGGTTGGGGATTTGAACACAGATTTATGCAATGCTTCCATTTAACGTGGGTGGATGGGTTGGGTTATACCTACGTACAGTGATGTGAGAGTGTACAATTGGAAGTGAATTAGAAGTAATTGCATTCAAAAGTTAGAAGCTTGATTGGTTTTGAGTACTGAAAGAAATGAGTATATGTTTTCTTATATTGATTGTTTTCTTTAGGCTGGGGTTCATATATTTGCTTTGCATTCCAATTGGCATAGTTTATGCTGGACTTCATGAAAGAAATCAATTTACGTTTGAAACTGAGATGGTGGCAAGGTAGGTAACCTTTGCTCATATGTTTGATTGAATTGAATTGATATTAACAGATTTAGAAATATTTTCAGCTTATAATGGGTAGAAATACACGCACACCACATTTACCATTTCCTTCTTCAACTGCCTCTTCTTTAACTATTATGTATTTCAATTTTCAACGTAGGCATATATTGATAAAATATATACCTAATCATATTGCTTATATAGGGTCCCGTCATAACGTCACTCACTAACATTTTCCACATAATCAAATTTATCCAGCCAGCAGCATTTTGCAGAAAAACAAAAATGTTGAGAGATGCATCAAATAAATTGAGATTTTCATACTCTTGGACTTTTAGACGTCACCTAGAGTTTGAGTTATAGAACATTTAGATGGCTCTGGGATCTTAAAACCCCAGATGTGGAATATTCAAAAATAAAGTATTATCTGAAAGTTAAAAATTTCTCATATAAAGTCAGGTAGTTTCAGTATTTAGGCGATTTATAATGATGTTTTTTTAATTTTTTTTTAAATCGCCCTTCAGAAGACGTTAGTACCTTATTTGTGGGATATTCAAAAACAAGCAAGATCAGTATCGGAAATATCAGTAATTGATCATTAAAATTCAGTAAGTTTTAGTTTAATTGGTTCAGCCATAGGTATACTTTTGAATTTTCAATGTTTTTTTGGGAGATCACCCATTATGAGGTCATTAGTTCCCCTTTTTTGGGATATTCAAAGAAATCACACCTACCATCTAAAATACCAGAAATAAGTCATTTCACATGAGTTATTTTTAGACATAGAGGATTTAGTTATAATTTTGTTATGATTTTTTTAATTTTTTGGAGATCACCCATTGGAAGATGTTAGTACCTCATTTGTGGGATATTCAAAAAAAAGCAAACTTATTATCGGAAATATCAGTAATTGATCATTAAAATTCGGTTATTTTATGTAATTGGTTCAGCAATAGGTAATACTTTTGAATTTTTAACGTCGTTTCTTAGATCACCCATTAGAGTATATTAGTACCTACCCCATTTTTGGGATATTCGAAGAAATCATACCTACCATATAAAAAATCAGAAATAAGTCATGAAACATCAGTTATTTTTTAACATATAGAAGATGTATTCATAACTTTGTTATGATTTTTTTAATTTTTTGGAGATCACCCACTAGAATATGTTAGTACCTCATTTCTGGGATATTAAAAAAAAGCAAATTTATTATCGAAATTATCAGTAATTGATCATTAAAATTCAGTTATTTTTAGTAATTGGTTCAGCAATAGGTAATAATTTGTTTTAGAAATCAGACATTAGAGGATATAATAGAAATACCCCATTTGTGGGATATTACCGTTGTTTTTAAATATTATTTTTCCTATTTTAAGTAAATTTTTTGAAATTTCAAGATGGTGGTTTAAGCTACAGCCCGATTTTCCTACATTCTGTTTACACTGGTAACGAAGGAAAATTATTTCGTGGTTATACTATAACCCTAAATATAACGACGAAAATTATTTTTTAAACTTTAAGATTATTACCTATTCAAAATAACTCAAAAATTTGATGTGATGAAGCTTTTCTGTGAGTTTTTTTATATTAAAAAAAAACATATTCTATATGCTTTTTTCATAATGTTCTTATATAACTTTTGATGTTAAAGCTTCATTTGCTATTTTTTTCATTAAAATTTGTATTCCCAAGGATTTGTCTTTTAAAAATACTTCAAGTTATTAAAAACTATCCAACGTTAAAAATTCATATAATGAGAACTCACCCTTCTGGAAAAAAAAACCATTCATTAAATGCAGGATTTCCCTTATTTGTCTGTATATATATATACATATCAGCCATCTCAAAGTTAATCTAGCAATTTTCACAGCTCAGAAACGTGAGAAAGTCGCAAATCCTTAAAAATTGCACAAATCCGCGTCCTGGTTCTGTGCACGTTGTGTATATCCACCATGCTGCTTGTTGGTTGGTTGGATGAAGTCAGGGACCACTGATGAAAGCAGACCTTTCTCTGGAATAATTCATACAATATTCCATAAGGCGTCGATATAATCCTAATCCCAGTATTGTTAGAACGCGTCGTCGTCGTTGCATTATTATATGATTTTCATCCTGCAACTGGATGCTCACTCTTCTATATATGCAACAAACAAATCATCGATAGGATATCCAATCACTATGAACACGAAAAGGTGTCAAATGATTGTTTGGCTGAGCTGAGCATACTGAGCGCATTGTCTTGGGGTGACACCTAGAAAAACATTTTCACCTATCCTGATGTGGCAACGAAGAATGAGAGATTTTCTTTCTCGTCGTCCTTTGTGCGATTTTTTAAATTTTATTTTGTGTTTTTTTTTTTTTTTTGTTTGTTCATGTTTCTTGTGCAAATGATTATACTCTGTTTATACCTGAGTTGTCGTATTTAAAAGAAATTCAAATCCAAATTTTGTATCTTAAGGATTTATTTTGTGTTGTTGTGTCCTTCCTCCTCCTTGACAGCTTTAGCAGCTCAGTTCTGTGGAAGAAACCTTAACAAAAATGCAATTTATCGGAAGATGTAAAGCGGATAACACTGGGGATTATATGTTTTCCCTGGCAGCACCTTCTTTTTTACGTATAAATCGCTACAGGATGTAATTGTGCGCAAGGACATAACAACACAAAACTAGAAGAAAACCAGAAAAAAAAAAAAATTATGTGAAATTCAAAACTTGGTCGTGGCTGTAGTGGTGATTATAACGCTTCCGGGCGATTTGACATATATACATACAGCCACCTCCTTATATTCCAATAATATCTATACTTTAAAGTAAATTTGTCTATATTCCTGGATCCTATAGTTTCTATGGATATCGTCTTGTTAGGGAATTCCCTTTTATATCCATATCTTGTATGCTGTTGGTTCGATTTGTTTGCGTCTCATTCAGTATATCAATGTGAAGTTCTATAAAAAAAAAAAAAAAAACAAGAGGAGGCAGCCCCCAACACCTATAACAGAGAGACAGGCAACTGGCAGAAGATTCCAATCTCTTTCAAGATTTGACAGTTCATTTCATTCTTCGTTGAGCTGTGAAAATTTAATCACACATTGGTACACCTTAAGAGACATGGCTCTTCCATCTTCCTTCCATCAACATCCCTGTATCTATAAACACCCACAACCATCAGAGCAGGTGACAACGACGTACCAGCGACTGAAATATATAAAAAAAAAAACTTCGACCTTGTTTGCCTGCCTCATATTTACAAGAAAAAAAAAATTATCCAATTTCCATTTTGGTTATTTGCGATGGATCTGAAAAGAAATGGAGAAGGGAAAAAGGCCAAGTTTTTTTTTTTTTTAATAAAAGGACGACAGGACACCATTTGATTTGCATATAAGTATTATACCTATGAGGATATAAAAAAGAAGGATTTCAAATTATATTTGATTTTTTGATTTATATTTGAGAATCGATGTCAAAGCATCAGACCGTTAAGTGTTCTTATAATAATGGACAATTTAATTTCCCTTGTTGAAAGAAAGATTTTTTTGTCCAATAACTTTGTAGGGAATGGAACTTTATATTTACATATTTAATATGCGACTTAAGTGGATAATGGTAGAATAGGGTTTTTGTGTTTACACCAGTGCTGCCATATCCTTAAAACTGAATTATCATTATACAATGCTCTAATTTTAATCATACCAGAGGGAAAATTATCATACGCAAAACAATAAAAATTGATTTTTGTTGAATGGAAGACGAAAATTGTTCTTACGATATTTTGAAAAGTTAATGTCTATTTTTTTATTTTTCAAATTATGAAAAGTTGACTTGTTTATATTAATAAAATTATTACTCTATATTTTTAAGGGCTTTTGAAGGAAGAGCGAAAAAAATTATTCCAGTTTTATTTTTTTGAAAAAAAACAAGTTTTTCATTAAAGATTTTTTATTTAACATAAAAATAGAATTTTTTTATTTTAGGATAAAACATAAATAATATTATATAAGTTTTTTATTTATAAGAAAAATTATTGTGTACAATACAACACTATAATTAGTTCAGTAATTTTTCGTGATATTTCCAAATTAATTATGATTGGGGGCTTTAAATAATTCTGTATTTGTGTTTTTTGTTAAATATTTTAAATTTGATGAGGTTTCGTACGTGGTACTCCTTAAGATCTCTAAAAAATAATATTTGCAAATATGTCATTGAAAGATAAATATCATTTCAAGTTTTTGAAATAAGTTTTAGGATTATTTAAATGTAAGTATTCATGTCGACTATGGAATACGCAATACTGGATCCGCAGTGATTCTAAGTACATGTGTTTTATTTTCTTTCCATGACAAATTTTGTAAAGAGCAAAGAGGGAACTGCAGTGCAAATCACTGCGGATCCTGTATTGCGGATTCCATGATCGAAATGATTTATTTAATAAAAATATATTTTAATTACAAATATCTACGAAAATCTCGACTAATTTAAAATATGAAAAAACACAAAAAAAAAGATTGACCTGGAGTCCACTTAGAATTCAATTGTTATTATTTCATAAATTCGATGTTGGATAAGGGTTGGATTTTCGACCAAGGTTTTTTGGGATGAGTTAACGCAAATCTGTCGTGGCGAATAATAATAATAACGTGATGCTAACATTGACAACCTCAAATTTAACAATTAAAATTTTCAATGATCGTTTTCAATTAAATAAGCTATGTATAACTCGCACTTTAATGAGTAAATGAGTACCCACACTGGCACGATGCGAATCTTTGACATATTCGCTAAGAATGTTTCGCGTTGGTCTGGAAGAGCCTTAAGTCCCCTTTCACATGATGAGTTTCAAGCAACTTTCAGTTTGCTGGTGAGAAGGGCACGAAGTAAGAGGAAAAATGAAATCTCCCCGGTCAAGGAGTTGAGGAGATTTTATCTAGATTTCTCTTCAGTCTTCACACACACAGTAGTGTGTGTTCAACTAAGCTACTTTAAACGGAAACTACAGAATATCTCTTACGATTTTGTTTCACTGAAAGAAATGTTTAAGGAAATTAAAAGAAAATGTAAAAAAAAAATCTTCAGCAACTTGTTTCCTCGTGTGAAAGGGGACTTAATTCAGATTTTAGAACGAATATTTTCAACTGAATATAGTCTTTAGAAAAATCTCAAAACAATTTTATAAATAAACAACGAAATCGGTTGAAACCTTGACAAGTGTAACATTTTATTTAATTAAAAAAAGCAAATGTTCAATTTATTTGTAAAATGGTCTGCTTCAACGTTTAAGAAATGATATATATATGTACCTTAATGCAATATGCATATTTATCAGTTTTGTTGGCCGTCTCATATCAGACCAAGATCAAAGTCTCAATTTAAGATTGTCAGTCATTATTCATTATCGATAATTCCTTTTTCACCCGAGGAAAATTCCAGCAACTTTAAGTTTTTAGGTGAGAAGAACACCAAGTAAGAGGAGTGAACGGATATTGGAAATTAAAAGAAAACGTTAAAAAACCTCAAACAACTTTTTTTATAGTGTGAAGGGGGGCTTATGTGTACCACCCTTAAGAATCGAGTTGAAAATTGAACTTCACTGAACGAGCGCAATCAAGTCGAACCAAGTCTATTTCAAATTTCAATCATTCCATATATATAAAGAGGTCGAGGGGTTGTTCAATCTAGATTCAACGCTGATGATTAATGTATTATAAATTGATCATAAAATATTGATAAAGAATTACAATATTATGGAAATTTTTTGTTTTTTTTTTAATTTTTCAAAAGTTTATTTATTTCGTTCAAATATTGAAATTATCATACATTTCGCGTATGATAATGGTTTCCAATAGTACATCATACCAGAGCAGAAATTATCATACATGTAGCATAATTATCGTACGGTTGGCAGCCCTGGTTTACACGTATGTATTGCCACCTGATTGACACAACTACAGGCATCGACTCGATTTTTCTACTTTTTCAATTTCGAGGTAGGAATAGGGTCTGTCAGCAGTAGCAGTGCTTCTCATCTTAGTCGTTTGGATTCGGCAGAAAATTGTAGGTCCATTCTATTCCTGGAAATAATATGCACGCAGGAATGGTTGAGAGTTGTAAGTCACTAGGCCCTGGTTCTACACGAGCTGTCGCACCACCCAATTTATGTATTTATTTATTTACAGGGCCTTTCGTTAAGCGCCTCCTATCTTCAAATTTAAATAAAACAAAGTGTGTGTGAGATATCATTTAAAATTTTTATTCGTTTGAAAGGCCTATCGATGCCATTATGTATGGAATATAACATCGTTCAAATATCCGCCGCGCCTTCTCTGGTTGGTGCGCATCCGAAATGTCCAATTTTCCATGACTATGGCGCATAACATTGGTTGGCTTTGAAAACCGCTGTGGTTTGTGGCTTATTTGCATAGACCTGCGACTTCAGAAAACCCTACAAGAAAGTCTAACGTGGACAGTTCACATCACCTCCACGTCAGATGACCATACCCTCGAATCACTCGTGCAGAATTTACAATGTGGCGTGAGCTGTATGGCACACGTAGCACCGTACTGTTGACACCACATGTCGTTGGTCTCCATATCATCCAATTCAGGCTAAAAGAAGCTGGTTACCTGGCCCAAAATCCAAACCAAATAATGACTTTTTCGGGATGCATTGGACGAAACTAGATCTCATGTGGATCGGTACCTTCCCAAATTCGACAATTTTGTTTGTTGACGTACCCGCATTCATCCAGAAATGGGCTTCATCGCTGAAAATGATTGTTCGATGAAAATTAGGGTCAGTTTCCAACTACTCCAGAGCCCATTCAACGAACACATCCCGTTTTCTGGGCCAGTTGAATTTTGTACGGGTGCAGGCCCAAGTCACGGCGCAAAATTGTGGTCTGCGAAAGGTCAAGTTCTTGTTAGTGCGACGCGAAATCGACTGCCTCGGATTTTCATGCACACTCTCACGGACGGAGGCGATGTTTTCGGCAGATCTTGCGTTTCGTCGACTTACGGGTGTTGGTTGGTCGTTTACTGAACTATAAGTGGTTTCAAATTTATTCACCACATTGCCAATAGCCCTTTCGGTAGGACAACTATGGCGACCGTAAAATGGCCGAAGCGTGCAGAACATTGCCCGAACAACAATTTTATCATTTGCACGCTTTATCCGTGCATGGTTTTTCGGCAAAACAGACTGAATAAATGGCAGCCAATTTGACCAGATGTAGCTTTACCAATTTGGCCGCTATCAATTATTAAAGTTCGGATCGAAGTCCTTATCGTGGGAGACGCTTTATGTATGTAAATCTCTAAATTTTTAAGCCATTGTATGGAATGTACCGTTGATTTCGATTATAAGCATATTTTTTGTTTGAATGTTAAAAAATCGGTTGGTGCAATGTCTGATAAAAATCGACCAAGTCGTTTTCGAGTTTTCAAAAAAAAAGTTTTAATGACAGTAGGTACGCTTTGTTCTTCCGTATATAGCGCTCGTGAAAATAAAATTTTTCGGACACCCTTTATATTGAAAGTAAAAAATTGAAGTGTTAGTTCTCTTCCGTACTGAAATCATTTACTAGTACTTTAATACATAAAAGCCGCCTTTTACTGTCTACCGATCTAGATCGGGATCATTTTTTAACACGTAATACGACAATAACTTTGGATCCTACTCTGTATCTGGATCTATTTTAAATATCCGAAAATAAGTTTTCTTTCTGACGGGTAGACTGCTCTTCAGTCGGTAGGGAGTACCTAAAAACTATAGTGTAAAGTAAAAAGACAGTATCTACACATGAACAATAAACAAACATAAGAAATAAAGATAGGAGCATACAACACTGTTGTCATTAGGATTCGTATCGTTATATTTTCATGGAATGATCCTGATCCAGATCCGTAAAACGCGGCTAATATAACAAGTTTGCTTTTTGTATTATTTTTTTACCACATTTTGGTCATCCGTGCTATAGCAACATTTCACAATATTATAGAATGTTTCAACTTTAACAGTACCTAACGGCTAACAAGCCCACTTCACATGACTTCTTTCCTCAGGGAATTAAAGCTAACACCTGAAGTGAGGCACGTTCACACCAAAATTATAGAATTTTTTTTTCCTACAGTTGACCATTGCAACGAGCGACTGATACTGAGTTACAAATTAATAAACCGACTCCATATTTGCAATGCATTTCTTTCAAAATTAAAAGCGCCCATGGGTCAATTCGTATATCCAATCCAGCTATACATATTTCTCTGTTCACACAGAACGAAGAACTTTCGCTTTTCGCATGCTCGCACAACATGTGGCATTAGTTCATAAATCTACCACCAGAAGGACCCCATTGCTGCACTTCTCAACACTCTCCGCCTTATAAGAGTTTCAGTTAAGCGTCACGTCGTCGGTCGGTCGGTCATGCATTTTGTTGGAAAAGGTCACCTCAAGGAAAAACGACATAAATCATAAGGCGCGCGCGCACTCACATGGTTAACATCGCAGGAGATATCTTTTGGTGGTAATTTGCACGCGAATTTCAATTGCGAAATAGTGTTAGTTGACCATAAAGTCTGAACATATATAGGTACATAATATACATATAAGTTGGTTGCGTTTTGGAATTTTAATTGGAAGTCCAAGTTTGCCCACAGCACACGCACATGTGGTGCATATACTCGTATTTAGCTAGCGTTTATATGCTGACACCTCAAACAACCATCAAGAGTATGTTTGACTTGACCATTATGGAGAGCATAGCCATTGTAGGTAGGTACATATAGTTCAATCGAGCTCCTGGATTTCTGTCACTAAAACCAGTAACCAAGGCGAGAACTTGGTGGTGCAGTGTGCACCAAATAAATGAGCCTTTGAGAGACACAATTAGGTGCGTGATTGGGTGCTGTATTATAGTGCTGTTGTTTTTCGCTTGCAGGGTGTCAGTTGTCATGTGAAAACATTAAAGTCTATTTGACAAGTCACAATATGGCATGCAAATACATAGGAACAAGGAAATTCCTTAATAGCTACATTACATAGTGTGGGTAATTAAATATGCGGTTAAAAGAGTCGACAGTTTGAAATTTTCTCAGCTCGTATATGGCTATTTTAGACGTCCAACATTTTATACATGATGAATCAGAACTCTGGAAGTGAAAGGAAAACTGTAAAGCCTATAAAAATAATGAATTGGTTCTGCTGAGCTGTCAAACAAGCCATGTTTTATAATTAATTTGTTATTTTTAAGTAAGATTTCAAACGCGGGAGCTGTGTAAAGTTGTGTAGAATATGGAAATTAATTTATCATTCAATCAGCAAAAAAATTAGATCATTGTTTTGAGAATTATGATGTAATAATAAAGTGCAACACAGCAAGTATAGTCATCATTGGTATGGTATATAGTCAGTAGTATAGAGAGTTGAAGGGGGAGTTCTGGAAAATTGTTCGGGAAATCAACAACAAACCCAATAAACGAGTTGTAGGACCACTTGAAGTGGAGGAGATAGTCAAACATTTAAGGATGTTACCAAAAGATAATTTCTAGACATATCGTTCCAGTTTGCAAAACCTTATACCCAGAACCACGAGCTGAGCTGAATGGCCCATTTTGTATGTTAACAGGTGCAAATATAGTGTCAAAAGAGCTCCAAAACAATATGTCTCCATGATCAAATGGATACAACAAGAATTTTACAAATCCCCACTTTGCTCTTTGTATAAAGTTTAACCAAAGCATATGATACCACTTGCGTACCAGACTGTTTCAGAGAGCCTATTACAATATATCCCATATAAATATATAGAGGGATAACGTTGCTGAACTCCTCAATTAAACATTTATGGAAACAGCTTTACAACTGGGTGTCCGAATAACAATTTGTTGAGTGAGTCACAAGCTGACTTTCGGGAAAATTATTCCACAATAGACCAAATTCATTCGCTCATCAACATAGCTGAAATATTTAAAGATAACAAAAAGAAGCTCTACGCTTTCTTCATTAGCTATACATCAAAGGAAAATCGACAAAGTTTGGAAATATTTTAGAATTTTTCCAACTACTTGAAAAAAAAAATTTCTGAAGAAATTCAAAGAGAAATAGGACTGAGACAAGGTTGCAGCTTAAACGTAGAACTAGAATAGATGGAAGCCAACGTGCATGGTCTTACGAAACCGAGCGAAAACAAGAAATTCATATGACGCGCACATAATTGCGAACTTTTCGATTTGTTTTCGTTAACTTTTGCCGTCAGACGTAAGAGCGCTCACCGATCGCTCTTTCGTAAGTGGACTGACAGCTATCTTCGAAAATCAAAAAAATCACTTCCAACCACTTAAGTGCATTATGGGTTTTTTGAAAGCAACTTTTCGTTCGGTTTTGAAACTAGTTTCCGACAGCTAGCGCCTATTCTAGTTCTACCTTAAGTCCTATATTTTTCGCTCTGTTCATCGATGACATTGAAGAGGTTCTGCTGGGTGGAGCACGAATTTCAGCTGATCTTTTAATCAAGGTTTAATGTTAGCAGATGACATCTTTGTTCTGGCTGAGTCACCGGGAATTCTCCAATTGATGATAAACAGATTGTTCGAGTACTGCAACAAATGGAGCCTCCATTTGTAAATGATCTCCCCAAGTCAAAAATAATGATCTTTCGCCAAGTCAGAGGACTCAACTGTCACAACGAAGCATGCCTTTGTTCTTTAAAAGCCTCAAAATGGAGATTGATTACATAACAAGAACAATCGAAATGAAGGACAGTCGTTTACCAAAACATATAACAATGCTGGTAATCTGAAAGAAAAAGTCATGGTTTGAGTCTTGGATTAATTTAGCCGAGTGCTGTGGAACTTAACTATCACTTCAAGAAGACAGAATGGAAACGTGGAAGAGGAAACTCCTTGAATACAACTTGGGAGCAGATAATTATTTTATGGTGGAGTACTCACCCAACCTCATGGCACTCATTTTAAAACCACAAGGAGAGTTACTTCCCCTGAACTATTTACCGCATAGAAGTAATCTACGAGAAACATGCGAGTTATGTAACCTGCTAGAGAAGGGGGACGTATTTCACTTTCTGGGAAGATATACGATTCTTGTAGAAACTAGAAGAAGTACTCTGTGAAAGAGTCATCTAAGCGATGATGAGAAATTTTTAATTTTCTTAACGGTGGAACTGATTGGGGCAATTTGTATCGATATTTCAAGAAAGCACTTAGCTATAGAAAACGTATCTTTGATGGACTTTAAAAATAAAAAACATTTTATTAAATCTAAATATTATTTGACAACTGGTAGACGGCGTATGCCATGTTATACGATGAAATAAAACCAAAGCTTTTGTAAATTATAAGAAATAAAATTATTTGAAAATTTAACAAAACTAAAAATAAGCTAAAAACTCAAAAAAATGACCATATTGTTTCGCCCATGGATAGTTTGTATGTGGCGCTTCAACGGGTTGCATGTAGTATTAGATTTATTGACTTATGTACCAGATGGGCGCACAAAGAATTTTGTCTATTTCCATGCATAAGAATATTTTATTTTCATTTTCTTAATAATATCAATAATTAAATATAAACAAATAAATAGTTGAGCAAGGTTCTGTGCAGAGCGGAGATCACTGAGTAATGGTTATAGTTCTTTATTTAGAAGTGAACATTTTTTTAAAGTGGCGCCCAACGTGAAATCTCGAATTGTAAAATTAAATACTCGAACCGTGCTATGAAAATCTAACGTATAAATAAAGTGAAAAGGAAGACAAAAAGTTAAAAAGTAGGTTGATAGCCTTCTTAGATCTTATCATCAGCAAAAAATCATCAATATATAATTAATCAGTTTTTATACACGCAATTTTATTAATATGTATAACATGAATTTTGTACTTAAACGTGCCAGTTCATATGATGTGTAGTGGAAAATTTAAGAACATAACCTTTGGCTTATATCAATCACAGGTAACATATCAGTTTATTAATTTCTTCTGTGTATGATAATGACGGATGACTACCTACATGGACGGTTGAGCGAAGTGGTGAAGTGAACCATCAAACGTGTGGAAGGGAGCTTTCATTAAAAAAGGAGAGTTCGCTAAAGTTCTTCAAGTTCATGTCGAAATCGTTATATGGTTACCCCAGAAAAATGTTCGCAAAAGGTTCACCAATGTAAATCCTCTTATCTCTTGAGGCTCCTCCGTGGGGAATTACTAAAGTCGATTGAATTTTACCTTCATAATTGCACTCCCCATCAAGCTCAAGATTCTTAGCTGACCGATTATAATAATCACAGCTTAGGGATAACATTTCATTTAAATACTAGGTTTTGTGCGTTCTTTCGATGCGGACGCATTCATCACTCCCTGTGTGAGCAATCTCACTGCAGTCTAAAAACTCACATAACATACCTACGCACGGGTAGGTCATTTAGAAGAGCCATCAAGTTGTGATTTAAAAGAGTTTGCTATACCACGACGTTTAAAAGTAATGATTTCTTTGCATCTCAAAGAGCAATTGTTGGATCCTCCATATTATACCTATGTAATGTAGGCCTGGCTTAAAGCACCATGTTCCTTCCCGTGCGTCCTCATCGTCATCGCGTCATACATCGTCTTCGTCCTTTTGCCCTGAATTTAATTGATAAGCTCTATTTAGTCTGTATAAAAGGGAATACGGGCATATAGGAACATCGTCGTCATTTATCCAGTCACTTAATTGTATTTTAATTGGTTCACATGTCTACTAAGAATATTTATGCCCCGTAATTAGCTCATTATAAATAATGTCATACTGTCTTTCTGCGGATATGAGAAACTGGAGGAAGCATTTTGTGTACGTGCTGATGATGCTGAGATTATTCAAAAGGCTGAGAAGGAGGAGGTCCTATATATGTAATACGGTTTATTTGTTTGTTTTCCCCAAAGTCAATTTGTTAAAGCAGGTTCCCATCGCACCGGTTCGTTCGGTTGGGCCGCCCGACTAGGTATATATATGCAACCAAGTGGTGTGGTAGCTGAAAAGTACAACAAGTGACAGGTATTTAAAAAACGGACCCTGACACGGGCCTCTTACACTATATATATACGTACCACTGTTTGTCGAAATGAAGGAAAGGCAAGTAGAGGTAGAAGCAAGTATATAGTGGCTAATACCAGCGGAAGATAAATTATATGTCTAGGAACTCCACACCGCACACGTGTGCCAGGAGGAGAAAATATATACACAGACAGAGGCTGTTTTCATGCCAGAAAGTGCTTCTGGGGAGTGGATCAGCGCACGTATGCGAAAGAGATTTATTACCTCGCGCTGTGCTATAGTAGGTATATGCTTCAATGGCCCTAGCCAAATCCCTAGTTAAAGCAATGCCAGGTGAGAGAAATTAGAAGCAACAACAAAAAACAAGCTGTTTTTTTTTTATTGTTGGAAACAGTTTTATATCGGACAAAATATTATTGTGAAGGATTTTATGGTACAAAATTAGGAAAAGTTTAGGTAATTTCTTTAAGTATCTCAAGAAAAATACAAAGGATCGAATAGTAGTTGTTGTAGCAGAAGAAGAAGAAGAAGAGAAGAAGAAGTAAAAATAGTAGAAGCAGTGATAGTAGAAGTAGAAGCAGTAGCAGTAGTATTTAAATAGAAGTCGTAGGAGAAGAAGAAGTAGTAAAAGCAGTAGAAGCATTAGAAGTAGTGATAGCAGAAATGTTAGTAGAAGTGTTACTAGAATAGAAGTCGTAGTAGAAGAAGAAGTAGTAAAAGTAGTTGAAGCATTAGAAGTAGTGATAGTAGAAATATTAGTAGGAATAGTAGTAGTATTAGAATAGAAGTCGTAGTAGAAGAAGAAGTAATAAAGGTAGATGAAACATTAGAAGTAGCGATAGTAGAAATATTAGTAGAAGCAGTAGTAGTATTAGAATAGAAGTCGTAGTAGAAAAAGAGGAAGTAGTAGAAGCAGTGATAGTAGAAGTAGAAGCAGCAGTATTAGAAATAGTATTAGAATCGAAGTCGTAGGAGAAGACGTATTACAATTAGTAGAAGCATTAGAAGTAGTGATAGTAGAAATATTAGTTATAATAGTATATTAGAATAGAAGTCGTAGTAGAAAAAGAAGTAAAAGTTGTAGAAGCAGTAGAAGAAATGATAGTAGGAGTAGAAAAAGTAGTAAAAGCAGTAGAAGAAATGATAGTAGAAATAGTAGTAGCAGAACTAGTAAAGTGGTAGGAGAAGCAGTAATAATATTAAAGTTTGGAGTACATGCATTTATTTAAAATTGTTGTGTCAAAAAAAGGAAGAAGTATTGTAACGATAAATAATTAAGTCAAACTTCGGCGTAAAACAGTTGATTATAAAAAATAAAAAATCCCTCAATAAGTACGACATGGTAATACTGAATCTAGCCCTATAGCTATATAGCAATAGCCAATCATCAACTAACACCGCCATCAGCTATGTATCTCTAATGATTCAAGTGCCATCGCACGATTAGTTGGATGATGATGACGGTGTCGACCTCCCGGAAACTTGTCGGGGTCTTTTCTCCATTTCGTGCGAGAAGTACTTCGTGGATCTCTGCATCGATTTTTTGCAGCGATAAAATTTGTGATTGAGTTGAAAATTGTTGTTCCTTTGTTTTTTTTTTATTTTTTCTTCATCCATATATTTTTTAGAGGAAAAGCTGATGAAATGCATTTCACTTAAAACAAAAAACAACAAACATAGCTTACATTATTTTTTTTTTATAACCTTAATGCATTGAATGACACCTGAAAAGATATGTGTGGGAAGGTGATTTGTCGTTGAAGCCAATAAGACCAAAGGTAGAAAAGAAAAAAAAAAGTCAATTATTCAACGCACGCCATCCAATGTTCATATTGTGGTGAATAATAAGTTTAGCATTTGGATGAGGATCTGACAGATGACACATTTTACGATTGGAATAATAAATTTTCAAATCGAATGCATCGATTGTTGATGGACTTTGTTATGTGAAGGGACGCTTCTGACTGGGACTGGCATGGCTGCAGTGCAGTATCTGAATGGTGCAGTGCATGTGTTTAAGAATCATGACGTATATTCTGTGAGTTTTATTGGAATTTAATTGCGAAAGGGTTTATCATAAATCATTTGAAAACGGTGGGAGATTTTTGTTGTGGAAGGATGAGCATTTCAATATTTCGAGCATAGTTATATGCTTTCAATGTGAAAAGAATTTTAAAGCTTTATAAGAAACAAACTGCATAATTATGCTCGATAGCTTAGGAATGTATGATGTGCTTATTTCTTGCACGTAATTTATCTCATATTATCTGCAAAAGAAGCATGAGAATTTTTTTAAACGAATATTTTAAGAAGAAAATTAGAATACTCTATTCTAGAAATTAGCTGGATTCAATAAATTCGCATTTAAAAATTTCTACTAAAGATATAGTGACTTCGATAGTGATACTTTTTTTTGTTTCCAGCTGAGGTAAGTCAGCGGGTCCGGACTCAAGGGTTAGACAGAAGAAAGCAAAGTAAAACTCGGTATTTAAAAAGTTCGGAACTCGAGTTAAAATTTTGTATTTACTTTTCCTAATTGTAAGTAAACACCTTTTTTGTATACCTAAACACAATTTAGTCTCTCTTAAATAAATGACGTGGTATTTCATACAGAGTCACAAGGTGGGATAAATTCCCTAGCCCCAATCGACCCTAAGGCAAAACAAGTTGGGATTGAATCCCTAGCTTTAATAGAATCGGGCAGACGTCCATAAAAAACTGGAATTGGTCAATTGAAGTCGTAATGTTATATTCCGATTAGGCAAGCTATATAACTTCCAGATTAAAAGAACTGCTTATGACAACAATAGACGATCCATTTAAGTGTTTTTTGTATGTTGACAGTAGATTTTAATGTCGGCTGGATCACTCGCATTGATATTTGCGTATCATTTAAGCAATAAAAAATATTAAGTTTTGTCAGGAGCTTGGAAATTGGTGACCTGCATCGTGCCTGATCGGGAAACTATTGACAATTAACAATCAGTCACCATGAAGAAATCGTCTTACCTCCTCGTATGGTGGTCCCACTGGAGCAACTATTTGTGTATCCCTAAAGACATAAATAGGCCAAAATTATAAAAGTGCGAAAAGGCCTTTTATAACCGGCTGAGTGCTGCTTATGATAGTACATTGGGAGGAGATATCATTATGGTAATGGGAGACTTAAATGGCAAGGTTGGAAATGACAATACTGGGCTCAGGAATGTTATGGGAAAGCATGGTGTTGGCAAACGCAATGACAATGGTGAAAGATTTGTCGAATTTTGCAACGCCAATGGCCTTGTTATAGGAGGGACCATATATGTTTGAGCAATCGACGCGACGTGTCAGTTGGGTGTCGACAGACAGAAAAGCAACCTCCAACCAAATTGATCAATTCGCGATCAGTCGGTGATTTAACAGTCTTCGGGACGTCCGTAACAGAAGAGGTGCAGACGTGGGAATGACCCGAGACCACCATTTAATGCTTGCTACCGTAAGGTTAAGTATAGCTGCAGTTTGGAGATCCCCCGAAATCACCCGAATACCGAAGTTTATACACTAATAGACTAAAGTACCACCAACAACCAGTCCACCTTTCACAAGCATTTAGCACAATCAATAGCACGGAACCCACTTCTATCGAAAACCATTTGTTTGATGTGAAAAATTTGTTCATATCCGGTGCCGAAAAAATAGTCTGTCGGTCGCAAGGATGAAGGAAGTAGTAGTCTACATATCACATGAAAATGAGAGAAGTTCACCGTAGCATGCGAAGCGATAAGCGTAACTATGTATATCAACGCATTGGATACAGAAGCAGACAAACCCACAAGTTGGTGTGACATGTTTAATCGATTTTAATAAAAAAATTTACACAAGAGCTTCTTATAAGTTTGAAAAATATTGTATATCAAAAATTCAAATTTCGAATTTTTAAAATAAATTTCAAAATTATTTTTTGAAGGTCATTTGTCACATGTTCCACATAATTACGTCATTCGGCCTTAAAATTAAAAACTAAATTATTGGTGTTCCTTTTTGAAAATCATGTGTATGTGTATTAAACCTTGATCTTAGTAGGTAGTAGGTATCAAAATAAATAAACGCGTCATAATGATTTTATAGTCTGTGGTTTAAGGTAAATATAAACACCTCTTTTTTAATAGTTCTTGGAACAATGTAGTTATCCGTTTACACTTTTATATTTAAAGAATAAAAGAAATTAGATTTAGTTTGACAAGGAAACAAAACATAACAAAAGGATCATGCTGACTGAACGACTTCTTCGAATTTTATTATACTTTCTCTGATGTGCACGCGTTTACCCTTTTTGAATGTTATTATTATCAATTGACACATTTATGAGTCGATGAAGATCCAGAACCTTATACCTAGACTTATACAAGTTATACACGTTAAACAATATTGGATTCATGCAGTGGCGGTCATACAACTAGTTTATCGGCGGAAAACCTACGTAGCTGCATCTCATAGTCAACCCTTGCCGTTGAAGGATTGGTAAGTTTTTTTATTTCCAGAGAATATCCATAGATACTAAATCCTTTATACATCGATTTTGATTCTTGCCAGACTGTTTTAAAGACCAAGATTATAGTCCTTTTAATCACAATGTTATTAGCCGAATCAAGTCTACATGGATGATGATAATGTTTCATATACATAGATAGAATTGTGTGTTCACCTTTAGGTACGGACGCATGTCTGATAAAGTGTCGTGACAGCGGGTGGCCACATAATCTATGCACCGATTATAGTAGCTCTCGCTTTCTATAATATAATACTACACCTAATAGAGTTGGTATATGTATAATAGCACAATGATTTATTAGGAAAATTGTTGCCTCAATGTTTATACACGAAGGATTCTCCATATGGTCCATCATGACACATCCAATCATTCTTGACTTGGAAATGATTTTTTATTTTTAAGTTTAATGCGAATTTCATTAATGCGTACGTACCTACGTTGACATTCGAGTATACCATAAAACATAATATCGTACCCTTAGAATGAAAGTGACCTAATTCAAAATTTTTGTAGCTTCTTATTTTTCAATAAAATGACCTTAAAAAGCTAAATAAACTCTAAAATCAGGTGGTAAAAAAGATGCCGATATTTTTAGTTAGGTCACTTTCATTCTAAGGATTCGATATGTACTCAAAGCCCAGTCGCTTTATGTATACAAATCAAAGGCCTGACCTGGAAAAAATTTTACTGTGCACTTTTCTTTCACAATTCCTAAGAGGGGTTATTAGATTTTTTTTGGGAATTCGGGCTGGATTTAAGCCGCCTTGAATTTTCTAAGAATTGAATTGAAAATAGAAAAACAATCATTGAAAAACAACGGCAGCACTAACAATGTTATGTTACCTGTTATGAAATCTGCCTTTTATTCAGTTTTTAAATCAAATTATTTTAGTGAATACTTTTTAGAAAATTAATTTTCAAACTCAATATTTTGAAGAAAAAAAAAATTTTTAATTTTTTAGTTTATATAATTTTTGTTTTCAAAATTCAATGCTCTTATTAATTTGCAATAAAAAACAGAAAACCGAATGCTAAAATGTAGGTTTCTTAGTTTTTGTGAAATTAAAAAAAAAAATGAAAATTATGTAAACGTGAAATCTAGTTAATCCAGTTTAGTTTTTTTTATTATATTTTGCTAAAAACTGGATGGTGTGCAATAAAAAAGGGGATAATCCGCTAATTCAATAATTGACCTGAGCAGATAAAACTTGGTAAAACCAAAAAAAAAGCGTTTTTCTTGGGAAAAAGTAGATACTTTTAATTTTTTTTTAATTTATCAAAAACTAAGATTTATTTTAGCATCCGGTTTTCTGGTTTTTATTGAAAATTAATTAGAGCATTGAAAACCTATACACAAAATTTTGAAAAAAATTAGTTTGAAATTTTTTTAAATATTTTGTCTGCAAAATTTCGAGTTTGAATAAAAAAACTATTCACTAACATAACTTTATTTCTTAATTTAAAATAAATATTAAAGAAGATATTTCTGTCTTTCCAAAAAGGTATTGCAAATTTCACCATTGTTTTTAAATAATTTTTTTTTTGATTTTAAGTCAATTTTTTAGAAAATTGTGTGTAAAGGCTATAAAGCCTATATGATGGAAACTTAGTTCAAGGGCTTACGGTATGTTAAATTTTGAAGACTTAGGCAATTTATCATATCTACCTCTCCAAAGCAACATATTAAAATACTATTCAATATTATAAGGGCAAAAAGAAGTTAGCACTACCATTTTCGATTTTGAAAAAGAAACTGTGCTGCATTGTGCTAAACTTGTGCTGCGATGTGCCGTCAATAATTTTGAAAATTTTGAGGATGAAATTTTTCCAAAATAAATTTTTTCTAAAAACTTAAAGTTGTGCTCAAAAAATGATATAGCCGAAGAGATACAAAAATCGCATTTTCCGACTTTCACGACCGAACGCAAATGATGCGAAGGAACTTAGCGTGAAATTAGCACCGTCATTTTCGATTTTCAAAAAAAAAGTTTTGCTGTATTGAGCTCAATTTGTGCTGCGATGTGCCGTAATGTATTTTTTAAATTCGCAAATTTGCAAATTTTGGGGATAAATTTTAAATTCGCAAATTTGCAATTTTTTTTTCAAAATCACGATTTAAAAAAAATTATACTTGTGCTGTTTTAAGCTGCTGCTGTTTTTGCTTGTTTGTATTTTTTTTTTGAAAGTCGAAAATGGCGGTGCTAACTACAGGCACATAAATAATGTAGCACAAAGCCCACGCAAGTTTTATTTTTATTTAAGTTTTCTATTTGTAATTGGACCCCCCCCCCCCCATGACCAAATCCTGGATCCGCCACTGGGTGCACCTTATACCGATCACCTTGTATGTGTAGTTATATCTATCCTAATTATGATGGGAGCCGATGATGTCAACTTGTTGATATTTTCTGGAATCTTCAGTGGCGGAGTATTAATTTCACGCATGATTGATCTTGTTTATATTTTAATACCACGGACGTGACTATTTGTTATTTTGTTTATAATTTAATTTCTAGTGATGCTGGCACTGTTTATAATATTTGTTTGAATCAGCGTATATATTGCAATTATACTGTAATGCAATAGTTGTGTGTTAACTTACACATATGTAATTTTTTTCCCATGGCAATTGAAATATAAAAACAATTAAGTATTTTTTTTTCTAAAAGGCCAAATGTCATTTGAATAAAATATGTTTAAAAAAAAAACATTTATTCCGAAGAATTTTTTTATTTAAAAAAAGGCATTTCAACATGTTCTTCGTTTTTATATTATCTCACGTTTGTCATGCTTAATTCCAACATTAAATGTTCCATCATGGTGTTAACTACTCATCGCTCATTCGAAACAAGTTAAATTTATGTTAATTCACATAACAAGTCGCCCTGAGCTGTTGCTTATTGGCACGTCTTATTAGCTCCACCACCATCAGCAAACTTCTATAAACTTCATGCAAAATAAATTGATTTATATGATAAAACTCATTACGTTCTTGCCAAAACACCTGCTTCTTAACTTGACACCATACATACCTATACATAAATATAAGTAGATATGTAGATATGAATATAATATGGGTCCTGTGTTGATAGCTTATAGCAACTTCGACCCAATCAGATAAATGTAGAGGTAGTAGTTGTGTAGTTACCAAACTTCAAATTGCAAAGTTCACGGCTCATTCCGAACATTCGTTCTGTCACTTTGTCTGGCCCATCAAACACCTATACATGACTAATGTGCCACCTGCTGGGGTATACGAGCAGTATAGGTATGATATGATGGCTCTATAGAGGCAAGGGGTACGTAAAGATTCAAAGTTGACTTGGCAAACAAATCTACCAACGCTTCACGCCAAAATGCAAATAATTTACTTCGCGACGTTTGTCAACCATACCACGATGACTATACTCACAACTGTCAGTCAATGGAACTTTATTGAGTTTGTTGGCTGGTTTTCTTGGAATCCACACTGCACCACTGGTTCGCAGAGAGTCGAGACTGAGACTTGGATATAGGTATACTTGGATTTAGATTGCGAGAGACCAATGGCAATGTCTACCCGTCCCGAATGAAGACATCGAAATTTATTCGCTTAAACTCAAAACGACACCGAGTCGCAATATTTTTGCAGAAATAACGCAATAATTTCTCGGAGCTATTCAACCAAACTCTTGTGGCTTGGAAGAAGAAATCCGCAAACGAAAAAAAAAAAAACCCTTGTTGAGCTTCAGCGAGTTGAGACCTCTTTTTTTTCATTGCGCACACGGGAGGTAGAGCAGAGGAGTAACCGCACCGCACAAAACGAAGCCATTTGAGAACCGAGATAAGGTACAAAATAAATAAAAGAAACGGCATCTTGTACACCTTAAACGGTGACAATAACTCACCGCAGACACCGAAAGTCTGCAAGTGGTCTGCATTTGGCTTTGGTTTGGTTTGGTGTATGCAAATCACCTGGGCGAAGAACACCTTTTGACCGCGCTTAAGTGTCATCTCGTCGCTCGCATTGCATATTGGCGGCGCGACCGCGACGCGACGGAAACATTATATATACCAGACCATTGGGGATCATAATTTCGTTGCTGCCGCCATCGCCGCTCCGCAACGCAAACGCTCCAAGTCGCGATTGTTTTGTGGGATGTTAAATGTTAGCCATGCTTCATGAACAATGGGCTTTAAGACTGGGCTTGATTTTTGGAATTTGTGGTTTTTTGGATTTTTACTTGCGTTGTAGGTTGATTGTGTTGTTCTTAAAGGCAAGTTAAGGATTGATACAAAATGATCGAACTGCTACTTTCTTCAATTTACTGCTTTCAAAAATGTCTATTGAATTTGACAGCAAATTGTGCTACGTCGTATACGATGGCAATAATTAGCCAGTTCTAGTTTCTGAGATCTCACTGAGCAAACCTCTGTCAGCTCAACTGAGGAGAAGAAGAAACCTGAACAAAATATATCTTTTAGAAGTCAAAAGCATTCTCCATCTCGTTTTTATAAATTGATCAGCTGCGACAAAAAATAATTGAGGAAACGAATCCAAAAAATTTCAGTCTCAGCTTTTTGACAGAAAAAGTGAGGAATCTTACTGAGGAATTACGTTCTCATTTCTGAGATTGCTGAGATCTCGGAGATCTCAGAGATCTCAACAAACCTGAACTGGCTAAATATTACCTAAATAGTCAAAGTAGAATTGGCATTTTGCAGGTCTGGACTAACATTCCTAATTGAAGTTGCGCAGGTGTATTTATTTTAAAACGTATTTCAAAGAAAGTGTGTAAGGAAATACCAGTTTATAACAGTTTTTGTTTATAAAGGTAGGTATTGTTAATACGGGCCTGGAAGAGCTAGGGCCATCCGCTGCTGGTGCGGCATTCTTGGGGCAACTAGATTTATTTTTCAAGTCGCTCAAAGCCTGGACACCTATACCTTTAATAGCTTTAAACAGTTATACATTGTTATTTCTCTAGTATCTATATTTAAAAAGCGCTTAACTGAATTTTAATCCAAAAATGTATAGACAAGAACAAAGCAATGGCAAATTATAACAGTTATAACATTTTATCGCTATTAAAAACTTGTGTGGATTAACACGCTTTAAGGGATATGAAAAAAAAAACACTGGGTGTCTGATGTATGCCCACCGGTGGAAGTCTTTGACACTGCTGATGGGCCTGATAAACAGTAGATACATTTATAAACAAAACTGTTATAATTCAGCATTGAAGGTGTCTTTCTTTTGCATTTCTCTAGTCTCTTCTAATATTTAAATAGCGTTTAACTTCATCCAAAAATCTATAACCGAGACCAAAGAAATTGTAATTTATAACAGTTATAACAGTTTATCGGATTTACACGCTTGACGCGATATGAAAAGAAATGTTGGGTGCCCGAAGTATGTCCAGCGTTGGAAGTCCCTGGCACTGTTGATGAGCCTTATAAGCAGTACCTTTATAAACAAAACTGTACATCCCACCACGAAAAGCACCTCCATACGACTAATGCTTAGACGATTTTTAATTTAACATTAAAGTGTTGCTCTACCTTCTTATACTTTGTTTTTCAAATCAAAATTACAAAGAAAATCGCGAAAAAAAACAATGAAAGGTAACAATGTGTGTTGTGACGGTTGGTTGGTTGGTTATAAGGACACATATAGGAAAAGAACTCATCTATCACCACATAAACTGACAACCAAATTGGGAGAGTTCCAGTCTTGGTCATGGTATTGTAGGTATAGGTATATTTTTGCAGACGAAAATTGACACCATCACTTATCATTATATATATACTGGGTCGAGCGGCGGCAAGGCGTGGTGGTGGCGCAGAAAACATCCCACACATGCGCCCCGGACGGATGGACATCATGCAAAGCACCATTAATGCCCTCCCACTGGGTATATATACATTGCATTATGCAAAAACCACGAAGAGACCACGAGTTGAATAGTGCACCACCACCAGGTCTCTGCAGAATTCAAATCACAGAACTCAGAGCAAATTCAGCAACAAAAAAAATAAATTTAAAAAAAATCGAAATGAATGAGTTTTAATGTGACCATTGGGCGCAGGCGTGTAGGCGTTATACCTACTATATGGAGCTAGTGGAGTCCACCACCATAACCCGCTTCGTCACTGCACCGCTCCACCACTGTGTAATCCGAAAATTGGTCTGAAAATTTAAAATTACGTGCTCCAAGAAGTTGTTTATTGTCTGAAACGTGACTTTCGCATATATGGAGACAGAGAATGTATAAGACCCTAAAAGTAAATAATGTCCCATTTGCTTCAAAGCCTTAAATCTGCACGTTCAAGACATCATATACATAAAGAAGAGAGGTCTAAAATCTTCTTTAACTCTCTATGTCCCCGAAGGATATGTGAAACCTGAGATGTTTAGCGTCAATTTGGCACGACTTTAATGGGTGAAATGACACTCTTGATCTTGGGGATTTGCATTTTTTTTTTTTGAGTGAGAACGAAAGTCACAGTTTGTATAAAGTTGCCCAGTGTATCAACAGTTCCATATTCCTACAAAAAAAAATAAAATAATTTCCGTGAGGTGATCTTTTTTTTTTAAGGTTTTAATTATCTGTTTTCATATTTTAAGCTGTGACTTTTGGAAATTCTTGACTGACTTTATAAAAATTTACTCATTTTTCCTTAGAAATTATTCAATATTTTGTAGAAATTTCCTCTTGAAAGGTCTTATGAATACTACATTAATTATTTGATCTACAACGCTATTTTTTTCGAAGGGAAAACGCATGGCTGACAGTATAACATGTTTATGTCTTTAGAATTTTCTTAAAAGTTCTCCATTTCTCAATTCAATTCAAACCATTCCAATTCAATTCAATTCATTTCGATTCGATTCAATTCAATTCAATTCAATTCAATTTAATTTATTTTAATTCAATTGAGGCTATAACACTTTTTGTTTGTAATAAAATCAGATGTTGCAAAAATGGAAAAAAATGCAAATTCATGTTGTGGTACCGTTAGTCTGGGTGCAAACTTCACGAACGTATTTTTAAGGCTTTTCTATCATTGTAGTGATAATATTGATTAACTTCGATTTGTATTACAATTTATTACCAATGCTTAAAAACACTCATAGTTCTCGTTGTAACCAATAATTATGATTTTTCAAGCCAAATCGATTGGTTTTAGTAAGTAACTTTTTAAAATTGAAAACACGTCATCCATAGTTTTATTTAATATGTGTCGTTTCCCCATTAATATAAGATTAAAGAAAAAAAAATATAACAAATTAATTATATGTAATATTTAACGATTGTCTATACATTTTTTGGCCCTGCCTTAAAAATACAAGTTTGAATTGAAACTTTGATATAGGATCTATGTAGCATGGCCCCAACTATACAGCTAACGCGAAATATATATGATTTTCCATCTAAAAAACATCCATCTACGTCGCCATTGCCAAGTTTTGTATAAAGTTTCTTTGATATAACCGTTCGATTGCAGCTTATTAGCTGCGCTTGTGCAACTTTTGAAGATCACGATTTCATATACGACATTTATTCTGCGTTTATATTTTGCGCATACGGTTTATTTGTTGTAAACTTAAATTTTCAAATATATCTTTAAGCAAATAATGTGAATTTTTCTAGTTCATATATTGAGAAAATTATCCTCTTATTTTGTTATTTATGATTACGAAATGGTTTCTCTTATTTAGTTTGTTTAATAAAACTTAGATATTTAGAGAGAAGTGTAAATTTTTAGAAAATAAAGTTAATGTCTGTAATAAATAAAAACACATTTTTTTTCCATATTTCAATACCTTTATGTACTTATGAACGATATTTTTCTTTTTGATTTAGGTACGATCACATCACATTTTGCCATTAATCCATTAATTGTCCATTAATTGTCAAAATTGCAATTCAAAACTTTAAAAAAAATACATTTTCGAACATAGTTTAGCCTCACAATTAAAATTTATGGGTATTTGTTTTCTACCGACAAGGTATAAATGTTGGTTAAAGGTACGCATTTAAAAAAATCGCCTTAAACTTTTTTTAATCTGTTTTTAGTAGAATTAGGTACTTTTGTTTTTTGTAGTTTAATTACAACTTAAATCAGAGAATGAACAGAAATATTTTCTTCTTTAAAAAAAATCGTAATAGATTATTAATTTTTTGGTCATATTCAGAAATTGAATTTCCAAAGCGTCTCCTCAGACTTCAGATATACCTCCTTTTTATTTAATAGCAGGTAAAATTCACCTGAAAGGTGAGTTTATTTACTTATATGCAGCAAATTGACCTCTGCTTGCCACTCGCCGCACTGACAAGTCGCTGTATGCACCTAACTGCAAGTGTTCAAAAAGACTTCAACTTTATCTGATGCTGTATATCTTTATATGTTTTTGATGCTGTGATTTAGAAGGTAGGGTCCCATCTCGGTAGATATTGGTAATTAACTGAGTATCTCCTGCTGCGGCAGACTTGTGACACACGCAAAGTTGGCTCCAGTCTGTTTGTCATTGCACCTGTTAGATGTAAAAAAAAAGAATATTAAAAAAAAAATCTGTGTATGTTTGAATTTTATTTTCCTAGAAACGTTTTAACCTACGTATAACGAACACGGACACGACTGTGAGGAAGACTGACACACACATATCAAGTGTTGCAAAAAAGGACTCCATATAACACTATAGAGCAACCTTGTGTGAGATAAGATAAGACATGACATAACCAGAACAATTACTGGAATTTTTATTGCTGGGGTTTTTCGTGTTTCTCACTTTCAAAATTTATTTAACTGCAACGTAAATGGGGTAGGTAGGTATATATGTAGGTATCTTGTTTTATTTTTATTTTTTTTTTAGTATTTTGTGCATGAGTTATATTCTGACCCGCATATAATCGTATATTTACATATTATATACCTACATACTGTATAGCTACTCGGAAGATCCTTATACTTTGTTTTAAATATTGTGCCACACAATATCCTTTTTTCGAAGGATTTCACGTTTGCTTCTCATAAATTATTTTTTATGATATTCACTCCGTGTCAAGTTGTGTGAACCAGAAACGTAAAGCTGGTGTATATAATGGCATGCGATCAATGGCGGAATAAAAGATAAGCGCAATAAGTTTGTGCTTAGGGCCCGCTTAGTTTTTCAGGGGGCCCTAGGTTAGGTTAGGTTATGAGGGGTGATATAGCACGGCAAGCCGAACTACTTCACTCGGATCTCAATGTTTCCATTGTGCTCCCCAGGGAGTAGGAGATAAGGTTATAGGGAAGGGTTAGGAAGTTTAGGGAAGGGAAGGAGCTTATGTATTGGGTGCCTCCCTGAACCATCTCAAATTCTGGATGAATTTTGATATGTTTCTCAGTGGCAAAAACGAGATGTCTTCCAGGTCATCAAAGAAGTATTCTCCAAGAGCTGTCTTTCTGGTTCTAGCTAGGCTGGGGCATTCACAGAGGAAGTGATTGGAGCCCTCTTCATCTTGACACCCTCTGCATAAGTCAGATGTGCTGATGCCCATTCTGCTCATGTGGGTTCCCATTGAGTTGTGATCTGTTAAGATTCCAATCAAGAGGGATAATTTAGGTCTGCCTAATGTTAGTAAATAGTCAGTTTTTTTCTTAGAGAGATCCGGCCATAAGTTTCTTGAAACCCGACATGTGTCAATTTCCGACCATCTGTCGTTTGCGGCTTTAAGAAAACTCTGGTGGATTCTGCTTTTTTCCTGGGCCAGTGGCATATGTATGATGGATTCAGTTTGGCTCGGATCAAGTGATGACCCGTTTTCTGCCAATTCGTCCGCAATTTCATTTCCATGTATATCACGGTGTCCTGGGACCCATCGAAGGGTAACCGTATTCGTTGCACTAAGTGTTCTCAACTCATTTCGGCATCGTTCAACCAGTTTGGACTTTGTGACAATTGAGGAAATTGCTTTGATTGCCGCCTGACTATCGATGAAGATATCGATGTTTCTCGGGTTAAATCACTTTTTTAGGGCGAGATTTGTCAGCTGTTGTCTTTCATGGAACGTTTTTGAAACATAAACATATTGGTGCCTAAGATTCAAACAGATTTGATATCCCAGCAACCCAATATAAGAAAAAATTTCTGGTAACAAATTACCACATTAGAACCCGTCTTTTTCCTAGAAAAAGAGACCATTTTTTTCGCACACTTTCCATAATTCTGGCATTTTTTCCTGCAATTTCAGAAATGGAAAAATAAATTACTAGGTGGAGCGACAACTCGTATAGGTATATAACCAGAGCCTCTTATACATTCCTATCTGCAAGAATGGAGAGGACCTTCAATTTTCTGCTGAATACGGCTAAGTTGAGAGGCATTTTTTTGTGAAACAAGATAGTCTTTTGCAGGATGGAGTTGTCATTTCGTCGCCGTGAAAAACATTAAAATCACATAGGCTAGGAATTGAACTCAAGACCTTCGCATTCATGACAGTCCTACGAACTTAAAAAAAGGCCTTAAAAAATTGCAAAAAGCAAAAAACAAAATTTCTGGTCTGTTTTCATTTCTTTTTTAAAATAAAGAACCATAAAACCTGTATTTTTGGCGTCTGCCTGTCGACTGAACATACCGTAAGGGAAGCAATCGAGTTCAGTGAGTAGTTCAGATGCCCCAAAGATGAATTTCAAATTCTTTGAACCCGCGAAGCAGTCCACCTAAGATAATTACCTAGTACCTAATGTTGTCCAAAAACCCGCGTCGGGTCCATAAACACCAACAGGTTGTATAAAATGAAATCTTAAAAAAATAAATATTCCTATAGAATATATTTAAGGGTAGTCGCTCTCTGCGTTTTTTTTTTTTGCATATCTGTGTGCAAATATTTCAAATATTTCTGGTTTTTATCTTCAATTTTTGTTTTCAAGTTTTTTTTTTAAATTTTCGAGTAATTTACGGGAGCCCTTCATGGTGGGCCACTTAATATTTCTGTGTTTGGGCCCGCTTAGTGAGTAACTCCACTACTGCATCGGATTGTGGACACGCGCGAGAGTTGATCCTTTTTTTCTCTTAACATACGTTTGTAACACTTAAGTGATATTTATTGTGTAATTATGGTCGTTTTTGTTATTGCTGCGCAAAACTCTTATTTATTTATTATATCTAGTATAGGTATGTGTTTTTGTTTTTTTATTTCTTGAACCTTAATATGTTCATGGTTATAATAATATACCTTTCTTTATTTTTGAATACAACGATGACGTGACTTTTGAAGGAAATTGAGAGGAAACACATTCACCAAAAAAAAAGTGCGTGGTCCTTTGAGTTTATCCTAAGATAATAATTTAATAATATACCTCTACTCTAAGGGTTAATTGAAGGTGAAGAAATCAAGACATGTCCGCGTCCGTATGATAATGTTGATTTCAGATGCAATATATGTATAGACACAAATATGTACCTAAGTAAAGGTATACTTTGAAGTTAATTGCGCTGAAAAAATATATACCTTAATGAAAAAGGATAAAATTGGGAAAAAACATGGAAATCCCTTCGTTTTTCAGTCGTGTTATGATTTTCAGTGTTTGTATAGTTGGTAATTAAACGTAAATAATAAATATATAAACTCAAAGAGAACTCGGACACCGACAAACGTGTTAAGATTGACACTTCCGTTTGCTGCGATGGTCATTTCTTTATTTTAGATGGTTAATTCATTGATTTTTTAAGAATGGTTTCTAGGAAGATTTTGGTCCAAATTTGTTGTATTATTTATATGGGGTTTCCATTAGTTTATTCAAAAATTTACTCAATAATAGATTCTATAACGGAGCAGAGCGGTGGAACATTAAAAACGTTTTTTGCAAAATTTTATCAATTTGTATTTCCACATGACTTTGACAACTGAAAAAAAAATAACCGAATTTTAAAGATTTTCTGCCGTCGAATAAAATCGATTCTCAACGCAGACTTGATCAGAAGGTGACTATATTGATAGGTATCACTTGGAGGTAGTCAGTGAATTTATATAATCACTGCTTTTTTGGGCTTAGTATAAGAAATTGAGGAATAAAGCCGTCCAAACTCTTATCATTCCGGTCCTGCTCTATGTTGGAGAAGCATGGATCCTCTCCCTATGGATGAAAGCTCCAATTGGCATCTTCGAAAGAAAGAGAACGCAAGATTTATGGCCGGGTTTGTGTCGATAGGCAAAATAACAACTGGCGGTGACGATATACAACCACGAACTATATACGAGATGTACAGCGACGTGCCCCTGGTCAAAAAACTACGTGTTAAACGTTGAAGATGGCTATATGAAAAGTAGAGCGAATGAACATTGAAGCTCCAGCCCGTAAGGTATTCAAACTAAGCCAGAGGGAACGAGAAAAAGAGGGAGACCTCATCTGCGGAGGCGTGACCAAGTTGAGGGAGATGCACGGCACTTGGTATTCAGAACTTGAGACAGCAAGATAGAGATTGAGAAAGCTGGCGGATTCTATTACCTACTTGAGGCCCAGGAGCACCTAGCGCTGTAACGCCAACTTATAATGAAAGTATAACAACTAAGCCGCTTTTCAATAAAAAATTATTCTTATAGCCAAAAATAATGGATACCTTAAACAATCCACACAGCAATTTTCTTAAAACTTGATACCAAGCTTTTTTGGGCACTCCCCCGACACACACATTTTTTAAATTTTTTGTTAGCACCAAGAATGACGGTACCTGCCATACAATTCATTTTAGCAAATAATGAACATTTTTTTTTTTCAAAAACGTGCCCACAACTTAAAAAAAAAATGCAGTATTTTTTTCAAAAAGGGTACCATTTCATAAAAAAAAAAATCAAACCTCCCGTAGAACCATTTGTTTGGATTTTCGATTTTCAAAAACAACCCATTTTCGAAATATCGAATTTTCAAAAAATAATTTTGATTTTTGATTTTGATTGATTTTTTTTTTAATTTATTTTTTAACTCCGCATTAATAAACACTAAAAAATGGAGTACCAATTGTTTCTTAAAAATGTTTTTAAAAATTTACATATAAAAAATTAATTCTTTAAAAAACCGCACCAACGATTTTTGAAATTTTTTCCTCATTAATTAAGATTTATTTAAGAAGTCAGATGGCGTCAAAACATTTTCAGATTTTATTTAATTAATTTATTACTTAGAAATTATTTTTTTTACAAATTAATCAGTTTAAACTATTAGTTTCATGCATGCTTAAAGAGGAAGACTGGGCCACTGGGCAAACGGGATTTTGCCCGGTGGGCCCCTGGGTGAGCAAAACGTTCATGAAAAGAATACTGCAGTACTTTCTGTTTTCTTTTTTTAAAGAAAACCTACTAATTATTATTTAGCTGTTGTTGGCCCAAGGGGATTGTACGGAGGCCCCACATAGGACTGCTAAGTAATTTAAAGGAAAATCCTCAGTAAAATCTAAACACTTCATTTAGAGGAAAGCTATCTTCTGAAATTGGACTTTCGAGAGGCGCTGACTGAAAAAATAGAGCTAGGTATTGATCACAAGAGGCCTCTAAAACTGTATTTATGGCTCTTAGAATAAATGTTAAGCTGTTTGGGGCCCCCAAAGTAGATATACTTTCACACACTTTAAACGAAGCTATATAATTGGAGCTCCAACATTAAATATTGTGGCTCCATTGGTAACCTAACGAAGCCCCAAAATTATACTAGCTTTATTCTATAGGTTTTTGAAACACTTTCAGTTCATTTATAGAAAAGCTTTCACATACAATTTCAGGGTCGCAGAACGGAATAGAAAATACGACAACGATATTTCGATTGTTGATTGTTTCGGTAGAAGTAGGAAATATCAATTATAAAATTTAAATTAGTTATTGCATCAATATTTTTAAAAATCAAGTTACTTTTATCGTTAACTAAAATACATAATAGAAATTCCAAAGTGAGAGACGACTGTTTATGGCTTCAATTACATAACGATGCATTATTTTTATCGTCGTTTTCGGAACTAATCTTTTTTCACTTCTGCTACTCATTTTACTATTTTGTGGCCCTTTTTCTTAAAATCCTTTCTTTTTTCTTAAAATCTCAGGAGGCCCTTTGACTCCCAGTCCGCTCTGCATGCATATTTGCACCATGGTGCTATATTGTTAATTTTTGTGTTCTCACATAATACTACCTTAGGTATACTAAAATATACGTTTTTAGCAGGTGACCAAAATAAAAGTTTTCATAACTAATGCATTTCTTTTAAAATCACACATTTAGACTTTAAAACCACAGTGTGGTCGCACATGAGAGCATGTTCGGACCACCCAGTCGTGGATTTTATTTTTAAATGGCCTTGAACTTTTCACTTTTTCGAGTTAGGAGAATTTAAATTATTGGATATTAAAAATGTATTAAAAACAGAACTGGATTAGAAATTCAACATTCGTGTAGTACGGCTAAAGGAAATATTATTGTATTTGAAGTGAAGCTTAATGACATACTAAATATTGGTGAAATTTTCTGGCAGAACGAGTAATATGTCAAAATTGTTTCAAGGGAGGAATTCAATTTTTTCTTAAAAAGAAGAACGTATAGAGAACGGGGGTGGCCCCGGCGCAGTGGAAGTAGTGCTTGACTGCTAACCTGGATGTGTGGGTTCGATCCCCAGTCTAGGCAGCATTCTTTTCTATATTCCCTCAATTGAACGCCACCCCTGGGATTTAATGAGATAATCAAAAACCTAATTTCTCAATCCACTGTGCCAACAAAAATCTATCCTATCCTTCTATTCCTTCTAACATTTGCCTAATTTATAAGACCCTAGGTCTTACTGGCATATACATGTTTGTGTTGTTTGTTTGTTTAGAGTAGAACGGTAATATGAATGACACATTTTGACACTTCACCATAGTCAAAAATTTATTTTGCACCTAGGACTGTTTAAAGCTCTATTCTGGATTCTTTCAAACTAATTTAAAAGTGTTCCTCACTCTTAAATCAAAATTATAATTTAAGGTTATTGAAAATGAAAATGGTTATGAATTTTACTTCCTATATAAAAAAGAACTATTATACATTTTGTGTAACATAACTCTAGGGGTTTGCTTGATCATTTTTTCAAATAGACCGTTTTAATGGCAATTGCACAAATATTTATCCAATAACAAAGATTTACTATCGATTGAAGAATTATTTAATCTTTCTGCCGTCTTCAACCCGCGAGGTATACTAGGCACCGCATCAACACGCTCGGTAATATAGAACCGATCACTATTATAGAGTTGATATTATATAGAAGCAGTAGCTACATCATACAGCATTGCATGATGTTGATGACTCTTCGTCATCGCAGTCGCCCGGATGGTATAGATATACCTACATTTAAAAGCCTCCAAAGAAATCATCAGGCTGATCTCATCTTTGGTCGGTTCGGTCGCTCGTTGCGATAAACATTCTTGCAGCTAAAAGATTAAGCCAAAATTTATGGGAAATCGTTGTGCATCTTTCTTGTAAAATCTCTCCCCGCCCCTCGCCTTCACCCATCCGCAAATCAGCCCCAGTGTATAGCGCGATTAAACAATGCCGAACCAATAATTAACTTTAAATAATAATTAACTATAATTGAAGGCAGGAATAATGAAATAAAGTTGAGAATCCATCACATCAATCACAATAAATGCCCAGATAAATCTGGACTCGTAGGTCGTTCGTTTGTTATTATGTGGGTATATATTGTAAGCTGTTGTGGGGAATGAAATCAGCTCATCCAACCATCAACCATCCACGTAACGTTGCAAATCAACTGATGGCGCTGTGCGCAATGATGTTACAAGAAAAATAAGCCCTCTGCGCTCCTCAGATGCTGATGCAGCTGAAGGTTTCATGAGTTCATGTCAATCACGAATTGAGTTCCATTGTGTTGTGATAAAGGAGGGGGGAGGGGGATCGGTTGTGGTATAGGGAGTTCCCTGCCCCATCATCAGCTACTGCCTCAATTTTCGAGGCATTCGCAGTGTTGATCGTCCGCCGCATTTGGAAGAGTTGTGCGCTTATCTCGTGATTTATTTGATTGCGGGAGCTCGAAAAATCGGGGGATTAAGCCAGCAAAATGGCTAACAAGGGACTTACATATACGTCGTCGACTCGATGTTTGCTTAATGAGTTTCGAGCATCGCATTGGATTGGAGGTAACTCACGGCTGGCCACAGGCAGGGATTCGAAATGAAATTAAAAGCCATTTATTGCCCATTCGCTCAGTGTTTATTTTGTTGGTAAGGTATAGGTACGTGGAAGCGGGATCAAGTGGTCGTTTGATTCTAATAAACTGAGATCTTGTGCAGATGCCTTTGGGATGGAATGAAAATGATGGCATGACCGATGATAATGCGCACGGACGCGACGATCAGTCAATCGGGTCATTGTATATGATGAATGAATAATTAAAAATTCAAAGTATTTAAAAAAACTTTCTTATATTGGTAATTAGCCATTGTAGACTATAACTGTAGGCTGTAGACATTTACTGACGATATTTATAGTATATACATTTTTATGGACTTCTTAATATAAAGGTATAAATTCAAGAATGTGTGTCCAGCTCGCCATCCTGCAAATTCAATGAAATTGAATAAATCATCAATCAAGTTGCAATGTTAGTTATTTTTATTTTAAACTTTGTCTCAATCTTCCCTTCTTATAAATATTATTCCCAACATCCATATATCCAATTATAAATTTCGACCACATATGTTCTCCACGAAGAACATTAACATATACGTAAATCTGCAAAAAAAAAAAAAACAGTTTGCCTGGTAAAACATTATCCCAACATGTCCTGGCCTCCATATATAAACGAACGAACATTGAACAGAAAACAGTGGAGACCTAATTTCATTCCCTCTGGCTATAAACCAACTGATTTGGCTGGCTTTCTTATATTCGTCCTGAACCAGGTCGATATATCGATATATATAGTCACTTGATGATGTATGGGTATGTACAACTGATGCAACATTGCTCGCGAATAAAACCTTCCCCACACACAAAAATTATATTAATTAAATAAAAAAACAACACAAAAATCGAAAATAAAAATGTTTTGCAAAACAAAAATTATGTTTCTCAATTCTGCTGATGTATACATATTGCATATACAGCAGCATAATAATTATTGTCCCATTCACAAATTCCAGGTACGCATTTATTGTTCGACACGATTCTGGCCGAAGGGCTTCCTCGCATCTTCTTTGGCCCCGTCTGCAAGGAAGATTCATGTGCATCACTATATGGATGGCCGAATCGAACGGTCGATTTTGATGTGTCTGCGATGGTAGTTTTATCTGGATATTCATATGTTGTTGTTGTTATTGTTGACTTCTCTTCATGAACGACAAAACTTTGTTTATGGTAATTAGCCCCCAAAAAATCGGTAATTACCAATGAGGCCAACTCGATGAGCACACTCTAAGAACTATAAGAAGATTGCTCCAAACCGAACATGACATATGGATGGTCAACTCATACATATCATCAAGACGACAACAACTGTATATGTACATATACAACCCAAACGGGTTCGAATAAATTAGACATGCATTCGAATTAGCATTCAGTTGCGCACTTAAGCGAGCGATTACCAAGCAAACTAATGTCATGTCTGGTGCGATGACGGACGGCGCGGTGACGGCACGGCACCAACATTCCCTGCATTGGACATACAATTGCTACCTCTGTTCCAATTGGTCAGTGTGATGAGAATCACCAGCAACACTAATGGAGAGAATCTACGAATTGTCACGATTCGCATTCGTCATTAAATAAGATTTGGAAATGCCAATACCATAGAAACGCACCCATACACATTATATATATTCTTAACTCAAGTACATATTGGTCAGTTATAGGGTAACCTAAATTGACAAAATTAGGTATCTTACTATTAATATTAACTTTTTCTTAAAAATTGTGTGCATAAAAGATAATCAGCCCTATTTAATATTTATAAATAAATAAAATATGAATTATCTTTAATCAGTGAGTTAAATGCGAAATTTTATCAATAGAATCAAAATTAAAGTAAATTCATGTTGATTAGTCACCTTAATTATTTTTAATCAGTGAGTTAAATTCGAAATCTTATCAATAGAACCAAAATTAAAGTAGATTCATGTTGATTAGTCATCTTTTTATTAATGAACTTGTATGAATTATCTTTAATCAGTGAGTTAAATTCGAAATCTAATCACCTTAATTATCTTTAATGATTGATTTAAGAGCGAATTCTTATTAATAAAACCAAAATTGAAGTTAATTCATGTTGATTAGCTAATTCACCCTAGGTAGGTGCATTAACGAGTAATTAAGTTTAAAATATCTAAATCTGGGATATTCTTTCCACCGACTATAGCGATGAAAATAAAACAAACCTACGTTATTTATAAACACAAATGAGAAAGTATGAGTGCAAAAGTTCACAGCAGAGTTCATTTTAAATCGCCACGCAGAAAAATTGTCGGTCAAAGGTTAACAACTTAAAATTCAGTTACATTAAATAAAAAATATTGATAATACAAAGGGTCATTCATTTTTCGGTTTCGAAAGTAAAGCTTAATAAAACACACACAGCGATAGATTTTTGATGAAAATTTTATTTCATTATAAAGTTTGGACTTTGCCATTAAGTGTGGAAAATAATATCATACAAATGGCCGCCTTGGGAAGATTCGCAACATTCGATTCTTTTGAGGTAATTTTCAACCACTTTTTCGCACATTTCAGGCGGTCATAACTTGAGTAATGTTGGTTTTTAATGCGTCTAGAGTTCGGGAATTATATTCGCGTAAACACGGTCTTTGGCGTATAAGCCCCACAGAAAAAAATCAAACGGAAACTTCTCAGGCAATAAAGTTATAATTGCCCGTATTGTGTGGCTTATTGCCCCGTCTTGTTGGAACCGCATATCATATCGTCCAAGTCATGATCTTCAATCGCCGGCCTAAAAAAAATCACTTGCAGCAGCAATATTTTCGACTGAGTGTGCATTACGATGATGCACAGGCTTTACGACATCAGTAACGCTTCCACTCTCTTCAAATTTCCTCACAATTTTACCGATTGCTTGCGTAGTCGGTCGATTATGACGACCATAATCATCGCGTAGTACGCGAAAAGTGGTTACCTTTGAATCACCACTTTTGTAGTAAGTTTTAATAATTTTAACGCGTTGTTCGATTGTTAAGCGATCCATGATCTTAAATGGCTGCGTTCAGGTTTGTATCCAAAGCGATCTGGATAGCTTTGTGTTGTTGTAATCCCTTGTAAAATCACAGATGATGTCAAAGCAGCTGTTGCCAAAAAATTAACTATCTTAAGAGAAACGTCAACAACAGCTAATTTGCATTCAGAAACATACTGGATATTCGAGTATCTTTATAGATAGGCTATCCTAGTAAAACCTGAACGCGGCCAGTGGCAATCATTCAATAATATTATGACACTTCTAATGACAGCTGAGTTTGACAGGTGTCAAACGCCAGCGCTATCAACTTGAAATCACGAAATGAATGACCCGTTACAACCAGCAAACACACTAAATCTACACACTGATTCGGTTAAAGTGTACTAAATTGTATTAAACAACTTCTGGGAAAGTTTGTTCGGTTTCAATAACCAAATAAGTTAGTTAATGATACATATTAAACCGCTCATAGTAACCAATCTACTCAGAGATGTGTGAAATTAAATAAATATAATTATTTGATTTAAGCAAGCTACTCGTTTAACATAAACGATCCTCAAAATTGCGAATCCTTAGTTTGTCCATTAATACACCTTTTTAGGTAAATATGAAAGAAAAAAATTTAATCGAGTCGACTACATTAGAATTAACATTGAACTATTTAATTTTTTCACTTGACTACGTAATAATTAACACATTTTTTAACCCTCCGAAAAACGCTCTCGGTTAGTAATTATGATATTCGTTAACATTTACGTCAATTAATTTTTATCGGTGAATTAATTTTTAACCAAGATTTTAGTTGATTTGTAAATTAGAAGATAACTAAGCATTTTTTATTAATAAAGAGTGTAATTCTTTTAATCTTGCAAAGCATTGTAGTGAAAAATTTAAAACTTTAAAAAATCAGACTTTTGTCTAAAATTAAATTAACCTTATTTTACTTATACATATGAAAGAGTAATATTATATCCAAAAAAAAAAAACCATTCAACTGAAAAATCGCGATGGTAACCCTAAAAAGAAGTGCTTTATTTTGTTGCCAAAAGGGGAAATCTAATTAACACTAATGAGATGCGCATATTGGGATTCAATTCTTGGCCAGGATGTTTGCATATAGATTTGTCTGTCCGCACAAAGCTGATAAGTAAAACTGCCTTCGCCAAACATCTATCATTGGTGCGATATAGCGCTATGTACATATGTATATTTATGTTGGGCGCAAAGGCACTGAAGTGTAAATTGGACGTGCTGTCAGACTGTTTTTAATGATTTGCAAACAAAGAAGAGATTCGCGCGAGATCCCATAGGCCTGTCGTCGATTCGTCACTCTTAAAACTGATCAGGTGCTAAAATAAGTTTAGGCAAACAAATTGAAGACCCGTCTTTCCCACATAAAACCATCCACAGAAACAACATTCAATTAGTATGTGACATTGTACTGAGTTAAGCACCTCATCATGATGCGGTAATGGTAAATAAGCTCTAATGGCATTCAACACTTCTATGAAGGGAATCGTAAGCTTCTTTTAAGGTATTTCTCATATATAATCTACCAAAAGTATCTGAATTTGTATATAGTTGGTGTGGCATGGGGCTGGGACCACCTGTTCTACATTTTCTTATTTAGAATACAATTTTGGAGAGAAATGAAATTGTAATTGAAATGCCTTCACATCATCATATAAGATGGCAACATTATGTCATGATGCTTTTAACTGATTTCATAATGATTATATACTGTTGACGAAATACACATCAGCATCACGTTAAGTGCAAACGAAAGGAAAGGATCCTTTTCAATTTTATTGCAATGAATATACTTGGAGGATGCTATATGCAGTGTTTGTTAAATACTTTGTATAAAAATAGTTACTTTGAAGAAATTACTTGAAATTACCTATATTTATCTAAGTTTCCTTAATCTTTTATGTTTTTATTATTTTGTTAAATATATTTAGTCTTCAACTGAGTTTTACATAATAAAATATTTTATAATTAAGTAAATTCTTTTTCTCAATTGGATTTTTCACAAAGATTCAGAGTGTTGCGTTGTTTCAGGTATCCGGGTTTTTCACTTAAGCAAGTTTTACTTAAGCGAAGTATTTTAAAGGTAGACAATTGGTCTCCAAATACTCGGGAATGAAAAAAATGTTTCAGATAGGCGGATTTCCCTTAAGCGGATTCTAAATTTGTACTAACATGTACTAAATTTGTAATTACAAAACTGTAGTGTTTTACGAATATTATGCGATTGTACGTAGTGACTTTTTTTTGGAAAAATAATGTAGCAAAAACGCTACAGTTGTAGTAGGGGGGCAACGCAGCGCTGATCAGTTGCCACAACTCATGTGCCAGATGCTAAATAAAGGTCGTGGCCAGTAGCGTACGCAGGATTTTTTTTTGTTTGGGGCTCAGTCTTAATTGCGGAGGAAATTTTTCTTTAAAGTGGCTCAAAAATGAAATTTGTTTTGTTTGCCAATTGATTACCACAGCTTCAAGGTTTTCATTAAAAATGGCAAAATTTAAAAAAGAGGACAAATCACTTATTTTTTCAAAAAGCTACCGGACAAAAGTTTATTATGTAAAAAAGAGGACGTCTGGTCAGCCTAGTATTGCTCAACTTGAGGCAAACTCTCAAGTTGCTGTTTCCAAATGAAAAAAAAAATAAAAATGATTATCAATATGAATTTAAAAGAATATTAAAACATGTTTATGTTCATAGAAATGTCACAATATTGCATTTACTTATTTTTGTTGTCTTAGATGTTTATTTTTTTTTTAATCACATGGTAAGTTTTTATTTGGTGACCAAATCACGAGCCTTATTCTTGATGTCCACACCGCAATCCTTAACTGAGTCCTTGACACTCACAGCTCCATCAGAAATTTGTCCACTTACAGACTGAGCGCCATCCTTGGTTGCTTGATAACTATCCTTGGCTCCATGGGTAACTATTCCACTTAGAGTCTCAGCGACATCCTTGGTTGCTTGATAACTATCCTTGGCTCCATCGGTAACTTTTCCAACTAGCGTCTCAGCGCCACCCTTGGCTGTTTGATAAATATACTTGGCTCCATCGGTAACTTTTCCATAAATTTTTCCACCTAGACTCTCAGCGCCATCCTTGGTTGCTTGATAACTATCCTTGGCTCCATCGGTAACTTTTCCAACTAGGGTCTCAGCGCCATCCTTGGTTACTTGATAACTATACTTGGCTCCATCGGTAACATTTCCATAAATGTTTCCTCCTAGAGTCTCAGCGCCATCCTTGGTTGCTTGATAACTATACTTGGCTCCATCGGTAACTTTTCCACCTAGAGTTTCAGCGCCATCCTTGGTTGCTTGATAACTATACTTGGCTCCATCGGTAACTTTCCCATACATTTTTCCACCTAGAGTCTCAGCGCCATCCTTGGTTGCTTGATAACTATCCTTGGCTCCATCGGTAACTTTTCCACTCAGAGTCTCAGCGCCATCCTTGGTTGCTTGATAACTATACTTGGCTCCATCGGTAACTTTTCCGTAAATTTTTCCACCTAGAGTCTCAGCGCCATCCTTGGTTGCTTGATAACTATCCTTGGCTCCATCGGTAACTTTTCCAACTAGGGTCTCAGCGCCATCCTTGGTTGCATGATAACTATACTTGGCTCCGTCGGTAACTTTTCCAACTAGGGTCTCAGCGCCATCCTTGGTTGCTTGATAACTAAACTTGGCTCCATCGGTAACTTTCCCATACATTTTTCCACCTAGAGTCTCAGCGCCATCCTTGGTTGCTTGATAACTATCCTTGGCTCCGTCGGTAACTTTTCCAACTAGGGTCTCAGCGCCATCCTTGGTTGCTTGATAACTATACTTGGCTCCATCGGTAACTTTTCCGTAAATTTTTCCACCTAGAGTCTCAGCGCCATCCTTGGTTGCTTGATAACTGTCCTTGGCTCCATCGGTAACTTTTCCACATAGAGTCTCAGCGCCATCCTTGGTTACTTGATAACTATACTTGGCTCCATCGGTAACATTTCCATAAATGTTTCCTCCTAGAGTCTCAGCGCCATCCTTGGTTGCTTGATAACTATACTTGGCTCCATCGGTAACTATTCCACCTAGAGTCTCAGCGCCATCCTTGGTTGCTTGATAACTATCCTTGGCTCCATCGGTAACTTTTCCACTTAGGGTCTCAGCGCCATCCTTGGTTGCTTGATAACTATACTTGGCTCCATCGGTAACTTTCCCATACATTTTTCCACCTAGAGTCTCAGCGCCATCCTTGGTTGCTTGATAACTATCCTTGGCTCCATCGGTAACTTTTCCACTTAGAGTCTCAGTGCCATCCTTGGTTGCTTGATAACTATACTTGGCTCCATCGGTAACTTTTCCGTAAATTTTTCCACCTAGAGTCTCAGCGCCATCCTTGGTTGCTTGATAACTGTCCTTGGCTCCATCGGTAACTTTTCCACATAGAGTCTCAGCGCCATCCTTGGTTACTTGATAACTATACTTGGCTCCATCGGTAACATTTCCATAAATGTTTCCTCCTAGAGTCTCAGCGCCATCCTTGGTTGCTTGATAACTATACTTGGCTCCATCGGTAACTATTCCACCTAGAGTTTCAGCGCCATCCTTGGTTGCTTGATAACTATACTTGGCTCCATCGGTAACTTTCCCATACATTTTTCCACCTAGAGTCTCAGCGCCATCCTTGGTTGCTTGATAACTATCCTTGGCTCCATCGGTAACTTTTCCAACTAGGGTCTCAGCGCCATCCTTGGTTGCTTGATAACTATCCTTGGCTCCATCGGTAACTTTTCCACTTAGAGTCTCAGTGCCATCCTTGGTTGCTTGATAACTATACTTGGCTCCATCGGTAACTTTTCCGTAAATTTTTCCACCTAGAGTCTCAGCGCCATCCTTGGTTGCTTGATAACTGTCCTTGGCTCCATCGGTAACTTTTCCACATAGAGTCTCAGCGCCATCCTTGGTTACTTGATAACTATACTTGGCTCCATCGGTAACATTTCCATAAATGTTTCCTCCTAGAGTCTCAGCGCCATCCTTGGTTGCTTGATAACTATACTTGGCTCCATCGGTAACTATTCCACCTAGAGTTTCAGCGCCATCCTTGGTTGCTTGATAACTATACTTGGCTCCATCGGTAACTTTCCCATACATTTTTCCACCTAGAGTCTCAGCGCCATCCTTGGTTGCTTGATAACTATCCTTGGCTCCATCGGCAACTTTCCCACAAATATTATGGATGTCATCTTTTGCGGCCGCAGCTAGCTTATTCATTATGAATTTTTATTATTATTTTTATATATTATCTATATACAAGACGCTGTGACTGACTGGAGAATTCTAGGTTGACTGACAAAATTTAAAGAACTTCAACTTAATCATTGTTTTTTTATTAAGAGACATTAAAATACGTAATACGTATATACAAAATATTATTTATCTCGGGTGAAATTAAAAAAAAAAATTTTTTGAGTTCAAAGAGATAACTTTAGGCACCAGTCAAATAGAAACCTGACCCTCGAGATCTTTAGGCTGATTTTATCAAAATTATTTATATATTTGCCCTTGGAACTTGAAAATATTTTTGATTTACAAATAAGTGAAGCTACTAGCTATTTCTTCTGTTGAAAGCAGAGTGCAACAATTTGGATGGACATATTATTTTTGTGAGCTATGGGACTCGGATCTGCATCGAAGTTATGGTTTTTGAGACATTATTATGCTGTATATCAATAAAACCCAAAGAATGACCGCGGCTGATGTGAAAAATCGTTTCCATAGATACTACTTCATCAAATTCAATTTACACTTCGATTTTTCGATCAATATGTTGCCGATTTAAAAAAACAATAACATGGTTTTTTATCATCTTACAAAATAAAAATTATGCAAGATTGATGCAGATACAGAATCTAGGTTAGAATTTAGGTACCTATAGTACATAGTAAATAGGAAGTAGGTAGGTACGCAGGTACATGCATATCTACGCAATACGCATACAAATTTTTTCCGGATTTAAATAATAATTTCGTTATGATGAACGTTTTAAACTTTAGTTTTTCAAGGGAGCTGTTTCCCAGATAAAAACAATTGTCCAAAAACTGCACTCTCTCAAACTTTCCTATGTCGTGTGAATAATATTATGAATGTAATCCACATAGTTGAATAATTAAATCTTCAGCCATCATACCTACTAAAACAATACAAAAAAAAACAACCAATTAGTAGTAAATAACTTCATATCCATAATAGAAATAGAAATCAGTTGTTCTTCTTGTAAATTTAAAAACCACCAAAACCGAATACAAATAAATATTAAATATGTACCTTAAATCCACAGTACACATATTAAAGGTAATATATTGCGCAGGTTGTCAAAGTTGGAAATGTCAAAAAATTAAAAATGGCTGTTCGAGTGCCCACAGGAACTCAACGCGCATCATTAGAAACAACAACAAAATATTGAAATTAGACAAGGAAAGGGGCACTGAATCCACCATTTTACCACCATAATACCTCGCTGTTGACAGATGCGCAGAACTGAACAAAAATGAAAACGCTAATATTACCTTTAATATGTGTACTGTGCCTTAAATCTACCTACTCTACAAACGACCCAAGATATGTTCATGATCAACCACTTTTTTTCGAGTATACCTAATAGAAATAGAAACCGGTTGTTTTTCCTGTGAACACCACCAAACGTCCCTAAATACCGAATACAAATAAACATGTACCTAAAATCCACAGTACACATATTAAAGGAAATTTCATTAGCGTTTTCATTTTTGTTCAGTTCTGCGCATCTGTCAAAAGCGAGGTATTAGGGTGGTAAAATGGTGGATGCAGTGCCCCTTTTCTTGTCTGATTTCAATATTTTGTTGTTGTTTCTAATGATGCGCGTTGAGTTCCTGTGGGCACTCGAACAGCCATTTTTAATTTTTTGACATTTCCAACTTTGACAACCTGCGCAATATATTACCTTTACTATATGTGTACTGTGCCTAAAATCTACCTAATCCACAAACGCCCCGAGATATGTTCACGATCTTGGATGATGTTCACGATCAACCACCTTTTTTCGAATATACTCGCTTTGTTTCGGGTACTCGAACCTAGTTCAACTGTTCACGAGTAATTTTGTTCGTGGGTTTGAAGTCAAACGACACAAACGAGTTCGACCAGTTTGTTTGAGTTTTCTCGTGAGTATTTTTATTTGTGAATAAAATGACTTGCGAGTATAGAGGCAGAACGATCGAGTATAAACGAACATAATGAAAAATAGAGAATTGTTCGAACAAAGTCGAACATATTCATTTTAATCTCTGATACAGATTGACACAGCAACTTTGACAGCAACGAAAACTTTGACATCAAATGTCATGTGAAATAGCGCTTTTAACCGCATAAAAACAAATATAAAAAGCATATGAATAACAAACAAAATAGTTGCAAAATGATTTTGCTGATTTAAATTAACGATTGATTTTAACGAACGACAATTCTGTAAATGCATGTTCGATAGTAATCCTTTGTGCATCGTTTGTCATTTTTTGTTTTTATAGGTAAATATCCCAAATATTTTTTTCTTGAAATAGTTGCAAAATGATCCGATGTCGATTTGTAAATGCTGCCAATTTAAAGGCGAAGTTTTTCAGGTTTATCAACACTCAAAAAATGAAAATTTGACAACCGATTTTTTTGTTTCGTCTATTTATTTTCGTGTAGATAATGGAAAAGCGCCAATGCGCCAGTTTTTGCATATAATTATACGGCAAAATCATTTGTAAATTAAAAATACTTTCAAGTTCCAAGGACAAATATTTATGAATTTGTTGATAAAATCAGCCTTAAGATCTCGAGGGTCAGGTTTCTATTTAATTTATTGCTTTTGATTTGATTGAGGGGTGACTTAAGTTATCTCTTTGAGTTCAAAAAAAAATTTTTTTTTTTTAATAATTTGTTGTATATACATAATATTATTATGTATTTTAATGTCTCTTATTAAAAAAACAATGATTAAGTGAAATCAAAAATTTAGAATGATCGGTCAAGTACCTGAAATTCGCATCGTGCCCGCAGTCTTAATCAAGAGTCTGCAATAACTTGATATAAAAAATCCAGTTGAAGCTTTTTAAATTGTGTCAGTCAGCCTTGAATTCTCCAGTTAGCCTCAGTATAGATTAAAAATAAAAAAAAATAATAAAAATCCATAATGCATAAGCTAGCTGTGGCCGCAAAAGATGGCATCCAGAATATTTATGGAAAAGTTACCGATGGAGCCAAGGATAGTTATCAAGCAACTAAGGATGGCGCTGAGACCCTAGTTGGAAAAGTTACCGATGGAGCCAAGGGTAGTTATCAAGCAACCAAGGATGGCGCTGAGACTCTAAGTGGAAAAGTTACCGATGGAGCCAAGGATAGTTATCAAGCAACCAAGGATGGCGCTGAGACTGTAAGTGGACAAATTGCTGATGGAGCTGTGAGTGTCAAGGACTCAGTTAAGAATCTCGGTGTGGACATCAAGAATAAGGCGCGTGATTTGGTCACCAAATAAAAACTTACCACGTGATTAAAAAAAAGTGTGAGTGCCGGGACTCACGGTTAAGATGTGTAAACATACGTAACGTAACGTGAATCACATTCACAGAATGACAATCACCATCACGATCACAAGATACGTTACTTTTTTTTCACCCTACCGCCAGTATATAGATGTTTACACATCAAAAAAAAAAAACTGAGACAACAAAAATAAATAAATGCAATATTGTGACATTTCTATAATAAATATGTTTTAATATTCTTTTAAACTCATATAATCATTTTTATTTTTTATTTATTTTTTTTTTTCATTTGGAAACATACTTTTTATTTTCTATCACGCGATTTTTGTGTAGTTTTTATTAAATGTATCAAATTTAATGTATACAAAAATAAAATTCGATCTATATACATACATAAATTATATTGTATGTATATAAAAATGAATTGATTTTTTTTGTTAGTATCAACATAACTCAACTGACCATCAACCGATTTGAATAAGGATTTTTTTTGTTAGATTCGTACAGGCGAGAGGACGACCAAGCGGGAAATTGGAAATTAAATCTGTATAATGGGAAATCGTTAAATTGCATACTTTCAGTGTTAAATGGTGGCGATTTTCGTCAAACTTTACCGGTTATCCCGCGATCAACGCCTGCAGATGAACTAAACAATTGCGAAACGTATAATTTATAAAGAAGTTACAATAATTGACAACGCAACATGCGAGATATCTTGCAGAACAATCCATCAGTCGTATATCTCAGAACAACTGCAGTTTGCAATTGGAAATGGACGTATTCCGGTTGATACTACAAATGGCCTGATTTCGTTCCCATCGAATTTTTGTGAATTCACATAATCGAAGGAAGAATTCTTCAATTATTTGAAGCACTATTGGCTGAGTGAACGTGTGTTATTAGCTGCGACGAATAAGGACGTCAATGATTTGAATTTAATTATTCAAAATCAAATCCCAGCCACAATATTTATTCGTTCAAATCGATTGATCGTGTTACAAATGATGGCGAAGCACCAAGCTATTCAATTGAAATTTGCAGATGTAGGGTAGACTGGGTATATACGATTGAAAGAGAGGACGTTGAAACAACACGAATATCTCGCAAACCGTTCGCGGTACGCGAATGGGTTTAAGGGACGAACGAAAAGGTAACAGATTCTAACACGAACCGCGGTCTTATTTCGATTATCAAACATTTACAAAATTGAATTCTTGTAGATACAACAAACATTTTGTTTGCTTCACAAAAAAAGTTGGGGAGAAGAAAAAAATCTCTGTTCTACTTTGTTATAGATAGTAACAAAACGTGTTTTGTTAAACTGAAAATATTATTTGGAGTGCATTTTATGTCAAACCGATGAAAATTATTAAAATTTTGTGAAATACATAGATAAGTTTATTTGATTATATTGATCAAATTTTATCATAATGATAAAATTGTTTTGTTGAAGCCTACAAAACATTTTTATCAATATTACCTAGGAATTTGTTTTCAGTGTAGAATCTATATTTTCTGCTTCCGCATATATACATACAAAATATACCATGAAAGTATGCAATTTCGGGGGGTTTGATTTTTGAAAAATATCTTTTTACTATTAAGGTGGTAAGCAGTTGAGGATAGTAAAATAATCTTACAATCTCAAGTGTCATTAATTTTTTATTGACTAGTAAGAAAAAGCAACAACATTCAAAATAACAGAATAAAGAATTACAGCCTATTTACAAAGAAATTTTAAAGCCATCTTAACTTTAAAATACCTCTTAATAGCTCTTAAGTGCGAAATCGGTATCTAAATATAATCAATTTTCACATTTAGGCACCATTACTTAAGGCCTCTTAACTTAAACGCCAATCACGGCATATAGAAGTTACTTAAAGCCATTTTAAATATACCTATTTTGACATCTGAGAAGAATTGTTTTTGTGTATAATTATTAGAGAAATATGTAAAAACATAACATTCTGTATGTGTGTAGATAGAATTTTCAGTTTTGTTTTCTAATTAAAGTACCTAGGTATGAATAATTATAAAAAAGATATATTTACATCAAACGGCTGAAAAAAGAACCAAATAAATTTTTGAAAATATAAACAGCACATAAAACAAAATGGAGTCTGGTTTCATTTCTTTTGCTTTGGACTACATACCTTCAATTGCTTCTCTTTCTCTCTTATGTATTTGCTAATGACCTTGTTTTTTGTTTGAAATTTTTTCGAAGCTTTCAAAAACAGCCTAAAAGTATGCAATTCGTAGAATACATGACACAATCGTTGTTTAGTTAAGTATCAATGGGAAAACGATTATAGATAAGAATTTAAGTAACATCATTTAAAGGCAAATATTTAAGCAAACTTAACTAAATGGCCTCTAAGAGACATTTTAAGAAAGTCTAATAGATACGGCTGTTATTTTATAAAATTAAATTTAATTGACATTAAGGATAATCCAGTAAGACGCTCTTCACCGGTAGTTTCTTAAAATGGAAAAGTTCTTTCTGGTTTAACTACATGTTGATAGGTACTGCCTACTGGCATAATTGGCAAACATTTTTGAAATTTTGTGTATGTATTGGCAAAAAGATCCTATACATTACTGCAGTCTCCAAGAGATATTATTGCGTTCTTTGAAGGCTCTGATTATATAGTTCATGAAATTTAGTCTTCCACATCAAATCTCAGCCTTCATCGTATCTCAAATCCAAAAATCCTCTATAAAATTGAGTGTCGCTTTAGATGAGGTTTCAGTGTCTTTATATTCAACTACTCCAAAGTAATCATTATGCCTTTAAAAATTTCTTTATACCTTTTTAATCCGTCATGATTTTCAACCCATCAAGCTTCACACATTTTTTTTTATTTTGAACTTTATTTCTTACAACCTAGCGCTTATACGACTCCATATTTTTTTTTTTTTTTTCACTTTCAGTTTAAACGTCAAATGAAAGCATCCAACAAAAATTGGATGCGTTTGCTGCTTTAAGTTTATATACATCACTGACGTTTGGGATGCATTTAGAAACTCGTGACTTTGTGACCATTTTCTTTTTTAACTTTCGGAACTCTTGATTTTGCATTAGGAATCTGATGCGTTTTTGAACTCAGCGTATCTACCAATAACAACGTCACCTGAACCGATCAATTTTCTTTTCAAATTCAGATAACGTGTACCTACATATTTGTATCAAAAAAAATCTCGGTGAAATTTAAAAGGAATAAAAGAAGGGTATTCTGTGTTGTGAGCCGAATTATTTCATGTTCTTTAACATAAACATACCAGACAAGTCTTAATTCGATTACTTTTCCCATCATTTATCTAAGGAATTTAATGCACTGGCACTAGTTGTTTTTTTCTTTTTTAGTTTTATTTTCTTAAATAAAATGAAAAAATCTAAAACCCCCAAATCCGTCTATAGTTCAAACTTGAAGTACCCTCTTTGAATCAAATTGTTTACACACACTTTTGGATTGTATTTACTCTCTATCTCTCTCTCAATTCCATTTTTGCGCAGAAATATCACTTGGCTCGTCAGCAACTGTCCATCTCAAGTAGTCATTTTTCGGACTCCGGCGCTGACCTGATGTTCCCCCATACAAATTGACCCACTAACCACGCGATATCTTGAAATGAAAATAGGTACAAAAAATCTCAAACTATGAAGCACACCACACCACACATCAGAACAGAACCGAAATCACATGCTCGCAAAGTGAGCTTCAATGGTCCTTTGGCTATACTATACAAGTTCAAGTGCCTATACCTGGAGTTGGAGATACGTCAGTCGTGGCCAAGGAGCGAGCGCGTTCGTCGACGTCGGTCGATGGGATTCCACGTAATCCACCGAAACAAATTGAAGAGGATTTTTATCCCCCCGTGGTGATGTGGATGAGTTGTGTATGGTTGAGTACGAGTACGAGTATATTCATACATAAAAACATAAGGCAACACTTTCCCATTTTGATTTCTTGAGTGGACGTGTTTGAAAACTATTTGCTTATGCACTTGTCTCTAATTCCTCTTAAACGTTCGTTAAAACATTGAAACACGAAAACGCTAAATGAAAATGCGATTCCACCTAAAATTCTCAGTTAAGGGTTTTTTTTTTTTTGCTGCTCGTCTATATATTCTTACACACAGATCTATCCGAAGAGCACAGCATAAATCTATTTTCTATCGCCCGCCATGGAAATGGTGGAATTTATGCTCTAGCGATGAAATTCTTGAGCTTCTGCCAGCAATATAGGATGGCATCTCACGCAAATGGGCGTTCTCAGTCTTTGAAGTGCGTCCGTCTATTCCACGAATTCACCAACCAATCGAGGGATAAATAGTTTTACTCGGTATACAAACTCAAGAATCCGCCTCTTTTGCTTTTTCGTACGAAAATAGCATTTGGGGAATTCAGTGGAGCCGGCAAAATCCCATTGGATTCCAATTCCACCACTTTGCTGCTATAACAGTTGAAGACTTTGAGTTTTGGCTTCGTCAACAGCAGCTTTCAATTAAAGCGACAGCATGTTCGAACGTTTCCTCCTCTAATTAGATGCGACGTATATGCACGGCAGGTCACCTCTCGTTTCAAGGACAACCACAATCTTTGTCCCTGATGCTCGTAAAACGACGACGCGACACAGCTCACTGGTTAGATTGTGGAGTTGGAGTAATTAAAGGACAACACGGTTGTCCTTTTGGTGACACAAAAAGTGCATTATGTTCGACACTTCTCCATTGAGCATTGACTGTTCGACGGCGGCGGCAGCGAATTCATTGGTGACAATTATGCGCGCGGTCCACAGAAGGTGCGAAATGAAGTGTTGGCCATGGTCAATTCGGAATGTCATTCCTCTCTGCCGTATATATAACCGTTGCCACCACACCATTACCATTTCCAGCTTCCATCATTCCTTTACGTGCTGGTTGAGAAATCCTAGGATTGCTGCACGCCTTTTTGCGCGCTAATGGACTGTTTGCGCTTTTAGTTCTATATATATATATATACCCGCGCTGTGTTTCACTGTCTCTATAATACGTATAAATATAGAAGATGATATAGGTGCCCTATCTTGTGGCTATAAAAGGACTTGTTGTGCATTTTTGTCCTAAATGAGTTTTATGCTCCACATAATTGTGACAAGCCAGCAAAACAATAAAACAAAAATAATAAAACAACAAAAAAGTCGGCCAACACAAAACCAAAATGACTTAAGGTTGAGAAGGAAGGGAGGTCGAGGTGGGTTGGGTTGGGTAGGTATCTCGAATAAAAAGTATATTATGAGAAAAATAATGAAATGCAAGCGCGGCGTCGACTACGACTAAAGCTTCCGCCATAGGAGGAGGAATTGAGGACAAAAATTAAAAAAAAAAAAAAAAAAAACAAACAAACAAAAAAAATAAAAGAATTGCTGCTTCATTAAGGGGAATATAATTAAAAAAATGTTACCCATTCCGCAGCATGAATTTTAAGTGGAACTGGCAAAACAACATGATGAATCTTTAGTGTTTGGTTAGCTTTTTATTTTCTATATACTCTTAGCTCGTTATCGTTTTACCGGAACTTAGACCTAAATTAAATTAAATTTTTTTGTGTTTCTTACATTTTTTACATTATTTTTTAGTAACTTATATGTTGAGGTAAGGGATAACCCATAAGTAAGGGCAACTACGTATGTTCTTTGAATTTTGATACAATTTTACATTTAATAAACTAATTTTTTATAAATAAAATTTTTAAAACAATATTAAGAAAACAAATGGGTGGGTAATTCTTTAATATTTTTTATTGTGGAGTTAAAAAACTAATTTTTAAAAAAATCATGTGTACTAATTTTCGAAATATCGAATTTTCAAAAATTAATATTTTTTATTATTAATATTATTAAATCCAAAATTTGTGTGAACTCTTATTAACAGAATTGAATGAAAATATTCCAAAAAATTCAGTTTAAACCTTAAAGATACCATAGCGATCAATACAGATCTACATTTCTAGTTCCGGGGCATTTCGTTTGCTGAAATGAAATTTTGTGCAAGAGAGTTCAGAAACAATACGAGTTTTTAATAAAACCAAATGTTCTTCTTGATGCAATATTTGTGATTGGACAACAACTTGTCATCATCATAAATCAATCATTTGAAACTAATATCTTCCCGGACAATTAAAAAAAAATCAATCATTGGACCAATTCAAAAGAAACGCTGATCCATTCTTATAAACAACTATGTTCCAATCAAAATGCTGCCATGCTGTTAACGCCTCATCGAATCGTTGGCTCATAATCAATTCGTAAACTACATCGAATCAATTGGAATTATTAACCGAAATCAATCTGGATTTCGTTCACAATACTCATACGCATTCAAACATCTTATTACGCAAGTTGTCTAGTAACGAAGTTCTTTAAATTGGTTCAACCATGCTGTCTGAAAAATCGTGAGCAAGTTTTCAAATTAGACGATACCAGAGACAGTCTGAAATTAGTTGAAAAATAAACTATGAATTTCTCAGGGTTCTATTTTGAGACCATTATTATTTATTTTATATATTAATGATAACATATCAAAATGCTTGAATCATTGTAAAGCCATACAATTTGCAGCCGACACTCGTGTTTCGGACTCTATTGAAGATGCAACAGCTTAAACTAAATTCCGATATTGATACAATTTTTAAAAAATTTTTTGGTGAAACTCTGAAATTAAATGTTAATAAAACTAAAGTGATGGGAATAATAAACAAAAATATTTATATCTATACAAATAATTAAAACATATTATTTAAATGGAACAAAACTAGAAATTGAATGTGATATAAAATATCTTGGCCTAATTATTGATGAAAAATTAAATTTTAATATAAACATAAGGCAAGTTAGTAAAAAAGTAGGACAAAAAGTTACTGTTTTAAAAAAACTTAGAAACGAATAATATTAATCAAAAACTGACATTGTATAAATCGATTATTGTACCTACCTCACTTTAGTTACTGTGCATCTATTTAATTTTTATAAAATTTCTCTGACTTAAAAAGATTCCAAGTCAAACAAATTGAGTGTTGTGTAATTAATTTATTTTATAACTTTTATATTTATTTATAATATTGTTAGTTTAGAAAATCACCGCAATATCTATTAGGATAAAAGAAGTATAAACGATATATTATGTCGATTATAGAACCCGCAATATTGGATCCGCAGTGATTCTCCGTGCAGTGCTCTATTTTCTCTTTGCCCATTTGTTGTGAAAAGAAAAGAGAACACTGCACTGAGAATCACTTCGGATCAAGTTTTGCGGATTCCATAATCGACATGATTATTTCTAGCCAACTCAACTAAAGCATGTTGTCAAAACTCACTTTCTAAAAAGACCTGCAATTGATTAATTCTCTGCCTAATAATATCAAAAAACAAGACACTGTTAAAAAAATATGTTATATAAAATTGGTAAATGCTGTAATATACATGGAAATATCTAAATAAATAAACTTATACATATATTAACTCATAAAAAGTTGTTGTAAAAAAAATGTAATCAAAATCGGTTGAACATATAATGAGATATCTTGAAAACCAATCAAACCAAAAAATGGTTCTATGCTATGGGAGGTAGGTACTTATACCTACTGTTGATAATAGACTAATGTAAAATTTGTTTGTTTCAATAACTTGTTATAGATTTTTTTCCGATAAAACTTTTATTTTACTTTTACTTTTTGTGTGCCATCGACGAGTGCCATCTCAATTATCAGACTCCTTTTATTTGTCTTATTTTGATTCTGGCTCATTTGTTATTTAGGTACTATTTAATAATTTATAAATTGTTCTCATCTGATTAAAAAAAACATAACTCACATAAAACATAACAAACATAACTCACAGCTAGTACAGTTTCCATATTTGAAGAAAATATTTAACTCCACCATTTTTGAGATACCTTTAGCTAATTCTTCATTCCCAGAAGCAAATTGATCTAGGGGCCAAAACAATCCAATTCATTTGTATTTCTTCAAATTTCAATAGCCTTCATTCTTGATCACTAAAGCCGACAATTACTATCAATCGAAGATGCGTTTACATTTCTTTCATTCAAAAGACAACCACACCTGGCTTAAAGAAACTTCGCAAAAGGGATCAATCATCGCAAACAAAACGAGATCCCTATACAGATCCTAATCACAATTTGCCATTGCAATTACCAGTCGTATATAATTCTACCCGTATATGTTCGGGACATCTTAAGGAATATAATTTTTTATTTGCTTTTTCAGAACCTACAATATATATGCGACATCGTTCATGTTTGTCACATGGACAAACAAACAAAATATCAATAAAGCCAACTAAGCCATCATAAACGGTCGACCTTTCGTTCTTCCAGGCAGATGTATGTTGTGTGTTGTATTCATTTCTACAAATGAATGTGTGAATGTGCACCATCATTCTATGTTAAAATTTTATTATAATTACTCAGCAAAAACCAAACAATAAGCACAAACACAGTTTGTCTTCAGAATATGGTTTAATCCCTAGAATCAATATTCAGACGAAGAGCATCCTTTCTTCTTTTTTTAAATCCAAAACAAATTGTCTAAAAAAAAAAGGTGAAATCCTTCTGCAAACAGATTGATATCAATTTAAACTTTAAACAGGACCACAAATACAAATTAGACAGACACACGAATCCAACACATGACAAATAAAGTATTGTTTAACTTTCACACATTAGATCGGACTGTTGGAAAAGGAAAAAAAGGACGAAGATTAAAGAAGAAGAAAAAACAACCTTTATGCATATTCACAAGATTGCATGCATTTATTTGCACTTCTTCTGATGAGTTGTGTCCTTTTTCAGTGGGATTTCCCGTCACTTTTTCCCACTGCACAAACAGAAAAGGATTTTTTTTTTCCCATGGAGGAGGATGACAACATTTTGCACAAGGACACTCTAAGTAAAGGTTCTACACGTTCTACCTCTGATGCTGCCCACGTTGCATCATTCTTCTAATTGCCTGACATTAGAGACAGGATTTTTGTTCGTCGACGTGTGAGAGTATAGAACGCATTTTCATCGGCATTTCACTTTTTTGTATATATTTTTGTATGTAGGTTAGGTAAGTACAGTCGTTCAACGCTGTCATTCATCATGGACCAGGAAAACTGGGACACAGTTTTGCTTATTCACCCGATCGTCCAATACGACATTTATTGCATCCTCGTTTTAGAAGAGACAATTGGCGGCACATCACTGTAAGGCTCGTTAAATTCCGTCAATTGTTGACAAATTATTCGGAATGAAGGCAGTTAGTTTTTATTTTTTTGTTTTATTTCGGGGACTGTATTTTATGACCGGATACAGGACATTCATTGATGTAAATTTTCCTTTGCAATGTGTGAAAAGGTCAGTGGGTGTTCAGTGTTCACATTGTAACAATACCACGGCATGAGAGAGCAAAAGGTTTGAATATATCGACCGCGTTGGCTATTGTGCGAAAACAGGAAATTGGATTTCCCAACCGGACATTGGACAGGTATACTATACAAGACAAAGATCTTTATAGTTATGATGTTCTGGAAATCCCATCAGACAAAAAAGGATCTATGAAATAAACGAAAGAAAAGAGAATAGAATAATATTTTTCAAAAAGGATTTCAAGGCATTTGTCTTGATTAAAGTCGAAATTACCATCAAATTGGTTCGGCTTCGAACCTTTGTATAAAGAAACGTTATGGTTTTTCTCAATTATATAAGGATTATAAAAATAAATGGGTATTGTCCGTATATAAAAGAACAGCTGCTACCATTGAAGCAAGGTGTTAGCTGATGGATGTAAATAATATTTGTGGCAAACATCCAATTACATTTTGTTGAAATAATACGCAGAGCAGGTCAACAAATGTATGTTTGTATATTTACAGATTTACAAATATTCAACTCAAAGGCTGAATTTTGAGCATTTTCTCTGTTCAAACGAAAACTGGACTCTTTAGTCCAGTTTTTAAGAAAGGATACTTAACTCTAAGTTATTGCTATTGCTCAGCTCGTATAATGATGATCTCTGACTGAAAAACTGGGTCTTGGTTTCCCTATCAAGTAATAGATATAAATCAACTAATTTGAATGATATACGCACAGAAAAATTATCGGCTAAAAACAACGTGAAACTTGGTTAAGCTAAATAATAAATAATGTTTATGTACAACCTGCAAACTCACCAGGTTAAATTATGCAAGCCAACTCGATTAAACAAAATTATTTAAATCTACACACTGATTCGGTTAAAATGTACTAAATTATATTAAACTACTTCTGGGTTAGTTTGTTCGGTTTCAATAACCAATTAAGTTAGTAAATGAAACTTATTAAAACGCTCATAGTCACCAATCTATTCAAAGATGTGTGAAATCAACTAAATAAAATTATTTGATTTAAGCAGGCTACTCGTTTAACATAAAAGATCTTCAAAATTGCTAATCCTAGCGGAGTTTCTTCACTAATATATAAACTTTTACGGTTTTATTTTTAACAATTTATTTTAAGCAAAGTAGACTTCGTTAGAATTAACACAGTGAACTATGCTTTTTTTACCCTTGATTTCGTAATATTTAACACATTTTTTTTAGTGCACCGAAAAACGCTCTCGATTAGTATTTATTTCTCTGCGTGTGTAATAAAATGAATTGGTTTTTTTGTTTGCACCCGCATTACTCGGCTGATTCATTATCATTCAATTTGAATAGGGATGAGAACCAGTCAGGAAAGGAACACTATGAAGCCGAAAATTGAAAATTGTGAAAAACCCGAAATTGCATACTTTCGGGGGTGCCCTGTGTGGACAACATCAACACCTTGCGGATCATATTCGACAAGTGCGTTGAATATTGGTACGGTGACCATATTTTAGAATTACAAACAATGAACAAATGAAAAAAAAAATAAAATTCCATTTAATTAAAAAATATCTACAGAAAAATGACTTAACTTATACAAAGAACTTTAAAACAAAAGTCTAAAACAAAAAGTCCTATGGCCAGTTTGACCAAAATCAACTAAAACCAGTTTTTGCTAAAATTCTTATAAAATTTATCGGCTTGATAAATTTATAAGGTTGTACCAATGTATTTCTCTGATTTTTTAGCTAAAATGCTGTTTGCGAACCATCCCTGGATTTTGTCAGCTAATTTTTGGACGGAACGAAAAAGTTTCACTAGAGTTAGTAAGATAGCAATATGAGAGATGTCACCTGGTTTAAAATGGAAGTGAGTGATTACTTTTTTGAAACATGTATGATAGCTGAAGAAGAGTCCTATTCTTTTTTGTTTCACCACACAGATTTTTCTTGCGGAAAAAAAATTTTCAACATTTTCTTTTCGTTGAAAAGAATATTACTGTATACTAGGATTGAATAGGAAATAATTAAAAAGAAAAATAATGGGTTTTACCTGTTCATTTTTGTTTTTATTTGTTTTTAATCTCCAACGATCTATTTAATGTTGAATTTTTTTTTTTATTGTAACTTTCAAATGTCCTATCAAAAGTGAAATATTTTTTTTAAAGATATTTTCGTTAAACTCGCTTTTAAAATTTAACTGGAGGAAATGGCGTTTTTTAGTTTATTAGCTTGTTTATCGGCCTTTTAAAACTAAAATTGGTTGGTGCAACCGATAAATGCCATTTTAAAATTTAACGAAGCAATAAATATTTAAAAGCGTTTGGTGATACTGGCCATTACAAAAAAAAAACTTAGATCTAAATTAACACCGTTAATTTTTACGGACTTTAATATTTTTCTGAAGAGTAGGTAAATTTCCCTTACTAAATTCTGTTTTTTTTTTAATTCTTTGAACTCTTAACAACTGGAGTTCATAATTGTATTTAGTTATCGACATAGATTTTACAGTTTCGAAATTCTTTTGTTTTTTTTAATTTGGCCAAATATTATTTAAAATATAGAACAAATCTTCTGTAGGAGCATTTCACAAAATAAAATTGTAATAGATGTCTTGGTCCGTTCGGTACCTAAGGGCAAGTTGACAATATTATTTTTTTGTCATTGTTAAACGACTTGAATTTATTTAAAAATAAGCAAAAATTTAATCTTGAAACAATGGCGAAAATAAAAATGCAGACCACTTTGTTTAAATATGAAAATTGTAATAATTTATTGCTTTGTCACTGTAGACTCGAATTGTATAGTTGAACATTAATTTTTGTGACATTCATTTGACCTTAATTTGACTTTTTATTTTGACAGGACAGTTGACATCATTATTGTGGAACGTATTTGGTAGTAAGGACACGTCTTCATCAAGTAGACATTAGTTATGTTCGTGTACTTTCGTACAGTCATTGAATTTTGCTTTAATAATTATGTTATTGTTTTTAAGAATTTTTACGAAATAGCTATACAGAGTAAATAATGAAAAACTTTTGAAATACAGAACATTATTATGTGTTTTTGTATTATAATAAATAAAATTCATAATGAACATCGTCTTCAAATACAGAACTCTTCATTGTTATAATGAACAGATGGTCACCTTAAATATCGGTAACAACTTCACCTACTGTTCGCCGACTAAAAGGCGTTCGATAGTGTAAATGGAGAATTTATTTGGCTTGCTTTGCTCAGGAGGGGTATCCCAAAAAAAGTGATTACTATTAACAAGGCTATAAATATTAATGGATCCAAATGTCACGTTTTTCATAAAAGAAGCATTTCAGAGAAGTTTCAAATCCAAAGTCGGGTTAGGCAGGGGCTGTATAATGTCACCAATACTGTTTCTATTGCTAATAAGTGATTTGCTGCATGCATTTTTGTCCACTGGAAAAGAAGAATTCAGTGGACTACACGGACGACGTATGCTTACCACCGCATATATATAGGATTATAGATCTTTATCAAATGACAACAAGGGAGGAGAGAGAAGCTGAAATTTTGGGGGTAAAGTTCAAATATTTTAAGGACAACCGCAGTAGAAATGACAGAGAATTTCCAATATTTTGAGAGTATTTTCTCTACTGGTGGCAGAACTGAACAGGATATAAACAACCAAATCGGGAAAGCAAAGGCTGCATTCGGAATGCTGTTCGCAAAATATTGAGAAAAAACTCTTTTAGCTTTAAGGCCAATTATAGGTACAACTTTTCCGCTCCAATATTGAATCCGTGCTGCTTTATGGGTGCAGCACTTAGAAAAAAATATAAACGTTTTCACAAGAAAGCTGCAAACGTTCGATAACAGATTTCTTCGAAAAATACAGCTTACACAGGCAAGTATAGGCAAGTTCTTGGCCAAGAACGGTTAAAGAAGAATCAGCACTGGGGAAGAAATAGACAGAGCTGAGATACATCTCTAGAAATCGTACACAATAGCGCGTAGTAGTAGTGGAGGCCCAATGTCCCGCAAGGGGAACCTCACAGATAGGTCCGAGGAAAAAAAAAAAAATTGATGAAAAATTCCATGCGAAGCAGGACGGACCAAGTAGTTTATACTAAAAATAGACCCCTTCTGATTTAATACCTGTCTGTTAGGAAAGAAAGAAACATTTGCATTATCAAACCTTTTTTGCATATTTTTCAGAATATAGGCACCTATGGAATGGATTTTTGAGACACCTACAATAATTTTTATATCTCATGTTCTACATAGTAACTTTTAAGTTTAAGATTTTTGTTGGTGCAAACCAATAAGAGGAACTTTAGCCAGTATGTAGAACTTAAATATTTAAGTTTCGTTTCAGCAAATGGCCCTAAATGAATAATAATTTGTTTTCAAGAGTGTGCTACACTGAATAAACATATTTCTATCTTAACTTTAAAGTGGAATTTAAAACATAAAAGATATTTAACTAAAAACTGTTGCGAAATGTGGGGGCATGTTTGCAATATCTGAATAGGGTATCCCAGCCCCGACCACCGTTTAGAATCTCGTAGAGGTTGCTTTGACTTAAGCAACTTTCATGGAAATGTAATCTTCTGATTTCCTGCAGAATCGGACATACTGCGATGATTGTATTGATCGTATATTTGACCGTCAACTTTAGCTATTATAGTTGCAAATATATTTTCCCACTCGCTTATATTGGACGCGGTTTACGACATGGGCAGATCGCGAGGTAGTGCCATTTGATTCCACTCTCTGAATGGAGAGGCGTTAGTATTGAGTAGACTTGATATAGATTGCTCTGTGCAGACTATTTTGATCCCTTTGCTTTAATCTTATTAGGTAGTCAGAATGCGATTTTAGGTTTTTCACAAAGATGGGTGGTAAGCCAGACTCAACATAAATCGCATACGTCGGAGAAGAATTAGGAAGTCTAAATAGCCGCTTAAAGAAGTATCTTTGTACAATTGCAAATTCCTCAAAGGGAATGAATCCAAAGGCTTGCACTCCGTAACACAAACAGGTATTCAGTGTGGTATTAAATACTTGATACTTGGAGGCAAGATCAATATTAGAGTTTGCAAAAAATTTTGGTCACATCATGTTAAGAGCCAGTTTGGCATCGGACTTTTCTCTTTGACAAGTGTACCAAAATTGTGGTTTGGAGTACACACCAAGATACTTAAAATTCCGCACTACTTCAATTCTTTCGCTACCGATAATCCAATTTTCTTCACGAAGTCTAGTCAGATGGCGATTTTCATTACCTTTGTTTTTAAAGCGTTGATATGAAGATTTCACGTCTTGCAGAACGATTGTAATTTGTTTAATTGAAGTTGTAGCGAGAAAGGGTTGTCCGCCAATAGTACAGGTCATCTGCGTAGAGCAACACTTTTATAAGATATCCTGCAAAACTTACACCGCCAGAAAGTATATCCGTTATTGCGTCAATAAATAGTGCAAAGAGTAAAGGACTCAATATGCAACCCTGGGGAACACCAACAGAAGTTGAAAACTATTCGGACAACTTGAAGCCATCCCATACAGCTGCACTTGAAGAAGAGATTAATTTCGCCTATACTAATAAGAACTTCCTTGATATTCCAAGTGATGCCATTTTGTAGATTAATGCTTGTCTGTTCACTGTATCAAATCGTTATTTCTCAATATAAATATCTAAATCTTGAACCATCTTAGCGATAAGCTTTCAAAAGGGACCATATTATATTGGCTGTTTTTGAAAAAGTTCCCTTTTAATGACTGGCTTTCTCCACGCAATTTCCAAGTAAACCATCAACTAGGTATATAGATCTCCATAAAGATGAATGGTACATAGTCCAGTACCATGAACAGTATAACCTTCTCAATAAAACACTACATAATATATATAACATCAAATTAATATAGAAATCCTTCAAACTTCTGCCACAAAAAAAGCCGCCTTCCGGAGAAAAAGCAAAAGCAAGAATAAGATAGAATTATGTATTTTAGCTCTATTCTATACATTATAAGCCTAAAATTTAACTTCGATCATTCATTCCGTAAAAAAAAAAAACCTAATCTCACGCACATTATGCGTACCAACAAGATTTCACTCAATTTCAAAAACCTACAACATCCAAACTAAGTAGGTATATTATTTTCCCTTAAATAACCCCTGAGTATTACAAATCGAAGAAAAACAGTTAAAACCACACAACACATCCGTATACAAGTTCCGAAATATATCGAAATAAAACAAGGGGATAATTTAAAATACATGTACTCGTACATAAATTGTTACTTCCATGAATCGGTGCGGTATACATCAATCATCCACGAAATCGATGTTCAATTCCACAGTTTTCATTTCATAAAAATGTTAAACGTCGAGTGAAAAGAGTTAACACCATGTCCCGTTCTGCCCACATATATACTGCACATCAGCCCATTGCAGAGAATAGAAACATGCACGCACCCCGCTCACATAATAATGTAGGTACATATTCAGGCAGCCAAAAAAAATCAGACAACAGATTAATCAAAGTTAATCAAAAACAATTTCACAGCGCAGTTTATCCGCCCGCATACAAGGTTTTTAACAAGATTCACCGTTTAACTCTTAAAATTTACAACAAAAAATAATAAAAATGAAAACTTATAATCTGAAGACCTTACACACATATTTTTAGATAAAAAGTCGATTGGAACGCAGAGTATAAATGGTGTGGATAAGATACATTATCCAAAATATATACAAACATATATCTACTTATACTTATCTTAATTTCTTGTGGGTGCACTGCCGCAGTGCTGTGGCAATAACCAGCATCTTTTTATATTTTTTGGAAAAGTCGTTAAAAATTTACTTAAATGGTCTAAAATTGTATGGTTTTGGATATTTCAGAGACAATGTCAAAGGCGGGAAATTTGAATTAATCGCCAAAACTGAATTTCACTTTTGTAATGATCAACTCTAAGTTGAAGTAAAGTGTTAACAAGTTCAGTTTTAGAGTGCGAGTGCCCCCATGTCGATAGAGACAGACAGGAAGTTGTTATAAGTGCATTAAATCTCTAGAAAAAGTACCAAAGAGTACAATTTATACTCTTTTAACTTTATTGATATTATAATGCTTAGGAGTGACGAAGAGACAATAAAAGTCTCGGTCTATAACAAAACCATATACCTACAGTCGACTCTCCCTAAGTCGAATTTTCACGGGATACCAAAATTTGTTCGAGTTAAAGAGAATTTTGGAATAATTTGACTTATAGAGGGACAAAATTTTTTTGTTTTAAAAAGTTTATTTAATAAAAAAGGTATGTAATGCAACCAACAACACAAAGAAAAGGACGACAATGTTTTTATTTTGTTTTGTTCTAAACAAAATTCGACGAAAGATGCCAAAATCGAGAAAATGTGTTCGAGTTAGAGAGAGTTCGACATAGAGGGAGTTCGACTTAGAGAATGGTTTTTGTATGGAAAATTGAAAGGAATGATAAAATATGGCGATAAAATTCGAGTTAGAGAGAAATTCGACTAAGAGTACGACTTAGGGAGAGTCAACTGTAATATATTTGAGACAATAGTCTGAGACAAGACCATCGTTTTTGGACTGAAATTTGCCAAAAGTGCACGCGGTGTTCTTGGTGATCTATAGCGTGTTTTTTTTTGCAAGCCCGAGAGGAATTGGACGAACAAAAACGGTTTGGGGCTAAATATATTGCATGTTAATTGCAAAAACAACTAATCCCCAATGAGCTTAGCTAAACCCAAATAATTTTTTAATAACACTGAAAATAATTTTGTACATAAAATCTATGAACGGCGCGTGATCTTAGATCTAAAAAAGCAGATTTTCTTCGAAAATTCATGAAAAAACGGTCATAAATTTCATGAACGGGTGTTGTTTTTATGAATCTCCATTCCTAAAAAAATTTTTATGGAAGAATTTCGTTTAAAATCACTGATCATAGTTTTCATGATTTTATTCATACGAGCATAAACGGTTCATGCTCTAAAATTTGCAACCTTGTATGAAAAATATATAAACATTAAGAATATAGTTCTTAATTTTATGTATGGTTCTTATAAACCTGGATTTTTAGGTTGCATGTATCAATTCATGAGTTTAATGTCTATTCCTATAATTTATGAACCATGAACCTGGATTTTTAAAGTCTTCATGTATCAATTTCATAAATTTAATGCATTTATTCCTAGGTTCTATGAATTTAAAATAAATGAAATCGGCAAGCGCATGAACTGTTCATGAAAATTATGATCACTGGTCTTATAGAATGTTCTTCCATAAAATTTAGAAATATAGAATTCACAGTGTATTCATGCTGTGAGTTTTATAAGCATCGGTAAGCATCGACCATAATTCGCGTCTTAGTAGGGTACGACAGCATCTGAAATTCATTCATATAACTTAAGTATACAAACATTGGATTTATGAACATCAGATACATAAATTTTATGAATAATTCATGAGCCGCATGACTCGTTCATATTCGTAGGAATCAATTCATACAACTATACCTAAATCGTAAGAACGCGATGTTTGGCTCAATTTTTAAGTATGTGTGCATTAAACGTAGGAAATTTTTCATGAAAATCATGTACCTTTTTGGTTCAGTGAAGTATTGTTCAATTAACATTCAGCAAAAATGAAGAATATCATCCGATAAATGTTCATTTTCAGTGAATGAAATCTGAAAATGTTTCAAAAGCCTATCTTTTTACGTTATGAAGGGATGAGGGGGTTTGTGCGGAATTTCTTGCAGAATAAAAATTATTGAGATTTGATTCTCCTTCATTGTAGGTGAATAAAAGTGAAAGTATACATAAGTAATTCCTCAAACAAGTAAATTGGGTGGATTCACATTTATTCGTATTTATTCATCATTACAAAGCAAACATTTTCATTCAGAAATGAATCATAAATAATTCACAAAAGTGAAGAAATCGACCGAAAAAGAATTCACTTATGATTCAATTTGAATCCTTTTACCTACGCTCTTAGACACCGATTTGAATTATTTTTATAACTCAATTATGATCTGAAAATCCTTCATTTAAATGAACGTATATAGGGGTTCTATAGAATATCTTTTTAAAATTTCCTTGTGCGCACTCAGATTTATGAAGGAAAATGAATGAAAACTGATTGTTGTTTTTTTCTTTGCATCTCCCCCGTAAGAATTTGTAGGGTCTGTGTCTACATTCATATAATTCATTCATAAAACTGAAGGTTTAGTGAATATTACTCTACATTTTTGGTGAATAGAATCTGAACTTTCAGATATTAATGTTTGTTGGGTATATGAATCATTTAAAAGATTCATTTGTGTGTTTCGTTAGTCGTTACCCAGGAGTTTGGACCCAAATCGATTTAGAAATGAATTCGGATTTGAAGATTTTGTTCACTTATATAGGTACCAATTATTTATGATACAGTTCTGAATGAAAATGTTTGATGGAATTAAATCTGTTAAAAATCAGGATATAACACTAAATTCCATTGGGTAAAATATAAAACGACAAATGTTTGAACAGTTTAAAAAAAATGTGTTTTTTTTGTAAAAAAGCCTCCGATCTAAAGAGACGATTTTTTGACTTTATTTTACTTTAAAACTTAAATATTTACAACTGACACCCTACAGAACCTCTCTAACGCATCGCATCTTTTCATATAGGGTTTCAGATGTTTAACTAGACCAACAATAATAGCTGCACAATAAATGGTGAGAGTAATTTATAATCAAGCTTTGGTTGATTTCCCTCATTAGATTGTACTATTTCGCCATAGGAATTAGTGGGATCCAACTGATTCCATTCCTTAGTGTAAGTATTTCCATCAGCATCAATGCACTCATAGGTCATCAAACAACAATTAGGATAAGATTTCATCGTACTCTTATCTTCGATCAAAGTACAATTGGGAAGTGATATTTCTCCGCATCTAAAAACGAGTCACAAAGAACGTTCTAAGTTCTTTATCTTGACATTAAATTTCTTACCCATCAACCTTAATGGATCCATCTTGACGACAGTTTGTATTTTGACAAACCATTGGCATCTGACTGTCACCTTTTGGTAAAATCATTCCATTGTAGAAACAAATTCCATAAGTTTCTATATAAATGAAATAAAGTTATAAGTTACTTAAGTGGTGTTACACTGTACTGTAAGTTTCACTTACTTATACCAGCTGGAATGACATAAGAATATCCATTGCACTTCACGGCCAATATGCCAAGTATGACTAAAATCAATGCTTGCATTTTATTTGTATAAATTCACCAATGTTTCGATTTCAATAGGATCAGAAGACTGCAAGTCTTGCAAATAATCCAAGGCATTTTATATACCTATACTCAGATTACATTGTTATTCATTTTTTTTTCAACACAAAAATATTATCAAAAAATTCCATTGGCAGTTAATTCTTTGTTTTTCAACAACGACAATCTTTAAAACAAAATAAATTTACTAAATTGCGTCCGATAGCTGTACTAATTAATTACACAAATCTTTTTTTTTTGTTTTTAAGGTCATGAGGTTAAGTTGAAGAAACAGAAACAGAACTCAGAAGGAAATGTATGAGTAAGCTATGGTATAGCTCATAGATTATTTTTCTTATGAAAAATGTTTTATAAGATAATGATATTGGTGACTAATTTGAGAACATTTAACTCAGTAGATTATACATAACCAATGTCATCATGAGTGCGGCACTGGATTTATACGTCTTGTCTTTTATTTTTTTTATTTTAAGTAAATAAATTGATTTGTTATAATATGTGACTCAAGCATCATAATATATGAACTATAATATTTATAATCTAATGAAGCTCTGAGGATAGGTATGGACCTCCATATAGCTATGGAGGACAAATGTGGGATTAATTCAACATTAGGATTGAGGAGGTATAGAAAAGCCGTTGAAGTTATTTCTAAAGAAATTACGAATGAATTTATTTTTGCTGCTGCAAGATATATTATTATGTACATATAACATACCTATAATACCTATATACAGTCCGTAAAATTTGAATAGCCTCACACTTTAACTTTCTTATTTTCAACTGTTTTTGATACTTCTTTGATGTGTTCTTTGATGTGTATTGGTCAGAAAATTGATCAAAGTCTCAAATTGGTATGCAAGTTTTTAAAAAATCCGTTTATGTAGGCAAAAAACTACAAAGAACGAACTTTTTCAATTCTATCTTATCTATCAATGCTTCCAATTGCAACCACTCTGAGCAAATCAAGACACGGAGCTGGGTTAGAAGTGAGCCAAATGACCCTAAGGCGGGTTATCAGAAGAAAAAAAAAAAAAAAAAATCTCCGTTTCACAAAGCTCGTAAACTATATCAGCTTAATTTGCAAAATGCCGAATGCCATAAAATGGTGAAGGGAGCATCCATTCAAACAATTGACAAAAAATGATCTTTTTAGTTGAAGAGAGTTCAACTTAAACATCCCGGATGAATATAAATACTATTTCCATGATTTAAGAAAAGAAAATTTCTTGTTTTGATCGCTATCATAGCCGTGAGGGATGAATTGTGCAATAGGCATGCAGTACCATTTTATGGCACTGCTGATTAAGATTTTGTAGACTGTAAAATGACATCGAAATAATACAATACCTTATTGGAAACAGTTTCAGTGTATTTTAAGACTGCTTCTGATTCTTTTTGCAGCTAGAAAATGAGCCGATTAACACAGCTTTTATTAAAATGTCGCAAAACAGCAATTATCCTTACCTCCCTACCATCATTAAAAATGTGTGGAGTTGTCAAACACGCAAGGTTTATGGAAATGGGAAGATGTACACAAGAAAAGTAAAGTTTATCGTTGCTATCAAAGTTGCCAGGGCCAACATTTCGTTAGATTTTTAGAATCGTTTGCGATTGTTTAAGAAATCGAACATTGATTTTGTATGATTCCTTAAACGATCGCTTTTTTGGGGTAATTCGAAACAAGGATGGCTCTTAAATGCTCTAAAATATTTTGTTAACCACAAAAAATAAATAATAATTATATTATCCTTAAAAAAAGTAATCAATTGGTTTTTATATCTACTAAATAAATACTGTGAGGCTATTCTAATGTTACAGCAAATAATACACATTTTTGTGATTGTGAACAAAACTAGTTGAGAAAATTGCTTTAGCTTTTAGAAATTAGTCAAATCTTCTCCTATAATACTAGTAACCATGTTCCACCTTGCTATACTCAGTAAAAATTTTCTAATTATACCTCTAAGAAGTACCAAAAATAACAAATTGTAAAATAAACTATGTGTGAGGCTATCGAAATGGTACGGACTGTATATTCTAGATTTAATTTTCCACCTGCTTCAGCTTATAATATATCTTTAAAGACTGCTTAAAAACATAGCGAAATATCTTTTAATACAACATCCAAAAAGTGTAAAATTCAAAATCTGCCTGCAAAATGAACTAGGTTTGGAGTACTAAAAGTCAAGGTTTTTTGGGCACCACGCAGTTAGCACAGGTCTTTCGAAGCTGCAAACTTGGTTTTACACTACCAGTATCTGTCCTTACAACTTCCAAAAAATCAGTACAGTGCAATTTTTTGTTACCTTCGATGTCTTTATTGACTAGCCTAATAAAAAAAACAGTTTTCATTTAGACCCTCGATTTCCAAGAACTGAAATTTGAAAAGATGTTTCAGATTATTCTACATAAAGTGTATTTTGCATAAAATGCGACCAAAAAACTAAGGGCATGTAGGTTGGATTTAAGAGAAAAAAAAAAAACTAAAAAAATTGTTCCGTTATATTTAGACCTAGAAAAAAATAATTCTAATTAAAAAATAAAAAAATGCTATGGAAAAATCAACTGAATTTCACAGATATAAGAAATTCCAATTGTATTTACAATATAATTCAATAATTTTCCGTTACTAATATTTTTCTAACGTACATAATATTACGATTTTTTTAAATTGTTAAATGTAATTTTCACAATTTTTCCCAACGACATTGATATGCTGCTATTTCTCAACTCATTTGTCATTTTTAACAGATAGATCTAACGTGTTTACAATATAAACCGAAGAGTTCCCGTTTCTAACACTTTTCTAACAAAAGTTATGATTTTTTTAATTTAAAGCGATTTTCCATGATTTTTGGTAGTAGACCTTGATTCGACCTTGATATGCTGGCATTTTTTTACGAGTTCCAACTCATTTGTCATTTTTAACAATTAGATCTAATTTGTTTACAATATAAACCGAAGAGTTCCCGTTTCTAACACATTTCTAACACAAGTTATGATATTATATATATTTTTTTTTTTTTTTTTTTAATTAAAGATGGTTATTGAGAAAAATGATAATTCCCTTACACGTTTTTGAACAATTACTGTATGAGAAGTACCGTTGTTTTTAGTTACAAAAATAATTTTTAATTAAATCTGCTAGATAATTATAAAAAACTGCTTGTTGACAAGTTTAATAAAAATCGACCGAGTCCATTTCGAATTATTAGGTTCTCAACAAAAAAATTTAAACTTTTTTTTTGTTTGAGACATTCTCTATAAGAAAATTGATCAAAATCAGTCCCAAGGTTTTTGATTTAATCTGTAGTAAAAAAATGGTTCTATTTACAACCATTTTGCGGAAAAAGAAAAGATTTATAAAATTGTAGCTTTTCCGTAAAAAAAATTACTGAATTTTTTTTTTGTTAGTTGTGAGCACATTTTTGAGAAACAGAACGCCAGGTAGGTACCGTTATTTTTCGTCCTAAAAATGAGGAATGCCCGAAAAACGCCAATTTTAAAGAAAATCGGCACACCCGTTTAGGCTGCAGTTGAATTGACAGACAGACGAATAGCATTGCGAGACCCATTTTTCTTGTAATGTCAAGTTTGATCAAAATCTCGACTCGATTTTTTTTACGTATCCATAACTTGCCATTGTAAATAGTAGGTTATACCTTACCTATATGTTTATATCGCAAGTAAAAAATAATTAAAAATAAAGGCAACACTGATAATGTAACATTTTTCCAAAACTTAAAAACTTATAGACATTTTAGGATCTGGTTTTCAGTGTTTAACTGAAAATTGATAAGAGTATTGAATTTTAAAGACAGAAATACAACATTGACATTGTAAGTCTTGCCGTTATTTTTTAATTGTTTGTTTCTACTTGTTGGCGATTTTTTTAGAAAATTGCTCCTCTCACTTAAACAGCAGGAAATAGACACATCATATACATGCCCTATATAGTGGGATGGAGGTCGATTGTAGGACAAAAATTGAGTTGTTAAAATGAAAAACGCAACTTTTGCGGGGGTATCCTAAAATGAATTTAATTAAATTTTTTTTTATTGCAGCTAGGTGTCGCACATTAGACAAAAAAGAAAAAGGAAACCATTAAAGAATCTAATGTTTCCTAATTGCCATTTAAAGTTTAAAAAAACCAAGCGAAAAGCACAATTAACAGAGCCAGGTTATATTAAAAAAGCATCTATGAAAACATCATTGAATTTTCTCATTTAATTTTTTTTATTTTTCGAACTCAATAATTTTTTTTAATAATATTTATTGTTTTCAATATTTGGTAGTTCTTTTCGCAAAATTAATGTGTTTTTTCACTAACTCGTCTATGTTGGTGAATCCGGAAACTGTTTGGGAAGCTTCGGTGAACAATTTGACTGCCTTTCTACAGCTTGACTGTAGCCTGGGAAATTTAATTAGTTATATTGACATTTTGGCTGACAATATCTCAATTTGAATTTATAGACGGCTTACTTCAAATTATTGCTTTTACGTGCAGGAAAGATGTTTTAGACGGACTGAATAGAAAAATTCCAAAATTTAAAAATTAAGAGAAATTAAATTTCCCCGGCATTGATAGTGAAAAATTAATAAGAAGGGACTTAAACACAAAAGGTATAAGGAAGTGTTTTGTAGTAAAAATGATACAGTAAAACGCTTCAAAATTTTCTATGGCTGAAATGAAAGCAGTATACCTATATACAGAACTTATATAGATTGCATAATGAATACATGAATACATATCATTCATTACGAGGTGCTAAGATCCCACAATCCGCTTTGTATCATATTGACTCGGCTTATTATCTCAAAACGAAAAATGTCGTATTATTCAATTGAATACTGAATACTCTCCTTCCAATTGATCGAATAGAAGTAAATAATTTTAACTAATTAAAAAACCACCAGCAATATTATCAAACTCTTTACTTCCGAACTAAAGGGAGTACAATTGGTGGCACAAAAGTCATCACCCTGTAATTTGTGAAATAAATATAAAAAATACACGTCAACAAGACAATTGAATCACTATACTCCTAAAGAACGTGGAATAATTGTTTCGGTTGATTTTTTCAAGTCAAATGACAAAAATTATAGCATTTTCCGATAGGGTGACATCTTTTGCGCCACCTTGTTGATCTCGGAGAACGGAACACAAAACAATCAAAAGAAATAATAAACTACCATTATAGAAAGAAATTCTGAAATTGGAATTATTATAAAAAATAATAAAATTATTGTTTTGTTTTTCAAGTGAAGGTTAAAGAAAAATTTTTCAATCTGTTTTCTTATTCAGACGAAAAAAAAAATAAAAAAAAAACACAATTTTTTATATGTAGCTAATAATCTTTGGTTATTTTATTTCACTAGAATTTGTTGGGCTGTTTTATTTTCACAAAAAATGTTATGCTAAGGAATCTCGGTCACATGCTTACATAATTATAATAATATGTCCTTATGTATACTTTTATTTTTTTTTTAGATTAACAAAAATTGCAAAATGAATGGTTGAACAACTTTTGAATCTCCTGGCTTTCCTGTCTGCATTTTCTTTGCTAATGCTATAGCTTTCTTTAAATCGTTAACTTTTTCAACAGGTTTGCCATTGGGATAAAGTTGGTTCCAGACCTTGGTGTATGTATTACCATCGGCATCAAGACACTGATAAGTCATATCACAACAATCGGGATATGATGCTGTTGAAAGTGGGTCGACAATTAAAGTACAATTGGGAAGAGTTATTGGTCCACATCTTTGAAAAAATAGAACAATATTTTAGGGTAATTTGTATAGGTTTCACTTTTAATGGATAAATTCTTTCTTACCCATCAATCAAGATTGATCCATCGGCATTGCACTTAGTATTTTGGCAAACTCCGGGTACCTGGCTATCACCACTTGGTAACATTTTTCCATTATAAAAGCAAATTCCAGGAGTAGCTGAAATAAATTATGTAATTAGTTTTAATTTATTCGATGAGTCTTCAATCTCTCAAAAATTATGTTAAACTAACATAAACTAGCTGGAATGATGTATGAATATCCAAAACATCCGGCCACGATGGCGAATAAAACTGTTAAAATCAAAACTTTCATTTTTCCTTAGAAATTTCGTTCGTGTTTAAACTTTGCAGAGATCAGTAAACTACTACTAGTCCTACAAATAATTCTAGGTCTTTTATACTCAGATAGATTATGTTTCAAATCGCAACGTTATGTATTTTATTCTAAATTACATACATATACATATACAATTTTGGTGAAAAAAATTCCACAATCAGTTATTGCTTTTTTTAACAAAACAAAATTTAAAAACAAATTAACTAAATTGCGTCAGATTGCGACAAATACCAACTACCTAATTACCCAAATCTTTCTTATGTGGGGGTCTTAAGGTTAAGCTGATTAGTTTTGATTAGTAACACATAGCGAAAGTCTCTGCTATTGGGGGCCAAGTTGAATTTTTTTCATAGATTTCTTAATTCAAAAAATTATATTACTTGTTTCGATTATTTTATGTGGTGACTCATCTTATTTATTTTAACTGAAAATCTTTTCATTTCTTCGAATGTCATCATTGATAGTCTAATTGTTTTGTTTACTTAAAAAAAATCTTTGATATATGTATGTATGTCAAGTATGATACGCACAAACCTTTAAATTGTGTTGAACTTCAAATAAATTAAAAAAAAATTATTAAACAAAAATATTTTTAAGGAATTGCTTGTAAGTTTTTGTTTTTTGAAGCATACAATTAATTTTTTTAAACTAATCTTCAGTTTAATAGAAATCATTGTACTGAGTAGTTGTTGAAAGAATTTTAATAAAAAAAATTTATAGTCTTGAAAAAGAAAAATCTAAACTAATTTCACTTCTTTTTTAAATCTAAATCAGCGTTACCGGCCAAAAAAAAATAACTAAATTTTCTAAAAACCGTGATCTATAAAAAAAAAAGATGAAATTCTTCAATATTTTTTAAAGCAAAAACTATATCTACCTAATTCATAAATTTCCTATTCGTGTATTGTCAAAAGATACGGGTGTCACCCATTTGTACGCCTTTGGAGAAATGTTCATCAAATTTCGTTAAAATTCGCTTTATTTTAAGGAAAAAAATAATGGGAAAAAGAAAACCGTGTCATATTAAATTTGTTCGTGCCATCCGTAGTACGAGGAAATTGTCGTGTAAAATAAGCAAAAGCGCCCGCTGATTCTAAATCCCATTTTCAATTGAATTTTTTTTTAATGAAGTAGCGCATTCTTAACTGAAGATATGCCAATTTATAATACAAAATATATATAGTTATAGTTTATTGCCATCAAAATTGGCTGTGCATAAATGGGCTTCTCGCGACTTGACACAATAAGGGGGGATTCCCAAGTATACCTTTGCCCACCGATGGAGGGCCCCATACCCCTACGGGATGGCATAATTAGTTCATTTATAAACAAAACTGTTATAAATTAGCATTTTTTTTAAGTCATTTCCATAATTTCAATCGCAATTACTGGGATTCCATTTTATAATTTTAACTTTCAAGGCCTCTGTTTCGCCTTAAGTGTATACCTATCTATACTCTGTATTGCCATCAAGTGCATAAAGCAATATCGTTTCACGCAATGTCCGACGTACGTTTAAATGACGCAACAAGGTGATTCGCATAAAATGCGACAAAGCCCAGAGCATTTGTGGTTCGGATTTCGACAAGAAAAATATCGTACCCCCGTTTTGGGGGGAGTGTTAATTATGTAAGAAAAACTGTTCTAAAATAAAAGAAAAAATTATAAAAAAACAATGGCAACACTTACAATAATAATTCTTTTATTTAATTCAAGTTATTTTAACCAAAAGATTTTTGAAAAATTAATTTTTAAATCTAAATTTTCTTGTTTATTTTTTCAAAATTTTATATTATTAAGGGAGGTTTGTAAATACACATAACGATTTAAGTTGAACTTAATTTCTTAAGTATCACCTTATGACATGGAAAAAGTACCCCTTAAGAATTTAAGTTCAACTTAAATCGTTATGTGTAGTATCAGCAAATGGGCCTAAGTATTATTTTCGTTTTTAGTTTTCGATACTCTTATGTTGTTTTGCTATATCACCAATGAAATCAAATTTTACCCAAAAATATAAATAAATAGAACGATTTATTTGCATTTTTTTTAGCAGTTATTTTGTTATGTTTACTTTTAAAAATTCGGAGAATATCTTTGTCTGAAATAGGCCTTAATATTGTGATGCTTTTTTGGAAGCTGAGGGGAGCTCGTCGGTGGTGTCCAGGGCATTCCCTGAGAAAACAAGTAAGACTCGGTATATGAAGAACAAACTTAGGATAAAAAACACGTTATTTGATATAACACAAAACTACCATGGAGTAAACTCAGGTCAAGGAATTAATTTAGAAGAAGTGAACCAGTTAAAATCGGTAGGAAAAGAATCTGATCCCAGTCCAAGGCATAGAGTACCTATATATTATCTAGAGAATCGACTCGTAAGTCGTACCCCCCTGGCCTAAAACACCAGCAAATTTTATTTGAGCACAATAAGAGAAAACTCTCTTAAATTCTTTCTCCGTAAATACGTGTGAGTTGTTGATACAATAAAATTGAAGCTAGTAGCTCAAAAAGTTGACAAAGACCCTTACTGTCAACTGATGAGTCCAAGTGAGATCGCCGGGACGAAAGGCCAATTTTCGTAGGACTCATAAGCCGTTAAAAGCTATTTTGTAAAAAAAATTATATGTACATAAATATGTAAGATTTGAGTGAAGTTCCGTGATCAGTTTTTTAAAAGTGTTGTTATAGAGGTTTTCTGAAATCCATTTGACTTTTAAATGGGTTCCGAGATCGACCGAGTTGTGTTTTACGTTTTTTTTAAATGTTTGCAATATGTATTTTCAATTTTGTGATTCCGTCAAAAAATCGTACTACTTTTCTGCACTTTTCGTTATATGTGAATTTTTGTAACACCTGAACTTTATTTTTACAAGTGCATTTCAGCACAGAAAAGAGCTTAACGAGTCCATGGAGCAAAGTTGTATGACTGTTTTCATTACTTGTTTAGTCCCTATTGGACTTGCATTTGCAAGTGGTGAGAAAATAATTTGGCAAAACTCTCATCCATCTTCCAAAAAGTATTGTCAGCCGTTAAAAACTAAATTTGTAAGAGAATCAACTAATATTTCAAAAGCTGAAAAGAAAAAAGTAGACACTGAGATTCAAAATCTGGAAAAAATTGTTCTCATTATGATGGGTACAAACTATCAAGTCGGTGGAAGTACATCATTCCTTAGTTTTGGGCTATTGAAACCTCCATAACCATTCCGAATGCAAACATTTTTGTTGAAACCAACAACAATATGATGAAGATAGTGAAGATGATAGTGATGAATAAAATTAACTCATCGCAATCATAACACAGCATTTTATTTTTATTTAAATTTTATCTTTTAAATATAAAAAAAATTGAGCGGAATAAAAGATTTTAATTAAAAATAAAAGTGTGGGTGCCGGGACTCACGGTTAAGATGTGTAAACAAACGTAACGCAACGTGAGGCTCAGAATCACAATCACACGATACGTCACGTTTTTGTTTTACTCTACCGCCAGATATAGATCTTTACACATCAAAAAAAAATGTTTAGCTGGTTTCTTCACTATTAGTGTGAGTAAGACAATTTATGTGAGCAAACTATGCAAAATCCATAATATTATCATTATGTTGGTGTGGTTCTATTGAGAATGCATTGGACAGCTACCACATGCTCACCCTTAGTGGAGGAAATCCTCTCAGTGCAGCTTGTAAGGTGAGAGAGAAAAAGCTCTGAAGTCGGTTCTCATAAATAATACATGTAGGTACTCCATCAGCCATGGTCCAAGCTGTTAGTCAAATGGAAAAACAAGTGAGCCCGCTGTTTACTTAAAAGTAAGAGGGGGGCATCGGTAGGAACCTGATTCCACTCCATATAAAGGAAAAAGAGGTGAACCCGCTGCTCTGCTACTGAAAAGTAAGAGGGGATAGTATCGATAGGAATATAATTTCAGCCCATAGGTACTCTTGTTGACTATGTCTATTGTGTTCGTTTGTTTTTAAAAATCAAATTTATTAATTACTTGTCTCTTTCCGTGTACACTATGAATGAGATAAGAAGAAGAAGTTGTAGAAGCCGACTTCGCCGATAAGGAAGTGTAAAAAGATGTAGTCTAGAACAGTAACGTCAAGCTGCCATAATTCAAATGCGACTCGAGGGGGGAAGAATGTACGAAAGTACACATATAAACCTAAAGTCTGAAGCCAAATATTGCAATATAAACGCACAATAAAACGCATTCCACAAATTCAGCAACTCTTAAATGTCAAATTAATGATGAAGTGAGTCTACATTTTAACTCTATATTAGTTTATATGGCTAAAATAAAATACTTTTGAAATTCTCAAGCAAAGTGGTTGTCTTAAAAATCAAATAATCTTTTTTCTTCATTGGGTTTAAGTTGGTTCCAGATCTTATAGTATTCATTACCCTGGGCACCAACGCAATCATAAGTGATTTCACAACAATCGGGATATGATTCTGTTGAATTTTTTTCGACATTTAAAGTCAAATTGGGAGGAGCTATTGGTCCACATCTTTGAAAAAATAAAACAATATATTATGTAAAACTCAATTTTTGTAGGTTTCACTTTTAAAGTTTAAATTATTTCTTACCCATCAATCGAGATTGATCCATCGGCATTGCACTTAGTATTTTGGCAAACTCCGGGTACCTGGCTATTACCCCTTGGTAAGATTTTTCCATTGTAAAAGCAAATTCCAGGAGTAGCTGAAATAAGTTATGTAAATAGTTTTAGTTTATTCGATGAGTCTTCAATCTTTCAAAAATTATGTAAAACTAACATAAACTAGCTGGAATGATGTATGAATATCCAAAACATCCAGCCACGATGGCGAATAAAATTGTTACCTATACGTTATAATATATTTTATTGTACATAGATTACATATACATATACAATTTTGGGGAATAAAATTTTACAATCAGTTATTATTTCTTTTTTAACAATTAAATAAATTGCGTCAGATTGCGACAAATATACCAACTACCTAATTACCTAAATATTTCTAATGGGTCTTAAGGTTAATCTGATTAGTTGATTTTGATTAGCAATACATAGCGAAAGTCTCTGCTATTTGGGGCCAAATTGATCCTTTTTTTATAGATTTCTAAATCCAAAAAATTATATGATACATATTTCGATTATTTTATATGTGGTGCGTATTTTAACTGAAAATCTTTCCATATCTCCAAATGTCATCATTGATAGTCTTTATTGTTTTGTTTACTAAGTCTCGGTACATGCAGAAAAAACTTTAGGATAAATAACACGTTATTTCATATACCACAAAGCTATACTGTGAAATAAACTCAGGTCAAGTGATTCACTTAAAAGAAGTGAACCTGGTAAAATCGGTAGGAAAAGAATCTGATCCCAGTCCAAAGTTAGTCCAATGGGAAAACAAGTGAGCCCGCTGCTTACTAAAAAGTAAGAGGGGAGTATCGATAGGAATCTAATTTCAGCCCATAACTCACTAAAGCGAGAGAGGAGTAACAATATCGGTGGTAGGGATGTTTTTAGGACTAAAAAGGTTCAACTTAACTGGTACACGATCGCACACAGAAAATGAACCAGGTATGACATTCTGTATGGGGAAAGCGATCAAACGTTTTCGTTTGTGCGAAAGATTTGCTTCAAATCTTTATGCAAGTCTTTCGCACAAACGAAAACGTTTGATCGCTTTTTAAATACAGAATGTCAACCCTGAAGATTTAGCACTTGCTACAAACTGAAATCAGTCGGAAACGTGTTATATGCTCCTCTAACTTCTAATTTCAGAACTAGGATATCCGAATTGATAACCTTCAAATAATTGTTTAACTTTATTGAACAGATATATTTGTACATATATTTGTACCTATTTATTATTAATGGCCAATTAATTTTAAGATTTACTTCTTGTTTACAATCAAGTATAAATTAAGTATAAGCATATAAGGACATGTTCATTAATTAAGAAGAAGCTTTAAGTTTATTATAATTTGTATGTACGTAATTAGTTTTAAGTCTAGTATAATTATCTGTTGATGTATATAATCGTAGATAAATAACTAAATAAATTAAGAAAAAAGAAAAATAATGGTTTAAAGAAGAAGAATACTAATAATTATTATAATTTTAAAAACTTAATAATAATTATAAAGAAAAAATGCATATGAAACCAGTTAAAAATTAGTAAGCTAAATATGAGAAAACAATTGAACAGAAGAGCAAAGCCATCAGCAATCAGGCAACAGAAGGCCGACTGAAGAATAGGACGAAGAATAATATAAAAAGATATTTTTTCCTAAATTGTATCCGCATCCCTAACGGACAAGGGCTAACATGTCGTGGAAGAGAATTCCACTGCAAACAAACCAGTTACATTAATAAGAAATTGTCGGACGTTAAACACGAAAACCGGGGAATAATGATCGTCTTGAAAGCGAGAACTGGAGTGTATCATAAAGGTATGAAGGTTGAAGCTTAGTGATGATGTTAAAAAGTGTGACAAGAGTTCAAAGTCTATAAAGCAAATTGTCAAACGAGATCCTACAGATACTTTAGGAGAAATGCGAAATGTGATCGTAGCATCTTAGACCAAAAGTTTACCGTGCGACATTATTGAATATAACATTGATCTTTCTTTGACTGATACTATATCGAGCTTACAAACTTTTCATAGAAATATAGGTACCACAACTGTTTTTGCAAGCATATTTCTTGTATCCAAAGAGATGATTGATATGGTTGGTTATTTGCTATTAGTTCTTAATTCTGTGTTACATATAATATTACATTTGGTATTTTAAGTTCAGTTGTACTTTATACAGGGTTGGCCACATACAAGTTTCTTTTTAAAAATGCAATAAAATGAACAAATTTAAATTTTTTCTATGTATTATGGCTTTATTAGTAAGAGCAAACATTCCCATTAATTGTGAAACACAACGTGCGTCGTTCAAGTGGCTGTCTCGGCTGGCTTCGCAGTAGCGCATTCTGTCACTCCAATTTTCAAAGAACTTTTAGATGGTTTCGGGCTGTGGTTCATGGATTGTTTGGATGATATTGGCCTTAAGTGCTTGACATAACATTGGTCCTTCACGGTTCCCCACAAAAAAAAAGTCCAAAGGGGTCAAATCGCAGCTCCGAGGCAGCCAATTAACATCGCCGACTGATAACTCGATTTGGGAATTCAGTGCGCTAAAGATCGATTATGGCATGGGCTGTGTGGCATGGCGCGCTATCCTGCATGAAACAGAGATCGTCCAAATCCATGTCTTCCATTTCAGTAAAAAAAAGTCGGCTAACATGACTCTGTAACCCCCATCGTTGACCGAAACGTTATTCCCAGCCTCATTTTCGAATCTCAAACGTTCGGCTACAGCAGCCACATTCTCGTCTGTGCGCATCGTGCGACGCACGGGGAGCATGAGTGTTGTCCACTAGATTACCAATCTCTCGATCTTCATTTCGGCCAAAATTTCTTTTAAAAACACGAACTGTTTGGGCTACACAGCCATCACCTTGGAAATAAGTTTTCAATATTTCCCAACGTTGTTTAAGCGTAAAGCGACTCATTTCGGTTCGCGGAGGTATGATACTGACTTTCTGGCAAGATTTCGAGCGGGAAACAACTGTAAGTGTCAAAAAATCTAATGATTTTAAAAGAAACCATTACATGGCCCACCCGTTAGATACATTGATTTTTTTTTTCAATAAAAATTTTTTGAAAAATTGTCATTAGTTGGGTCATAATATTTAACATAAAAGATGATTTTTCTTCTCGGATTGTCTTTGTGATGTACTTCTAGCGACTCACGTGCTCTTTTACTCTTCGGGCCGCAATGAGTCAAATTCATTGCGTTGGTTGTTGGGTTGAGGTTGGTCGGACGTGTATAGATATATGTTGTAGAGATACGGGTCAAGCTTTGATCCTTGAGCAACTCCCGCTCTGATGGTTTTAGTTGTCGAATGACTGTTTCCAATACGGATAAAAAAGGACATGAAATTGATAAAACCGAACATAATTTTAATAAGTGAAGCTGAAAAATTAAAAGGGTTGGATTGTATATAAGTCCCTTATCCAAATGCATTTGACAGCATTTTTTCTCAATAAGACTGTATCGAGGAAGAATCCAACAACAACCTGGTTGTTGTTGAGAGTGCTGGCAGTATCGTTTTGTAACCTATAGGAGCGGATGAAGCGTAGAATGGTTCTCTCGAAATCCAAACTGCATATTGGGGATAATGTTGTGGGCGTTGCAAAATGTCCTGATAAGTCCTTCTGGTTTTTGCTTAGAAGGAAGTTGAAGCGATATCCAGAAATCGTGCTTCTTTCAGATTTTTCTTGGTAGAGGCACAATCTTAGCTGTTTTCCATCTCATCGGGAAATAGCATTTATTGTTGACGCAGTTGCTCAGCAGGATCCTTAAGATGTAATTGGAAATCATTTCTGGTCCGGAAGATTTTCTTTGGTCATCCACTATGAATTAGTTCAGCTACTTTTTCGGGGTTTTTGAAACTTCCATGTCGGCTCGCGATCACTGGCAAGGTTATCATCGTTGCAGCTGCTGTATTGTTGATACGACTTCCTCGAGGAATGCAGGTTTGTTGGGTGGATTTGGCACAAAATTTCCATTATCGAATTATTGAAATTTCGTTCCTCCTCTTCCTATATTTCCTGTAAGTAAAAATTTTAAAGTGTATAGGTATACAAAAATGATTCAAACACTTGGTTCTGTAAGAGAGACAGATTTTGATCAAAACGCGCCGCAAATGGTCCCCTCAATCCTGCCAATTCAGAAACAAGCACGAAGAATTGGTTGATAGTTTATTTTCGTGACCAACGCCAACGCACCATCTAACTAAAATCTGTTGTATGTCGTTTCGTCTCGTGTTTAGCTAAAAATTTATTTCAGCTTTGCGTTAAGCAGTGGATAGTATCAATACCAAGACAAATTTAAATTACAAATATATTAATGTTTTTTTAATGAATTAGATCTATAGGAAACAACAAAACACACGGGTGGACTGGGCCATCGGGCAACCGGGATTTTGCCCGGAGGGCCTCTGGGAGAATAAAAAGTGTATGAAAGTATCTGCAGTACTTTCCGTTCGTTTAAAAGAAAACTTTCTTATAAAATTGGATTTCTATGGGTCTTACAGTACATATATAGCTTTTATGGCCCATAAAGAATCTCAGGAAGAATACACATCTCATGTTACAGGCCCCCGAAATAAACACAAAGCTATGTTGGATCCCAAGATTATTTTAACGAAAATTGTAGTGAAGATGATGGGGCCCCACACTTATTATTCTTGAGTTACTCTGGTCCCATTGGTAACCTAGGGAAAAGAAAACTTTCACATAAAATTTCAGGACCGCAGAAAGAGGATAGAAAAAATATGTGAGTATATTCGAAGTCTCGGTAAAAGTAGAAAATATCAGTTATAAAATTTGCATTATAACAGTAAACAGGTCCTACCTAATGTTTTCAAAAATCTAGTTACATTTTTTGTTAACTTGAACACATAATACAAATTTTGGAGCAGAATATTTTTGGCTCTAACTACACACCGATCAATTTTTTTTTATCGTCGTTTTCGGAGCTTATTCTTTTTCACTCCTTCTACACATTTTACTATTTTGTGGCCTTTTTGTTAAGTCCCGGGAGGACCTTTGAATCCCATTCCGCCCCTGGGTAACTTTTTAGGGAAAACAGAAAAAAATAACGTCCCCATTAATTAATCTGCAGTCTTGGAGTCCGGAGTATCGTTTTTTGACAAAAAAAAAATGATATTGGACAAACTTGGAAATGCATACAATTCTATCAAGTCTCATTTTTGTTGTGATTTTTTTTTTCTATGGAAAACGAATATTTTAATCTAAAAAACATGTCCCTCTAAATTCAAAGGATATAAGAAAAACAAATGAAAATGTATTTATATTCGTAGATACGATTTCTATTTGAATTTTATAAAAAAAATGTATTGCATACGATATAGGTAGGTATCTAAAAAGACTTTTTTTTTCTATGTTAACTGTGGTTTACCCATATTATGGTCCGCCAGCTAAGCCATGCATATAAAAAAGCACTGGCGCTGCGCGCTGTTACTGTTACTGCTGTGTTGATGCACTTCACAGTTCACAATATTGCAATTTTGTATTTTCTACAAAAATGTTCACGAAAATTTAATTTCCAATACTACCTTTTTTTTTTGTCATCCAACAAGGTATATAGAAAAATAATTAACAGCGTCATTTGATCAGAGAATCATGACATCTATGACTACCTACACAATACATATACTAGGTATAAAAAATGGGGATTGGGGAGAGGACATTCTCAATATTTAACCGCATGCATCCTCATGGTAGTTATACTCATCAGTGGAATTGTTGGGATTTCATTTATATACAAGGACTATACCTGTCAATCGGAGACAAAAAGAACACAAAGAGGTTCTTTCACTAAAAGAATTCAATCAATCCGTCAGAGAACGCTGGAAATGTGCATACCAATCAACATGATGATCCTGGTTGATTTTCGAAGGGGGATGATGCTTCAGAATACGACAACCCATCAAACAGGACGAATATCACGACGACGACATATACTATATAGTACAACAAACGCACGGAAGGAACAAATCATTCAGCTTGTGTGAATGGCACAGGAGATTATTTTTCATCAGCATCCGGTGTTGATACAATTGCTAAACGGAGAAGGATGAGAAGAATGAGAAACAGGACTATAACCAGGGCCGGGGAGCAACAAAACATTCCTAGTTGACAGCTAAACAATGTTTCAAAAAAAAAAAATTCATCCAAGGACGACGAACATCAGCAGCGGCGTATATAGAAGAGAGAGAGAGAGGGATCAAGCGGAGCATCAGTGCGATGTGATGTGTATACACGTTGTAACCAACACACTCCGCACTATATCACCATAAGCATTCGTCGTGTCCTTCCGTCAAGTCCTCACCATCATCATGCAGCAGGTCCCAACCAGGACTAGGAATTGTGGAATTTACAAAAGGCGAAAAGTTTTTAATTTTGTCCGATTCCCAATTTCAGATGTCAGAACATGTGACAGGCGGATGGACAAACGAACTGCTGCTGTTGCTGTTTTATTGTAATACATATACATACAACAATTCCAGGACTAAATCCTTGGATATACTGAATTTTGGTTGTATACGCTGATGATGTGAGAAAGAAAGAGACAGTAAAGTAATGAAGAGAGAGAGAGAAAAAATCGCTGGCGATTTATTGTCTTGAAAATGTTTGTAAATTAAAATCCCATGTCCATGCTTTTTGAAGTGGGTGCTGATGTGCTGTAGCTCTTGTTCTCATTCAATGCTATGTTTTAAAAACAAGGTGTGACCAGCATAATAATCTTTATAAACATGATGATAAAAACCGACTTATACATCTGGAAGGAATTTCTGTTTTTAATTGGATTGGTAATTCTAGGGAATAATATAATTCGTTTAAGGAATTATTTCCTTTAATGGAATAGAGCTGCTCATTAAAAGAAGGAGGTCTTGCCATTAAAAGTCTTACTTACTTACTTAAGGTAGCGCCACAGTCCGGAGTGGACCGGGGCCTCAACCAAGAAACTTCTTGCAGTCAGCTGGGTCCCTAGTTAACTGTACCCAGTTTCGCACGCCAAGTTGGATGAGGTCTGTTTCCACTTGCGTGCACCACCTGAGTCGCGGTCTTCTTCTGCTGCCCCGTCCGTCAGAGTTAGATTCAAAGACTCTTCGTGCCGGAGCTTTGTTGTCCATTCGCTCTAAGTGGCCTCAGCCGCTGTTTTTTTTTTTTTTTTTTTTTTGGCGGTCCATCCCATTGCATTTCTTGGATTGCGGTAATATCTGCTTTACAACAGTCTAGGGCTTCCGCTAATTGTTCGGTTGCACGTGGTCTGTTAAGGGACCTAACATTCCAGGTACAGCTCCGAAACTCGTTGTCCTTATATATCGTTTGATAGGTTCATCACCAATAAATCCGTCCGTATCCGAGGCTTGTTGTTGCATCGCAACTAGATAGCTTTACGTGACTGGGAATTCACCCCTGACGGCTGACTCCCAACCTGGAGGTCGGGTTCGCATTCACTGAAACCGAATCATCGGCCGGTTTCGGATTGGAGCTATTGGGACGACTGTATCTGACGTTCGTCTGCATATACTGCAGCCGTTATCGTACGGTGACACTTGACAGTCTTGATTGTGTAGTTAATTTTTCAGTAGAAATTCATTTTATTTTTTTTTTGTATATTTCACTGCAAAATTCACCGGCAAACGGATGACAAATTCAAACAATTTTGGATTTGTCAGTTGATCGGAAATACCCGGACGGTATCGAACGATCTCGGTTGGAGTGGTGCAGCACTCTCGTTTGGATCGATCGGTCGCGTTTCACCGACGATGTCAGAGCATACTTCAGCCGATGACGGATTAGGTGTACGCGAGCCGTTAGTAAAACTCCAAGAATGGGGAGCCAGATAAACCGCTCCTTATAGGCCTTAGCGCCGAATATGTCGTTGCAGCCAGGATAAAGTGTTCACTAAGTAGTTTAACCTGACTGCAACTGTAGATGCCACCGTTGATTCCATCTTTGGAATTCTTTCGCTGCCACCTTGATGAAGGAGAAGTGCCTTAGTTGGAACACTCCCCCCTTTTTGTTTGCTGCCATCAAAAACTGTCCACAGAGATTGGGACCCCATCTTCAGTATGGAACTAGACAGTTGATAGAGTTGAAAGACAGAGGTTTGTTTGGAAAAAAAAAAACTTATGCTTGTGTCCTCTTGAATGCACGTGCCTACCCTTTGAAAACCGCTATTAAAAGTCTGTCTGATTTTATTTTAACGTACGTACCTTAAACAGAAATGTTTTGTAGCGGGTTACCTTTATGTCCGTGAAGTTAGCATATCAAGTGTTAGCATATCAATTTTTTTTTGGAGTTCTCATCGCATGCAACATAGTTCTATAGTTCCTCATACTTTTCCAAAATAGTTCTGTTCAATTTCACCGTAAAAACGGATTTCAAAAAATGAGATGCTAACTTCCCGTAGCATATCAATTATTGAAATGTCAAATGAAAATATTTTTTTTAGATGTAAGAAACATTCCTTAAGAGTTCCTCATACCTTAAAATAATTGTTCCGTTATATTCAGACCTAGAAAAAAATAAAACTAAAAAAATTATTCTAATAAAAAAATTAAAAATGGTATGGAAAAATCAACTGAATTTCACAAATAAAAGAAAATTCAATATCATCAATGATCTAAATGCATAGACTTTATGCATATAAAATATAATCCAATAATTTTTTATTTCTAATACTTTTCTAACGTACATATATTACGATTTTTTTAAATTGTTATATGTAATTTTCACAATTATTGCCAACGACCTTGATATGCTGGCATTTTTTTACGAGTTCCAACTCAATTATCATATTTTATTCAGATAGATCTAATGTGTTTACAATATAAACCGAAGAGTTCTCGTTTCTAACATTTTTCTAACAAAAGTTATGATTTTTTAAAAATTAAGGCGATTTGCCATGAATTTTGGAAGTAGACCTTGATTTGACCTTGATATGCTGGCATTTTTTTACGAGTTCCAACTCAATTATCATTTTATTCAGATAGATCTAATGTGTTTACAATATAAACCGAAGAGTTCCCGTTTCTAACATTTTTCTAACAAAAGTTATGATTTTTTTAAAATTAAGGCGATTTGCCATGAATTTTGGAAGTAGACCTTGGTTCGACCTTGATATGCTGGCATTTTTTTACGAGTTCCAACTCAATTATCATTTTATTCAGATAGATCTAATGTGTTTACAATATAAACCGAAGAGTTCTCGTTTCTAACATTTTTCTAACAAAAGTTATGATTTTTTTAAAATTAAGGCGATTTGCCATGAATTTTGGAAGTAGACCTTGGTTCGACCTTGATATGCTGGCATTTTTTTACGAGTTCCAACTCAATTATCATTTTATTCAGATAGATCTAATGTGTTTACAATATAAACCGAAGAGTTCCCGTTTCTAACATTTTTCTAACAAAAGTTATGATTTTTTAAAAATTAAGGCGATTTGCCATGAATTTTGGAAGTAGACCTTGATTTGACCTTGATATGCTGGCATTTTTTTACGAGTTCCAACTCAATTATCATTTTATTCAGATAGATCTAATGTGTTTACAATATAAACCGAAGAGTTCCCGTTTCTAACATTTTTCTAACAAAAGTTATGATTTTTTAAAAATTAAGGCGATTTGCCATGAATTTTGGAAGTAGACCTTGGTTCGACCTTGATATGCTGGCATTTTTTTACGAGATACAACTCCATAAAATTAATCTCATAAAATTTATTTACTACCGTTAAATAACGACTATGAATACGCGCAATCATAGTCGTTATTTAACGGTAGTAAATAAATTTTATGAGATTAATTTTATGGAGTTGTATCTCGTAAAAAAATGCCAGCATATCAAGGTCGAACCAAGGTCTACTTCCAAAATTCATGGCAAATCGCCTTAATTTTTAAAAAATCATAACTTTTGTTAGAAAAATGTTAGAAACGGGAACTCTTCGGTTTATATTGTAAACACATTAGATCTATCTGAATAAAATGATAATTGAGTTGGAACTCGTAAAAAAATGCCAGCATATCAAGGTCAAATCAAGGTCTACTTCCAAAATTCATGGCAAATCGCCTTAATTTTAAAAAAATCATAACTTTTGTTAGAAAAATGTTAGAAACGGGAACTCTTCGGTTTATATTGTAAACACATTAGATCTATCTGAATAAAATGATAATTGAGTTGGAACTCGTAAAAAAATGCCAGCATATCAAGGTCAAATCAAGGTCTACTTCCAAAATTCATGGCAAATCGCCTTAATTTTTAAAAAATCATAACTTTTGTTAGAAAAATGTTAGAAACGGGAACTCTTCGGTTTATATTGTAAACACATTAGATCTATCTGAATAAAATGATAATTGAGTTGGAACTCGTAAAAAAATGCCAGCATATCAAGGTCAAATCAAGGTCTACTTCCAAAATTCATGGCAAATCGCCTTAATTTTTAAAAAATCATAACTTTTGTTAGAAAAATGTTAGAAACGGGAACTCTTCGGTTTATATTGTAAACACATTAGGTCTATCTGAATAAAATGATAATTGAGTTGGAACTCGTAAAAAAATGCCAGCATATCAAGGTCAAATCAAGGTCTACTTCCAAAATTCATGGCAAATCGCCTTAATTTTTAAAAAATCATAACTTTTGTTAGAAAAATGTTAGAAACGGGAACTCTTCGGTTTATATTGTAAACACATTAGATCTATCTGAATAAAATGATAATTGAGTTGGAACTCGTAAAAAAATGCCAGCATATCAAGGTCGAACCAAGGTCTACTTCCAAAATTCATGGCAAATCGCCTTAATTTTAAAAAAATCATAACTTTTGTTAGAAAAATGTTAGAAACGAGAACTCTTCGGTTTATATTGTAAACACATTAGATCTATCTGAATAAAATGATAATTGAGTTGGAACTCGTAAAAAAATGCCAGCATATCAAGGTCGAACCAAGGTCTACTTCCAAAATTCATGGCAAATCGCCTTAATTTTAAAAAAATCATAACTTTTGTTAGAAAAATGTTAGAAACGGGAACTCTTCGGTTTATATTGTAAACACATTAGATCTATCTGAATAAAATGATAATTGAGTTGGAACTCGTAAAAAAATGCCAGCATATCAAGGTCAAATCAAGGTCTACTTCCAAAATTCATGGCAAATCGCCTTAATTTTAAAAAAATCATAACTTTTGTTAGAAAAATGTTAGAAACGGGAACTCTTCGGTTTATATTGTAAACACATTAGATCTATCTGAATAAAATGATAATTGAGTTGGAACTCGTAAAAAAATGCCAGCATATCAAGGTCAAATCAAGGTCTACTTCCAAAATTCATGGCAAATCGCCTTAATTTTTAAAAAATCATAACTTTTGTTAGAAAAATGTTAGAAACGGGAACTCTTCGGTTTATATTGTAAACACATTAGATCTATCTGAATAAAATGATAATTGAGTTGGAACTCGTAAAAAAATGCCAGCATATCAAGGTCAAATCAAGGTCTACTTCCAAAATTCATGGCAAATCGCCTTAATTTTTAAAAAATCATAACTTTTGTTAGAAAAATGTTAGAAACGAGAACTCTTCGGTTTATATTGTAAACACATTAGATCTATCTGAATAAAATATGATAATTGAGTTGGAACTCGTAAAAAAATGCCAGCATATCAAGGTCGTTGGCAATAATTGTGAAAATTACATATAACAATTTAAAAAAATCGTAATATATGTACGTTAGAAAAGTATTAGAAATAAAAAATTATTGGATTATATTTTATATGCATAAAGTCTATGCATTTAGATCATTGATGATATTGAATTTTCTTTTATTTGTGAAATTCAGTTGATTTTTCCATACCATTTTTAATTTTTTTATTAGAATAATTTTTTTAGTTTTATTTTTTTCTAGGTCTGAATATAACGGAACAATTATTTTAAGGTATGAGGAACTCTTAAGGAATGTTTCTTACATCTAAAAAAAATATTTTCATTTGACATTTCAATAATTGATATGCTACGGGAAGTTAGCATCTCATTTTTTGAAATCCGTTTTTACGGTGAAATTGAACAGAACTATTTTGGAAAAGTATGAGGAACTATAGAACTATGTTGCATGCGATGAGAACTCCAAAAAAAAATTGATATGCTAACACTTGATATGCTAACTTCACGGACACGTTACCTTTTGCCTTTTGCAAGCAATTTATAAACCTCCAAGGACCAAGAGTATCTCTTGTCATGAAAAAGTCCTTCTCACCTTAGCCGTTCGAATTCGGTTGAAAATTGTAGGTCCCCTCTATTCAGCTGCCAATAATACGAACACAGAAATGGTAGGGAATTTTAGTTCAATAGACCTTGATTCTTCACGAGCTATTGTGCACTCTAATTTTTCTTTATCTACCTAAAACCAGAGCCCCTGTAGGGATTTTCTTAATAATTTTTAGTCAAAAGTTTAAGAGAATTTTTAAAGAGGCGAAGCCCGATTTTTTAAAGTTACGCGAGTTAAGGCTAAATAATATTTTATATGGAACTGCCAGTGACGGATGATTCAAAGAGATTGATTAACTGTCAGTGATATGATTACAAAAATGTTCTTACCAATTATTTTGATTTTTACTTTAAAAAATGCAAAATTTTACTAAAATTTTAAGAATCTTACAAAGTAACATTCGATTCCCCGTCGAGTAAGGGTAAAAAACCTTTGATGTTTTATACCATTTTAATAGCTTAATAATTTCCAGTTCATTATTTAGCTGTATTGGTTAAAATTTTTTGAGCGATCAATCAATTTGTCATCGAAATGTATACATTCAATAACCGTAAGCTGGTCACACTAATGCTTTCCTGGAATCTGAGAGAGTAATTAAAATTTGTCCTTACCCACACGTTGAGCCATATCTTGTGGTAGCTTATAGCCTTGTACATTTGTACATTTTATCCTAGCACATTGCTCTCAGTAATTGGCATTAATTATTCACCAATAAAAAAAATCCAACAGTAAAGAACTCCAGTTGTAAAAAAAAAGCTAAAATTCCTTTCGTCCTCTTTATTATATACTGACGATGTTTTCCTATTCATTTAAACATTCATCTTTGCTGTTTGTTGTTTAGTGGGTGGAATGGGAGGCGTTCTTTCTGATGATAAAAAAAGCAACACCGCACATGCATTGCATAGTGTTTTAACGAAAGAAAAAAAATTAGTGGTTGAGTTAGAGGGTTCGTTCTAAATTTTCACCCGGCAGGATGTTGTTTTTGTTTTTTTCGTAAAAACTGGGACTTTTCCATATTTGCAATTTTTTTATTTTTGAGCAACAACAACAAAAACAACGACGCGGATGATATAAGGGGTATATTTTTGTGCTGCCTTGCTGGCTTGCCCGAGGGATGAGTGTCGAGTGAGCACATCTGTGCGCTTAATACAAATTTAATTAGAAATAGTTCCCTGATGTCGGCCGCTATACATGATTTCATATAGCAAAAGGTAGGCAAAATAATGTTTTGCACCCACCAGAGTCCTTGATGGACGGGGGCGTAAAAAATAAAGGTACACCGTTACTGCAGGATAAATAAGGGTTTACATTTCGTTTTCGTCGGATATAGGATTTTTGTGTGTTCATCTTCTTCGTCGATATGATGAACGACAAGTGAGTATTTTTTTTTTGTGCCTTAGGGTTAGCGAATACAGTATGTCTTCAGGCATTATATTAGTTTTTGTAGGATGTACAGATATTTTGGCCGGAGGCAGAAACAGGCTTTCTACAGAGAAAAAAATGAATATACATAACGTTCACGTACCCGTGATTATTATACCAACTGGAATTCAAGTTAGAATCTATTTATTATATTAATAGAAGAGGAGTTACGAAATATTATGAAACTCTCATCATAAAAAATAAAAATGACTAAAGGCTTAGGTAGGTAAATATGTGTAATTGCTACTTGGAAGCAGCGCTTGGAAAGGCACATCTGCTGTCACAAGAAACCTTTGCATCTATGAAATATATGTAATTTTGTTTATACATATAACATATCTTATTAATTGTTTGTCACCTACATATACATATAGTGTATCTCCAATTATCAATTGATTGTCGCCATTTGCAAAAATTATAGCATCGCTCCTTTACGCCACCAAAGAAATCTTAAAGGTGGGCCAGACCTATAACTTATTGTTTCGTTTGTCAATCTCTGGCTGTCAATATTCATCCATAAAAGAAAATCGCTTGGTAAGCTTCAGTAAAATAAAATAAGCACACATTTTATTTTTATAGCAACTATTGAAAAATTAATAAAGTCGTCTAGCGTCCAAAAAAAAACTCAGGGGGATTTGGAACAAATAATTGGGTTTGTTTTTCCATCAAGTGTTCATGTTTAGCTAAACAAACTAATTTTATAGCAATTTTCCAAAAATATAAAAAGTCGTTCAGCACCCCGCCAAACAAAACTTACGGTTAATTGAGTTCGTTTGTCCACCAAATTTCCAGTTCATTAGTTGCTATGTTTAAACAAAAATTATAATTATTCCTTTTTCCTTTACGTAAACACGTAATTACGAAACGTCGTCTATTTAAAAACCAAATTTAAACAAAGAAGACCTGAATCCCACCAAAGTAGGATTCAATTAGAACAAAAATTATAGCAACTTTCAATAAAATAAAAAGTCGTCCAACGCACCCCAAATGATTTGGGCAAAAAATTACGGGTTTGTTTTCTACCAACTATCTAGTCTATGTGTAGATATTAAAAACAATTATAGCAAATAAAAAAAGTGGTCTAGCTCCCCAAAATCAAAATGTAGGAGGTTTAGAAGCAATTGGGTTCATTCACCCACCACCTGCCCAAGTGCAGCAATGAACAATTTTGTTCATCCAGCGTCAGTATAAGCAATATATTAAAAATTTCTTTTTTTAAAGCAGCTTTCAAAAAATAAAAAGTCGTCCAGAGTCCCCAAAAGTAAATTTAAGGGGTTTGAAACAAATATCTGGGTTTGTTTTTCTACCAACTGTCTAGTAAATGCGTAGATATGAAACAACTATTATAGCAACTTTCAAAAAATAAAAAAAATCGTTCCGCAATCCTCAAAAGAAAACTTATGGCTGGCGTTTGGGACAAGAAATTGGGCTTGTTTGTCTACCAACTATCCATGGGTAGCTATAAAATTTTTTTATAGATACTTTCAAAAAATAAAAAGTCATCCAGAAGCCCGCAAAAGAAAATTTTCGGAGTTTGGGACAAAAAATTGTGTTTAGTTGTCCATCAATTGTCTAGTTCTCGTGTAGCTATAAAAAAATATAGCAACTTTAAAAAAAATAAAAAAGTCGTCTAGCTTCCCCAAAAGAAAACTTAGGGGTTTTGTTTTTCCAAATATTGTTCATGTGTAGCTTTAAAAAAAATTATAGCAACTTTCAAAAAATAGAAAAAGTCGTCCAGCACCCCCAACAGAAAACTTACGGAGTTTGGGACAAATAATTGAGTTCGTTTTTGCACTAGTTGTCCAGTCCATTTGTATATATATGAAAAAAATGCATAGCAGCTTTCCTAAAATAAAAAAGTCGTCCAGTTTACCAAAAGGAAAACCAAAAGGAAGGTTGGTACAATAAATTATTAATATGATACAGAAGTCACAATTAAATATGTAGGAAAAAGGGTCTAGTTGGATTTATTTGTTTACCATTTGTCTATGTCTGTCCGGTAAAAACAAATAAACGACTTCTTTGATTTTTTTATAGTTGCTATAAAAAAGAAATTATTAATATTTATTTAACTGGGGGAACTCAAACGAAAACATGTATATGCACATGGGCAATGAATCTTATTATATACTTTTACTCTGCAGAAAGTTTGAGGTTCTTGCTTCAGAGGAATTTTTGTGACAAGCATTTTTGACGACAATTAATTTTGAAAATGGGTTTCATATGAACAATTTCTAAACAAAAAAAAACAGAATTTCACATAAAATCAAAAGCAATGGTCAAAATGTTTAGGAAATAAGACATAAATAAAGCTCTCCGCACCAAAATTCAGATTTTTTGGAATTTTATCAAAGTTTCGAAGTTTAGTTGCCTCATTTCCTTGGACTATAGGTCCTATACTAGTCCTGTTTACTTTTCTTCTCCCTTTTAAAATTTAAATATGTGTTGTTCATAATTACGTTAATTGTTTCTATATATATTATACTGTGAAGCATATTTACGAAAATACGAAATTATATGTGTACTTATTTATTTATTTACTAATTTTTGATGAGTTCCAGTCCATATAGAAAAATTATAGTTTATTTATTGAAGTTCAACTGTTAACCCATTTAAAAATTCTTGCAAATTCATTTCTTGCATGTTAGTTGTTCATTTGTTCAGAACTATAAGCTTGTTTATACTGCAGCTAGTTTTGCCCTGATTTAATTAGGTCGGTGTAAATATTGTCATTAACGCACTTTATCATATTTGCCTCGTTAAAAAGTATTTACAATTAAAATTAGCTTAACCTGTATTATTTTTTTTGTTTTTATAAACAAAATTCAATATTGATTAATCTAGTAAAATTCACACCACTTAGCCAATCTACAGTGGGGCGCCATTTAACTTTGAGCGATAATTTGTTTCAATAAAAAATATAAAAGAATATAGAAGTTTCTCTGTATCATCGGGTGGAGTAAAGTGCTTCATCTGTTCAAGCGTCAAAGGCTTCACAATCGTGACTGGGTTTGGAAATGGTCTATTCCCAAGGCTGAAATTTTGCGTACCAAATACCTAAGTACATATTTGCAGAAGGTATATATGTAAGATCCAACAGGCGTTCGTGATTGATTTCGATTCTTTGGGCTCTATTCATATCTGCTCCACGAGGAGAGACTCCGAATGGTGATGAGGGCGAATTCCACCGTCATCGTCGAAAGTTTCAAGTGAAATGCGAATTTAATTGTTACCCCTTGCAGGCGCACTCAAACTCAACAACAGCTAAACTATTGAAACAGCACTGTGCACAAAAAGAAACCAAAACTAATTCACGTTCCAGACAGATCACAATTATTATTATGGTTGGTGCTCTCTACTCCTCCTTAAAAGAAGTGGAAACGCCACTACTGCGTTTTATGTAGATATACCTCGCTCGGTTAATTGTTTTATTTGGATTTCCGAGATTTCCATTGGTAGGATACTAAAAAAAAAAAAAAAACAACCTACCCCTGGGGTTGGTTGTGAAAGCTGAAAGGTGCATTAAATTGCACAGTAAAAGTGAGACCAATCCAACTGCAATTAAATTGAATCGAATTAAAGTGAAATTGCAGCCAATGATTTATGTTAATTGGAATTTCGTTCTTGATTTTTTTAATAATTTCATACTTTTTTATTGTTTTATAATTTGAAACTGAAAATAATAATTATACAATTGAAAACACATCAATTAAAAAAAATTTATATAAAAGGGAATGAAGTATTACACGGGAATCAAGAATTACATCTGTTAAACAAAAATTTAAACAAATTTTTAATTCTCTAGAGGGGAAATTCGAATTATTGTTTTAGTTCATCAATATACGAGTAGCTGCAGTAAACTGTTTTTTTCTTTTAATTTTTCTCGAAAACAAATCTAACGATTTTGATTAAATATCGTAAGAAAACAGCATTTCAGGTTTTTGTCAAACAATTTCGCATTACTGAAATAGGGTTTTGACATTTTTTGAGAAAATTGTATTATGTTTTACTTATTCGACTATAGATTTTTAATGGCCGTTTGTGTTATTTTTTTGTAATCGGGCGGTTCTAAATTGTTTACACAATATTTATGGCATCCAACAAATTTGAGAATATTAACGAAAAAATTTAACAAAACTCAGTTTTTTTAGCACTTTTTAATTTTTGTTAAATGTATTTCTATTATAGTTGTTAAAGACAAGAGCAAGTTCATGCAATCCAGATATTTTTTACACATGAAAAGAAAAAGAAATTGCTTCGATTTTTACCATTTAAAATTGTCGAAATTTGCTGAATTTGTGCGTGTACAAATTTTGTGGTGCGTCAGTTTTGTGAAGAACGAGGGCCTATAGTGGTACTGCCATAAATTTTTTTTGTAAATCGGGAGATTACCGCATCGGAAATTGGTGTTAATAGGGGAATTTGTATTAAAGTCAAACTTTAATAATTAACTAAGTGACCTCTCTGTTGAGCCGTAAAGGTTGCGTTTTGATCTCAATAAAAAAATTTGTGTATAAGTCCGAAATAATTATGTATTTATTATTGTTTTTTTAAAGAAAAAAATATTGTTCATTAAAATTAAAAAAATACATACTTTTCTTCTAAAATAAACCTAATTTAACATTTACAGCTTCTGTAGCACCTATATCTTATACAAAGGCAAAAGTACTTCATAAGTTTTTAAGTTTAACTTACCTTCGTTTCGTATCGTACCAGCAAACGAATTCAATGTCTTATATCCAATTTCATAAACAAACACTAAAAGCACTTTTATCTATAGAAGGGAAATTTCAGGGAAATTTTTGTTAAAATCGAGTTCCCTTCAAATCCCTGGAAAAATAAATTGTTTTTTTCTTTCTACTAAGCGAAATGTATGAGAAAAAAAGAGAAAGCATTATGTATTGAAACAAATGCCAAGAATTGCAAAATAATTCGGTAAACTTCTTTAAAATCAAAAATAAAACATTTGGCCGCTGCCGAAAGGTTTTTTTAAAGTGAGTTTCAAATAAATTTAACAATGAATGCGCTAATAAAAAAAGAGAAAGAGGCGAAAATTACACAAAAAAAATGGGCTAATTGATATTGTATCTCCAAAAATTGAAAATTAAAATGTTTCAAAATTTTTTCTGCAAATTTCAGCTGATATATATCCTCTTGTTTTAATGACACTCTTAAAATTTAATGAGCCAAAAATGGGCATTTAGTTTATAAGGGTGTTTAAAAGGTTGTTTAATTTAAAAGTGCTTGGTGAGACCAAAATATCCCATTTTAAGGTTTAAAAGCCTGTTAAATGTTTAAAAGTCCTTCGTGAAATTGGCCATTAATGTCTTAATTTTTAATTAAATAAATATATTTGTTTTGATTTAATTTTTCGAATACATCATCGGAAACCTTAAGTTTTAAATTCCAGAAATTACATTCCTTGAATTTCAAGTAGTCTAGATAGTAAAATTCTTAGACTTAGAAATTAAAATTATCTTTGTTTTCTATAAAATATACCAATTTAATTTGAAATAAAAGTCATTTTCACTAACTAACTAACCAGTAAAATTTGATACACAGTTTTGTTTTATTCAAATTTCTTTGAGAAAAAGTTCCCTCAACACTGGCTGAAGAATTTGGTGAAGTTAGTATCGATCAAATAAAATGAGCCATCAATGCCAACACTCGGCTTCGAAACCTATGATTGTCAGAATATGGTACGAAATTTTAAAAATAAAAAAAAAATCAATTTTATTTAAATTTGGTACATATTATAGCATTTAAATTTTTTTTAGAATACAAAAAAACAGTTATAGGTACCACCTGTACAAATTTTTCTAGCAAAAAATGAAAATCTTTTTTTTCTTAAAAAATTCCCCACAACGTTTTTTACAAAACAGCTACCATTTTATTAAAAAAATTCCGAAAATTGTTTATAAATTGTACTTCCCATAAAACCATTTTTTTTATTATTTTCCATTTTCTCAAGAACAGTCAAAAATTATTTAACTTAGCACTCAACAGTTTTTTAACATTATCTAGCAGATTTTAAATACAAATTATTTATATAACTAAAAATACCGGTAGGTACCTCCCATACTATAACAGTCGTATTTATTAGATTTTTGTCTACTTAGACACTGCCTAACTATTTTCAAATTGGTGGAAATATGCTTTATTTAATAAAAATAAATATCACATTATTCACGGTTAAGACAATCATATTCTTGTATGTAAGTTAGGCGGCTGTAAGACAACAATAAACAAGGTTTTTGAACACATTTTTTAAAGTTGGACAGTTGTCTAAAGTTAGACAATTTTTATAAATAAGACCTTAAGTGTTTAAAAACCACTCAGGAGAAGCTCATTTTTCTCAAAAACGACTCCTTCGATTTTGATTAAAATATATATGTCAGCTTAAATCAGTACCATCTACTATATTTTTGGTAAAAAAAATTTTATCTGTCGATTAAAAATGGTATCTCTCATAGAACCATTTTTTTTGGGTTTGGACTATCTCATTATCTGTTGCACCGATTTTAATTAAATTTTTTACATAAGAGCTCCTAATAAGTTTAAATAATATTGTATATCAAAATTTATAAAAACAAATTTGGATTTAAAAAATAAATTCAAATTTATTTTTTTGAAAATTCGATAGGTACTTCGAAATGGTTAGATCATTTTTTTTCAAAATTAATTTCTTAACTCCGGATTAATTAATTCTAAAAAAATTTCGTACACATTTTTTTCCTAAAAATGTTTACAAAATTTTATATACATATTATAAAAAATTTTATTTTTAAAAACCGCTCCAACGATTTTCACAATTTATTTTCTCTTAAATTCAGATTTATTTAAAAAAACAGATGGCGTACAAAGTCAAAACAATTTCAGAGATTTTGATAAATTTTTTTTCTAGTTAGATATAGGCGTGTTTTATTCTTTGCGCATTATAGCCAGCGCAGCAAAATTTCCCTTGGCAAACAAAAACAATTTGATTGCTTGCGAATTCGTTTTCATCAAATATTCATATTTTCTTGATTTCCGTAATTTTTTGTTTTTAATAATTTTAAATGTATTTTTTTTTTTAAACAACACATGCATATATGTACAATATAAGTGCTAGGGTCTTATAAATTAGGCAATGTTAGAAGGATTAGGATAGGATAAAAAAAATAAAAAAATATTAATTATTTTTAATTAATTATTTTTATTGGGCTTTCATAATAATAGAAAAAAAAAATTATACTTAATAACGTGTTTTTGTGGAAAAAAATCATATCGAAGTAAAAAAAAAAAAACAAACTGCAAAATGCTTAAAAAATGTGTTTGATAATAAATTGCGGGAAAACCGTTATCCACACAGAAAAAAGTTGTATGGTACCTAGATACCAATTTCTAACTGTTCTTCTTTAAATAAAAAAAATTGAAAAATTGGTTGTAGTTTAGCAAAGTTGGAGCCAGTCAAAGGACAAAAAAAAAAAAATCATAAAAACCGTTATAATTCGAAAACGAAGCGAAAACGAGAAAATTACCTCTTACGTTTTTCGACTTGAAATTACCTCAGGAATTAATGGTGATTTTGGGACACCCTGTATATGTATAGGTTACCATCCCATAGCCAATGAATAAATAATTCTTCACAAACCAAAAAGGAACTCATTACTCTGTGATAAAGATTCATTTATTTTTAATTCAAAGACTTTATTAGAAAAGTCACAGCGCTCAATGAATTATATTATTTTTTTTTTCCGCACCCAAGAACAAACTCAAAAAGAAATCATTATTATTGTATGTTTCGTTTTTGGTACGTACACTACCTACATACATATATATTTCCTCCTAGTGGAAGTGGAAATAAATCTAATAATTTAACCTAAATTCATGAGCGTGTCCGTGTCCGTCATTAATTAGACACAGCGTAGGTATATCCAAGTCTATCCATATTACATCATTTCTTTTTTGTGGATGAAATTTCTCTAGAGGCCGAAATGAGATCTCATCATCATGTCCTTGCTGTCGTTTTCGTTGTCCTTGTCAACGTCATAATCTGCACCTACCACCCCCTCTCCCCAACAGTTGTTCACCACTTCGACATTTACATTCTGAGAGAATGAGATGTAACCATCATCGTCAACAATTTTTTGTTGAAATTTTGTTGAGTTGTTCGAAAAATTCCTCCCATCACCGACAACACCACAGTGTTCATATCCGTCCAGCAGGAAATATTTTATTTTCTCTTCTTCTTGTTGTAATGAGAAGTTATTTTGTTTTTGGTTTGATGTGATTTTTTTTTGGCAAAACATTTCCCCCCTGTAGGTTTATATAAAGGGTCTTTTTGTCTTATTGTTTTTTACTTTTTGTTTGACATTTTAATTAAAAAAACCAAACTATGTCAAGCACTGAAAGTTCATAGCCTGTTTTCATTTGGGCGCATCATCACCAACACAGGTGCACTTTTGCGGGCAAAGTGGAAGACAAAAATGAAACAAGGACTCAAAATTGTGAATATACAACGATGCCTGCCACAATGTACATTCACTATTCACTCTCATTATTTGGATTTGTTAAAAACTCAGCTTGACACAGATTTCGATACTTTTTTTTTCATTTTTGCTGCTATGATATGCATGCAAGTGCAAGGGGATAATACTATTTTTATGTAACATGCTTGAACCAAGTTCTAGGATCCTGCCAATTCTCTAGGATATAACAATTCCATAATGAAACCAGATTATAGTTATATGGAAAGTTTGAAGGGCACTTCTGGGTGCGCCAGTACATTTATATTCATGTTTTCATATTTTTCAGTGCATACACAATTAATGTTACAAAAAGCACATAACCATGTGCACATTACACACCACACGCAGACATATTTCAAAACATAATGAGAATTTAAAAGTTTTTAGTTTGGAAAATTTTTGAGCTGTAAGAGAGTTTATATATAGGGCGTCATAAGTTCAGTAACATAAGAGCTTTGAAATTCCAACACTGTGGGGACAGGAATATTTTTGAATTTTTTTATTGATGCTATAACGTCAGCTTTTGTGTTTTAAATATAAATTTTAGTGGCCAAAATCTTATATAGGAACCATTTGTTTTTATAGATCAATAATTAAGTCAAAATATCAAATTGATTTGATAATGGAGATTTTTAACGTGTTTTTTCATGAAATAAATAAAAGATATTATTTTAAATAACTTAAAAACACTTATTTTATTTATTTATTTACTTAAATGCATTTCGGAAGCTATGCTTCCATCGTCAGTAAGTTTTAAGTTTTTTTTTTTTTAACTTACTGACGATGGAAGCATAGCTTCCGAAATGCATTTAAGTAAATAAATAAATAAAATAAGTGTTTTTAAGTTATTTAAAATAATATCTTTTATTTATTTCAAAATATCAAACTATAGGAAGAACCGAAAAGCTTAAGCGTGTAGATTCGGTCAAAACAAGAAAAGAATCTCATTTTTTTGCGGGGTCGACATCCCTCTGTTTTTTTTTTTTTTAATTGAATTAAGGGTCATCTCGAGTCTTTTGGATTCTAGGATTCAAAACAGAGCTTTAAAACCGATACATGTTGTAATGAAACTATAAAACAAACAGTTGCATCTCTCATCTATGACTGACGAGACCACATAAGATACACGAAGGAAGACTGTTATCTCCGGAGCAGCACACGGACCAATACTGAGACCCGACCTATGGAACACCTCCTACAACGCGGAATACTCCGTATGGATATGTCCGAAGATACATTCCTGTTTGGATATGCGGATGACATCTGAGCGGTGATTACGGCAAAAGACACCGACGCGACGCACGGTGCAAAGCTAAACCAGGTCATGTGAAGAGTACATTTCTGGATGGATGAACACGGTCTTAACCTGCATTCAGAAAAAAACGAGATAGTCGTTCTGACCGCGAATATCAAGACCTCGATTTCCAATTCGGTCCTGAATTTATTAGAAGGAAGAACGCAGTATTCAGTAAAGTATTGGGGGTTGACTCTCAATGCAAAAATTCACTTTCTGGCAACATATAAGGTCCCCAGCGGAACGAGCGTCTAAAGTCATAACGTCACTAAGCAGACTGATGGCAAAAATCGGCGATTCAATGGCTATAGCAAACGCAGGCTACTGATAACGGCAACGTATGCCATCCTCCTCTACGGAAGTAAGATTTGGGCAGATGCTCTCAGACAAGAAAATTACCGGAAGCAGACGGCAGCAGTGCAGAGGCACGGTGTTCTTCACGTAGCAAGCTATTGCCGAACGGTTTCGGAACCAGCTTGGAGTGATTCCCATCCATTTTCTAGCGGCAAAAAGGCAACAAGGTGGAAATTGGAGCAAGCGCCAACCAAACAGGAAAAGCAGTTTACGAAGCAGAAGTGGCGGGAGCGTTACAGCTCGGAAAGTAAACTGGTACGTCACTCAATTTCTCACCGTACACGGATATTTCAACGCCTTCCTCCACAAGAACGGCAAGACAAACAGTCCAGCATATCAGTACGGGGACTTCCTAGAAGACGACGTAAGCCATATCTTCTTCGCCTGCAGCAGAAGCCGAAAGGAGAGAACTGGAGAAAAGCATCGGAATCATCACTCGGGACAAATTAGCATAGAAGATAAAGACCAACATATTCTCAGAAGAAAGAAAAGAGAAGAAGACCAATATCGCGGAATAGAGTGATCCCGAAAGGGTGTATGATTACAGCACCCCTGGCTGAAGTAATGCAAAGAGTGGTCCAGGGGCTGGTTCAGAAACCGAAGGGTTGGGATTTTTAGTCCTGTATACCCTTTAGAAAAGGGAGTTTGACAAACTGGTTCTGTCAACGCTAACAAGACCAGAAAACAAAAAAAAATTATGTCTTGTATGAAAGTATGACTAGTAAATTTACAAATTATTTAATGCTGGTAATCCCATCAATATATATCTACAGCTTAATTGACATTTGTGACCTTTTTGTATTTCTGCTATCAAACTAAATACCTTGAATAAAATTAATCAAATTAACTTAAGAGACTAATTTGCTTTATTATTAAGGAACACAATATAACTTGGTGTCAGAAGTGGGATTACTAATAGTCGGTGATCCTTGAACAAGAATCTAGGTATTCTTAAAAAAAATGTTGTATTTGATTAAATTCTACATCCTGTTCTAAAACTGATAAATAGTGATCTACAAATAATTCTCGAACACAACATTACAAAGGTTTTGACGCCAAAGAGTCTGGGCATCGAAAGCTTAGCTTCGAAGTGCATATACCTCCTATCATGTAAAGGGTGTTTTTTTTTATAGGTATAGAACTTTGAAATGGAATAAAATAAGGATGATTTTTTTAAATTGACATGAAATTTACATCATTCGAAAGATAATCTTCGGCATTGTAATTTAGATATGATTTCTGGCGTATGACCGCCATGGCCGACTCGGACGTAGTCTAATTTGGAGGTTCAATTTTCGATGACTTTTTCCAACATTTGTGACCGTACATCGGCAATAACGCGGCGAATGTTGTTCTTTAAGTGGTCAATCGTTTCGGGCTTATCGGTGTAGACTAGCGACTTCACATATCCCCATAGAAAAAAGTCAAGCGGCGTAAAATCGCACGATCTTGGAGGCCAACTCACGGGTCCGTAACGTGAAAATATAATGCGGTTAACAAACGTTTCCCTCAATAAATCAATTGTGGGACGAGCTATGTGTCATTTTGTGCCGTCTTGTTGAAACCACAGCTTCTGCATATCATGGTTGTTCAATTGATGAACGAAAAAGTCAGTAATCATGGCTGTATAGCGGTCACCATTGACTGTAACGTTCTGGGCAGCATCGTTTTTAAAGAACTACGGACCAATTATTCCACCAACCCATAAAGCACACCAAACAGTCAGTTTTTGTGGGTGTAACTGGCTGAACACAATGCCCTGCTGCAACTGGAATCGGAGCTGCAGCTGTAACTGCTTAAAAAAAAATGTACGTCGTTTTTTTATCTGCCCACAGTGAGCTGTAAAGCTTTTTATATATTTTAAAGGAAAAAAAAAACAACCTCGAGTTTATTATTCACTTTTTTTATTTCCAATATTTTTCTTTTAATTAATATTTTTTTTCGCGACACAAATGAGCACTAAAAACTTCAATATTTTTTTCCGGCTCTTTTTTTCTTCATATAAATTGAAACGTCAGAAGTGCTGCACGTGAAAAAGTTAAAAGTTGGTGAACCTTTGCAGCACCGTCTGCAACACCGACTGCAGTTGCGTTGCGTTGTGTTCGTATATAACATTGAATTTGTGTGTATTCAATATTTTGACCGCTATTCAGTTGCAGCTTCCAGTTGCAGCTTTCAGTTGCAGCTCCGTATCCATTGTGTTCACTGTTCAGCCAGTAACGTTGTCTCAACATACACTTGAGGATTATCATCATTCCAAATACGGCAGTTTTGTTTATCGACGTATCCATTCAACCAAAATTGAGCTTCATCACTAAACAAAATTTGCTTATGAAAATTGGGAACAACGGCACAATTTGGAAGCGTTGTTCAGGCGTCAGTCTATTCAAGTTGAAATGCCAAACCAAACTTAAAATAAATCACTTGACAGCTGACAAAATCGCCGCCAGTTAAAATAGTGTTGAACTTAAAGTTCTATACCTCTAAAAAAAACACCATTTAAAAGATAATTAAAAAAAAAAAAACGTTCAAAAGAAAATGAGTACCTATACCCATCGTACACGTACAGTACATAGGTACATCACTAGCAATTTATTTAATCGTAATTCGTAAGACCAAATTAAAAACAGAAAAACTTTAGTCATATGGTTTTGTATATTCAAAAAACCAATTAGATATTGTATATTTATTCAATCAAATTCTGGACGTGAATGTAGCCCTTTCGAAAAATATATTCATTAAAAGTTTCGCATATATAGATTTTTACGTTTGAAAAACTTCTGGGAGGCAACGTGTCTTAAGGTGTCACACAAACTAAATGCTTTTTGCCTATTAAAACAAAATAAACTGTCAAACTCGACTATTACTTATAGAGCTCATATATCTATGGTTTTAATAACAAAAAAAAACTCATAACCCATCAACGCAACATCTTATCATCGTCATACGTCATCATCATCTGCATCCATATCTTTTCGTATTCGCTGCTCCTCTATACATCATCGTTTATTTGAAGTTGTCGACAATTGAGCGACATCAACGTGTGAGGTCTCATCAGTTCAGCATCAACGACAACAGCCCAGACCCGCAGCAAATAACCGACCGACCTCTTAGGGAAACGTAAGACATAATTTTTCCTCGGAAGATATGTACATATGTACGACAGGCAGTTTTCACCAAGAATTTATTCTATTCCTAGCCTTGAGATTCATTTAGCCAGAAATACAAGACGAACAAAATTATTTTACAGCTCAACGAAGACAGTGGGGAGTATGTATAGGGTAGGTAGTTTCCATGTTACATAAAGGTACATTTATACTTCATTCGTGTATTTAGCTTTTCGACATCCCTTCAGTCTCAACCTAATGAATCATTTTCGTTCCATCATCATAACGATATGGCCCTAAAATGCTCTGAATGTGCGACACAACACAGAAACAGAAACTCCAACCCACATGATTTGCAAAAATTATTTTCGGACAATTCGGTATGTCCTGATGGTACGTTCGCTTCATTTGTGTAATGGACAAATGGATTTTGCTCATTGAACACCACAACCAACAACCGGGATATCAGGAAAACACAGTGAGGACAACACATCCGTCCGAAACTGAAGCAGGAAAGCAGGAGCCAGGCCAGGAACATGACTTTGATGAGCGTATACGCGCGCTCATTTTAAATTTGAATTGTTGTCATGTCGCAGACAATTTTATGACTTCATGTTCGGTGTTCAGGGAAGCGAGTATATACGAGTAATTTGTCGGTAGGTGGGCTTGAGAGGTTCACTGATGTGCTCGTAGCAAGTTGTAATCCCAAATAAATTGGGCGATCCGAACATGACAAGTTAATTCCAATTTATGATGTTTTCACAAAAAAAACACAAAAAAACAAAACAATTTATTTTTTGTTCGCAATCCAATTTTGGTTTGGTGATACAAAATTACAACTACATTATTGGATTGAGGTTTTTTGGTTTGATTTTGTTATTAAATGTTGGTGAGTAGTTATGGTATTAAAATCTAACAAGACTGAGAAAAGGTCAAAGTGTTTGACTTTATGTACAGCAGAAGAATATAACAAAACAAAGTTTGTTAAACTTTTATCATCAGTCATCGTCATCACCAAAATTTAACAAAAGAATGAAAAAGGCTTTTAATCTTTGAATCTTAATGATTTTTAATAAAAATTAGTGCTAATCTTAAATGGTTCATAGAGCGAAAATCAAAAATATTGTTGGGAGGTGCCATTACGCATAATATTCATTTTCCGGAATTTTTTTTCAGCAAAACCGTTCTATGTGGACCAAACTTGGCAGGCATATTATTAAAGGGTGTTTTTTTTTCAAGTGTGGTTTTCAATCTGGCAGTACTTTTTTCGGATTTGGTCTTTTTGACGGCTGTCACTTGATTTATGCTCAGTTTGGTTTGCCATTTCATAATGAATAGACTTACTCCTGAACAACGTTTGCAAATCGTGCAAATTTATTACCAAAATAATGGTTCGGTTCGCTGCGTCCAATATTCGGTCGACATAATCGCCCAGCAGAGTAATTCGAGCAACCATGGATCGGTTTCGCACCACGTTTACTCTAGTGGATAATGCGCATCCTCGGAGACGCCGTACAGTGCGCACCGAAGACGCTATTGCTGCTGTGGAGCAAAGTATCGAAGAAGACCCGAATGAAACCATCCGCCATCTCGCACAACAATTAGAGCTGTGGCCTGTTGGCCCTCTCGGCTGGAATTTATTCGAGCCATGGAGGAGGATGCTTTCGAGTGAAATTTATGACTTGACATTTCTTAATATTTATCTCAAGAAAGTTTTTTTGACACCAAGAAAAAAAGTTATTTCAGTTTATTTGCAGTAAAAGTGTAACATCAGTGCTGAAAATTTGTTTCGACATCCTCAATTATCATCAGCGTTAATTTCGAAGTCAGGTCATATTGAGGTAAAATCAACTCAACATCATTTTTGTATTTATTGATAAAGAAACGCTGTACACCACCACTGTACATTCATAAAGATTTATAGTCATAACAAAGATAAGTGGTCCATAATGGCTTGCTTGAGGTACTCCAGATAATCCATGAATAGGTTTGGAGACAATCGCTCTGAAAAGCACAAATGTCACTCTGATAAGTTCGAATAGAAAATGGTTTGTTTGTCAGTATTTAAGACTTGTTCAGTTGGATAAAATAGGTTTCGTATGCTACTAGTTGAATAATATTATGTAGGTATGTTTAAAGCTAAGAACATTTTAGTAAAGAGCTTTAGAAAAGTCAGAAAATTGTTAAGAATATTGTATTTTGTTTATAATATACCTTTATTGTTTAAAATTTTGCGCCAATGAATTTATATAAAAATAGGGGAAGGTGGCCTAAAATAGCCCACCAAGGTGAAATGGCCCCCTCGCTAGAAATAGAAGAATCAAAAAGAATTTGAAGGTTTTGTGAACACAATTCTTAAGTTTATCTGGCAGCTCCGACATAGGTACACGAAATGTTAGCAACTTCAAGCTATTTTTTGAAATTTGACAGGTCAAACTATCTCTAGCCATCTCCAAAAGTATGCACCTAATACAATTTTGTGAGAAATTTGTTGACAAAAAACTCTATAAAAAACATTGAAGTTTTGAAAAATCAGTAAATGCATGCAAGTATTAAGTATTTCTTATTAATTAACTGAAAGTAGTTGGGCTGGAACTAATTCAGTTTGTTCGGAATTAAAACTTAAAACTTAAATGCGGGTGGCAATGGCGCAGTGGATGTAGTGCTTGACTGCTAACTATGAGGCGTGGGTTGTACCCACAATCTGACAACATTCTTTTATGTATTCCCTCAGTTTCAACTGAACGTCACCCGTGGGATTTAATGAGATAAATTAACACCTTATGTCTCAGTCCACTATGCCAGTAAAAAATTCTTTTCTATCCTTCTATTTCTTCTAACTAGTGCCGTGCAATTCAGGTTGCAATTAAAAGACCTTGGATCTTACAGGCATATATTATTAAATAAAAAACCCTAAACGGGCCAAATGGCTTACTAAGCACTCGGTTAAAATGGCATAGTGTGTCGTTTTCATTTTCTTTATAGTGAAAATAGTTGACAAATATGAACAATCTACAGAGAGGCAGTCCTGGACTGAGGAAGCATTAGCAGAGCAAGGAAAAAGCAACGGAGTTCCAAAAACTACACGAGACGAGCAGCCAACAAGATTTTGAATGGCTTACAGAAGGGTCTGGAGCTCGTTGGGTATATTTTGCTATTAAAGTCAAGTATGTTTGGACTCACATGCATGGATATTCGGTATGCCATTTTACCAAGGCAAGTTTGATCGTTGGAATTTGAAGACGTTTTTAAAATTAAATACTTTTTGGAGCTTTTTAAACTCGTAAAGAAAAAAAATTTAAGTGTTATTGATTAAACTTTGAAAAGAATTTAACATATCAGTTTGAATGTCACTTTTTTCCTAGATAGGTATGGTACATTTTCCTTAGGGGGTGGGGGGTGGGTGTCATTTTAGGCCACCTTCCCCTACATCTTATACCTACAACATTGGTCTACAAAATGTTGTTCTTCTTTTCATACGGTTGTACTCACTTTTGACATTCTCTTCGTATTTATGTTAAATATCGATTTTTTTTGTCAGAATGTTAGATACAACTAAGAACACGCAAATCACATTAGGCATTTATTTCCTAGTAACTATAGAACCTTAGTTTTCCAATGTTTGTCCTTAACTGATTTGGCGGGACAAAGGACACAATGCATTCATCACACAGCTTACATCGACATCAAGTTGTGTTTTTTTTTTTTGCAAAGGCGGCAATCAAAAAGTATATATGAGACACGCTACAGTACTTTCAGACGGTAATAAATCATGAACAATCAGTCCAACCACCAACTGTCGCACAATCGCTCTTATCTTTGCCGAAGATCTCAAACCTTTTTGCATTCAAGTTGCCACCTTATCGCCCTTAACACGCACCCGGCTTCGCATCACCCTTTTTACACTTTTTTTTTGTTGTTGTTTCGCTACGGCATTCACTTTTTCCTTCCGAATGCAAATTGACACCAAAAAAAGCCGCCACACCAACATCGCCTGCCGCCACCCGCCATATACCTATAGAGGAGTCATGCTCGCGATTTAAATGGATTCGCGGGGGCGCAACCAATAACATCCGTGCAACAGCGCTGTCAAGCAACACCACCATATACTCGTATACATTACCTTCACCCTCGGCACCCTCGGTCGATGTCGGCGCACATTTTGCAAGTAGGTATGCAAATTCAATTAAGACTTGCATGTCTCTGTGAGTTCCTGCATTTGACAGGATAATTTTCTCCACCACTGCCAAAGGACAGTAGAGGTTCATTCCATTAACGCGAAGCTCAGCTCCGACCCGGGCCTCTCCTCGCGAAAGGCGAAAATGTTTTATTCATATACAATCTTTTGGAAGTGGAGGTTTTCCGATCTCCTCCATCACGACTCCACCACCAACACCCATCCACCATCTAAAAACTGCACCCTTGTACGCCCGAGCAGTCGAAAACGAAAGCAATCGTAGTCTGGTCAGTCGTCGCGTTGGAGGATGCAACAACAACATCGACCGACAACGACAACAAGAACAACGAAATGACGACGACAGCGACGTCTGTGGATGCCACTTTGAATGCGAATCTGCACGCATTTGACTAAGTGCTCAGTGTTTAATCAACATCCTTGTCGCACGCAACTAAATAATTAAGTTATCGGTGTTGGCCAAAAGCCTTTATCCCGCTCCAGTTGATGCGGTTACTTGGCTTGGTATATTTGCGTTGGTGCGTCTCCTCGGAAATGGCTAGCATTAAAAATTATATCTGAACGAGTTGAAGTGAATTTTGTTTTTCTTTTTCTTTTGTTTATACAACATTGAGCTCCAATTATGTCCACAATCAACCACACATAGGATGAGAACTATCCTTTGGTAAGTGCTCCCATTTTAAAACTTTACTTTTGGGAGCAAAAAAAATGATTACTTAAAGAAAAATTTAAAAAAAAATTCTTATGTTGAAATAAATTTGCACACGTGATATTTTTTAAAATTTTAAAAGATTTGTGCTTTGATTTTCTAAAGAGAAAAATTTCACAATTTCATCTATGGTCTACGGGAGTCTATGTCTGTGGTTAAACTAATTTTCTTTCAAAACAACACGAATCAGAAAAGATACAAACTTTTTAAATCTACAGAGACGAGCGAGATTGTTTTAAAAAATTAAATCGTCATCAAAATCGTTATTTAAAAAAAAATCCTTTAAAGTAAAACATACGTTTTAAGTATAAAGTGGGAGCACTGTTTTTCAACATAAATTGAACATTTCCGAAGTGTAGATAACTATTATGTCTGGGATTTTTTTTTTAAATCTTATAATTTCTTTAGACCATCGAAAAACCTTTATAGCTTAGGTAGGTAGGTACTTATGGAACATCTTGCAACATTGTTTCAGATTTGCCCTCAAATAAGAAATCGATGTTAAAAAAAAAAAAACAAAAAAAGTGTACACTCATATTACTCTTGTTTCCATTTTCAACTTTGCCAAAGGGTTGCCTCTATACTTTACGCAGCTTAAGTGCAATTGGATACAATTATCAACTGTCAGATAAATGCTTCTTGCTCCGTCAGTCTAAATTGTTCAACCCAACCTCATTAGGACTGCGTGTTGCACACCACCACATTGCAGTACATACCTACCTATACATTATTCAAAGCGGTTCGTATATTGAATTACTTTGTTTGCCCAAAAAAAAAAAATAAAAATATGAACTTGAAACTGACACTTTTACAAGCCCATCAAGTAGGATTAGAAATGAAGAAGATCACGAATGGTCATCAGACATCAGTGGCTGAGAGTCGGTCGGATGGATTGTGATGCGGAGAATGCGTAACCTTATACGCATATCACAACCATAAGACGCACGCCACGATAGTGATCGATTTGGACCGTCTCTGTCTGGTGGGCCGTGCTTTGCTTGGTCATGGTGTCCATCAAATTTTTGTGGGGTATCTTCTATTTTAGTCTTTCTATGTTTAAACTATTTTATCCATTATACCTAAACAGTTAGGGTCTGGCTGTCATTTTTGATGTTGCGGAATATCTAAAGTGTATATAGCTATGGTATATGCTCTGCTAAGTGAGTTGGAGTCAAAAGTGGATACAGACACAGTACACTTATGCGTTTGAAAGTGTTCTTAATCATTCAGACCTATGTATATCCCCTGCAGTTTGAACAGGAAAAAAAGTTGAAGAATAGATCTCTATCTTTCTGAATATAATTTAAATTACTATGAAACATCTAATGTAACTGTCAAAATGTTATGCTATTCCGATGCGTCTGTCGGCACACACAACAATAAATATATTCGTAAAGCCCGCATCACACGACGCTTGTTTTCCTGCTAGAAATGCTTGCTGGCTTTCGTGTTGGTTTTGTTGCATGGTGTGGTGCTGGATGTTTTGCTGGTTTGAATTCTTCGGCTTCACTCGATGATTGTTTTGGAGCTGGATTCTCTGATGGTTTTTTGACATTTCTTGCGAATTTGCACAAATTTTCACAATATTTTTCTGCACAAATTTTCACAAAAAATGCATACATCTAGAACTAAATATACAAATTAATGAAATCACATTTTATTTTGTTTAAAGTTGAAAAAAAAAACTATTAGAAAATAAATAAAAACGAAATAGAAAAAATGACATTTAAATCCAGCAGCAAAACAAGCAAGAAAAATAGCACCGGTTCTAACTTTGAAATCTAGCAGCGCTTCTATCAAGAGAGCCAGCAGTGACGCCATTTTCCAGCTCAATAGCCAGCACGAAAGCCAGCAAGCATTTCTAGCAGGAAAACAAGCGTCGTGTGATGCGGGCTTAACCATATGTTGTGTTTGTTTTTCTTTCTATTTGATGCAAGGCGGATCGGAAAGTGATTTGAATCCACATCTTCAGATTTCCCCATAAACAAATCCAATTGACGAGTTATCAGCGCGCGAACGCATTTATGTGGTTGTATGTTGAGGTCCTGATTCAATAAAATCTAAACCACTCAACTGATTTTTATAAAACTTTCAAATATTGTCAAAAAAAAAATGTAGAAATCACTAAAATAAATTTTCACTCAGTGACACAAATAAAATCCCACGACTGGGTCGCATGAACATGCTCTTATGTGCGATGGTTTTAAGGCCTGAATAATTTGGATCTTTTCATCTGATTTTAAAAGAAATAATTTATGTCATTGGTACCTATATTTTATGCCACCTGCTAGAAAAGTTAAGTTTAAGATACCTATATTGTTATGTCATATGTGAGTACCTACATATTTATATGAACAATAAGCAAATTTTTGAAAATCGTAGGTATTTTAGAAAATTAATTTTTATAAATATTTATCAAAGGACAATGGGCAACTTTGTATGGAGTTGGGCACCTACCATTTTCAATCGATAGAAAAAATTTTTTCCAACAATATGGTGGATCGTACTAATTTTAGCTCACATAAAAATTTTTATCAAAAACGTAGGAGCCGTTTTTGAGAAAAATGAGATTTTTTACCAAAATAGCTTTTAACGGTCTTTAGTCCTACAAAAATTTGGTGTTTCGTCCCGGCGATCTCACTTCGACTCATCAAATTTTGTATCATTGGTTCGTTTTCGAATTATGTGTTAAGTTCTCGAAAAAAAATTTTGAAACTTTTTTTAAAAACTCAAAAATAAAAAAAATTGAAAATTTTGGTAAACACAGAACTTTTAAAACTTTTTACAAATACAAAATAACTATAAAAATATTGAACAATGTCAGTTAAACCGTTTTAGAGAAAATCGAAAATAAAAAAAATGTTCTATGGGAGGTACCATCTAAAACCATTTTTCGATTTTTTTTTTTTTTTTTTATAAAATGGTACACCTTATTGTAAAATAAATTACTGATTTGCTAAAAAAAAATTTACGGCATCAACTGTTATTTTTAGTCCTAAGAAAATTAAGAAACATGCCGAAAAAACGCTGGTACCAAGTTTAAGGAAAATAGACCCACCATACGTTTAGGCTGAAGCCGAAAGTACAAACAGATAGAATTGTGAGACCAAATTTGTTCGAATTCGCTATTATCTCATTTTCATGTAATTTTCTTTTTAAGAAGAAATTCAAAGTTTTTTTGCCACACCCACTTTTCATGGGTATTTTGAAAATATATTTATTTTTCGTATTGAGTTTCAGTCTAAGTTCGATAAAATCTGAACTACTCGATCGATTTTGGCAAAAATTTTAAAAGCACAAAAGAATCAGGAGTCCGTTCTTTTATTTATTAAAAATTTACTTGCTCAATATGAATTTGATGTGCTATGACTCTCACTTTAAGTATGGTATTAGGCAACATAAACTTTTTTAAGTCAAACTTTTAATTTGATTTTAAAAGGTCACGACAAGGTCTTTATAGTTATAAAGGTTAACCAAAGTCCTTATATTTTATTTTTTTTTATTTAAAAAAATAATTTTTGTTTATTGTTCTTTATTGTTCTTTGATTAAATTAATAATAATCTTACAAATATAAAATTCCTCAAAGCTATACTTGCAAAATTATTATGCGTATGATTCCCAGAATCACGGCCTGTTGTGGGAAATGTAAATTGTAATATGTATTGCTTACGTTTTTATTTCGTAGTTTAATTTTTAGAATTGTTCGAAGCGGAGGAAATGCGATGTTAACCTATAAACATTTTTTTAAATTTTACAATTTTTTTTAAATAATAATTTCCAATGGACAAAAACTATCACATACACTCAGAAAAAAAATGTAATTTCAAGATGTTTATACTTTGGCCCAACAATTTCTGTAGGTTAAAATAAGCCCATATAGTAGGAATTTCCAATTCTTAACTTAAGAATGCAATTGTGTATATGTAGCCATGGTGCAAGAAGAAGTGTTATTCTTGAATTTAGTATATAAAAATGTCAAAATAGTTTTTTCAAGAACGAGTTGTTGAAAAACCTCAACAATATAAATCATCTGGTCAATTGTACGGAAATAATTAACATTAAAAGATCGAAAATTGTTGCCACAAAAATGCGTTGCAAACAAAAATTTGAATCCTTAACTAACTTATCTAAATTTCCCAATCTTACAAGAAACAAATCTATGGATTTATTGTTAATTTTCTTTTAATTCTAATATAATTTTAATGAGAATCGTTCCAGGAGAAAGAATATACAACTAACACACAGGAAACCTTTATATATTCATCCAAGAACAAAAGCAAGATGGAAGAAAACAAAAATCATATCCTCCGACATCATAAAAGTCAACACATAGCTCATTCAAAATAAATATTCCTACATTCTATAGTCTTTCGACATTTTCTTCTTCACTTTTGCTTTTATGTTGTTCACCTGCATTCCTATGTACATAATACATATTAAACACACATCCATAAAATGCCTACCTATAATTTAATTTATTCATTAAATGCTCGCAATTTATCCACCACTTAGTTTGAAACAAAAGCAAAAGCGCACCCCTTGCCATAAAACGCACAATGTGCGTTCAAAAGACTCCCACGTTCCAACCCATGCATCACGCCCACCCCATGACGCTCAAAATGAATAATAATTGTGTTCTTCTTCATTTCGTTTTTATATTTTGCAACAAAGAACGAGATGTTTGTTGAGTGGAATTATTTAAGAACGATTATATGATACCCTCGAGGATATGCATCTTCATATTATAATGAAAATATACTTCACCCCATGAGAACTTAAACCCCCGCACAACATACATACATACATACATACGCATGATCCTTGGGGCTATTTTCAGAACATATATATATATATATATATACTCACATGTAGATATATAATTCTATTCGCCGGCACACAAGTTGTCAATTACAACCAAATTGACAAATGGAACTAATGGCACTTTGCCTGCCCTGACATTTGTTCTTTCTTTTGCATAATTACGTCTTCTTCTTTATAATACAAAATACAAAACACACGCATAGCAAGGGGTTGAATGCGAGCTATGGTTATAGGTGTATATATAGAGCCAGATTGTGGGATGTTTTGCTCAAGATGCTCTTGACAAGGATAGTTCAACATCCAATCATACAAAAACATGACATTTTATACGTAGGAATTGTATTTGTCTGTATAGATATATATAGACCTACATATAATATAAGGTACATCCTTTTTACCTCGTTTCGTATTATTATGTCATGGCCCTTTTATTTTTTTCTTGGCATTTGCATTCAAACTTATATCCTTCACTCAAGGAACATATACAAATATATATTTTATTTATTTTAAATTCAGAGCACACGCCCCAAGGGAATAAGCGAGTGAATTGAAGGTGGCGGTGGTGGGTGAATGGTTCTTCATGCTGGTAAACTGTCGTCCTTTAATACGGATAAGAGTATAGGGGTACTCTCCGTGTCGCAGTGCATAGAATGGGTACAATTTGAAAAATATTTTGACTTATGGGTCTGCTCTCCACACCTTACACAGGGCTTAAAGGCTGCAGTTGAATGGGAAATCTTCGGTCCAAAAAGTGGCTATATATTGAACGCTCGAATGTTTTCTGGACTTGTGAAGGTGTTCCTCATGTGGTCCCTTCGTATCCTGGACACATTTCTTGTCTAACTGAATGCATCCACAAAATAATCCGATTTAGATCAGGAAGCTTATCGTGGCGCCAGATTGCGACCGTATAATTCGAAAGCAGATTTCATAACGACAAACCCTATTACGATTGTCAATATTATATCAATTGATGGTTGGAAAATATATGATGTTTTGTACATTAAAACTGAATTTATAAAAAAAAATTATGGATTATAAAGTCACAATTATCAATTTTCTTGTAATTCACATTTCACATTTAGTCCAATCAATAAAGCACTTGACTCTGGAAAAATCGCCGGAATACTCTACCGATTGGTTTATTTCGAAAACTAAATTTTTATGAAAAAAGGTGTTTCAATATTTTTTTTGTAGGAAATTTTCAAAGCTACAAATCAGGCTAATGTATATATATTTTTTTATAACTCCATCATTTGGGAAATATTTCTGAAAAAACATTTTAGGGGGCTTGTTACCCCCCGTAAAATTGTTAGCCACGGTCATATCGATGAGAACTTTTGACAAAAATACCATGAAGGGGGTATATACCAAAATTCAGCTTTCTGGCGATTTTGTGGATTTATTGACTGGACATTGATTGGGCTATTTTTATGGCTTTATTGACTATAGGCTATCATTTTCAATTAAATTCAAAACCAACCAACTCTGTCTGTCCTGTCGTTTTGGCTGCAGCCTAAACGGATGGGACGATTTTCTTTAAACTTCGTACATAACATTTTTTGGGCATTCCCCCGAAATACTTCTTTTTTTCATTTTTTATGACCAAAAATAACGATACCTGTCGTACAATTTTTTTTTTTAGCACATAGTGAAATTCTTATTTTTTACAAAACCGTGCCCACAACTTAAAAAAAAAATTCCGTATTTTTTTTTTACAAAAAAGCTACCATTTTATAAACAAAAATTAGAAGAATGGTTATAAGCGGTACAACCATTTTTTTATTTTCGATTTTCTCAAAACGGTTCAACTTATTTTGATCAATTTTTGTATGGAGAATGTTTCAAAGAGTTTTAAAAGAATTACATATATTGAAATATATTGAACAAATAAAAATGGTTCAAATTGGTTCTCATCAGCACTGTAGCATTTGTTTTTAAATAAAAGTTCATAAAAGTGCTTTTGGTTCTCCGTGCACCGTCGCGTCGTTAGGGCACAAAGGACCTATGATTGTCGCTGCTCCATTGATGGATAATTCTTTTGAATTTATAACTGATAGTGCATTTTCCATTGCAATAAATGTCCAACTTGGCTTTTTCTTAATGTATAGTTCCGTACCATCTACAGTAAAAAAAAATTCCAAAATTGATCAGGTTCGTTTTCTATAGGGGGCACAGAGGACCACAAAAATCATCTATACCCCAATACGAATGCCTTTTAAAAAGTGTTTCCGACAGATTTAAACACGAATATTTTACAAAACTTAAATTGAAGAAAAACACCACTGAATTCATTGTTTTCGATATTTAAACTTGAAATTCTTATTGGCAAAGCCTTTAAATACTTAACAAGCACAACTGTCTATATTTTTTTTTTAAACTTGACTTTAAAAACAAAAACAGCGCTCATCAGCACGATAGACGATTACAAACTGAGGAGCATGATGGGCGCTTTTATTATAGTATTCAACTTTTGTGCAAATTCACTTATTTATCGTTTAAAAGCAAAAGCCCTCTGTGCCCCGGTGGTCCTCTGTGCTTCGTTCTTCCTCCATTTGCGTTTTTAAAAAAGGTTCAAAATTTTTTTTTGAGAACTTATAATAACTCGAAAACGACTAGGTCGATCTTTGTTAAACTTAGCAGTTTTTTTTAATTATTTAGCAGATTTTAAATAAAAATTATTCTTATAACCAAAAATTAAGGTACAAGTGTTTAAAAACGGTTCTTACGTTTTTAATTAATATTTTTGTGTGAGCTATTATTATAATTGGAAACAAAATTTTATCTATCCATTAAAAATGGTATCTCTCATAGAGACATTTTTTTGGTTTTCGACTCTCTCATTATCTGTTGAACCGATTTGAATGAATTTTTTACACAAGAGTTTCTGATAGGTTTGAATAATATTGCATATAAAAATTTTCCAAAAAATTTTTTGGATGTTTTTAAAAAATTTCAAATTATTTTTTGAAAATTCGATATTTCGTAAATGGATAGATAATTTTTTTAAAGCCGCATTAAAAAAAATGTCCTTAAAAAATTGTATACTAATTTTTTTTTCAAATTCGTTCATATTATAAATATGTAGGTACTCACATAATACTATCTTAACTCCTTTTTTAGCAGGTAATGTAAAATTTGATTTCTATTATCAGTCAATTTTTTGTATTTATCATGGTGAAGTTTCGGTTTATATTGAAACACCTAGCTCTAATCGAGTGACTCGTAGAGTAAAATGCACAATGCAATAATATGATTTCTTATATTGGAATCGTGCAATGATTATTTTTTGTCATTTCTTGAGAGTAATAATATTTTTTTATAAACAGTCCTATGAAAAATCATATATAGAACTCATCAAAAGGTATAATTTTGATATTTTTTCGTTTTATTTTTGAATGCACATCATGCGGAGACTTGCATTCCAAAAACTGTGTGATTTACCTTAATCTTGATTTTTGTTTTCTTTTTTTGGCGGATTTCATTAAAGAAGGAAGAAAGTATATATTATTTTATTTTATTTATTTATTTTTGTAGACATCCTCGAGGCACTGAGAAATCTTGTTATTGTTGTTATTTTATTTTCAGTTTAAGTTTAGTTTTATATATAGGTACTTTTAGTTTTTTTTTTTTTTTAACGAAAAAAGGCCTGATGAGGGCAAAAGGACTATTTTAAGAAACATTTTGTTGGCATATAAAATGTTAAAGAAATTGCACAGATATATTCTTTTTGCATTTATAAACACACAAGGAAAATCCCAACTTTGTTTTGAATGAGAGAAAGAGCACTTTATAAGGAATAAGTATGATTAAAAAGATAAGCGTACATTTTTATTGGGAAATTCATAAATTGTAAGTAGATACAAAAAGTGGCGCCCCACATAGCCAAAATCATTTTGTATCGGTTTTTTATTGTTTTTGCTAAAATTTGAATTAGTTTTTTTTTAATTAATTGAAGAATATAGATACATAATTCAAAGGGTATAGATTTTGAGTTCAATGTCTGTTGTAACAAATATTATTTAAATTATAGAAACCTTTTATCTTGTTTTTTTTTTTGCAAAATAAATACAAGTGACTATTTAGTATAATTCTCTTAAAAGTGATGTATGGCGTATGAGTGTTTTTATATGTCATCGTTAGTGTAAAATTATTTCGCCTAGTGGGGGTACTTTTTTTTTTGAGTATTGAAGATAAAAATTTTAAGTTTATTAATAATAAAATTTTAAACGAAAATTTTACAAAAGAAAAATTTGAATTTTCGTTTAAGCCATAAAACCAGCCATACACAGATTTCGATTTTTTTTATTTTCTCGTAAACAGCTATTACGATTTTGTTTAAATTTTGTACTATAGCAAATTAACCAAAGTGTTTTTAAGAGAATTGCTTTGTAACTTTTTCCAAAAAAAATTTTGTTTGATGTTTTCTGAGAAAATTGCCTTATTTTTGAGTTATTCGACTATCTTCTTTATTCGCTTATTAGGGACAACTGATCTATTGGCTAAATCTATTGGCGGACCAGGAAATCAACGGACGAATCTGGCAATCACAGACGAATCTGGCAATCAATCCAGGGAAAAATTTATTGCCATCCAGTAGGTACCTAAACGTTGATATTTTTTGGCAAACGATTTATATTTTTGACTTAATCCACAAAATAAGATTATATTATCTAAATCATCTCGTTTATTTATTTATTTATTTAAATTGATCCCACTTAAAAGCAGATTATGAAGTTATTAATATGGAACCCTCGGCCAAAAATATACATTTGAAGAAGAAAATTATGTTAACCCAGCAAAATTATTCTCAAAAAAAAAAAAAAATTAATAAAGAAAAATAATGAAAAACAACGAAAAAACTAATTTAAAAAAAAGGCTGTTTTATTACGATCACTTGATAAATAATTGTTCTTCTTGGAATGGTATATAGGTATACCAAGTTTGAAGTAAATTGGTTTGAAGAAAATCGCCTTTTAATCATAGTAATTAATAAATTTTGTGGTGTTGTCTCCATGTTGTATGGTTTATGAAAAAAGATAAACGTAAAAACAAAATTTTTTGTATAAACAAATTTTTATTTTTATTTTATTTTGGTTAACTTTAATAATTACAACATTATTTTATTAAATAATTAATTTTAAGTTTTCGCGACGCGTTTCGGATTAAAAATCCATCATCGGGCGTAGGTGTAGTTGACGTTTTGATGTTGATGTCATATTGTGTAATATGTGTCTATCTCCTTTTATCTCCTTTTTTATTTTCGTATTTGATTGCTGTGTCATATACACTGAAAAAAAAACGTCGTCCTATTGACTATTTTTGTAGTCAATAGGACAATAAAATTGTCATTTTGCAACCAACAACCTACGTTGTCAATATGATGATTTCGGATAGTCAAAATTTTTTCGAGTGAATTTCGGTCATCATATTGACTACTAAAATTGTCATATTGACAATTAAATTGTGCTTTTGCAACCTACAATCGCAGTAGTCTAAATGATGATTTGGTAATCATATTGACGACTTCGGTTTTCAAATGGAATATCACGGTAGTCAAATTTGATTTAAATTACAGCGGTTCAGTTGTCACATTGAAAACCCGGTAGTCAAATTGAAAACCATGGTTGTCTTATTGAAAACCATGATTGTCAACTTGAAAACCATGGTTGTCAATATGAAAACCCTAGTAGTACATTTGAAAACCGAGATTGAAAATTACATCGCAGCAGTTGTCACATTGAAAACCCGGTAGTCAAATTGAAAACCACGGTTGTCAAATTGAAAACTGCTATTGTCTTATTGAAAACTGCGGTTGTCAAATTGAAAACTGCGGTTGTTAAATTGAAAACCATGGTTGTCACATTGAAAACCATGGTTGTCAAATTGAAAACTGCGGTTGTCACATCGAAAACCAGGGTTGTCAAATTGAAAACTGCGGTTGTTACATTGAAAACCATGGTTGTCACATTGAAAACCATGGTTGTCAAATTGAAAACCATGGTTGTCAAACTGAAAACTGCGGTAGTCACATTGAAAACCATGGTTGTCAAATTGAAAACTGCGGTTGTCACATTGAAAACCATGGTTGTCAAATTGAAAACTGCGGTTGTTACATTGAAAACCATGGTTGTGAAATGGAAAACTGTGGTTGTCAAATTGAAAACTGCGGTTGTCAAATTGAAAACCAGGGTTGTCAAATTGAAAACTGCGGTTGTTACATTGAAAACCGTGGTTGTCAAATTGAAAACCATGGTTGTCAAATTGAAAACTGCGGCTGTCACATTGAAAACTGCGGTTGTCACATTGAAAACCATGGTTGTCACATTGAAAACTGCGGTTGTTACATTGAAAACCATGGTTGTCAAATGGAAAACTGCGGTTGTTACATTGAAAACCATGGTTGTCAAATGGAAAACTGTGGTTGTCAAATTGAAAACTGCTGTTGTCACATTGAAAACCAGGGTTGTCAAATTGAAAACTGCGGTTGTTACATTGAAAACCGTGGTTGTCAAATTGAAAACCATGGTTGTCAAATTGAAAACTGCGGTTTTCACATTGAAAACTGCGGTTGTCACATTGAAAACCATGGTTGTCAAATTGAAAACTGCGGTTGTTACATTGAAAACCATGGTTGTCAAATGGAAAACTGTGGTTGTCAAATTGAAAACTGCTGTTGTCACATTGAAAACCAGGGTTGTCAAATTGAAAACTGCGGTTGTTACATTGAAAACCGTGGTTGTCAAATTGAAAACCATGGTTGTCACATTGAAAACTGCGGTTGTCAAATTGAAAACTGCGGTTGTCACATTGAAAACCATGGTTGTCAAATTGAAAACTGCGGTTGTTACATTGAAAACCATGGTTGTCAAATGGAAAACTGTGGTTGTCAAATTGAAAACTGCTGTTGTCACATTGAAAACCAGGGTTGTCAAATTGAAAACTGCGGTTGTTACATTGAAAACCGTGGTTGTCAAATTGAAAACCATGGTTGTCAAATTGAAAACTGCGGTTGTCACATTGAAAACCATGGTTGTCAAATTGAAAACTGCGGTTGTTACATTGAAAACCATGGTTGTCAAATGGAAAACTGCGGTTGTTACATTGAAAATCATGGTTGTCAAATGGAAAACTGTGGTTGTCAAATTGAAAACTGCTGTTGTCACATTGAAAACCAGGGTTGTCAAATTGAAAACTGCGGTTGTCAAATTGAAAACCACGATTGTCAAATTGAAAACCATGGTTGTCACATTGAAAACTGCGGTTGTCAAATTGAAAACTGCGGTTGTCACATTTAAAACTATGGTTGTCAAATTGAAAACTGCGGTTGTCAAATTGAAAACCACGATTTTCAAATTGAAAACCATGGTTGTCAAATTGAAAACCACGGTTGTCAAATTGAAAACTGCGGTTGTCAAATTGGTAACCATGGTTGTCACATTGAAAACCATAGTTGTCAAACTGAAAACCACGGTTTTCAAATTGAAAACTGCAGTTCTGAAATTGAAAACTATAGTTGTCAAATTGAAAACTACAGTTGTCATATTGAAAACTGTTGTCAAATTGGAAAACGCAATCGTCAATTTGATCAAAACAGTGTTCAAAATGAAAACCACGGTTGGTTATCAATTTGAAAACTGGTATGATCAAAGTGACAATTGCAATGCTGAAAAAGAAATTATACTTACTGTTTAACTTTTTGAGTAATTTTAAACCAGTTCCATTTTCCGTTCTGAAATATAAATTCTAAATCTAAATTTTTGAACAAAAACTCAATTTTTAAATATAAGACCAATTTTAATAGACTTTTAAAAAAGGTTTTACATGTGACTTTAAAAACAGTTGAGTTTAAAATATTTGAATTATACATGTGACTTTAAAAACAGTTGAGTTTAAAATATTTGAATTTTTTGATGGCATAGGTATTCATCGCAGGTTTTTTCTGAGGAATTCACCGTTAGTTTCTTCGCAGGTATTCACCGTAGGTTTTCTCCAGTAGGTATTCATATTGTGTTTATCTTAAAGTGAAGAAAATGTTTTGTTTAAGGATTGGTTTTCCTGTAATAAAAGTATATATTTACCAGTTCAGGCTTTTTCAAACGTATTCAACGTAAGTTGAATCCAGCAAGCATTCATGACATGCTTTCTGGCAGTTATTTTTCTCCATCAGGTATACACGGCAGGCTTTCTCGCGGGTAATCACCACAGGTTATCTCCAGCAGCTATTCATCGTAGATTTTCTCCAGCAGGTATTCACGGCAGGTTTTCTCGCGGGTATTCACCGCAGGTTTTCTTCAGCAGGTATTCAGCGCACGCTTTCTTTTATAGGTATTCGCCGCAGGCTTTCTCACGGGTATTCACAGCAGGTTTTCTTCAACAGGTATTCACCGTACGCTTTCTCTTATAGGTATTCGCCGCAGGCTTTCCCGCGGTTATTCACTGCAGGTTTTCGCCAGGGGGTATTCACCATAGGTTTTCTCCAGTAGGTATTCGTATTGTGTTTATCTTAAAGTAAAGAAAATGTTTTGTTTAAGGATTGGTTTTCATGTAATAAAAGTATATATTTACCAGTTCAGGCTTTTTCAAACGTATTCAACGTAAGTTGAATCCAGCAAGCATTCATGACATGCTTTCTGACAGTTATTTTTCTCCATCAGATATTCACGGCAGGCATTCTCGCGGGTAATCACCACAGGTTATCTCCAGCAGCTATTCATCGTAGATTTTCTCCAGCAGGTATTCACGGCAGGTTTTCTCGCGGGTATTCACAGCAGGTTTTCTTCAGCAGGTATTCACCGCACGCTTTCTTTTATAGGTATTCGCCGCAGGCTTTCTCACGGGTATTCACAGCAGGTTTTCTTCAGCAGGTATTCACCGTACGCTTTCTCTTATGGGTATTCGCCGCAGGCTTTCTCGCGGTTATTCACTGCAGGTTTTCGCCAGGGGGTGTTCACCATAGGTATTCATATTGTGTTTATCTTAAAGTAAAGAAAATGTTTTGTTTAAGGATTGGTTTTCATGTAATAAAAGTATATATTTACCAGTTCAGGCTTTTTCAAACGTATTTAACGTAAGTTGAATCCAGCAAGCATTCATGAAATGCTTTCTCGCAGTTATTTTTCTCCAGCAGGTATTCACGGCAGGCTTTCTCACGGGTATTCACCGCAGGTTTTCTCCAGCAGGTATTCATCGTAGATTTTTTTCACAAGGTATTCACGGCAGGCTTTCTCGCGAGTATTCACCGCAGGTTTTCTTCAGCAGGTATTCACGGCTGGCTTTCTCGGGGGTATTCATCGCAGGTTTTCTCCAGCAGGTATTCACCGCACGCTTTCTCTTTTAGGTATTAACCGCAGGGTTTCTCGCGGGTATTCACCGCAGGTTTTCTCCAGCAGGTATTCACCTGTTTATCATAAAGTAAAAAAATGTTTTATTTATTTCAACTTAATGGAAATGTTTTTCATGCAAAAAATTTTTATATTTACCAGTTCAGCATTTTTCAAACGTATTCAACGTAAGTTGAATCTAGCAAGTATTCAAGGCATGTTTTCTTGCGGTTATTTTTCTCCAGCAGGTTTTCTCTAGCAGGTATTCACCGCACGCTTTCTCTTATAGGTATTCACCGCAGGCTTTCTCGCGGGTATTCACCACAGGTTTTCTCCAGCAGGTATTCACCGTAGGTTTTCTCCAGCAGGTATTCACCGTAGGTTTTCTCCAGCAGGTATTCACGGCAGGCTTTCTCGCGGGTATTCACCGCAGGTTTTCTCCAGCAGGTATTCACCGCACGCTTTCTCTTATAGGTATTCAACGCAGGCTTTCTCGCGGGTATTCACCTCAGGTTTTTTCCAGCAGGTATTCACCGTAGGTTTTCTCCAGCAGGTATTCACGGAAGGCTTTCTCGCGGGTATTCACCGCAGGTTTTCTCCAGCAGGTATTCACCGCACGCTTTCTCTTAAAGGTATTCACCGCAGGCTTTCTCGCGGGTATTCACCACAGGTTTTCTCCAGCAGGTATTCACCGTAGGTTTTCTCCAGCAGGTATTCACGGCAGGCTTTCTCGCGGGTATTCACCGCAGGTTTTCTCCAGCAGGTATTCACCGCACGCTTTCTCTTAAAGGTATTCACCGCAGGCTTTCTCGCGGGTATTCACCACATGTTTTCTCCAGCAGGTATTCACCGTAGGTTTTCTCCAGCAGGTATTCATGGCAGGCTTTCTCGCGGGTATTCACCTCAGGTTTTCTCCAGCAGGTATTCACCGTAGGTTTTCTCCAGCAGGTATTCATGGCAGGCTTTCTCGCGGGTATTCACCGCAGGTTTTCTCCAGCAGGTATTTACCTGTTTATCATAAAGTAGAAAAAGTGTTTTATTTATTTCATCTTAACGGAAATGGTTTTCATGTAAAAAATGTTTTTATTTACCAGTTCAGCCTTTTTCACATGTATTCAACGCAGGTTTCCTCCAGCAGGTATTAACGGTGCTCAATACATCGATGTTTATCTAAAAGTAATTTATTACAAAAAAAAAAATATTTCATTGTTTATATAAATTACTTTTATTAATTCTGTAATGAATGGAGCATTGAACATAGTTTTGAAGACATTTTTTGTGTTTTAGTGGAAGTTTTCATGTAAAAAAAAAGTTCAATGAAATTCCAAAAATGTTCACATGCGGGTGGATATTTTATATTGAACAAAAAAAAGCTTTTAAAGCAGATGTCTACAGCTCTTAGGGCATTGTTCGTCTTGAGTTTGAAGTCATCTAATAAAATAAAATATTCATTTGATCCACTAACAGTCAAAATGAATGGTTGAATGGTTTCACCGCGCAATTTTAGAAATGAGATATGGTCTTCCATTGATTGCGTAGATTTTCCCTCAAATAAGAATGCCGTCTGAGAATCCTTGATAGTAAACCTAGTAGTTGACTTTTCACCTGTGTTGGTTTTTCTCGAATGAGGTTTCATCGGAAATAGGTAATTATGGGTACTATAAAGTACTCGCAAAATAACTTCATCTATAAAAAATTTTAACAAAATAGAAAAAACAAATAATTCTGGTTTGTTTCAATAAGTGGTACCTTTGTTTAAATCATTGTTGTCCACGTTATTTAGTGCATTAAAAACACTTCTATCATTAACATTTTTCATGAGAAAGTCTTTTAACTTTTTAAAGGAACTTTCCCATAGGGAAAGTATAGATGTGCTTTCTGGATAAAGTGTTTTAAAATCTTTATCAATCTAAACAAAAAAAAAAAGTCAAAATAAGGGAAAATTATTGTTAATCAATTAAAACGGCCCCATGGGCAATAATATGGGGTGCTTGATGTTAGCAAAAAAACTTTTTTTTTTTCGAATTTTAACACTTCATTCGCCAGAACTATTAAAAAACAGTATGAGAAACTCTAGAACTCTTTGTTTGCTACCAGTAACTCTAATTTTTTATTTAATTTTAAACAATTCTTTTGCTTACTTCACGGGACTGGAATAATTTCCATGGTTATGAAAGATGCCGTTCATAATGGAATAATACAAATTTTATAGATCGTACTGTATAACAAGTGCAGTCAAACCCGCTTAAGTGAAACGACTTAATAGAACCTCGGAAAAAAGTTTTACTTAAGCGAGTCTCGCAAAACTTGAAAAAAATTTCTGCGTCTTTTTCCCGAAGAAAAAAATTGAAAACTTTTTTAAGTTCTAAAATTTTTCGAATTCTTTTTCCCGAAGAGAAAATATTGAAATTTTTTCGAAGTCTTTTTCTTTGTAAAAAGACTTAGAAAAATTTTCAATATTTTTTCTTCGGGAAAAAGACTTAGAAAAATTTTCAAAAGTTTTCTTCGGGAAAAAGACTTAGAAAAATTTTCAATATTTTTTCTTCGTGAAAACGACTTAGAAAAATTTTCAAAAGTTTTCTTCGGGAAAAAGACTTAGAAAAATTTTCAATATTTTTTCTTCGTGAAAACGACTTAGAAAAATTTTTAAAAGTTTTCTTCGGGAAAAAGACTTAGAAAAATTTTCAATATTTTTTCTTCGTGAAAACGACTTAGAAAAATTTTCAAAAGTTTTCTTCGGGAAAAAGACAGAAAAATTTTCAAAAGTTTTCTTCGGGAAAAAGACTTAGAAAAATTTTCAAAAGTTTTCTTCGGGAAAAAGACTTAGAAAAATTTTCAATATTTTTTCTTCGTGAAAACGACTTAGAAAAATTTTCAAAAGTTTTCTTCAGGAAAAAGACTTAGAAAAATTTTCAATATTTTTTCTTCGTGCAAAAAGACAAGTTTTCTTCGGGAAAAAGACTTAGAAAAATTTTCAATATTTTTTCTTCGTGCAAAAAGACTTAGAAAAATTTTCAAAAGTTTTCTTCGGGAAAAAGACAGAAAAATTTTCAATATTTTTTGTTCGTGAAAACGACTTAGAAAAATTTTCAAGTTTTCTTCGGGAAAAAGACTTAGAAAAATTTTCATTATTTTTTCTTCGTGCAAAAAGACTTAGAAAAATTTTCAAAAGTTTTCTTCGGGAAAAAGACTTAGAAAAATTTTCAATATTTTTTCTTCGTGAAAACGACTTAGAAAAATTTTCAAAAGTTTTCTTGGGGAAAAAGACTTAGAAAAATTTTCAATATTTTTTCTTCGTGAAAACGACTTAGAAAAATTTTCAAAAGTTTTCTTCAGGAAAAAGACTTAGAAAAATTTTCAAAAGTTTTCTCGGGAAAAAGACTTAGAAAAATTTTCAATATTTTTTCTTCGTGAAAACGACTTAGAAAAAATTTCAAAAGTTTTCTTCGGGAAAAAGACTTAGAAAAATTTTCAAAAGTTTTCTTCGGGAAAAAGACAGAAAAATTTTCAATATTAATTTTTCTTCGTGAAAACGACTTAGAAAAATTTTCAAAAGTTTTCTTCAGGAAAAAGACTTAGAAAAATTTTCAAAAGTTTTCTTCGGGAAAAAGAGAAAAATTTTCAATATTTTTTCTTCGTGCAAAAAGACAAGTTTTCTTCGGGAAAAAGACTTAGAAAAATTTTCAATATTTTTTCTTCGTGCAAAAAGACTTAGAAAAATTTTCAAAAGTTTTCTTCGGGAAAAAGACAGAAAAATTTTCAATATTTTTTGTTCGTGAAAACGACTTAGAAAAATTTTCAAAAGTTTTCTTCGGGAAAAAGACTTAGAAAAATTTTCATTATTTTTTCTTCGTGCAAAAAGACTTAGAAAAATTTTCAAAAGTTTTCATCGTGAAAACGACTTAGAAAAATTTTCAAGTTTTCTTCGGGAAAAAAACTTAGAAAAATTTTCAATATATTTTCTTCAGTAAAAAGACAGAACAATTTTAGGACTTGGAAAAATTTTCAATATTTGTTCTTCGGGAAAAAGACTTATTTTATTTTCTCTTCGAGGAATAGACTGAGGAAAATTTTAGGACTTAGAAAAATTTTCAATATTTTTTCTATGTATGTATGTACATATGTACGTACATATGTACATATATGTATCTATTGAAAATTTTTCTAAGTCTTTTTCCCCAAGAAAAAATATTTAAAATTTTTCTAAGTCCTAAAATTGTTCTAAGTCTTTTTCCCGAAGAAAAAATACTGAAAATTTACCCCCTTTCCTATTATAAATTATCAATCTGCCTCTCATTGAAAATGAAATTCCGTTTTTTACGAATCAATTAAAATGGAAAAATATTACCTACAGAAATTTATTAAAAGAAATAACGTATCTACCAGTCTAAGTCCATTTGACTTTTTGTAATATGGCCATTTTTGAAAGATAGCCTTTTGATCGGTAGCGTCAAATATATCCTTCAGTCTATATTGGCTACAAGACTGCCACAAACTGTCAAACTCTTCAATTGACAAATTGTCAAATTTAAGGCTGTTCATGCACGTTTCTGCATCTGGCTCTGGATCTAAAAGATAACGTTTTTATGTTATGGAAATGTGATAACTTATAAAATATAATTACTGAATTTTATTTTTTGGTTTTTTTCTGGAGTACCAAGTTTTCTCTTCACAGGTTTCAACGTTTTTGCCATTCTTTTTAAATTGAAATATTTAAAATAAATTTTTCCTCTTTTTCCGATTCTATAAAATTCAATTTGTTCAGTAGGAAACATCTGCGTTATTTCGTCCTCTAATCTGTAACTTGTAGCCAGGGAAAGAGTGATGCCATTCTCATCGAAATAGTTAGCTATGAGATCTACTAGTAAATTACGTTGATGGTTTTCAAAAGCATTATTTTGTCTGTAGAAATCAATAATTTGCTTTCCTCTATTTTTTTGTTCAAGAATTGATGACAAGCTGATGGAAACATTATCACTTGGCTCTGGAGAAAAAGACTGGCTGCGAATTGAAGAACTAGGGGAAGAAGACAATATTGGTGTACCCAATTCATTCAATGATGATGAGAAATAATTGAGCACTGGCAAACCAATATTATTTCTCCATTTTTCAATATTGCGCTCAAAAATTATTTGTTCGCCAATTGGAAAACTTTTTAAAATCTCTTGAATGTGATACCATTTAATAATTTTAAGAATTTCAATGTCGATTTTTTCTTCTGTAAGTAAAAAATAAACATAAACATACGCAAAATCAGATTTTTAAGATGAAATTAAAAAAAGATGCAAACATTAAAAACTCAAAATTTTAACAATGTTCAAAATGCAAAATTTTAAATAAAATAAGTCCTTAAAGCCCAAGTATTTAAAATTTTGACCAAAAAGTTGCACGTTTTTAGATATTCTAATTTTCAAGTTATTAAAAAACAATTTGATAAAAATATAAAATCCTTTATATTGGTACATATAAATAATAATATAAAGAGCACCGTCGTAACTCAAAATATGAAGTTTTTAAGTTTATTACAGCATAGTGCAGTGAATAACTTCTTTTTCACTCTATTTCTGAGAGATATCAGAGATAGCTCATCTCTATTGCAATCATGACAGTCTTTTTTGAGGCAATACTACTGATTTTCCATAGCTTTTTCACGATAAAAGAAATGTCCAATCACACTTATCTCGAAACAGTATTTTTTCAGTTACGACAGTGTTCTTTTTGAAATAAGTTATAAGTTTTTGAGAAAATATAAAAAAACCTGCAATTTTTTAAATTTTATCATGTGAAGCTATCATAAACTAGAATCTTATTTATTTTTATTCTTTATTAGTTTTTGTTTTTTGTTATTTTGAATTGAATTTTGAGAAAATTGAAAGTATTGTGGTATTATAAATTAGTATTTATAAATTCATGTACCTTTTAAATTCGGGTAAAACTGTTCTTGTCCCCAGGTTTTTAAGAGGTCTTTCAACTCCCTATCCTTAACACCTTCTGATCCTCCAGGAAAGGGTAGCAGAGAAGAAATATCAATGCATTGATCTCTACTCAGGGTAAAAACTTGGACGTTTCCAGTATTAAATTGATTTTCATTCAAAATTTGTGTATTAGCATTCGCAGTTACCACAATCGGACTTTGATTTACAAGCTCGAAGTCAGTTGCTGTACTTTTATTCGCTGTTTCAAGTTCTTCTAAGTCAGTTGCTTCTAATTGGCCACCAGTCTCTTCCATTTTTTTTTTTCTAGTTGTATAAAAAGTATTCTTTAATTTTTATAAATTTTTTTCCCTTATGTGTATTTATAATAGTAAGGGGAGGTCCCAGCAAATCTTTAAATTTGATTATCCTATACTCTCCAAAAATGTCAGACTCGATTTCAAATGCTGAAAAATGAGAATTAAAATTTATCTCTGTTAGTTGCTGACAGAAAAGATAAACTTTGTTCTCAACTCGAAGAACGGTTTTAATTAAATAAATTTTATAATCCCCAAAACATGTTGCAACATAGAGACCAACATTGTATTTAATTCCTTTAAAAGTTATCTGATTAAAGCAACTTATATCATCAGAGTCATTGAGTTTAAGTTTTTGAACGATGATGTTGAAAAAGACGGTGTCACATTTATGTTTCTCATCGATTTGATATTCGGTAGATTTATTTTTTGAATGAAGAATATCATTTGCGAATTTAAGTTGAAATTTTTTGGCAAGAGTTAAACATATATTTTTCCGTGATGTGATAGAGTGGGCATAGGCTTTAAATGACTTGTGTTTTGCTTCGAATTTAAAACACCAAAAATTTCTTACAGGCCCTGAATTTTTTAAAACTGTGGGATAGTGGGTTAATAAATGAAATTTTGGTTTTAAAGTATCTTTAAATAGTTTGATATATTGATCATTGTGCATTTCAATTTTTCGTTGCAGGGTTAACACCAGATCGTCTGTTACTTCAAAGCAAAGAATTAAATCAATAATATCGATTAATATCATAAAAAATTGCCAGATTTCATCTTCAGCTGGAACTAAATCTCCTATCATCAATGGGAGGTACATAGCGAAAGTAAGCATTTCCCTTGCTGACATTTTCAAATGTTTGTTCTTAAGATGAGAGAGTTTGATTTCTCCTGAAAAATTTCCAATTTCCGTGGAACCATAATCAAAAGTTAGTTTTCTTTGATTTAGTATTGACAACGATGTCAAATAGTGCATGTCCTGGAGTAGATACAGAATTATTTGACAAAGATCATAATGAAGAATACCTTCACAAATGTCATGCATTGCATCCACACAAAAGTTTTCCACAACATGAAACGATGGAATTTTATTGAAACAGCTATCTTTCATTATTCCAGTTTTTGTTGAATCCTGATAATCTATGTCAAATTTGTAGTTTTCTACAGTTCGCATCATCGCTTCCTGCTCTACGCTTAACTTATTGCAATCGATTCTTTGAACTTTACAAAATCTGCAATATGATCCACTTGAAAATGATTTGCTGAATTCGAGAAGTGTATTGACACCTAAGTTATCTCCAAGAAAGAGACCCATTATGAAATGAATTTTGTGTACAGTTCCATTTTTTAAATGTATGTCTACCCCATTCTCTTCAAGTAATCTAAGTTCTCTTATCAGAAATTCTAAGCACTCATCATTTCCAATTTCTTTTAAATCTTTGGATTTGATAACAGCAGCCAGGAAAACATTTTCTAGTTTTGAATTATTTATTCGAAAACATGGGAATGAGTAATAAAAGTTGCAAACAGAATGAGTTGTTGCGTGAGAACCGAGTGGATTGTTAACACAAAAGTCATCAGCATATAAAAAGTAAGGAATTAGTGTTTTCGACTCGTACATTTCTCTTTTTTTTTTCCAAACCGGCCCTTGAACAAAGTTAGTATATCTTTTACTACACTTTAGTTCAGCCATGTAATTTAACATGTCCATCAAATTATCTTCTTGTTCAAAAAATGTTTTAAACTGTGAAAGTAAAGGTAAAACGCTTCCTTTGACCTTTTTTTCTGCGTAAACTAGTTCAGATTGACAATAAACTGGCTGGAGATCACTTGTAATTGTAAACTCTTTTATATCATCCATATATCCCATTTTCTTGAGTTTCTGTGACAAACAATAGTCCGTCCCGCAATTTTTAAACAAGTCCTGACAGCTAATAATTATGCTGATCATTTCGTTTTGTAGCATTGTATTCAAATCACTATTTAATTGGATCTGCGCGAACTGTTTAAACATGTTTAATATTGGGCCAATTAAACAAACTTTCACCTTTTCTTGTATATCAGAAACATCTTTCCGTGCAAAATTATTTTTACTATGTAGAAAAGTTGAAAATTTCAAAGCATTTTCAAAAATTTCTTGCAAATTTTGATTGATATTAAAGTTGGTATTTGAACTCTTTAATACGCTTTCAACTTTATAAAAATTTGAAACAGGTCTACCAATGTTGTTATCATTTATTGAAACATCCATCATATTTTCGCAAGGTCCGCTATTTTGCTCTATGTTATCATTTGGTGTTACGTGTTTACGTAAAATGTGTCGCTTGTAACTATTAATATTAGTAAAAAATTGAGCGCAAGAACTTTCATAGCATCTGAGTGTACTTTTAGTACCCAAATTGTGTTTTTTTTTTAAGTGTTTTGCAAGATCGTTCACTTCACTAAATTTAAAGCGGCACACGAAGCACTCCATTTCTAACAAAACCAAGAAATCAAGTGAAAAAATATGTAGATATTAGTAATATTACGAAAGGACGAAACCATAGAAGTGCCAATATATGTATGTATAACTATAAATAAGGGTTTTCTATCATTAAAGTACGGTTTATACTTACAAAAATGGCATATCGCTTCTTTTATGTGAATTTTTTTGATTTCGTTCATAAATAATGAATTCTCATATTATTTTTAAAATCTAGCTCTTAGGTGATGAATGGAAAGTTTTTATAATCCGACCATAGATCCAAACCAGTTTACTGTAGCCCGAAATGTGGACCTAGCAGCTTGAAATATTTAGCCAACGAAATGTCAAAATTAAGGGTGGCAAAAAGACGGAAAAGTCTCTATATTGTTTTGGAATAAGATATGGACATTTTTCTATCAAATAGCTATCCAAGAGGCTTACTAAATTCAGCCTTAGAAAAAATTAAAGTTTTGTTCCAAAAATATTGCATCATAACTTACTTGAACTTTATTAATGTTGCCTACGTTCGGAAATATTTGTTTAGTTCTGGTAAAGTTTTCAAAAAATTCACTAAAACAACTTAAGTTTGTTTTATGTTACTGCGTTTAGTTTAAAGTATGTCGTTTCGAAAATGTAAAATGCCAAATTAATCAACATTAATCAACACTGGATAGCGTATCCATTTTGTGTTCGGCAGATGTAAAAAGTTTATGCAAATTTGAGCCAAAAGAATTGTAAAACCTACTTTGTAGTATTTATATATAGAGTGTGCTTGCTCACGACTCTTGAGTCGTTATATGTAACGTAAAATTTTCTAAATTAACTACGTTTATTTGCGAATTACCTGTGTTTAGACTTGGAGGTTGCTTCGAAAGATCCCGTGTTTTCATATGTTTGTTATAAATACAATTAAGTCTTCGGCCTAGAAAAAAACTGACACAACTCAATAAATAAAATATAAAATATTGAGTTTTATGAATAAAAAAACTTATCAGTTGACAAAACATAATATTCAAGGCTTAAAATTGGAATTCAGATCTATCTAATAAAGCGATTTGCTGAGTTGTGATATGATGGTTTCTTCACGAGCTATCGTGCCACTAAAATTATTTTATTATACATTGACGTAGTAATTGTTTATAAAAGTTTTAACTTAATATTGCACTCGATGGAATTACACGTAATGAAACCTAATTTCTGAAATTTATATATCTTTTTAAAATACGATTCAAAAAAACTAAGGACAAGGAAGATGAAAGAGGTAGCAAGTAGACAGAATCGAAAAATCTATTTAAATTTGTCGAACACTAAAAACCTGAATGTATAAATCCCATCTTAGTAACCTTTATTGGCTTTTCTTTTATCGTAATGCAATCTTTCATTACTGCATTACGATTTTTTGGTAGGCTAAATATGTAAAACAGCTGAGTCGACTTTGGCAAATCTTACAGGGGAGCAAAAGATTTGCATAGTGCTCCATATAAAAACTGATTTTTTCTTTAATAATCTACAACAACTACAAAACATTAGATAAAAGTGATTAAAGAAATTTGTGTGGATTGTGTTTCTTAAGAAAATGACATCAAAATTTTAATTTTGGCCAAAAGTGGACCTAGCAGCTTGACGTATTTAGCCGACGATATGTTAAAATTAGGGCTGGCCAAAAGACAGAAAAGTCTCTATATTGTTTCGGGACAAAAAATTTATAGTATCTTGAAAGTATCCAAGCCGAGAATTAGTTATATCTAATCAAAAGCATTATGCCGAAACGATATGGACATTTTTCTATTGAATAGATATCCAAGAGGCTTACTAAAGTCTCATTCTGTATCGCCACGTGGCCAGCCCTAGAAAAAATTAAAGTTTTGTTCCAAAAATATTGTATCATAACTTACTTGAACTTTATTAATGTTGACAACGTTTGGAAATATTTATTTAGTTCTTGTAAAGTTTTCAAAATTTCACTAAAACAACTTAATTTCATTTCATGTTACTGCGTAGTTTAAAGTATGTCGTTTCGAAAATGTACACCATGCCAAATTTATAAACGTGGCGAAACCACCGATCACTTATAAATAGGATAGCGAATTCATTTTGTGATCGGCAGAAGTAAAAAGTTGAAGCCGCCTACGTAAATGTCACTTTAGTTTGAGCCAAAAAAATTGTTTTTAAAAATCTACATCCTTTTCACACGTTACTTTTAGCATGGCCATTCATTGGCATGAACGAGTTATTCGAGGGCGAAAGGAAGGATTGGTATTTATATATAGAGTGTATTTGCTCATGACTCTTGAGTCTTTCTACGTATAATTTACCAAATTAACTACGTTTATATGCGAATTACCTTTCCATATGTTCGATATATTTGTTATAAATGCAATAACTTCGTCGGTCTGGAAGAAAACTGACACAACTCAACAAATAAAATGTAAAATATTTAAGTTTTGTAAATAAGAAAAGCTTTCAATTGAAAAACCCAATATTTAAGGCAAATAATTAGAATTCAGATCTATCTAATAAAGTGATTTGCTGAGTTGTGTCTATTTTCTTCCAGACCGGCGACGATGTGATTGTTTCTTCACGAGCTATCGCGCCACTAAAATTATTTTATTTAAAATAAATTTTTTTTTATAAATTATGACGTAATAATTGTTTAAAAAAGTTATAACTCAATACTGCACTCGATAAAACTGCACGTAATGAAGACCGGCACAATACAAATATTTTCGAGACTAAGATATAAACAAGCAAAGACACTTTATATAGAGATGCTTAACCTTATGACATTTGGCTTTGCCCACCGATCTCTATGACCTTGTTTAGATTGGGAAGAATAAGTCTGGATTGGTGAGTCCCATCGTGTTTACATTATAAAAATTTGAGGCGCCTCAAAATGCATTGAAACAACAATTTTGACATTTCGCACATTGAAACAACATCTGAACAGATCTATAATATACATGGATAACTTTTTATATCTGCCGGCCACAACAAAAATGCAGCTTAAATTATGTAAAACAATTCTTCAAAATGTATGTATGTGATTCTTCAAAAAACGTCCACATGTTTGTATGGATTGGATAAGCTGACGCCATTTGAAGAATTGTTATACTTGAAGCTGCTATGAAATTTTTTTAAATTACGAATTATTATTTAAGAAATACATAAGGTGTATGTTTCCAATTACAAAAAAAAATCAGTATTATTTAAGTGGGAAACAAGAACAAAACTTCAACAAAAATCCACAAATTTAAAAAAATTTTAAAAATAACCTGCCTGACTTGGCCATGAAGTGGGATTGGGATTAATAATAGTGAGGTTTTCAATATGACAATTTTAAAGATTCTATCATCATATTGACAACCACAGTTGTCAGATTGACTACCATGGTTTTCAATATGAAAACTCTGATGAATGCAATTCTTTGTTTTGGAATTTACCGTTTGTTTTTTGTCTGGAGATTTTTTTAAGGGGATTGGCTTGAAAAATTAAACTAAAACTAAGAAAATATGGCTGAATTCTTAAAAAAGATAATATTACTAATTAAATTGATTAGCGTTAATCGATATACTTTAATTTGCAGTACCTTTTCCATCCATATTGAATAACCAGTTATGTTTAAGAATTAAATAGCTATATGCAACATAAAATAAATAACTCTTTTAGTTGATTTACCTTGTAGATTTATGGAATGATTTTGTTTGATGCACTTATAACACTATAAAAAGTTTAAAATTATCTTGATATTATGGCCACAATTACTTTTAGTAAATATTTAATTTGAACACAGGAAAACTTATGCGACTGCTGCTCAACACGCTACAAAAACGAATGAGTTTTACTTCGCAAGTCTTTACTGGAAATGATGAAATCTGAAGCAAAAAATCCCCAGGTTTTCATATTGACAACCACAATTGTCCATTTGATGACTGTGGTTTTCAATATGACAATTTTAAAAATTCGATCATCATATTGACAACCACAGTTGTCAGATTGACTACCATGGTTTTCAATATGGAAATTCTGATGAATGCAATTCTTTGTTTTGGAATTTACCGTTTGTTTTTTGTCTGGAGATTTTTTTAAGGGGATTGGCTTGAAAAATTAAACTAAAACTAAGAAAATATGGCTGAATTCTTAAAAAAGATAATATTACTAATTAAATTGATTAGCGTTAATCGATTTACTTTAATTTGTAGTACCTTTTCCATCCATATTGAATAACCAGTTATGTTTAAGAATTAAATAGCTATATGCAACATAAAATAAATAACTCTTTTAGTTGATTTACCTTGTAGATTTATGGAATGATTTTGTTTGATGCACTTATAACACTATAAAAAGTTTAAAATTATCTTGATATTATGGCCACAATTACTTTTAGTAAATATTTAATTTGAACACAGGAAAACTTATGCGACTGCTGCTCAACACGCTACAAAAACGAATGAGTTTTACTTCGCAAGTCTTTACTGGAAATGATGAAATCTGAAGCAAAAAATCCCCAGGTTTTCATATTGACAACCACAATTGTCCATTTGATGACTGTGGTTTTCAATATGACAATTTTAAAAATTCGATCATCATATTGACAACCACAGTTGTCAGATTGACTACCATGGTTTTCAATATGGAAATTCTGATGAATGCAATTCTTTGTTTTGGAATTTACCGTTTGTTTTTTGTCTGGAGATTTTTTTAAGGGGATTGGCTTGAAAAATTAAACTAAAACTAAGAAAATATGGCTGAATTCTTAAAAAAGATAATATTACTAATTAAATTGATTAGCGTTAATCGATTTACTTTAATTTGTAGTACCTTTTCCATCCATATTGAATAACCAGTTATGTTTAAGAATTAAATAGCTATATGCAACATAAAATAAATAACTCTTTTAGTTGATTTACCTTGTAGATTTATGGAATGATTTTGTTTGATGCACTTATAACACTATAAAAAGTTTAAAATTATCTTGATATTATGGCCACAATTACTTTTAGTAAATATTTAATTTGAACACAGGAAAACTTATGCGACTGCTGCTCAACACGCTACAAAAACGAATGAATTTTACTTCGCAAGTCTTTGCTGGAAATGATGAAATCTGAAGCAAAAAATCCCCAGGTTTTCATATTGACAACCACAATTGTCCATTTGATGACTGTGGTTTTCAATATGACAATTTTAAAGATTCGATCATCATATTAACAACCACAGTTGTCAGATTGACTACCATGGTTTTCAATATGGAAATTCTGATGAATGCAATTCTTTGTTTTGGAATTTACCGTTTGTTTTTTGTCTGGAGATTTTTTTACTGGAAATGATGAAATCTGAAGCAAAAAATCCCCAGGTTTTCATATTGACAACCACAATTGTCCATTTGATGACTGTGGTTTTCAAAATGACAATTTTAAAGATTCGTTCATCATATTGACAACTACAGTTGTCAGATTGACTACCATGGTTTTCAATATGAAAATTCTGATGAAAGCAATTCTTTGATTTGGAATTTACCGTTTGTTTTTTGTCTGAAGTTTTGTAATGGGCTTCGTTTCGTACACTGAAAGAAATAAATTTAAAAAAAGAAAATAAGGCTTTTACATTCGCATTTGGGTGCATTAAGAAATATAGGTATGTGTATTATAAGTAATAAAATTATTAACTTACTTACCTAGTAATGATTTTTCAAATATATATATTATTTTGTTTTTAAGGCACTTATAACACATTTAAAGTTGTAAATAATTGTCTTTTTATTATTTTTCTAGCATCGATCTAAATCCATTTAAAATTTGACATTTTTTCACAAATTTTTTTTCAAATTAGGATAAATGAAAAAAAGTTTCCCGTACGTGATTGTATCAGTGGATGTTTCAATGTAATTTTTGTTTCATTTGATAAAACTCGATGCAATTTGATAAAACTGGATGCAATCAAAACATTTTAGTTTATAGTTTAAAGTCACTTTTTTGAAATTAATCTTGTTTGGTTACCTATTTGTTTTGACAGAAAATTGTGAAAAGCCTTATGATATTTCACGTTACCAAACAGATATAGCTTCTATCTTAATTTAAACATTTATAAACTAGTAAAATATTAAACCTATTTTATTTATTAACGCTTGAAACAGTGACAGTTCATGAAAATTGTTAAGCCGACACACAATTTTTGACAAGTTTAAATATTTAAGTGTCATATACATGCAGTTAGTATTATACTAAAATCAAAAAAATAGGAATTTGGTTATTTAAACTTTATGAAAAGTCAAAAATATAGTGTGATGCTAAACTGCTCAAAAATTTGCCTGATAACCGTACCAAATCTTTTAAATTTTCACATCAAAGAATTTACTTATCTTTAATTAACATTTTCTTGACATTTTTTTGTTTATTAAAATTTCATAGAAAATTAGGAAAAAGATTAAATTTTAACAAACAGATACGTCTCTTTTATCCCTTTATAAACCATAATAATTAAATAATTTGTAAGAAAAAGAAGTTTGGAAATCGGGATTCATACATATTTTTTAAGTTACGTGTATTAAAATAGTTTTTTAGTTGTAACTTTGCACTTTATTAAGCTAATGATTTGAAATATCGTTCATATATTTGTCAGTGGTAGCTGCTTTTGCGATATAAAGATCGACCGAGTGCAGCGCCTTCTACGTGTATTAAAATAGTTTTTTAGTTGTAACTTTGCACTTCAGGAAACTAGGGATTTGAAATATCGTTCACATATTTGTGAAGGGTAGCTGCTTTTGCGATATAAAGATCGACCGAGTGCAGCGCCCCCTACGTGTATAAAATTAGTTTTTTAGTTGTAACTTTGCACTTCAGTAAGCTAGGGATTTGAAATATCGTTCATATATTTGTCAGTGGTAGCTGCTTTTGCGATATAAAGATCGACCGATTGCAGCGCCCCTACGTGTATTAAATAAGTTTTTTAGTTGTAACTTTGCACTTCAGGAAGCTAGGGATTTGAAATATCGTTCACATATTTGTGAAGGGTAGCTGCTTTTGCGATATAAAGATCGACCGAGTGCAGCGCCCTCTACGTGTATTAAAATAGTTTTTTAGTTGTAACTTTGCACTTTATTAAGCTAGTGATTTGAAATATCGTTCACATATTTGTGAAGGACAGCTGCTTTTGCGATATAAAGATCGACCGAGTCCAGCGCCCCCTACGTGAATTAAAATTGTTTTTTAGTTGTAACTTCACCCTTTAAAGCTGCGTAGTTAAACGCCGCGCCGTTTGAAAACGGCAACTCAAAACGAATAAGTTTTACCTAGCAATAGCTTGACGATCAAGATTGTCAATTTGACTACCCCGGTTTTCAATGTGATAATTTTAGAGTTTATGATCATCAAATTGACAACCACGATAGTAAATGTGATGACTGCAAAGGAACAATCATCTTATTGACAATCATTGTTGTTAATATGAAAATTTTTATAACTGCAGTTATTTGTTTTGTGATTTACCGTTTGTTTTTTTTTTTCTTTAATATTTTATGGGACTTGATTTTGGTATCTACACTCAAAGAATCGAATATTGCTTAAGATAGGGCGTTTTTCTTTTTTAGTTCAGAGCAGAGCCTGAACTGTCAAACAAAAGATCGTGTTTCTTTTTTAGATCTGAACATACAGAGCTCCAATTTTGTGTTTCTTTTTTCGCTCTGAGCATGTTCAGAGCATGTTCAGAGCGCGCTCTATGAGCTCAGAATAAATTGATAGAGCAGACGGAGTTGAATAGCTGAACACAAATAATATGACAAACTATGAACAAAAAAAAAGTGACAGCTGCTGAAGCGTGTTTCTTTAAATAAATCTGAACTCTCAGAGCAGAGCACGCTCAGTTCAGAGATCGCTCAGAGTATGTTCGGAGTGTTCAGACTCTGTTCAGAGCTCTGCTCTGAACTAAAAAAGAAAAACGCCCATAAATTAAATCGATTAACTCCGATGGCAGAGCATATTTGAAATATTGTATACACATATTTAGGTAGCTGCTTTTGCGATATAAAGATCGACGGAGTGCAGCGCCCCCTACATGTATCAAAATAGTTTTTTTATTGTAACTTCAGAATTTATTAAGCTAATGATTTGAAATATCTTTCAGATGTTTGTCAAGGGTAGCTGCTTTTGCGATATAAAGATCGACCGATTGCAGCGCCCCCTACGTGTATTAAATTAGTTTTTTAGTTGTAACTTTGCACTTTAGTAAGCTAGGGATTTAAAATATCGTTCACATATTTGCGAAGGGTAGCTGCTTTTGCGATATAGAGATCGACCGAGTGCAGCGCCCTCTTCGTGTATTAAAATAGTTTTTTAGTTGTAACTTTGCACTTCAGTAAGCTAGGGATTTGAAATATCGTTCATATATTTATCAGTGGTAGCAGCTTTTGCGATATAAAGATCGACCGATTGCAGCGCCCCCTACCTGTATTAAATTAGTTTTTTGACTGTAACTTCGCACTTTATTAAGCTAGGGATTTGAAATATCGTTCATATATTTGTCAATGGTAGCTGCTTTTGCGATATAAAGATCGACCGATTGCAGCGCCCCCTACGTGTATTAAATAAGTTTTTTAGTTGTAACTTTGCACTTCAGTAAGCTAGGGATTTGAAATATCGTTCACATATTTGTGAAGGGTAGCTGCTTTTGTAATATAAAGACCGACCGAGTGCAGCGCCCCCTACGTGTATGAAAATAGTTTTTTAGTTGTAACTTTGCACTTTATTAAGCCAATAATTTGAAATATCGTTCATATATTTGTCAAGGGTAGCTGCTTTTGCGATATAAAGATCGACCGAGTGCAGCGCCCCCTACGTATATTATATTAGTTTTTTCATTGTAACTTCGCACTTTAATAAGCTAGGGATTTGAAATATCGTTCATATATGTATTTGTCAGTGGTAGCTGCTTTTGCGATATAAAGATCGACCGAGTGTAGCGCCCTCTACGTGTATTAAAATAGTTTTTTAGTTGTAACTTTGCACTTCAGGAAGCTAGGGATTTGAAATATCGTTCACATATTTGTGAAGGGTAGCTGCTTTTGCGATATAAAGATCGACCGAGTGCAGCGCCCTCTACGTGTATTAAAATAGTTTTTTAGTTGTAACTTTGCACTTTATTAAGCTAGTGATTTGAAATATCGTTCACATATTTGTGAAGGACAGCTGCTTTTGCGATATAAAGATCGACCGAGTCCAGCGCCCCCTACGTGAATTAAAATTGTTTTTTAGTTGTAACTTCACCCTTTAAAGCTGCGTAGTTAAACGCCGCGCCGTTTGAAAACGGCAACTCAAAACGAATAAGTTTTACCTAGCAATAGCTTGACGATCAAGATTGTCAATTTGACTACCCCGGTTTTCAATGTGATAATTTTAGAGTTTATGATCATCAAATTGACAACCACGATAGTAAATGTGATGACTGCAAAGGAACAATAATCTTATTGACAATCATTGTTGTTAATATGAAAATTTTTATAACTGCAGTTATTTGTTTTGTTATTTACCGTTTGTTTTTTTTTTTCTTTAATATTTTATGGGACTTGATTTTGGTATCTACACTCAAAGAATCGAATATTGCTTAAGATAAATTAAATCGATTAACTCCGATGGCAGAGCATATTTGAAATATTGTATACACATATTTAGGTAGCTGCTTTTGCGATATAAAGATCGACGGAGTGCAGCGCCCCCTACATGTATCAAAATTGTTTTTTTATTGTAACTTCAGAATTTATTAAGCTAATAATTTGAAATATCTTTCAGATGTTTGTCAAGGGTAGCTGCTTTTGTGATATAAAGACCGACCGAGTGCAGCGCCCCCTACGTGTATTAAAATAGTTTTTTAGTTGTAACTTTGCACTTCAGTAAGCTAGGGATTTGAAATATCGTTCACATATTTGCGAAGGGTAGCTGCTTTTGCGATATAGAGATCGACCGAGTGCAGCGCCCCCTACGTGTATTAAATTAGTTTTTTAACTGTAACTTCGCACTTTATTAAGCTAGGGATTTGAAATATCGTTCATATATTTGTCAGTGGTAGCTGCTTTTGCGATATAAAGATCAACCGATTGCAGCGCCCCCTACATGTATTAAATAAGTTTTTTAGTTGTAACTTTGCACTTTATTAAGCTAGTGATTTGAAATATCGTTCACATATTTGTGAAGGGTAGCTGCTTTTGCGATATAAATATCGACCGAGTCCAGCGCCCCCTACGTGAATTAAAATTGTTTTTTAGTTGTAACTTCACCCTTTAAAGCTGCGTAGTTAAACGCCGCGCCGTTTGAAAACGGCAACTCAAAACGAATAAGTTTTACCTAGCAATAGCTTGACGATCAAGATTGTCAATTTGACTACCCCGGTTTTCAATGTGATAATTTTAGAGTTTATGATCATCAAATTGACAACCACGATAGTAAATGTGATGACTGCAAAGGAACAATCATCTTATTGACAATCATTGTTGTTAATATGAAAATTTTTATAACTGCAGTTATTTGTTTTGTGATTTACCGTTTGTTTTTTTTTTTTCTTTAATATTTTATGGGACTTGATTTTGGTATCTACACTCAAAGAATCGAATATTGCTTAAGATAGGGCGTTTTTCTTTTTTAGTTCAGAGCAGAGCCTGAACTGTCAAACAAAAGATCGTGTTTCTTTTTTAGATCTGAACATACAGAGCTCCAATTTTGTGTTTCTTTTTTCGCTCTGAGCATGTTCAGAGCATGTCAGAGCGCGCTCTATGAGCTCAGAATAAATTGATAGAGCAGACGGAGTTGAATAGCTGAACACAAATAATATGACAAACTATGAACAAAAAAAAAGTGACAGCTGCTGAAGCGTGTTTCTTTAAATAAATCTGAACTCTCAGAGCAGAGCACGCTCAGTTCAGAGATCGCTCAGAGTATGTTCGGAGTGTTCAGACTCTGTTCAGAGCTCTGCTCTGAACTAAAAAAGAAAAACGCCCATAAATTAAATCGATTAACTCCGATGGCAGAGCATATTTGAAATATTGTATACACATATTTAGGTAGCTGCTTTTGCGATATAAAGATCGACGGAGTGCAGCGCCCCCTACATGTATCAAAATAGTTTTTTTATTGTAACTTCAGAATTTATTAAGCTAATGATTTGAAATATCTTTCAGATGTTTGTCAAGGGTAGCTGCTTTTGCGATATAAAGATCGACCGATTGCAGCGCCCCCTACGTGTATTAAATTAGTTTTTTAGTTGTAACTTTGCACTTTAGTAAGCTAGGGATTTAAAATATCGTTCACATATTTGCGAAGGGTAGCTGCTTTTGCGATATAGAGATCGACCGAGTGCAGCGCCCTCTTCGTGTATTAAAATAGTTTTTTAGTTGTAACTTTGCACTTCAGTAAGCTAGGGATTTGAAATATCGTTCATATATTTATCAGTGGTAGCAGCTTTTGCGATATAAAGATCGACCGATTGCAGCGCCCCCTACCTGTATTAAATTAGTTTTTTGACTGTAACTTCGCACTTTATTAAGCTAGGGATTTGAAATATCGTTCATATATTTGTCAATGGTAGCTGCTTTTGCGATATAAAGATCGACCGATTGCAGCGCCCCCTACGTGTATTAAATAAGTTTTTTAGTTGTAACTTTGCACTTCAGTAAGCTAGGGATTTGAAATATCGTTCACATATTTGTGAAGGGTAGCTGCTTTTGTAATATAAAGACCGACCGAGTGCAGCGCCCCCTACGTGTATGAAAATAGTTTTTTAGTTGTAACTTTGCACTTTATTAAGCCAATAATTTGAAATATCGTTCATATATTTGTCAAGGGTAGCTGCTTTTGCGATATAAAGATCGACCGAGTGCAGCGCCCCCTACGTATATTATATTAGTTTTTTCATTGTAACTTCGCACTTTAATAAGCTAGGGATTTGAAATATCGTTCATATATGTATTTGTCAGTGGTAGCTGCTTTTGCGATATAAAGATCAACCGATTGCAGCGCGCCCTACGTGTAATAAATAAGTTTTTTAGTTGTAACTTTGCACTTCAGGAAGCTAGTGATTTGAAATATCGTTCACATATTTGTCAAGGGTAGATGCTTTTAGGATATAAAGAACGACAGAGTGGAGCGCCCCCTTCATGTATTAAATTGTTTTTTAGTTGTAACTACTCACTTTATTAAGCTAGTATTTGTAATATCGTTCATATAATTGTCATATTAAAAATTGCAATAGTCAGTTTGACAACTGCAGTCGTCTATTTGATGAACGCAGTTTTCATGATCATCACCTCGTGTTTTTATTTTTTTATTTACGTCGATTTTCATATTCACTATCGCAATAGTCAGTTTGACAACTGCAATTGTCTATTTGATGACCGTTGTTATCATATTGACAATCGCAATTGTGTATTTAATGACCGCGGTTTTCATATTGACAATCGCAATTGTGTATTTGGTTTTCATATTGACAATCACAATTGTCAATATGATGAACACGGTTTTCAATCAGCAACTTCAGGTTTTTTTTCCTTGGTTTTCATATTAACAATTGCAATAGTCAGTTTGACAACTGCAGTCGTCTATTTGATGACCGCAGTTTTCATGATCATCACCTCGTGTTTTTATTTTTTTATTTAGGTCGATTTTCATATTCACTATCGCAATAGTCAGTTTGACAACTGCAATTGTCTATTTGATGACCGTTGTTATCATATTGACAATCGCAATTGTGTATTTGATGACCGCGGTTTTCATATTGACAATCGCAATTGTGTATTTGGTTTTCATATTGACAATCAAAATTGTCAATATGATGAACACGGTTTTCAATCAGCAACTTCAGGTTTTTTTTCCTTGGTTTTCATATTAACAATTGCAATAGTCAGTTTGACAACTGCAGTCGTGTTTTTGATGACCGCAGTTTTCATGATCATCACCTCGTGTTTTTATTTTTTTATTTACGTCGATTTTCATATTCACTATCGCAGTAGTCAGTTTGACAACTGCAATTGTCTATTTGATGACCGTTGTTATCATATTGACAATCGCAATTGTGTATTTGATGACCGCGGTTTTCATATTGACAATCGCAATTGTGTATTTGGTTTTCATATTGACAATCACAATTGTCAATATGAAGAACACGGTTTTCAATCAGCAACTTCAGGTTTTTTTTCCTTGGTTTTCATATTAACAATTGCAATAGTCAATTTGACAACTGCAGTCGTGTTTTTGATGACCGCAGTTTTCATGATCATCACCTCGTGTTTTTATTTTTTTATTTACGTCGATTTTCATATTCACTATCGCAATAGTCAGTTTGACAACTGCAATTGTCTATTTGATGACCGTTGTTATCATATTGACAATCGCAATTGTGTATTTGATGACCGCGGTTTTCATATTGACAATCGCAATTGTGTATTTGGTTTCCATATTGACAATCACAATTGTCAATATGATGAACACGGTTTTCAATCAGCAACTTCAGGTTTTTTTTCCTTGGTTTTCATATTAACAATTGCAATAGTCAGTTTGACAACTGCAGTCGTGTTTTTAATGACCGCAGTTTTCATGATCATCACCTCGTGTTTTTATTTTTTTATTTACGTCGATTTTCATATTCACTATCGCAGTAGTCAGTTTGACAACTGCAATTGTCTATTTGATGACCGTTGTTATCATATTGACAATCGCAATTGTGTATTTGATGACCGCGGTTTTCATATTGACAATCGCAATTGTGTATTTGGTTTTCATATTGACAATCACAATTGTCAATATGATGAACACGGTTTTCAATCAGCAACTTCAGGTTTTTTTTCCTTGGTTTTCATATTAACAATTGCAATAGTCAGTTTGACAACTGCAGTCGTCTATTTGATGACCGCAGTTTTCATGCTCATCACCTCGTGTTTTTATTTTTTTATTTACGTCGATTTTCATATTCACTATCGCAATAGTCAGTTTGACAACTGCAATTGTCTATTTGATGACCGTTGTTATCATATTGACAATCGCAATTGTGTATTTGATGACCGCGGTTTTCATATTGACAATCGCAATTGTGTATTTGGTTTTCATATTGACAATCACAATTGTCAATATGATGAACACGGTTTTCAATCAGCAACTTCAGGTTTTTTTTCCTTGGTTTTCATATTAACAATTGCAATAGTCAGTTTGACAACTGCAGTCGTCTATTTGATGATCGCAGTTTTCATGATCATCACCTCGTGTTTTTATTTTTTTATTTAGGTCGATTTTCATATTCACTATCGCAATAGTCAGTTTGACAACTGCAATTGTCTATTTGATGACCGTTGTTATCATATTGACAATCGCAATTGTGTATTTGATGACCGTGGTTTTCATATTGACAATCGCAATTGTGTATTTGGTTTTCATATTGACAATCACAATTGTCAATATGATGAACACGGTTTTCAATCAGCAACTTCAGGTTTTTTTTCCTTGGTTTTCATATTAACAATTGCAATAGTCAGTTTGACAACTGCAGTCGTCTATTTGATGATCGCAGTTTTCATGATCATCACCTCGTGTTTTTATTTTTTTATTTACGTCGATTTTCATATTCACTATCGCAGTACTCAGTTTGACAACTGCAATTGTCTATTTGATGACCGTTGTTATCATATTGACAATCGCAATTGTGTATTTGATGACCGCGGTTTTCATATTGACAATCGCAATTGTGTATTTGGTTTTCATATTGACAATCACAATTGTCAATATGATGAACACGGTTTTCAATCAGCAACTTCAGGTTTTTTTTCCTTGGTTTTCATATTAACAATTGCAATAGTCAGTTTGACAACTGCAGTCGTGTTTTTAATGACCGCAGTTTTCATGATCATCACCTCGTGTTTTTATTTTTTTATTTACGTCGATTTTCATATTCACTATCGCAGTAGTCAGTTTGACAACTGCAATTGTCTATTTGATGACCGTTGTTATCATATTGACAATCGCAATTGTGTATTTGATGACCGCGGTTTTCATATTGACAATCGCAATTGTGTATTTGGTTTTCATATTGACAATCACAATTGTCAATATGATGAACACGGTTTTCAATCAGCAACTTCAGGTTTTTTTTCCATGGTTTTCATATTAACAATTGCAATAGTCAGTTTGACAACTGCAGTCGTCTATTTGATGACCGCAGTTTTCATGATCATCACCTCGTGTTTTTATTTTTTTATTTACGTCGATTTTCATATTCACTATCGCAATAGTCAGTTTGACAACTGCAATTGTCTATTTGATGACCGTTGTTATCATATTGACAAACGCAATTGTGTATTTGATGACCGCGGTTTTCATATTGACAATCGCAATTGTGTATTTGGTTTTCATATTGACAATCACAATTGTCAATATGATGAACACGGTTTTCAATCAGCAACTTCAGGTTTTTTTTCCTTGGTTTTCATATTAACAATTGCAATAGTCAGTTTGACAACTGCAGTCGTGTTTTTAATGACCGCAGTTTTCATGATCATCACCTCGTGTTTTTATTTTTTTATTTACGTCGATTTTCATATTCACTATCGCAGTAGTCAGTTTGACAACTGCAATTGTCTATTTGATGACCGTTGTTATCATATTGACAATCGCAATTGTGTATTTGATGACCGCGGTTTTCATATTGACAATCGCAATTGTGTATTTGGTTTTCATATTGACAATCACAATTGTCAATATGATGAACACGGTTTTCAATCAGCAACTTCAGGTTTTTTTTCCTTGGTTTTCATATTAACAATTGCAATAGTCAGTTTGACAACTGCAGTCGTCAATTTGATGACCGCAGTTTTCATGATCATCACCTCGTGTTTTTATTTTTTTATTTAGGTCGATTTTCATATTCACTATCGCAATAGTCAGTTTGACAACTGCAATTGTCTATTTGATGACCGTTGTTATCATATTGACAATCGCAATTGTGTATTTGATGACCGCGGTTTTCATATTGACAATCGCAATTGTCATTTTGATGAACGCGGTTTTCATGGTTATCACCTCGTGTTTTTCATTTTTTATTTTTGTCGATTTTCATATTTACAATCGCGATAGTCAATTTGACAACTCCAATTGTCCATTTGATAACCATGGTTTTCAATTTGTTGACAGACAAAAAGCGGTCATCATATTGACAATCACAGTTGTCAATTTGACTAACACGGTTGTCAATATGAAAATTTCTACAACTATTATTCAAGGATTAAGAACCTCTCGTTTTTTTTTTGTTTTAATTTTTCTCGATTTTGAAATTAACAATCGCAATAGTCCGTCTGACAACTGCAGTTGTGTATTTGATGACCATGGTTGTCAATGGGATGATGAAAATAAGGCGGTCATCATATTGACTATCAAAATATTCTATTTGACAACTTCGATTATCAAATTGAAATTGAGAAATTGACTACCGAAAGTTTTCAAGAGTTTTCATATTGACAATCGCAGTTGTTAAGTTTTGTGACGTTTTTACAGATTTTTCGTCATATTGACTATTTTGGTATTCAATATGACTATTTCCAATTGACTATCGGTGATTGTCAATATGACAACGGTTTTTTTTTTCTGTGTAGTGCGTTTTGTTTTATTGTTAATTTGTCGTTGAGTATTTTGTCTTGGTTTGTCTTATTAGCTTTGTAAATCCCGTATTCTTCTAAAGCGTCCATTGTTGTCCTTTTTTTACAAAAGTGTAATGCTTTTACATTTGTATCAAAACTTGTGTAATTGTGGTTGTTGTCTATTAGATGTTGTGCGAAGTTTGATTTTGTGTTTGGTTTCGGTTTGTGTTCGCTGAACCTGTCGTAGAAATTGTTCGACCTGTTTGTCCAATGTAATACATTAGGCAATCGTCACAATTGATTTTATATACCCCTGAGCTATTTTTTATTTCGTTTGTTGGTTTTTGTTGTAATATTTTTTTGATAAAACTTCTTTTTACACGAAACAAGTACCTACTTACCCTTATAGAAGAGCAAGTAAAAAGGAGATTATATAACTTGCTTCTTTAAATCTTGTAACCAAATTTACACCAAAATTGAGAAGTAAATATCTCCATATTACACTTTTAGTTATGATGATGTCGTGTATGCAACATTTCATCAAGTTGTAAATTTTCTTAACAAAATACATATAATAATAAAAAAAATAACACAACAAAACGAGGTAAAACATCCTTTTTCGCATTCATCGCGATTATGGTGTTCTTTCTTTTTCTTTCGTTGACTCAGTTCCAATGCCAACTTTTGAATAAATTATCTTGCAAAAGCAATTTGTTTTGGTATACAATAAAAGAGAAAAAAAAAAAAAAACAACAAAGTAAATATAAAAGTACCCATAGAACATTCCATTTCAAGACCCAAAAAAAAAACCAAGATATATGTATATATCGGCTCTCACTCATATGGGTATATGGGAGAAAAATTATGCAAGCATACAAATATAATACATTATAATATATACATAGAACCACCCAAAAATCCGACTTATGTCATTCAAACTCTCTCACACGGAATCACTTATGAACAAAATATACGAGACGAGATGAGTAAGAGCAACCAAAACATTTTCCTTTTCGTCGTCGGTCGTCGCGTCGGTCGTCAGTTCAGCTATATGGCTGGCATTCATCTTGAGAAATCTTACTATTTTCCTTACTCAAAAATAGATAAACATACTTGAATTCCAGGATCCTTGATGTGATCCTTGAACCGCAAAAAAATAATCAGCAAAATATTATGTCTACTATATAGTCTGCGATATTGAGTTGCAAATAATTATATTTAAGTTATATTATTTTGGATATAACTAGCCTACAAGTGCGAGAATTCTCGCAATTACATAAAAATAAAAGAGGCACGAAAACAAACAAATGCATTTGTTGAACAAATTATTAACATTTTTTTTAAATAACATTATAATTCGTCAAATCAGCAGGTACATTTGCTTCTTTTGTCACCTCATTTGTTAAAATCGGTGTAGTATGAGTATTGTGATTAATGATTTAATCTTAATAAAAATAAAGGAACAAATTTAATGTAACAAATGGTTTTTTTAATTTCTATTTTTAACTTTCCATTGGAAGGTAGGTATTGATATTGTAATTGGTCCGATTTGTCGAATCGAAAATTTTGACAAATCTTGAAGTTTCGAGGTTCCAAGAATTCAAATCCATCGTTTTTAAAGAGATGTCTGTATGTGTGTGTGTGTGTACGTACGTCGTTCGTGATATATTCTATCGTTCGCCGTATCTCAAAGAACGAGTATAGAGATATTAACTTCAAATCACCTTTATTTTACAGATAATATAACGTCATGACGAGCAGAAAGGAGTTTCAAAAAAATTCAATCAGCCGTGTTGTAAAATGCGAATGACTTCGGCTTTTTATATCAAATTTTATTCTACACATAATAAAGTAATGAAGAATAGGAAAGGACTTAAAAAATAACCAGGCAGTTTTTTTAAATCAAAAAAACATGCAAACTTTTGTAGAAAATCGTTTTTCGGATTGAATATCTTGAGAACAAACAATTAAATTGACTTCGGGCTAATATAATTCTACACACGATATCATGTTTGATTAGTGGTATGATTTAAAAAAAAAATCGATGGATAGTTTTTTAAGCAAAATTTACAAAAAAATACTAAAATTTGTTGAAAAACGTTTTTTTGGTTCGAATGTCTTGAGAAAATAAACTGATTTCGAAGCCGGACTAATTTTATTCTTAACACAATGACGTAGTCAATAACTGATAAAGTTTGTAGAAACATTCAATTGCGACAGTTTTTTTAAAGCAACAAAATTGCAGAGCGAATCTACTAAAAAATTGTTCAAACATTTTTCGACTCAAATATCTCTAAAACAACAAACAATGTTATATCGACTATGAGATAATTTTATTTTACACACAATTCTGTAATTAAGAATTGATGAGGTTTATAAAAAAATTCATTTGACATTTTTTTTAAATAAACAAACTGCAAAATAACACTAATAAAAATTTATTAAAAATATTTTAACGGTCAGATATTTTGATAACAAACAGTGACTTCGGCCTTTATTTTATACACGATGTCATATTTAAATAATGATATGATTTAAAAAATTTCAATTGACAGTTTTTTGAAAAAAAAAGTAAACTAAAAAATCTTGAAAAATCTTTTTCGTCTCGAATATCTCGACAATGAAAACGCAAGGATAATTTTATACTAAACACAATGATGTTGTTATCAATTGACAAAAAAAAATATACAAAACAAAACTAATAAAACTAATAAAAATTGTTCAAAAATACTTCCCGTCTCGAATACAAACGGCTCGAGAACAAATTGCCCATTTTTTAATTTAAATCCGATATATATATACAGATTACAGGAGGTCCTTTTAAGTCGAAATAATATTGAATATAAAAATTGCAATTTTTTTATTTAAAAAAATATTTAATTGTTTTGAAAAATCAATATTTTTAATTTTTAATATCTTGAAAAAAGGTTACTGAATTTTAAATTCAGGTTTGAGGTGTATATTATTAAATACTTAAAATTATTATTCCATTTGGTTTTAAATATTAATGAAATTTTATTTATAAAAAAATATTTTTTAAGAAAACTACTTTAACGATTTTTGAAATTAATTTCTGTATAAATTAATAGTTTTTTAAAAATTAAGTGGAGTTGTTTAAGTAACGGCGATTAATTCTTGCTTTTGTACGTTTTTCTTTAATTTAGTATGGCTGGACTTATGTAGTAATAAAAGACGTAAAATTATTGTTGAAATATGTACAAGAGTCAAATGAAAGCTTAATCCAATGCCAAGTTGTATGGCCAGGAAAAAACTTAAAGACATTCTTGATATGTCTATAAGTTATTTCTTAAGTCTTAGTCTAAATCTTTAAATATGTAATTAATTGCAAGATTTTAGAAATTTTTACATCGCCTTTCTTGTTTCCGTTCCGTATATGACATGATTTGGAATTTTCTTGAACACTTCCGCCAAAACAAATTTAAAGAAAATTACTATATGTAGTTCATTCAACTTGAAATATATGTGCATTCTGACTAGGCTTACAACCAATTCCCAACCTGTACTAATTTTGTAAACTATCTATACCTACCTATACTAAGTCTATACTTACAACAGTACCTACCGAACTATTATATTTTGCAGTCAAATCAAAAGTTTTTGCAGTGATTGCTTTTCTTGATGCCCTTTCTCTAGTTCAATCTACATGTCTTGTCTTCCCTTGTCTTGTTTCCTTGATATTCAAAAGGGAATGATGGGCCATCAAAGGCCCTTTAGGTTTCTAATGTTGTTTCTTATTTTTTGGGATCTTACAATTATTTGATTTGGTCTGTTATTAGTATAGGTATTTAAATTATTTTGTTTTATTGCGCAAACCCAAATTTATTAGTTATATACACAGTTTATTCAATTTCTTGCTTAAATAAGACTAGGTGCTCCCCCTAACAATGATAAAATAGGGTCTTGCATTGAAAGTCCGAACTATATAATCTGTTATGAGGAAACGCTTTTTTGACCTCAATTGAAAATCAGTACAAAATATTCCAATCTCCTTTTTGAAAATTTAAATATTTACATTCAAAACCATTAGCTGTTTTAATTGATTCATACATAAGAATTGTCATGGTAAATAAAATAAAATTCTCCCGCGACGACTATATCCCATATATACTCAATTCAATAATTGAAAAAAGAAAAGGATTAACCATTAAATAAATTTAACAACAACTTGCATATTAAAAGTGGTCTACATTACCAATAAACAACAATTGTTGTCCTTTCCGGATTTCCTTTACACTTCAACTTTAACTACATAATATACCTTATACCTATACTCGTATAAATATCTACCTTTATTTAAATATAGTGAAGTATATCCTGACGCTGAAATCGAAAATTCCAATTTTATGTATTTATAGCACTCAAACTTTTTCAAAAAGCCAAGCTTTACCCCAAAGGTATATTTATATATTATATAATGTGTAAATAACTCGGACAAGTTTCCGCGTCCGTGTTCTTTATTTATGTTTTTTTTTTTTTTTAATTTTATTTGCTTGTCGAAAGAGTTGCTTTCTGGTACGTGTTATCCTTTTTGACAATGACAGTTGTGCCCTGTAACTGTCATTATTACTGCACAAATATGCGTGTGTGTGGCTGCCATCATCCTTCCTGATGGTTTGTTTGTTTATTTATTTTTTTTTTTTTTTTGTAATTAATTTCGAAGGACATTCGCATTGCCTTTCCAGTCTTTAATAAATTGTATAGCTGCTAAGGCAGTGTCGGAATATCAATGAGGCAGAGAAGATAATAATTTCCTCTTAAGGCCCGAAATTTCTTATAAGAAGTCCTTTTTTTTCTTCCAATTGGATTTTACTTGGATTATAAAATTATTGACTTCATTATATTATAGTCCACTCAATAAAATAATATTCGAAAAATTAGGAGTTTGAAAATCATTTATTTAAAAACTAAAGACTTAAATAACTTCATTTAAAAACATAACCAAAGAATGAATTACTGGCTTTAAAAAAAGCTATATAAAATGATATTGAAAGCGTTGCCGTTGTGTTTTTATATTCATTTTCTATTTTCAAAATTTTTTAATTTGCCCCTCCCACCTAAAGGAGTGGACAAATAGAGTGGGCCAGTATCTTAAAATCATGTTCATATAATGTAACAACAATAAGAAAAATTGATGCTTTTATCAAAAAATGCACAATTTTTTAATTAAGCTGCCCCGCTACATTGAAAAGTAGAACGAAGAACGTATAGAAAGATAGAAAGATTGGTTTATTTCGAAAACCGTTATTTTTATGAAAAATATTATATTAATGTTTTTTGTAGGAAATTTTCTAAGCTGCAAGTTAGTCCTCAACATTTTTTTTTGTACAGTTTACCATTTGGGAGTTATTCCTGAACAAACATTTTGGAAGGCCTTCATCCCCTCGTAAAATTGTTAGCGGCGCTAATATCGATGGGGACTTTTGACTATTTTATTAGAACGCCATGAGGGGGCTATATACCAAAATCCAGGGGTGGAATCGTGTAAGGTGATTTGCGATAAGTGAGAGTCACATTCAAACAATTCAATCTGTGTAAGATGATATCACATTTGATAGCTAAAGAGCTATCACATCAAAAATGTGACTGTCATTTTCCAACAAATTTGACGTATCTGCCGCAGTACGACTAGAGTTACCACCAGTCTACAAAAATTGAACAACTTTTTCAGAGTTCTTTTTTGTACCATTCATACATTCTTTGATCAAAAAAGTTTACTATACATTCCGGAAGATGAAGAAAAAATAAGAATTATATCGCAAGGACGTCATTTTCGATATATATTTTCGATAGCTCATTACAAACATTTGAAACATTCACTTTGGCAACCACGTTTTTGACAAATTCCATTGGAAAGTATTCAATTCAATGGAATTGAGTTGAATCACCTTACCTAGACGGAAAACTAAATGACAATCACATGTGACTATGGTTGATGTGACAATCATTTATCACCTTAGCCGATTCCACCCCAGCTTTTCAGCGATTTCTTCCGAGTCAAGCTTAATTGACTGGACTATAAATATACTTATATCTATACGTGAAATTTTATATACCTACTTATTAAATTTTTACCGAGGTTTTTTTTTTTTTAAACACGACTTAGTTGACTAATGTATTAGATATAAGGTAGAAGAAGATTCAAATAACTATAAAAAAACAATATGAGTTTTTTTATTTATATTTTTTCTCTAGATTCTATAAACTTCGGCGTTAGGCAATTAGGCTGGGTGTATGCATAAGTTTCTTTATATTCAGATTCTTTAAATGCAAAAGAGGCTTTGCATACATTATACACCCAGCCTCGCACCTACCCCAAATCTTATAATGTGCCCTAGCAGGTGGGTTGCAGGGTAGCAGCATGCCACCCCATATTACCTCACTGTTTATGCACCGCGATTTTTTTTAAGATTATCATATCTTTGAAATTTCAATATGGAAGTATCGCCCAAAATTGGTGAAATAACGCCCAAATTTTACAAAAACAATTTACATTGAAAATATTTGGGCGATATTTCCAACTTAAGATTTGGAAAAAAATAAATTTGGGCAATTTTTTTTTTGGCGATAAAAAAAATTTGGGCGATATTTCCAAATCGATTTGGGCGTTATTGCCTAACGCCATAAACTTCTATGTTCGATTTCTATCTGTCAAATCATAGGCTTTCAAACTACACTAAAGGATGGCTACGATGTTGATAGATAAAAAAAATCTTTGCAAAATCAATGGTAAACAATCAATTTTTTATTGAAATCTGTCAAAACACAGATTTTGACATTTTTGGCCCCTGTGTTTTCTAACCCCACATAATATGTATCAGAACTATTGATAGTTATCAGTTTTAGAGCTACTACCCCCAAAGACACGAATATACAACAGTATCCATATAAAACAAACAAAATTAATCGTAATTCGTCATACTGTGCTGTATGACAGTAAACAAAAATTGACCTAATAGTTAAAATAAAATATTATTATTTTTTAAAATAATTAATGAAAGGGTGACAAACAAACAAAAATAATTTGTTAAATTATTATTCATAAATATGTACAGTTAAAATTATTTTTAATATGTAGGTATAAAAAAAGAAAGAGACATTTTGTTAGTACTTATTTTTTTTAATTTCTGAGCGGCAACACTGGAATGGCTAAAAAACATGTACATACTACAAAGGTACCCACTTTTCCTTAAAATACCAAATAAAAATTATTATAACATCACTGGTAACAAACTGCAATGTCAAAAACATCAATCAAAACGTAAACAAAATTACTGTTACTTCTTAAAGTTAAGGTAGCTGTAGTGAAGTTATACATAAATTGCAATAAAGTTTGTGTCATTGTTCAGCATTGTTTCTGCTATTTCAATTTTCTTAAGAATGTAACATAAGCATTTCTATAACATCCTTTTCATTATACAAACAAAATTTAAAGTCATTACAACAGCGAAAGTTTCACATAACATTACAATTATTTTTTGCAATGAAGTTAGTTGCACAAAGTTAGAAAGTTGTAATAATGAATTTTCATAATTTGAAGTCTGTCCTTTAATTTTACAATTGCAACGGTTCAGTTAATTTCCCTAGTGTTGTGATTAAAAATTGCAAATAATGCCTTATTTAGTGTTAGAAGCTAAAAAAAAAAGCAACACCGTACGGAAGAGAGTTCAGCTTTGCTCCGAACCAAATAGACCAAATTAATGAAGTTGTATACTGGCCAAGATCGGAAATGATCTCTAAAAGAAAGAATGAGGAATACAAAGTATTTGAGACAAACTGCAGGATCCCACAACGTATCGTTAAGATAAGACACAAGGATCTGTCATTCCATGAGGTGGATGATTATTGATTAAACTGTTATAGGTGAACAATATTTCCATAAAGCATCAGAAACCGAAACTAATGAATCCGAATGAGAAAGAATCAACACATGCCGGTCAGATATAGCAAAAGAGAAGACTTGTGCCACAATTGGCATTGTGATAAATGGAAAAACCCTGAGTATAGACTGAGTTGCTGTCATCGATTGGCAGCTGTCAATAAACCTCGTGGAAAGATTATTCGAAATCTCACCCCACAAAGAAGCAGAAACATTTACATTTAATAAAATTAATATTCAGCTAATTTGTAATTTCTTTTTCTTGGTTTCGGTTACAATAAGTCATTGCCCAGAACGACACAGTTTTCTTTATCTATGAAGAACTCTTCACTGATAAGCTCTTATATGTACATATTTTTTTAATACCTATATAGTACAGAGTATCCTCTAAAGCCCTTACAACAAAGCCACAGAAGTAAAGGAATCGGTATATGAATTATGAAAAGAACATTGAAGTTCGTGAACTAAATCGTGAAATATTTCCTGATTGTGAACTGCAAACTTATTCCATTTTCAAGCCTTATATTTTTTTATCAGCAGAAACTTTTACTACAACAGCTGATGACCCAATTGTTCATGTTCAAAACATACGGAATGAACAAACAACATAATGAAGTCGAACATGAGCAATCAAATCAGCTTATTTTAAGTTTTAATTTTGATGTCGCGACAGATATATTTATAAGCATTTAAAAAAAAACGAGTGGGTCCAATGACGACGAACCATTTTTAAAGGAACTGACCGACGAGGAAGACTTTACGGAACAGGAATCGAAATAAAAAACTAAATCCATTCAAGATTTGGAAAATTTTGAGCACCTTCTGATCGATATAATCTTTTCGAAAACGATTCATTCGATTCCTTCAAACTAATTTAAGAATGAATTCCCATGAAAATGGTCAAACATTTTTCACAATGGTTATCCGGCTTTTAACGGAACCTCTCTATTTCTTCCATATTCCTGGAAAGGTTTAAACTGAAAAAATTCTCAAAACTTATTTTGAAGGCAAACATAAGGTATTCACCACTTTCATGTTTCGAATTGTTCGCATGTCTGACCATGTACAAAAGTTCAAAAGAAACCGTCTTTACGCTGTCGGTCGGCCAAAACAAATGAAATACAAACAAGAAAATGAAGCGGACTAAATCCAAGAAGAAAATCAACAAGAAGAAATAAATGATTAAAACTATTTGAAATAGTTTGGCAAATTAAATTTTTATATTTAAACTTTATTGAAAAAAATAATTACGTTTATTTTATTTATTTTAAAATTGATTAAAACATATTTTATTTTTATGTGAAAAAGGAACAATGATGAGAAAAAATCTTTCTATTTTATGCGTTTCTCTTTTCTCTTGAAAAAAATAAGAAAAACGAGAGAATTGCGCTGATTGCGCTTCAGGGGAAATGATAAGGAGGTTCGGGATCGGTAATATAGTTAGTTGGAGAATTTCATTCTCTTACTTGCACCAAGTGGATCGAAAAACTGAAAGCAATGCATGAGAGCGAATGTGGAAACTATTTATTCGATTCACTTTTTCACAGTAACAGAATCGGCACCCAGATTGAGAATTACTGTGAAAAAGTGAATCGAATAAATAGTTTCCACATTCGCTCTCATGCATTTCTTTGACTTTTTCGAGTCACTTGATGCAAATAAGCGATTTTAGTTTAGTGAAAGCAAAATATTCATATGAATGTTTTTGACGTTTGTGGTTTCACATTTTCGCAGAATGAGAATCGGATTTCAGAGTGAAGAGGTGAAAATCTATTCGATTTACTTTTTCACAGAACCAGAATTGGCCTCCTTGGCAAACACCACTAACCCGCACTTTTAATAGTAGGCTAGGCTTGAACAGTTTTTTTTATTAACTTTTGTTATTTTGGATTTTGTACATCTTTTGGAGACTTTTTTAAATTTCCTGTTAGACCTTCAATGAATCTCTAATATTAGGTGTGTTTTATTCATTGCTGCATAGCCAGCGCAGCAAAATTTCCCTTGGCAAACAAAAAACAATTTGATTGCTGGCGAAAAAGAAGTCAGTAAAAATAAAGATAGCTGTGCTGGCGATAGAGCTTTCAATTATTGAAATGCACGTATAGAGTGAGCTTTTGTTTTATTCAGACTTGTGCTGCGCTGGCTATGCAGCAATGAATAAAACACACCTATTGAAATTGAATTGCATTTTTGTTAAGAGCTTCTTCTTTCCAAGACAAAAAAAAATAAATAATTTGGGTGGCGCGACAGCTCACGTAGAACCAGGGCCTAGTGACTTACAACTCTAATAACCATTCCCATGTGCGTGTTATTGGCATTAATGGAGGGGACCTACAATTTTCTGCCGAATCCGAACAGCTTAGGTGAGAAGCATTTTTTCATGACAAGAGATACTCTTAAAGGATTTGTCAATTGCTCGCAAGAGGCAGTAACCCGTGAAAATTATTTCTGTTTTTTAAGTGACATATAGGCTGGGAATTGAACACAAGACCTTCGACGTAACAGTCTTACGCACTATACCATTACGCCACGAGCTACTATTTACTTTCCAAGACAAACCCAACAAAATATTTCTTGTGTTTTTTATAATTTCAAAAATCTAATTTTCATTGAAGGAACCTCAAAACTGCATTCGGGCTCTGGCTTGGATTAGTCCGGCCATACGAAAGGTATATGTATGTATATCCATCGCCATATCGGTGTTGACCACTCTACGCATCCGGCAACGAAACCTCTGGCGGAAGCCATTACTACTGATGGCGGTCAACGGTGGAAGTACCACCATATACCTACATATATGTATCTATAGTCGTGATGAAGGTGATGGCAATGGTGATGCCATCTCCTGGGATCCTTTTGTATGCATTTTTATCAATTGTTAACAGCACATTGTAGAACTCGTAGGTATATTCCTATAAAACTTATATAAATATCTATACATATTTTTGTTTTTGTTAATCCTGTGAGCAGGACCATAGTGATGCGACGCTTTATTATTATTCAACAAGCTGACACATGAAAATTCAGCTTTTTGTTTACTTTTTTTATTATTTTTTTTGTCAATGAGTGTCCTTGCAAAGGATAATTTTCCTCCACCAATTATTTATTGGAGAACAGAGCTCCTTCGAGGGAACTGATAATTTTAATGTGCGGGTGCTTTCGATGACAATTTCATTGCGCGCGGTAACGAACGTGGAAAAATAACGACCTCGTGGGTATATATGCGATGGTGTTGGTGGCGGTGGTGATGGTGGTGGAGAGATGATATTTTTAATTAAATATGCTACGATGGACATTTTATGGATAAATTTATGGTAATTTTATTAAGTTTGCGTACTTTTTTTTTTCTTCATTTTTTTTTTGTATTTTGTTATTTTATTTTAGTCCTGTGTTGGCCTGGAATTGCATGAGGATATAAATTAAATTTAATGGCACAATGAAAGGGAAACAATGCGGGCACAGAGGGGTTGGGGTTACTTAAAAAACAATAATGTGCATCATTCAGATGATGGTATTTTGGAATTGTCCTCATGGTTGGTGCGTTGCGTCGCGTCGGCGTCCTTTGCCTGTGCGCTAGAATAGATAAATGAGGTAAAATTTGAATTTTTGGACGGCTTTAGTTTATTTTTTTTTTCCTTTTACTATCAAATGGAATTTCATTGGTTTGGAGCACAATTTTGTATTCAATTATTTTTTAGCGCGAATACAGCACAATCTGCCACATTTTTTTGTTCTTCTTCTTTTTTGTTGTTGTGCGCGCCCAGGAGCCCAACAGAAGTTATTAAAATGTGTATAGGCATTTCTTTTTTTATTGTGTTCTATTCACGTGGATTGGCGATTTAATGGAAAAAGCGCTAAATATTTTAACCCAAAAAAAAAACTTTTAGTCCCTCTTTTTTTTTTTTTTGTTTTTTTTTTTTATTGTTGCTTTTTTTTATCGTGAAAATGAAAAACTGATGATTTTATTGGTTTCCGGCTGAGATAGCCCGAATATCGGATTTTAATACGGATTAACAATTTTTAATAATACACGTCATAGTGTAGGTACATATATTATAGAGATGGGATAAAAAGCATACATATTAATATACCTATAGGCAATGCTATATAATATGAATGAATTTTTTTGAACTTTGGATTACATATATATGCATACCTACATACCTAGGTACTATATCTACTGAATTTTTCAATTTATTTTTTTATTGCACTCAAGTTAAAATTATTATTATTATTGTTGGTTCAGATAAGTATAAGTAAGTACCTACCAACGTTGGAATGCATGGATTTAAATTGTTTTTATTAAGAAATTATCGAGTTAAAAAAAAAAAATTTCTTTATCACAAAAGCCGCATTAAATATAAATTAATTTCGAATTTTGGAAAATAAAATTGATATTCGTTTCCAGACTTGCAGCGTGATAGTCCAATGCTGAATGAACTGTTGCAATTGGCAAGAGGTTGGAAGAAGAGTCGGTAAGAAGATATAGGTTGAGAAAAGGAGTAAATGCGGTGTAAATTTGAAAGGAAAAATTTGGAAACTGGGATGGAATTCCAAATTTCGGGGGATACTGTCTGATTGCTATGCTTGAACTCCCCGAGTTGTTTACCTGTGCATCTATCACAGTATATCAGATTCAACAAAGAAAAGTGTATCACTTTTTGACATTGACAAATTAAGTTGAATAAATTAAAAAGGCGTAATGGACATCCACAATAGCACTTATATTATTACATTCTATACTACTTTGACCAACACAACTTTTATTTTTTTGAAAATCGTTATTTTGCATTTATCCTTAAAATTACCAAAAATTGGGCACATCGCAGCCAACTGTTTGTTTTTTTACAAAAATCAAAAGTTACGGTGCTAACTTCACGCACTGCGCACATAAAAATTTTGAATACCTAAAGATTTTGTTATTTCGTTTACTGTAGTTCTATGTTTTAACTGATGTATTATTTAGCGATATGGTTAGCGCATTGGACTATCACGCAGGGCAGGGCAGGGCAGGGATCAAATCCCAGCATATTTCATAAAACATGATAAAAAAGGACAACTCAAATATTTGCTATAAATTTAAATTTAATGCAAATTAATAAAAAAAAAATCAAATTATAAGTTTCCCACCACATTTCTATTTTTAATTCTCAATTGTTATTTTTTTTGCCGGCATAGACATGCAAAAATAAAATAATCTAATGGTATCAAAGGGCACAGGTGACTAGTTAACAGGTCCATTTCGTAAAATTAATCGTTCGTCAAATGTTTCATTCAGTAAATTAATTGTAACGCGCGCTGTCTGTTGACAGTGGAATATGGCACTTTACTGCTGAAACCACATGTCTGCAATATTAATGCCTTCTAATTGAGGTATACGAATAATAGGGCCAATGATTCCAATAATGATCAATAAAACACCACCAAACGGTGACTTTTTTTTTAAGGAATGGTGTTTCGACAATGCAGTTTTTGGATTTTCATCGCTTCAAAAAATAGGCAGTTCTTTTTAGTGATATATGTAGGCATAAATAGCCATTAAACCCAAAGTGTACTTCATCACTGAAAAAAAATGAGTTCCTCCTAAAAAACATGTTTCAATAAAATTTTTAACAATTTGCAAACGTTGTTCATCAGGCGTGAATTTATTAATGCTAGACTGACTATCACAGTAAACAGTGTTGCCAGTTTGAAGTTATGTGGTTAAAGAAACTCCAATTAATTATTTTCAATTGTTATTATTTTAGAACCAAATAAAGGGAACCACAGATTTTTATAAGACAAATTTATTTCAATTTATTATTTATTAAAAATTTTAAGGAAGAAATTTCAAAAATAGAAGTGTTAAATAAAAGTTATGCATTCGTAAAATAATTGAACTCGAAATTTTGATCAAACTTGACATTAGGAGGATTGTGAAGTCGGAAAAAGTGGGTCTCGCAATTCTGTCTGTCAATTGTCTCATGATGATCCCCCCATACGTTTTTTTTTTTTTTCATTTTTTTGGAACCCAAAATAATAGTATCTGACATAAATTTTTCGGCGTTATGCAATAACTAATCGATTTGGATATATCGCACAAAAAAATTCTGAACAATAGTTGTTGTATTTTTTTCTCGATTTGGGCGTTATTTTCAATATTTTAATTGCAAAGGAAAGAACGCCCAAAATAAAACTTTTAAAAGTAAAATGGGAAATAACGCTCAAAATTGGAAAAAAAAATCCACAAAAAGGAAACAACGCCCAAATCTTAGGAAATAACGCCCAAATATTAATAAAACTCAAAACTATAACATTTACAATATGGATTTTTGAAAGTAAAAACGGCGTATAATCAGTGTGGTACATATGGGGGCAGGGGGGGCATGCTGCCCACTGCAACCCCCCTGCTTGGGAAAATTATAGGATTTGGGGTAGGTGCAAGGATGGGTGTATGCAAAGCTTCTTTAAATCCAGGGGTGGAATCGTGTAAGGTGATTTGCGATAAGTGAGAGTCACATTCAAAGAATTCAGTCTGCGTAAGATGATATCACATTTGATAGCTAAAGAGCTATCACATCAAAAATGTGATTGTCATTTTCCAACAAATTTTACGTATCTGCCGCCGCATGACTAGAGTTACCACCAGCCTACAAAAATTGAAAAACTTTTTCAGAGTTCCTTTTTTTTCCCATTCATACAAACATAAATTAACATTCTTGTGACCAAAAAAGTTTACTACATTCCGGAAGATGAAGAAAAAATAAGAATTATATCGCAAGGACGTCATTTTCGTTGTATATTTTTGATTTCTCATTACAAATATTTGAAACATTCACTACGGCAACCATGTTTTTGACAAATTACATTGGAAAGTATTCAATTGAATTGAATTGAGTTGAATCACCTTACCCAGACGGAAAACTAAATGACAATCACATATGACTATGGTTGATGTGACAGTCATTTATCACCTTAGCCGATTCCACCCCAGATTCTTTAAATGCAAAATAGACTCTGCATAAAATGTGCCAAAGCAGGGGGGTGCAGGGAAGCAGCAAGCCCCCCATATAACCTCACTGTTTATTCGCCAAGTTTTTTTTAAGATTATCTTATCATTGAAATTTCACTTTGGAAATACATATCGCCCAAAATTTAGGAAAGAACGCCCAAATTAAAAAAAATTTTGGAAATATCGCCCAAAATTGAGAAAATTTTACAAAATTGAGCCCAAATTTTACAAAAATAATTTACATTGAAAATATTTGAGCGATATTTTAAGAAAGATTTAGAAAATGTAAATTTGTACGATATTTCCAATTTTTTTTGGGCGATATTTTCAAATCGATTTGGGTTTTTTATCCTTGGGCGTTGTTGCCTTACACCAAATTTTTTCTAGCAAACAATGAAAATCTTAATTTTCTCAAAAAAAAAATTAAATTATTGTTTTGAAAATTCGATATGTATTTCGAATATGGTTAGATGATTTTTTTCAAAATTATTTTTTTAACTCTGGTTTAAAAAAAGGCTAAAAATTACATACCAATTTTTTTTATTTCTTAAAAATGCTTAAAAATTTTTATAAATTTTTTTTTTACCGCTCTAACAGTTTTCAATTTTTTTTTTCCTTAATTGAGATTTGTTTAATAAATCAGACGATGTGCATCACGTCTGACGTTGTTTTATTCCTCATTATATTGATTTTTCAACAATTTTCAATAGTCAATACCTTACCTAAACTAACTACGTTTTTAGCATGTGGCATTGAATATAGGCGCCCACGCCATAACTAGTTTATTTCTTTTAAAATCAGATGAAGAGGTTTACATTCAGACTTCAAAACCTCAGAATATGATCATCGTGCATAAGAACGAGTATATATAAGTGCGATGCAGTCGTGCAATATTATATATGTACTCCCAATACGATAATTTTTAAAATAAATACAAAAAAAAAAAAAATTATCGTTACAGTTGAAATATTTATGTATACATATATACCTACCCACATTATACCTACATATAATTTCTTTCTGAATGTATATATGCCCTTCAAATCCACGAAAAATTAAATTACTTATACGAAATAACAATGAACTCGCTCTCTGTGGTGTGTTAATGTTCTTTTCGCAGCATAATATGGTGACATTATTTCAATAAAAGCTATTCAAAAACGTATATGTAGATCCTTTCATATAATTTTATTCATGCGAAAATCCATCTGTCTTCGGTTATGACTCATTTGCGTTTCCTTTGAGAACACTCGCTATTATACCATTCGTGTGAATCCAGACGCACATTATGACCTTCTCTCATGATGGGGCCATTACACACAAGAATTCTAAATCCTAACGCATCGTTTAAGGATGTAGAACTTGTCCAAATATATTTACATAAGAATCATAAATATATTCCACCATATCGCTCCCTATATATTTGAGCTTTTCGTCGCCTACATGTCTTCGATATTTTACCTTTTTTTCTTCCAGAACCAACAGCACATTCTGGCATATGGCATATGTTTTCTACTTATAGAATAATTCTCTATAAAGTTGAGCACAGCGATAACCCTTCGTTTTATCTATATCGACCACGTTAAGTGTCTTATAAGACTTCTTATACTATATCCTGAACCAAAAAACCAACACCAAAATAGCGTACAAAAAACCGAATCGAAGACCATCATCAGGGTTTGAGGTAATCCCAAAGCGCTATTTGCTAAGAAAACACTTAACTTACCTAAATCACGTGTGGTGATTTCCATAAATTCCACACATAAGGTCCTTTTTTTCCTGGCAATCGTTCGCGTACTCAAATATATATATATATAGAGACTGGTGAATGCTATTGCCAATAGCCACCACCTGCACCCACCCACCTTCCGACCATTATATAGTCTGCAGCTCACCAGAAATAGAATAGAATTTCATGCAAATTTAATTGAAATTGTGCTCCTTCTCAAATCCGACGACGACGACGCCTATATCTCCGAGTTAAATCCACATGTGCAGCCCAATAATTCGACCTCACATATAATACCCTCATAGTCAAAAAATACCTTTTCACCTACTAACCCGGTGAAGCTGAAGCAGAATTTTAAAGTAACCCAAGAAGAAAACATAGAAATTTATGTACCAAAGCTTTTAAGGATATTTTGCTTAGATATGACTCTAGAAATGGAATAGGAAGCACCCTTAAATATATATGTAAATATATACCTATATTTACACCACCCGACTATACATCTCTGGAGCTATTAATTTAGAAGCCATTCCCAAGTCAGGCCTCTGCCGAGTTTATACATAGGTACTGTGTGTGTATTTGTAGGTGAAGGCATTTCCATTATGCCAAATATGCTTTTACAGAACATTAAAATCGAGATTAAAACAAGGATAAAAAAGGAGCGCATTGATGATGAGAGGGGTTGTTGGAGTTGGTTATTCGTATATATGTATATGAAGTTGAAAGCAGAGCGCACTTGAGAGATGGCTCAAGAGATTACAATTCAAAGATACAAACGGGTGGTGATGGTGCTGCGAAGAATGGGCCTTGTTTTTAAATGTCCTCTTCTATAGATTCCGCCCGTTCGTGTCTATATTTTTTTTTGTCATAGAAATCTTCCGTGTAAATAGGAAAAAGACAGGTGCGTATTTTCATCAAGAAAAAAAAATCAAATTTCCCCCTTCTCAAATCTAAGTAAGTACGCAGGAGAATGCGTAGCAAAATGGAAAAAAGTAATGACCCAACAAAACTTGTTGGGCCCCATATTTTGTTGAAATTATAGTTTCAATGAAAGACGCTTATTACAAATTATACAAATCGATGTAATTCATAAAAGTATAACAACTTTATTGTTTTCTTCACAAAAGTAGGGGAGTAAAATGACAGATATAAGGTCACACACTTCTTCATATAAAAAAACTCCCCAAAATTGGTGTTTTATTTCATGGGTGTTAAGAAAATAATTGGAGGTTATTTAAAAGGAAAATAAGTCCCCAAATTGAACTATGAAAAACATCCCCAAATGAATAGACTTATAATTTTGTTTTCTATTTTTCAACGATTTTTGACTTCCTTTTCGTTTTGTGAACAGTTTCGTTGGTTCAAAGGATTTAAAGTCATTTCTTGTGTCCTCTTTCCCGATCACGCAACTCACTTGCTCCACTTATACAGTCAAACCCGCTTAAGAGAAACTGCAAAATGTCACAGTCTTTCTTTCACTTAAACGAACCCCGCTTAAATTGCACTTAAGCGGATTTAAAAATTCCAAAAAGGGTTCTGACATATCAGAAATTCCAATGTCATTTTCGTGATGAAAATTTGGTGGAGGTGAAAAATAAAAAAAGAAGTAAAATCGTTCAGCAAATTTTTTGTTCTGTTTTATTAAATTTTTTTTCACTTAAGAGAGTTTTTTTCAATGAAAAATATTAAATTTAACTGAAAATATGTTTCAGGTATCCGGGTTTTTCACTTAAGCGAGTTTCGCTTAAGCGGAGTGTTATAAAGGTAATTGGTCGACAAATACTCGGGGGTGAAAAAAGTGTTTCAGATAAGCGGGTTTTTCTCTTAAGCGGGTTTCTCTTAAGCGGGTTTTACTGTAGTATGTTTAGAGGTTCAGTGCAATAAGACCCGCGGAAATAAAGCCCAAAAAAATCCCGTGCGTGTTATTTCCCTTTTTTTGGAATATATGACTCACGGGTCTTATTGCACTTCACCATGTTCAGAGTCTGCCTGTGGGATTTGATTTGACTGCAATATTTAAATTTCTTGTTGGGCGTGCTTCATAATATATCTAATACAAAAAATTGATAGTGCAAGTTTAAAGTTTAAAATCCTAAGTCAGGTGGGAGGGGCAGATAAAAAAATTCAAAATAGAAAATGAATATAAAAACGCAACGGCAATTCACTTACATGCACGATATAGCTTTTTTTAAAGCCATGTAATTCATTCTTTTACTATGTTTTTAAATGAAGTTATTTTAGTCCTTCGTTTTTGAATAAATGATTTTAAACTATTACATTTTCAAATTTTATTTTTAAAATCTCAGTTTAAAAATCATTAATTATTTAAAAACCCAGCACAGCTATAACTCACTTTTGGCTTCTAAATGAAATCTTAAAAATTTGAAAATATGTAACCGCAGAAGAATAAAGCTACTTTAAATGGATCAAGTGCAAATGGGCCAACTTGCCCCTATATAGCGAGGCAAGTTGGCCCAATGTGTGGGGTTAGTTGGACCAAACCCTGAAAAGTGGCAAAGCAAGTCTCATAAAGGGAAACAAATCCAAAATTTTATAAGGAATTTTATTTAAAACGGTCAAACAAACTAAACAATAAATTTTAAATAAAACCTTAAAAATAAATATAATAGAAATATATTAAGGTTTAAAATAAGTTTTGGAATCGTAATCGCTGTTGTAATTGACGCATCGAAGAAGGATCTTCGGCTACTGTTTAGTTTTCATGAGCCCACTTTCTGCAAGTATGGTACTGTATATCCTAACCCGACAATCTTTCAGCGAATGATTCGATCTACATTAGCAAAAATATCCCAGTTCCTCTTCTTCTTCAGAACTTTATTTTTGTAACAAAAACCCCCTGAGCCAACTAACCCCACACCTGGTTTGAGAAGCATATTTAGTCATAAATATAAAAAATACTTAAAACTGTTCAATTTAACTCACAAAATATAAAAATACAATATATTCACTTATAAAAGAACTTTACCACAGTCCTTATTCCTGGATTTTTCACTAGGAAAATACAAAAATTATCCTGTCCGCATTTTTACTTTTACCCTCGAAAAAGACAAATCTGTATGTGGTTTAGCTTCTGAGGGCACAATGCAACTGGAACCGTTATGGCACGTGCTGGTAAGAGAGCACACTTTGTTCGTAAATGATCATTTTCTTGTAGTACTTTCAGGTTGTGAATAATTCGCGTGAGCCAACTTGCCCCGTGGCCCAACTAGCCCCGCTCTACCCTACTTTTCTTTAAAATATGCAAAATATTTTATTAATAATTTTAAAAACGAAACAATTTTGGACTTTGTCAATAGTTTTCATAGATAACATTGCCTTTGGTGGTCCGCTTCGCGGGTTCCTAGGATTTTAACTTCCTTTTTGGGTTCTCAGTCCCGCTTACGCAACTCCTTTGCTTTCGCTTAGGGTATGTTCAGACAGGCGCCTATATCAACAGTTTTATGACTTGTCCTATTAATTCTTTGAATTGAAACCCACAAAAAAAAGCAGTTGAAACTCACTGCTTTTGTTTCCATTTCTATAAAAGGAAAAACAAATCCCAAGGGTGTAATTTCCCTTTATTTTGGAAAATAAAACCCGTGGGCTTTATTTCCGCGGTGGCATAGATGTTTACACGTTAAAAAATAATAAATTACAAACTTTTTAATTTTATTATTTAACTTTTTGTAAATTTTATTTTCATAAAAATAAAAAATATTTTTTTTCTTTAATTTTTTTGTTTCGATGACAGATGCTTTCTTGTGTAAATCTTAGACAATTTTATTAAATTTTGTTTATAAATTTAAGCTCTATGAAATTACATACATGTATGAATGAAAATGAGATGAAATAATATGTTTACCTAAAATAAAATCTTACATATGTTGTCAGATGTGAGAATAAAAAAGAATAAACAAAAAATGGAATATCGTTTCTTGGGGTTAATTTTAGGTATTTTTTTATTTTTTTTTGTTTTTGAACCTCATCTAAACTAAGGCATTTTTTTTTATGTTTACAAATTCAGTTTAAAGATTGGCTCTTTATTACGTTAAACCAATCGATCCTTGTCATAGACCCGCCATTTTCCTGAAACGAAACTTAAATATTTAAGTTCAATATAAGAGCTTATGTGACAGTTTTCGCTGGGAATAAAAAGTATAACATAAGTACTTTAATTGAACATAATAAATGTTTAAGTTTTATTTCAGCAAATATGGGTGTTGGAGTAATTTGTTTATTTAGTTTACTATACAAAACGCAATATCTGCAGAATCAATGGTTGTTTTAGTTGTTTTTCTGCAGGACGTGTAACTGTTTGAGCATTTAAATAAGTTGGGTTCAGTTGATTCCATTCCTTAGTGTAAATATTTCCATCGGCATCAGTACATTGATAGGTCATCTCACAACAATCAGGATAAGATTTCATTAAACTTCCCTCATCAATCACAGTACAATTTGGAAGCGTTATTCGTCCACATCTACATTATATATTCAACAAAAAATATTCTATGAGTTCTCTTTATACTTAATATGTAGGTAGGTACTGATATTTTAATTCTTACCCATCAACCATAATTGATCCATCGTCACGACAGTTAGTATTTTGACAGACCATTGGCATTTGGCTGTCACCTTTTGGCAAAATACGTCCATTGTAAAAACAAATTCCAGGGGTACCTGCGATTAAATTATGAGTTATTGTTAAACCCGGCGTTATGCGGTGATTATTGATAATGTTTGTCTTACTTAAACTAGCTGGAATAACGTATGAATAACCTTGGCACCCAGCCAAAATAGCAAGTAAAATCAGTGCTTGCATTTTTTTTTATAAAATTTGCATATGTTTCGTTCGATTACAAAGGAATAAGACGACTGTTGGGGTTTTAAAATAATTCTTGGCTCTTTATATACTCGGATTAATTTATTTTTTACAATGTTTTGACAATGCAAAAAAAATAATTTTTATTTTCTGCATTGATAATCTGTAAAAAAAGAAGAAAAAATTGGAACAATTGCTTCAGATAACGACTAATTACTTAAATATTTTGATTTTTTGTATAGGTCATAAGGTTAAATTGATGAAATGAAATATATAGGTGCGAACATCATGAGATGACTAAGCTACTTATATATGCTTTAAGTATGAGTGTTGCTTTAATGGATTGTTTTCCTAATGAATTAATATTTTGTGGTAATGAATAATGATTGTTGTGACTAATTTCAAATCTTTTTATTTAACTGATTTCTTTCCCCATACATCATGTTTTTCTTTTTATTTTCAATAATATTATTATTGATAATAAAATTTGCTTATGACTCAGAGCTCAAAACAAGCTTATAATTGGAATGATAAGATGTCTTGACTCTTGGCATAGAGACCTTATAGAGTTCCTTTACTCTGTGACTCGTACATAAAGCATGTCTTTATAAAAACAAATAAAAAATTGAAGTAGGTCTTTTATTTATTTTCAACTGCAAAAATATGTTTAAGTTGAATACAAAATTATATAAAAGTAATACTATAAAGTTAACATTTTTTTTTTAAGATTGTTGACAAATTAAAATCTATACAATATTATAATAATAATTAAAATCCATGCACATAACATTTAAAGGTTCATTCAAACCATAATTAGATCCTGCAAAAGAAGTATAAAAAAATCAGAATTGCGATTTAATCTAGGCCGAGAGTTTATATTAAGCACACTGAGAATATAGGTAGAACAAATTGATTTACATAGAAGTTGAAACAGGAAAAGAACATTATTTACTTCCCTATTTTCATAAGACGGCAGACGTTGATTTGGATCCCATGGAAGATGACGAAGGACGAATAACAAAATTGTTTTTGAACATTTTCAATTTTATTTATTGAAACATCATACTTAGGACACCATACGCAGCTACAATACTCGAGGATAGGACGGACAAGAGCACATTAGAATATTTTTGAGATATATGGATCATTTAATTCCTTAAAAAATCTCTTAATTAATCCAAGGCGGCTTCTTACCTTACTTGTGATGACGTCAATGTGGGAGTTAAATGAGGGTTTGACATCAAATAAGATTCCCAAATCATTAAATGTGTCCAAGCATTCATCAATAAAATACGAAAAAACAATAGGATTTTTCCTCCTACTATATGACATCACTTTACAATTTTTGTATGTTGAGTTCCATACCATTTAAAGAGCACCATTCAAAGGCTCTATCAATATCGTCTTGCAAAAACAGATATCCACTTGTCTTTGATCAATTTGATTTAATAGAAACAAATCGTTACAAAAATAATTCATCATTTAAAAGAAATTTAAGTTAGAATGACAAATTTAGAAAAAAAAAAAATAATAAGTTCTGAAATTTGTTCTGACATCTTAGGCCCATTCTTAAAAGTTTTCTAAATTTGACCCACTGCTTTTAATTTTGTAATGGTGAAAGGGAAAAAATTATTTATTTTTTTAAGTATGTTTTTCGAAAAGTATATCAACTTTTTTAGAGAAATGTCAAGGCAATTTTTGTCACAAAAAAAATACCTGCACTTTTTATCGTACCAGTAATAAATTTTAGAATTTAGTTTTCCAAAAAATAAAACTAATTGTTTTTCTGCATTTTATACCAACGTTGAAGGGTGTCATTTGTGTGAAATATTTATTTTTGTTGTGGAAACGTACAAATATTCAAACTTTCGCGATTGTAAAAATGAAAACAATTCACTGATTGTTCAAAAATCGTCTGAAGTTGTAATTTCTTTAAACTTGCTATACCTAGCGTTTTTTGGCAGCATCACCTGACATGTTTTTTAATTTTTTTAGCATCAAAAATAAAGGTACCTGCCGTACCTATACAAGTTTTTTTTAGCTGATAATAAAAATTTTATTTTTTTTTCTTAAGAAGGTGCCAAAAACTTATTTATTTATGTATAGTATAATTTTAGAAAAAAATCCGAAAGAATGGTTATAGGTGATGCCTTCCAGAGAACGATTTTTTGTTTTTCGATTTTCTCAAAAACCGTTCAACTGTATTGTGTGCCAAAATTTTCAAAATTTTGTTTTTTGAAAAAGTTTAAAATTTTTTTTGTAAACTTAACAATTTGAAAATGATTTTTATTAAACTTGACACCCAACTACATATCCAGGTGATTTTAAACAAAAAATATTTTTACAGCTAAAAATAACAGTAGGTAGGTAGGTACTTAACAATACAAGTACGGGTGATTTTTTAAGAGGTTTAGAACTTTTTTAAAAAAAAAAACACAAAAAATTCGAAAAAATGAATGAAATATTTATTTGAATCGATAGTTTGACCTTGCAATTTAATGTTTAAAGATAATTTCATGCAAATGTTGACCGCGGCTGCGTCTCAGGTAGCCCATCCGCTGAGTCCAATTTTGGCATACTCTTTCACACATATCGGCCGGTATCTCACGAATGAATGCATGGATGTTGGCTTCCAGTGCATACCCCCACAAAAAATAGTCTAATGGTGTCAAATCGCACGATCTAGGCGGCCAATTGACCGGCCCGAAACGTGAAATTAACTGTTCACCAAACTCGCCTCGCAATTGCGCCATTGTTTCGCGTGCTGTGTGGCATGTGGCACCGTCTTGTTGAAACCACATATCATGCAAGTCAAGAACTTCCATTTCGGGCAAAAAAAAGTTTGTTATCATCGCTCGGTAGCGTTCACCATTGACAGTAACGCTGCGATTCGCATCATCTTTGAAGAAATATGGCCCAATAATGCCGCCGGCCCATAAACCGCACCAAACAGTGGCTTTTTCGGGATGCATTGGTAGCTGTTGCAATGCTTCTGGCTGATCTTCACTCCAAATGCGGCAATTGTGCTTATTTACGTACCCATTCAACCAAAAATGAGCCTCATCGCTGAACACAATTTTTCGATAAAAAAGCGGATCCTCGGCCAGCTTTCCAAGAGCCCATTCACCAAAAATTCGGCGTTGTGGTAGGTCGGCTGGCTTTAGTTCTTGCACCAGCTGTATCTTAAAAGGCTTTACGCCCAAATCCTTCCGCAAAATTTTCCACGTAGTGCTGTAACAAAGGCCTAACTGCTGGGAACGGCGCCGAATCGACATTTCGCGGTCTTCTGTCACACTAGCTGATACGGCCGCAATATTTTCTTCACTACGCACAGTACGTAAACGTGTTGGTGGTTTAATGTCCAACAAAGTAAATTTGGTGCGAAATTTGGTCACAATCTTCCGAATAGACTGCTCAGAAGGTCGAGAATGCCGACCATAAAATGGAAGCAGCGCGCGATGAACATTTCGAACCGAGCACGAATTTTGATAGTAAAATTCAATAATTTGCAAGCGTTGTTCATTTGTAAGACGATCCATGGTTAAATTGCAAACCAAACTTAAGCTGTTTGACAGTGACACAAGGTACTAAACACACGTCAGCTGTCAAAACCAGTGTTGCCAAAACCAAACCAGCTAAAAAATCACCCGTTACATAGTAGGATTTTTTTTAATAAGGCACATGGCAGCACAAGTTGGGCACATCGCAGTACAACCGTTTTTTTTTACAAAAATTATAAATGGGGGTACTAAACTTCACGCACATATTTTGTTCTCATAGATTAAGATTTTTTAAGAAAATCAGATGGTGTATATCGCGTTGTTGGTGTCAAAACAATTTCAAAAGTTATTTTATCAATTTATTTCCTATTACATAGGAAGTGATTTTTTAACAATTTTTCAACTTGAAATGAGTTATCTGTTCGCTACATTATTTATATTTATGTACTCACATAAATTAAAATACGTTTTTGGTAGGTGGCATACAATAGAGGCTCCCATAAATAATTTTAATTTTAAAACCCAATGAATAGTTTAAAATATTCAGACTTCAAAACCATTGGTGATCTTTTATACATAAGAGCAAGTTTATTTTGAGCCTTATTTTGAAACTAAAATATTCAAATACGACCATGTTAAAAGTCATATACCCATCCTACCTTCATATACAAAAATACACAACACATCCAGGTGTTATAATGTTGACTATATAGGTTTAAAAGTTTAACGCAAAAGCCTAGCGCATAAAGATGTTTCACAAGAAAAGTCCCTGGCTCTAGGTAGGTATAGGTATATGTGAAAACACATCCTTGTAGCAAAAGATCTCATTATAGATAAGATGAAATGACAAACTTTTCTTCAGTTATTATTATTTTTTTTTTGTTTTGTTTTCATCTCTGATGGCACAGAAGAAGAAAATATAGGCTCTGCAACGAGTTTCCTGTCCCTGTAGCTTTCTTTTCGTAAGGAATGACACTTATTTCGATGACGATTAGATGGAAGAGACAGAAAACCTGTTCATCTTACATTAGCTTTATTGATAAAAAGTTGAATACCAACAGAAAAGGAAAAAAAAAAGATAACTTTTCCAGGTCACTCGGCTCACAACATATAATACTGCATAAGGCGACATTATTGGCTGTCAACAAGTAGGCCAAGCAGACTTCGTATGAATTATGAATAAAAATAATAAAACGTCAATGAATGAATGACACGATGAAGATGAAGGTATAATAATAATAAAACGATGACTGATGAGATTTGGAGCACCTTGGAGCACCTTGTGTCTTTGTTTTTATAAATAATTTTCACTTCGGCGGGCGTGGCGTTGACGGTGGGCACTCAAATTTATCGTCTCAGATAGTTGGGTTGGTTGATTCACCACACCCACTCTTGATCGTATTTATTTATACATATATTTAACTTTGCTTGTTTAATTTGTTATTTTAAAAAACAGCGTTGCCATCCTGTTCTATTTAATAAACAAAGAATTTATTTTTATGGTGCATAATTAGCTTGTGTTTCGCTCAAAAAAAAAAAAACATTTAGGTACCTACACAGCTGCTATAAAATAGTTTTGATTTATGCAAAATATTCAAAAGTTTTATTTACGTTAATACTTTAAACCTTAAAAAAGACTTATAAATTTGCATCTTAACGATTTTAGAAAAAACATAATAAATAAATAATAACAAAATTATGTTTTTTTTTTATATTTTATCCGCATTTCAGCTATTATATCGCACGATTGTTCATTCGCAAAAAAATAAAGCAAATGAATTTTACCTCCAAAGTAAGATAATTAGTTTTTAATATAAGCTAGCTGACCCTTCCCGCCTTTGCACGGGCTTACAAATTCAAGTTTCGTTAAAAAAAAAAAATGTTTCTGTGTCAAAAATATGACATTGCCATATTTTTATTATACATAGATAAATAGTTAGTTTGTAAAGCTTTTATCCGTATACACTTCATTGAGCCTCCGGAGCCTGCCAACCCCTGCGTTGTACAGGGTGTCCCGAAATCACCGCCTCAGAAGAAAACCATGAGTTCCTGTGGTCATTTCAAGTTTTTTTTTAAATAATTTTGTATCTATTTTTTAGGTGAAAAATGTTAAGTATTTTTAAGAACACATATTGGGCTTTCATAATAATACAAAAAAAATTATACTAAATAACGTGTTTTTGTGAAAAAAAATCATATCGAATTCAAAAAAACAACCTAAAAATACTTAAAAAATGTGCTTGAAAATAATTTGCGGGAAAACCGTTATCCACACAGAAAAAAGTTGTATGGTGGATAAAAATTTCTTACTGTTCTTGTTTAAATAAAAAAAAATTCAAAAATCAGTCGTAGCTTGGAAAAGTTAGAGCCAGTCAAAAGAAAAAAGAATACAAATCATAAAAACCGTTATAAGTCGAAAATGAAGCGAAAACGAGAAAATTACCTCTTAAATTTTTCGATTTGAAATGACTTCAGGAACTCATGGTTTTCTTCTGAGGCGGTGATTTCGGGACACCCTGTATAAAGTATGATTTAATGATTAAACGTATAATGGTTTTTTGCACAACAATAACATGTTAACCTTATAGTATGTAGATGAACTGGATTAAAATAGGATGGGTTAAATGGGATTTTTAGTTAAAATTCCCGCAAGAATAAAGAAATTTCCCTAACTACAAATGTGTCTTTTTATTCCAGAAAATAAATATTTTATACAAAATCCAGCTGTAAATGTATCAAAATAAAAATTCGACGCGAATAAAGTACACATTTCTTAATTTTATTTACGTTTAAAGACTTTGCATCAATTATATCCCCAAACATTATGGAAAAAATCCAATTGTGTATTGCTTGATTATGCAGGCTGCGAACACTAGTTCACAGCTGTCAAGAAACTAAAAAAAATCAATAAAACAAAACAACCAATTGGCACTAATTTTGCAAGATGGATAACAATTTGAGGAAGTATTTTATACATATTATTTATTACGCGAGATATGTGTACGTGCACATGAAAATTCCAAATTCATAACATTGATTATTTCTGCAGAATATTAGCTATTGTCCATTGTTGCATTTTTAAAAATAATTTCAAATTCAATTTTCTCTCTTTCTTGAGAAACGCCAAAATTTAATTTTAAACTCATTTTATTCACCACGCTAGTGTCGACATTTAACCAAACGTCAAGTTTTAACCAACCTTTTAACGCAATTCGGACACGGCCTTAGTTAAGAACAGGAGTACTAGGCTTTATAAAAGAAAAAAAAAACTGACAACTTTGTAGTTTGAGTTCTCCTTGCTCAAAAAAGCAGAAATTTGATAATATTTGTGTTTCAACATAATATTTTTATCATCATTATAATATTTCAAAATATTTTTTTCAATATTTGTCGTTTTACCCAATTTACCTTATTAATAGCTAAATTTTAAATAATAAGTGTCCTTTAAGTGATCGTCGAAATCCATCCTGTAGATATTATTTTTTAAATACAAAAGAAAAATTTAAAATTTAGTGTTTTATTTTTGTTTTTCCCTGTTTCACCCTATAAATAGCTAATTTAAAAAAAATATAAAGTTGTTTTTGCCCACTTTGCTCAGTGTTTTGATAACTGTAAGAATTTGCTATTAAATCCTGTTCATGGAATTGAGATTGCTTTAATCTCATTACCCATATTATTTTGCTTTTACGACAGATGGCGCTATTCTTCAGAAGGTATATTGTAAAAATAATTGCTATTTTTTATTGCAACGACGCGACGATTCAAAACTTCAAAGAAATCGGCGAACAAATTTCGAAGATTTAAAATTTTGAACAAAATGAATATTTACATTTTTATTTATTGAAAAATAAATTAAAAAAGAAGTTCAGTTAATAAAAAAGATGAACCAGATTCTAAATGGACTACTTTGGCAACGCTGTTTCTAAAAGGAATCCAGGTCAAAGTGGTTAGAATGCATTATACCAAAGGCGGATGAAGATTATATTCATGACCAGTGGCTTAGGTCGATTTTGTTTTTAGTCTCTGCTCTTCTATACATAATATGTTGCCCTCTCAACAAACCAATAAGTTATTGACTACCTTTTTTTTATACAAATATACAAAAGAAAACAAGTGTAGGTATCGAAGACAAATTGATGTCTTAAATAAGTTGTTGTTATCTGGTCGTTCAGATTCCAGGTGCAGCTTCCTATTAATGTAAAAGGTCTTATCAATCAAACGTCTAGACACATTAATACCTTTCTACATATTTTAAAAATTATAATATCTTTATATATATGAATATTGAATTGAGGAAACATTATATAAATTTACTTATACTATATTTTCTTATTATGGCTTTTTTGATAATGATTTGGAATTTTAATGAAAAACTTAAAATACATATAATATTCCTTGACATAATGTAGAAATGTATGTTATGTTTTGCAGATTTATCACTCTGTATGTATAGAAATTAAAAAAAAAATCTTTTATGTTGCATCAACCGCATTTTCAGATTTTATATTTAAATTTTTATAAAGCATCGTTTTTCTTTTTTTAATGAAAAATAATTATCTAAGCCTCTCTTAATAGTATTTTAATTCATTGATAAAAACACAACGTAAAATGCATAAAATTGGCAGTAAAATACACACATTAAACGAATGCTGATTTAATGAAATTCACATTAGTTGTGTTTTAAAAATGTTTGCTTTCAAAATAAACGTGGACGAGTAATTTGTTTTTTTTTTAATTAATTAAATTTTAAAATCGTTAATATAGAAACATCAAGATTTTAATAATCATCACAGGGTGCACCAGTGGATCTGGCTTACCATTAGGTAATCTATATTTGCTAACCAGTGATCATATATTATGGATGTACTTATAATATATAAAATTTACCTATTATACAAAATGCGAGAATCAGTGAGGACCATGACATAACACTGCAATATAGGGAGACCAACGAACTAAAAATTCTAATGGATTATATCAGTGGAGCTGACGCAGGGAATTTTATTTGAACAACTCAAGGACAGTGAACTGAAAATATATTTGGACCAAGGTAAACAAAACTAAACTTCTCTAAATATAAAACTATTTAAGTACTATTTTCAGCTCCAACTTGTAGTTCTATTGTGACACATCTCAAGATACTACTCGACCTTTTGTGTCCGAATCATTTTGCAAACGGAGTCATAGCTAAACTTTATGGAATTTGTCATCCAGGGGGCCGATTCTCGTTCTACGAAACCAAACGTAAAAAAAACATTCATATGAAGAATTTGCTTTCACGTCGATATTTGGAAGTGAATCTGTGAAAAGAAAAGGTGAATACGAACAAACAAAGCTTAAATCAACAACACGGTCGTCTCATGTCCTATTCATGCGTTTCTCTTTCTCTTCACAAAATGAGAGAATTTGGCTGATTGCGCATGCGCTTCAGGGGAAATGATAAGGAGGTTCGGGATCGTCGGAGAATTTTATTTACTGAACCAGAATCGCTTATTTGAACTAAGTCAATCGAAAAAATGAAAGCAATGCTTGCGAGCGCGGAGCGAGTGTGAATCAGCGTTGTGCTAAAGTGCCCAATTGGGCCATTTGGCCCCAAGTTTTGTATTTTGGCCCCATGCCCCGGGCCAACGTGAAATGGCCCCAGTTTCAAAAAATTCATAAATAAAACAATAGAAAAAATACTTGATTTCACAAATTTAAAAAAATATCAAGTTTTCAACAAGGTCGCGTTTATTTAAAATTTTGTCGAATAATATAAAAAAAGAAATATTATTCTAATGGCCAGTTGTACAATAGTGGTTCAGCCTCGGTTCAAGATTTTAACTCACCGATTTCGGCGGATTAACTAAGGTTCAACGCTGGTTCAAGTATGTAATTGGTTATTATCACAGACTTGAACCGTAAACCACTGTTAAAACTCAATTGATCCCCCGAAATCGGTGGATACAAATTGCTGAACCACGGTTTAAATATTTGTACAACTGGCACTAAGAGAATTAGTAGAAAATGATGATGTATTGTTTTGACAAGCTTAAATAATGTAAGCTTTCATAAATCTGTGATAAACGCAAATATTTTTGAGCTTATTAATATTATCTATACTCAATTCAAAGGAATTAAGAATGAAGCCGTGCTCTGCTCTCCAATTATTTGATTAAAATTATTTGTGATTTTATAAGAATGGTTTCAAAGCTACCCATCAAATCTATTAAAGGAGATGTTTCTAAAAATTTATTTGAATTTAATAGAAGAAATAGATTCATTTTTTAATTCTGGACCAACTCTGGAAAAATTAGCGAACAATATTTTAAATGACTATCTGTACAATGCAGTGCATTATGAAGAATGATTTCTTCTACCATAAAATTATTAAAACCGCAACAAACTAAACAAAGGAGTTATTTACTCATTTATGAGAGTTGAATGATTTTTTTTTTAAATGAAAACCTGTCAATTTTTATTTAGCCTCTACAGAATTGATTAAAACAAATTAGGAGATATTGTAAATTTTACTTTCGTTTAAATTTAATTTATTCTTTTTTCTTACAAATTATTCTTTGTTTACTGAAAAAATAAATAAAATAATAAAAAATATCAAAGAAATCATTTCGAAATGTGTCATTTTACTCCAATATCCCTAATTGGCCCCAAGAAATTTGAAATGGCCCCAGGATTTTTTGTTCCAAGAACAACGCTGGTATGAATACAAGTTATTCGATTCACCAGAATCGGCCCCCAGGTGTTAAATTAACCATTTCTCCCTGAGCTCCATACGATGGACCTTACATGATCTTGAATAAGGGTGACAAGTTTTTTTTATAACGATGATTGAAATTCTGGGAAAGTTGATGCAGTTTAACGTAATATTAGGAAACACCGGGTATACAAACTGCAACTGAGCTATTCCAAACATATTATACAGGAGATGCTTTTTATCATGTGACTTCTCCTTCTGGAAAGGATAGTCCGTAAGGCAATAAGCGATTGTCGAACTTTGTTGATCTTGAAGTAAACCAGCATCAATCCAGTTACTTGGACGAAATTTCTCTATTAATAGCAGAAACTTTGAGGTAACTATTGAGTTCATCAACCTTGAAGTAAACATTAACTCTACGGATAACACCTTAGTGGAAGTCGAGCGAAGAAACTTTTGGAAACAGCTATTTATATCCAGCTGTCGTTTGTGGTCTTTATATTATGTTCAGGGGCTGACGCAATTTTTTAATTTAAAACGAACTTGAATAATTTTGACACTTTACGCTAAATTTTGTACGGGTATAGGCCCAATTACGAGGCAAAATTCGCCAAGCTGTTGCCTTCGAAAAGCTGAATTCATGTGAGCGACGAGAAATCAACTGCCTCGGATTCTTCTGCACAATCTCACGGACAGCGGCGATGTTTTAATCAGTTCTTGAGTTTTGTCGAAGGTCGAAGGTGTTGGTTGAACGTTTACCGAACCAGTGGACTAAAATTTCTCCACCACACTGCAAATAGTCTTCTCGGTATGACGATTATGGCGACCGTTAATTGGGCGAAGCGCGCGGAACGTTGCCCGAACAGAACAACCAATTTGAAAAAAACAATTTCATCATTTGCAGTTTGCAAGTTGTTGAACGCTATATCCGTCCATGGTGATTTGGCCGTATAAAGGACAGCCAATTTGAAAGTTCTAGCTTTAACAAAATATCCACTATCAACTGTCAAGACCCTTTAATAAATTTGACCCCAGTGCTTTGACCCACTTTGCCGCTTTTATTATTTAAATCGTTTTATTTCAATTGCTATTGGTCGAAGAGAATTTCTCCAACATTTCTGAAGTTATGTTAGAATTAGAGGCTTTAAAACCTTTGAAAAATTTAAATTTTTACTCTAAAAGAAAATTCCTTTTTTATTTCGATTGTTTTTGAACAACGAAAATTTTCAAATTTTAAATTTGTTATATAAATTTAGGAAAATCAAAGTTAAAAAATTAATCTTTTCTAAGCAAATCTCAACATACAACCAAACCAAACGTTTTTTTATTTTTACTCTTTCTTATCTATATAGGTATTTAAGTTTAACATGGATGACCTTTGACTGGAATTTGAATTCTCTTAAAAGTAACTCGCAAGAACTTAAATAACCCCGTTCTTATAAATACTAACTCAGCACTCACAGGTGTTATACAACTTAAAGTGTCACTAAATGGTTAACATAAATACACTACACCTTCTCCCCAAAGTAACATTTCAGAACATTTTTATAGTTGCATTGCAACATGTTACATCCGCGTTGTTCTTTGGCCAAAATTTATTACCAAAGACATACAGTGCCATATTGGATTTCAAAACTCCACACCGCCTGCCATTACCAGGTTTAGTGTTGAAATGCGGTATATGTACTGTACACTACTCATGGACAGAGTGGAGCACGACTCCCGCACATACACCTTTGGAGGAGTTTGAATGCCGAATCACAGCGAGAGCAGAACATGAGCATTGCAAACATATGCACGAATCCCTGGTAACACCTCTGATATATTTGACCTGCACCGAATATTTATTACCCCGACACTGGGCAACTGGAGTCATTTTTAGTTGCTGCTGCTGCTGCAGCAAAACGTCGTCGTATAGTCATTGTCGTGTCACACAAGTCACCTGTGCTACATGCTCACACGCTATGACCTTCATTCCACAATCCACGGAAAACCGGGGACAGGAAAATCCCATGTTTGGTGGGCTGTCCCAAAAGGGGGTTCCAAATGCGACAGTGTTTGGCTACAACTACCAAAGAAAAAGAAAAGGAAGAGAATACATACTCTTAGAACCCTAGGCTATACAATTCCGACAGAGAGGCAGGCCACAAACGGCCTAAGTGAGAGGAAGAAGATCACTTTGCAAAGATTAAATTTGCAAATGGATTCACTTTGGGGATAGCATTTCAGTTTGAGTTTGAGCGCAGTAGGAGCGGGCTATATTCCCGGCTACCGCATATGCGCCGCTGCACCGCAACGCTCCTGCAGCAAGTGATCATTTTAATGTGCGCAGCTACACACTGTGCGCCTGCACTGGACAGGCCACAACATCCAACTATATAGCTAGTGGGAAATGGGAATAATTTATGAATTGATTTTCAGTTAATTAAGTTGATTTATTGCCACTTTATTGCTTTATTGCGCTTAAATATTGTGCATTGAGTGCGAGCAGACTTGGCGATAGATAGCGATAGACGCGCTCTTGGGCACTAGGTACGAGTTATAGTTACACATACATATATGTATATAGGTTTGCGACATGGCAGACGTTTGCGACTCGGTTGTTTTATCCCAGCTTGACGTTCCACTCTTTGGAATCGGAAATTAATGGCGGTTGCTGTTCTATGTGCGGTAGTAGGTACCCAAGTAGTTCTCTGGCTCAGGATTATTATTTCTTATACATGTTCCGGTGCTATGGATTAGAATGTGCATGCGCGGATTAGATTGTGCTTAAAATTTATTGAAGAAAGTCACATAGTTGTTGCCACTTATAAAAGAAGTGCATGATTTGGCTCTTATTTAATCGATGAAAAAAAATTAAAAAGATTTTGCTAAATTGGGATTAAAGTTCAATGAATTAAATGGATATAAACGGCGAACATATATTTGCTGAGCTGATTAAGCTTTTTAATCGGTTATTAGGATTGCATATATAGGATCAAGGTGTACAGGTGTCATTTTTTAAAGAAGTTAAAACTAAATTATCATCATATAGATCAAAACCAGCTTTTGAAGATGTGTATTTTAACAGGTGACGATAGAATAACGAGAACTTAATGCGAACATATTGAACTTTCAGGCGAAGATAAAGAAAGCTGGTGCTTATCAAAAATGCGTTTCAGACCTACGATTATTATACTGTGTCGGGTTATAGAAAATGCAGGAAAATACTATATACAGGGTATGAATAATATGACTATTGTATCTTTCTCTCTCTCTCTTACCATCGAAAAAACTCTGATTGTTATCTTTCATACATTCCAAGTTTTTAAAACAATTATATTACAGCTCTACAATTTCTATACTCTCCGCTTCGTTTTGAATAAGATATTCTGGATGAACACGAATAACCGAAGGAGAAGTAAAACTAGCGCTATATCAAAATGGCAGAACAACAAAGTGCTGCGGGAACTGACAGAATAATGAATACTAACAAAAAATTATAAATATGCCATAGATGAATTTTTGGAGACTTTTACAAGCCATCATTTACTCGTTGCTCAAAAAAAGAAATGTTTAGATATGATGTTAATAATTAAGGAGAATTGTCTTTTTTGAACTAATTCGCATCTAAAGGGTGTTCTGATACAGACTTCCGAACTTTGACAGTTGACAGTTGACACTGACATATTGTTGAACCTAAATCTGTCAAATTGGGTGTCATTTATTCATACTATTTTGCCAAATCACCACGGATGGATATATATTATATAGCGTTCAACAACATGTGCTAATGATAAAATTGTTTACCCAAAATGGGCAGAGGCGAACTGGGCCACCGGGCAACCGAGATTTTTCCCGGTGGGCCCCGGTGAGGACAAAAGTAGCATGAAAGTAAAAATTTATTTCTAGGGGCCTTATAGTATAATTATACAGCCTTCGTGGCCCCAAAAGAATCTCAGGAAGCCTACACAGCTCTGTTATGGGCCCCCATAATAAGGATAAGGCTGTTGGGTTTATTTAAACTAAATTTATAGTTAAACTGATGGGGCTCCCATACTGATTACTATTGAGATATTGTTGAGGGGGGCCGTCACAGTACTTTCAGACAATTTAATCGAAACTATAATTGGGATTCCTACAATAAATAGTGAGCTATTGTGGCTCCATTAGTAACCTAATGAGGCCACTGGTTCAGTTAACGATCAACCAACATACGTGCGTCATATGAAACGCAATAAATCATCTTCAGCGGTGAAGCCCATTTCTGGATGAATGGGGACGTCAAAAAACAAAATTGTCGAATTTGGGAAGATACCAATCTAATCTACCAATCTAATCTACATGTCCCAAGATCGTGGATTTTGGGCTAGCGGCGTCATCGGTCCATATTTTTTTGAAAACAACGTTGACCAGGCCATCACCGTCAACGGTGAGCGCTATAAATCGATTACCAACTTCTTTTGGCTGTGAATTTTAACAAGGCCGCTCTGTGTCACACATGGTCATCTCACATGGAGGTGATGTGAACTGGCAACTGGAATCGTGCTATTTGACTCCGCTAGACTTTTTCTAGTCAGGGGTTTTCTGAAATCGCAGGTCTATGCGAATAAACCACAAACCACAGCGGTCCTCAAAGCCAACATAACCATTGCCATCGGACTAATTCAACCTGATTTATGCGCCAGTGTCATGGTAAATTGGGCTTTTCAGATGCGAGCCACTCAGGCCGCGGCAGACATTTGAACGATGTTATATTCCATCACAACAAAAAACATAAATGTTAAAAAAACAGCCAAGTTCTTCTATATAAAAATCTGTAGGTATATTTAACAACTCAGCCGTGAAAAGTAGTGAGATCTAAAAGTATGCCAAGTTCTAACTTTATGAAGGTTTAATATCAAATATTTTAAGAAAAGTAATATTGAAATAACACCAATTATGAAAGAAATTTATTAGTTAATGATTACCGACTAAAATTTGGGGGTTTACATTGTCAAGTTTTCAAAAAGTTTTGAAGTGTGAGTAATTAAAAGAAAACTTGCCAAACTACCGTGCCCTTTGATATTATATAGACCTTTCAAACGAATACAAAATTTCGATGACATCTCACACTATTTTTAAATTAAATTTAATGATAGGAAGCGCTTAATGAAAGACCCTGTATGCTCGGACGTAGGACCTATGTCCTATGGGTAGGTACCTATTTGTAGAAATCATATAATAACTTATTTATGTTAATAATTTACCATGACTATGAATATTTTTATTTAAATTAAATGCCTTTTATTTTAATACAATAGGGAAAATCTTAAATTACACTAATATTAATGTTGAAATTCTATGGGAAATCAAGATAATTATTTAAAAATGAAAATAACATGATTCGTCAAAATAAAAAAAACACACCATCGTAACTGAAACGTCTCAAATTTCTACAACATCCGTTTTTGGAAATTTTTATTGTCAACCATGGACATAAACTGTGAAATTTAATGTCCCTTACTACTGACATCAATTTATATAATATTGTGACAAATTTTCATGGATCCCTGTCTTGATGCAAATTACAGGCGTGATATTGCATATAAAATAAGTTGCAAACAAAATAAAATGTTGCCAAATCGGTTCCTTCTTCCATTTCATGTGAGTTATTTTCATTATCTTAAAAAAACAAACACAAAGTAAAAGGAGAAAGAGAAAGAGTACGACAAAATAAATGGACAGTGATACTGATCATAAATTTCCCCCCTGACCAGAAAAAAAAAATAAAACGGAAAAAAAAGGAAATTCCCAAAAATAAAAACGAGACACGTCAACCAGATCGTGCGTCATAAATCAGAGCATCTCTCTTCAAGAAGACTTGAATTGAAGAAGATACAATGAAGATAATAAAACGGTATATTATCAATTTCACCTTTCCAACCCATGGAGCATTGTTATAAATTTATGAAATAGATATATACCCGTCAGTGTGGCGGCCATCAATTCGAAATTCGAAACTGTCAAAAATCTCTGTTGACTTTTGATTATGGTTTTGGTTCTGCGATCGAAGATGAAGATGGCTGACAGCCGGATCCCTTCTCTCAGGAGGTTTAATTCTGTTCTCTGATCAATCTGACACTATCTCTGCGAGTGCATCTGTCGCATTTCGATCAAGAATAAAGCTATACCTATTCAGTATATATAGTTGCGCTGCGCGCCGCTGCGGTAGATATTAATATGCAAACGCGATCTCCGCCATCCAGGGGTGAATCAGAGTGTCATCCCCAGTGGGCAATAAATAAGTTGAAGACGGTTCTTATTTTGGGGCCTTTCAATAAAGTCCAATAAATTTGTCACAACAACGAGGCGAGAAACTTGAAACAGTGCAGCAGTGTTATGGCACAGTTGGAATGTCTTGATTTTTGAAATTCTTTTCTCGCTTGTAACTGCCTCGAATATGTGAATAATCGATCAGAAATTCGATATGTTTGCTCCTTCAACCAGTCACATTGAGGAATCCGAGAATCAGACAGGATGAGTTTGAGTAAAAATAATAATGTGTTTTTATTTTTAATTTCCTCATTTCGCTAAGTGGAACAAGTGTCAACATTTCGTATTATAATTTCTCCAAAAAGGAAGATTAGCGATGGTTAAAAGTTCAAAAGGTGGTATAAGGCTTTAAGGAATTTCATCTGAAGCAGTATTTTATACATGCGGCTGAGACACTTTCACAAACTTGGTTTCCCAAGTTTATTTTAATGTCTTAATCATTTTGGAAAATTTCAGCGAGATTTGGGTGTATGAGCCCAAGAACTTTTATGGTTTTATTGTAGATGAAGATTAAAGGTTATATACTGTTAATAGTTGAAATGTATCTAAAGATGGACACACTATATGGCTATGAATAAAATCAAGTTCCTTAAGAAGTGTGACTGGGTGGCCAAGTGTGATGAAAGTCTGTATATGGTGTACAAAGCAAAACCTAGCAGCCTACTCAGCTTGTGTGTATTAATTTTTTCGATTCTTGCAATTTGTAGGACATGGTCTAGAGTGGGCAATGGGGCCATTGGCAGCTGGCTTGGTTGTGGCAATGTCTGATGCCATAGTGGAAACGGAGTGTCTAAATAAATTCTGACATTTAGCTTGTGCGTTTCAGTTCAATGACAATATACCATGACGACGATGTCACAAACTTTATAGCCGTCGAAGCCTTTTCAATTCAGTACCTATACCAACTCCAAAGGGGCAAAGTGCCATAGGCACAAAGGCATATAACAACCATTAAAGCTGTCATCGCATATTCAACTGCCCACTGTCTGAAAAGAAGAGGCTCTGAAGTTACCCGATTCGATTCCCATTGACGATGACGATGCTAGTATAAGCCCTCTGGCAGGTAGGTAGCGCAAAATCTGACAAAAAAAAGTGTGCAACGGCAAAAAATAAAAATAAACATATAAAAACAACAAATAAAAGAGAAAGAAAAGATATCAAAGAAATTGAAACTGGAAACCAGTTGATTCGAAAGGTAGGTTGGCCGGTCGGCTTGGCCCTGGCCTGGCCTGGCTTGGTTTGGTTTGGTTTGGCTTGGCACAACATTCTGTAAGATTCTCGGGTTAGAAAGATAAATCGACGCAAGTTGACAGGTTACACACAAATGAAACTGAGATGGCAGTGATCTTTGTCGTTATTATTTTTTTTATTTTTATGTTATTATTATTATTTGCTCTTTTCAAACACATATACCTATATACATACATAGGTAGATATATATAAATAAAAATGGGGTTTTCGATTTCACCGCAAACAGAACAGTGACTCTGCATGTGAATGAGAATTTAATATATCTGTATATAGTTGGAGTTCCTTTGGGGGCAATGGGAGTATTATTCAGTGTTGCCATAATCTCAAATTTCATTATGCTAGATTTCAAATTCCATAATGCTAAATCGTATGGGAGCTCAAAAAACAGAATGCTAGATTTTAAAATCCATTCGTAGAAAATTTTCGCTCTTACAATCTTATATTTCAATGATTAAAAGAACAAAACTTTGTAATAATGCAAAATTAAAATTTATTATTTCATAAATAAGTATCATAAATGCTATAAAAAAAAGAAATCTTATTTAAATATATTGAAATAATATTATTTAAAAAAATATTTCTGTTTTTACGTTTAGGTATATGTTAGTATTTTAATTCAGTCAGACGTCATTTATATCACATTTTAAATTCATAGCTTTTGGAAATAAAAAAGGTACTTGATGCGTCAACCCAAAGGTCGTCATAGATATCTTCTTGACTTCTTTTCTCATAATTGACTGAGCCTCCGACTTCTTCGATTATATTTCTGGATATTTCATATTGTTACATTGACCTTGCATTTAGCATAGGACAACGTTTTTTTTTAAATGTGTAGAGTGCATTAGTTAGAGTATACGAAATCATTTTTGGGGCTGGACCCCCCCCCCCCCCATTTGGCCGCTAACTTGAAAAAGGGGTAAGAAGCCCCTTTTCTCAATATCTTGAGAAATAAAAGTCTGACAAAAAAAATTTTAGATTATTTTTGTAGACAATTTAATTCTCTACAATATTGGTTAAGACACTTTTTACCATTGAATTGAAAATAAAAAAGATATAGCCAATAATCGACGAACATTTACAAAAAAAAATACTTTAAAGGGTTATAACTTTTTTTCTAGCAGTTTTATTGAAAAACATTCAAGATGTTTTTTGTAGATCATTTTATTGCGAAAATATACTCAGTTTTTAAATTCCACCATTTTTTTTGTCTGAGTTCAATATGACATTATTAAGGTTAGATCACAATAATGCGCATATTTTGCAAACAAATTTTAAAATATATTATTTTGAAAATATTTTTTTTCATGTATATGAATCAATGATTGAAAATCAACTTTTGGCATTCAAGAATGCCAAAAAATGGCATTCAAGAATGCCAAAAAAAATCGGATAATGCTAAAAAAGCATTTGGCATAACTTTCAAATTTCATAATGCTTTTTACTCGTCTTTAATGCTAGATCTAGCATTAATAATGCCAACATGGCAACACTGATTATTTGTACAAAAATAGATGACAAGAATATAAGACATATATCGGAGATGCTATATATTCTATAAAGAGATGGGAATCATATAGGATACATACAATGTTGACGATTTTGGGATATGCGTTTTAGAATGCCTTCGCGGTTTTATTTGGATGAAAGATTTAAGTTGACATTGTAAGCATTGTGGCATTTTGGACATTTCAACTTCCTTTTTTTATTAAATTCTATAGCAAAAAAGGGAATTCTGTGATTGAATGGAAAAAACATTATAGACAGGTGGCGAATTCATGAAGAATGATTTTAGTTAAGATGTGAAGGAGAAAAAAAGGAAGAAAATAGTCGAATATTTTACTGAAAAAGCTTATAAACTTTTTTTTTCTGTGGGTAGGTGTTAAGACCTTCAAAAGGCTCTATGAAGACCGAAAAACGCATGCTCATAGGAATTTGCAATTCTTATACTTCACTATAAAACCATCTCCTCCTCCCAATATTGTAAGTAAGTTGAAACTTATCTTGCAATTTAATTTAAACGAAGTTATACAACATGTTCCAGGTAACTTTCCGGTGATATTTCCTGCGTATTTTCCGCGATTTTAAAAGCGGTTTTCCATTTACCGCACGAAGTCAGGATGTTAATTGTCATTCGCAAGTGGCGCGGCTTATTAAATTTTTATATTAAGAATTTCGATGATCGTATCTATCTACCACAAGTGTGTTGTAAAAGCCGTTCTCTATGCTTTCACCCAAATGTTTTTATATCATTTCGTCCCGTAGGAATCCCTAGATCCCTATGTAGATCTTCGTTTCTAATATACCACGGCGCATTAACAAAATATGGTCTTATTAATTTATTTTCAAAAATACAAAATTGTACCTAGAACACTACCTTGTGGTACCCCTGCCACTATTTCTTTGAAATCAGCATACTCACTTCCCATGTCTCGCACAAAAGTCTTTTCTCCAGATATTCTTTAAAAATCGTATAAAGTCCATCAGGCAGAACTTGTCTTAATTTGGATTTGAGGCTTTCGTGCCAGACCTTTCCACAGGCACGTTTAAGAAGACTGCTGAGAAAATTTTTCTCTGTCTCGTGATTTTGTTCAGTTGCTCAGCTTAACTAATAAATAAATCATAGACTACAGTTCTTGTTCTGATTCATTTTACTCATTGTTGTGACTTTTCTCTGGTCATGACTTTGTTCACAGTTCATAGACTCAACAGCTGTTGAATCAGTTTCATTTAAAAAATTTGATCAATTATACTCTGTTTAATTTATATGCAGTATAGGGAAAATCGGATATTTGCCTTTCAGTGTGACCATTATGGATTTCCAAAAGCTATCTTTGGTTGCCGTAGTGAGCATTTAAAATTGCCACAAATCTCACAAAAATATCGATAGAGTTACCAACTATTTATTAACATACGCACATTTTATAATTAAAAACAATGATGACCTAAATAAATTGAATCTATCTTTTTCCACACCACCAAGAGGTGTTTCTAAAAGACGATAGCCAACAACAATTTTGCAAATGCATTTAAATTTTTAACTATGCACAAAAGGAAAACCTAAAACATGAAAACAGAAAAACACCAAGCGTCAACACCTTTTTCACTAAAGTAGAAATATTTGCTATCAAAAGCTCTAAGAAAGCTTAAATCCTGAAAGTTACATAGCAAAAACCAAAGAAAATGCCATATGAATTACCATCACTAGACAATGGTAACTCTGATTCAAAGTGTATATAAGGGTAATAAGGGTTGGTTGCAAATTGGCGGCTATAACTGATTGATCAGACTGCTTTCATTTCACCCGGGGGAGCAGATAGGTCATTGTTGGATGTACATACGTGAGCTCAAAGAAGATTACACAAACAATTTAAATGTAACTCAGTGATTCTGTTTCTTATTTCAGTGGCATTTTCTTAAGTTAAGGTGCCGTGGAAGCAGCAGCAAGCACCAGTGTTTCTGAAAAAGCTCTCCCATAAGGCCTGTACTGTACTGCAAATATAAATTGAACAGAGTTATATAGTTGATTGATTAGTTAATAGAAAACCTCCCACTTTTATAGTATTCTTTTTGCACGTCATCAGAATGTTAATGGTTTTTTTAATTATATTCTGTTAAACTTAAATCATAACATAAGTTCTTTTTCCCGCCCACTACTACGCCCACATTCATTATATCAGAGTTTTCTTCTTATACATTTAAAAAGTCCGACTGAATATTTATAATAAAGCTCTCTTGAGACTAAAGCATTGGCGTGTGTAGTTTTTTTTGGAAATCCACCTACTGCCACGCCCACTTTTCATAAATCTGGGAGCTCTCCTTACTCCATAAGAAGCAGAATATTTATAATTAATTTTTTTTGACCTAAATCTTTACAAATTTAAATTTTTTTAAATCCTGCCTGCTGCCACACCCACTTTTTTATATATAATTAGGATTTTTGTTTATTTGAAAGTTTTCCAAATTTTTAATAGGTGGCGCCGCGAAGCTAGGTAAATAGTAAGAACAAAAAATCTGCTCAGAAACGTATTTTTTTTAAATGATATGAAATTTAAAAATGAGTCAACAATTTATAAAACACCTTGTAGTGAGAAAGCTTTTCTTCTCGGATTTTAATTTATAAAATCGGAATAAATTCCAGGATATTACTGATTTATTTTCTTTGTTTTAATTTTTTTTTTTTTAATTTAAGCGACTAAAGCTCCATTTGACTGGTGTTTATAAAGCCTATAAATATTTACATATATTGTTTGAAGACGCTTTATCTTTTTTTTGTCTATAGAATCATCTTGTGAGAATTTTAAATTTAAATTTCCCTAAAAGCTTCAACTCCCGATTTTTTAATGATCCTTGAAGTTGAAAAAATAAAATATAAAAATATTTGTGTCTTCTCTCAATATAATTTGTACCTTTAGTTATATATATACCCAAATTTGCTTTTGTTGAATATGCTTAATAATGTACATGAATCCATTTGGGATTTATGTCCCTTGAAAATGTACACGACCATATCTTAAAAAAAGAACTAAAAAAAAGAAGAAAGAAATGTAAATAAAAATATGGAAGGTATAAGTACCTAAAGTATATTATATGGCTTTAACAAAATGTACATTATATTCTCGCTTAGATGGTAGGTATGTTATCATTATTATTTTTTTTTTATTATCGCACTCTTGGTATACTTTATGGGCTTTTGTAAATTTGCATCTGCTTATTTACTTGCGGACTGGGATTTTCATTGTTTCGAGTAATTTTATTTTTTACGAGTGCTTTTAAATATTAATGTTGAAATTTAATGAAAATCTGTTTTAATAACTTTTTGTAAAAGAATATATATTTCTTATATACAAGATGGCTTGAACATAAATTTTAATTTATATACCATAACCATCATTTCATGTTAACCAATATTTAAAATTCAATGAGTTAATATACAAATTTTATACGCCTTTTATTTATTTCGCATAAAACTCACTTAGTCTTTTTACATTCAAACCCGGTTACCCGAGACCCCTTAATTTTAAAATCTGCTTATTTATGCTTCTCCATATACTATACCTACTCGTGTAAAGTGACATACAATATCATGGCTTAAAGGCACGCCCTTTGGATGAATATAATCACCCAATTTTATGGTGTGTTTTCGTATCTAACCTCAGATTTTGATCAAACAACTTGATATCATGATATTGCGATATGAACGAAAAAAGTGGGTTTCGCAATTCTGCATCTGTATATTTTAGAGATTATCACCAAAAGATTTTTGATTTTTTTTTTATTGTTTTTATAGACGATTTCACAGATAAACGACTCCACAGATCCAATTCAGGGCAAAAGAAGTTGGTAATCAATGAATTATGGCGCTCGCCGTTGACGGTGATGGACTGACCAAAGTCGTTTTCAAATAAATACGGACCTATGACGCCACCAGCCCAAAATCCACACCAAACAGTGGCCTTTTCGAGATGCATTGGACGCTCTTGGATCTCATGTGGATCGGTGTCATCCCAAATTCGACAATTCTGTTTGTTGACGCAGAAGATGATTTTTCGATGAGAATTAAGGTCAGTTTCTGACTGCTCCAGAATCCAGAGCCCACTCAGCGAATACACGCGTCGTTGTCTATGCATTGTACGGGTTTAGGCCCAAATCACGACGCGAAATTCGCCAAGTTGTGGTCTGCGAAAGGCCGAGTTGTTGTGAGCGATTCTCCTCGAATTCTCCTGCACACTCTCACGGACAAAGGCGATGCTTTCGGCAGATCTTGCGTTTCGTGAACTCAAATTTATCCACCACACTGCGAATAGTCCTTTTGGTAGGATGATTATTGCGACCGTAAAATGGGCGAAGCGCGCGGTACATTGCCCGAACAGAACACCCGTTTTGATAAAACAATTTTATAATTTGCACGTGTTGTTTAACGCTATATATCCGTCGATGGTGATTTGGCAAAACAGACTGAATAGATGACAGCTAATTTGACAGATGTAACTTCAACAATATGGCCGCTATCAACTGTCAAAGTTTGGGTGTCCTTATTGGAAGACCCTTTATAAAATAGAAAGTTTAACACTCCAGTTCAGTAGATTAGGCATTTATTTTTATTAACATTTCGAATAAATTTGGAACACATAATTTAAAGGTATTTTTAAACGCTGACTTTAATTTGAAGTAAAACTGTTAAAATTCATAGTTCTTTTCAATGTAAAAATGACTCGCGATATGGAACCCCTGACAGGTTTTAATTGTATAATTACTCAAAAATATACTCACCTGTAACACTTATTTTTGACCTGGCTCAAGACTTAAGCATCGAAAAATTTTCTCAAGCTTATTGTACTGAATAAGTTTCCCATTCAACATGGAAATTGATTAGCCAATATTTTGGACTTAAAACAAAAATGTCTATAATACATTGAAAATCGTTAATGTTCTCTTTTTTTTATTCACCTTATGGATTCATTTTATTTTCATGTTGATATTTACATAGCAACGAGAAAGAGATCAACGCAACGCACTTGCAGCATCCCTATATGATCAAATAAACATGTTTATCTTAAAAATTAATCAAAAACCACTTATCAATATAGTAGTACCTATATGTATATTCGAATAATATTAAATGACTCTTGCCCCACAATTTTGTATCAATTTCTTCAGCTCAAAGTTTCAACTAAAATCCTAGCTCTAAGGCGCATATACACATTCAACATACTGAATCATGTTTATTGTATATAATGTAACTTCAAATGGTAATAATCGATTCCCATCGCGGAAAGTCCTCCGCTTGAATCCATTAACTTCAACACCATCATCATATCCAATCCATGTTATATGCAATGCAAATGGAAATATAGAAGTCGTCTGTCTTTCGTATGGGCTTGCAAGGCAAATCACCACTCCTTTAACATTGCGATATCTTAATTAGCTCCGTAAATATCGTTTAACTTCAGCAATGAGCGGGCAGCGAAGTTATCTTGTACGCCACCAACTGCATCTCTATACACAAGTACATATACTGACCACTGTTGTCTGTGCATTGTACAATGCTCCTGAAACCCCTTCCATTCTAACTAAATTCAAAGCAGCCAACAAGTCATCACTATAATATAGACTCCACAATCTACCTAGTTTGGTCAGAAAAGCCGACTATGTACAGCTTGAAAAGGACTGGGTATTGATTCTCAATCTGCAGTTCCATTCCAATGGGAATTGGTTTCATTTTTCTTCAACAAAATCCAGAATCTTCCACCACATCCAGCTGCGTGTCTATCTTCATGCGGCCATTCCATATCCCGAATCCAAATCCGAATACAAATGCGAATCCGAACACACAATTTAGAGATCCAATCGTCTGCTTCTCTAAAAGGGTGTTGGGTTCCACACAAGAACAAGAGCCACTAAGAAGAATAACTTTAATTTCATGGTCTAGAAGGACCTATCTCTTTAGCTCCATTCGAGTGTCATGTCGTGTTGTAGGTCCCTATATATAGATGCAGTAGAGTCGACTAAGGTACGTTGCATTTCATCTTCGTATAATATACAATATATACAACGTACAACATATATGGAGTCTAGTCGGCCAACGAAATGGAAAACACAAAATAACCAGCTCAAGAAGAGAGAAAACATTGCTGCGCTGTAATTAGAACCCAAACATAAAAACAAAATTCTTTTCTCGAATCTCATCTCATGAAGATGAACCCAGTGATCTGGTGCAGAGCACATTGGGCAATGGGCATGTGCTCCTCCGAATGCGAATGGTTCTTCTTTGCATGAGATTCCATTTCCCATTCCAATTTGTAATGGTTGCAATTATTATGCAGTTTATACTCTGTTGAAAGAGAATTCAACTTTTGTTGTGTTATTGTTCACAAAACAACTTCAAAGGCTCTAGAAACTAAAATTGCGAAATAGCTTGAGGTGCTATTGGTATTACTCGAAGGTATTTTTTCGTTATTTGTTCAGCTGCTTTTTGAAATGAAAAACTTAAATTAAAATTTATAAGGTTAAGGCAGGGTTATGTAGGGAAGTGATTAGAACTAGATTGGATTCAATGGATTTCAGTGTTCTCCATTTTTTTTGTATTTTTGATTATTTGAATCTACATCCAGGTCTTGAACTATATTTATATTTTTGCATAGTTAAGGGGCTTTATTAATTTTGTAAGATTTTTAATGAGTATGAGGAATATAGTACCTATAAATCTCGCACCGATAAAATTGGTCGTGAAGCGTTTGATTTTTTTTTTCAATTTTTCGTCGTTTTCTCGACAAATTTTGACGGAAGCGGAGTAACAGAACCTTTAGGCACATGGTGTTTTACCTGTTTCCATTCTTGACAAACTCTATATATCCTGATGTCAATTGATAATAATGTTAAGAATAAATGGGTTAGGTTAGGAGGGGTGTGCCCAGTTCTGAGGCTGTTGCGAACACCGAGGCCTGTTGGTCCAGTGTGATCCCCTATAACAGAGAAACTCCTAAACTAGTTGTTGACATAGACTGGTTCATTTACGAATCAGCCCGTGCTTTCTATATATTTTCTCATGTTTTCCATTGAGACCTGCGCTAGATCGTCCAGTTCTCCTACAAACCTGTTTCCAAGGTAACGGAGGCGATTTGTTTGGCGATTTGGGAAGTCGCAGAGCAGGTGCTTAATGGTTTCTATTTCCTCAATATCCTGACAACTCCTACAGAAATCGGGGCGTACACCCAATCTAGTAGCCATTATTCCAATAGCACAATGTCCCGTTAGTACACCTATCAGTGTTCTAGTATTCTTTTTGCTCAGTGATAAAGTATACTGAGTTTCTTTTTCATTAATTCAAGGCCTTACTTCTAGAGATGACACAATCGTTCCTGGATATCCAGGAGTTATTGATTTGTTCTTTCGTTATTAGGTCTATGTTCCTTTTGATAACGCCAATAGGGACGTCCTGTCTCGTATCTGATTGGCTACAACTGTCTCTATTTGACATTGACCCTCCCTTACCAGTGCATCTGCTAAGTCATTCCCTTCTATATTGTTATGTCCAGGAACCCAGCAGAGTTTAACTTGGTTAGAGTTACAAATATTGTTCAATACCTATATTTCGAAATTTTGCTACTACCTTGGATCTTATAGTCTCACCGGCTATTGCTTCTATAGCACAAGAATGTGTTCTCTGACGAGCTCAGTTTTTCCCACTGAACTATTTCGGTTGCCTTTTCAAGAGCATAAATCTCAGCCTGAAAGACACTACACTCATCTGGGGGTTTATAGGATTCTCTTATATTAAGAGCTTCACATAAACACTCCATCTCCTGTTTCTTCTTCAGTGTAGTTCACCGAGTAGTGAGTTGGATTTCCAATTCCCATCCATGCCTTTCGGGTATTAGAACAGAGAAGTTGTACCTTAAATCTATTACGGGTGGTACGTAGTAAGTTGTCACATCAAGTCCGATATATGTTTACAAGATAGACCCATGACCATAGGTGCTGTACTCCCAAGAGTCCATGTCGGTAAGTCGAAATGCACTTTTGGCTGCTGTACCCCTTATGTACTCGCCCAGGGCTGGAAGGTTGAGAAAGATCTAGATAAGAATAATATTATATATGGACTGCTAGTTGCCAACAGCCAATCTCAGGTTGGTTCCATTTTCGCCTCGGCAACACTAGCCCTCCTCACTGCAACTAGCGGACAAAAATGAAACCTCAATTTTGAAATTTGTACAGAAGGAAAAAAATGGCCGCATTCGAGTGATTGAAAAGCATAGTTGAAATTACCAAGTGAATAAAAAGTGAAATATTTAAAGCAAAAGACATTAAAACATTTTAAAATCCATTATAAAATTTCAAGCAAGTACGTGGTAGCCTATAAAAATCAGATCAGAAATAACTGCTTAACCTTTATTTTCAATTGGTTCCTCTTCGAAGGCAGGCGGTCCTAGTTCCTCGATTTTATGAGTTTGAACTTTCTTCAAACGAATATCATTGTGGATGATTTAAACAAAATGCAAATGCAATTTTACATTTTTTTTTTGGGATTCCTGTTGAAATTTTATTTTCGACAATTTCTTCATCATCAATTATATTATTTTTGGTGAATTGTTTCATTTTGAATATCCAACCTCCAAACCAACACTAAACAAAAATAAGAGGCAAAATTCCATAGATGTCGTACATTTCTATGCAGGAAATTTAAAAATATAATTTATGGTTTATCGCTAAATACCACTTTTTGAATTTTTGAAAACAGATATCGCGGGCTTCTATGTCAAAATGTTTAAAGTTCAATTTTTTTCCTGAAGTGGCGTGGGAGAAGCTAGTCCCACGATCTCTTATTTTGGCGACATTTTTTTGACAATTATCGTATGAAACTGACATTAGGCTAGCAGCCCATATATATACGTCCATGCATATGCCTTTCGGCTATCGGCTATGTTTTGAAGGCATGTAAAAGTGAAAAGTAACAGCTGACTGAACATATCTGAGAGGGTATCAACGTATCCAAAAATTTTCTGATAACTTGAGTTGTTGTTGCGTCAGCTGTCTTTTCACAAGGGATTACAACAACTCAATCATATCAAATAGCTTTGGATAGGCACACGAACGCGAGCAACAACAACATGAAGGCTAGTTCTAGTTTTTGCTTTAGTTTCATCAGACAGAAGAAATAAAAACTTTCATCTGTTTGATATCTCCTCCTAGGTTTTTATTTTGGCTTATATGTATTAGTTTTCTAACACAACTTTTTATTGAGTAGCTGTCGCGTTCTTTGCAAAAATTCTGCTTTCAGTTTGAACGACACCGTATAATTTTATGCAACATAGAGAATGCGGCGGGCAGAATTCCGCTAGACCGCGCTCTGTTTGACCCAGGCCTTAAATCTACCCGAATAGCTTTGGACAAATGCCTGAACGCGGCCATTTACAGACCCAACTTCGGTCTTTCTTCCATGCATGGAGTGTCTCACGCACAATTACAAAAATGCGCAGTGTTTGCAAAAATCTTGTCTATTATTGCCCACAACTTTTTTATGGCACCACTTATGGCGTAGAGAGACATATTTTTTTATGAAAAATTGATAAATGCTCGGTTAAGTAAATGCAAGCAACGTCGTAAGTTTATAGATTGTGTGAAATGATAAGATTACACAAAAGTTTGCGTTAACACCCTTTTAATTCATTTGGTTAAATGCAGTGCAATTGAATCAGCTGGTCGTTAAACGTCAAATATGAAACTTCAAAATATGTATATATATATCTTTTTAAATTTAGAATCTCTCGCAAACTAACATGAAATCGGAGCAGAATGTCTCGAGACGGAAAAAAAATTAAAGGTAAACGAAAAAAAACTATTTTTATAAAGCCTGACGGGAATTATATGAGAAAACGAAGTCGGGGTTGAATGTAGAACTGTAATAGTCGCAAACTCATGGCAGTGATCGAACGAAAAAAAAACAAATCAAATGGCACGCCCAGATCTACGTGGATATCTACTTTTCCTTCAAGTCGGAGCAACTTTAAGTTGCTTACCCTCTCCCACTAGGCAACTACCGAGCAACATGTGTTTGTATTGCATTGCTTTTTCTCCAGCAAAAACCGCCAAATATAATAAAGCTATAGATACAATTTTTTGAAAAGACCAATAGGAAACTTTAACAATCTATCAAAGTCAAGAGAGAAAGCCATTACTTTAGTCCCCTTTCACACGAGAAAACAAGTTCCTCCTCAAATCGTTGACCGTAAACATACCACCTCATTTGGATAAGGGACCAACACTCAGAAAGGCGAAACAAGAACGTCAAGATAAGTTGCTAAATATCAGAAACAAAAACGTCTATGAAAGTCTGCAAAGTCTTAAATACAATCAGAAGGCGTGTTCGTGCGCATTACGACTTTCCACCGCTCAGTGGCCGATGCTGCACAACACCGCTTCGATCCACAGCGCGGCCATTCGTAATGTGCGCGAACTCCCCAAACACATTGTGTTTCCGGCAACAAGAGAAGGCAAGCCAGTATTCCATAATACTGGTTTTTTGTTGTCTTCCTTGTCGGCCTTTCCTTTTATAAAATATAAATCAATTCAATCTGACATTCTAAATATGTCTTTCGCCCAAGTCGGCAACATTCTTTCAAAAGTTTGTAATAATTAACTTAAAATTAAAGTTCTTAAAGCTAAATTTTTTAAAATTATAACTTAAAACTTTATTTTGTTAAAACTAAGAATAATATTGTGTTGTACTACTTATAAACATACTTAAAACTAAAAGCAAATTCATCAAACAAACAAAAAATACGATCATGGTTTTCTTGTTGGATTTGTGCTGTTGCCGTTGTTGCTTAGCTGTTGGTGTTCCCGACTGGTTAATGTTAGTGGTGCTGCTGCATTTGTGAAGCCCATATTATTTGCTGAGGTGAGTCTCCGTTTGTCCAGTTTGTGTGCCGAACAAGGCGCTATAAGATCTATAGGTCTCGATTCTTTTTTTGTGCACTATTTTACCAACGAACAAATTGCTGTGTACCTGGAATACCATGAGAATATACTTATTGATTCCACTACCTCACTGGTGAAGAAACTGAAGGTACCAAACGGTGAAATTTCTTCCCATTTGTTAATCTACCAGTGCGTTTCGAAAATGCCCAATAACGTATATGTCCAAATGGTTTCGGCTGCTCAAAATGCAAACGCAATTTCGTATTGGCTGCAAGAGTTCCTCCGCATAGGATCAACACACAACATTTCCATATCCGAAAGAAATAGTTAATGACTTTAGCAAAACGTTATTAGGAGCTGCCGCTCGTACCTTTGCTAAAAAGAACAGTTTGTCGGATTATTTCAATTATTTCTATCAGTTCCTACTGGGACATCAATCGAAAATTACACCATGCCTGATTCGAATGGAAATTTGCCACTTTGTGAATATGATAGCAAAATGAAAATGCTGGAGACAAAACCAGAGAAAAGTGAAACACTTTTCTTTAAGAAGTTTAAGAGGTCAAACTTATCTGAAGGGAATCGAGGAGCATACCGAAGTCATATTGTGGCACTCAATGGAAACCACCATGAAGGTAACCTGTCCGATAAGTCTAAAAACTTATTGTTAAATTCATTCAGGGGAGTTGTTGTCGAAGAGAAATATCTAGAAACCCCAGAAGATGTAAATGAATTTGAAGAGGTAGGGGACAGTGAAAAGTCGGATGTAGATGTGTTTAAGTGGGCCAATTATCTTCTTTTTTTTTAGCTAAAAATAAAATTGATTAAGAGGAAACTGGAGGCATAAATCCTTATTTTTGTCGGGCTGTTGCTGCTTATTTAAAAAAGATACTGCCATATTTTCCCCTGTTCAGTGATGCAATGGTTTCCGTCTTTAAATGTGGTAGTAAATGCCAAAATTCAGAACTCAGAAGGCGTAGAGTCCAAATTTAACGATTTAAAAATTCGTATTCCCAAACACGTATTACTCCTTAGAGTTGACAAATTTATTATAAGGTATTTATCAACGTTTCCAGGAAAAATAGTAATTGGTCTCGCTAACCAAAAAACAGATATAACACCAACTATGGAGCTTAACAAACAATATAACATCCTATCTACTGATGACGACAACATTGCAGGACTAAATGAACAAGAAAATTGGCGCATCAAAAATGGAGGCCTGAAACATTGAATGATGCCAAACATCTCTCGAGTGATGACGAGCACTTAAAACAAAAAGAAAATTGGCAAAACAAAAATAATATGACTACGTACAAAAAATATGTAGATCCCATTCCACAGTATGATACTGAAACAAATAATTACACTTCCCGTAATACTTCATGCAACTTCATTCAAAAATGTTATTGATGGTAGTAAACGCGTTGTCTTAATTAATACTTGCGTTTTAAAAATGGTCTTAACATATGCCATTTGAATGCACAAAGTTTGATCAATATCAAAAACAATATCGAAAAATTAAACGAAAGATTTATGCAGTCGCCTTCCACAGTTGTCGTCGAATCGCCAAGTCACAGAAAATTTTCAGTTTGATACCTTTTCCATCAAGTGTGCTGATCAAATTAATGTGGGTCTACAAATTTTAAAAATAAAATCCGAAGCATAATAAGATAATATACACCCAGATTTTATTAAAATTCTCCTACTTCTCTTTGAATCACGAAATTCTGTTAAATAAACTAAAAACGACATTTTTATTCGATGGTGTGCTTTGTTATTTAATAGAGTCGTATCTGATCTCTCGGACTCAATGGGCCTTAGCAATAACAAAATTTAGAGACGACTTAAATATTTAAATAAAATGTACTATAATGGTATACACTTTATATAAAAAACCAAACATGGTATGACTTAAATATTTAAGTTGACCCTTAATAATGAATATCACACGGTACGGACACTTAAATATGAAACATGTGATGTATGGTTTATTTTATTTTAGTCCATACCATTAGGGTTCATTTTACTTTAATATTTAAGTCATATTTAAATTTGGTTATTGGTAAGGCCCAATATGTCTATCTAAAAGGCGACTGTTCATCACAACTACGAGTGCCCTTGGGAGTCCTGCAGGATTCTGTTTTTGGGTCCGTTGTTATTCACCTGCTTTATTAATAATATAAGTGATTGCTTTACTGATTGCGAATATTATATATATGCCGATGACGTACAAGTATACACAATAATTCCAAAGGCACTTGGAAATATTATCTTTGTTGATAAAATCAATCAAGAGTTAAATCAAGTGCACGACTGGTCGATCCAAAACATACTACGACTCAACCCTTCGAAGGACGAAGACTAAAGCTATGCTTATCGATAGAAGGAAAAATATTTATATCGCGAACTTTCCAAAAAATCATCTGAATCAATCTACGGTCGAATACGTATAACTTTAGTAAACAACTTGGGAATATATTTGAGTAGCAGCTTTGGTTGGGACACACACATTGACTTTAGTCCCCTTTCCCACGAGAAAACAAGTTTCTCCTCAAATCGATGACTGTACATAAACCACTTCATTTGTTTAAGGGACCAACGTTCAGAAAGGCGAAACAAGAACGTCAAGATAAGTTACTAAATATCGGAAACAAAAACGTTTATCAAAGTCTGCAAAGTCTTACATACCATAGTAAATCAGAAGGCACTATAGGATCTGTAGGTCTGAATCCTTTATTGTGCACTATTTTACTAACGAACAAATTGCTGAGTACCTGGAATACCATGAGAATATACTTACTGATTCCACTGGTGAAGAAACTGAAGTTACTAAACGGTGAATTTTCTCCCCATTTGTTCCTCTACCAATGCGTTACAAAAATTCCCAATAACGTATACGTCCAAATGGTTTCGGCTGCTCAAAATGCAAACGCAATTTCGTATTGGCTGCAAGAGTTCCTCCGCATACGATCAACACACAACGTTTCCATATCCGAAAGAAATAGTAACTGACTTTAGCAAAGCGTTATTAGGAGCTGCCGCTCGTACCTTTGCTAAAAAGAACAGTTTGTCGGATTATTTCAATTATTTCTATCAGTTCCTACTGGGACATCAATCGAAAATTACACCATGCCTGATTCGAATGGAAATTTGTGAATATGATAGCAAAATGGAAATGCTGGAGAAAAAACCAGAGAAAAGTGAAACACTTTTATTTAAAAAGTTTTGCTGCATTAAGAAGTCAAACTAGTCTGAAGGGAATCGAGGAGCATGTAGACAGTAGAAGCCATATTTATTGTGGCACTCAATGAAAACCATAATGAAGGTAACCTGGCCGATAAGTCTAGAAACTTTTTGTTAAATTCAATCAGGGGAGTTGTCGTCGAAGAGAAATGTCTAGAAACCCCAGAAGATGAAGAGGTAGACCCGTAGAGGATATTGAAGAGTCGGATATAGATGTGTTGCTAATAATTTAAAAAAATATACTGCCATATTTTTCACTGTTCAGTGATGTAATGGTTTTCGTCTTTAAATATGGTAGCTAGAGCCCAACTTCAGCAGGCGTAGAGTCCGAATTTAACGATTTAATAAATCGTCGTCTCCAAGACGTATCGACCCTTAGAAGAATATAAATTGGTCTCGCTAACCAAAAACCAGAAAAAACACCAACTTTATGGAGCTTAACAAACAAATTAACATCCCATCTACTGATGACGCCTTGCCTGAAATATTGAATAATGCCAAAAATCTATCGAGTGATGCCGAGCACTTCAAACAAAAAGAAAATTGGTAAAACAAAAGCATATATAGATCCCATTCCACAGTATGACACTGAAACAAAAACAATAATTACACTGCCCATTATACTAAATGCAACTTCATGTAAAAATTTTATTGATGGCAGTAAAAATGATGTCTTAATTATTAACACTTGCGCTTTCGATAGTATTTGTCAAATATTAGCGACAGCACTTATCGAGAGGCTCTACAAAGTTTGAAAATTCCGATCGTTGATGCTGCTCCGATTTTTATCGAAAATGGTTTAAAGAACAACAAAGTTTATGTGAAGCTAGCAAAGATTTTTCAAAACTTAAAAGTAAGAAGTGTATAGAAAATAAACTAGTCGAAGCAACATAATAAAAATCAAGGGCGATATCAACTTTGGAAGTTTGGCAAGTAGCTTGTTTTCCTTTTCCGGGAGCTGCATTATAACTGCCACATGTAAAAAATGTAACCAATCTACCGTCAGCACCGAAGTAACAATTCCAGCCAACTATGATTAGTTAACGCCGGCTTTAAAAGGATGCAAGAAGCGTTTCCGGCACCTAAAAAGTATTGTGGCACCACCAAATCGGAAAGTATATCCTACAACTCCCATCGGTTAATCAAGATCAAGACAGATCTCGGAAAAAATACTAAAACAGCCTTAAAGACAATCCCAAGGGCAATTGAATTAAACAAAACATGAACTGGCAGGAGTCATCGGGTTTTCTGGTTCATTTCGATTAAATTCAGTAGGACATTACACCGCATACATATACCAATGACAAGTTATTGGTTGCAGTTTGATGACACATCGACAGAAAGCTCATCACCTCGCTTAAGCAATGATTGTCAAATTTTCGCTCATTTATTTATACACATCGAACTTAAACGATGACAAAATATATTTGATTGTTACATCTTATATTACAACACACTTAAATGAAAAGGTAACATTAGGCGTGCTGACGTAACAAGGACGCTGCAAATGTAAGTTGTCAGTCCTTCATTAAGGCAGTCGTTAATAAATTCATTACAGAAAGTGGAAACCAAAAAACTAAAAAAGGCGGAAGACAAACTACAGCAAAAACTGTAATATGCAATATTAAACAACACAAATATCAAGAAAACTCAGGGGCCTAACTCTGTATTTAATTGTGTTGCAGTCTCCATGTTGTGTAAACTTTGATAAAAAGAAAACAAAATGTATAAAAATTTTTATTTAACTTTTTAAAAAATAATTTAAATTTATTTACTTATTTATTTAATAATATCACAACCGAAGCGTTTCGATCCCTGAGATTGAAAGGCGTCACTTAGTCAAATAAAAAAAATTTATATGTTGTGATATTATTAAATAAATAAATAAAATAAAATTATTTTTTAAAAAGTTAAACAAAAATTTTTATACATTTTATTTTCTTTTTTATCTAACTCTGTAATTCGATACGCAAGTAAAAACTGTTCGAAAGTTGTTTTCGATTGTAATTTCAAATGTTAGTCTGTATAACTTTCAAATCCAGAGAAAATGTTGCAAAGAAAAAAAGTGGCTTGATGAAGAAATTCGTGCTGAAGAAAGTATTTAAAGAAAGATAATAGCTGCGTTTTATTATCTACGGGTCTGGGTCGGGATTATCTTTTAAAATATAATACAAAAACAAATTTGGATCTATTGGGGTTTGCTTTATGAAACCAGAAATAGGTTCTTACTCTGGTGTGTATACGGCTCTTCAGTCGGTAGAGAGTACAAACTGCAGTGCGAGGAAAAAAGACAGTATCTACATGAAAAACAAACAAACATAAGAAAAAAAGAGATGAGCATACAACACTGTTTTCATTTGGATCCGTATCGTTTTATTATATCGGGGTGAACCATATGGGTTACTGGCGAAAATAAAACGCGGCCAATAAGAGACAATTCTAACATAATGGGTTTATCAAGTAAATGGTAATGTGATATAAAACAAAATTTAATGACGAAATAATTTATTTAAACTTAATATTTTTTCTAGTTTGCAAAAAATATTCATCTTTCAAAAGATGCATTTATGCATGTTTTGAACAGCATAAGTGTTGATTTGAGGGAAAGGAAAAGATCGTCTTCAATACCTACAATTATAAAACTAAGTGCAACGCTTAAATTTCTTGCATAAGGTGGATACCAGCAACAAATATGTCAAGATCGATTCACTGGACAGCAGCACACTGTTTCAACGGTTATTTCTGAAGTCTGTAAAGCTATGATAAGCAGCTGTGTACAAAACATATAAATTTTAATATGATTCCGGGTATCCACTCGAACCATGGATGTAAGTACCATATAGGAATGTCCCCGAAAATTTAATGGAATCATTGTTTAATGGCAAATTTTGTAAGGCTAGATCCACCATAGAACGGGTATTTGATGTTTTGAAAGCAAGATTTCACTGTCTACTTGTAGCGAGGGAACTTCATTATGCCACAGAAAATTAACTGAAATTTTAAATGTTTGTTGTGCTCTTCATAACATTTTCTTAATGTACAATGTTGAAGACGAATTCAATATAAACAATGTTGCTTTTACCATGACGGTCCAGCCGTCCAGGATCAAGCGGCCAGGAGCCTAATTCCGTAAAACGAAAACGATCAAACGATATATAACGATAACTATACACATCTCTATCACATCTAAAGAGAAAGATAGGGACAGCTTCTGCCGAAACGATATCGTTCGGTCGTTTTGGTTTTACGGAATTAGACAAATTCCTCAAGCTCCTTTGGGGAATATTAAAGTTTATGCGAGACAGAAGGTGGAAAGAGTCTATGTTTCCGTTTATAAGTTTCACAAAAAATAACTTAATGCAATAAATAAAGTATATTAACTATTGAATTCATTTTTATTATAAAGAAAAATAGTTATTTTAAATAAATAAATAAATAAATAAAGGATCTTCAACATTGTACATTAAGTAAATGTTATAAAGAGCACCACAAACATTCAAAATTTCAGTTATTTTCTATGGGGCATAATGAAGTTCCCTCGCTGCAAGTAGACAGCGAAATCTTGCTTTCAAAACATCAAATACCCGTTCTATGGTGGATCTAGCCTTACAAAATTTGTCATTAAACAATAATTCCATTAAATTTTCGGGGGCATTCCGATATGGTACCAAAATCCATGGTTCGAGTGGATACCCCGAATCTCCTACGAAATACAACGCTTATATCATAATTTTGTTTCCTTTAATAAATATGTAAATATGGTTACCAATAATCCAAGTTGATCTGCCCCATTTTTCAAGTTGTTTTCAAGGTATTGGCGCTGATTAGAATGATTCCAAACATGGAAGTCATGAGATGCTCCACCGTATCGTCCATTAACAGCTCGGATAATCATCCGTTGATCACATATCTACAAGAAACAAAGCTGCATATATAAATTAAAAGAACTATATTTTAGAGTTAACTTACCACCAATAAATTCCATCCACGACTGCAACAATTCCCGGTGGCGGTATGCCAGATTTAAAATAGAAATATTTTTTGATTCTTTCTTTTCCTCATATTAAAATTTATATGTTTTGTACACAGCTGCTTATCTATAGCTTTACAGACTTCAGAAATAACCGTTGAAACCGTGTGCTGCGCCAGTCCATTGAATCGATCTTGACATAATATTTGTTGCTGGTATCCACCTTGTGCAAGAAATTTAAGCGTTGCACCTAGTTTTATAATTGTAGGTATTGAAGACGATCTTTTCCTTTCTATTTTTCCTTCCTATTTTTTACAAACTAGAAAAAATATTAAGTTTAAATAAATTATTTCGTCATTGAATTTTGTTTTATATCACATTACCATTTACTTGATAAACCCATTATGTTAGAATTGTCTCTTATTGGCCGCGTTTTATTATCGCTAGTAACCCATATGGTTCACCCCGATATAATAAAACTATACGGATCTAAATGAAAACAGTGTTGTATTCTCATCTCTTTTTTTCTTATGTTTGATTGTTTTTCATGTAGATACTGTCTTTTTTCCAACATTTTCCCTGGATTTGAAAGTTATACAGAGTAACATTTGAAATTAGAACCGGAAACAACTTTCGAACAGTTTTTACTTGCGTATTGAATTACAGAGTTAGATAAAAAAGAAAATAAAATGTATAAAAATTTTTGTTTAGCTTCTTAAAAAATAATTTTATTTTATTTATTAATATCAAAACATATAAATTTTTTTTATTTGACTTAGTGACGCCTTTCGATCTCAGGGATCGAAATGCTTCGGTTGTGATATTATTAAATAAATAAGTAAATAAATTTAAATTATTTTTTAAAAAATTAAACAAAATTTTGTATACATTTTGTTTTCTTTTTATCAAAGTTTATACAACATGGAGGCTACACCACAATTAAATACAGAGTTAAGCCCCTGAGTTTTCTTGATATTTTTGTTGTTTAATATTACATATTGCAGTTTTTGCTGTAGTTTGTCTTCCGCCTTTTTTAGTTTTTTGGTTTCCACTTTCTGTAATGAATTTATTAACGACTGCCTTAATGAAGGACTGACAACTTACATTTGCAGCGTCCTTGTTACGTCAGCACGCCTAATGTTACCTTTTCATTTAAGTGTGTTGTAATATAAGATGTAACAATCAAATATATTTTGTCATCGTTTAAGTTCGATGTGTATAAATAAATGAGCGAAAATTTGACAATCATTGCTTAAGCGACGTGATGAGCTTTTTGTCGATGTGTCATCAAACTGCAACCAATAACTTTTCATTGGTATATGTAATATGTATTGTCCTACTGAATTTAATCGAAATGAGCCACAAAACCCGATGACTCCTGTCAGTTCATGTTTTGTTTAATTGAATTGCCCTTGGGATTGTCTTTAGGGCTGTTTTAGTATTTTCTCCGAGATCTGTCTTGATCTTGATTAAGGGATGGGAGTTGTAGGATATGCTTTCCGATTTGGTGGTGCCACAATATTTTTTAGGTGTCAGAAACGCTTCAAGAACTGCCTCTTGCATCATTTTAAAGCCGGTCGTTAACTGATCATAGTTGGCTGGATTTGTTCCTTTGGTGCTGACAGTAGATGGTTACATTTTTACATGTGGCAGTTATAAAGCAGCTCCCGGAAACGGAAAACAAGCTACTTGCCAAAGTTAATATCGCCCTTGGTTTTTATTATGTTGCTTTGACTAGTTTATTTTCTATACACTTCTAACTTCTAAGTTTTGAAAAATCTTTGCTTCACATAAACTTTGTTGTTCTTTAAACCATTTTCCATATTCAAACTTTGTAGAGCCTCTCGATAAGTGCTGTCGCTAATATTTGAAATACTATCGAAAGCGCAAGTGTTAATAATTAGGACAACACTTTAACTGCCATTAATAAAATTTTTACATGAAGTTGCATTTAGTATTACGGGGTACGGGCAGTGTAATTATTGTTTTTGTTTCAGTATCATACTATGGAATGGGATCTACACATTTTTTGTACGTTGTCATATTATTTTTGTTTTGACAATTTTACTTTTTGTTTGAAGTGCTCGTCATTACTCGAGAGATGTTTGGCATCATTCAATATTTCAGGCAAGGCGTCATCAGTAGATGGGATGTCATTTTGTTTGTTAAGCTCCATATAGTTGGTGTTTTTTCTGGTTTTTGGTTAGCGAGACCAATTCGACTCTAAGGGTCGATACGTCTTGGAGACGACGATTTATTAAATCGTTAAATTCGGACTCTACGCCTGCTGAAGTTGGGCTCTTACTACCATATTTAAAGACGGAAACCATTACATCACTGAACAGTGGAAAATATGGCAGTATATTTTTTTTAAATTATTAGCAACACATCTATATCCGACTCTTCAATATCCTCTACGGGTCTACCTCTTCATCTTCTGGGGTTTCTAGACATTTCTCTTCGACGACAACTCCCCTGATTGAATTTAACAAAAAGTTTCTAGACTTATCGGCCAGGTTACCTTCATTATGGTTTTCATTGAGTGCCACAATAAATATGGCTTCTACTGTCTACATGCTCCTCGATTCCCTTCAGACTAGTTTGACTTCTTAATGCAGCAAAACTTTTTAAATAAAAGTGTTTCACTTTTCTCTGGTTTTTTCTCCAGCATTTCCATTTTGCTATCATATTCACAAATTTCCATTCGAATCAGGCATGGTGTAATTTTCGATTGATGTCCCAGTAGGAACTGATAGAAATAATTGAAATAATCCGACAAACTGTTCTTTTTAGCAAAGGTACGAGCGGCAGCTCCTAATAACGCTTTGCTAAAGTCAGTTACTATTTCTTTCGGATATGGAAACGTTGTGTGTTGATCGTATGCGGAGGAACTCTTGCAGCCAATACGAAATTGCGTTTGCATTTTGAGCAGCCGAAACCATTTGGACGTATACGTTATTGGGCATTTTCGTTTTTTTTATTCTCATGGTATTCCAGGTACACAGCAATTTGTTGGTTGTTAAAATAGTGCACAAAAAAAGGATCCAGATCTATAGATCTTATAGCGCCTTGTTCGGCACACAAACTGCCCAAACGGAGACTTACCTCAGGAAAAAGTAATTAATATGGGCTGCACATATGCAGCAGCACCACCAACAACAACCAGTCAGGAACACCAACAGCCAAGCAAAAACGCAAACAGCACAAATCCAACAAGAAAACGATGATCGTAGTTTTTTTTTGTTTGATGAATTTACTTATTTCCTTTTATTTTAAAGTATGTACATAAGTAGTACAACACAATATTATTCTTAGTTTTAACAAAATAAAGTTTTAAGTTATAATTTTAAAAAATTTAGCTTTAAGAACTTTAATTTTAAGTTAATTATTACAAACGTTCAAAAGAAAGTTGCCGACTTGGGCGAAAGACGAATTTAGAATGTCAGATTGAATTGATTTATATTTTATAATAGGAAAGGCCGGCAAGGAAGACAACAAAAAACAAGTATTTTGGAATACTGGGTTGCCTTCTCTTGTGCCGGAAATACAATGTGTTTGGGGAGTTCGCGCACATTACGAATGGTCGCGCTGTGGATCGAAGCCGCGTTGCGTAGCATCAGTCACTGAGCGGTGGAAAGTCGTAATGCGCACGAACATGCCTTTTGATGGTATTTAAGACTTTGCAGACTTTCATAAACGTTTTTGTTTCCAATATTTAGCAACTTATCTTGACGTTCTTGTTTCGCCTTTCTGAGTGTTGGTCCCTTTAACAAATAAAGTGGTATGTTTACGGTTAACGATTTGAGGAGGAACTTGTTTTCTCTTGAGAAAGGGGACTTAAGTAATGGCTTTCTCTCTTGACATTGACAGATTCTTAAAGTTTCCTATTGGGCTTTTCCAAAAACCATATCTATAGCTATATTATATTTGGTGGTTTTAATTGGGGAGAAAACAATGCAATACAAATACATATACTTACATGTTGCTCGGAAGTTGCCTCGTGGACGAGGGTAAGCACTTAAAGTTGCTCCGTGTTGCCGGAAACTAAGTTCCGTGAGCAACTTCGAGTAACTAAGTTGCCTAGTGGGTGCTAAGAAATCTCAGTACACTGGTTCAGTAATCAATCAATGGTAATCAGTCAATGGTCGACGAAATGAAAAATCTGCCGAAAACATCATCGTTGTCCGTGCGAGTGTGCAGGAGAATGCGAGGCCGTCGATTTCGCAGCGCTAATTAGAACTCGGCATTTTACAGACCACAACTTGGTGAACTTTGCGTCGTTACTTGGGCTTGCACCCATTCAAAATTCAACTGACCCATGAGCTGAAGGTGTGTTCGTTGAATGGGCTCTGAAGTCTGAAGCAGTTCTGGATGAATTGGTACGTCAACAAAAATTATCGAATTTGGGACGATACGAATCCACATGAGCTGCAAGAGCGTCCAATTCATCCCGAAAAAGTCACTGTTTGGTGTGGATTTTGGGCTGGCGGCGTATCGATCCATATTATTTTGAGGACAACGAGACCGACGTTGGCCAGGGGCCTAATTCCGTAAAACGAAAACGATCAAACGATATCGTTTTGACTACACACATCTCTATCACATCTAAAGAGAAAGATAGGGACAGCTATTGCCAAAACGATATCGTTCGATCGTTTTGGTTTTACGGAATTAGGCCCCAGGCCATCATCGTCAACCAATTTATGAAAAATGAAAAATTTTGGATGTGCACCACCCAGAGAAGCCGCACGGCGGACATTTGAACGATGTTATATTTGATACACATAATGGTATCGATAGGCCTTTTAAACGAATCAAAAATGTCGATGATATCTCACACACAATTTGTTTTATTCAAATTTAAAGAGAGAAACCGCTTAATGAAAGACCCTTTACAATAATTTTATAATGTTAAATGTATTGTTTATAATAAAATATGTGAATAATTTTTGAAAGGTTCAAACATATGTGGCGCAATATTTGTTGTTTTTTTTTACATTACGACGCAGATATAACTGGTAATTGTTCAAAATTAATAAAAACACTTAACCCTATTTCCAAAGACCCTGGCCTCCGATCTGCCAAAAGAAATGCATATTTCACTTGCTGTCACTTCATAAATGAAAATAACTGAACATTCTCCGTTATTTAACTAAATTGCCTATTACGGAACGAACCAACAAATCATCACTGTGCGGACACACCAGACACACACAGGTTAGCTGAAAATTAATATCCTTCTCATATAACACAACGTGCTTATCCTGTCACATGAATGGACCAAGCTCAGCGTAGACAATGCAACTTATTCCTGCACAGCAGCGGCAGCAATGAAGCAGCAGCACCAACTCCAACTCCAGCAGATGATCTCCTCCACACATCGTTTGACCCTCTCTGAATGAGTAACGATTTTTCATTCGCAAACAATGTCCGCCATTAAGGATCATAAAGGCGCTCCTCCACATAGCCTCTTCGTTCGGCCAAGGTCGAGAAATGTACGATCCCCCAAATTAAAGCCATTAAAGCGAAAAATTCCATGGAGGGCATATCATCTGGTGATGCGAATGAAGTCGTGCCCATATAGCGCGCTATGGAACGCTAACGCTTTAGTGATCAATCAACTGAAGGTTGCCGCATGGAAATGGACTGTGCTCCCAACACAGTCAACCAGAGATGGTTGTGTATATCATTTAAACGAAGACCGACGACCGATCGTGATGCGATGGTGGGGAGGGTAGAGCAGAGTGCAGGGAAGAATGAATTGCAACGTGGGTGCTGGGCAATGGCTATAAAATTAGTTGAGACCTCAGATCGTCTGGCATTGTAGGCGCTTTGTGTCGTGCAAGTAAACGATGATGCGGCACAAATCACTCCGCTCTCAGGTGTGTGTTGTTGTTGTTATTGTTGGTGGTGGTGTTCACCGCATTTGACGATGGAAAATTGCTCAATTTATAGACTCAAATGGATCGATTACAGTCTGACAAAGCAGAGATTCCTTGAACAAACTTACATGCGCGAATGGCCAACGATCTGTGATGCATTACACCTAAACGAATGCGAATGCCAAACACAACCGCCCACAATAAATCATTTTGTGCAGCCCCGTGTGCACTATTTATACGTACTATACCTACCTATCCTGTCCCTTTTTAGCTTTGCCTGATGTCTATGATGATCCTGTGTGTTTTATACCACCATCACCATATAGCTAAACGTCGCGTCCGACGTCGTCATTGCTGGGTCGTTTAGGAGATCATTCAGCTGGATGCCCCGCTAGCTAAATTTGTTTTCTTTATATTATTATATGCATGAATTGAAATTGAGGCTTATGGTAATGTAGGAGTAGGTATAAGCTTTAGGCCAGGTTGATTTGTTTGATTTAGAACAGAAGAGGCATATCGAAGTGAACAACTTATTTTTTTCAATTATTGTTTGATTTTTTAATTGCATATTTTGAGAATTACATAATTTTATAATTTTGATGACATTTCTTCTAAAATAAGTGATAGTTTTCTAGAAATTTAAGACAAACTAAATACCTAATGTGCCATTCACCTAAAAAAAGCCTTGCTCCAAACTAACGGTACTTTTTAAGAAGCATTAAACCATTAAAATTAATCTATATAAACATTGGCCAACGACATCGTGATAATGACTTCAGGGAAATTTATCCCTAAAGACAGCTTCAATAGAATATTCCCAAAACCATTCACGGGATGTACACAGCCATAATAAGGCCAATCCTAACATACGTCTGTTTGGTTTGTTCGCCAGCCCTAGATAAGGCAACAAATCTCGAAACCATGACTAAAATTCAAAGACTAGCGGTGTATTAGTACTACAAGTACCGTGAGAACACACCAACAGAAGTCCTTTAAATGTTCCTCCCATGTGATTTATTTACGAAGGAAACGGCGGCCAATGGTGCTCTATGACTTAAACAGGGCAGTAACTGGAAAGAGGGCCTTTTCGGACATAGAACTGTTATGAACTATATCGACAAAGACATTCCCCACAAGGGAATTCTAGGCGGAGAACCGGGTCATCAACTCAAATCATGTATCGGTTCCAAGACGGATGAGGGGTTAGGGTCCAGCATCTTTTGAAATGACCCACCCCTAAATAGATCAATAAATCTTTTAGTCAATAAAGCAGCAGTGTCTTTCAAGCGGAAATGCTTGCTGTTTGCGAGGCCGCAAAGACTCTGTCCACATTTTAACTTGTTAATAGAAACATCGATAGTCAGCGACAATCAAAGCAATCTCACCAATTGCCACAAAGTTCAAACTCGTTTAACTATGCCACAATGAGTTAAGACTTTAGAATACTTTGTGCAACAAACACGGTTACCATCCGATGGTTCCTAGGACACGGGAATAAAATTGCAGATCAAATGGTCAAAAACGGTTCATCCCTTGATCCGAGCCAAACTGGTGCAAGAAAAAAGCAGCATCCACCAGAGTTTTCTCGAAGCCGCAAACGACATATGGTCAGAAATTGACACATGTCGGTTCTTGAGAAACCTATGGATCTATCTAAGAAAAAAATTATTTACTCACACTAGGCAGACCTCAATTGTCCCTCTTGATTGGAATCCTCACAACTCAACGGGAACCCACATAAGCCGAATGGACATCAGCACATCTGACTTATACAGAGGGTTTCAAGATGAATAGGCGGAAGAGGGCTCCTATCACTTCCTCTGTGAACGCCCCAGCCTAGCAAGAAACAGAAACCCAACACTTGGAGAATACTTCTTTGATGATGTAGGGGACATCTTGTTTTTGCAACTGAGACACATCTCTTAATTCTTCCAGAATTCGAGATGGACCAGGGAAGCACACCATACAAAAGCCTTCCCCAACCCATCATTATACCCTTAGTTACCTACTCCTTGGGAAGCACAATGGATCCATTGAGATACGAGTGAGGTAGTACGGCTTCCGTGCTATCACCCCTTCTAACCTAACTTAAGACAGTGTTATAAATACAAAATTTTAATTGTTGTCTAAGAGTTTTCTCACTTATTCATCGAAATCGCTAATTTAATAAAGCATATTTCCAACTAAAGGGTGATTTTTTAAGAGGTTTAGAACTTTAAAAAAAAAAAAAACACAAAAAATTCGAAAAAATGAATGAAATATTTATTTGAATCGATAGTTTGAACCTTTCAATTTAATGTTTAAAGATAATTTCATGCAAATGTTGACCGCGGCTGCGTCTCAGGTAGCCCATCCGCTGAGTCCAATTTTTGCATACTCTTTCACACATATCGGCCGGTATCTCACGAATGAATGCATGGATGTTGGCTTCCAGTGCGTCAATCGAAGCGGGCTTGTCCCTATAGACATTAGCCTTGACATACCCCCACAAAAAATAGTCTAATGGTGTCAAATCGCACGATCTAGGCGGACAATTGACCGGCCCGAAACGTGAAATTAACTGTTCACCAAACTCGCCTCGCAATTGCGCCATTGTTTCGCGTGCTGTGTGGCATGTGGCACCGTCTTGTTGAAACCACATATCATGCAAGTCAAGAACTTCCATTTCGGGCAAAAAAAAGTTTGTTATCATCGCTCGGTAGCGTTCACCATTGACAGTAACGCTGCGATTCGCATCATCTTTGAAGAAATATGGCCCAATAATGCCGCCGGCCCATAAACCGCACCAAACAGTGGCTTTTTCGGGATGCATTGGTAGCTGTTGCAATGCTTCTGGCTGATCTTCACTCCAAATGCGGCAGTTGTGCTTATTTACGTACCCATTCAACCAAAAATGAGCCTCATCGCTGAACACAATTTTTCGATAAAAAAGCGGATCCTCGGCCAGCTTTCCAAGAGCCCATTCACCAAAAATTCGGCGTTGTGGTAGGTCGGCTGGCTTTAGTTCTTGCACCAGCTGTATCTTAAAAGGCTTTACGCCCAAATCCTTCCGCAAAATTTTCCACGTAGTGCTGTAACAAAGGCCTAACTGCTGGGAACGGCGCCGAATCGACATTTCGCGGTCTTCTGTCACACTAGCTGATACGGCCGCAATATTTTCTTCACTACGCACAGTACGTAAACGTGTTGGTGGTTTAATGTCCAACAAAGTAAATTTGGTGCGAAATTTGGTCACAATCTTCCGAATAGACTGCTCAGAAGGTCGAGAATGCCGACCATAAAATGGAAGCAGCGCGCGATGAACATTTCGAACCGAGCACGAATTTTGATAGTAAAATTCAATAATTTGCAAGCGTTGTTCATTTGTAAGACGATCCATGGTTAAATTGCAAACCAAACTGAAGCTGTTTGACAGTGACACAAGGTACTAAACACACGTCAGCTGTCAAAACCAGTGTTGCCAAAACCAAACCAGCTAAAAAATCACCCGTTACATATTTCAAACATTTACGACACTGTCTAACTAGTCAAAAATCTTAAAAAAAAACATAACAATCTTTGAACTCTGCATTTAGCTTGTCCATCAATTTGTAGCCACTTCTGTATTAGCATTCATCTATGAAAAGTTATTGCGGCGCCCTCATGCATCATTCTAGTTATGATTTGTATGTTTGCTTTGAAGATCGATGACTTTGGCCCCCAAGGATCTTTGCATTCACATAGCGTTTTACTTCTACTATAGTCCTATATACCTATGACGTTTAAACCGAGCGTAGGCTGTTGAAAGGGAGAGCATTTCAGGGTAATGTCCTCGCCCTATGTGTTTGCGATTTATGCGCTGATTGCCACACAAAGCGCACTCAGGCATTGCGCATGCGCATACAACAACAACCAAGACTCACGTACCTACAGTGAATTATTGCACGCGGAAGATAGATGACGGATTATTTCCTGAGTCAAAGCGGAGCCGTGTGCTAGTAAAAAAGGGTACCTTACCTTCCTTGCGTGTGCACCATGGATATGGTGTATTTTGTGGTGGGTGCGCGCTTGTAATATAGGCGACGAAGACGGCCACGTTCCCAATAGACTGCAATTCTCCTATATAAACGATCATCCCACATGGCCTTAACGAGACGCAACGTCGCCGATGGCCAAATGGCCAAGGCACTATTTGTTCGCAATTAAACAAAAGCGTAATGATGCGTCCTTTCTCATGTTATAACTAGCCGGAGGCTTTCTGGGCATCAGTTGAAGCAAAAGTTGGTGTGTGCCCAGCTTTACATTGGCCAATTAGAAATTCCGAACAAATTTATTCCCGCCAGCGATCGAGCACACGGTAACCATGTATATATTGCATTGTGTTTTCTCTACACTTTTAGTAGGAGATAACTAGAAGAATACTTATTGGCGGCATGATTGCGATAGAAGTGGACAAAAAATGACCAAAGAAACTGCACAGGTAACGCACGCAGTGCTGTTAAGTTGAAGAGACTTTTTTTAGTGGCAGATTGGTAAAGCCAATATATGTAGGTACTCGCGTATTTCACAGCAAAAAACAAACTAATGAGATTCAGATTAAGATTTGCCCTCGCGACAAAAAGTGACTTAAACGGGTGTAAGAGGGGTTTGGAAAGAAGCAAACAATGTATGTAAGCACGTCTGGATATAGCGGTGGTGGCTTCACGTAAACAAGGCAATACTTTTGCGTTAATTCCTAATCGATGTATACTTATTCATAGGCTTATAAGGTGCTTGAGGAGTATTTCAGCACGCACACAAAAAACTCTTTATATGGGTTAGAAACAAAAAGTTGTGATTCGGTTAATTACCAGTAAAGGATGACCACTGGTAGAATGCGTAATAATATTGTAATGATGCATTATACTGCGTCTTGCTCCGCTGTTAAATATAATTATTTGTTTTTCGGTTAGTATTGGGGTAGACGTGATAGTAACGTAAATCCCACCATCACCAATCTACATCACAAGTTTTGTTGATCTTGTAGCAACTAATCTGCCTTAAGTTCATCAAAATCTGATGTTAAAATTAAGAACACAATTTAAAAAATGCCAATGGTTTAGGGTTTTCGTATTTAGCATTTTGGGGAATGGGCGATTCATCATCATTTAGTTTAAGCCTCTCCGACCTTTCTGGTCATTATTACCTCCTTAATATAAGACAAAAAACAAAACTACTACTTCAGAGTGACCCTTTTGACTTCAAATAAAAACAACTAACAGTGAGTTTTCTCAAAATAAAATCAACTTAGAATTGATTTTGACAGTTAAATAACTCATAAAGCTTGTCTTCAAGCTATTTATTCTCACTAAACAAACAAAAAAGAAAAAAACAAAAAAACGAAAATTAACACAAAACGGAAATAATTCGACGCCATTGAATCGCTCGCACGATCCGATACCGATCCGCGTGGAAAATTATATCAATCTTAACTCGTGAAACCCCAGGGGTCTGCGGGAATAGTGTGAATTGAAATATGAAATATTTCAGTGAGACTGTCACATTCCACGGGCATAATACACCTGCTGTTTTAAAAAGATAGTTCAAAACTCATAGGTATACAGCGAATCTATGTAGACCCTGAAATACTTCCACCACCGCACCGCACCGGCTGGGGATAATCACTTAATTTAGTAAAAAAAAAAATATGAACTATGAATTATTTATCACGTCTTACGATGGCTATAGCAATGGAGAGACACAGGTCTATAAGAATTGAGATTCTTTACTCAGCGGTGTGTGGCGGCGCGGCGGCGCGCGGTGGCGCCACGGGATATCAAGTTTGATTTCGAAGTCTTAATTAAATATGGGTGCTAAAGAAAAATTAAATAAAATACAACAACAACAAAAAAAAATGTATATATTGTTGTTTGGTTCGCTGGCCTATGTTGTACAATTCATTCAAACTGACACAAGTGTCAACATTTTTCTTATTATAGAGAACTTAAAACGGAAACAACATTGCATGGGGTCGCTCTCGCTGTCTAACTTTTGAGTTCATGTTTTTTTTTTTTTTTGTTTGTTGTTTGATGTGCGCATTTAATTTAGTGAAGATGAATGAACTTGCTTGATGTTTAGGTGCTTATAAGCAATTTCGACTTTCGAGGTTCTTTGGGTATAAATGGTTTATCTTATTCGAGTTACAAATTGCATAACCTTGTGGCCCCATTGTTTTTACGACTAGTAATATAAAGTACTTAGGTAAAACTTATACCACAAGAATGATATCTTATAGTAAAATAAATCAACACAGTGACTAGAAGGTAGGTAGGTATAATGAGAATAAAAAGGGAGCCAAAATCGATCCCTGAAGAACATCTCGCTTTACCGAGAGGAACTCGGAAAGTTGGTTTTTAATATATGTAGGTAAAACAGCTTGATTCCTTTAAACGAGGCACGAGAAAATCAGGTATCAATGCTTCTAGAGAATACTTCAATTCCAAATTTAATACCTAAGTGTCTTGTTCAATTAACAAAATGCATTTCCCCATATAAATATGCAGAAAACTCAGAAATTTGCACGATTCCAATTAAATTTTATATTCATGATTAAATCAATAGAGCACTATTTTCATAAATTTACACACAGAAAAATGATCAGTTAAAAACAACAAAAAAACTCGGTTAAGTTAAATAACTAAAAAATTTTATAACCCACCGAAAATAGGACTCGGTAAGTAATTATTTCTCTGCGTGATAGTTGATTTAAGAATATGTCGTTTTATTTCAACATAACATTCTTGTAAATAAAACAATTTTCAGTATTTTAACTATTTTCGTGATTTTTTAATAGTGCATCATGTAAATTTCCATTTTACAATACTGTTACTGTTAACTTAATTTTCTTTTCCAAATAAAATGTTGTCTAAAATTTACTAGATATTTTAATTTAGTTAACTGAAGATGATATTGTAGTAGGTACAGCAAACGTGTATAACGCATAACAACAACGATTGCCTATATAATTTTCCACGGGATTGGCGGCGGGATAGGCAATACTAATTAGTACTTCTTGACAAAACTATTTTGGATTTAAATTAAATATTTTATGTTTGTTAAAATATTTTTTTTTTTTTTTTTGTTTTAAGCGTTTTTTTATTTCATACGCTTAAAAAGGCATTTTAGCAACTTTCACAAAAAAAACTACCAAATGATAAAAAGAAATTTTTCATACACTTAACCTCGCACCTACCCCAAATCATATAGTGTGCCAAGCAGGGGGGTAGCATGCCCCTCATAAATGCCTCACCTTGACACAAGAAAAGACTTTTGTACAAGATAACTACTACTGAAATGAATTGTGTTCATGCGCTGTCGATTTGTATTGAAAAAAGTAGGAATCGGCGGGAAAACGTTACACGGGAAACTGTGATTCGGGATATCGTTCTGCGGGAAAACGTACGCGGGAAAACGTGACGCGGGAAAAAGTGCCGCGGGAAAACGTAGCCAACCCAATTGAAACGATCAACCATGTTTAAAAATAAAATTCTCACAACCTGTTAATTGATTAATTTCTGGTTAATTTTAAATGATTTTTTTTACCTGTAAACGTGAATACTTAAACACGTAGCCAAAATTAGATAATGTATTGCAGATCTGCTTTCCCCAACAAACAGTCGAAACAATTCAAGCCAGTATTTTATATGTACCTTCTTCAAATTATTGATTTTTAAATTTACAATGATCTTAAAGCATAATGAAAATGACCTCGAGAAAACAATACAGTAGGGAATAATTTAAATTAATGCCACCTATGGCAAAAAAAATAAGGAGCTTCAACGAATATGTATAATATATGTATACAAAATATCAAAAAAGAAAACAACAAAACCAACTGAATTTTGCAAACAGCAGCAAAACTGAATAATTCAATTATTGCAAGAACAGAAGTCTTAACTTTAACAGTCACTGCAGTTCTTAAACGGTCACTGCTGTTCTTTAACAGTCACTGCTGGGAGAAAAAAAGCATGTTATTTTTTTGCATAAGAAAGCGGACTTTGAGACTTATTTTGGTCTAATGTCTTATCATATCTCCATTTGCACTAGAAAAAATGTATGCAACAAAACATGCCGAATGCATGACAAATATTTCTATTATAAAAAAAAAAGAAGAAATCTTTTCACTTAATTTACCCACAAACACACCCCTTTTTATAAAATATAACACAGCCTCGCACTTTATTTTGTCCCATAAAATGCTTTACGAAATTACCTTAAACAAACACCAATCATCCTAATCTCTGATCTATTTGGGTTTCACATAAAGCCAGTATACTTACAAAATACAAATTCTTCTATACTATATACGTGAAGCCATAGTCCCTCGATTTAAAAAAAATTACATCTCCAACAACACTTTTAGATCCAACGACGACAACGATCATTACAATGGCGCGTTCACTTCGCCGTAATAACAGTCATTAGTGGTATAGAAGTTTATCCCACCAGAGTTCGTCGCATTTCATAAACACATCCAAAACAACAGTCCCCTGAAATCAACTTAAGTGTTGGTATCATAATTCTCATCATAAAATGACGTCGCAAAAATAGGCCATCTTATACCTAGCTACAGCGAAATAACTCTGGAATAAAGTTGATCCTAGATTGACAGCAATTCATTGATCTTATACCATGATTGGAGAGAGAGAGGTATACATTCAATGTTCAACCAAAGAGTATTTCTGATCTAAGGCCGAGGAGATTTAGAATCTTTTGCGTGAAGATAAACAATGGAGAAGCTTAGAAATTATCAACGTTAATACGTAGAGTTCCTATTGGATAAAGATGGGCGCAGCATGTTCCATCAGCAGCTATCGACAAAATTAAATTCATTGAAAATTGATTTCCTCATCGTCATTTGCAAGCCCAAGCGACCGACGAAAGGCATTCTTCATAACGGTATATACTGCAGGCCACTTAAACAATGTTCATCAAGATTGGTGATGGGGTTTGATGCTCTTTGTATTATCAGTAATGCCAGATGAAATTTTTTCTATATAATTTTATTTTGTCTAAATATTCATTAAAATTGGTAAATGTATGTATACACAATCTATGACCTAATCAATGTTTAATTAATGTTAAATTGACAATGGTTACTTTTAATTTAATTCTAAATACAATTTGTGGCCCACTATTTCATTGTTATTCATTCCAGTTTTGGATTTAAACCCGAGATAACATTTGGAAAATGCCTTTCAGTCAATTAAGATCCTCATTTAATTTGGTGAGTTAACTCTGTATTACCTGATTAGATATTTCTGACAGAAGTGTATTAAAACAGTACCGAAATAGAGAGGGCAATACTAAGAAAATTGCCCTTTCCATATAATCCCGCATAGTGTCGCCCTCTATGTGCCGATAGTGAAAGTACATTTGCACAGTGTTGCCCTTTGAATTTAATAGATTTTTGACAGTTGAAAGTTAAAGTTATATACTTCAACTGCTTGTGTGTCGAATCGAATTAAATTTTAACTAATTCTGGTTTAACTCAGAGGTAAGGTTACTCAGGAACTGAAATCATCTCTATTAAAAGTTGCTTAAAAAAAAGAACTCGATGTAGATAGTTTTTTTCTTTTACATTTCTTTTTGCAAAATATAAATCCTAGACTAACGAATGAAAAAAACAAATAAAAAAATATTTTCGTTTATGGCAATGCTGGTTATCTGACTTCTATTGGCAGATGGAGATGCGCAATTGTAGAAGCTCTAATAACACAACAAGTGCATGTCTTAAACACGCAATACCTGTTGTATGTTTTATTTTTGCGTGCACTTATAATACTGGCTTCCACATGTGGCAGCAGAATTTGCTGTCAGGTTTCTATGCAAAGGTTTAGGTGGAGGGCAATATTACTATACCAGAGATACCAGAAGTAGTGGAAGTGGCTCAGTCAGTTACTGGGTGATGGAGTGTTTTTACTTATACTTGGCAGCAATATATTCTTGCATATAGGTGGTATAGGTGTGTATCTGGTTTCTGGTAGTAGCCATTCTCACGTCATAACTAAACAAACTAAATTCCAGTTAGGGTTCGTTTGGTAAATATTATTTTTTTTTTGCACGTGGGAAGGAAGTGTCTTGTGTGGCAAAGTAGCAGAACTTGACAGAAAAGTTGGATCCACGATATTCATCCGTAGATATACCTAGCTGCCTACCTACCTACGGGCATTTTAGTTATACACCGGGCACCGGCAGCAATGTCACAGAACATGTTGTAGCACTTAGAAATGACACAAACCTGATTAGGTCGCATATATATAGTGTTGACGGTGTAGTTTATGAATGCATAACGAGGTGACGACAGGCATTTATGTACTTCAAGTTTTCCTTGAAAGATAATGGTGGTTTTTGGGGAGGTAAGTCACCTTTAAGGCTGCGGTCTGTGATTGGAAAACTGGTATATATTGGTGAAGTTGACCAAAATATGATAAGAAGAATAGGTATGCAACACAGCAGTTGTTACTGAATAGTATTGGAATACCTAAATTTTTGTTTGTATTTTGGAAAGTTGCATACTGATTAGCGATTAGATACAATTAGAACAACAATGGAATCGACCACTTTCAATATTAATATGATGGTGCGAAAGCTTGGCAGCCTAACTGCAAGTGTGTTATCACACAAAAACCCCTTATAACAATGGAATCATTCATTTAAATGGGAAACAATCTACCCATTTAATAAATGAGAAATATATAGTTAAAAGAATTATTGATCATTAATTAAAAAATTACGCATTGAAAATATTGATCATTGATCAATTTTCTTCTTTTCTTATGGTTTTCTTATATTGAAAACTAAAGTCATCTAATTTATCCTTAACACTTCTGTGTGACGACAATACTGACTATTTCTATAACATCAAAACTGTGCTGGCTGGCAAAAAGTCCAGTTTATAAGGAGAAAAAACAGCGTTATGATAGTGACTGATTTCGTGATTTCTGCAGCACAAGGAAGTACAATGACTTCTAAATCCGGTCACAGTTTTTGGTCTGAGTGTAATGAGTCTCACCATAACATAAAACAGTTATTATACAAAGACTAAACTGATAAGATTGACCGTATTGAAATAAATTGGTGGTAGAGCCAACTTAAGTCAGTTGCTTTGCTTCATTCAAAATGTTCAATAACAATTGATGGTGCGAATGCTTTGCAGACATACGAAATCACCTTTCAAAATTAAAAGACATTCTTACAATACAGAATACAGTAAAACCCGCTTAAGAGAAACCCGCTTAAGAGAAAAACCCGCTTATCTGAAACACTTTTTTCATCCCCGAGTATTTGTCGACCAATTACCTTTATAACACTCCGCTTAAGCGAAACTCGCTTAAGTGAAAAACCCGGATACCTGAAACATATTTTCAGTTAAATTTAATTTTTTTCATTGAAAAAAACTCTCTTAAGTGAAAACAAAATTTAATAGAAAAGAACAAAAAATTTGCTGAACGCTTTTACTTCCTTTTTATATTTCACCTCCACCAAATTTTCATCACGAAAATGACATTTGAATTTCTGATATGTCTGAACCCTTTTTGGAATTTTTAAATCCGCTTAAGTGCAATTTTTTTTCACTTATCCGGACTCCTCTTAAGTGAAATTTTTTTTTCACTTAAGCGGGGTTCGTTTGAGTGAAAAACCCGCTTAAGTGAAAGAAAGACTGTGACATTTTGCAGTTTCTCTTAAGCGGGTTTTACTGTAGTCGAAGATTTATTACGTGATAAATGATAATATGCCATTCTATAAATAAATTTGGTGGTGCGACATCTGTTGTAGAACCAGGACCTAGTGAGTTACAAGTTATAACTCGTATAACAATTCCCGTATGCGTATTATTGAGAGGAATGGAAGGGACCCACAAGCTTCTCCCAAAAGCGAACGGCTAAGGTGAGAGGCACTTTTTCATGACATGTGTCTTCGAGGATTTTTCAATTCCTCGCAAGATGAAGTAGTAGTTTGCGGGGTTTGTTTATATTTTTAATGAGTTTGGAATTATTGTCAAGCGATGTTATTGCATGTGGGTTTTCATTGTCTGGATTATATATATCTTCTTTTTCAAACACTGAATCTAATTTCAACAGCTCTTCTTGTTTGTCCTATGAACCGAAGCGTAGTTTTAATTTGTTGTTGTTTGTATGTACTACTTTCAGAAATCTTTGCAAATTTGGTTAAAAAAAATTGTTTAGCGGCGGTTAATCACTCAAAAAAAAACTGGTTCTTGATTTTGAAACGGGATTGTCTCAAAACCCCGAACTGATGGCGGAAAACTGATTTGAGTTCAGCGTTCAAAATTGTGCTAGAAAAGATTCTTATCTTTCCGAATAAACGAACGGTGGAAACGGCCAAAAATTTCGAAACACCTATCTAGTGCACCACGCACTTAACTTCGTGGCTATTTGTTACATTAAGATACGAGAATGGTAGGTACAACAATGGTAAAAGCATCAGAACACGCATTTTCGTACAAAATATTTTTTTTCATTTCACAATGTTAAATGTGTTAACAATGGGTATTATTTCAATATTTTAAGTCTTAGTCTAGTATGAATTTTAATCTGCGAGCACAGAAGGGTGTTTGCTTCGTTGGTTATAGTTAAACATTTTAAATAAAAAGTGTCTCAGTCTAACATTGTTTAGTTTTCTCGCCGGCTTGAACATTGCTGACGGTCGTACAAATCTAATTTCCCTTATAATATTATGTATTTGTTTTTCTTAAAATGATGTGAATTATAGAAATGCAGAAAAACTCGTCCGTTGCTTGACGGATGTTATCTACTAACTACTTTTGAATTTGAAATTAAAATAGTTGTTGGAGCAGCAGTGAGGTCTGCATAGAAAGCAATGGTGGTTGGGTGGTAAAGAAAAATGTGTATCCTGAAGCCACCTTTCCTCAATTATTTCGGCTTTGAATATTGCCTATCAGCATTGTTCCTTAACGATTCTAAGAAATATCTTAACATTTCTTTAAAATTACAAGTTTTTTTGATTCTAAAAATTTGTATTTCAGTTTAAGTCAAGCTAACATAAGAAAACAAATACCTTTATGCCCATCAATCAGTAGAGTAAATTATGGATTAAAGAGTTCTTTAAATCAATTGATTTCAGTATTTAATAAGTATTACTTTATGATCTCTTCAGTAAATGTTAACTTTAAAAGCATTAAATTCAAACAAACCTTTTTTAAAACATTATTGTAATGCAAATTGTGTATATACTAGTTTTAAGTAATATTATAATAAGTGTTTAACGTTAGTCCTTAACGCATTAAATAAATAACAAACAAAGTAAAAAATTAATTATTGAATAATTTTCCCATTATTTATTTGAAATTAAATTACATACATATGTACCTATAGTACCTATGTACATTATAACGGGTGATTTTTTAGCTGGTTTGGTTTTGGCAACACTGGTTTTGACAGCTGACGTGTGTTTAGTACCTTGTGTCACTGTCAAACAGCTTCAGTTTGGTTTGCAATTTAACCATGGATCGTCTTACAAATGAACAACGCTTGCAAATTATTGAATTTTACTATCAAAATTCGTGCTCGGTTCGAAATGTTCATCGCGCGCTGCTTCCATTTTATGGTCGGCATTCTCGACCTTCTGAGCAGTCTATTCGGAAGATTGTGACCAAATTTCGCACCAAATTTACTTTGTTGGACATTAAACCACCAACACGTTTACGTACTGTGCGTAGTGAAGAAAATATTGCGGCCGTATCAGCTAGTGTGACAGAAGACCGCGAAATGTCGATTCGGCGCCGTTCCCAGCAGTTAGGCCTTTGTTACAGCACTACGTGGAAAATTTTGCGGAAGGATTTGGGCGTAAAGCCTTTTAAGATACAGCTGGTGCAAGAACTAAAGCCAGCCGACCTACCACAACGCCGAATTTTTGGTGAATGGGCTCTTGGAAAGCTGGCCGAGGATCCGCTTTTTTATTGAAAAATTGTGTTCAGCGATGAGGCTCATTTTTGGTTGAATGGGTACGTAAATAAGCACAATTGCCGCATTTGGAGTGAAGATCAGCCAGAAGCATTGCAACAGCTACCAATGCATCCCGAAAAAGCCACTGTTTGGTGCGGTTTATGGGCCGGCGGCATTATTGGGCCATATTTCTTCAAAGATGATGCGAATCGCAGCGTTACTGTCAATGGTGAACGCTACCGAGCGATGATAACAAACTTTTTTTTGCCCGAAATGGAAGTTCTTGACTTGCATGATATGTGGTTTCAACAAGACGGTGCCACATGCCACACAGCACGCGAAACAATGGCGCAATTGCGAGGCGAGTTTGGTGAACAGTTAATTTCACGTTTCGGGCCGGTCAATTGGCCGCCTAGATCGTGCGATTTGACACCATTAGACTATTTTTTGTGGGGGTATGTCAAGGCTAATGTCTATAGGGACAAGCCCGCTTCGATTGACGCACTGGAAGCCAACATCCATGCATTCATTCGTGAGATACCGGCCGATATGTGTGAAAGAGTATGCCAAAATTGGACTCAGCGGATGGGCTACCTGAGACGCAGCCGCGGTCAACATTTGCATGAAATTATCTTTAAACATTAAATTGCAAGGTTCAAACTATCGATTCAAATAAATATTTCATTCATTTTTTCGAATTTTTTGTGTTTTTTTTTTTTTAAAAAGTTCTAAACCTCTTAAAAAATCACCCGTTATAAACAAAATTGAAAATATTCTAATAATGTCATTACTTTGATGAATTGTCATTTTTAAACTGACACCAATGTGTAGGAATTTTTTTTTTAAATACCTTGGTTGAGAATTTCGATACTGACACAGTCCATTTTAAAAATCTTTTCCTCTGCAGCTTCTTTATAACATCGTTAAAGCATCTAACCTATAAAAATATGTTATGAGCTAATTTCGCTGATACCTACCGTATATTTCTAATTGGTTACCTTACCAATTCAAATCTCTAATAAACTTGATTACCATCATATAAATTATGTCCCTGAAATAAAAAGACCTCCTATTCCTTTAATATTTATGTCGGCATTTAAAATTGCAATGTTTAATGGAAATAAAGATTATCCATTAAAATTTTTATTATTTTTGTTTTTTAGAGATCAATAAACGACAACAGTTAATTTTTTTGAAGTCACTCATAAGTCTAAATGTATCTTCAGTACCTAATATTTTTAATATCAAAAAATACCTACCAAATCCATTCGGTCTCATATTTTTGAAGCAGATTTAAGAAAATCTTAAACTCCCACATTTTCGTTGATATCAGCTCTTAAACCATATTATTATTATATTTTACCACCACAATTTGGGTTATCTTTCGCCAGACAATTTCAACAAATCCTCAACGGATGGAATTCAAAACCTGGTATACAATTTTTTGGACTTAATTCATTTAGCTTTACCGCACACGCATACCGCGGAAAATTTAAATTTGATCACATCCCTAAGCTATAAAAATTGTCACCCTATGAATAACAAAAGGGTTGAGGCAATAAAGACGGCGACAGTAACTTGAGAAATCGTTAATTTGGGCTTGTTTAATGATGTTTCGGGAGTATGCTCCCAAGGTTTATCTCAAGGGAAAAGTAAGGATTATTAAATAAATATAATAAGCAGTCTATGATGATTCCTTAGAAGAAATAAGTTAAAATAATGCAGTGATGGGGTATCCTATTTTATAATATAACGGTGGGCGCCATAAAGGATAAGTGTTCTCACATGACATGTTTCCCTAATGATAAGAGGGTCTTCTGTGTTCTTCTTCTTAATTAAGGCAAAATATTATACAAAATTGCCTCAGGTTTCACTGCTATATTGCTGGATTACCTTTATCTGAGTTGTGAAATTCAATTATTGAAAATTGGCACAACAACCTCACCGCCACCAGATTGCCCCGGAACCTTATAGCGAATACAAAATATTTATATAACAAAGTTGCGTGTTCCAGAATTAGCAAATTGCCTCTTCCACATTGCAAATCTACATAAACACCATCCAAGTTCTGATGAATTATTAATTTAGCTGTTCAAGTCGATTATATCGGTCGGAACGACATGAGGCTATAAATTATCCGCATGTCCATCAACAGCCAGCAGGACATAAGGATGCTCACTTGTGACAATAGCATGTCAATTGTTCGACGCTCACCATTCCATGAGGACAATAGAATGCAGCAACAGCTCCACTAGCAGCGAACGAGACGCGGTTGGTAGCGGCGGCGCCGCTTGATCGAATGCAAATCTGCACACGAAGACCCTCTGAATAAATGAATTTTCAATCATCTTCCCAGTCGTTGGAACAGTCATCCCTAGGAGGTATATGTTATGTATGTATATAGGAACCCCAAGCCCCGGCCATACGGATGATCACACCAACTCGGCGAAAAGGAATGACAATTGGCCACCTGACAAATGACGTGTGGGGCCGGGGCTATAGTCAGCGATGGGCAACAAAAAAGTGGGCAACATAGGCCATTTGGCACTGATGCGAAGTGATCTCATGTCCATCAGTGTATCACGGGTTAGTAGCTCATCTCTGGGGAAAATAAACTTGTCGAGTTCGGGTTTGGGTTTGGGACGCGCAAACGCGCATGTATATATCAACGCACTCACTCCGCGACTGCTGACGAGAGCATTTCTGCATATGACGACTGTTTGGTTTCCGTTTGGGCTATAGAAGAGCTGATGATGTTGAAGTCACAGACGCAATCAGGGATTGGATATCACTTCGTGTATATACTCGGACATATCCAGGAGGTGGACGACAGGACAGGAGACAGACCACTTGAAGTTGAAAATTTATAGTCTTATTCTGCAATTGTGACAAGTTTAAAGTAGCACTTGTGTATTTGACTGATGATGGATCAGCCAGAACGACGCGATGATATATTTGCTTGCTGTGCAAACGCAAGTTAGGCTCTTGTTGTGGCTTAAAGTATGTCGGTCTCAGATAATGAATTGTTGATTTGGATGGAAGTGTGTTCTTCTTGATGCTGGGATACATGGGTCATTTATTTAAATTTTTCTTAAAGACTTGCTGACTTGTTGGGATTTGAGTGAAATAAGAAGATGAGTTTTTTTTAAAGAAAGGATCTTAGTATTTCTTCCTTAGCTTTCTCACGCTGTGTAGAATTTCAGCTACATATATATGCCTATGAGATCTTTGGGGTCGTTTATGCTTATGTAGGATAAGAAATCAGCATCACTGTGACGCCAATTAATATGCCCACAGGGATCTTATCAGTCTTAAGACCTATAATAGACTTCAACAAAATACCGCAAAGCAACATGTAAGGATTGCTGGAGTAAACCTCACTGAAAATACATAGGTAAGGCACGAGGGATTAAAGATTTTAGCATAATCCATCACTTTTATCGTTGTTTTTTTTGTTTCTAAGCAAAGTGTTACAAAGTTGTTTGCATAGTTTGTCAATTTATTGAAAAACATACGAAAAATAAAAAATTTAGAACAAAAGTAAAAGTAGGTAATTGCTAGGGAGATATGTATTCACAAAAAAACTGTGTTTGGGGGCATTTGACCCCCATAAATTGTTATTGATCCTCATATCGTTTTGCAGTTTTTACAAGAATATTAAATTCAAATATCAAAATTCAGTATAATATTTTCTTTAGAAGTAATAATTATTTCGAAAACGGTTATTTTTATGAAAAAAGTAACAAATTAATCCTTACATAAATTTTTTCCTCTGTTCAAGTAACTATTCGGAAGATATTCCAGAAAAAAAAACATTGGGAGGTCTTGTTGGTAGATATTTATGTAGGATTTTTTGGTGGATTTGAATTTAAATGCAAATAAAGCAAACTTTATTTCATGTCTTCTTCCCAACGTTTCGTCTTTATTCACGACTTCTTCAGGAGGTCTTTAACCTCCTGGAAAATTGTGAGCGACACTCATATCCATGGGTATTTCTTACAGTTTCCTAAGAACAACATTAGGTGAAGAGGCTTTATACCAAAATCCAGTATTCTTTCGATTTTTTCGAAGTCAATTTAATGTCTTAAGACTGGACGAATACTGAAACTAGCAATAAGTGAAGTTTGCTGTATAATATGACTTTTTAAATAAACTTTTGAGCTTTTCTTCAAGTGTATTAAAAATTACAAAACTGCTTCTTCCGACCAGTTCGATCGATAGGTAGCTATCTCCAGTTAATTAAGACTTAAAATTTGAGCTGCAGAAAAAATCTGAAATTATGGAGGCTTGCTTTGTCAACTTCTGTGGTTGCTTGGAAAATTTCTGTCATGGAAACTTCCCAGTCAAGTTAGCATGTACACGTATAGTACGAAATTTGGATTGGGATTTGGATTTTGTTGAACAGCAAAAAAAAAAAAAAATTTGAAAACTTGGAGCCAATATGGCAAATTCATAGCTTGCCCATTGTCAGAATATTAGGGTGTCATGCTAGCTTCACACTTCACAGGGAAGTCAGTAGAAAACTTTATTAAACCCATTATTTTTTATGATCTGCAAAATACGACATTATATAGAAATCCTGTTCCCATTTGTTTTAGGTGAAAATTGTTATCCTAGATTCTCAAACTAACTCCGTGGTACCCCTTCGCCGTATTGTAAAAGAATGCAGTAATTTGGTAAGTTAGGTCGGAGTTAATTTTTGAATTCAAGTTAATACTTCGAAAAAAAAAAAAAAACATTTAGAAGCATTTAGTGCTGATATTCTAAGTGCGCAGTAACTAACTCCGGTACTGTTAAAATGTCATTTACCTCTAAGTCCGAGTAGTTTTGTTGTTTTAATTTAAGTTAACAAGTATTTTAACTGCAATATAGATAATCTTAATAGTCTAGATGAACTTAAAAGTTTAAATGCTTTACAGATTGTCTTGATGGTCTACATGTAATAACCAAATATTACTATTTTTTTTAGATGCTTTTGATAGTCTAGTTAAAGAGGGAATGTAGTTCCCCTCCATTCTTTAATGGTAAGGACTAAAGAGTCTTAAGTTCGAAGATTAGAATATTCTTATTGCCACCAGGAGCTTTGGTACCTGATGATCCACCCAGTGCCTTTGCCTAGTTTACGAAAGCCACAAGGTGAGGGACAGTACCTGTTGATACGAAAGCCAGTAGAGGCGTAGTACTTGCTGATCAGAAGGCTAACAGGGGCGTAGTACATACCTGCCAATCCGAAGGCCATTATAGACAGCAAACCAGCTGATACATCAGTTCGCAGGCCTGCTGTTCTGATAGCCAAAAAGGCCGTAGTACCAGCTGATTATTACGCCACCAGGGGTCTGTTGATCTACCAGTGCTAGAGCCTGTCATTCCGAAAGCCACCAGGGGGGCGTAGTACCTGCCAATCCGAAGGCCATTACAGACAGCAAACCAGCTAATATATCAATTCGCAGGCCTGCTGTTCTGATAGCCACAAAGGCCGTATGTACCATCTGATCATTACGCCACCAGGGTCACTTAACCTGTTGATTTACCAGTGCTAGAGCCTGTCGTTCCGACAGCCACCAGGGACTTAGTACCTGCCGATCCAAACCATTTTGTTAATTTTACAATTAATTAGTATGTTCGAAATAAAAGTACCTATATATAAATAATTTTTGAATAATTTTTTAATGACCTTTTCAAACTGAAGTTTAGTGCATTTCTTCGGAAACGACCCTGGCAAGGCCGGTGAGTTAAACCTCAGCTAGAGAACAAAAAGTGCATCACACCCATGCGATTATGAATGGTTGAGACTTGAGAGTTGTAAGCCCTAGAACCTGGTTCTTGACTAACTGTTGAACCGAATGTATTAAATTTTTTTATTCACGTGAACATGACCGGAAACGTCACATGCGTCAAAAACGCACATTTGCATAGAGTTTTTAAACCTAAAATATAAAAGTCTATCGTTCGAAAACGCATATGTGGAAAAACTTAACTGCTTCTGTTTGAAATGCAGTTCGGTCCAAGTCAATTATTCGAAAACATCATCATGGGCCTAGGCCCTAGCTGTTGAGATGGCAACCTTGTTTCAAACGAGCTCCCAAGTGCCGGCACTCAGATTAAGATGTGTAAAAATCAATTACACGTAACGTATTGCACGTAAGTTTTACGTCTAAATTCACCCTACCGCCGGCATAGATGTTTACACATACAAAAAAAGAAGATTTTGTCTAGAATGCTTCTGCGGTTATACAAGAATATGAAAATAAGGTCCCGTTAACTGCATTATGGAAATTTTTTTCCTACGATCTCTATAGTTTAAATTTGTTGCACTTTTAATAAAACTCAAAATCGGCTTAAAGGAGCTTGAAATAAATATAAAACTACCCTATAAGGAGACAAAGTTCCTTCAACATTTTTAAATATGTATAAGTATACTTCCTTTGTCGAATTTCTGCAAGAAATAACATTCTTTTATTCATCAAAATGTATATAGCTAGTCTTCTCAATTTCCTTTTATGATGTCATCATGTCATCAACTTATTCCCAAAAGACCCCCATTTTATATTCACAAGAACTGGAACATCAATTTTCATAAGTGATTCTCCAGAACAAGTGTGTTCGTATGATCAGAGAGAGAAACTTAAATACTATCACGTTCACAAGCCAGATAAACTGTCAAATTAACCTGTCAAATTAGTCGCTTCAACGAAACAAAAATGAATTGAAAACTTCCACCGAAAAATATTTTAACAATCATGACATACATAATGTAGATATGTATATGTAATTGAAAAATTCCCTCCTCTGAAACAGGGCGCAAGCACTTAAAACGGTCACCAATTCGCATCGTCATCCTTTTGCATGTTGGTACAATACCTCTCTCTATAGGTATGTATAGGTATCCGTATAAGATATACAAATGGCTTCTGCTGGCACAGCATAGTCTCACAGAGCAATCTAAATTCCATGAGTGTTCGTTTAAAAACCATCATCATCAGCTTCACCACAAACCATTCCATTCCATAAACCTTCCCTGAATATAACTGTGAGTTGATGATGACGAAAAAGAGATGCTCCCTTGGCTTGGCCAAAAATTTAGTTCATTTCATTTCGTCTTTCCTTTCCTCCCAGCTCAGCGACTAATGAACTTACCAAATGCTTATACGACTTGGACGATATACGGACGAAGGTACTTCATCACGAATGACAAATGGCCCTTCTCCAATTCAAAATTGATATGTCGAATGTCGATTGTAGGTACACGAGTAGACTGTCGCTGCTATAAGTATCCTGCTCCAGTATCATATCAGCAATTAGGCTTCGCCTTTAAGCGAATGAAATTCTTTCAATTTTCAAAATTCTATCATGCCTTAGAGTGGCGCACAGTGGCTGAATGTTAGTTCCAGGTACACTCATTCAATGCCGCCTGCCGACGACACGGACAGGATCCATGGTTCTTCAGGATATGCGGGCTCTTCCAAAAGCATAAAGGTACACACAACTCTAGCGACGTCTCAATTATTTATCTTAATTACAGCAGCGAAGCGTAGTTCATTCTTGTGAAAACCAATCCCATGGAGAATGTTGTCCAATAAAGCTTCAGTTGCATTCAGCATTGCACGGAACTTTTGAAGTTGAAAACTAACCAGGGGCTTGCATTGAGATAAGAAAGACTACTTCGAAGTATTTCAGTCGCTGAACCGGACCAGAAGTGCAAGAGGCAACAATATTGTTCCAACCAAATTGCTTTGGTAATTTTTTTTTTAAGATTGATGTGATGGCAGGGGGAGAGGGGGTGGTGGTAAACCATTTTCAATTTAATATCAGCTCCATAGAGAAATAGACAAGGTCATAGCCGGATCATTATGGTGGTGATGGTGCGAAATAAAATGCAGTGACACGTTTTCTAAATAATAAAAACAGCAACGTTTTTGTTTTTTGTTGGCATGCCATGAATATTGGTTAGATATATACAGGGCCGCAGTTAGGAATACATTATTTTCTAGAAGGGGGGGATTTCACAAAATCCGAATTAGACCATTAGTTTGACAGTTGAGATCTTATGCTGCAAAGAGAAAATTCATTCTGTTAGACCCTGTTTAGATTTCACTACTTAGTGACGGCAGTTTGAAGATGAAATCGGTGTGGTTGAAAGGGAGGCGACAGTTAGGTCTTAGGTATTCTGCACACGAAGCGTCTCGTCATAGACGCGTATGATTTCGATTATTTGTGGCTTGTGTGCAGTTTGTGTGAATCTGACGTGTGTTTCAATAGACAACCGCACACGAGACATTAGCTGCATTTATTCGTCGCATCACGCAAGCTATGTCGGTCGCTAGGCGTACTGCAGTTTGAAGTATTCAGATAGGTTAGGTAAAAGTGGCTGGCGACCGACACACTTAGGTCAATTGATGGCCCATTGTGATACCGCATGGATCTAGGAAAGCTTTTCCCTACTCGTTAAATCATTTTGAGCTACTTAGAAAGCGTGTAAGATTGCTTATAGCAATATTTGCTAGATCACTCGGATCGTCGTATTAGAACTCTCCCAATTAGAGTCCACCCATATTGCGATTGTCAATTATCAATTGATAGTTGATAAATAGTGAAAATTGATATTTAACAACGCAATTCATAAAAGTTTTGATCACTGAAAATGGTGTAGGCCATTGTAAATTACAACAAGAAAATTGATAAAGCACGAAATAATTGGTATTTTTTTAATAAATTGAGAATAAATGTACCAAATTTCAATATTTATCAACTATCAATTGATAATTGACAATCGCAATAGGGTGTACGTCTTTTCAATAGAGCAGGACAAATAAGAGTAGGTGGAGGAATAGTTTCCTCCTCCTCTTCATTCATTGCAGCTTCTGCAAAAATCGTTTGAGTAGACACCTAGTCGCCTGGCATGTCTACCTATTGTACAGTGTCCACTTATATGACACCTATAATGAAGCTAATTTATAATCTGCTTAAAGATATCAAATGTTTGAAGCGCTTCAGATCCAGCTTGGGCCAGATTTGCTTTGTCGCCAAACAGGTGTTAAGGTTGTGCCACCTCTGGTTTGTTTTCTTTTTAGCTTCCTGCTTTAGCATAAGTTTACATGTTGCGTTGGGTATACCAATATCTTTCTTATCTTTTAAGATTGGTATTGTTGTTCCACTTTTGGCTACATCATCAGCTTTACAATTTCCTGGAATGTCTCTGTGGCCCAGCACCCAGCAAAGGTTAATGTTGAACTGTTTCGTCATCTCAACGAGAGATGATCGACAGTTTTGGGCGGTTGTAGAGTTTGTAGAAACAAAGTCCAGAGATATGATCGCAGCTTGGCTATCGGAGAAGATGCGAATATCCGTTGTTGATATCACGTTTTCTTTAAGCCAACAGATAAAGCTTCTTTAATAGCCATAAGTTCCACCTTAAACACGCACGAGAGACCTAATTAAAGTCTTTCTGAGTACACGCCTCCACCAACCCCATCGACGGTTTTCGATCCATCAGTATAAAAATGAATATATTCATCTTTCAAAAAGCCCTTATCCTCCCAAGCTGTTCTGGGTGGGATAGTAACTTTTAAGTTTTTGTTAAAAACTGTTGAAAAAGATAACATTTTGGTGAAATGTCAATGTCAACAATCAATTGTGTAAAATTGATTGAAAATGTTGAGTGTTTTATCTTTTACGTCACGCTTCGTGTGCAGAAGGCTAGCAGTCGCGTCACTGCATGGCGAATCTTGTACGCATTTATGACAAAAGCCCTCACTAGTCAACTGATGAGTCCAAGTGAGATCGCCAGGACTATTTTGAATCAAAAAATTTATGGTTTGGGAACTTGCAACCCTGTATACCACTGTATGTATTGTAAAACCAAGCAGAACTTTTAACTCCGACATTGTGAAACGGGCAGGGTTCGGACTTAAGTTTTGAATTTTCGAAGTAAATACGGAAAAAAACTGGAGTAGATCCAAAATTTTCGAAGTAGTTTTAGGAGATTAAAAAAAAATTTTCGAATTAAATTCTTAAAAGTTTATTCAGTATTGTTTGATTATTTTTCATTAATAAATAAATAATTAATTGCGAACAACTAACTATAAGGTACAAGAAAGGTAAACTTAAAATAAAAAAAAATATAACTATAACACAAACTTCAGACTTCAATAGAAACAAATTAAACATAGATATTAAATCAGCACCTTACTTTTTAGTTGGGTTTAAATATTGTATTAAGCAATGTTTACTGTCTTCAAATTAAAATCTTGATTTGTTTTAAGTACACAAAGCAATATAATATTTTAAAATGTTTTGTTGACCAGCGCTGTCTTTAAATTTGTTGGTTAAGAATTTTTTCAAAGAGAAGCAAATCCTAAAAAAGAGGAGTAGAGAAGTAGATTAAATTTTTTTCTCAAAATCGAAGTAGATCTACTTCGATCGAATTAAAGTCCGAACCCTGGAAACGGGCTCTTACAATTTAAAATAATTTTAAGAGGAAAACCATTACAACTTAATATTTAAAGTTATTTAACTAACAGCACAATTTTATTGCATGTACCTATACAAAAACATTATTTTTTTTAATTCAACGAGAGAGAGGATTTCCCTTTGATAGCTACGGCCATGATTAGAAGGGTTAGACGAATGGATATTTTATATATGTAATATAAAATAAAAGTGTCAAAATGTCATCGGAAATTTTTTGAACTTGAATTTATTGATTCAATTTTGTTTGTTTATTCTTGTTTGTGTGCAAGCAAATATAAAATTTTTGATTCTGTTGTATTTTTTTTCTGTTCGGTTTAGTATGCCTTCGTTATAAAGGGACAGTTTAATAAATCAAAAAATTGGGTATCCATATAGATGCCGATGATGTGCAGAGAGAGAGAGAAGACAAAAAAAAAATATCGATGTGCAATCGAGTGATGTGAGTGCTTAATTGGGTTCGACCTTGATCTAAAATGTTGCATTCCAATTCAACGAAGTATACCTACTATATATTTTTATGTAGATAAATATGTGTTGAATCATTTTGAAGATTTTCTATACAGCATATTGTGTTCAGCTGACTTAAGATGATATTTAGATTATAATTTAGTAGATAAATTATTTTAATTGTATAATGTGTTAGTGCGTATAGGACTGTCACGCTGAAGGTCTTAGGATCGATTCCTAGTATCTGCCAAATAAAAAGAGAAATGAAGAGGTCTCTCTTAACTCAGCCATTTGCATTCGGTAGAAAATTGTAGGTCCCATCGATTCATTACTGTCTACTGAAAACACTCACAGAGAAATGGTTGAAACTTTAAAGTCATTAGGCCCTGGTTCTACACTAGCTGTCGCAAATCTTATCTCAGTAAAATAAAAAGTGAAATTAAATGAGGACTACAAATAAGTTGTTTAACGTACCTTTTGTGGAACATATAACCTCGAATAAAAAAATTCTAAAAATCTCGAGAACCGAATTCCAAATTATCGAATAGCACAGTATCGAATGTCTAAAACATGGAATGCTCAAAATTTCCAATATATTCGAGATCGATCAAAGTATCAACTTAATGCTTTATTGAGGTCATGTTACATGTACAAAATTTCAGCTTTCTAAAGCGGCTTTGAATAAAAAGAAAATTTAATTCACTTTTCCTTGTTTTTGTGTAAAAAATCCAGGACCTCAGTTAATAATTTAGTTCTAGCTCCTATAAACTAAAAGACAGAAAAACTACATGAATACGAATTTTTTCAACGCGGATGTAAATTGGTTTGTTCGTTGAGCTGGGGTCGCCCTAAAGCGTTTTTTGAAAAACCTGAACTGACCCTGACAATCAAATTCCGTGTTTTTTGAGACCTGGGGTCGCCCAGAACTCGCCCTGAAGTAGAACTAGCTGCTGAGTTGAGGTTTCGAATAAAATGCCAAAGTGACATGAGTTGTGAATGCTAAAAACCCCTTTTTTTTGACAATGCTTGGAGTTGTCTAGAAAACCTGGTTGAACCCTGGGTAAAGTTCAACGAACGAAACTAATATTCGAAAATGAGGCAGGTAGATATAGAAATGGCGGCTAGAGTACCTAGCTCAGTGACCTAATTAGCGGTAGAGTGTGCCATTTTGATTCCATAACTTATTTGACCTTTGGCAGAAAAATGATTTCAAAAGAGAGATTTATTGATGTTCCCCCATATAGCCCTTGTGGATCAATATTAGCATTTTGAGTTTTACGCATCTATACCAAGTTAGGCAATTTGTTGGTTGATTCAGATATGCATATGATTTATCTCTTAGGCGGATTGTCCATTTATACAAGTTTGGATGTGAAGTCGCGTGAGAAATCCGTCTGATCTCTTCGTATGACATAAGGTCTTTAAAAAATGTCTGTATCTTTCCGGACTTCGGAACTCTTTCTTAGAGTAAATTCAGTGGATTTATAGAAATTTGTCCTAGAGTCATTGCTTCGCGGTTAAGAAGGAAATCAAATCTATGATCTTTATCACAGAAAGTTCGTTGAAAATGCCTTACTCTTCCTTCATTCTGGTCAAAGAAGGGCATTTAGAGAGGAAATGAACTACTGTTTCCTTTTCCAGCTAGTTCCCACAGCTATACGACAGTGGGATGTGTATAGGATGCCCAGCTTCTTCGCATGCTCTCCGATTGGCCAGTGTCCAGAACAGGTCGTGTCTAACCTGGCTTTGCCTTTCCTGGGTCCGAAATGAAGAAATTAGATCTTTTCCAACAATATTTTTCTATAAAACAATTTAAGCACACAGAGTTGTTTCGTTTTTTGAAAATTTGAGCCTTCCAAATTTTTGCCGCCCAGGACTTACGTCCCTTCAGTCCCTATGTAAAAATGGCCCTGTAAAGTGAAAGTGCATATGCAAAACGAATTCTACGGGCTGTATACAAGGAAAATGTCCTGGCCACAAAATTGAAAAGCCAAAGTCTGAGATATTTTGCAAACCTAGAGGGACGACTATAAGATGTGTCAAACTGGAAAAAGCTGACTGGGAGAAGGTTTCTGGATGAGTGGCTTGTCCACACCTTAAGTAAGCAAAACTTAAATAGAGTTTAAGCTTTTGCTTGCATACCAGAAAAACCAACTAAAATTCTTTTCACTGATCACTGAAGACTTCAAAACGATCGGAGTGGAATTTCGAAGAAAAGAATGTGCTCTCCAATTTCACCAAAATGCTTTTGAACTCGGATTGTAATGATGCATTACACTGCGTCTTCCCCACCACCGACCGATACTGGTGGATATAAAAAAAAACAACCGTCAACACTCCCTATACACCCATGACCATACCACCTCAACCATCTCTGATGAAATATACCAAAATATAAATATTATTTTGTTTGCCATATTATAATTCACAATCAGTTCGAACCAAAAACGAATAAGAGACTGTGGACTTGGTGAGTCTCCTTTTTGAAAAGTTTGGGCTTCATAAGTGACAGTGGAAGCCTAGGTTAAAGTACATAGTTAGTGGCGTCTGCTATCTCAGACTATAATTTAATAAAGCGCCTCAGTCAGACTTTTTGTTATTATATAAATTTAGTTATATAAGAATACCTAGATGAATTTGGCATTATATGAAATAAGTAATAAGAACATATGAATTTGAAGAATTCTTTGAAGAAGGTACACAAAAAGCTTGTGCCAAGGCTCGCAACCTGCATTTAGAATGGGAAGGCGACTACGTGGACAATTAAATGGAGTAGATATGTTTACCAACGAAGCCCTATTATTTAATGTGTTAATATTGTAATTGTAATTGTTTAAAAAAAGAGACAAATTTATAGGATATATACTTTCATTTTTTGGACGTGCCTCGTGCCTAATGACTTAATATAAAAACATCAAAAAACACCTTTTCGAACAATTTTATTTTAACGAACATCAACATACTACTACAAGGCAAGTCATAAAACTACTCATATAATAATTACATGAAAATTCTTCATATAAAAAGAAATTCTCAATTAATGATCTTCCTGAATAATATATATTATATTATTGCGTATTCAACTCGGCGCAGCATCATCATTTGGACGTTGAACATTTTTGCATCATAAATCACTGCAAAATGCATCCATATAATATACCTATCCTACATACAATAATTTATAAGTACAAACCTCTTTCCCCCCAATTCAACTGAATTTACCTCTCAGTCAACTCGGCTATACCATTGCCTTCATTTGCTTTGTCAAGTGAGATTTAATAAACGATGTGCGAGCGAAACGCTTGCATCTTTTAATTTATTCAATTTAATTTGTCTCATTGTCGACGAGGAGGACAAACATAAATGGAAAAATGTCATCTGACATAAAATAATGAACGTGCCTCGTATAAATAGTGTATCCTGACAATAACAACAACAAATCTTAAAAAAAAAAAAATAGCAAGAGTCCTAAAAAATTTTCAAATGATGCTACTGCTGCTGCTGCTGGTGCTGCTACTACTGTTGCGTCTCGAAAAGCCTTTGTTCATTATTTTTCGTTTGCCAAGTGCAACATATACAATACATATAGTTGGTCCAAATTTAGACTGAAAAGATGTTCTCTGCCTCCGCTTTGGCATTCCTCATACTGCCAAGCTCAAAACAAATTGGTTACAATTGAAGAACTAAGGAGCACCAGGAATTGTTTTTCATTCATTAAAATGTCTTAATCCCACGTTAAGACCGAGTTTTGTTATAGGTTTCGATCAGTGGCGGACTAAGGGTGAAGGCAAGGAGGTAGCTCCAACAGTGGGAGGCCTCATTCTCAGTTTGTTTTAGAAAGGGAAAAGACTGTAGGCATGTCAATTTGTAAAAATTTTGTTAACAAAATTGATAATTATTCGCCCCACACGGCCTAGGCCCTCCACTTCTTCGGGCGCCCAGAATTTTCTTTTTTGAGTCGCGCGAGGCTCTTAAGTACGCGCCCACTTTTAATGGCGTTCACCTGTTGTAACTGTTATAATATACATGTTCATTTTTAATGGGGTTTAACTGTTGTGACTTTTATAAACTGGCTGCATTTCTCTATATTCTCGTCGTTAAGCCTTGTACGCTGCTGATGCGAAACGAAAAATCCCATACAAAAATGACATAACGAAATCATAAACGGAAAATTTCGTTCTGCTTTTCGTTTTGCAGTACGCTGTTCGAAGAGTTAAATTCATAATTGTAACAGATTATTTGGAGAAGTCTCCGCTCCTTTTTCGCACTGAATTAATTATACAGACTATTTATTGTGTGCGGAAAAATGACATTTGAGTTTTATTTGTAATTTTTTTTGTTTATCATTTTCTTACATCATGGGTTTCTCTGATTTTTTGCGTTTATGTTTGATTTTGTTTTTGGAATTAGTGAAACTCTCCAAGGAAATTTTCCGTTGTGTTTTCGCAAGCGTTTCGTTGTCTGTTTGGAGATCACAGAAAAATTTCGTTTCGCATCAGCAGCGTACTAGGCTTTAAGAATAACGAACAGAAATAACAAATTCAATTAATCTACCGAGTCACGATAACAGTTACACCACACCCCATGGATGAGGTTGAAATGAATAAGCAAGCGCGAAGATATTAAACGAAAAAAACGATATCGAGAATTATCAGCACCGCCATTACAGAATAAATCGAATTTGCATACAAACTATCGATAACAAGTACGAGTATGTAATTCCCGTCGGTACACGAAGAAAAATGATGGTTTAAAAACAACGTTAAACTGTGTTAAGTTGAATAACACCACAAATTTTTAATATATACAACGTGCAAACTCATCAGGTTAAATTATACCAGTCAACTCGATTTGACAAAATTATTTAAAACTACACACTGATTCGGTTAAAGTGTAATAAATTTTATTGCACTACTTCTGGGTTAGTTTGTTCGCTTTAAATAACCAAGTAAGTTAGTTAATGAAACATATTAAATCGCTCATAGTAACCAATCTACTCAGAGATGTGTGAAATTAACTAAATATAATAACATATTAATTGATTTAACCAAGAAACTCGTTTAAAATAAACGATATTCAAAATTCTGAATTTTAACCAAGGTTCTCGATTAATATACCTAACCTTTTTAGGTTTTATTTTAAACAATTACTACGTTAGAACTATTATGTTACTATGTAATTTTTACCCTTAGATTACGTAAAATTAAACACATTTCTGTTTAACTCACGGAAAAACGCTCTCGGTTAATAATTATTTTTCTGCGTTCATCAGAATTTTTGTGAACGCTTAAGAAGCGTAGAAAATAAATAACTTTAAAGTTAAAATATAATTATATCCCGGCCTTGATCGAAAGTGTTGTTAATCCACTCTTATCTACAAATTATATTTTTGGAACATTAAATATCTCAAAAAGGGTTGCAAAAAGTGGAGAACTCGCCCAGTTTGGGGGATTTCAGTGCAATTAATTTAATTCCCGAAAATGGCCTCCTTGCTGCTTGCTCATATATTGTAGAAGGGGATTATTCGTTCGTCGCTTAGTCGGTCGCCTATATATATTTAAGGAATATAGACTCTGAAAACATAATGAAGATCTGAATTTGTGTAATTGCGACTGACAGTCAGTCCAGACGCTCTTATTGCTTGATTGGTGAGTTGCTTTACAGCTTTTGATCTGCTCGTCTATAATATGCTCTACGAATATATAGTGTTCATTTGGTTCTCTGAAAAGCAGCTCGAGGCAACATTATACGCCGCTCCGGTGAATGCTGGTCTATTTTATTCAATGAAATTCCATGACATTCGCGATGAGGATTCGATTAATGATTGCCAGCATCATGGTATGTTAAGTGCGAATTCCCATCTATATAAAGGATTTTTGATCTTGGGATCAGTGTTTCGTTTGCTTGAATATTTACAACGTGACACTTGACGAATTGCATCCATTAATCTATTTTTCGCGTTTCTAAAATGGAACGACACTGCATCAGCAATGTGAAGTCAGGAGATGTTTTGGTAATTAGCTCCGTTAAGGAGGTTAGGTAACGAGTAAATCGGTGAGAATCGGAGAACTTTAGTATAAACAAATTCTAATTTTACCTTACAACTTAGACTCAGAGACAGGGATTAGTTGATTTTGTGATTTCGTCATTTAATTGTTTAACAATCTCAATAGTCTACGAGACCCAAATTCTAAGTAGTTTTAATAGTTTTAAGGCTCTCCAAAACCAATGCGAATACATACTTCGGAACGACAGCGGAACTTTCGCTGCCAGCCCAAAAACCACACCAACCAGTGACTTTTTAGATCTCATGTGGATTTATTTCGTCCCAAATTCGACAATTTTGTTTGTTGACGTACCCATTAATCCAGAAATGGGACTCATCGCTGAAGATAATTTTTTCGTTAAAAATTAGGGACACAAAATTTAGAGGCCAGAGCCCATTCAGCGAACACACGTCGTTGTTTATGGTCGTTTACCTTCAGCACCTGGGTCAGTTGAACTTTGTATGGGTGCAGGTTCAAATCACGACGTAAAATTCGCCAAGTTGTGGTCTACGAAAGGCCGAGTTCTTGTGAGCGACGCGATAGACTCTGCATTAGACGATGCACATCACACTTTCCTTACCTGCAGCAGACGGGAAACTGAACTTCGAGATCTGGAAAGAACTGTTGGTTTCATTGATCCGGACAAAACGAATTGGCGAAAAATCTGCATCATATGTAGAAAATATTCTCAGATGGAAAAAAAGAGGAATTAGTTGAGCCCGTAAGATGATCCCGGAAGTAAAACATGATAACCCCCCTTGAAGTAATGCAAAGAGCTGTTTTTCCGGGGGGCATATCACAATCCGAAAAAATTTGAAGGAGTTTTGGTTGGTATGCACTAAGCGAGTCCCACACACGGCGACAGTCAATGGGTAAGCGCCGGCCCCGCGCCGCGCCGTAAAGACTTCCATACGGTGGATAAAGCATTTCTCCTGGCTTTCCCTAAAGGAAAAAAAATCGTTCCCATTTAAATTATGTACGTACATAATTGATTTGTATTAAGCCATTATGAGTTTAAGGATTGAAGTGCCAAAATAATTCTGTGTGTCACCTCAAATATATCTCCACTTAAGGGCATCCAGCTAACCCCAATAAAAATTATTATTATATAAACCTCTCCAGTATAAAACACCAAACAAAACATCATTTAGGTACCTATATAGCTATACGTAATTTTGATGGTAATTTCTGCGAAAATAGTAAGTGTTGCTCATAAATCTGAGAAGGTACCTCGACACAAATGAAACATTCTTTTTTTATAAAAGAAAAGACTGCAATAATTGGATTTTTATGGAACCATTAACCATTAAAGACTTAACAACAGACGACCCTGCATCTCATATATAACATTTCGTCGTCAACATGATACATCAGCTTGGACATTGGGATGACACACATCGCGAAGGGAAGCGTCTATCAGCGTCGAATGCAAAAATTCCGCATTAAACATGCTTTTCTTGGAACAGCTTAAAAAAACGCATCAACAAAAAAGTCCATAAAGCCAGTTTATGGTCAGTTGTCGCCGCCGTCGCCTTCGACGCTGCCATCCACCGTCAACATCATCACCGACTAAACATGTGAGATATTATGTTCCTCTATACTATACTGGGGGTGACATATGACATCGTTCGTACAGCACCAGGTCATCCTAAAGGTCACCATTGACGATGCAGTTTGTTCTTCACTTTTATTCTTTACGATCCGACTTATATATTCCCTAATCATTCAATCTAGATGATGGTTCAAAATCAACGCATAATGTTGAGAGAATTATTTTGCCAACATCGTTGGTCGGTCGGTCGGTTTGGTCCCCATCATCATCATCAGAATCATCATCAAAGATAAGTGCAGATCTTAAGGACGATGACCATATAAGACGATGACGACCGACCGACGACGGCGGCGGCGCAGAGGCAGACAGAGACTATACCACCACATCATGCTCGCTGCTCCTTGAAAGTTTTATTATATGGAATTTTGTTTTATTGCCTGGACTGAAGTCGAAAATGTTTGCGATGACTTTTTAATGATAACTCTTCTTCTTCTTCTTCAAAAAAAAACTTAATTCATTTTTGCGTAGGTATTTTGAAATTTTATAAATAAAAATGGTGAATTTTGCCAGAGGTTATTCTATTAATTTATTTAAAATCTACAAAGTAGATATTCTTATTAGTTTATTAGATATACTATTCTTGTCATTGTCTTGATAGTTTCCTTAGCCATCTCCGTATTTTTGAACACATTTTAATAGCTGTCTAAATAGGCTGTTAAAAATTTCCTCATTCACTGAAATTACACACAATATGTCAATCCCGAATGAATACATGAATTTGAGTGAACTTTTGGGAAACTTCAATGAAAATTTAACTATGATTTCAAGATAAGAAATCATATACAGTAAAACCCGCTTAAGAGAAACTGCAAAATGTCACAGCCTTTCTTTCACTAAAGCGGGTTTTTCACTTGAACGAACAAAATTTCACTTAAGCGGAGTCCGGATAAGTGAAAAAAAATTGCACTTAAACGGATTTAAAAATTCCAAAAAGGGTTCTGACATATCAGAAATTCAAATGTCATTTTCGTGATGAAAATTTGGTGGAGGTGAAAAATAAAATAGAAGTAAAAGCGTTCAGCTAATTTTTTGTTCTGTTGTATTCAATTTTGTTTTCACTTAAGAGAGTTTTTTTCAATGAAAAATGTTTTAATGTTAAATTTATGTTTCAGTTATCCGGGTTTTTCCTTAAGCGAGTTTCGCTTAAGCAGAGTGTTATAAAGGTAATTGGTCGACAAATACTTGGGGATGAAAAAAGTGTTTCAGATAAGCGGGTTTTTCTCTTAAGCGGGTTTCTCTTAAGCGGGTTTTACTGTACACAAAAGTATGGATATTTTTAACTTTTACCTATATAAGGATTTTAACGGTGATTAATTTGATATTATTGAAAATACAATATGGCATTTTTTGTGAACATAACAAGTCCATCATATTACGGATCGTTAAACATCGATATTCATAGGTTTCGGTAGTATCGATACCAACTGAAAAAAAAATCTATCGATAGACAATTTTCTTTTTTTTAAACCAGGCCATATTAAAACTAATGGCGCTCGAGATGCTTCCGAAAAAACCATTTAAGGTCACTTAGGTTGCTGGGTTTTCCCGCAGTGCTTAATGCCTAATGTATTCTTTTTTGCACACGGTGCATTTTACAAAATCCTTGGAAGCACCGTCTCCATCGATCTTCTTGGAAAATTCAACGGATTTTTTTAAGGGCATTTCTCTAAAAAACAAAAGAACTTAAAAACCAAGAACCGTGCATTTATTAAACGTAAAAACTTTCCACATAAAACTTTAATTTCAAACGAAAAAAACCAACAACGATGACCGCGAAGAGAACGAAAACGAAGCAATGTAAAGGCAAACCAATAAAAAAACAAACAAAACGAGAAGCAATAAGCTATAAACAAAGATTAACATTCTTTTTTATAAACTTATATTCCAAAGTATGTCTAACTTAATTGGACAGGGATCATGACATTATCTCGATTGACAAAAATCTCGAATCCACAAAAATCTTGAATGAACAAAAATATCGAAAGACTATTAGCCCTATTCTGCTATTCATCGGGGGGAATTTTCACTTATCACTATGTCCCCTTTCACATGAGGAAACTGAGTTTCCAGCAACTTTCAGTTTATACGTGAGAAGAAGAGCATGAAGAGGGGAAAATTAAATCTCCACGGTCAACTATTTGAGGAGATTTTTTTGACATTCCTCTTCACATACACAGTAGCGTGTGTTCAACAAAGCTACTCTACAAAGAAACTACAGAAAATTTCCACGATTTTGTTTGTTCGTGTGAAAGGTACAAGAGATTTTTAAGGAAATTAAAAGAAAACGTCAAAAAAATCTCCGGTAACTTGTTTCCTCGTGTGAAAGGGGACTATTCTGCTGTTTATTCGAAGTGAATCTGTATTAAAGTCGGTAACGTCGGTAATACTGCGCGGTATTCTGTTATTCACGTGAACGTATTCATTCTATACAATTCAAATTCGCATATAAAATGAAGCAGATTTTTCTTTAAATGCTTCGTTTGTCTGGTAGGTTATTACTAAAATGTAAGTAAAAACTAATTTATTATGATTAATTTAGAATATTTGTTTGTAAATAATAGATTATTAAAATTTTTAGGGGAAGAACGCTGATTTGCTGCAATGAAATTAAATGGAGAAATGCAGAAAATAAATGAACTTACGTTTCGTCCGGCAGTTTCTATAATATATTTTTTTTGATTTTCTAACATTTCTCCGAAGCTCTCTGTTCGATGATTCTCTTATTCCTCTGCTTACAATTAAAAAAAAGTCCAATACTGTCCATTTCCAAATTAAATTACAAAGATGAAACAAATTAAAAAATTACGGAGTGATTGAATTAAATTTTTTATGAAATCAAAGCAATTTACCCGAAATTTTCACATGAAAAGCTGTTTACGTGAATGTCAAATTGGTTTGGGATAATGTAGTTCACCCGATGGATAGCAGAATGCAAAGGAAGTGTGAAAGGGAATCGAATGGGCGAATCAAATATACGATCCATTTGAATAGCAGAATAGGGCTGTATATCTACCTAGAAAAAAATAAATCATTCTAAATTTTTTTGTACCTATATTTAAGGAATTCAAACTCAAATAAAAATCATTATTATATTCAGTTTATTAAACAATTTATTTTTCTGGGCCCACTTCTCATTATACTATATTAGTTGTGTTAGTTGACGATAACTATAAACACGGTTATTATTATGTTGGCCCGCACAAAATTATAAAAAGAAACTTTGCATTCACCTAACACAAATCCTATAGTAGATGTGTTTTTTTTCCAATCCCGGAGGTAAGTGGTTGAAAAAAAAAACGATATTGAGGATTAGCGACGCCATTACAGAAAAAAATGAAGTTTCCATACAAACTATCGATAACAAGTATGTAATTCTCGCCAGTAATAGTTTTTCTCCGTGCTAAAGTTAAGCCCCGTAAATTATCTGGGTTTAGCTAAACCCATTGGAGGTTAGTTGTTGTTGCATTTAACATGTTAATTATTTAGCCCCGAATCGTTTTTTTCATCCAATTTTCTTCGGGCTTGGAAAAAAACACGCCTAGTGTGCCCAAGCAGTGAGTGTACCTCACTGTTTATACGCCGTAATGCTGTGCTAGCACTGTACTAATTTTCTTTCGAATAAAACATCAACAATTTATTATTATCTTCTATGCCTTTAAAAAATTTGGGACTTATGTCCCATTTTTAGCAAAAAATATTTGGGGACAAGACTTGGGTGGATGGTTATTAATTATTATGGCCAAAGCACAACCACGCTTCGGGCGCTCGGGCTTTTGACAGGCTTTTCACCGACTTTACGATATTTTACGATATCATGTGTCATAAAGCGCGACCTTAGGAATTTGCAAAACGTAATGTAGCTTCAAACCTCGGGCGTTGAGATATGAGAGAATAAAAGTTCTGTTTCCTTAAAATAACACTGCGCAAATTCTGCGCAGATAATAGGGAACCAAAAATGTCCCTGTTTTATGGTTTCAATTAGGTGCTAACAACAATTGAAATAAATTGCTTTTCCAATGAAAGTATTTACTAATGTCGATGTTTTCTTTTTGATTTCAATGAAATATGAAACAACCGTCTTACCACATTGACACAATGCTAGTTTACAAAAACAAAAAAATTCAAGCATATTGAACTTTGACAAGTAATTCGAAGAATGACTTTATATTTGCAATCGGGATGTGAAAAATATTTAATTATTATTTCTATTATTATTATTACTAGTTGTATTTTATTTTCCCAGATCAAATCCAGTGCCTATACAATTTGTAACTCTTGCATCGATTAAATTGGTCAAGAAACGTTGAAAAATGGAACAAAACTCATACGAAATGTTTCAATTTTCGAAGATGAGCATGTTGGTCCTTTCTCTCTATTCAACAAATGTAAATTTTAATCTTACATCCTTTTTTTGCAGTACTCGCATGAAGATGAATGTAAATTCACCATTATATGGTTTTCACAAAATCTCGGATTTCGGCAACAAGATCATGAAATCTGTTCACACAACACATAAACTAGATTTTGTTTGACATTTCGAACAAATTTCATTATTAAAGAAAACTATCGAAAAATGTATGTATTGTAGTTAGGTAAAAGTCCCAGAACAATTACCTACACACTTAATTTTTTTTTTTCTTTCTTATTCTATTGAAAAATTCACAAAACGGAATAAAATGCCTCTGCCTGTGAACAATTCACTCAAAACTGTAATACGAAGAGATAAAACAACGATCCCAGTGAAAACGTTGTTATATACCTCTCTCTTTTTTCCATTTCTTTGTTTTATTTGTATCTGTTTCTTTACACTACTGGCGCCATTTTGCAAATTAAAACAGTCATCTACCTGTAAAAGTCGGATATTGTGTTGTTTTTCCTAACACACAAAATCAGACAAGTGAGAAGTCGGCATTACAGGTACAAAAACCAGAGAAAATTCACTCTCCGGAACCAGACAAAAATTGCCTAAATCAAACAAGTCCAACCAAACAAGGGTACTTCCAAAACAGCTGTTGAGCAGCAAAACATTTTTTTTTTAATTTTAGAGTGAAATGAATAAAACACAAACAGATTTCACTTTATATATGATTTATTTGTTATGTTTTTATTCTATCCAATTAATTAAACCTTATCTACATGGATGTGTGTATCTTTTAGAATAATAAAATCATTCAAATTTATTTCCAAGAATCCATAATATTCAATTGAATCTGGATCTTGAACCACAATTTAATAAACCACACGTACATAGGAATAATTTAATTTTTAATACAGCAATTGTTGCATTTAACACTTATTTTAGTCACTCACACACAAATATTCCAATGGTTTTACTGAAATAACATATTTTTGTATTTTTATTTTAATAAAAACTTTCACATCCGAAAGAAATGGAATAGCAAATAAAAAAAATTGATTGTTGTTTGTTGAGCTGTCAAAGCGTGACCAGAATAGAAAATAGATCTATTCGGGCGTTGCGCTCCGGCTTACGATATTTACGATCTAAAGCGAACGCGAAGCGTGAGGTAACATTTCAGATTGCTTCATATGAGCCCATTGTTTCTATTCAATATGTCAAAGTCAGAGCGACCTGACGCGTGGTTGTGGTTTGGCTATTATTATTAATTCTAGACTCGAGATTTTTGTATTTCCAGATTTTTTTTTTTCGGGATTTTTTCAATTCGAGATTTTTGTTTTCGAGATTTTTACTTTCGAGATTTTTGCTTTCTAGATTATTGGTTTCTAGATATTTCGGTAAACCCCCTTATTTCTAATCATGTTCCATCGAGTGTCTAACTTAGACACTGGAATTGTTGTCCAAACCTATTCTTAAGTGGGTATGTTCAATGCACAAAAAGTTAAAAATTAAATGAAGTGTTCATTGAACGTATCCAAATGTTCACGAAATTCAGGAAAATTACCCAGGGATGTTAGTGAGTGTATAAGAATATATTTAGATAGCTGTTGGAATGCTTTTATAAATAGGGAGATGTCCAACTATTAAGACAGTGCAGTGGCTAGCTGGACAACTGATACAAGAGTGTTCTAAGGAAATCTAATAATCTAACGACTGTTAGAGTGTAGAATTCATATTTGTAGACAACTTTCTGTAAAAATTCCACAAATTCCAAATTACGGTTAGCACACTAGAGATTTCTTGTGGTTATTCCAATAAAAACGCACGAATGTGCGTTATAAACGAGAAATTTACACACACCAATGCGTTTCCATGAAATTTAACATAAGTAAACTTGTGAGGTGAAAAACTATCTATATTTTTCTTAAACTATATCAATACATTCGATAGTTTTTTACTATCAATACTACCTCATATGGTTCGTCTTGAATCTAGGGACTTAGTTCAAAGTAATAATTTTCCTTAATTAATAAAAAATAGAAAACAGAAAAAAACAACGAAATTATTATTATTACAACTAATTTAAGACTAATGAACCGCAAATTATAATGCAATAAACATTTTAATAATGAACCTCTTTTCGAAGAGTTGCTATCATATTAATTTAGAAACAAATCTCCAAAAACATAGAAAACATTCCACGAGTCACGACAAAATTGAAATTGTCACAACTTAAAAATATAATATTATATTTAAAGGCAACAAAATTCAATACAAGTTTTTACCCCTTTTCGAGAAGAGCTTCGCTGACTTATTTGAATTGAGCGAAAAACAAAAAAACATAGAAAACATTATACACAACAAAATTGATATTAAAACAAATAATTAAAGACTTGTTAAAGGCCAATTGTGTTAAGCAATAAAACGTTTAATAAAATGAGTTTACACCCCTTTTCGAGGCGGTGCTGTGCTAACTTGGATAAGAAGTAAGCAAAAAATAAAGAAAAAAAACATAGAAAACATAGCACGTAAAAATTGTTACTATATCTCATTTAATTAATGATTATAATAAACGATAAATCATTAGGCAATATAAACATCTCAATATTAAAATTTTTAATACCTTTTTAATGAGTTCTTTGCTGACTTCATATTTATTTAGCAAAAACCCAAAAACATAGAAAATATCATACACAAAAGTTAAATCATCAAAACTACTTAAAGATTGGAACTAAAGACAAATAATAAAGCAATAAACCGTTACATATAATAGCTGTTAATACCAATTTTCGAGGGGGTTTCCTAATGAACTTAGCACAAAATCCCACAAAAAACATAGAAAACATTGCACGACAATGTATAGATATGCACGAAAGCCAAATGTATATATGGATGTAGATCACTTTATATGACCCACTTTTTCTTCGTAGGCATTAAAAAGTTAAAATTCCAAAATACCGTCTCTTTTGAAATGAAATCCTCAAAACTTAATGGATTTTTTTGGGGTGAAATTCTCTTTTTTTGATCATGCATATGCGCTGTACACTTTCCTTCCATATATAAATCCAAAGCCCAAAATTTACCACCATTGCCTTAATGACTTTTTTCAACTCGAAGGCAAAGTCAATTAAACGTTTAACATATCACTGATGTTGTGTGCAATTTGATAAGCAAATAACCCTCAGCTTAATCTGCGCGACCTATATCATGCGATTTTCGGAGGAAACCATCTGTTTGAACAGCAGCCACCCAGATAGCCATCTCATATATATATGGTTTGATCGATGCGATGGTATAGGTCCGTCGGACTCTTAGTTGCGAGATAATCCTATAAAAGCGCAGCTTTGGCTGCTGCCTGCCTGGCTGTAATAACTCAATTAAATTTTTCAAAATGGAAAACTATATCCAATCGACGCGCGGAAGGACGTGTAAAAGCGTTCTGTGCCGGAAGGTATAATGTAGGTACGGCTCACAAACACACACACATACTAAAAAAAAGAATATATGTATTTTATATTGATCCTGCGAGAGCGCATCTAATTGATACTCAATTACAAGCGCGATCATGTGGCATGGCGTTTTTTTGTTTGCATTTGCTGGTATATTACCCGCCTGCGGTTACGCGCGAAATATGGTCACGAAATGAATGTTGCAATGGTATGTTGTTGTTCAATCTGTTCGTCTACTGCAGTTGATGAATTTGTCTCTCCAGACTTCTGTCGAGGTCATGACGTGGTGCTGGGAGTCCTCTCTACCATCATTGGTCTTGGTAATTCGAACGCAATTTGTGTGACCTTTGTTGTGCCAAAAGGCTTTCTTTCTCTCATTCATTCATTCACATATCTTATCTTATGATGATCCCTCGCTCGAAGACGTTGAGGGAAAAAAATCTTCTTTTTTTGTAATTCAAGATGTAATTGCTCGTGGAATGCGTTCAAGGAGCACGGGTGGTGGATAAATTACTTTGGCCATCATCATCGTCGGGGGTCTTAAACTATTCCCTGGAAAATCATCGTCGTCGTCATCCGCTTAGCGTTAAATTGGTGGTGCACGTTTCTTCATCCTGTGGGCTGAACAATTGTTCAGCAATAACAGTGATTACCTATGTATATCTGGTGGTGCGCGAGAGAGATGGAGATGATGCAATGAAATTCAACAAGAAGACTAACTTCAACCTGACCGACCGACGCGACGCGACCATTGAAAGAAAAAACGCATGCACACGAGCTTGCAAATGAAGACCCAAAAATGGAGTCTGATGGGTTGTTGGTTTAAGCAAAGGTCCTGATGACTCTGTGAGTGCAGCTGCGGAAGTTATACTCTATATGCTGATACAAGAAGGTAATTGTACACCATTTACAATTGCAAGGTACCTATATAAGCTTCTGGATTATGCGCGCACTATAAGACCACTGTTTAACTCTACGGACTATGGAGTATATATTTGAGTTATGGGGAATGTAGACTAGAATCCGGGAGTTTGCTATTGTTGTATCCAGTAAAGGTGCTTCAGAATAAGACGAGCTTTACACGAGCCTTTATAGAAAGAACCTGTTATTATAATTCAATTATATTCACGCGCTGCAATTTTGTTTATGACTTTAATAATTGTAAGCCATTAGCGTTTAAACGATGCAAAAAAAAAAATGCTTAAGGCATATAAAGTCTCGTGGGCGGAGAAAAGAATTTTGTTTTTTATGTTTTGTTGACAGGAAAAATATCATTTTGTATCTTTATTTATTTTTATTACAGAAATAAATTTAATATTTATCTTTATACAATTGAATTTAAACAATAAAATTATTATTTATGGGTTCATATCATTATATAGTAAAGCAAACATATTTAAGACAACTCGTGCTAAGATATATACTTTTCTTATTTTTTCTAAAATTTCACAAAAAAAAAAAAAACATTATTGTGTTCATTAGCTTTCATTAGCTCTGTTAATGTTTTCATGGAAAAGAAAAAAGAAACTTTCACAACTCAATTGCCAAACGTCATTTCTCATTCTCAAATTTGTTGAAAATCACACACAATCTCGACTTGTTGGAACAAAACCAAGACAAGAAGGAACAAAAAAAAAAACAAAAAACTAAATTAGATCATGTTCTTTGCCATCAATGCCATCCAGAGTAATGTAGTAAACGCTGTTCTTCCTTTGTCAAACATGAGTTCCAGCTAATGGATTCGGTCTTCTTCGAAAAGCTAAAAGAATTTCATCAATTGACTGAATATTTGACATCCATTTTAACCTGTGACCTTAGACGAAAACAACAATGTATAGAAGTAAAGCACTGAATATAACCACCACTACTATATATAACTTCCCTGCAATCCAAATGGTATTGACAAAGAAGTATTTAAATATCGTGTATATCTACTTGCATACATATTTGAAGATCTCATGTTCTGTCGTCCTTTATGCCCTACACGTCCAACAAAATGACGACCACCACGACCACGGCTGGAGGACGACGAGGACGTCAGTCTGAGTTGGCCTTATATATACATACATCCCATTCTATTTTTGCCTGATGTTGTCAATAATTCATCATGGACAAAGGTGCGCACTGTTAGACAGTCCAATCACGTACTAAGCTAATATGCCTTAAGGATATCATTAAGGTTCATAGAGGAATGAGAGTTTTCTTCTTTTCTAACTTCACAATGTTATATATCTACATATATAGGTTTATATGTATAGCTGTTCTTCATTTTTACTCCCCCACCAATATTTGTGTGTTGACGTTGAGCCCGGACTGGACTCTTTTGCACAACGATGAATGGGAGTGAATTTCGTATTTCCTCACGTTTGGATTCATATAGAATGGAAATACTCTTTCATAATTGCCAACTGAGTATGAATTATAGTGACCTTATGCTTATTAAATAAGACATATTACGTCTTGTTTATAGTTGTTTAATACCTAAAAATTAAGTTGATCTTATTTATAAACTTTGTCTAACTTTAGACTGTCCAACTTTGGAAAATGTGTTCAAAAACCTTGTTTATTGTTGTCTTATAGCCGCCTAACTTACATACAAGAATATGATTGTCTTAACCGTGAATAATGTGATATTAATTTTTATTAAATAAAGCATATTTCCACCAATTTGAAAATAGTTAGACAGTGTCTAAGTAAACAATAATCTAATAAATATGTCTGGAGTGTTTAAATTCTTATCAAAATATTTCTTAAGCTTAAGAAGATTGTAAAGTGTAAACTAATTGCTCGAAACGTCACTTTTTAGGTACCTATTGAACATTAAAGTAAAACTTACAGCTCACATTAAATATTAGTTTCTTCTTTTTTTACACTTTTTGAGCTTTATATACTGCCTAAAATATGTAATCCTGTTAAACCAACATGACAATCTATTTAAATTAATTTGATTTACTGTAAAACAAACAGGCCTTGTTTGTTGATCCTACATGACTCTATAAGTCGTATTTATTAGATTTCCTAAGAACACTCTTGGACAGCTGTCCAGCTAGCCGCACTGGCAAAATATTTGGACATTTCCTTAATTATAAACGCATTCCAACAGCTGTCTTAATATGTTCTCATACCCCCACTTACATTCCTGTAATCCGTCAATTTCGTGAACATTTGGATACGTTCAAAGAACATTTCATTTTGTGCATTGAACATACCCACTTTAGAATAGGTTTGGACAACCAATTGCAGTGTCTAAGTTAGACACTCAATGGAACATGATTATAAATAAGGTTTTGGAGTTGGACAGCGTCCAAAGTTAGACATATTATGGAATGGGTTTATAAATACTACTGTATGTATATGTTTAATATATCCAGTAAAATTATTACGCTTGAACGCGAAGCATGCGATGAATTAACATGACATACTGTTAATTTATAATACCAACCTTTGTTATTTGCATGACCTCCTGTCCAATTAAGTCAGTACCAATGTTTCGCTTGCACAAGAACGGCGCAGGGTCATAAGTCCACAGACCAAAAGTCTATCTATAATGGATTTTTGACACAGTCCGGTGGGTTAAATCCACAAATCTACTGTGGATTTCTGACCCACCTTGGAGGGCCAGAAGTCCACAGGAAATTCTTGTCGACTTCTGGTGGATTTTTGACTCACTTTAGTAATTTCAAAAATATTCAATTCAATTCAATTCAATTCAATTCATTTCAATTCAATTCAATTCATTTCAATTCAATTAAATTCAATTCAATTCAATTCAATGCAATTCAGTTCAATTCAATTCAATTCAATTCAATTCAATTCATCAATGTACTATGTAAGTAATTTTAACATTCGTTGGCAACACTATACTTCCTTGTGTAGGCAGACGGGATGTTATGGTAGATATAGATGCTCACAAAAGTATGTAGACGTGACTCCTCTGTATGACAAGGGAAATTCCAGTAAAAGGCCAAGGCATTCATCTCGGTTCGATTCGATTATTTGACGAAATTGGAATATTTTTTCAACAAACACGTTCGAAAACGTCAAAGTTTTTTTGTTTTTATTTTATTTTTAAACCTGAATGTAACGAACCGACCGCATGTACGCATCAGATTCCCATTGGTGCCTGGTAAAAACGACAATATAATTCCCACAGTCAACCCCACATCATTTGAAAAAAAAAGTTAACCAACAACAAAAAAAAACGTCATAAAATAATTGCAGCTAATCGATGGAGAATTCATTTGTTACCCGTTCTCTTGGGGTACTAGGTACGTATATATTGTTTTTTTGTATTAAAATAATCCTCCCACTCGCTTGTCACGAACTTATACGATAATAAAAATTAAACGAAATGCATAGGATGTACCTACAATTTTAAGGTGAGAATTGCTTGCCAATGATAGCATCGCGTAAAAATAATATAAAATGCCATTTCAAAAGCAACCAGAGAGAATGTATTGTGCTAGCAGCAGCTCCACAACCATCACCACTGCACTACCACCTTCAGGAAGATTGGTTCGCGGTATTATATTGGGAAGGGAACTTTATGCAGAGCTCTTTTAGTGAACCATTTATCCTATATAGCAAGGATGATTGTGATTTGGAGTTGAAATGAAGAGGAGTTTTGTGATTCCGGGCGCAAGCTAATCCAACTTTGAGATCTCATTAAATTTTGAAATGGATTCCCGTGTTTTTAGTTTGAAGTCATCGCCTTCAGTAGTTTGCACGGAAATTGTTTTGTGTTGTTGTTTATCCACAACTCAAACTCATTTGCTTTTGTTGAGGTGCTCTATTGAAAACGGGAGCAAACAACATTTTTTGGTTTTACTTCTTAATTTTTTTTTTAAACAATAAAGATGAGTTAGAAATAAGAGAGATGTATGGAAAAAATCAGAACATTTTTAAAAAAACATTTTTAAATTCTCATAATTATTGTTTGTAGAATTTTAAGCAAGCTTTATCACATCAAGTAACATCTGTTGTCATTTGAACCAAAATAACATATGTTTCGAATTTTAAAAAAAAAACTTAATTGAGCTCACCCCTACAAGGGTTTCAGAGTTCAGATGTTCATAAACGAATTTAGGCACGCAACAAGCCACAACATGTAACATGTAGCGGGCTTTTCAAAAGAATGCAATCTTTTGTGAATGCAATCGTTAATGTATTCAATAACAAGATATAACATTCATTGATTTGAGTTTGAGACTTCAGACTTAAAATTATGCAGTCTACATTCACTTGAATCAAAAAGATTGCAATCATTTTTTTCCTCGCATTCATTTTACAACAATCAATTGAATGTAATCGTTTCAGAATTCAAGCATTCTTTGCATTCGTTTACATTTTTTAGCACTCTTTTGCATTCTTTTGCATTTATAGAAGGAATGCAAAAGAATGCAAACGAAAGCTTGAATTCCCAAACGATTGCATTCAATTGATTTTTATGTAAAATTAATAGGAACAAAATGATTGCAAACTTTTTGATTAAAGTGAATGGAGATTGCATAATTTGAAATCTGAAGTATCAAAATGAAGTCCATATGAATGCAATCTTTTAATAAAATTCCATAAATTATTTTTAAAGACTTCATTCTTTTACAAGCCTGATAATTATGGGAACATTTCGCTTATCGATTGTGTGGTTTCAAAAAGCAAGTTTTTTGGTTTCACAAACCTGTATACCATTATTTCCTTTAAAGGCGCAACAATTTTGGTTGCTGTTGAAATCTTGCCTCTCAAACTTTGACAAGTTCCAATTTTTGCAAATGAAGGAAGGAAGTTCGAACTTCAGACTCAAAAGCTGATGTTTTTTTAGTTTTATTTCAACATTGAAGAATAAATTTTAAAAAAATTTATATTTTATAAAGTTTAGCCGCAACGTTAAAGTTTTTATATAATTTTGTAATCCAGCTTTCTGGCATTTTCTTTTACTTTGAGTCAATTTGTACCTCAACTCATTAAATCCAGATTTCTTACTATATACTTGCTCTCAGTATGCACAATACAGCAACTTATACCTTCTCTGGAATACCCATTCTCCCGTTCACTTATCATGCACCACACAGAGTTAGGTAGGTATACGAAAGGAACAACAAAGACTCAGCACCTCATAGCTCCATCAGCTAGCTATTGCAGTGCAGCGGATCTTCTTATCGAAATGTAAAAATCAAGAGGAACACTTTGTGTTATTTAGCGAACACTGCTGATTCGCATGTAGAGCAAAAATCTTTGGCTTCCATTCCATTTATAGGAATGCCATTCAATCCAAACCATATCCAGGTTAGGTGTGGAAGACTTGAATCCCCAATCCCAGTGGATTTCGTTATTTTCTCAATAAATTGACGAAGATAATTAAAGAAATAAAACGACAAAGTGGAGAGAATGGCAAATGAGAGGAGTCCTATTCCTATAATAATGAAATGACAATCAGACAGGAAGATCATAAACAATTTTAAAAAGATACATATATACCTACGAGGTGCGACTCGACAATGTATTTGTCCACATATTTGCAATCAATCAGACCTTTTAGCATCATATAGAGATGGCGATCATATATATAGTAAGATGTTTATTATGTTCCGAGAAATTTGTTGAGTAAAAAAAAAGTGGAAATTAAGACCACCATGTTGTTTGCATCAAGGCAGCGAGCGATGTCATTATTCTCAGTGGGGTTTATTGGAGACTCAAGTCGTTTCAAGGCCATTTTCAGCGAACTTTTTCTATGCAACTTATATTATACATATAGGTATATCAACAGCGACTAATGATTCTTTTAACGAATTTATTTTTTAGTCAAATTAAATTTTGCGCGCGGAATATAAATTAACTTTAATCAAGAAAAACTAATTATGGTTCTATATACCTACAGTGGTGGACATGGAAATAGCACACTTTTTTTTCATTTTGATCTTTTATTTAAATGTATACTAGGAACAGTTAATGATTATAATTACACATATGTTTTTGCTATTTTTAGAATATTTGCATATTTTAAATTCATATTTGTTTGCATTGCGGTAATTTCTGTAAGTAAATAGATACAAGTACGAAAATTAATACAAAGTTTTGTAATATAGCCTGGAAATTTAATTAGCACATAAGCTGCAAAAGTAATTTTACCTTTAAATTTCAAGATGAAAGTTAGTATTTTGTTGGAATTCCCTTGTTTGCAATCACAGCTTGACATCTTCTTGGCAGGCATTCCATCAATTTCTTGCAGCGTTCTATTGGTATTGCATACCAAGCTCTTTTGATGTTTTCCCATAATTCATCAAAGTTTTTGGGATTTTTACCTTCAATTTGGCGTTCAATATCATTCCACAGATTCTCAATCGGGTTGAGATCGGGAGACTGAGCCGGCCACTTCAAAACATTCACAAAACTACCTTCTAAATAGTAAATACGATTTTACTAAGTTAGAAGTACGCTTCGGATCGTTGTAACAAGTCTGCATTTTTTGGACAAATGTGGCAATGACAAGACAATTAGGTGCCAGTTATAGCTTTCATTGAAAACGGTCATTAAAAAATTTTAATTGTTAATTTTGAGGCGTCTAGAAAGAAAAATAAGTTAATATTTTGATGCCAATATACAGCTTATGGCTCAATTATTATTTCTATCAAAAAAAAATTTCCATTTCGACCCAACCTTTCAAATGCAATAACTTTAAAGTTTTCAACGATCAATGGTAAGGTAGTTCAATCATTGAAAAAATAAAAGTTTTTTTATGCGGAATCTTGGACCAAAATGAAAATTTTTTTGGCTAAATATAATAAATGAGTCATAACCTTAATTTTGCCATATAAATAAAAACTGATTTTCCTTTCTCAAGGCCTCAAAATTAAATATTAAAATTTTCAATGATCGTTTTCAATGAAAGCTATATAACTGGCCCCTTAGTGGGTAGTTTATAAATTTCCTTCTTTCTGTCGGCAAGGGTAAGGAAAGACTTGTTAATATTTGCTTATGTTTATGACAAGTGAATTCAGAATTGGCGAACTCTTATACAAGTGTACAAGAACTGAATAAAAAAAAAAGATTAAAAATAATTCAAGCTTTAGGTTGATATTTTTCCCATAAAAAGCTCAAAATCAGTGACGAGATTGAGATCATTAACTTGCAAAAGTCTAAGAATAAACTCTTACTAACTTCCATACGCCCCCTAACCAAATAATTGTTGGATTTCACTTTTTGGCCAATTAAATGCTAATTTGTTGCGCTTAGCTTACACGGACTTTTTTTAAGCGAAAAACGCTGGTTTTTCAAATTTAAAATAAAAAATTTAAAGCTAAAAAAATATTTTTTTGAAACAAATTAAAAAAAATTCAGTAATATTTGTATTTAAAAGGGAACTATTTTATAAAAAAAAATTCCGAAAAATGGTTATAAATATGGTATACCTCTCGTAGAACCATTTTTTTGATTTTTCAAAAACGGAATTCTGATCAATTTTTGTATGACGAATGTTTCAAAAAGGTTAATAAGTTTTGTAGGTACCTATACCAAAATTAAAATTTTTTTTTTTGATTTTTAAAAAAATGTTACAAATTTTTTTTTTGAAATAAGTTTTGTAGGTACCTATACCAAAATTAAAATTTTTTTTTTTGATTTTTAAAAAAATGTTAGAAATTTTTTTTTTGAAAACTTAATAATTGGAAAACGACTTGGTAGATTTTTAGCAAACCTGGCATCCAGCAGTTTTTTAATATTATCTAGCAGATTTTAAATGAACATTATTCATATAACCAAAAATAGCTGTACCTTCCATACAAGTGTTTAAAAATCTGTAAGAAAAATGATTAAAATTTTAATAATATTAGTGCGATTGAAAAAAAATGTATTCATCGATTAAAAATGGTACCTTGCTTAGATCTATTTATTTGGTTTTCGGCTGTCTCATTTTCTACTGAGCCGATTTCAATGAAATTTTTTACATATGACTTTCCGATAATTTTAAATACTATTGCCTATCAAAATTTTCAAAAACACAAATTTTGGATTAAAAAAAAATTCAAAATTGTTTTTTGAAAATTCGATATTTTGAAAATATGTTGATGATTGTTTTTTTTTCAAAATTAATTTCTTAACCTCACATTAATAAACGTTACTTTATTTCTAATTACGGTTCTATATAAGCTTAACAGCTCTGAAAGATGAACGAAATATTTCCACTTTTGTTCAAAAAGATGAAAGGTTGAAATGTAGTACTTACTCAAAAAGATGAACACTTGGTTCCCAACATAATTTTTTACTTTTTCTTTGCCTTTTAGTTCTTCTTGAGCAGTACTTTGAAGATTGTTTTGACTTCTCATGTAAATAATATTTAATGTTTTTATTTATAAAACTGTATCTTCTTCCTTAACCAAATGTTGATGCTCTAAAAGATGAACAATTTGAAAAGATGAACGGGCGGGCCCTGTTTTATATCTGTTCATCTTTTCGAGATTCTACTGTATATTTTTTTTAACAATTTTTCAGTATAAACTTTAAGTTACCATTGCATATATAGTGCAAAACGGTGCTATATACTGATCATATCTACGTATACTATAATTAATATACTACCTTTAACTTTACTATACTTTTGGCAGGTGGCATAAAATACAGGGTCTCGTAACTAATTTATTTATGTTAGCATATAAATAGTTTTAAAAATATTCAGACTTTAAGACCACAATGTGATCGTAAATAAGATCAAGTTCTTGCGACCCAGACGTTAATTTTATTTGTTTAGGTGCCAGCTATAGCTTTCCTTGAAAGACGTAATTGGAAATTTTAATTTTAAGTTTAAAATATTTCATTTTCGACCACCTTTACTGGACATGAAATGATTTCTAAGATTTCAATGATGAATGGTTAGGTAGTTCAATCAGCAGCTTTATATTGGCATCAAAATAATCACTAATTTATTTAATTTAAAAAAAGATCCAGTTAGAGAGCAGAATCCCAAGTTGTTGTTGTATTAACGTGTAAAAAAATAATCCTGATCTTCTTATTGCATTTAAATTTTTTTAAGTAATTTCCGTAAACAAAAAAAAATCAAACAAACAAATAATTAAATTGTATTTACAACTTTTGACTTTTTTTAAAATTAATTCATTTAATATATTGCATTATTGAACATATTGACATGTATCTTTAATATTTAACCACAAGAGCGACCCATAGTAAAATTTATTTTTTTAAATATTGTTTTCATGCCACCAGGCAACTACAAGGAGGATATGGTCACACTACCACCAGTCACGAACTCTCGAATACTAACTGCACTGTAACATGTGCATCATTTTCACATTTCGAGTCTTAAAAAAAAAAAAAAAATTCGTAAAAGTTGTATATTGTTTTCAATTATAATAAACACTTTGTTGGACTTTGTACTTCCAACATGGGCTGTCCACTTTGCCAGTTCCATATTGTCTGCGGTTTAACGTCTAGGTGAATGTTGAATGTAAACAAAACAATTACCCGCCATTTCTTTGTAAAGCTAAGATTAAGATTAACATTAATTTGCAAATATAATTTTAAATTTAACATATTAATAAAATTTATTATGAACTTTACACAATAAACAAACGGCATGCATGAAGGATATAATTACAAAACCACATTTCAGTTGAAACCATTGTAGTATAGCACAATAAATTAAGAAAATGTATAATTATTTGTGATTGTATATAGAAAAACAATAGGTGTCATAATTTTGTAAAATTGTAAAACCGGTAAAGTTGCTAAAATAAATTGTATTTAAAGAAAAGACAAGACAGGAGTTAAATGAATCAGCTAATACCTATACTTATAACATAGTTTATTGTTGTAAATTTTATCCAAATAATTTATAAAAAGACAAAGATCTACGGTGGAGCTTCGTCAGTATTTTTTGAATTTTTCATTGCAATGGACATTGCCTTGACAGTTCTGTTTGTTTTAAGTTCGATTATCATTGTTCTAGTGTATCTCTATTTAATATGGAATTTTAATTTCTGGCAAATACGTAATGTCAAAGGTCCAAAACCAGCAATACTTTTTGGTAATTTACCAAGTCTTGTGAGAAAACATCGAAATTATAATTTTGAAATTGCCGAAATATACGAGTGAGTGTTGGTTGTTCTTTCTTTATTATAGAGATAGGTATCATTGGATACAAATATTTATGTATTTCTCTTAGAAAATTCAAAAGAACTGGAGACAAATTTATTGGAATATTCATGACAAGAAATCCAGTAGTCTTAATTTTAGATCCACTTCTTAGTCGTGATATACTGACGAATAAATTTAAATCTTTTAGTAATAATGAACTATCGTTGTGGGTAAGAATATTAAAACAATTTATAAAGAGTTAAGAATGGAAATATTTATACTGTCTATTTTTTTTTTATTCGTTTTAATAGGGAAATCGAAAAACAGAAAAAGTCTCAATTCACCACCCTTTTATAACCCGCACCGATGAAGACTGGAAGGAAAGACGAAATGATTTTATTGCTGGAATAAGTGACAGTAAGGTATATGACACTTATAGATCAGCTTAAAATTCAACATTTGATTTCTAATTTTTGAAATGATACACAACTATTTTTGACGGAGTTAAACTTACAAAAATGTTGCAATTCTAAATTGTATAAACTAATAATAAGAACGAGTAAGACTATTGAGGTGGTTATTAACTCAAAGATCGTCTTGGATGCGCCTAAATCAGCTCCGAATAAAGAAAATATTGTAAGATTTCAAAAAATGGTCCAATTGGTTAACTCTTATGTCAGTGTTACTATCATTTAATAAAGGAGACAGTTGTGTTGTGTCTCAGTGAAATATATGGCTATCATTTGTTCACACACACAATAATTACTATAACCGAGTGCCTTTTTCGGTGGGTTAAAAAGACTGTGTTACATTTAGTTGACGATGTTAATTCTAACGAATCGACTTCATTGCAATAAAATGTTTAAAATAAAAACCTAAAATGTTTAATATTAATGGAGAAACTTGTTTAGGATTCGCAATTTTGAAGATCGTTTATGTTAAACGAGTAGCTTGCTTAAATCAAATAAAATTATTTCTATAATTTCACACATCTCTGAAGAGTTTAGTTAATATGAATATGTTTCATTAACTAACTGAATAATTTATTGAAACCGAACAAACTAACCCAGAAGTAGTTTAATAAAATTAAGTACACTTTAACCGAATCAGTGTGTAGATTTAATTAATTTTGTTTAATCGAGTTGCATCGTATAATTTAACCTGGTGAGTTTGCAGGCTGTATATTAACAATGTTTTTTTTATTTAACTTAACCGAGTTTTACATTGTTTTTAACCAATCATTTTTCTGTGTGTTCTTTTAAGCTCCAGCAAACTTTTCCGCTACTTATGCAACTTAATCGTAAAATGACAGATTTTATAAAAACTGAAATTGCCAAAACAGGAGGAATTATTGAAATTGAATCCGTAAGTATTTTTATTTTATATATTTCATATTTAGGTAAAAGATTATGAGATTCTAATTCATAACCACATTTTTTTTTTTAGCTATCCTATAAGTATGTAGTGGACTTTGTGGCAAATTTCGTTTACGGAATTGATGCTAATGTCTTCACATCTGGAATTCCAAAGAATCCCATGTACAAACATTCGAGAAATCTTATGGACTTGTCATTTAAGCAAATCGAACAATTCTATCTGCTTGGGTTGATTCCATGTCTCAAAAAAGTCGTTAAGGACCGATTTTTCGATAACGATACCGACAACTGTTTTATTGATGTACAAAAAATTGCCATTGATTTGCGATTGAAGAATAAAACTGATCGTTATGATTTCTTGAATTATTTGCTAAAACTGCAAGAGAAGAAAAACCTCAGCAATATGGATGTGGTGGTGCATAGTATGTCAGTGGTATTGGATGCCGTTGATACGACGGCATTTGTCATTCTTCATACGTTATTTTTGGTAAGATTTTCTACACAATTAATGCTTTTGAATTATTTTGAATTAATTTTATTTTGCTGTTTTCAGCTGGCTTATGATCAAAGAGTTCAGCAAAAGCTAAGAATGGAAATCAAAGAGCACATGAATGACGAAGGGGAAATTAACTTCAAGACTTTGATGAATTTGGAATATTTAGATCAATGCATGAATGGTATGTGCTTCGCTGTATATAGGGGAGAGTGGGGCGGCTTTGAACGTTTTTTGATTTAGAGTCTCCTGAAAGCCAGTGTGATGAAATTATGGACCTGTTAGTTATAGGCACTTAGGGAAATGAATTTAAAGTTCAAATTAAAACAATTTATTAGTAAATTTAAAATACATCGATGATTCAAAATTAAAATTATTTAAAAAAAAATTCAAGTTAAAAGTCACGTTTACCTAATATTCATCATGGAATTTATCTTTATGTAAATCAAAATTAAGCTGGACATTTAATAATATAGTTTTCCAAAATCGAAAAACCTAACCCAAAAATGTTGGAGGTCTTACAAATAATATTAAACAAAAATGCAATTTATTGGCATTAAAACTACATACCTAAATACTGTGAGATGACCATAAAAGATGTACCGCAAAGTCGTTGACGTGTAAAGATATATAGGTATTGTCATGTTAAAAATTAAGTTAATGCTTTGCAATATTAATTTGTTATGATTCTATTATGGCCATATGTTCAAAGGTACCCCGCGTTCAAATATGCTCCCTCTCCCCTAACTCTGGTTTGAATAAGGAATTTTATAAAAATTGTCTTTTTTTTAAGTAGTGAATTCTTTTTGATTTTGTTGATTGAAGCTTTGGAATTTTTTTTTTTTTTTTTTTCCAGAATCAATTCGCTTATTCAGTCCAAATCCAATTTTATCAAAAATTTGTACAGAAGAAATTTACTTGGAGAATAATGAAAAACAAAGTACGAAAATCGAACCTGGAATGATAGTTCACATTCCTTGCTTTTCATACCATCATGATCCTGAGATATACCCCGACCCAGAAGAGTTTATTCCCGAACGCTTTGACAATGGACAAGCTAAGGTGTTTAGTCAAAGAGGACAGTTCATTCCATTTAGTGATGGCCCAAGAATTTGTGCAGGTTTATTTCATATTTAGTTTGAAAGTCATAATACAAATAATCAATAATTGCATTTTTATACTTTTTCTCATTTATATAGGACTGCGACTGGCACAGATGCAATGCAAGGCTAGTATTTTTGAAATTATAAAAAAATTCCAATTGAAATCGAATAAAAGAACTCAATATGGCAAGTACCTTAGCAGATCTTCTCCAAGATACTATTTGACTGGTGACATAGATATAGAATTTATAGAACTGTAAACAAGGTCACTAAAAGAAAGTTGATGTAAATTATTAATTTAAAATAAAATTAAAAAACAAAAAAAACAAAAATAATCAAAGCAGTGGGAAATATTGTTGTCTTCTTAGGCTAAACTCATACTGGAGCTGCGAGCAGAGCGGTGATGCGAGAAGTGAGCAGAGCGACGAAAACAAACAAATGTGTTCTTATGAGAGCTCTCATACTGAGGCCACTAGCAACGAGGTATCAGTTCTCATAAGAAAGCATGTGTTTGTTTTTAACGCTCTGCTCACCTCTCGCATCACCGCTCCGCTCGCAGCTCCAGTATGAGTTTAGCCTTATTCAGAATATGGCACGATTACGACAACTTTGGCGTTGCAAAATAATATCGGATTCAATTTTAAGGAGACAAAACACCTTATTTATTGTTGAGAAAACAGAGTCCACTCAGCGTTGCTGAAGTGGCTTGATCGTGATTTTTTGACACTAAAATGTCACGGTGGCACGAAAAAATTCAATATGACACGTTTTTCTTATTTCCTTTTTTACTAAGTAAAAACTGACAGAAAATCTTATTAACTCTTATACTGACAAAACACGACTATAAGAGAAAACTATTTCTCCTAATTTTTTGTTGCATTTGACCCCACAATTGAATTATGTATATTTTTTGTTTAATAAAAAAATTTGAATGTTTTTCATAGGGCACGAAAGTGGCACGTTTTTTAGAAAATGTCCACTAAATTACAGTCTGAGATAGCCTACCTTGAAATATGTTTTTCAAAATCTGACACAGAATCAATTAAATTGTTTCTTGAAATGTTGACTAATGTTGAATATATTGTTAAAAAGCAAAAAGGTCAAAATTTATTGAACTTATCATTCGATGACGTTGAAGATCAACATCTGAAGAATGGGGAGGTGAAATAGGAAACGAGTAAGGGAAACTAAAGTTGCAGTCGTCCACAGAAAAATTAAGTGGATTAGAAGTTTTAGCTAAATTAATATAAGCCTAGTTCCTTTACTTTGAAACTCTGTGCATTTCTGTGAATATAAAAAAAAATGATGTAGAAATTCACACAAATGCACAGAGTTTTAGAGTAAAAGAACACGCCTATAGAGACAAGAAAAAGAATCGGAGATAAAACAGAGCCCTGTGGCACACCAATGTTAATTTTATGAATTTCAGACTTGAACTCAACCTTGTATCCAACGGTCCGAAAGATAATTTCTAATGCATTGAAGTAGGGAGTCATCGAAATCAAAAACACTCATTTTCGATAAAAGAACTTTATACCAATATGCTTTGGAAATATCAAGTGCAACAATTTTACTTTCACCAAAACGATGCTAAGATTGGTTCTAACTTCCACCTTTCGGTGAGATAATCTGTTCATCAACGTTTCCATAACCTTATGAATGTTATTGGTCGTTAATAAGAGTGGTAGGAGGATTCGCCTATTTTGGGGACGGCCTGGACGAAAACAGTTTTCCATCCACTCGGAAAGAAACCAGACGAATATAGGAAAAATGGAAAAACTTACGCAGTGGTTTAGCCAGTGTGCAAGAACAGATCTTCAAAATTAAATGGGAAATACAATCTGGACTAGCGGATTTGTTTATGTCAAGATCTTTAAGTACCCTTCCAACTGTGCGAGTGCAGAAGAAAGTTTTGATTTTCGAACAGTTTTTGATACTCTCAAGCACAGAAGTTACCATATTGTTGTAAGACAGGAGCGTGGAGTTTGCGCAAATTGTGCTGCAATAAAGTTGGTCATTTCTAAAGAGCTTATTATAAAGAAGAACAGTTAAAAATTTGAATCTACAATACAATTTTTTTTTGAGTGGATAACGATTTTCCCGCAATTTATTATCAAATACATTTTTTAAGCATTTGTATATCAGCACGCTCTATTCCAAACAAAAGAAACATGTTTTATTAAATGTTTGCTTTTATACAATAAATTTTTTTTTTTTTTGTAGGTTACAGGGCCCGACCAACCATATGTGCATATGCACAGGGCGCAAAATTCTGGGGGCGTATTCCCGCAGGAGCAAGAAAATGTAATCTGATGTTTCGCAAACAAATATGTACTGCCATTTGCCATGTGTATGTATGTGTGTGCTAATATACAAAAAGAGGCATCTACAGATCTTGCACAGGGCGCAAGTTTGGGTTGGGCCGGCTCTGGATAGGTATCTCTAATATTTTTAGTTTCTCAAACATTCATTTATCGCAATCTTTAAATTTACATTAATTGTAAACAACTCTATTGTATTTGTTCATAAAATACATATATATCGTTCTACGTTTAAACTTTTATGAAACGACGCGACGTGCCATCGAGCATTTAAATTTCACATTCTATGTTTTGCGAGTAAAACTTCAGTTTCTATAAAAAATGTCTATATACAGGGTGTCCCGTAACTCAAAGTCAAGCGGGTAACGGGTGATAGGGTAGGTTGTACCTGTTCTGAAAAAAATAAGAAAAAAAAATCCATCTCGCTTGGTTAAGTAATAATAGCAATATTTAGAAAAAAAGTGACCACAGTGACCCTAGACCATGTTTTTAGGTACTGTGGTCACAAATTTCCGAATTTTGGCGTGTTTATTTTTTTTACGTAATCCTAAATAACCATGCTATTGATTTCAATCACAAATTTAAAAATAAATATTTGGTCAGTTTATATTTCTGAGATCTCAGAGATCTCAGCAATCTCACAAATATAAACAGGATTCCTCAGCAAAATTTCTCAGTTTTTGTGTCAAATACCGAGGAAAAAAAATTTTAGATTCGTCTGCTCAATTTTTGACGGAGGAAAATTAGTGAGGACTCTGAAATATAAACTGACCAATTGTAAGTTTCGTAAGAAAAATAAAGTTTGACTGAGTCATGTTTCAGAAAAAAATTTTAAGCTAACTTTGACACTTCATATTTAAAAAAAATGTACTACACTACCTTGGCAAGTTTTTTAAAAAATTGGCGCGTTTTATCAACAAAAGAGCACGATTGTGAGATGTTGCGACTAAAACAAGGAACGTAGCGTACCGAACGTAGATTGTAGCGTACCATATTGTGTAATGTAGATCTGTCTCACTCTTATTTACGGCAAACAGTGTCTGATTATAGTGCCTCTGTTTATGTCACGTACACCTTACTAAAATGGATGTTTGAGTAAAAAAAACGCATTATTCTGGTAAAAGTGATTGAAGTGAACTGAGGTGTTTTTTGTAAATAAAAAATGAAAAATAAATATTTTTTACGAATGAATAAGTAGCAAGTGTTGTACCATTTTGAAATCTTGATAAAACGCGCCAATTTTTTAAAAAACTTGCCAAGGTAGTGTAGTACATTTTTTTTAAAATATGAAGTGTCAAAGTTAGCTTAAAAATTTTTTCTGAAACATGACTCAGTCAAACTTTATTTTTCTTACGAAACTTAGGGTCTGTTTCACAATGTCTGATTAAAGTTCCAAATAAGCTACATGGAACTTATTCGACAGTTAACAACCTCATTTACGTTTCACAATGTCTGAATACGTCTAATTGGCAATTAAAGTTCTAAGTATTTTACTGGCAAGATGAAGTGCCGATTAGAAAATTAAACTGACAATTAAAAATTCAAAACTTTCTTCACTAACACTCACACTTCAATTCAACACATTTACCTTTTATTATTCACATCTCTTTGAAACAATCCTCTCGACACTTTTAACATATACAATAAGATGACCCACCATGAAAAACTAACTATTTGATGATTATAAATATTTTTTTCTTCAATGTTTGACATGAGTCAAATTCAATTTGTCTGGAAAACTGGAATAACGAACGAATAGCTAATTGATCAATGCGAAACGCAAAGTTTTTTGATGGGAGGATTTAATTTTAGGATAAATTAAATGTCGGATAACTAATTAGAAATTTACTCAGACATTGTGAAACAAACCCTTACAATATTTATTTTTAAATTTGTGATTGAAATCAATAGCATGGTTACTTAGGATTGCGTAAAAAAAATAAACACGTCAAAATTCGGAAATTTGTGACCACAGTACCTAAAAACGTGGTCTAGGGTCACTGTGGTCACTATTTTTCTAAATATTGCTATTATTACTTAACCAAGCGAGATGGATTTTTTTTCTTATTTTTTCCAGAACAGGTACAACCTACCCTATCACCCGTTATCCGCTTGACTTTGATTTACGGGACACCCTGTATATACATTAAACATACTTTGTGTAAATAACATGTGTGCATATAGGTTTTTACTAAATACATTGCAATATTATTTTCAGTTCCTTGGTGTCAGAGATCTAATACTTCTTGTTGACTTTACAATAAAATAATCATGGTGGTTTAAGATTGTAGGTATTATATCTATAAATTAAAGCTTTTGCAAAACATTCAGTACGTGGTTAAATTTTGCTAGCAATGGATAACTCCCTGGCAATATTTTTTGGTTTAATTTCTATAATCATTGGTCTTGTGTATTTATATTTAACATGGAATTTCAACTACTGGAAAAACCGAAACGTTAAGGGTCCAAAGCCAACAATGCTAATAGATATATATAATATTCCAAGCCTCATTAGAAGAAACAGTAATTTTAATTTAGAATTTGAGGAAATATACCAGTGAGTTATTTGTGATTGTAAAAATTCTTTACTCAAAAGTCGTCTTACGCTTTTTTTTTAATATTTAAAATAAATGGGAAATCAGCTACATTTCTGTGAAATTGGCTTGTGATTGATAATTGACATTTAGTTAAGGTTTTAACCTCCTATTCAAAATAATCTTCTCAATCTTCTCGAAAAATTGTTTTCCTAAAAATCCTGAAAATCAACTTAGGCCACTTTAACTTTTGAGTAAGGAATCATAACCGTGTTTTTTTGTTGTTGAAAAGTGAAGGCCAGCACAGCAAGTTTTTAATGTTTTTTTTTAATTTATTATTGTTTGGGTGTAAAAATTTGCTGCGCTGGAAATTAAAGTGTTAAAAAAAAAAAAACACGGCTACATAGTACATACATATAATTTTAAACATCAATTGTTCTAAGTGTGATAGTCTGTATTGAAATTTTTTCCCAAAAAATTCAAAAATAGTGGATATAAATTAATTGGAATATTTATAACAAGAAATCCAGCAATTTTAATATTGGATCCCATCCTCGATCGAGATATTGTAACAAACAAATTTAGATCATTTGCTTACAATGTTAGGAATGCGACTGGGACAGTTGCAAGTTAGGGCTGGAATTTTTGAACTTATCAAAAAATTCCAATTAAAAACTTGCAAAACAACTCAAAATGGAAAGTACATTAGTAGAAATAGCCAACGATATTACTTGAATGGAGACATAGACCTGGAGTTTATAACACTGTGAACTAAGTTCAATATATTATAAAATTAAAAAATAAAAATCAATGTTATATAGATTTGTGTTTGTGTTTGTTTTTGATTTATGATTTTTGAAAGAACTCATTTAAAAAACTCATATTGCTTGATATACAGGGTTTCATTAAGTGCTTCTTTTCTTTCAATTTAAATAAAATGAGATATCGACATTTGTCATTCTTTTGAAAGGCCTATCGATGTCATTATGTACGAAATATAACATCGTTCAAATGTCCGCCTCGGCTTCTCTTGGTTGCGTGCATCCGAAATGTCCAATTTTCCATGACTCTGGCGCATAAATCAGGCAGAATTTTACCGATGGCATGGGTTATTTTGGCTTTGAGGTCGCTGTGGTTTGTGGTCTATTTGGATAAACCTTCGACTTCAGGAAATCTAACAACAAAAAGTCTAACGGGTTCAAATTATATCATCCAATTTAAGCCAAAAGAAGTTGGTAATCATCGACCTATAGTGCTCGGCGAATTGACGATGCGTGATGGCCTTGCCAACGTTGGTTGTTCTCAAAAAATACTGACCGATAACGACTCCAGCCCAAAATCCACACTTTTCGGGATGTATTGGACGCTCTTGGATCTCATGTGGATTGGTATCATCCCAAATTAGACAATTTTGTTTGTTGACGTACCCATTCATCTATATATGAGCCTCATTGCTGACATGATTTTTCTATCAAAATTATGGTCAGTTTTTGCTTCTCCAGAGCCCATTCATCGAACATACGTTGTTGTCTATCGTCGTTTACCTTGAGCTCCTGGGTAAGTTAAATATTTAACGAGTGCTGGTCCAAGTCACGACTCAAAATTCGCCAAATTGTGGTTTGCGAAAGAGCGAGTTCTTGTGAGCGACGTGAAATCGACAGCCTTGGATTCTCCTGCACACTCTCACGGACAACGACGATATTGCGTTTCGTTGACGAACGGGTATTGGTTGATCGTTTACTGAACCAGTGGACTCAAATTTTTCCACCACACTGCGAATATTATATACGGCGAACGTAAAATGGGCGAAGCACGCAAACAACACAGATTTTGAAAAAAAAAAAAACAATCTTATCATTTGCACGTATTTTTGAACGATATATACGTCCATGGTGATTTGGCAAAACAGAATGAATAAATGACAGCCAATTTGACAGAATATGTAGCTTAAACGATATGGCCGCTATCAACTGTAGTGTTCGGATTTCGGAAGTCAATTTTGGAAGACCCTTTACGTGTAAATATAAAAAAAATAATATATTCTACGTTTTTAATTTTAGTTGAGCACTACAATTAATTAAATCCTCTTGTCAACATTTTTACAGCGTTTCTTACACTCCCTCAAATAATAATAGATATAACGCTGTTTTTTTATACAAATTGTCTGTGAGAAAAGCCTTCCATCGGCAAGTGAGCAACATAAAATAACACAAATAAATTTCATGTCAACTCTGAATGTGAAGGGTCCCGCGACCATTCCCTGATGGTGGTATACATATATATAGCTTCTCTAAACGATTTACATATTACAGTCGTATATATATATACCTACATATAAAGAGTTCTTCCAAGGGTAAGTTTTCCTGTCACACTCATGTAATTAAAATTAAAATTAATCCTTTTCCTCTGCCTTTCTATATTATAGCGCACTAATTCTTCTTAAATGGCATTCGGCATCCATAACATTTAAATTCCAGTTTTCGGCTTCCAGTCTGAAAGTGACAGATGCAATTCACAAGATCTAAGGATTATCACCCACCCCCACTGCTGCCGCCCTATTTCTATATACCTACGCACAGCACACACATAGGTATAGATATACTATATATACGCAGCTCTTCAGTGAAGTGTTTTCCTCACACTCGCACACTCATTATGCATGCGTAGCTTGTACAAAACAAAAAAGCAACAAAAAAAAGAAATTAAAATTTCATTGAAAGGGAATAACGCATAAATCGGATTAAAAATTGTTTAATCAAAATAATAAAGAAGACACTTAAAATGTCGTATGGGATTAGGTTGATGGAAGGAGGTCCTATACATACCTACATATATACTTACTCTTCGTTGCCCTTTCCTTATCGCATCAGATGAAGCTGTTTTTTCATTGTTTAACTCGGTGTTCTTCTACTGATGCTGATGCTGATGCTGATGCTGATGCTGATGCTGATGCTGCTGCTACTGTGCATCATAAGCACATCGTATCAAATAAATCACTCACATGAGACCAAGACGACATCCATAGTATAGCTGATGGTGCGGTAAGCGGAAATGCTCGAAATTATTCCAAGAAGGCTAAGCCAAAGCCAACCCATCAGGACGGTAGCAGTATATAGTATATATAGCTGAGACAACGACGACGGAGACATCAACTCGAGAGAGCTTGTCGTCGACATCGTGTCGTTTGGTGGATGCGTTGAAACAAATGCTGGAATTAATTCCACACGGGACTTTAATGACTTTATAGCATATCTTTGTCATATTGTTTGAGATAAAGTGAACAGATTGCCAGAGATATTCCTACAAGATCCACATGGAACACATTTAAAAAGATAAATGTTTCCCTTCTTGCATATCCATATAGCTGAGGAGGTGGAAGTTTTCAGCAATGTTTTGCAATTTTTTTTTTTGATTAAGTGGATGTTGAATGAAGTGCCAATGCAACAAATAATTTTGTAATCCACAACATAACTATCACAGAAATCTGTTGGAGTTAATTTTCAGAGAAAAAAAAAAATACCACATATGGTTCTTAAGAAATATTGTTTTTATTAAAGTTAATTATTTATAGGTTTATTGTAACGAAAGCAATCAATTGTATAAGAACTACAAAATTTTGAAACACACACGCGGCGAACTAAATACAGGGTGTTTCATTAAACGCTTCCTCTCTTTAAATTTAAATAAAACAAAGCGTGCGGGTGAGATATCATCGCAATTTTGTATTCGTTTGAAGGGCCTATCAATGCCATTCAGTGGTTTTTTTTTTTGTTTTTTTTTTGGGACCTTCAAAATACGAAATTTTTAAAATTTTGAGGTAGCATTTTCGAACTATTCTCCAACAAAAGGATGCATATTTTAGTTCTGAGAAAAAAATGCAGTCATGCTATATTGGAAAAACCCTTTACTATCCCTTCGACTTTATTCTATGAAATATTTAGCCAATACCTTCTGCATATAGGAAGATTTGGCTATTTTTCTTTTGAGCGTTTTTGAAAGAGGGAAACATTTTCCTAGATGCAATAGCTGGCCAAATTGAGCTAGAATGTGTATAGATTTGATGATTTAAATTCTCAAAAGCCTTGTGAAAAATACGACGAACCGGAAGTCGATGTTTTATCAGAGAATTTAAACAACATCCGAAAACGTAGCTTCAACATTTTAACAAAGAATCAACATGCCTGCATTATGAGTTGCCGAAGTGTCATCGAGTTGAATTTTCAAAAAAAAAAACAATAGCCGTGTCAAGTGAAAATATACGAGCAATTTATGACAAAATTAGCTTATAATATTTATATAATTCAGAAACTATTGAAAAATTAAAGAAAACACTTCAACATTCCAATGCCAAATGCAATTCGTGAGAATAACATAACGATGGGCGGAGCTGATTTGTTAGTTACGCTACAAGTAACTATTGCATTCGAATTCGGGGAAAGAAGTGGTCCTGGCCACTTTTATCAAATTCACTGGACGCAGCATTAGTAAATGCAGGGAAGTACCTTGCTTTTGCAAAAAATTTGCTAAAGAAACACCAATTCCACAGCTAGAATTTAGAACATTGTTGTAGATTCCATTTTGCGATTGGAAATAAATATTCAACCTGTGATTCAAACGGAAGGAAAAAAAAAATAAATAAATTGGGTGGTGCGACAGCTTGTGTAGAACTAGGGCCTAGTGACTTCCAACTCTCAATTTAACTCTCTATTGTCAGGAATTGAGGGAACCTACAATTTACTGTCGAATCCGAACGGCCAAGATGAGATGCCCGTGCAAAAACATTTCTGTTTTTAGGTGGTATAGGCTTGGAAACGAACCCAAGACCTTAGGCGTAACAGTCCTACGCAGTAACCATCACGCCACGGGCTACTACATGCTCACAATGAAAGAAACCTCAATGACACCTAGCATACAGTCATCAAAACAGGAAAACGTCTTTGATGTCGCAAGCGTCCAGCCAAACCGTTTTTTCATGCAAAATGTAACACCCTGCTTCATCCAAAACGCTTCGATGAATACTCACACAAAAACCAATTCTTATGAATTATTATGAATTTCTGATTCAAAACAGCTTCTTATTATGAATTTCTACATTTTTAATTTTCAACAATATTTTCTTAACCCAGTGTATCTACATATATTTAACTGATTTTTCATAAAAGTATTCAAATAAAGTTGATTCATATTCCATGTAAGGAGCAAATTTTTCAATAATTTTGATACCCCTTTCGGCGAGCGTTGCGAAAACGCAACGTGAATTTTCTGGAAAACTAAAAGCTTTTTCAATTTTTTTTTACATGTTTCCTCTAACTGCACAAAAAATAGACAGTATGTAAAATTTCAAGTTTCTAAGTCAACTGGAACTAGTAGCAGCCGGAAATGGAAAAAGTTCACCTGAACATTCGGACATCAAACAAAAACTTTAAAAAATTCTAATCAAAAAAGAAAAAACGAAACCGAAACAGACACAGACACAGAAACAGAAAACCCATCCGAAAATTAGAAGTCAATTAAAATTGTTCAAGTTTTTCAAGATCTTTTGCAAGTTTCAAAATTATTTGTTTTTTTTTTTATTTTGGAGCATTTACAAAAAAGTGGCACTGGCGAATTAAAGGGCCAAATACAATGTGCGACGTCATTTTTAAGATTTTCAATTTCTGAAATGTTGAAATTGTAGTGTTTTATAAATATTTTGCAATTGTACGTAGTGACTTTTTTTGGAAAAAAAAATGTAGCAAAAACGCAAGTTATAATGGCTAGAACCGAAATCGTCATTTCAAGAAATGTATTTAAAGTTTAATTCAAACGAGGTTTTGATTAAATTTAATAAAGATTGATATTTTATTTTTTTTTTAATACGAACAAGGTTCTTGTGTTCAAAGGTACCCCACATGTTGGGCAGGTTTGAACAACTGGGGCATTTTTGAGCGGAAGTATTTATAAATGTTTTTAACAATAAGTAATGAAAGTATAAACGCATATCTATTGAAGAAAACAATAAACGGTATGAATAAGTTATTTATGAAAAGCTCCAATATAAAAAAACTTTAATATAGGATATAAAATCTTTTGAAAGGTTTAACTCACTATTTATAAAGTAGACTTTTGGAAATAAATAGATTAAAACAAGGTTTTTGCAGCTAAAAGTCTCTTTGAAACTTTAATTTTAGTCTCCATTTGTTGTTAAATTTTTTTCAATAACTAGTTTTAAACCTATTCAAAGGTGCCCCGGCCGTTTCGTTCAAAGCTGCCCCAACATGTTAAACAACATAAAATTGGGCCATATTTATTATACCTAGCATATTTACCAAGAATTTTAACTTTATGTTAATCAAAATGAAGGTTTGAATTTAATAATAATTTTTCAAAAATGAAAAACCTTAACAAAAAAATTTTAAACTCTTACAAAAAGAAAATTTACGCATTAAAACTGCGTATTTAGCTACTGTCGGATGAACTTAAGAGATGCACCGCAAAGTCGTTGACGTGTAAAGATATCGCTATTGCCATGCTTAAAATTAATTTTAGGTTTTAAAATATTTTTGTATTATGATTTTACTATAGCCATGTTCAAAGGTACCCCGCGTTCAAAGTTGCTCCCCTTTCCCCTACCTATTGTAAATGTTAGTATTGAGTTTTATTATTATTTGGGCGTTATTTCCTAAGATGTGGGCGTTATTTCCTTTTTCTGGATTTTTTTGGGCGATATTTCCAATTTTGGGCGTTATTTCCCATTTGCCTTCTAAAATTTTTATTTTTGGCGTTTTTTCCTTTAAAAAAAATATTATAAATAACGCCTAAATCGAGAAAAAAAAAAAACAACAATTGTTCAGAATTTTGTTGTGCTATAATGAATGCTTTACTGATTTATAATTGGCCGTTAACTATATTTTTTAATAAATTGTGACTAATTCAATTTTGTCGTGCAATGTTTTCTACGTTGTATTTTTTGCTTTTTGCATATGAAGTTAGCAAAACAATATTTTGTTTTTTTCTTCCCAAATTAAAAACGAAAAAACATTGAAACAGTTTTAAATAAAAAAAACACATAGAAACATTGCACGAGAAAATTGTTTTTGTCTGATGTAGTTAGTTAACAAAAAGGCAGATGGCGCTAAATTTCCCAAAAATGTTTTTTTTTTTCAATAAAAAGAATTAACTTCAAATAAAAAGTTGTATTTTCCAGAAAAATCATTTTGATATCACAGGTAAAATAATTGCCTTTCCCCCCGCCTTCTGCTTCTCCAACTATATATTATACTCTTCATATTAAAAAGATATTCAATTTTGTTATATGAGAGCCTCAGCCCCTTTAAACGTCTTGTGCTATAAGATCTTAATTGCATTGTAGGCTGCATATTTGACAAATCGAACTCAAGTCACGCCGCGCTGGCCGCTGCCGCCGGCTTAAAATAAGATAATAATAATTATTTTTCTTGTATCCTTTAAAAAAATTTAATCCAATCGCACGCATAAATCATATTCGTGACATCTCCGCCAATACAGAAGCATTCGAATCTCGCACCCTGATGGCTTTTTAATGATTCGTCACAGCACTTTATCATTTCATATACCTATTGCTTAGAGTTGTGTGTATATAGAGGACCAGCGATGTCGCATTCGACCCGACCGACACACTAAATCAACTCTATATCACGCGTCCTCGTGCCTTCGATCCCCACTCCTCAGTTAACCACCCGTTCTCATCAAGTTCATGGGCAAAAATAAATAATGGACCAATTAAAAGTTTCGAGGACCCTTCCGTCTTTATAAAGTTTGTATATGTCGCGGTCTTCCTCAGGTCCTCCAAGAGCATACCAAACACGGTTGAAAAAATTTATCTCACCGCAATGGAATTTGTAGCAAAGTGCAAGATGCCCTTCATTCACACCACAACCAAGTAAAATAGTGAGTTTCTCGCACCGTCACCGTCGGTCGTCGCCGGATTTTAACTGCAACTCCTCCAGCACAATCCATAAGACAACTTGGTTTCCAGAAACAACATTTCATTGCGTGACACCGGTCCATTAGTTTTGCTCATGACTCTAGAATTTTTATCCTGAACTTGGTCGATGTGCTTCTGCTTCTGGTTCCTCGCTTCCTCGGCGCGGCGCAGCGTCCACCGCCGCCGTCCTCGCTGCCTCAACTCTCGCTCGCGTTTCTGTGGTCTGTGGCATGTTTTTGTTTTGTTCGCCTTATTGGGGGAATTTTTGTGCAAAATGCTTTTTCGCGCGCGCATGAGTTCAGATTTTTATCAGGTGCAATTCCGCAAGGTGATGGTGATGTAGCTTCTGGTCCTGGATGGAGATGGTGCTGTTGATCTAGGTCTCCGCAGTTCCAACTCCCCAGCATCAGCATCAGCTTCAATTCCAACTCCAACTCGCCGCGGCCGTCTCCTAACTCTGCGCACAAAAATAAGTTTGTTTGTTTTTCGCTGTTTCGTTTGAATGTTTGTCTTCGTTTTGCTTGCATTTCGGTGCGCGACTCTTAATGTTCTGCAAAATGAGATAAGTCATTGAATTTTTTTTTTTATTTCTTTAATTTTCGTTTCTGTTTGGTTGTTGTTCCTTTTTATTTTTAGTTTTTTTTTTTATTGGGACTTAACAGCAGGGATCCTTAATTAAAATTAATGCAAAACTCCTGAGTCATTTTATTTACTTGCGCCTTTCTGGGACTCTGGCTGGTTTGGTTATATGGGATGCTGGGAGTTTTAATTTAATTGCTGTGTTATTTGTGTTCGTTGAAGATGTGAGCAGCATAACAACGTGGGAGATAACGACGCACTAGGATTTGTTTATTTCTTCTTGAGGAAGCCCATTTTCTTTTTTTTTTTTAAATAAAGTGTGGGTTAGATGAATTATAAGAAGGATATACGTAGATATAGCGAGTTTTGTGTGTGAGAAAATAAGTTATTCGCGCGCAAAGACAAATTGACAAGCTGTATAAAGAATTAAATGAATTTGTTTAGCACCTTATTTATAGGATTAAGACATTTCCTTCCTTAAAAATAAGGCAAACTTTTGTATTGGGGCATTTAAAGTGTAAGTAACCAAGTCAATGCCTATATCTACCACTTGTACTTGTTTCTTGTGCGGATATATGTATTTATTAGATTAGACTAGATTCAGAAAATAAAATAAAAATAAAATAAAATGCGTTACCAGATAGTACGAACAGTGACAGTTCGTGCAAAAAAAGTAAGCAAACATACCTTTTTCACATTTTTAAATGTCAAAGTGACATAATTGGAGTTAGTGTAATGGGAAATAATTTATTATTTAATGATTACTGATTAAAATTTGGTTTGTTCGCTGGTTAAGTTGTCAAGTCAAACGTGTTCCATTTAATTTTATCGAATTTCTGAGTAAGTGAGCGGGTACCACGCGCGCCGAGCCCCCTTAATGGAAAAAACCCAAATATTATATTTTTACTTTGTATGCACTTCAAGCATAAATATAAAAGATTGAATCAATCTTCATCAAGATTCACGAGCTGCCCGAAGTGGATGCACAGTCGATGCTTAACATCTGAAAAGACTACTTTAACCAGTTGCTAAATGGTGATGTCAGCCGAAATCCCACCAATGAGCATCTGGCCCCAGTCAATTTGGATTATAACCAAGAGTTTCAACCACCCGATCAGAATGAAATAAAATTTGCCATTTTCAGACTTAAAATGAACAAGACAGCGGGCGACGCGATGATGGGCTGCAAGCGTACCTTTTCAAATACCCTGGAGATGAGCATACTCCAACTCATCTTTGAGATATGGTCGGAGGAAAGTATGTCAGACGAATCTCAGTACAATATGTCCAATCCACAAAAAAAGGCGATCGTCTTGACTATATGCACCAGCTGCCTTCTTAATATTGCGTATACAATTCTATGCAGCATGTTATATGTGAACGTCTCAATGTGGCTTCAGACCTGGAAAATCTAGCACCGATTAGATCTTCACATTGCGCCAGATCTTGAAGGAGACCCAGGAATTCAATATAGATACCCACAACTTATTTATCGATTTTAAGGCAGCTTATGGCTTATGAGTTATGACAGTGTCAATAAAGAAGAACTGTATTGACTATTGTGCCATGTCCATATGTAAATATCACTGCAAAACTGATAAGACTAATCAGGATAACGCTGGAGAATGTTCGCTGCTCTCTCAAAATTGGAAGGGATTTTACAGAAACCTTCGACCTTCGACTACAGAAACCTGCAGATGCTTAAATATTGTGCTTGAAAAGATAGTACGCAATTCTCAAGTCAATACATCGGGCACTATCTTTCAAAAGTCTACACAACTTCTTGGGTTTGCTGACGACATCAACTTGATTGAAAGGATAAAGCGAGCGCTTTCACTAGCATAGAGTCAGCAGCAAGCAGATTGCCAATGCGAACGAGGACAAGACAAAGTATATGCTCTCATCAACAAGACCCACTTCGCATCATAGGCTTGGTCAAAACTTGACTATTGATAGGTAACTTTGAGGTGGTCAAAGAATTTGTCTACCTGGGCATCGCTGCTGCTGTATAAACTCGGCAAATAACATCAGCGCGGAAATCAAACGTGGAATAATTCTTGCTAATCGCTGTTTCTTTGGGTTGAGAAAGCATTTGACTATTGAGTAATAAGGCCCTATCGAGAAAAACCATACAATGTGTGGCGAAGACGGAAGAAGATAGAACCACGAGTTAAGCTAGAACCACACTTATCTCGTGTGGTGTGTTGTGGAGTGGTGTGTCGCTATCGCTTCAATGTATTTCATATGCGTAGAGCCATATTTGCCTCGTGTGATGGCTTGACAGCGACATGAGCCTATAATACATGATACGTTTAAAACGGTTAAGTTGGGTTGGTCATAGAGCGAATTAACACCAAAGCTCCAAAATTAAATGTCTTCAACGCCATACCAGAGAGTTCAAGAAACCAAGGAAGACCTCATCTTCGATGGTGTGACCAAGTGGAAGGTGATCTTCATGGACTTGGTGTACGAAATTGGAGATGATGAGCTAGAGACCGAGTTGGCTGGAGAGACATATAAACTGAGGACCAGGAGGACCACGCTTTGTACCGCCATCAAAAGCAAAGTAAGTAAGTATGCACTTCAAGAATTACCGCTCTACAAAATTTCATCATTCTACAGCAATTGGAAGTGCTCCATATAATTGACAACAATTCTGAGAAAGTGGGTGGATACCGCACCCCCTGAATGAAACACAACATTTTTTTCTCTTCGTATGCTTCACAAGCTCTACAGCTGTGTGAAATGACAAGATTCTGCTGTGTCGGGTAGTATCTTTATAATTTCGATGATCTGTCAGTCAGTGAGTCAGTTACGGTTTTCCTGTATCTAAGGAACAACTTATATGTTAAATGGTTGAAATTTGGTAAGACGTCTGTGCTTATACAGTTTAGCTCGAATTCGAATTTAAAGTTTTTGACTTTATTGATACTGAATTTAGAGGGCTGTCGAAAATCGCCTGCGCTGGTAACTTCCGTTCCCTTTGATATTCTATTTTTTGTTTAAGTTGTCTCAATATTTTTCTTTCAATATTAATACATATTTGGATTTAGAACATTGTTGCCTTTTTATGTAATTATATTGCCATATACAAAAGTCACTTTGAAATAATTGGTAATTTCAAAATATACCCACAAACTCCTGTAAATTTTTAATCCTTATATAGAAAATTATTGCTAAGACAATCTTTATAGGTACTTTACCATTGATATTGTTCTTAACTTTTTAATTAAATCTGCATTAATAAACAAACATCAGACATGTCAAAAGAAAAACATAACACAGAATCCATTTCAAGTATATGGTACCTACCTACAGTTTTCCTCAGTCAAAGGGACACACACTCAAGAACTTCTGCAGTTTCTACAAATATTATTATTCTCAATCTCAACTTTTACGATTCCTTCCAATTAGCTTGCACTATAGCTGCTGTATATATAGTCTGTAACTCCCTAGGGAATTTTCGATGGCAAGTTTCGTCCAAAAATATATCCACAAAAAAAATGCCACTACAAAACTTTCCAGACGAAACAATAAAATCCTAGACGTTTTTAATTTCATTGGGGGTTGTAAAATTCCATTACCCCATTTCTGTATGAGATTTATTTTGAGGTTATAATACAAACCCAAAAAAAAAAAAATGAAATGGAAAAAAAATGCCAAAATCAAAATACAATCGCATATGGCAGCTTATGACGCCCATGTCCTCGAGGTAGGTTTGCATCTTTGATGCATTTTCAGATTTTCTAAGGACACATTCATGAACTTCCTGGGGACGAATCCTGCTTCCATATATGTATGTGTAAGGGTTGATCAAAGTAACATTACTTATGCAGGCAGTTCAAGTCTCCCCTCGCATGGATATGATGGTGGGTGATGTGATGGCGTTTCTGGTGGCTTGGTGCGGTTTTATAACCAAACAGATGTTATCCTGAATATGAGTAGATACGTGAGTGTGTGTATAGTTATACCTAAATAATTTATTATTTTATCCGAACAAACCAAACAAAAAAATCATCTCTGGCGTAATTCTTGCTCCTGATGTTTCTGCCTCGTTCTCTGTCGAAATGGCATCGGGTTGGTCGGTGTGGCGGAGCGGCTGATGGTTGGTTGTATATAGCTGAGCCAACTTAGCGCTGCTTTATAAATATCAAATGAAATGTTGTTTTAATAACATGGTGAATTTTTGATCCACCACTGGCTCCTCCATGCTATGCGAGTATATATTCCAAAAGCCGAAGAACACAATTCGTACCGGATGCCCATGCTTATACACCCGAACCCAATCCTTATATAACCCAAAACCCATCATGCGCCCACTGACTCGTTTCTCTATGCTAAAAAGGATAATGAATTTTTAGTTGTTGCATTATTAATGCGCTTAATATGAATATACCTGTGGGATCCTTGGGTGCTGAGTCCGGAAATTAAATCAAAGTTATGGAATTCATTGGGAGCAACCTGTCAGCGCGTAATGAATGATGGCCGAAATGAAAATGAGTTGCGTTGTTGAAGCTCAAGATAAATATAAATATATAGCTACTGATAGAACTGCCGCGCGCCACTCCGCCGTATTGTTCGCATCTATATTATGTAGGTAGAATAAAAGTGTTTTATTTATATTTCGAGAAATTGATGCAATCTGGATGGAAGGGTTCAGGAAATAAGATGGATTTGCATGCAAGAGGGTCGAAAGGATAATCGTTAATTATTAAGTTGATACTTTAAGTGCCGGACTGAAGGGATTTTGAAGAGTTTGTATTAAGAGTATAAGCTGATATAATATGTAGATTGTAGATTGTAGATAGGTACATAACATTCCTATGTATGTTTGCGTATACAGTGCGAAAATGAAAATGTATGTATATATGTATATATGTGAATATATTGCGAATTTTTGAGCAACTTCAATTGATTCCTTTTTTTTTTTTTTGAAAATGGGTCATGATTATTATTTTTATATCTTTCAAATATGAAGGTATTTTTAAAATGTATACATATTTATTTAAGTATTTTAACCAGAGCCTGTTGTTTTAAGATTTGCTACAAATGCTGACAAATCTAGAACTATAGATTTTCATAAAAAAACATTTATAATTTATTGGAAAACTAATTGTAAATTCGCAAAACTTAAATAAAAACTATTTTATAATTAATTTTAATTTTTAATTTTTTTTTTTTAAATGGTACATACACGTGTTATCTATTCCTATTATAAATACATGTAAATTTGCTATATCTAATCTAACTAAATTAAGAAGTTGTCATTAAAAATTGTAAAAATTGTTTTCCTTTTGGAGAGGTTTGTAACGATGTCTTTTAATCAGGGTTGTAAAAATGCATTTTTTTAATGTAGTTTTGGTTGCATTTCTTATTAAAAATCAAATTTTAAAGCAATGTTAAAATAATTTGCATTAAAAACAAAATTTTAAGTGCAAGTCGAAAATTTTTTGCATTAAAAAAAAAAGTAATGCAAGTTGAAAATGATTTGAGCATTAAAAAAAAATATTTTAATGTAAGTTGAAAAGTTTTTGCATTTACATAAATTTTTAATGCAAGTTGAAATTATTTTGCATTAAAAAAAATATTAATGCAAGTCGAAAATATTTTGCATTAAAAAAAAAATTTTAATGCAAGCTGAATATACATATTTTGCATTAAAAAAATACAAATTTAGTTCAAAAATTAATTGCATTACAAAAAATGAAAATTTTGTTAAAAAATGCAAATTTTTTTCCAATATTTTTTGCATTAAAAAAACTCAATTTTTCTTCGACCATTTTTTGCATAAAAAAATGGAAATTTTGTTCAAAGATTTCTTGCATTAAAAAAATGCTGATTTTGTTCGAACATTTCTTGCATTGGAAAAAAAATTTTATTCAAGCAAAAAAAAATTCCAAATTTTATTCAAATATTTTTTGCATTAAAAAAAATGCAAATTTTTTTCGAATTTTTTTGCAATAAAAAAAAGCGAATTTTTTCAATTTTGTTTTAATTAAAAAAGCGTTTTTTTATCGAAAATTGTTTGCATAAAAAAAACTCTCTATATCCAGGAAACATCCAACAGCAACCTGATGGTTATTGAGAGTGCTAACAACGTCATTTTGGGACCTCAAGAGTGGATGTAAAGTTAAGTGTTTCTCCAAACACCATGTCAGGGATGACTTTGTTAGTGATGCAGAATGCCTTCAGCCTCCGGAGAATAATTCCTTCAAGGATTCTGCTTGTTTTGCTATAGAGAGATATTGGAGGATATCCAGAAACGGTAATTCTATCGGCTTTCTTCGGTATCGAGAATATTTCGCTGTCTTCTATCTTTTCGGTAAATTGCAATTATTGACGCAGTTGTTGAACAGGATCGTGATAATTAGCACCATAACTTGGGGAAACCTCCTTATGATGTAGTTGGAAACCATGTCTGTCTGCTACTTTTTCAGGGTTGTTGAAGCTCCCAATCACCTCGGGTTAGTCATGGCTGGATTAGTACCTACCGTTAAAAATGGTAATTTTGGTGTTCCTCTACTCCAGTTGCACTATTGTTGACTCGACTTTTGCTAAGAATACAGGTTTGCTGGGTGGTTTTGGCACGAAATTTTCTTCTACATATTTGGCAAATGCTTCCGCTTTATCCTGGCCAATTGTTACTTCCCTTTATCGTAATGTTTTCTGGCATTCGATAATCCAGTTGATTTCCTTAAATGCATCGGGTCCCGGTTTAATGGTTAGCAGCATTTTTTGGAACTGGTTTTTGTGTTGAATAAACACACGTTTCTTGTTGAAGACCATTCCCAAACATAACTTGACATTGCAGTTCACTCTTCGCCGTTTGACAGTTGCTGTTAGCAGTTATCCAATCCCTTTGTGTTGGATCCTTTGCAGTCACTTCCGCAATAGCTGTCAATGATCATGCAGTCGAACAATTCCTTCTTGACTGTAGTATCTGTCTCTCGAGGTCTTTTGTCTCTTATGCTCGAACAAATTTCAAGGCGTTGTTTATGGTGAGCTGCATTGCTTCGATGGCTTCCTCAATCTAATTGTTGAATAGGTTCCTATTGGCATCTGGCATCGCTATCGTCTCCTCGACCTATCTTTGGAATCGTTCAATATCCAGTCGGTTGTAGTTGATGTAAACCTCGTTTTGTGGATCTGTTGTCACAATTGGTTGGCTAAGTTTGATTGGAGCTCCAGAGGCTTTTTGTTCGCATCTCCATTAAGGGTCCTATATGAGTAATTCTGCAACTTGGGAACGATGTTGGCAAAGATAGATGAAACCAGAAAGATGTCCGGCCAAGATGGCGTTCTTGGGAATGTTGACTTTGGACTTTTGGGTCCATAATTGGTCCATGTATTCCTTTTTTTTAGGGTAGGTTACCAGAATTTTTTCAGATTTTCAAAAAGAAAACTAAAAGAAAGTGAGAAAAACTTTTATCGATTTTTCTACTACCTACACAAAACATTCATTTCAAGGATAAATAATTTCTGTACATTTCTGCGTGGATAATTATGCAAAAAATATTTTATAATATTCATATATTTCAGGAAAAATTAACAAATTTTGGAAAACTTTAAACAGATAGGTAAATTTCATACCTATTGCTTTCCATTCCATATAATATTAGACCTTTATTTGGATCTTCTTTACAAGAACAAGATTTGTTCAAGCACAAAATTTCATTCAAAATATTTGCAGACTTCCCTCAAAAATGTATCAATTTTCTTTCTAACTAACAACTTCTACTTTACCTATCGGTATAAAAAAAACACACAAAAAGTTAATTCGAATTTCCATAAAATCCTCTTTCCAATTATAAGAGCTTTCCCAAGGACTTTATGTATAGACCGACTTAAAGATAACTGCTGATGCAAATATTGAAACAATGTGCCAAAGACTGCCTTTCGTCCTATATAGAGGTATTTGTATGTATAGGTACTATATCACTCTACTTATACTATACTTGCTTTCACACAGATTATGGCCATTTCCCAGCTATGGCTTTGGTGTCTTAGAAAAACATTTCTCCATCGCACGTTACACCCGGTTTGTATCCCACGACAACGACGTCGAGCCATACTTTCTCCAACACCATCATCATCATCACTGCCGATATGCCCGGCCCGCTTAATCTTCCGAAAAAGCGGCTTTTGAACAAATGTTACTATAATACCTTCTATATATATAAAACCAAGCGATTTTCAACCCCCTTTGTATAAGCCAAGGTAAAATTTTCAGAAAGTGCAGAAACAGAAAGTACCTTTATTGAACCAACAACGACAACGTCGACGAAGAACTCCAGCAGCCGCAAATTAAAAACAAACTTTATCCTTCGTTTTGTATTAATTTAAAGAAGGTTTTTGCCTTCCATATACCAAGATATAGGTATAAGGTAGAGATATAGTGCTTGGGCATAAGAAAATCATATTCAAACAGGTGTAGCTGCCACAAAAATATTCACACCGCAGCAGTATAGATCGTTGGAACTCTCAAGCGCCGCCCCTAAGAATTGTAGCAATCGAATTTTCAAAAAGACAAACTTTTCCTTTACCATAGAATTTGTCACACACCAAACCATCCACGTTTCTTATACAGATATAACGTTACCGACCGACGAAAATATAAGAGACCATGATGATGATGATGACGATGTTCCAAAGAGAATGAGAAATGCGTGCACCCAGATCTTGGCCAAAAGAAAAACAAACCAACCACCAACCCAACCCAAGACCATCAAGCACGATGCTCTTGTCAAGATGAGTTATCTAAGAAGCTTCCTATAGCTATCACCTATAGTTTGGGAGTTTTGTTTTGAGAATTTCACCAGCATATGATATAAGGGGAGTAGTTCTATGGTTATTTTACCTTTTTTTTTGTTTTATCTCAAAAAGTAAATTGGGGAAATATCTTCAAGGTTTAAAAAAAATTAAATATCATGAGGTTTCCTTGTAACACTGCAGATTCCGCAGGAAATTCTACAGCTGACTTCTAAAAGTAGGTATGATACGAGCAAGATTTTACCACAAGAAAGTATCCTTGGACCAACCCTATATGTATTCGTTGGAGACAATTGATGTTTTCTAGTAGGCAACAATATATAATATGTCCAACGTCACAGATAATATTCCGGTATTGGTACCTTACAAATGCGATTTGAAGCCAGCAGAAAAATTGTAAAGTGGAGTCAATAAATTGAGATATTGGATGAAAACAATGGCGCCCAAAGTAGTTGAAACACGATCATTGATCAACTCAAATAAAATAAATTTATTGGTGCGATACATCGTGGGAAACCTAGGCCTACAGGGACTAACAACTCTTAGCCATTCATATATCCGTTTTGTTAGTTCACAGGAAAGTTCAATTTCTGTCGAATCCCAACGGATAAGATGAAAACATTTTTGGCATAACAATTGGTGTATTATTTCACTTACTCGTAAGAGACAGAACCCGCGAAAAAAACATGTTTTGTTTTTAGGAGAGCAGGCTGCGAGTCGATTTCCAAACCATAGGCATAGTAAACCAACCATTAAGCTACGGTAAAACTTTTCAAATAAACATCAAAATCAAAGATTATCAAACAATAAAGCTTGTGTCTTGCATTGCAGTTTGGAATGTTTTTTGATCCAAATATCCAAATAAAGAAACAATTTATTTTATTATAATAACATAAAAGATAATGTTCACTGGGTTATAAGAAGAACGGACCATCTTGTCTCTTGGGAGCATGGTCTAAAAGCTTTGGAAATCTATTAAAACTTTAAAATTCACTCAATACGATTAGTCCTGGTTTCGCGGTGGTTTTCCCATGGTCTGCCCGTCCAACATTATTTGTTCCTGAATACTTCCAGGTGTCTTTTGAAGATTTCCTATACTGCAAAGCAAAATGTCCTTTAATTTATCAATTTGAAGAGTTAACATAATATTGGTGAATGTGAAGTTCACCTTTATCACTGTGACATTCAACAAAGAGGGAGTAAGTGAAGGTGGACTTTTCTGACACTGCCGGTAATCCACAGGCACTTGGGCGATATCAGCGCAAATGACAGCGAAATGATGCAAATTGGGACAAATTAGTTTATGCTACTTCCGAAATGTAAATCTTACCTGAAATAGTGAATTTAATATGTACGTACACACTTACCTATGTTTGTAAGTTTTTATATTCAACTATACGGTATACATACCTACCTACATCGAACCATGATGTTCCAGAGGCTGAAACTTTTACTGCGAACAAACGAAAGGTGATGGTAAATGGTGATGGTGGGTAATGGAATCTTGAATCTTGTCAAAAACTTTGCCCCAGTGGTTCGGCGTACTTAAAACAACGCAAATCGTATGATGATATAGCACTTTGTTAAACCCTCTGCACTCTATATTTCCCTCAAAGTCCCACGCTCGCTCAATGATGTATTGGTGCAAGGTGCCAAGTGTGTATACCTATGTGTATGTGTATGTGTGTGTGTGCAAAAAGTATAGGTACCTACTTGAGAAAACTAAAAGTGGAAATAGAAAATTAGAGTTAAAAGTTTTCTATCTTCTTCGAGGGAGTTGAATGTGGTGGGTGAAACGTGTGGGTTGGATGGACAAGTTTCTTACACATGCTGCACTCACTTGTCTCCTTCGAGTCTCTAGCTAGTTACATACATGTATGTTCACTTCGAATCGGAATCGGAAGCTGCCCTCTCTGCATTCTCTTTCGGCTCCTTGGAAGAACGTCGTTGTTATATCTTCGTCGAATCCAACATGGCTTCCATCTCAAGGGAGTTTATGTATTGTGAACAACTTAATTAAGAATCCTAATTTCGCCGACGGGTGACAGTTAGGCATGTTATATAGTGTACTATACAAGCTGTATAGAGAGAGAAGATACCTACATTAAATATTATACCGAGGAAGGAAGAAGCTCCTATACTTCTTATGGGAATCCATTTAGTAATTCTCAATGTCGTGTTCTTGCATGTTAGTCTCGTGTTCGATATCATGTTGGAGTCGATGGATACAATACCACTAACATCCCAGACAACAGTAATCTCAAAGTGCATTCAAAAGAAAGAATATTGTAAGACACATACATATATAGGTTGTTAAGTGGTATAGGTATAGATATTATATACAGCATACCTATAGACCTATCTATATCCATAAAAGCTTACAGATGAAAATTATATAAGACCTACAATTGTCGTATATAATAGAAGGAAAGACGCGCGAGTGAATTCTCAGCATGTGTGTTTATCCTTTGAAAAGTTGCGAAGGATTGAGTTCTTTAAGGATATACAGAGAGAATTCTCAGTGGTTCAAATGGTTTCACATTGTCGTTTGTTTTGAAGGATATCAGCTTTTGTTTGTGATTGGAATGCATGAACTGTCACATCAGGATTAGAGCTTTTAATACTGATTAAGTTTCTAAGTTAAGAAATGATGAGGTTTTCACTTATAAAGTAGAAAAAACCCTTCTAAGACTAAAATGATGGGCTCTTATTTTGAAGAACTTCCCTTTGAACTTGATATCGTTAAGGAAATTCATTCTTTAGCTTAAACCACTATTAATCTGGGTATGGTTATTTAGCTTTGAAACTTTTCAACATTAACTGAGATGAAAGTGCTTGTCAAAAGATCAAAAATTATATAACTTAAGAGAAGTCCAAATATCCAAAGAAGCCTTCGAGCCAAAGAAATCACCAGCTAAAGTGTTTTGCATTGTTTCAACGGGTGAGTTTGGGAAATTGATATGACCAAATTTCCTAAATGTTCAGACATTCAGCTTTATTCATAACCATCTCAGATACTTAAGCAAGTCTTCATTTGTCTATGGGTAAGTTTGGAAACCCCTATCAGTAGGTGCAATATCGTTATCGCAAAAATAGATTGATATGACTGAGAGATAGTCTTCTGACCAAATTTCCTTAATTTTTAGACATTCAACTTTTTTCATATCCATCTCAGATACTTAAACAAGTCCTCCTTTGTATATGCCCTATGGACTATGGGTAAGTTTGGGAAATCCTATCAGAAAGTTATCGTTATCGAAAATAAGAAAAAAATAGATAGATAGAGCAAATTTCTTAAATTTTCAGACACTCAGCTAAATTCAAAGCATTTTCAAATACTTCAGCAAAGTCCTATCCTTTCGCATTTTCCTGATCTTTTAAAGTTTTAAAGAAAAAAAAATAAACTCCAATCCAACGTACCTTAATAAATATTATTGTGAAGGAAAAAAAAAAAAGATAAAAATCAAGAATTTTCGTTGTCTCCCACAGAACATCAATGTCACCACACACAATCGATTGTGTCGCTTGTCACTGTGACAGGCACTGCAACAAACCAAAATGCCAATTCACAACATCGACATCCTCTTCAATATTATTATTGGTGGTGCGAAGACAAACGTGAACGATTCACCAGAAAAACAAAGCCACAACCCATCGATCATTTGCCGCCATCACTATATTATATACATATGTATAACTGCACAGCACAGCTTTCCTTCCTCGAGTAGATACATATATAGCTATAAGCTACCTACCTAACCTATACTCCGTATGTCGGTCCCATAAATGTTTCGCGCTTGACCATAATACCCCGACGCAACTTAGGACTCATTAGTATTCTGCTGTTGTTGAAATCACCTCTAAATTAATGCAACCGCTCCTGATGGCCGCTTCACATTCGCAGACAGAGTCCTCGTGTGCAGGTATAGATAATGCAGACGGCACGAAGCCGAAGGGTCGGTCTCCCATCACCATTATCATCATCGACAGCAGCAGGTCCCGAAAAAAAAAATGAAAGAAGAGAAACACTGCAACACGAACAATTTCAGGTATTCACATGACACCGCTTAAAAATGATCCCTTTTGGGGCACCCAGTTGCAGGGGAGATGGAGACAATGCATCTCTAAAGTCTAAAGAAAATTCCTCAATTGGTGTTGATGCTTCTGTGTAATGTTTCCAAAGGCGTATTTATGAGTTTTTAGGCCTTGGTTGGTGAATCGGGCCCAAATAAAGTATTCGAAGTAGTAAAATGCTACTAGACATATCGGCAAGCAAAATTCAACCAAGTACATTTTTGCTGTTTCTGCAGTAACTTTAGTTTCAAGCTAATATTAAGCCTGACAAATCTTATTTTATTTATATGGAAGAAGAAAATAAGCTTTAACGCCAAAACAAGTCGTTATATGTAGTATTAGGTGTGTTTTATTGCAATCCCGGGGGAAATTGGTTGAAAAAAACGACAACAGGGATTAGCGACTCCATCACAGAAAAAAACATGGAGTTTTCATACAAACTATCGATAACATGTATGTTATTCATGCCGGTAACACAGTTTTTCTGTGCGCTTAAGTTAAGCCCGAGAATTCTCTGGGATTACCTAAGCCCGCAGGGCATTAGTTGTTGTTGCATTTTACATGTAAACTTTTTTAGCACCGACTTGGTTTTTTCATCCAATTCCCCCGGCTTGCAAAAAAATACGCCTATTGTTACCAAAGTGTTCTTCATATATTAGGCACCAATGTTTTGAGTCATATCTATATATAGGAGGAAACGTTCTACAAAAAAAGTTGGGTTCTCTCTGCTGAAACAATAAGAAGACAGTGGGCCCCTAAGTCCTAACCGTGAGGGCCCTTTACTTGCTTGGTGTACCATATGTGCAAAGGGTGCCCCTGTATACCATCATCAGCAGCCAAATGGACAATGACAACACCAAGGACCGGTATACCTGATGCACATTAACAACAACAAAAACAATATTATACCAATGACGATGACAACGACACTTTTTATCGCCTAATTACACGTACACCAGCCATAAGCATTGCAAATTCCAGTGCAAAGCGTCTGCGCGCTGTTGTTTTATCCAATCGAAGTCCAAAAAGGAAGAAAATTAAAAAAAAAAAAAAAACAACACTCTCCCCGATCTCTTTCCTCCAGCTTCATCTGCAGTATCATCACCGCTATATATACGACTCTTTCCTAGCGAGAGAGACTTCCATCAAGCGAATCCTTAATAAATTGATAATTAATAAAACAAGTAATGTACGACACTTGGTGGAGGCAACATCCTTGGAATACCAAATAGTCGCAGTGCCATCAGCGAGTGGTGTTTTGAAGCTGGCACTTCTCTGGTGGCCCTGTCACATTGGTCACTATCCTATATATACCCACTACTACCAGGTAGTTCCATGAAGTGATGAAAAATGCATCGCCCGGCGGATGGTGCAGCACACGGGGTGTTCCATTCGCATATATGGAACTCATAATTCATTGTCTGGTCTGTTGTCTTCTGTAGGTACCTATATAACGTGCGATTGCGATTGCATAGTGTGATGGAACAAGTTGTAATTCGTCTTCGTCTTTTTCCACTGGGGCTTCGATCTGGCATCTTGGAATATGTATATGTTGTGATATTGTATGAGTTGTATATGCTTGATGGGTTGAATGAGTTAAGTTAGTTCGAGGTGTTAAGAATGCTGCGGGGGGAACTGCAACTGGTTCTCGCCTCGGCGATGCTACCAAATTCAGGTAGGTGTCATTACTGGCTGCGATCGAAGTGATATACGCCAGCGCACCAGAAAAACAATTATTAACTGTTGCAAGTTCAACAGACATATCATGCGCGCGAGAAAATTTATTAGGGAACAATTATGGGCAATTAGCGATGGATGTATTGGTTGGAGGTGGAAGTGGTTATACATTAATCAAAAAATTAACTTGCCATGAGAATTTATATTGTGACAAGTTAACGACGCAACACGCATGGAGGCGTTATGATATATGCACTTTTTTTATTCGGAATTTATGCATCTATGTTTGTGATTGAATAAAGGGAACAATGTACTAAGAAGTGTCCGAATCAATTTATATTCAAGAAGCTAAGAATAATTTACGTCGAAAGCTATTGGAAAAGGTATAATTCAAACAAAAATTATGGAACAAAATCAATCTCAGAGAAAATAACTCAAACCGTAATGAAGAGAGAAGAATAGTCAAATTAGGTAAAGGAACTAAAATAATTTTAACATTTTAAAATTTCACTGGAAGTCTCACATTTATCCTAGAAAATATGAATTTCTCAAAAAAATATTAACGTTGTTCAATTTGTGTCCTTTATATTTGAAGAGAATGACGTGGAAGTCGATAATATTTCAGCCGATTTTAGTAGGGTTTTTAAGAAATACATACTCTAAGGTTTGTTCACAGTGTGTTAAATATGAACAATGGCTTTCACAGCTTTTAACTAAATGGCGCTAATCAACAAAAATCGGCTGATTATCGATTTCCATGACTAACAACTCAAATTATGGATTCCTTAAAAAAATTTGATTTCCATGCACATTCGATGATTTACCGGTTGCTATAATCCTTGATTAAAGATGATCAGCTGTGAACATACTGCCCCTAAATTTATTCAGTTTTGAAACTCATTTTCAAACCAATTCTAAAAATTCCCAAAGAAAAAACTTCCTGGGAGACGTGATTTCTCAGGAGTAGAGTGTTCCTATTCCGATTTCCCCGGTAGAATATAGAATAGGTAGAATATTTTCCCTTCGAAAGCGGGAATGAGAGTTCTGAATGTTCGAACAGCTGTTTTTTGCATTATTTTCCAAATATAAATCAAATTGTAGAAAAAAAAACAATCCGAGGAATACTCATTTTGAGTTGGGCTGTGTGTGTGTATCTTTCTTCACCTTAAGAGTTTTCGTTTAAAATCTGCTTTCGTTATAGCCACTTTCGTTATCTCAAAAGTCAGCTTAAAGCTGACTCGTGTGTTGGCCCAACTGACCGATATCAATATCAACAAAATAATTAAATAAATAAGTTTTCGGATCATAGTTTTGAATAAGTTTTCCCCTACACATCTGATCGAAATCGTGCTTAATTGTTTTTTTTCCCGGTGGCTGACGATCTGGAGAGTCTAACCCAACTGTATTTGACATCAACCAAAGCCATATGGATAGGTGGGAACACTTCTTCACGGACACCACTACCGAAATCCAGATATACATAAAAAATCTTCAAAAGGTAATTGGTAATATTCGGTAGTGTGGGACATATATCGCCCTATACCAACGGGATATTAAGACCAATCCATAAAAGAACGACAAAAGATTTTAATTTCTTGACACAAAATCGCTCATGAGGATTGGTTCTTCTTAGGCTCCAAACATTCTCTCACACATTTAATACAGTCTTAATTTCGGAAAATGACTGCAGTCAGTGATTATGTGGTACAGCGTGTTTTGTAACCACTTTTGCTACCATTTCTATTTGTATAGGTCACGATGTTAATCGCTTTTTCTAATCCATTACAATATTAATTGGGTGGCGCGAAAGCTCATGTAGAACCAGGGCCTTAAACTCTCAACCATTTCTGTGTGCGTGTTTTATTTGCAAGAATGTAGGGGACCTACAATTTTTTGCCGAATCCGAACGGCTAAGTTGAAAAGGTCTTTTTAATGACAAGAGATATTCTTTGAGGAGTTGTCAATTACTCGCTTACTCGCAAGAGGGAGTAACCCGTGAAAAACATTTCTGTTTTTCTTTAGGTGGAATAGGTTAGGAATCTAACCCAAGACCTCCGGCGTAACAGCCCTACGCACTAACCATTTCGTCACGGGCTACTATAACAACCAATTCATTTTTCTATATTTCAGGTTTAGTTCTTTTCCATTTGATGTGTTCTTTCCGTCTTAATTTGGCGTCCAAATTCATTCCATGGTATTTGTAAGTATTGGCATAAGGTACAGCTTTACTGTTGATATTATAAATATAGGAAAATTAGGTAATAATCTTGCAGTTTGTAAAAATTATATGAGTTGATATTTTTCCATTTGGTTTGATATGCCATTTTTGTGTCCATCTCTTACTTTATTGGTTGCATTTTGGAATTTTTCTTTAGCCTTCACAACGCATTTATCAGACACTAAAATGGAAATATCATCTTCAAATGTGGCCATGATAGCATTCATGTTGTCCACTGGAATCTCCATAGTACACAAAAAATACAGTGTTGGTCCTAGGACACTTCCTTGTGGTAAACGAACTTTAATTTTTATTAAATTCCGAATACTCTTGCTCGTACCGTTTCTAAAGATCGGTAACACAGGATCTCAGTATTTCATAGAACTGTCTTGGAAGATCCCTATGCAGTTTGTATATACTCAAAAAAAAAAAGCCAAAACTTGTCAAAGGCTTGAGCAACGTCTAGAAATAGAGCGGAACATACTTGATTTTCTTCAAATTATACCCTTTCAACAACATCCGCGATTCGATGCATTTGCGGTCTATCGGGAAATGTTTATTTCTGAATTAATACTGATGGCTTGTGGTTAGTTTTCTTTCTTTTATTATTTTACTTAGCATTTTCAAGAACAGTTTTTCGAAAATTTTTTTTCAAAATTATTATAAGTGATATTGGCTTATAAGAAATTATTTCTGTTGGTTTCTTACCTTTTAGGAACAACAATGCGATTTCTGCAACTTTCCAATAATGTGACACATATCAGAGCTGAAGGCATGCGATGTTGATATGGAGCTGTTTATTTCCCGCCTGTTCTATTTTAAAGTCTATAGTGAACGGTTTTTTGGTTTAAAATTGAATAAATATTCATTTCACAAAATACATATTAGGTACATATAATAAAACAAATATTGTTATTTTTACCAACTATTCAGATTCACGCGTCATACTCTACTTAACTTATCTCGTTGAATCTATTAAAAAACAGTTAAAAAAATTATAAGTAGGTACAAATATATAAATAATATGTTCAACTCCAATAACCTCATCATTTTAAATTACGTTTTTCATTTTTTCCAAATAACAACAAGAACAAAAAAAATATAAAATTTTGATAGCTGCTGCTGCTGTCCATAAAAATAAAATTCCGCTTCAACTCATTTAATTGTTTAGCTCTTGAAAACTTTTCATAATAATTTTATTTTTTTTTTTTTTTATTTTATTTCTATATAACAGCCTATTGAAACAATAAATCACGCATGATTCGTGATGATATTCATGATGGTAAAATACAAAAAAAATTCTTTATAACAGCCTGTGAATCAATAACCCTCCTCACATCAACCACATATCGCTCGCTCGCTGACTCTACTCGATTTCGATTTATTTTCCATATATAAAAAATTCATCAAACCCCTCGCAGATATCGAACTTCAACAATAAGTCAATCAAATTCATGAGCAAAAGTTACGAAAACAACAAAATTAATTGTGCATTTAAGGGCAACTTAATTTGCTGCCCTGAGTCACCATCATGTAATTTTTGCCGCGGAACTTCCTGTTATATATAGACTTTTTGGATTCAATACCAGTGATTTGGTTGATTTCTTCTCGTCGCAAAGTCTGGTTCACCGTGCCGCTCAGACGTTCGTCTAATCCCTACTGGACCGTAATTAAAATAAACGGTGATCCATCATTTTTTGTTTCTCTTTTCTCTGCTGTTGCTGTATACATTGTTAATCGACAAAATTGGCCAAAAACTTAACCGAAATTCATTGCCAAAATTGTTAGGGTTGAAAATTGGTGCAGGGCCTGTCAAAATTTGTTAAACATAAATAAAAGAGTATGTTCCGTTGTTGGACCCACGGCATCGAACACCTTGCTTCCTAGAAAATCCATTTAAGGCACCACCGATTGGGCGGTCATTTCGATCGTTTGCCGCCACCGCCAACACCGTCACGCCGCCGCGCCGCACCGCCGCTGTTTTATCGATAGATAAAAGTTATTTTGTATTCCAGTCATTTCATAGCTGCTTTACAACAAAAGACAACGAACAGCAGTGTGTGACCCAGAAAAAAATAACTTAAAGATTTTCCTTATTTTTTATTTAATCTCCCGAACAACTAAAGCTTCTCCAATTAAATTGGGATCTAAAGAATCTGCGATGTTGTCCACGACGCTTCTCATCATCGTCATCGTGAACATCAGAAGCACACATGATCTTCATCAAACAACGCAGGGACGGATTTAAAATTTTGTTTAAAGGGCGACCGCGGCGGTATTTTGTTTTATTTACTCGTTTTGACTTGAATCTTAGTTGAATGGTTTGTATGCTTTCCGTAGTGATTTTAGTTCTGTTCGATTGTAATTCTTCCAGGGTACGGAAATGCTCGAACATGAAAAACCTAAGCCCTCAATTTGAACCTCAGTATTCTGTTCACCTATAGAACAAAATTGAACCGAGCTCTATGTAAGTTTTAAGTAATCAGCCATATCACTAGGTATATCTCGACTTTATCACTGCTCTTCAATATAAAATTTGGCGCAGGCCCAGGGCCCTCTTATGAAACCGCACCTGATTTGTCGTTTTTAATTTCTTTTTTCCTCTTCAGAGATCGTGGTTCTGGTGTACCTATATGGGGCTCTGTCTCTAGGGCTACATTCATCTTCGTCATAATTATGTTTTTGGGCGGTTGTCGTTGGTTGTTTTGCATGTTTTTGCTCCGAATCCATTTTGATCGAAAGGGAGGGATGTATAACGAGGTAAAGTTTTGTAGTTCTTTGTTGGTATATATAGTTCTTGTTTATGATGAGCAGAGTCTCAGATTACCCGCGCGTTCTTATTGAGAATCCTTTCGACGAACGTCATCAGCTTGTCGTGGCGGTGTCACGCTACAAAAGATGAACTACAGTCTACAACAACAACAACCAAAAACAGACTCAAAGCATCATGCATCCACCGACTCGAGAGAGATGAAGATGAATTCGAATTCCATTCCATGGCTAATCAAAAGATATTTTTATACCTGATCTGTTGCAGAATGGCGAATTAAATGTAGGTAGGGTATACCTTCCTATATCTATGTTCAAGACGAGAATGCGAAGCATGGGATTACACGTTGCTTTTAAATGTTTAAACCTCCAGATAGACGGAGACACAGCTAATTGTATTTCACAAAACGTCGGATGTGAAATTTTTAAATAAGGATATCTATTGTCAAGAACTCTGAAAAGCTATGACAACTGAGGAGGGGGACGAATAATCGAATAGGACAATAACAGCTTGATCGTAATCCTTCTTATTTTGTTGCGAAATCAAATTCCCTTTTTTGCTTGTATTCCTCTTCTCTCTCATCAATGCCAACAAGCAAGGTTAACTGGTGAAGAAGATAACAAAACAAGTATGTACATATGTATTTAAAGGAAAAAAAAAATTAAAAAAAACACGTGTATCTGTCGGTTTGTTTGTTTGTTTGTCCAACTGTCAATTTACTGCACGGATGGATTAACCAAATGAATTTCAGATACATTTTCTAATTTTGACTTTTTTTCCAAGTTAAATTGTCTGTATTGTATGTGTACAAAATATTTGCAAAACAGATGAAGAACTATTAGACAAGATACATTTCCTATGGGAACTATACAGCTACATAGCATAGACTGGAGTTTTGTGTTAATTGCGTAAACATATGAGGAAAATATCTTCTATATATGTGCAAGACGTAGACCTCTTTAGACATAGATGAAGATGAATTGAAACCGAAAAGATGTTATGTGGGAGAAAATGTTTTTTTTATAAATTTTGTTTCTGTACAATTTTGATTTAGTTAGGTATACTTGTCTCGAATGTATGTGTGTGTTCTCAATTGGCAATTTAGAAAGTATCTTTCTAATTTTCGGATTAACATCAATAAGGCGCACATAAGCCTTAAATCGTTTTCTTTATAAAATTCCAATAAAGAAACAAAATATCTTTATACTGAGAAATGAATTTGGGTGGTAGATTTGGAAAGATATTTATACATTTATTTTCAATATAAAGAATTGTATTTTAAAATTGGAGAATTTAAGAAATTTTTGAAAAAATACATATACGAGTTCAGTATCATATAGACATTTTACTAAACTGATTAAATGGAAAAAGATATACGGACAAGAAACGAACTTAACTTTCAGCCTTCGATCCTCTTCCAATTCAGCAGGTAGTGCCACGCCTACTTTCCTATATATTTTTGTAATTTTGAAGAAATTTTGAGAGTTTATTTCTATTTATTCAAGAAATGGCTTGAAGAAGTTGTTTTAGTAAAAATCCACCCACTGTTACACCCATTTTTCTTATACATATTTTGGTTTCAAAGAAAACGATTTTAAGATCCTAATGGTTTTATGATTTTAAACGTTTGTACGTAGATCGTACTTTACATCTTCTTAAACATTTTTCTTGCTAATAAGAAAAGAAGTGGGCTTGGAAGTAAAAGGATTTTATTAGAACAAAGTCTGGAACAATTCAGTAGAGCCCTAGAATAACAGAACAATTGTTTTTAAATTTCGGATTTCTGAAAGGGGCTGGGGGGGGGGGGGGGAATGAAGTTGTGTGAAATATCGTGATAATCTGTATTTTTTTTTTTTTTGAGTTTACTTATAGGTACATATATATTTGTATGATGTAATGCCACAATGATTTTTTTTATCAATTTTAGATTTTGGAAAAACAAGGGGTGGTGGGAATTTAGGGTTACCAGCTCTAAAATCAGCAAAGCCTGACAGTAAAGAAAGAAAAGCCTGATCTTTGAGAAAAAATCCTGACAAATAAAAAAACATTTGTTTTCCTTTTTGAAACTTCATTTTTATATAAAAAAAAATTCAAAAACATTCATATAGATAACTTACCTTGATTTGGATGCACAAAGACGACGCACAAGACGATAAATATATTGCTACTGCAATCTGCAGCAGACACAAATAAAAGCACACACAAAAAAAACGTCATAAAATGGAAGTGTCTTATCTTGCACAATAGGGTGATTCAAAATAACACCTTTCTCGAAATTCAACAGGGACCAGGTGAAATTATGAAGCTTAGATAGAAAACAAAAATTAAGACCAAAAAATTCAAAATCGAACTGCATTAAGCGGTCGCTACCAGTTCTTTTTCAATAATTTTGCTTGAAAATCTTCGAAAATCGGAATTTTTCTCAAATGTTAAAAGCTGCATAACTTTTCGAGTTTTGGTGCTATAAAAGCATGAAATTTTCAGAGATTTCATAATTTCCCCCGGTCCCGATTGAATTTCGAGAAAGGTGTTTTTGAATCACCCTGTTGCACAACTCTTAGTCTCTTTCTTAAAGGTGACAACTAAATGAAAAAAATGAATGTGTTGAGTGTTCACTGCGATTTACAAAGCATTCAGTGAACGTTTTTCTTCTAACGATTATATTTTGTGAGATAATTACAAAAAAGCCTGAATAAGGACGAAACCTGGCCAAAGCCTGATTGGACATTAAAAGCCTGCCGCGTGAGGTGAAATCCTGACAGATGGTAAGCCTAGGTGGGATAGCATTGACAAAAAAAACGTTTTCATTAAAAAATTTAATTTTTGTAGTTTAAGATTGGATTATTTAAGAAGAGCACAATATCGAGGAAAAATTAAATTTTTTGAAAAAGGGGGCTAATGGAGTTTTAAAACAGTTAAAAAACTTGGAGATGAGTATTAATATAAGGTCACAACATTTATCATCAATTGTTCTAAAGCCAATCCATACAAAAAATATTGGAGAGCCGTTTTATTGATTCTTGAAAAAAGTTTCGAAATGCCTTATAAAATTTAAATTTTTTAGAATACTTTTTAAAACCCGAAAAAATTCAAAAATATGGATTTTGGAAAAAGAGAATTTTTTTAAATTTTGCTATAAATTTTGAAATTTTGAACATAGAGGTCCAAAAACTTGAAACAATGTTCAGAACAACTAGAAAAACTGGAAAAACTTTCAAAAATTTTATTTTCAAAAAAAAGCAGGGCCCTTTGTTCAGAGTTTTGGGTGGGTTGGATGAGTTGGGTGGTTATTAATGTGGAAGTGGAAGGTATAAGGGTGATGGGAATGTTGGGCGTGGGGAGGATAGGAACGTTGGTAGGATGGGTGATTTCTTCAGTTCTTAGGCCTGCTATCTCCATATTTTGCACTGTTGGTGCTCCCGAGCTTTTTGCTTCTTCGCTAGGCTCAAAGAAGTTGGGAGCCGTAAGCTTTCGGAGACCGGTGACGGTGATTTTACCGAACTTGTAATGAAGCTGGTGATCTGCTTTCATTATGGCCTCTGCGGACTGATCGTCGATGCCGATCACCAGCAGCTGTCCTTTGCCTTCAGCCTTGCTAGTAAGGATCTTCCAGGCATGCACCATCAGTCCATCATTTTGGGCTTGGATGAGCGACAGTGACTTCTTGTCAGCTTGCCCCATGCTTCTTGGCAAGAATAGCGTGATGTTGTGCATTTTGGGGATGTCATCACCCATGCGTGCCATTAATTCACTGCCCTTCCAAGTGCTCAGTTTGGACGCTTTCTCCTTGAGCCACTCTGCTGTCTCTTGCCCAGCACAATCGACTAACAGAAGCCCCGTTCTAAAGTGCAGACCATTGAATTTTAGTTTGTGCCTCCACCCAAGAGACACCTCCTCAATAATGGCCTCCTCCAGCGCCGATAGTTCGTCAGCGCTGAGGGTAACCTGAGGGTATTTGCTAGGCAGAATCGCAATTCTAACACTCTTGGCCGTATTTGCGTACGAGAGCTGTTGCTCGCCAGCTACGTTGTTTGCGGTGCTTGGTCCCGCTGTATTTGTTATGGGCCTCAGGTACGAGGTTCAGTTAAGTCATGAGTTCTTGGGGACTAAAGGAGATTGGAGTTCCTGGAAATCAGATTACATATTTGCAAATGTTCATTACAACGAATATTTGCACTTGCATCATCTTGTTGAAAACAATCAGTGCAGTTGATAGAGATTCTGCATCAGCGTTATTCTGGGAAATAACGTCGTTTTAAATAACAGTTCCAATTGTAATTACAGCAATACAACGTTGTATTAAAAAAGATATGTAGGTAATTTAATTATGTTTTTAAATGAAGTTACTTTCGTGCTTAGTTTTTGAATGAATGATTTTGAAAACATAATTTTAAAAGTGATTAAGAGTGATTTCTTCAAAAAATAGATGGATATAGATGGATAATTTTTTTATTTTCGATTCGATATTGATACCTACAATGTTGAACTTAAGAATACGGGCATAGCAATCTACCAGATATGACATTTCATGAATTAGTACCTAAATAGAAAAATAAAAAAAGAACTATCTATGATAATTAGCAATAATTTACAAAATGATTTGCATATAATATGTTGATATAAAACAATATTTTTAAATCACAATTAGCAAGACTAAAAACGAAAAGTGGTACTAAATTTATAATTTTAGTTAAGATTTAATCGGTGTGGTTCTTAGGTTTTAACAATTTTGATGATTTGCAACATGTATATTGTATAGCTATCACTGTCCAATATACACAGTAAAAAAATTTTGGTTAAGTTCATAAATTTTATTATAATACTTATGTAGATAAGGAAATAACGAGAACAAAATTGAATCATTTAAAAAATTAAACATTGATATCAATTAAACATTTTGCTTCCAAAAAAAACTATAGAAACAATGAACATAAATATAACAAAGAAACAATTCCTGAATTTAAGAAATGATTTTGCTTTTAAAGTCTCTCGAAATAAGAAATTAAATTTTTCAATTATCTATCGTTTTGCAATGAAAGCCTATATCTGGCATCTAGAGTCGTATTCCATCGGTTGTCCAGAAGCTTTCTGAAAGCCTTCTTCCGGATTTCATTTTAAAATCGAAACCAGAAGTTTTCTAGACAATCAATGGAAAACGAAGTAAATATTTTATTGACCATCCATGAGTTTGTTTAGAATGTGATGATTTTTTTCAGTCCACAAATCCTTTACTGTGATGAATACCTAACTGGATGTTGGATTTTTAAGAAAGGCTTGGATATCATAGTTCATTGTAAAGAAATGGAAATTAGTATATATAATATGTAGATTTTGGAAAGTAAAACAAAACGATAATTTAAGGTAAAATTAGGCTTTTTTTTTGAAAATTCATTATAGAATTGGGAAAAAAAAAGACTAGGGACTTACCAAAGTCATCACAGCAAACAAGGCCATCACTGTTAAAAAAAAGTCATCACTACCCTTTCAGCGTTTTGGCAAACACATAAAACGAAAACTAATAATCAGCCACGCCATATAGAAAATTATTCCACTTTATTTAATATAATTAAATAAAAACACAGATCTTAATTTGAAGTCGTTGATATGAATAGGATAGCTTTCCATGCAAACTATCGATACCAAAATGATAATTAGCGCCGGTAAGACTCTTTTTATCTGGACTTAAGTTAAGTCATGAAAATTATCTGGACTTAAATTGTTGTTGTATTTACGTGTAAAACTCTTAGTTATGATGTTGTTTAGATTTTTCGTCTAATTCCTAAAGACTGGCAAAGCACCAATTTGATAGAAACCTGAAAATCCATCTTTTTTTTATCTGAAATGTGCAAGAATTTTATTTGATGAAGCCAATAGTACCTACATTTTAACCAGCATATAAGAGTTGTTTTTTTGGGAAAGCTATTCACAGTACAGTATAGGATTTTACACAAGTTATACAAATACAACATCCACAGCAGAATTACTGCCAATAAAATCAGAATCCTACTGCGAATGGGTAGGCTACTGCGGACGGGTTTTTTTGGGAATCTCTACTTTACTATACCTATATAAAATCCCAAAAAAACACGGCATATAGATCCCTGTATCTACTATTATTTTTCCCTATCTCATTAAACGACCAAATGAGAGGCTATAAAAATGCCTTATAGTTGGTACGTAGCTATATAATTTATATTTCAACTATCAGTATATTGTTGATTGTTTCTCTAGTTAGGAAATATTTTAACAAATTAACTGAGCATCACCAAAATTCACCAAAAAATTAATTTTTTTTCTTATTGGAAATTCAGTTAATTTGTTTTTAATTTGTTTTTTATTTTTATTCGTTCAAAGAAAATCAATAATACCTACCTAACATAGTTAATTTTACGATTAAATTTCAAATTAAATAAGAAGATTTTTTCTCAAGTATAATTTTCATCTGTCTTTTTGGCGTCTTTGTCGTCGTCAACCGGCAAACATCATAACAAAAATAACCAACTTTCATCCCTATAGGTCCCGAAAGAAACTTATACCACCGCCATCTGTATTACTTCTACCGGCAACAAATTGAAGATTCATAAAATCTAGGAATCTACATAATCTTATTTCTTGGGGATACCAGTTTATATACAATGGGGATTGGCGATATACCATACCAACATTTATTACAATGCGCTTAGCCACTTAATCTGTACCGAAACAACATTGTTCGAGTTCGATTGGCTTCGACGCACTTGAATCTTCGAAAATTTTACAGAATCTGCACAAAAAGGGGAAATTCTCTCAATTCGATGGGGTATCTTCTCTTAAATTAAGGGGAATTGTTTACAATTCTCTGGACCTGCACAAAATTTGTGTTTGTATCTTTTCATTTCAAATATTATTCTTCACTGATTTAATAAAAAAAAAAACCCACAATAAACTAATGTTTCCCCATTTAATTTGTTTCTTATTGGTCTATTTCGAGAGAATTCACTCACTTCGAATTAGGGAATTAATATTATTCTCTTACATCCAATTGGAAGAGTAAATTCCCAATTGATTTTCTTATATTCGAGAGCGGAACATCCCGGACATAATTGAGCCGTCTGCAAACTCTAGTTTAGCGTAGACTCCCTGACGTTTCGGTTGTTGTATTGTCTAATGCCGTGTCGGATCATCCACTAATAAAACAAAAAAAATATTTAAAAGAGAAACTTAATTAAGGAAAAAAAATCCATAGTTAAATTTTGTTTTGTATGTTGTTTATGTGAGAGTGTAAACAAAATTTGAAAGTAAAAAAAAAAATACCTGCTTTGTCTTAAAATCCCTTTGAAAAGAAAAGTCTGTGGTGTTTTTTCTTAGTATATTATTGTCCTTGTGTCGTCCTTTTTGGTGTAAACAAAGTTTCTTCCATTTTATTTTTTGTTGATTCGCCCCAAATCGATTGGTCAGTGGTCGTTGGTTGGTGTCTGCAGTGTCTCCGTCGTCCTTCTGAAGGAAGAAATATTAGTGAAAAGTTTAAATTTTCTTTTTGCGACAAAAAAAAATTAAATAAAATGTCCTTGAAGAGCTGTTTGGCTGTGCTTTTGCTTGGATTATGCACCCATGTGGCGGCGGGTGGTTTACAGGAAGGAAAATATGACCTAACAATTCGAATGCAGCAATGTCGGGGTGGATGCTTGGGGAAGGTAAATATCCTTTATTCGATTTTTTGTTTTTCTCGTTTTTTTTTTGTTGTTCGTTCCTACGAAAGAGGGGTGGTTGACAGCAGCCCCATCATGAATGTAAACAGCAATATCCGCTTTCTTAGAACATATAGTATAGGTACCCAGTACGTGATTTGGCATTTAATTGTCAAATTCTGAGAAAGGAAAGTTGATATTGAAAGGATTTTATTGCAATCCTATATGGCTCCCTTCTTCCTCCCCACAAAATACATACAAAAGTAGAAATCCACATTCTCTCAACCCCACAAGTAAGGTTGCTTTCTATATTATCAAAACCCTAATATTTGAATGGGTTATAGAGTGAGACGGGGACAGGGCGGAGGTTTTATCACTTTAAACTTCTCATTCTCCATTTGGAAATGGAATTGGAATGCAAATTAGAAAATGAAATGGAAAATGGGGAGGATTTTGTGTACAAATCGAGTAGAACTAGAGACAACGAGAAACGAGATTGTTCTGCGAGCACATAATGCAGCTGCTTGCTGACAACGAGATGAGGTCAAAGGGAGACTTTATTTTGGCTATATACAGAGGGGTTGGTTGGTTGGTTGGTTCTGGGTTGATGGTGTTTTGTAAAATGAACATTTTCAATTGATTTGCATTCCCTCAAGGCTAAATTTTTTTTTTAATCTCAAAGGAAAAAAGTAAATCGATATTGGTTGGTTTGATTCTTTTTTTTCAATTCAACAATATTGTAGATTTTGTAGGGCAAAGTATCTTTTATACATGAAATCAATAGTGGTCAATATGTTTTTCGCAGCGTGTAGTATCTAGTTATTGATAATGAAACAAACTAAAAATAAACAAAAAGGCCACCATATGTTAGCATTGATAAGAACGAAATGCAGATAGAGGTATGGGTAAGGTACCTATACTTAAGAGTTCAAATCGGGTGAAAAGATAAGATTGAAAACAAAGAAGGCATCTTGGAACTTTGTTTTGGTTTTTGTGTGTTTATTATTTAAATACATTGTACAGTGAAACCACTCTAAATCGAATAGGTATCTATGAATCGTAAAGTTGATATTCCATTGAAAAGATGGATATTAGACAGAATGTATTTGACTTAAGGGATTGACGAGGAATTTTGTTTTGTTTGGAAAGTGGAGCCCAAAGAAAATGGTTGTCGATATTATTGTCAGTATACCTCAGGATTTGAATCTATAAAACCACGATTTTAAACTTGATAGAGGAATGTCAATAAACTCCAATGTGACAAAACGAGTGATGATTTTTCGTTTATTCATTAAATGACGTTTATGAGATATTTTAAAGAAGTTTTTTAATCAAGATCGAAATTCTATAAAATGAGAAAAATATGTAAGTATGCCTACGTAACCTACAAGTAAGTAGGTATTGCGGTACAGTGGCGTGGGAAATTTGTTTTGCTAACGTCATGAGATGCCAACCTACAGTGTTGCAAGAAGATAATATCTTTTTTATTTTTCTAAACGTCATCAAGATTTTTAGTGGATACCCATAGGTAGGTACTTAATATTTCAAAAAGATTAAAGTTACACAGTTACATTTAACAGATATGCATAACAATGTATTTACATTGTACATCTGTTTGATTTTATAAAAAGAAAATAATATTACTTGGACAAAAAAATTTCCCTCTAGATTTTTTATAGAGCCTTATTGTGCAATAAATTCCCAGTCAATTATAAATACATAGGTAGTTGCTTTACGTAAGTTTCTTTTCTCCGTTGTGTTTGTAAAAGTCAAACGTTTTTCTTCGTTTGCAATTACCCAATTTTGTGTTCATCTGTGCCTAAGAAAAAATTCTTTATTTGTACCTATTTTATTTACAGTCAAATTTTAAAAATTTTTAATTCAAAGCCGAATATTATAGATAGGTACATAGGTACCTACCTACTTTATTAGCAATTACTTATATGTGACTTATTTGTGGAATTTTTTTTAAATATTTGTCAAAGTGATTGTTAAATAATATCAGTCTTGCACGATATGCTATAAGTTTAAATGTCTAAAGAATAACAAAAAATAATAAACTTCGTTTTCTCAACAAAAAAAAAAGAAGTAAAATACCTATTCAACTGTCAAAGCAAATATACGGTAAGGAGCTGTTAAAAATATTACTACAGTAAAACCCGTTTAAGAGAAACTGCAAAATGTCACAGTCTTTCTTTCACTTAAAAGAACCCCGCTTAATTGAAAAAAAAAATTTCACTTAAGCGGATTCCGGATAAGTGGAAAAAAAATTGCTCTTAAGCGGATTTAAAAATTCCAAAAAGGGTTCTGACATATCAGAAATTCAAATGGCATGTTCGTTATGAAAATTTGGTGGAGGTGAAAAATAAAAAAGAAGTAAAAGCGCTCAGCAAATATTTTGTTCTGTTTTATTAAATATTTTGTCACTTAAGAGAGTTTTATTTTTTTCAAAAATATTAAATTTAACTGAAAATATGATTCAGGTATCCGGGTTTTTCACTTAAGCTAGTTTCGCTTAAGCGGAGTGTTATAAGGGTAATTGGTCGAAAAATACTCGGGGCTGATAAAAAGTGTTTCAGATAAGCGGGTTTTTCTCTTAAGCGGGTTTTTGTAATTACTAAAAAAATAGGTGTAATCCCTTTTTCTGGATATTTTAGAAGTACTTACAGTGAGCGTCCAGTACAAGAAGTTTAACTTGAAATCCCATAGCGTTTAGTTAATCGGATTTTTTTTTCAAAAATTATGCTAATACATATGTATTTATAACTTCTATGCTCAATTAGTAAAACAACTATAACATCACGATAAAAGTTGGCTGTGACAAGTTGATAATTCCAAGTGTCTTAAGGTGAAAAAATTCGAAGAGAAAAAAAAAAATGTTACAAATGCTTATACTAACCAGTATTGATAACGTTTTAACCAATAGCTATGTATTAATTTCAATTTGTATCTAATTAAGAAAAACACATCTGTCTGATGTGTTTATCAATTTTTCAATAATACTGCTTAGAAAAATCGATATAACGAAAACTCCAGATACCTATGTTGAATGAGCTCGAACATTAGATCATTTGCTATATTGGTAGTCTACTAGTCTATTATTATTATTTGAAGAGAACTAAATGAATTCAAACAAGTTTATTTTTTTGACAACAGAAGAGAGAATTATTCAGATTTATGCATAAAAACGCAGCAATAGGTATATCTATGGTAATTACGCGATGATTTCGGCAACAAACAAAGGCCGATTGTTCCCAATTTGAATAAATAGAAAGAACCTACAAATAATTTCGAGAACAAAAAAATTGAAAAAATTGTAAGTATTGAATTATTGAAATGTAGCGAATTACAGGGATTTGACTGTATATAGTTTGAATTGATGTCTTACGCCTTGTTAACAATACTGCGATTAAATTGTTTATTTTGTTTGAGATCTACCTATATTTCACAAAAGACAATAAAGTGTAGATAAATAATGTTTACTTAGAGTTTGGTACCGCTTCTGAAGAATGTATGTACAATGTATATACATATGTGATTAGAAAAGTTCCTTCTACAAATCAGGCAATATTGAATTTGGTTCGACAAAAAATATTGTAACATAAAGAAGACCTCCACTAAACCTTTGTCCGAACTCCGAATATGTGAAATGTCTGAGATGTCCAGTCCAGTTTTTCAGCGCTGAGTTAACTTTTTAGATAACAGTTTGTCAATCCTGTCAGTTGACGATTAAATTCACCTATTAGTTGTCAACTTAATTATAGAATTGAACTGCGGCACTGTGGAATTTGATATTTCGATATGTAACCTGCTTAATGCAAGTTTCAAAGTCATTTCTTTCACTTAAGCGGGTTTTTCACTTCAACGAACCCCGCTTATGTGAACAAAATTTCAATTAAATGGAAAAAACGAAAATAAACGGTGGTGACATATCAGAAATTTAAATGTCATTTTTGTGGTAAAAATTAGGTGGAGGTAAAAAATAAAAATAAAGTGAAAAAGTTCAGCAAATGTTTGGTTCTGTTTGATTTTATTTTTTTTTTTTTTCACTTAAGAAATAATGAAGAATATAAAATTTAACTGAAAATTTGTTTCAGGTATCCGGTTTTTTTATTTAAGCAAGTTTCGCTTTAGCGGAGTGTTTTATAGGTAATTGGTCGTCGACAAATACTGGGAGATGAAAAAAGTGTTTCGGATAAGAGGGTTTTTATCTCACGCGGGTTTTTACTGTAGTGCCACACTTCGATTTCGATAATTTCTTGGAATTTATCAAAAACATCTGCTTTCATTTGATCCAGACTTGACTCATCAAATTTTTAGAGATATCAGCTATGTGAAAATTTACTGGAAATAGCTATCTAAAATTTTGGATTGATTATAATTGATTAATACAAGATGGAGCAAAATTGTCATCGCCCATCGGATTTTGATATATAATTATAGCAAATGGCGGCATTTCTACTTTGACATATGTGAACTAAAAATAAACGTCAACAAGACATGAATCACTACCTAATACTTCAAAAGAACACCCCAAATTTCCCATAAACTTAGTTCTTTGTCTATGGGGTTTGACAGCAAATTGTGAAATATTGTGAAAATTTGTGCAAATTCGGAAAAACTTTCACGTTACCAAAAAGGCCAATTGTTTCGATTGATTTTTTGTCGCCATTTGTCGAAATTATAGCATCTTCCGATAGGGTGATAGCTTTTGCGCCACCTGGTAGGTATCTTCTTTTAACTTTCATCGTATATATATTATATACATAAAATGTAAAACAAAGAAAGCAGAAAATATTTCCCAAACAGTAAACACACTGAATCTGGTGAAATTCACCACTTTGGAAAAAGTGAATTCTCTCTATCATGTCGATTATGGAATCCGTAATACTGGATCCGCAGTGATGCTCAGTACTGCAGTGTTCTCTTTTCTTTTCACGACAAATGGGTAGAGAAAAAAGAGTGTACTACTCTGCGAATCACTGCGGATGCAGTATCGCGGATTCAATAATCGACATGATATCTTCGAAGCTTTTTGTTTTATTGGGAAAAGTATTAAGACTTTAGGCATATACAATCATATTTTAACTTATTTTATACTTACCTACGTTTTCGAGGTTATGTCGTTTTAATTTGTATTTTTCTAGTTTTTTTTTACTTTTTCACATTTCTCTCATTCTATAATAATAAAACGTTAATTTTGACAATTGTAAAGGACATAATTTATAAAAAAAAGTTCAAAGCTAAAGCCCATGAAAGATGGTTGTTTAATTGGGTTTAAATACTAATCTGCCGCTAGACTGCAATTGTGCCAATATAGGTGTTATTAGAAAACTGATAATTTTTGAAAAAGTATTGTTCGATTTCATTCTATTTCCAACTTTTGTTTTGACAATTTTTCCGACCAATTCAATAGTTTTGCAGATACAGACATATGAATTCACATTTTCCAATATGGTGGACTTAACCATGCGTCTCGAAAAACTTGGACTTAAGCTTTTCTTATTTTATTCACAGTCGAAAAAATGCGAGTTTAGCACTTACTTTCCTTTACTGCAGTAATTATTATTAATTTCCATTTTTGCACAGTTGGAAAACATATCTTTAGTTAAAAATAAAAACATTTTAACAATTTCAAATTATGCGATTATATAAAAAGTAACCAATATATGAATTTCGAATTAAAAAAAATTAGATTGGGTGGCGCGACAGCTCGTTTAGAACCAGGGTCTATGTGACATACAACTCTCAACCATTCCTGTGTGCGAGTTATTGGCAGAAATGGAGGGGACCTACAATTTTCTGCCAAATTCGAACGTCTAAGGTGAGAAGCACTTTTTGATGATAAGAGGATTTGTCAATTTCTCGCAAAAGGCAGTAGCCCGTGAAAATTATTTCTGTTTTAAGGTGGCATATAGGTTGGGAATCGAACCCAAAAAATTCGACGGGGGCTACAGTCCTACGCCACGGGCTATTGGTCGATTTCGAATCAATATGTTTAACACTATTGCAAAACTCTTTAAATTCCTAAATGTCAACTTAAGTTTTTTTTTATTTGAAAATTAATGAATCACAAAAGTTCAAAAGCCACAGTCATACATTTAAATTTATAAGCTCCCCCAGACCTTACTCAGTATCACATAATTATGAATGACTTTACATTAGGTATGTGTAGTTGAAAACCTTTCATTTATTTCGTTTAGCTCCAAGCTGCTTATAAAACTAAATTACCACCTTTTACCAGTCAACATCGAGAGGGCCACCCAAATTAAAATACACTTCTCGTTCTAACTGAAAATGCACTATGACATTGCTGCATGATTAAAAAATAAAATTAAAAGAAAACAACAAAAACAAAAAAATAAAAATAAAACTTAAAAGAAAAACAGCAATTTAATCAACTCAAAAGGGAACTGCTGCATGAATTTTAATTTGCCACACAGGTGAATAAATTTTCCCTTAACTGGCCGCGGGTGAAGTAGGTATACTAAAGCTATTCGTTTATAAGTTGCAGTCGCAGACACAGAGACATGAGGCGAGAGGCGCGAGAGTATATATATAGGTTTAGTGCCACTGCAACTGCACAGTGCACACACTCATCAAATAGCATTTCGTGTTTTATTTTTATTTTTTTAGTTTTCCTTTTTATTTTAATTAATTCTTCAGTCAGGTTGATTTTCATTCCCTTCAGCCACTATCATATCCAATCCTGATGTAAACGCTACTCCACTGTCCATCAAAAACGGCGAACTTGACATCGCCATGGAATTACTATCCCTAAGGCCTCCTTATGTGTGTAGACGATTGTCTGGATGGAACTAGAAAATAGAGTTCTGAAGTTTATAGTCCGTCGCTGCCTTGCCGCAACGAAATGAAATTCCCTGAAATAGACGACAGAATCAGTGCAATCGGGGAATGCTGCTCGGCTATATGCTTTTTACTGGTAAAGAATCTCCCTGCATCTTCTCACTCCTATATATTGAGCTTGAACGGATCCGACGACGACGATGACGACAGGCTATATACGCAGATACATCGCATCCGTGGTACATTGCTATGCTATGTGAGTTTATACTTCCCTTGGGAGTTCGGTCTACACACTCTGGAGTCTGGATGCTGATGCTGCTTCTGCTATACTCCACTCCTGAAACATTGACTTGATAGTTTGTTCAGACTTTTGGAGAATCAAGCTGAATTTCTAATTCCTTCCTTCCTTAGTTTCCTTTCGGTTTCGCAGAACGCGTCTCCAGCATTTGTGTATGTGTGTGTGTTTGCCTGTTATGGCACTCCAGCTGTTTGTTGGAATGAGCTTCTATCCTGGTCGCTCATGGTGCAGCACCAGGAACAGGACAACGTGTAATTATTTGCTGCTGCTGTTGATGATGCTCCAGGTTCTGTCTTGGTATCTTCGTATTAATTACATACCCTCACGTCTTACACCTTGAGTATATCTCCATGATGGAATCGCAGAACATGCGCTCTCATCTTCCATGGCTATAAGATATGTTTAGGTATCGGTTTTGGAGTTCTTCTCCTTCAAGTGTCCATCATCATTACCGCGCTTGCAAGTTTGGTGTATCTCATAGATATCAATGTTGATGGTGGCGGCGTGGTATCCAGCTGTGACGTAGCCTGTGTTGCAAGTCAAGTGGACACCATTGGTGCAACATAGCGCAACGAATTGGGGTCCCGACGACGTACCATAGATATAGACCATGATGAACGATGACAGAGCCGCATGGATGTTGTTTTTGTTATGAAGGTTGTAACTCGGTGTGTTGTTTGTGATGGCAGTGCGGTCGGTGGTATAGGTACAACAAGCATTACCAACCGCAGAATTTGTTCTGCAGTCAGTTTTAAGTTGAGTTTACATCGCACGCGTTAAAGTTAATCGTGTTGCACGAAAATAAGAACTGTGCAATAGTGTCGCCACATTGTTTGCTGGGATTTGTGATATGAGATTGCGAATTGAGAGAATTAATAGAGCGGATCAACGTCATTGGCTTTATGTAGTCGTAGTTTGTATAGTTTTTTTTCTCTTTTGTAAGATATCGGTTTACGAGTTAGCGTTAGCCACAAGAATTTTACTAATTGGTTTCTTTATATACTAGCAGGTACTCTTAGAAATAAACAACCACAAATCTGAAACGATTTCAAAACCGGCAACAACAGTTTCTAGTCGACCTATGTGGGATTTTCCATATCATTCTAAACAAGATGGGTCTCAAATAAATTTTATTAGTAATCATGAGTTCAGACTATAAGCACTGCGAATCGACTTATGCATGTCGTTACTGGGCGCCACTTTGTTCTTTCCCTTAAAAAAAAAACAAAACTCTTTTTTAACTGCAAAAGAAAAATTCTTATGTAAGATGTTTTGTACGTTTCCGTCCAGGATCTACTTTAAGATAATGGCGCAAAATTTTAAACAACCTATTGTTAAGGGCTTAGCATATTACTAGTTAGCAATTTGCTAAAACATTTAGTAATTTACTAGCTGTTCCAAAATTTTAATCCTTTCTTTTCTAGTAAAATACTAATTCCCTTTTATTAAAAACGGTGCAGCTGAACACGTCCAAACAATGACAGTTCGGAAAGAAAAACAATAATTTGCAATGTCAGAAGTTAAAGTGATAACCTACAATTTATTTTGTTATTTTTGTTTTGTTTTTATTTGTGACAACAATACTACTAGTTTGTTATGTTATTGTAAAAGAAAAGTTTCAATAAAGTGAAATTAAAAAATTGTTATTTTATTTTGTGTTGTTGCTGTTCCTTATTAAAGGTTGCAATGAAGAAAACACAGTACGAGCAGCCGCAGTCAGCTGGCTTTAGCAGTTTATGTGCTTTTCCCATCCTTACGTGAAAATTGAGTTTTTGTTGCAGATTCAATTGTACAACTTATTAAAGATTAGAATCTATACCTGGAGTAAAATTCTCCATCGTCCAGCTCTTCAAAGGAATTTGCTCGGGACTTAAGACATCGCACTTTTCTGCACAAAGCTGAGCCTTCGAACATATCGAAATTTTCATCTTCCGAAAACATTTTTTTTTATTTACTTTGAAAATAATTAGCACACGAAAAAAAAAATACAATTTAAATCTTTAAAATAAAATTGCCAAGAAATTATTTTCGAGGACAATGACAGATTTCATATGGATTTAGCAAATTACTAAAATTTAAAGTAGCAATTTTCTGATTTTAACTTTAGTAAAATGTTAAGAGTTAGTAAATTGCTAAAATCGTTTAAAATTACCAAAATCTTCTTTTTAACTTAGTAAATTACTAAATTGGCTTTAACATTTTACTAAATCGTTTAAAATTTTGCGCCAATGTGTTTGGTGGAAGTGGTTATTACCAAGTCAAGATTGCTGCTGCTGTGTTTTCCATCAGTGCCTACGTTCTGTAAGTCTCGCATCGTATAAATTGGTCAAGAAACGTTGAAAAATGGAACAAAACTCATACGATTTGTTTCAATTTTCATTGTTTCTCGACTAATTTTGTCGATGCGATAGTTACAGAACGTAGGCACAGGATAGGATTCGAAGACTCTTCGGGCTGGTGAGTGATGAGTCGCTATCCAAGGTCATGAGCTCCAAGTGTCGCAGCCACTGTATTTTTTGAAAAAAAATCTGGATGCCACATGTATGGCCATCGCCGAAGAGTCGCCCTGGCCCTATTACGGTTGGTGAATAGATCGTTCGAAGTAAGCTTTTTTCAATGACCTAAACGAACTTTCTGAGATGAAGATCAAAGATTTAATCTCCTTCCTAAACGAAACGCACTGGCGCTAGGATAAACCTCAGTAGCCACTGTACATTTTTAGTAGAACTAGATGATCGTTCTAAGGGTACAAACCTTGTACGACTCTGAGCCAACCGACAATCTGATCAATGTGGCATGTTGCTGCAAGACTCAGAAAATCGAAACCACTTCCATCCACAGGTCCTACGAGTTATGGTATCAAAACGGCGAACTCTAGCACTAATTGGGTCAATGAGCTAGGTGGCTTGTGACTGCCATTTCTACCTACCTACCTATGTAAGATGTTTTCATTAGCGAACTAACGAATTCCACATTCCGAAGCGGACCATGAGATCAGCCAACAAGCTAAAAATCATCCACCAGTTTCATGCTAAATCGCTCGTCCTTGGGACTCACCTAGCTATCAATTCTTTTCATATTTTAAATCTAAAAATAAAATAAATTGGGTGGCGCAACAGCTCGTGTAGAACCAGGGCCTAGTGACTAAGAACTCTCAACCATTCTTGTGTACGTATCATTTGGCAGGAATGGTGGGGACCTACAATCCGAATCCGAACTACTATGGTGAGAAAAACTTTTTCTTCACAAGAGATACTCTTGGAGGATTTTTCAATTCCTCGCAAAAGACAGTACCCGTGAAAAACATTCCTGTTTTTAGGTGGCATTGGCTGGGGAATCGAATCCAAGACTTTCGACGGAACAGTATTTCAAATTAAGAAAAAGTCTATTTTGTGTTAATTTTAAAACTTGGTTTTTAAAATTTGATTGAGAAGAGAGAGACCACCTATAATAAACAAATTCATATTAAAACTTCAATACAATTAAAAATCTAAAGAAAAAAACATTGATTCCATCAAACATGAAATAAAAGTTATTTAAAACCCATCACCATCTTAAGTATTAATCCTTTGATGATCGATAATATCATACATACATAAACAATCCAAGCGTCCAATTCGATCGATCAAAGCTACTGCGGCAGCGGAAACCATATTATCGACAACGACCGCCACGACGACGATGATGCGCCAAAACATCAAAACATTGTGCAAATGACCTACTCAAATCGATGAAGACATAAACAACCGATAAAAACTCACTTACCCAATCGATTGATTTGTTTATACAAAGAATGAACAAAATAAACAAATAAAAATGTATCCGAACGTTTTGATGAGTTTTTTGTATACATATTTACATCGATGCAGAAAATGTGAACTACCAAAGGCTTTCCGACCGGAATGCTTATAATTCAAACCAAGTGTGTTTACAAATTGTATAAATTATTATAAAATCGGAACCTCTTTGCAATTTGTAAATATAATCCCATCCATAAGTTGTGAGTAGTGGGGGAGGGGGTTTGGAGGATGGTGAGAGGATACTGCGAAAATATTAATAAAATTGCGAAGTAGATAATAATTTTATGCTGCCGCACTTTTGTATGATATTTACTTTCGTTATAAACTTTAAGGTCGGTGTACGGTATTTGTAAACAAATCGGTAGTCTTACAATTCCTTGTATATACCTAGTTTATCTACATACGTATATATACGATATACATAAATACCCTTACATTCTCAAAACAAAAACAAGGTCAAAAACACTAAAAAAAAACAAATATACAAAAAAATGTTTTAATAAACAAACTAAGCTAAATTTTGGTGGAGAGCTTTATTTTGACATCTTAAGTAGTTACACACTACATTTAGCTATTAGGGAGGTTTGCTGATACTACGCATAACGATTTAAGTTGAACTTAATTTCTTAAGTATCACTTTATGACATGGAAAAAGGACCCCTTAAGAATTTATGTGTAGTATCAGCAAACGGGCCTAAGGCACAAGTTATAAGTTTTTCTAAATTGCTCATGTTGTCACCAAATTTACTTGTAAAAGTTTAAATAATAATTGCAATAAAAATCCAACCAAAATTTAGTCAACACGATGTAAGGAAAAGATGTCTTGGTCGTTTGTGTTTAAATTTGAGAATCGATTATGTTTTATTTCACTCTTATTACATATTTTTGATACGAATTACGATATTCATTAAACATGACATGCAAAATTACAATAAAACGAAACATGAATTGCAAATTGAATACATTTCAAAATTGACGTTTTACGATATTATTGACAGCTTCGATAAAGCCGCGTGGACATCTTGGGGTGAGTTTAGACGTAACAGATCGAAATAAACTATCATTACCAGACAGTTAGGTACTCAGTCTGCTTTGAGGTAGTTCGCTTGGGGCCCGTTTAATAGTGCAGTTATATTATTCTAGTTTTACAGTTAATCAAGAATTAACTTAAGTTTTTTTTTTCTACATTTGGAAATCTTCAAAAGACATTTAGTAATATTCGGTACCAAGTAGGGTGGGCTGGTACAAAATCGCAGTGGGGGAGTTTAAAGTTTTAACACTTTCCCATCGCTTTTAAAGGCCATCAGCTCCTTACATTTAAAACTGTCTAAATATTGAAATTAGAATGACTTTGCAGTATGCAGTCACTGATAATGTGAAACATCGTGTTTTCTAACCATTTCTATTTGTAGGTCACCGATGAAAGTCGCTGTTTCTAATATACCAAGGGCATTTATTTTATCACGAAGGACTTTTTTATAAATTTTTGGATGGTTTCAGTATTTGTTTTCTCTGTACAGCCCCACAGTTCGATGCCATAAGTCCAAACGGGTTTCAGTACTTGGTTGTAATGCATACAGGACCCATGTTCTGTAACTCGGCGATAACTTTTCGAGGCGATAAACGGCGAAAAATGGAACAAACCCCATAGGATTCCTATGAATTTTGATCCATTTTTGTTCCATTTTTCGCCGTTTCTCGCCACGAAAAGTTATCGCCGAGTTACAGAACATGGGTCCAGGATTTATTTTATTTTGTTCTGGATAGATAAGTCCGAGTTTTTACCCAATAACCAACACAATTTCTTATATTTCATGTGCTTTTTCCACTTTAGCTTGGCATCCAAAGCCATTTCAATTTTTTTCGTAGTATTGGCGTAAGGCACAGCTTTACTATTAGTATAAAAAATGGCAACATTATTTTTGTTTGTAAAGTTTATATAATTGATTCTGTTTGATACGCCATTATTGCGTCCAATCTCTAACGGTTGCCTTCATAACGAATTTATCAGGCACTAAAATGGCAGTATAATCTTCAGTTAATGTGTTCATGATAGCATTGTTATCTACTGGAATATCCGTAGTATATAACAAATACAGTGTTGCTCCTAGGACATTTCCTTGTGGTACACCGGCCTCAATTTTATTAAGTTTTGCATGCTTTTGCTCGTACCGTTTCTAAAGTAATCAGTCGATAAAACAGGATTTCCTTCTTTCGTAGAACTGTCTTGGAAAATCCCTATGCAGTTTTGTATACTCAAGTCCCAAATGCCAAACCTTGTCAAATGCTTGAGCAACATCTAGAAACAGAGCGTAACATAGTTGTTTTTTTTTTCAAGTGCCTTTTCAACAACATCCGTAATTCAATGCACTTGGCCCATCGTGATATGTTTATCAAAAATCGCTTGAGTTTGTTCCAGTACTGGATTTAAATCCAGTAAAACGTGAAATGACAGTGAATTTCTTCGTTCAGCCACAACTATTGAAACAAAGAAGTTGGAGGATTTCTCTATTTCAAAAATTCATGCTTCTTGTGCGATTGACTTAATCTGGATATAATCGATCATGCACATTTTGTTTAGATCTTACAATGGTCTCGATACTAAAGGGTCATTCATTTTTCGGTTTCGAAAGTAAAGCTTAATAAAACAAACACAGCGATACAATTTTGATGAAAATTTTATTTAATTGTAAAGTTTGGACTTTGCCATTAGGTGTGAAAAACAATATCATTCAAATGGCCGCCTCGGGAAGATTCGCAGCATGCTATTCTTTTAAGGTAATTTTTAATCACTTTTTCGCACATTTCGGCCTTCGGGTGGTATCTCGGCCATAACTTTAATGCGTCTAGAGTTCTGAGATTATTCGCGTAAACACGATCTTTTATGTATTTGTCTGGATGCAACAGCACCTCTTCCTTCACCACTTTTGTAGTAAATTGTAATAATTTTAACGCATTGTTCGATTGTTAAGCGATCCATTATCGTAAATGGCAAACATTCAACTAATATTATGACACTTCAAATGACAGTTGAGTTTGACAGGTGTCAAATGCCAGCGCTACTAACTTGAAACCACGAAATGAATGACCCGTTACATTTCGTTATGAGGTCCCACTGTTGACGTGCAAGATGCTCAACAAACTTTCCAGCCCCATCTTAAAAAAGAGGCAACTCAAGATATCCCCTATATATTCGTAAACCCCTTTCACGATTGTCAATTATCAACTGATAGTTTTTAAATATTGAAATTTGGAACATTAGAACTCATTCTATTAAAAATACTGATCAATTATACTGTGATAAAAATCAATCTTCTTGTAATTCACAACGTTCTGTCCCATTCTAAATGAACAAAAATTGTATCATTGGGGTTATAATTGATAATAATTGACAATCGTAAAAGAAGAGGTAGTTTTTTGTTTTAACAAGGCTTCCATATCTTTTTACATGGCATATGATTTGATTTTTTTCGATTCATATAAATGAAGAATATGAACATTGAGGTCAATAAGCAAATACATGCGACGCAGTTGTTTTCCCTATATTCATCTTTAATTTAATTTAATTTTTTTTTATATTGATGAAATGAAATTTTCATTAAGAATTCCTATTCAGTCTGTGCACTGAATTATCGATGGAATTTGCTCACATGCTCGTCCATGAGTTATAAATATACCTATACCCCAACTTTGTTCCATCACTTGCGCCTCCACATCAGAAACATCCTCATTTTTGCTCCTAGTCGCCATCATCATCGTATAGTCGTACAGTACTTATACATTATATATGTAGTCGTATACTCTTTTGTCGGTTATTGGATTAAAGTTTAATGCAATTCAGACATTTTGCAGGCGTTGATTATCCCATAACCCAAGGTTTTTTATGACACACACTTGTTTGGATGATTGGGTCTTTCTTTTCATCTATAGAACATGACTGGTGGAATACGTTCTTGAGTTTGCACATTTCATTTTTTTTTTCTTTTAACTGCGGAGCTTGTATAATAAAATTGGACTCATCTTGAAATTTTATTGCCTGGAAGATGTTTAAGTTTTTTTTTTTTTTTTTGCTTTATGTTGATTTGCCAAGTAGAATAAGAAGCATTTTAGCACAATTTTTGTCACTTAACATTATGGAGATGATCCCTTGAAACGAGGTCAATTTGAAGAAGTGATGGTTATTCAGCTTACCAAGGCTTAAATTAGCATTATTTTTTATTTAAAATATTAAGCCAATGAAGTGTGTACCTCAGTATACTCATGTGCAGCCACATGAAATTCAGGATGTGTAGATGTTTATAAATAGTCAAAATATAGCTTTGCTTATGACTATATAATAACGCACCCTTAGAATGAAAGTGACCTAAGTAAAAAATTCGGCATCTTTTTTACAACCTAGTTTTATAGTTCATTTCGCTTTTAAAGGTCAGTTTATTGAAAAAATCATAAGTTACAGAAATTTTGAGTTAGGTAACTTACATTCTAAGGATGCGATATGTAGGTTTACAAAATTTATTTTTTGAGTAGAACACTAAATGCATCTTTTTTTTAATATTCGACCATTGTGGCTTTTTTTGAAACTGTTTTTCTAGAATTTAAAAATTGTCAATTTTCTCACAAAGTTACCACAATAAAATGTAAATTTCAGTAGAAAATGATTGTACGTACATCATGTGATTTTCTGGTATTCCAAACAAGCTTAAACTTCAACCGTGAGAGATTTATTCAATCTTTTCTTAAGTCATGAATCCATAAGGTCATAAAACACCCGCATTATAAAAAAGAAAAAAGAAATAAAACATTATTCAGGTGGAAAGCCTGATTGCAATATCTTCTAGAGGCGCCTGGTTCACGATATACCTATACCTATATAGTAAATAGATGGCGTGTGCCTTTTTGATTATACAATAAAACCACAGACAAGAGGCTCCACAGGATGATTTATTGGAAAATGGTGATTTTATTGAAAAAGAAAATCTTCCAACACTTCCTCTCTCTTTGTTTATAGCCATTTAAGAAGTATATGAGCATCGATCATGAGAGACACCTTCGTCATATAGTCTGTTTCGTCGTTGTCGTGGTCGTTTTGGTTGTATGATGTTGATGACAATTACAAGAGTTTATCACACGCTAAATGTTCTTCCAAAAAACAAAAAAATGAAACAGAGAAAGTGATTGAGGACTTGTATAGGTAATGGTCCATGATGTAACACTTTCGACACCCCGTGAAGTGCTCAACAAAAAACTTATTTATTGACTGTAGCCAAGCCACCCAGGGATTGGGTCTCCCAGTTCCAATCATTTATCAGAAGAGGTAAACCATATCTCATTGAATTGAGCTGCAACCGATATTAATCACCTGATGCACACTAACTTTGAATCAAGGAACAATGAAATGTTATATCACCCTGCGGGGCTGCCAAACATTATAACCACCGACCGTCACAGTTTTACTATTCACGACTGCGACCTCCGTCGAAGGTTTTTCGTGCTGCATTGAAAGTTTGTTGCCGGAATCACGGTAGCAATTACGGATTTATGCCACAAAGTGTATAATGCATGCGAGCACTCACTCATTTTTTTTTTGCCGAGACGACGATGCGCCATAAGAATAATTCCAAGGGTAAACAGAAGAAAAGCAAAGAGCGTTAGAGTGGGTTGGAAGAAGTGACTTGTTGTGTCCACTCTTCGTCTAGTAATTGTATATGGACTATTGCAACAAAGTTGCAAAACACATTGAAAATTGTAAAAGACACTTGGTTTGCACAAATCCACTCCGTTATGGGCTCCCGCAACTTGCAATGAACTAGAAGACTTCTTGGTTTTCAAGTCCGATAGGTTTGTATGTATATATTGTGGTCTTCGTCGTCATGGCAATCACCTGCGGCTGATCTGGGGATCTTAGACAAGGACATGGCCACCATAATAAGAAATATTATGAGAGATATATACCAGGGCTGCAAAATGGTTTGTCTTCTTCTCTTCGATGTGAATAGGAGATGAGGCTGCTGATGTAAGTTCTTCTTCTGCTGTTCCTGTATCAAGTGGATGACGTGATTTGTTTTTTCATTGTAATGGGCTTTTGGAATTGGAATTGTCTGTTGACTGTGGTCGTCAGACAAGAAATGGAAATGTTGTAGCTGTCTCTGCGTTGAAAGATTATAATATGATAGATGTCATCTGATGGTTTCTGATGAACAGTGGGTGATGAGATGAAAAATATCTCAAGGCTTACATAAAATTTCTAGAATTTTATTTGAAATCTTGAACTAGATCTGATATGACTTTGATTTATTTGTAAAATATGAAAATAAATTTAAGAAGTATCTATAATTTACTTTTCGAGAAATTGTCTTTCTATTGACTGCCGCTAAAAATGCCTCCTAATATTTACATGCATGTGGAATTCAGTGCCTACGTAATTCTCGCATCGTTAAAATTGGTCGAGAAACGTTGAAAAATGGAACAAAACTCATACGATTTGTTTCAATTTTCATCGTTTCTCGACTAATTTTGTCGATGCGAGAGTTACAGAACGTATGCACAGGTGAACATTTACAGCCATATTTATTAAATTGTCTTCGACGATTGACGAGTTAAAGTTTAGAGAGTGTCTTGATAGTAGGAAATAGCTGAAAATATACATCCAAGTGTCCCAATAATTTCAGCTGCTGTATTTTTAGCTTTTTAATTAGTTCGAGTTCATTGCATAGCTCGTATGAAAGCTCTTCGTTGAACATTCCATTAGCCGATCCAATTTGTTGTCCTTGTTTCGTTTTCTTCTGGGTTCACATCTGAATCATCCATATCGGAAGCTTTTTGTTTTTTCGTAACAGTTTTCCATGGTCCGGAAGTAACCCTGACGCACAACCGCACACCTGCCACGTGGAGAAAGAGACTCTTAGAAAAACTCCAAAGCAGGGGAGCCGGTTAATCGCTCTATGAAGAACTGAGCTCCGAATATCTCGAGAAGCCCATATTATAACGTTTTCGACCTTACTTGAACTGGCGAAACTACCGTTTGATTTTATGTGAAGAATTCTTCCACTACCGTTTTTACGAAATTATCTGGGAGTGGGGAATCACTTTTTCGTTTCCAGAGAGATGAGGACTTTTATCTAAGTCCACTTCGTATATTCTTCATAAGCCTCACCGCCACCCGGCATACCCTAAGGGAAACCAGGGCCTCAACCAAGAAGAATCTTCCTACTAATTCGGTTACTAGCTGTCTCCAGTTTCATTACGCCAAGTTGGTTAAGTTCCGCTTCCACTTACGTGCTGTTGCAGTCTTCCTCTACTTCACCGTCTTCATGGGGGTGGATATAAAGACCCTTCGAAGAGTACCTTTAGTATTCTTTTGTTCTAAATTAACCAGCCACGAGACGAGACTCAGCCTCATCGTGGGATTCCAAGACGATATTACCTTTAAATCATCCGAGACGAGACCGTATTTTTGGACTAAAATTAACCGGTATTCTGGGCGGTCAAGGTGGTCTCTGCAGAAATGATTAAAAATGAAAAAATTGTAATGTTCCCCGTTTATGCAGACGGGACTAAAAATCACCAGGTGATCTAATAAAACAGCATAGAGCATTATTAACCGACTTTGTCAAGGTTCAAGCCTATGCACCATGCTATGGCAGTACCGGGATGATTCATAGCCGCCTTTTAAAGGAATTTTGTTGCTCAAGTCTTCTTAGTCCCAAGTCCCAACAAGCTAAAATTGTCAAGATTTATTCTTCGCTTGATCACAGCGCTGCTTTCGTTATCTGAGTTGATAGCGAAGGCAAAGCCTAGGTAGACAGGGTCCCTTAGTACCCCAAAGTTTTTGCTGCTCTTTTAGTATTAATTTTTTGTCAATATTGTTGGAATTTTAAAGATTTTGCAAAAAATAAAACGGGAATATCTGCGACAATGATTTCAGTAATTCTTACAGATTTCATCTGATGTTCCTGATTATTTGTTTTTGTTTTTGATTTATTTGCAATTGATCATTATTGGTTCCAAAACTTTGGAACGAAAACCTTGTTTTTAAAGATTAACTAAACAATCTTAGGTAAGTACTTAACAATTGACAAATTTTACACTTCCCAAACTATATTTAAATCCCATCCGTTCATATTTGTGGCAGACGCTCCCAAACGATCGATCTTAAAAACATAACAAATCTTCAATACTGATATCCATATATTAAAAAGCTGTAACAATTGTTGTATTTTTTATTTAATAAAATCAAATATTTTCCCATAAATCATAATATCAGTCGGCAGGCATACAGTGCCCAGTGTGATTGTTGGTCTTTTAGTCTTTTGTCTAAAGTATATATGGTATATTGGGTTCATTGTTCACTACTCGCACAGGCACACTCCATACTGTGAGTCAAGCAGTCAAGGCGCCTGGGGGCATGATTCCAAACGTAAAACAACCGACATGAGAATACAAAAAAAGAAAAAGAAAAGGAGAATGGATTATGGGTTATTGTCTAAAAAGAACAAAGAAATGAAGCGAGCCTCAGACGATTTTTTAAAACAACATTGGTTTTCCATCTTTCTGTCTCTGTCTTGAAAATAATACCCTTTTTGGGTTAATTCCTAGAATTTGAGTGTTTCCTGCTCGGTCGTCCAATTTTGCTGTGTGCTTGTGTCCTATTATATTATATCTGCATCCCAGGAACTCTCGACTACCCCCCACCCCCCTATTTTTCCCCCCGAGATCATCTTCATCATCAAAATGATCATCATCGCATTGATGATGCACTTGTTGCAGCATGATGTTTCTGTTTTGCTGGGTAGGTATATATATACAATGATGCAGATTACATGTAGCATCCGCACCGCACACACTGTAACTCCCACTTTTGGATTATTTACATTTCCCTTTGGTTGAGGCAGGCAGCACCATCATCATCAGTAGTACCAGAAACAGCAGCCAGTCTTTGGCATGGTGCATCAAAAGCCAAGAGAGAATCAATGGAATATTGTGTTGTGTTTTTAGGCCCGATGCAAGTGCATTTTCTCGTCTTGAATAACTCTGGGACTGGATAGCTGTAAGGAAGGTATTCCGTGCTCCGTCGTGGTGGTGTTATTACAGCACGTCTTTCTCAGTTCTCGTATGGATGCGTCGAGACTCTAGAAACAACAACAACAGCCTCGTCATACCGTGCATCGCTGCGTGCCTTGCCGCATGTTTCATAACTGTTTTAGGGTAATTGCACTGAAATGCATGTCCAAGTCCATTTCATCTCCTCTCCTTTCCTTCAGTTGTTCCCGCCTGCTCGCAGCTCATCAAAGATGAGACGTGGATGAGATGTTGATGATGGTGATGAGTTGAACGGATAGATAGATAGATGGATGGATGGATAGTTGGATGGATGGATGGAAGTCGTAAAATGACATGGCAATGCGTATCATCCCAAGGGACTTCCTATGAGTATACCATTTCCTAGTTATTATAACCAAAAAAAAAACTAAAAACAACAACAACCTAGAAAAAAAAAAATGCGAGGAAAAAATATAGATTGCTTGAAACTTGCATTCTCCTTCGACGATGGCATGATAAATGGACCGGTCGGTTAAACTATTATTCTTTACACCTAAACTGAAGGAAAATTATCAGAAAGTGTTTTGTCTGACCCGGGACCAGGTCATGGATGCGCACAGGTGGGATATTACGGATAAACGAAAAGGGATTTATGAAACACGTGGTCGAAGAAATTACCTTCGTGTTAAATAAATTGGACTAGTTATGCTTTCGGAGGTGATTAATGAATAAGTTGAGATTTTTTTTTGTGTGGAATGAGATAAGTGTAAGGAGGGTTAAAGTAAATTTCATTCTTCTTTTTTCTTAAATGATTGTTGTTAAAGGGGATAATGAGCTTCTATTACTTTAATATAAAGTTGAATTATATCCTAAGAATATAAGGGTTTAACGTCAAATAAATAGAAAAATACATTTCAATGATTAAGTTTATACGGAGGACAAAGTAACGGTTTTGTATTAGCCCGTGGGGTAATGGTTAGTGCGTAGAGCTATTACGTCGAAGGTCTTGGGTTCAATTCCTAGCCTATGCCACCTTAAAACAAAAAATTTTTTCACGGGTACTACATCTTGCGAGAAATCGACAAATTGTCCAAGAGTCATGAAAAAGTGATTCTCACCTTAGCCGTTCGGATTCGTCGGAAAATTGTAGGTCCCTTCCATTCTTGCCAATTACACGCACACAGAAATGGTTGAGAGTTGTAAGTCACTAGACCCTGACTAAAACTTTTAACTTACTTCTAGGGCAAGCACTTATATAAGATTTATGTTAGATAAAAAAAAAAAAATTTTAAAAATGTTTTGTATTCTACCGTCCGTTAGTTTGTGCGTCTGTACGGCCATTGTACATCAATATATATAGAACACAACCGGTCGCTTAAAATTTGGGGTGGATTATTTTTATTTCCTTCACCTTCATCTAATTAAATTACCTACCACCAGCCGAACTGCCATCAGCACCCTACATCAACATTCCATCAACCCACTCACCAATATCAATATCGGAGTTAACGTCATAAATAAATATATTGATTTTGCTGGCTTTATAGTTCATACTATGTCGTAACAGAAATTATAACAAAAGGACATAAGAAATTTCAACATTTCAAAGCCTATTGACTCATGATTTTCTTGTTTTCAAATTATAAAGGCGAAAATAAGTTTTCTGACGATTTCAATTTAAAGCGACTATAAAGCTTGTGAAACGTAACGTACGCATCGCTAACGCGAACGCGTCATAGGAAATCAGCCATTAGTAAATCTTGGGTTGGAATTAGATTCCTATCGTCACTCCCCTTTTTTGTTTCACTCGGACTAGACTATAAGGCTGTTATCAGATCGACAGTGTTCCCAGATTGGGAGGATTTCCAACAAAAAAGGTGGGAAAAATCAGTTTGGTTGGAAAAATGGTGGGATTTTTTGGGGGAAAATTTTCCAAAGGCTTTTTTATGGGAGGGAAATGATATTTTTACCATAATAGGAACTTGCTATACTTATATCTAATTTTCCTTCTTGATTTGCATCTACCTTAAACAACTAACTATAACCCCAGAAAAAAAACATTTTTTGTGCATAAAGTCTGACTCTAACCGCCATATTATTCACTCTAAACATCTAGATTAAAACATAAATCCGGATGTAAAGTATACAAATTCAATGTAAATACATCCGGATTTAAGTTTTAATCTGGATTTATTGAGTGAATAATATGGGCGTAAAACAAGGTAAAACAACCGGCTAAAAACATTCTTTCACACAGGGAACTATTGCCATCATTGGAGATGCATTATTCCGCTGTCATTGGCTATTAGAGTGTGTATTGTTTTCTTCGGGAACTTTGGCTAAGAGCACACTTGCGATTTTCATATTTTGCGATTAAAAAATCGCGACTGCAACAAATTTTGTCTGGATTTCAAGTCACGCGATTCATTAATCGCAAAAAAATATGACAAACATCTTTTAATGAGAATGCACTCATTAACTTAAAATAAATAACAACGTTTAAAAAATTTATTTGTTGATAATTTTTTTCCCGAATAATAAGGCTAAAACGCACTTGCGATTTCAATGTTGCGACTAATTAGTCACAAAAATAGAAAATACCATAACAAGACTTTTATTTAATTCACAATGTGCAGCCTCATTGGTTTGCCATGGAATTGCCAATTTTGCCACTAAAAAAGCTCACAGAGAAGAATTAATTTTAATTGCTGCAGTTTTTAGTTTAATGTCGGTAGCTATGTATGTATGTCCGAAAAAAACTGTCAGCCTTTTAAAGGTAAAACCGCACTCAGCGGAACTCAGCGTGCATAATTTCGCAAGAAACTGAACGAAACTAAACGAAAATTCATGTCGCGACAAAGTTAGTCAGATTATCACTTTGCCGCATAGTGCAGCGCAGTGCAGCGCAGTGCAGTGCAGTTGTCGCTTAGTGCGAAATAGCTCATACAATTTCCTACAAATAAGTCGTGAAGTTCAGTTCCGCTGAAGTGCACTTCCGCCGAGTGCGGTCGTACCTTAAGCGTCACTATTTTTTGGTATCTTAAGCGGTCACTATGGTGGGTTTATTTTCCGTGCAGTACAAAAATGGTGGGATTTTTTTTTTCATTCGATGGGATTTTGAAAATAATATCTGACATCACTGCAGATTCTTCTCTTGATTATTAAGTAAGCAGCGGGGCTAAAGCCCGGTGACTGTGATTATCGAAAAACATGAGAAAATTTAACTTGGAAAGATATATTTATAAGGTGAAAAAGGTGCGTATAGATTGTTTTATCAAATAATTGAAGCTGTAAATGCAAAAGTGGTGTTACACTTATTTAATAAAAAAAAACTGGTAATTTTGTCATTTTTTCCATTTGGACAGAAAGTGATTTGGGACGCCACTACCTATAGAACATAATTTTTTCATAAACATAAACATAAATATATTTTGAAAACATATTAAATAATTTATTTGAATCGATTTTTAAAGAATTTTTACAAACAAAAATGTGGGTTTCAATACTTTTGTTCTCACAGCATTAAACGGGCTCGATTAATTTCTAAACCGATTAAAAGTATAGTACCTAATATCTATGAATGTTTAGCTGACCATAATTTTTGTGTTCACCAAACCAAAATTTGTCCGCATATCGACCAAGTTAAACTAACATTTTCCTTGCCAAATTCAATTTCCAATCCCACTTCTGATCAAAGGTAATCTATTTATATATATGAAGTGAAATGAAAATATAATAAATTCATTTAATTTACCGATTCCTTTTTTAACTAAATTATTTGTTCGTCATTTTATAATAAGATTGTCCACATGTAAATACCTACCCATCACAAGCTGATTACACAGTTAGCCGGCTATATATACGAAGGGTTATGACAATTCTATAGTAAGGGAATATGGCTATACCCGCTTCGTTCACTATATGGTTAACTCATTGTGATGCGGTGAAACCCAGACAATATCTTGTTATGGCCCTTTTTCATTATAGTTCTAGGAATTACAATACCAACATTCCAATCCATTGGACACACAATATGTACAGTACCTTTCGATAGATACTTAACTTGTGGTCTCTTTTAAGGCTTCAGCAAACAAAACTGAACTATTTCATCAGAAATAGAAAATAAAATTACATTTTTTTTCAACATTGTATTCGATTCTTATAAGAACAAACAAAAATACCGACCGAAAGTTGGGGAATGACATTACTATACGAATTAAACTAAACCTCTTCACTTTGTATGCTATAAAAAAGAAAAAAAAAAAGAGAAATCCTTAGCACCCCCTGTTTCGGTCACTCTCAAATTTAGCGGAAAACGTTCCCCACTAACGGATGGACGTACCTATACGTAGATATAGCATGTAATGATCAACAAATAAAACATAAGCTCTATTTGTGCAAACTTGCAGAACAGTATGGGGAACACCATTCATGCCAATGACCCGAAAAAAAAATTATGCATGAAACCTACTGGCAGCAGTGAAAGTAGAACGGACCGAAAGACCGACCCAAGTAAGGGTAATCCCTAACCGACGAACGGTAGTGGTGTTGCATGAAAATTCCTTGGGCTTCCTCTCCTCTGATTCCTTTCCCCTTGCATTGTCGACGACGCTGTATATATCATGTGGGAGTTTACTTCTTCATCATGTATTACTTACAGGATTGGTAACGTACTCGTCTTCGGTTACCATAGCGTGCCCATTCACACCATCATTGTATATATATCGGAAGAAGACGGGAACACTTCAGCTGGATACCGTATTCAAGGCTCTAGGCTTTGAGTTTATATAAGTCCCAGATATTGAGTTTCCCACCTAGGTTGAGTCAGTTTGAATGCGGAATGATATACCCAAACCGATGTGAGGATGAACGTCACCAATTGCGTGCTTGCGAAATTAACCCATGGATTCTGGCAGCAGATGCTTCTGAGAAGCACGTGCATAGTCAAGACTCAAAAATGGGATAAATCGTACCCTCGGTGGCGCGGTGTTGGCAAGGCGAGGAGGGTCAAGGGGCTCAATGTGTAGGCGATAAATAAATTACCTCTTTACGGCAGTATTCTGAATGTGATATAAAGTATTCCCTCTCAGATCCTCTTGAAGGCTTCTCAGGTTCGTCGGTCGTCCGGTAACGGCATCTCCTTTCGCTCGCTCGTACATACATATAACGATTTTCATATTATGTTATAACGTTCTCACTGGTCATTCAATTTCGATGTCTGTCCAACCATATTGTCCTCCAGCTGGTCAGGTAAACAATTGAGCTTGGCGCGCGATTCACAAACTTAGGCTTGGGTATATTATATGGATAGGGAACGGAATGAGCATTCGGAAGAATCCTACAGTGCGTGGTATGGTAAAAAAGACAGACTCACACGGACGAGTTATTGTCGTGTATTGTGGTCATTTGATATCCATCTTTGGGGACACACAATATACACAAGCGGTGTGTGTTTGTGTGTGTATGTGTTTGTAAATTATTTGCATGAGGAGGCTGCGCTTTGTAGATATTTTGAATGGGCGCATAAAGTATCTATCAGATATTCTTTTACCAACTTTGTATTTTTTTTTTGTGGTAGGACTGATGTTTTTTTTTGTATCGGGTTTGTTTATGGAGTTTTGTTTGTGATCAGCTACCGCAAAATGATAGTTTCTTGAGCTTTGATTACCGCAAAATGTGGATGTAAAGATACCTATACCTACTTATATTTACTTGATGGTGTTGTTGTTTTATGGTATGCATGCGGTTGCTTGCGCATTATTAAGACAATGGCACGATTGTTTCTCTGTCGAGAAATGTTAGCGGAAATGTTTTATTATGTTTGTGTTTCCGGCTGGTAATGGTTGAGTTAAATTATAAAAAAAAAAATATTTTTTGTCCCCCACTAAACTTTTGAGGCTTTTTTTTGGAAAGTTCTTTGATTTAGGACTGAGGCTTTTGTATGAATAAAGTTGGACTTTAAGGTCAAGCGAACGGTGATCTTACATATACTCATATGAGAAGACCTACAGTTGATTTAATTCTTACATATTCATATGAGAAGATTTATATAGTCGACAACAGTGACTCACCTATATCGTTTGAGTAAGGAAAAAGAGATATGTATAGGTATATCAATGTGCTTTATGCAAGTATATCTACTTATCTATTCCTATCACATGGGTGAAAAGTGCAGTTCAGGCTGATTTTTCTTATAAATAGTCGACGTCTCTATCGGTTCAGTAGCTCCAATAAATTTACAAATTTCTGATGGGTAAATTATTTCAATTTTGAATCAGTATAACATGAACTTTGACAACTGAACTATCCCTAAATTGTTGTGGCTTAAGCAGTCTCGTTACGAAAGGTAGCCTGCATAACATTAATAGGTGTGTTTCTTTGGGCCTTTCAAAGTACTTTTTAGTACTTCGAAAGTAGATGAATGGAACGCTTTAATTTTTGTCAAAAGACAAATCTAATAGCCTTTTCACACCAATCCCAAAACGCGGTTTTCGCGTAATTATCGGTTTTGGCGGAAAACCTAATCGAAAACTCAAGTTTTGCCATACATTTTTGGTAAGCCACAAGTTTTCGTAAACCACAAATTTTATATAAAACCTCACGAAAACCAGTTGAAATTCAAAGTTGAACTAAACAAACAAACCTTAAGAAACATCCAGTGCTCAATTAAATGTAAAAAAAAATTGCTGAATTCTGCTGACAAAAGAAATTGTGATTGTGTTATGTAAATGAGATGTTTTGTTGTTATTTTTTTTTTGCCGGAGATGAGTTGGTGTTTGTGAAATGTCAAACGAAAACTTGTAAATGTTCATTGTGAACGCTTTTCGGGTTTTTGAAAACTTTTTGCCGAAAACCCGGTTTTGGGTTTGGTGTGAAAACCCTATAACCTCAAAGTAAACGAAAGCTTTGTTATTTGTATTTGTATTTTATTTTAAACTATAGAAAACATCAACAACAATAACTTACTATGTAATTTCTTCTACTGAAGGTGTCGCTTTCTTGCGAGGATTCATTTCGTTACTACATTATTGAAGTGCTTTCAACTACTTTGACCAAATAGAGTAGAAGTAGTTGAAAGCTGCCAGAAGTACTTGGCAGTAGATGCTGCAGCCCAAAGGAACATGCCTAATATTAAACAGGGGAAAGAATGTCCTACTGGCATACTAAAATTCTTACAGTTGATGTTGGTGTAATTGGCAGTGTTACACAAAATCGTGTAAAGTAAATTGTTTTTTAGACAACAAGTTTTCGATACACCTACTTCACTTTGATAATGCGACAAACTACTTTTCATATTCATAAAAAATTCCATAAAATATCAGCGATATCTGAAAATTCCATTTTGTACCTATGGGAAGCAGAAAATATTGGTTCTAAGGAATGTCCAATACTAAAAAATTACATGCACTGAACTTATAATTGAGAACGCACATCCCTTAAGGGTTTTTTTTTATTGTTATATGCAGTATGACTCAGGGACATAAGTCCCCAAGGCCCAAGAAATTAGTCCTAAAAAGGACTTTTTTTAAATTTAGTGGGCGATATACCTATAAATCCCAACAATTCATCTCTAAATCTCATCGGGACATTTTTTTTTTTTTTTGCATCAAAGGGACATACGTGAAAAACAAGCACTCAAACAAAATATTTTAAGTCCCTTTCAGCCTGAAGATCCATTAACAGTTGATGAGGCATCAAACAGAAGTCATTTGAAACTTTGGGAAGATGCAATGAAAGGACAGTACGACTCTTTATAATGGAAAATGAAACTTCGATGTTCACCGATATTCCGACAAAAAAGATACCGATTGATTGTAAGTGAATTTTTATAACGAAGGAAGGATGCAAAAAATAAAATATTTATATTTTGTATCACTACGAACCCGGCTATTCATTAAAGAGCGTGCGCAAAGAAAGATGATAGATTGTGAAGAAACTTTTTCCCGTACTGGCAACAGCTGCCAAATATAACCTCGATACTGACCAAATGAAAGCATTGCGCAGATTCTTACAAGGCGAGCTGAATGAAGATATTTTTTCTGGTGCAGCCAGCTTGAACACCAAAAGCCTAAAGGCTCCACTATAATTCGCATAAGCACTAAGCAAACATAAGCTAATGTCAGAAAACTTACGAAATTTTGTTAATGTTTGATGGAATTGCTCTTTCTTATTTTTGCTGAAGTGATCGAAACTGAGAGAAATTGAACGAAGTAAAGCAGGACTTCATTTCATTATCGTTACTCAGTAAGAATTTTATTTATTCGCTCGCTTGCTTATGCGCGCAAAAGTTAGCTTATGCCTATAATACTTTATAGTTGGGCCTTAAGAGTTTGCAAGTTTAAAAAGTCCCTCTTCGGTCTAAAGCAGGTCATCCGCATTTGAAACCATATATTGGATGTGGCAGTACAGAGGTTCGGCCTAACAAGATCTAAAGTAGATCCCTGTTATCTATTACAAAATATCTACAGAAAGCGAAGCAGTTTATATAGATGATCTACTCATTTTTACAAACGATGTTTGTTTTCATTCAAAATGAAAGATATCAAAGATTCCGTTTATTCATATTCAAATCAAGAAAAGGGTTCAATTTCATTGGATCAGAAGCTATACATCTATGAAATTCTAAATCGAACTGATATGGTTGATTGCAAATCAGCGAAAATATATATAATATGGATGCTTATCAAAAGTGCCTGCACAGAACGAAAGTTTGTCAAGGAGCATTACATTTGCAGCTCAAGTTGACGTCTTTATATTAGATTTGCTGTAAGTCCATGCAGTCAGTCGATATAACCATAAACCTGAAAAAACTTACTAGACAGCAGTAAAATGCATTTTTCACTTTCTTATAAAGGAACAACAGCCGATATGAAACTAGTTTACACCGGTGCTCTGGGGAAGGTCATGTTTCCGGATTTTGGGACCCTGATCGGGCTAGTGATATACTGATAAGAGATGTTACGGCTACACTTTCTGGCTTCATAATGGTGCAATCTCAAAAAAACAGGGAACTGTACGATGGATGAATATATGGCACTAAGTGCAGAGTGCAGGCTAATTTAGCATCGTGACTTGGGCCTGCACCCGTACAAGGTAAACGACCATAGACAATGACGTGTGTTCGCTTAATGGGCTCTGATTCTGAACTGATTCTAATTTTCATCGAAAAATCATCTTCAGCGATGAGGCCCATTTCGAATTTAATTTTCGAAAACAAATTGTCGAATTATAGGAAGATACTAACCCACATGAGATCCAAGAGCGTCGATTGCTATATTAAGCCATCGATTTCTTCAAATTATTTTCTTCTTTTTGTGTAGGTTTTCAACTTATTTGAGAAAAATAAAATTTTATAAATGAATATCTCTGCCATTTTACACATACCTAGCTTTCTATATTGTTTCCCTTTCTCTAAATGACCCCATAACTCCACCCGAAGTTCCAATTAAGAATATTTTCACTTTTCAAATTGGACTAATACTGTCGCAGTGCTATTTTGGTTTCACCTATTCTCCGCATCTAGATAGGATCAGCATAAATCCTAACAACTCCTTATACATACATACGTATATAGATTATAGAACCGTGTCGTCTGTTTTGAGTACCGGATCAGTCCCATAACAAAAATACTGTCCCATTTTTCTTCGATCAGTGTCGCATACGTTAACCCCATAGATAGCAGATTCAATATTTCCAAAAGTTTTTATTTTTTTTGTCTTTTGGTCGCGATGTGCATAAATTTCTTCCTGAAACAGTTCCCGCTCTATAAGCCGTCGGTCGGTCGGTCGTTCGGTTGGTGGCTTCCACAATAACACATTCACCGGATCTAAAAATAATAATAAATATTATCCCCCAAGATCAAGAATCAGAGCAATTGGAGCGTGCATCCCGCTTTTCCTTTCCAAGTGCGTATATACATAAAATATAGAATGCGACGTTGCCGCCGAAGAAGACCTGCAGATCAGATTGGTAAAGCAAGAAGAACAAGGAGAAGATTCACTTTTTGGGATAACTCTCTTGGACAGATTTGTGGCTCCTTTGTGTTGCTGCGTTACATTTACAAAAAGTTGAATGCAAATACCAAGAACTTTAGCTATAATAACAACAACAACAACAACAACAACAACATTACCGCATATACAAGAACTGAGAAAGAAAATGTGCAGCGTCCTGGAGGGAAACATCCCATTGTGTCCACTTTGGCACTCATTTCAATGGAACCATAACTCTTTCAAGTCGGATTTCTTCTAATTTGAAATCGTTTTGGCTCCAACTTCAATTCGAATTCAGCTTCAGCTTCGGCTTCGCCCGTTTTCGGACTCGATTCTCGAATTCTGAATCTTATTGTTGTATTTGGCGGCGAATTTATCTCGATTCCGCTTCGGGTATGTAAATCGTGGTCAATCGATTTTTTGGTCATTTATTTCTTTTTGTTTTATATACGTTAGTCGGTTGTTTGATTTGAATTGGTTGGTTGGTTGGTTGGACTTCGGGGTTCGGACTGATATGATGGTGAAGTGAATTTGTAGTCTCTTGGGGTTTGGTGTTCCGCTTTTGTTTTCGGGTGCTGGTGGCTGGCGGCTGACGGCACAATGCACTATGCACCAAGCCTGAACCAGCCGCAGATATGTAATCTAACAATTTTGGACATTTTGCTTTTTGGTGGCATTCGCAAATGGACACTAAATGTGCCATTGGAGCTCTTTTAATTGTGTGATTGATTGATTTATAGGTGGATCAGCAAGGACCAACAGCAGCAGGAGCAGCAGGAAGACGACAACGAAATGTTAATGCTGACGATGATGTGGACCATGATGAGAACCACGTTGATGATGATAATGATGATGATGATGATGACGACTGTGATGGGAGGTCAGGGCAAGGGAACAACAATTGATTGACTTTGGGGTAGGACTTTAGAAATTTAATACACAGAACCTGCACGATAAAGTCGTATGTACATATAGCCGTCCAAGTCGTCATCGTCATCGACTTTGTTGTTGTCGTTGTCGTGGCTATAAGGATTAGGATGAGGACTCCTCTGGGAATTGAATTCGATTTTATTTCTCGATTGCTTTTGGTTTTTGTTGCCATTTTTTTTTTTTTATTTATTTCTTCTTGCTCCTTCCTTCCTCCTGTCTATAATGGTGGTGGGCTTTACTGTAGAAGTTCTCGTATTACCAGACCCAACAAAACAACAAAGTGGTAGTTCCTCGCTGAGTCCTTTTCTTCTGTATTCGAGTATATCTACACACATCTGTGTGAGTAAAAGTTCTTTCTTTATTTTTTGTTTTGTAATGTTGACGATGTGAAGTACTCGTCACCGCCAGGAATTCGATTCGCAATTTCTTTCACATTTAATTTGAGTTGCTGATTGATTCCCGAAGGGCGGTTTAGTCCTAGTCATTGGATCAACATTTTTTTTTTGATTTTTATTATTATTATTTTTTTTTTTTATTTGAGGACACAAAATGTCGTGTGTGTGTTGTAAGTTCATGTAACTGGGGCGAGAAAATTGCTTTCAATTGTGTGGGCGAAAGTATCTATAGGTGTATGTACAACACGTTGTTGAAAAGACTATGCTATAGATATAGGTTTATATAGCTTGAATTGAAGGATAATATAAGTGGTTTTTAGCGCAATTTAAAGTGTAGATATATGTATATATGTATCGACAGTATAAAAATGGGGTGTTTTTGAAGACGGCAGTTATTTACAGGATTTGTGTTTAGGAAAGCAAATTAAATCAACGTCTACCTACTTTTTAAGTGGGTTTGCTTGGTTAGTTTAACTATGAGCAATATGATGCAAAGAATGTGTGAAAGTGAAAAAAAAAGAAAAGATTATCGAAGAACTTTATTTTTGGAAAAATCGATTTTTTATACACATATACTTTCATAACTTAGGTAATTCAGAAAGTTGAGAGAAATGTCATATAGACGCACAAATTTAGAAATTGATATTTAAAAATATCTGCAGATTATAAATGTTTTTTTTTTTCGTTTTTTTTTTGGAGTTTTATATAGTTTTTGGATTTAACTTTAAACTCGCGATGAGCCGAGAGATTGTATAAAATGTAATTTTGTTATCTTAAAATAAACGAAAACTTTTTTAAATTTAAATGTTAAACAAGAAAAGGCCTTCACGTGAATGGATTTAAGCTACATATAGGTAGCAGAGCTGTAAAAAAGTAAATACTGTACCTGGGTACTTTAACTCCAAAATAAACAGTCAGCAGTCAGTTAATAAAAGCAGTTAATTGACTAAAAGTTAATTAACTGCAGTATTTTTTAACTGGTTTTAGTCTTTTTAGTCACTTGAAAGTCTTAAGTTCTGGTCTTGTTTTGGTTTGATCATGTAAGTCTTTTAACTGCAGTTAATAAACTGTAAGTCTTTTAACTAATTTTTAGTCTTTTTTGAATACTTCAGAATTGTAATAAAAGTATTACCAGAAGTGCACAATGCTTTTTGATTGATATATTAGCGAATCTTTCGTGGCGACGAAAAAAAACAATAATAACAACATGTTTTCATTGACAACCACGTGTTGTTATTATATTGTTTTGGGATCGTTGCCACGAAAGATTCGCGTTTGTATGGGAGATCCTTAATGCCACTATAATATCAACCAAAATGCATTGTGAGCATTTTATTAACTTTTTGTAATACATATATTTTTATTACAATTCTGAAGTATTCAAAAAAGACTAAAAATTAGTTAAAAGACTTACATTTAATTAACTGCAAAATATTGTAAGAGTTAAGCCGATCAAAAACATATAAATTTAAAAAATAGAGCCAATTTCAAAACAAAAACCTGCATGAAACAAGGCAGACGTGAAAAGGAGTGAGATCTTAAAGTACCTACACCAAGTTCTTAATTTTATGAAGGTTTAATATCAAAAATTTAAAGTATAGAGTAATATTGAAACAACCGAAAATTGTGAGATAAATTTATTATTTTAATGACTAAAATGACAGTGTGCAATATCTTTGATAACAATTCTAAAAAAGTGGGCAGATACCACGCCTCCTGAATGGAAAATCTCATTTTTTTTATTTTTTCTTTTGTGTGCACCACAAACCTACTGCTTTATGAAATTACTAGATTTTGTGATATCGGGATTCGGGAAGTGCTCTAGTCAGTCAGTTACCGTTTTTGCAATTTTTGAAGTCTTATAGGTATCTCAGGAATCACCTATGCTAAGGGATTGAAATTTGGTAAGGCGCTTGTGCTTAGTCATCTTAGCGAATATTCCGAATTTGAAGTTTCTGACTTTATTGATACTGAAGTTAGGGGGGGAGATTCGAAAATCTAATGAGTTTGTTTCTGAAAAAATGGTGTAGTACCAGAACTTGGCTGTGCACTTCCATGCCCTTTGATCCCCGGAAGTAGATTACAATTAAAAGTTTTTTCTTTTTAAATTACCTACCTACTCATTGTTTACTTATCTTTTAAAAATAAAGTCTTATACCTATTTCATTTCTCAATTTTTCTTTCAGTATGCCACACGAGAATCCCTTTGTGTTTTACATGCAGAATGCTCAGCGGTAAGTAAATACAATGCATAATAGATCTTTCAATATGGATAACTTTCCCACATATTTTTAAAACTTTTTCGATATACCCGCCCATGTTCTGCATTTCGAATGAAATCGAATTGAAATCGCATTTCAATTTCACATGAATTGAAATTCCTGCATGTTCTACAATTCGTTCGTTTTCGAAAATTTCGCAATTAGTTCGAAATGTCAAAATGCAAGGTGTCTCCATTTTTAATTGTGTTTTAAATTGATATTACACTGAAGATGAAAAGAAAGAAAACGGAATGAACCGAAAAGCAGAACATCAATTTTAATGTTCGAAATTAGAATTCACTATTAGAATTTCGAACGCATTGTGGAACACCTAAATTCAATTTCGCCATGTGAATTCACAATATGTGGAATGCAGAACATGGGCGACCGTATATATTCAATATCATAATCCATAATGTTCCAAATCAGAAAGATTTGGATATATTAGAGTGCTCCTTATTTATTTTTTTTTTTTTATTTTTTACGAGATGTTTGTTGTTTGTATTTCATTTTGGTTACTTCTTTTGTTTGTTAAGCCTAGTACGAAATCATAAACGGAAAATTTCGTTCTGCTTTTCGTTTTGCAGTACGCTGTTCGAAGAGCGAAATTTATAATTGTAGGAGATTATTTGGAGAAGTCTGCGCTCCTTTTTCGCACTGAATTAATTATATACACTTTTTATTGTGTGTGGAAAAATGACATTCGAGTTTGTCATTTTCTTACATCATGGGTTTGTCTGATTTTTTGCGTTTATTTTTGATTTTGTTTTTGGAATTAGTGAAACTCTCCAAAAATATTTTCCGTTGTGTTTCGCAGGCGTTTCGTTATCTGTTTGGAGATCACAGGAAATTTTCGTTTCGCATCAGCAGCGTGCTAGGCTTTGAGATAAAAAAAACGGCTTTTTGTCTATAAGTTTTATTTTAAAAAATTCTAAGCAGGCTTTGTTGGTCTTTTTAACGTCCCTTACTTTCGGGGACACATTTTAGCCGATTCAACAAATGTTGATATCTGGAATTTGTAGCTTATTATAAATGCTAATTTGTTACGCAAACAAAAAATTTGTAGCTTGTATAGTTTCTTAGTTATCTATTAAAGTTTCCGCTATAATTAATCTGAAATTGGCGGACGAAATCTTAAATAAAAATGTAAATGCAAATACAAAATAATCCATAAAACCTACAAAACAAAACTTTTGCGCAACAAATTAGTATTTAAAAAGCTGCAATTTTTGACACCAGAAGAAGTATTATTTTCGTATTTTCGTCCGCTAACTTCAGGCTTATTTTAGCGGAAACTTGAGCATAAAATAAATTATTTGAGCTATACAAAATCGAGGTTTTCGCAACTCAAGAGAATTTAAAGAGCTATATACAAATTTGGGTGTCAATCATCTTTAGGCCTTAGCCCTAAGCCATTCAATTAGTTTAATTAAGTTTATTTCATCAAATAGGGTCTACAGCCTCTTGTAGTAAGTATAAGTAAGCTCAGAAAAACGACAGCATATTTAAACCAGAAATTGCTATAATAACGATAAGATTTCTTCTTGTATAGGGCTTGGAATTTTGAAGAACTTTGGCATACCTATATGTATAATGTGCTTGTAAACTGCGAACATGTTCATTGTTCACGCCTTGAAGGCCAATATTTGTCACATTCTCAAGTGTTATCCAAAATTGGAAAAAAAAATAGAATAAACTTTGTCAGATGCTGCACAAAGTTTTCAAGGTCATACCTAATTCCTTATAAGAACCAATTTTATATATCAAGAACAGAGTAAGGATCTATTATTCAACCTTATATTATATAAACTTGACTTTATTATCGAAAAAAAAAATCTACACCTCTCTGTCCAAAAAAAAAATATTCCCCGTATTTCATTTAAAAAAGAAGATTACTGTCATCGCTGATTTTTTCACAATTGAATTCAAGCAAATCCTTATAAAGTTTACATCTCACACGTTATTTTGGGGAATTTGGCTTAAGGCTCATTGCTCAATTCCAAGCCGAACATTAAAAAAGGCTTAATTTTATTTTAAATCGCCTGTCAATTGTAATTTACAACGCAGCGCTGAAAGTGATACCACAATAAATCGTTTTAATTACTTTGATTTTTATATCGCATATAAATATGTTTATTTGTTGATTGCGTTTTAAAATTAATAAACATACAAAAAAATCTGTTTTAATGAAAGTTGCGCTGCGACAAAAAGCTATTGATCGATTTTGTTTTGTTTGCTTTTTTTTATTTTTAAAGAAAAATTATATGGGAGGTATTAATTGCGGATTTATTGTGTATTTTTTTTTTTTTTTTTCATTTGTTTTTTGACCGATTTTCGTGATGGTAATCAAAAGTATTCGAACGATGACACAATATCCCGCATGGTAAACATTTAGACGAACAAAAAATTGTGTTAACAAAAAAAGAAAGGAATTCTTCATTACACAACAGAACACGAGGGAGATTTTGTTCTTTTTTTTGGAATTTATTCATCGTCATCGCAGCATCGGTGGACCTCTGAGGAACTAAAAATAAACGAATAGGTACCTACCTACATATCTACGAAAAAAAAAGATTCGAAACGCCTGTTTACCGAATCGTTTGTCTTTGAGCTCCTTTTTGCGCGAATCGAAAATCGAAATCCATCCATCCGTTCAACCGTTCGATTCCGGGGTCTATGTTGTTGTTGGGACGGAAGAACGGACTGAAGGGTAGAGATGTATATATGGACGAGCGTGTGCGTATGTTTGTCCATAATCGGTATATGAAGGTACCTGGGAGAAGGATTTTTGTCCAATTTCATTTTTACCTTGTGGCTGCAGGTTCCTATATATTCGATGCTGTAATTGATTCGTTCCTCGTGCAAAAAAGAGAATATCCAACGAGTCGTCATCCGAAGAGACGTGTCCAATGCCACGGTCGGTCGATGCGACGCGATGACGACGACGATGACCGACCGACGCGACGCGACTACAACGAGAACGACGAAAGCGGCAGCGGCAATGTAGCGCGTTCCGAATTAATATTTTTGTTGGAGTTTTATGGAATTAAATTGCGGTCCACTGTTAGTGGTTTATACGTTAATTTTTTTTTCCATCAACTGTGGGTACTTCTGCACCTACCTATGGATACGAATACAAAACATTCACTTCTCTTCGCTATCTGAAAAATTAAAGCTCAAAGTGAATATTTGATGGCGAAGAATGATTGGGTTGCCGCAGGGTTGCACCATGTGTGATGTTGTCTTCATAAATATTTTGAAATATGTACCTTTATGGAAGGTATGAAAGGCAGGTTTCTCTCTCTTATGATATGGCGATGGTGGTTCGATGTGGCTTCTTCGGTAATTCAATTGCGCGCGAGTGGGTTTTCGCTGGGCGCGTGACTATTTATTGGTTTGTAGCACAGTTGGTGATTAAAGGAAATAAATTTGTTTTTTATTAATTTTTAGCGCGAAATTTAATTCAATAAAATTCAGAAAGAGGTTCTTATATATACATTTTTTAAATGAATTAATTCTCCAGACGGAATAGTTTATGAGAGAGGACGTATAAAGTGTGATTATTATACGAGTAGGTAGGTATAATAACCATATATTTTAATATATAGGTATTATTGAAACACGATAATTGTACATTTATTCGTAATGGTTTTAATAAATAAAATGGATTAATACCGATTTCGATTGTCGTATACAATGGAAACATACAAAGCTCATTTTTTTACTTTAAAAAAATATTTAAAATCGAAAAATATCAGTAGATGTTGTGTTGGTAACTGTCAATTTGTCTGATGTCAGTACCATCTCGGTTGTATCGTAGCTCCATACTTTTAATAATCGAAAATACCAACAGAAATCCTTCGTCCATCGCTATAAAAAAATGTGTATAAATCCACCACGATAATAATTAAAACTACCAAATGTTATTATAATGTTATTCTTTAAGTAAAGGGTGTTTTTTTTAGACGTGTGGTTTTCAAGAAAAAATAAAACGCATATACAGTGGTGGTCCAGTATAACGAATGCCGATATAACGAATGCTCGATATTACAAACACTTTTTTCAAGTCCATTAGGTATTCTACATAACGAACAAATAACGAATTTCAGAAAATGAAAAAAAAAAAAAATTTCAAACAACAAATTTGAAAGAAACTTGACTGTAAATGTGTTAATTTCTGCTTATATATATGTTTATGATAATATTGGAAGATACATAGGCAATTTTCCATTACATATACTCAAGTGTTTTTTTTGTCGCTTGCTTTTTATGTCCTACGTATTCGTCTTCGTGTATGTAAACAGATGCTCAACGTGAAAGTCACGTTCCTATTAATGGTAACATTTTAAAGGCCAAGGCATTGCAGTTTCCAAAAACATATCACCTCGGTAAATTCACAGCAAGCAGTGGTTGGCTAACAAAATTTAAAAAGTGCTTTGGAATTCGACTTCTTAAAGAGTCTGGTGAAAAGCTTTCATCGAGAGCAGACCTTGTCAAACCGAATAATGCATGATGCAGTAATACTTCAACCCGAAAATATTGATAGCAACAATAGGCGTTTTTCTTTTTTAGCCCCGAGCGGGGCACAGAGCGGGCTCTGAGCGAATAGAGCTCACTCCGAACAGAGCGTGACCTGAGCGCACCGATCTATTTAAGAAACTCAATTGAGCACTGAACTCTCATGTCTGTCAAATTACATGAAAATTGTATGAAGTTAGCCGCGCTCAGCTTTGTGCTCGATGTGCTCGGTAATTTTTTTCCGAGCTCATCGAGCGAGCCCCGGTCGAGCTCTGAGCTAAAAAAGAAATGCAAGTTGAGATCTCGGAGCGCTCCGAGTTAAAAAGTAACATATTTTCTTTTTGATAGCTCAGTGCCACGCTCGGGGCCAAAAAAGGAAAACGCCTAATGTTGAAGAAATCGAAATTGTGGATAAAGATAGCGATGAAAGTGCTAGCTCAGAAACTGAAGTTCAAAGAGTGAGTCATTACGAACCTGTCGGAAATTTTGATAATTGCATCCAATGGGCAGAACAAAATGGCATTAAAAACTATAAAGTCTTAGTTCTAAGAAGTTTACGGGCAGAGGCATTCAATCATAACATTCAACGCCCAAAAAACAAATGTATATTGACGATTTTGTTTCTTAATTATGAGCACAAATATCTGTATGTACCTACTATTTATGTATGTTGATAATTTGAACAAAATTAATAAGTCTATTCCCAACATGTATATAGGTATATGTAAATGAAGTTAAATATTTTTTTTTGTTCTTTTAAGTGAAGTATAAAATAAAATAATGAAAAATACAATTGTACTTTCTATTTACCTAAAGATTTGTATGAAAAAAATGTATTCGACATAACGAATTTTCGATATAACGAATTGACTCTGGACATTATATCATTCCTTATACTGGACCACCACTGTAATTTAATGTTATGGCCAAGAATTTAGCTTTATTTTAAAGATAAGGGTTTGCCATTATGTTTTAAAAATGATTTCGGGCAGGTGGCCGCCGCGGCTGGCTCGAATAAATTCCAGCCGAGAGGCCCAAGAGGCCCCAGCTCCAATTTTTGCGCGCGATGGCGAATGGACTCATTCGGGTCTTTTTCGATACTCTGCTCCAAAGCAGCAATAGCGTCTTCGGTGCGCACTGTACGGCGTCTCTGAGGATGCGCATTATCCACGTGGCGCGAAACCGATCCATGCTTGCTCGAATTACTCTGCTGGGCGATTATGTCGACCGAATATTGGACGCTGCGCGCGATGCGTCGCGCGAACCGCACCATTATTTTGGTAATAAATTTGTTCGATTTGCGAACGTTGTTCAGGAGTAAGTCTATTCATTATGAAATGGCAAACCAAACTGAGCATAAATCAAGTGACAGCCAGACGGAAAACCTCACGTCTAAAAAAAACACCCTTTATATATAGACCTCCTCTTTTGAGCTCTTCTACAAGATTAAAAATAGAACTATATTTAATAGTCTGGAGGTGATATAAGTGGTCGTACGAAACGAAACGAATACAAAGACGTTGTTCACATTGAACTTTCTCCTCCGACTTTTTTTTGACGTCGCGTCAGTCGCTCTGTATACTTATTTCACCTCCATTTCATGGCAAGAAAGAGGTGGCCCAGAAAAGCATTTTTTTCTCGAGCGCTCACCGAACGCTCCATGCGTAAGTGAAATGAGAGAATTGAGAGATCTAACTTTTCGTTCGGTTTCTGGAAGTGGCTTCCGAATGATTGTTTTTTTGGTGTTCTTCAGTAGAAATATGGAACTAAAGTTATACAGTAAAGCCCGCTTAAGAGACACAGCAAAATGTCACAGTTTTTCTCTCACTTTAAAGAGTTTTTAACAAATTATTCATATGAATGTTTTTGACGAGAATCGGATTTTAGAGTGAAAAAGTGAAAAGTTATTCGATTTACTTTTTCACAGAACCAACTTTGACATTTTTTTGTTCTGGGCATCCATTTCATTGATTGTATCTTTTTGTTTGCCTCGATATCATCAGCGCAATGCAATTGAATTTTGCTTAAATATTTGTCCTATAGTTTCTCTCTCGTCGAGCAGTTTAACAATCTTCAGTTTTACAGTTTTGCAGTCAAACATCAAACGATTTTTTGGTCTTACGTGGCTGAAATAGGAAAATAAATTATGAAAATATAATTTTCTTTTTAATAAATATAATAATACGTTCCTCTTGAGACATTGAAAATGTTGTTTTGATTTTTTAAGAGCAAAACCAAAAAGCAATTTGTTTACAAAACGAAAATAAATGGTTGTGACGTATCAGAAATTCAAATGTCATTTTCGTGGTGAAAATTTGGTGCTTAGGTAAAAAAAAAGTGAAAGCCAATTTTTTTGTTCTGCTTGATTCAATTTTTTTCACCTGAGAGTGTATTTTCCAATGAAAAATATAAAATTTAACTGAAAATACATATTTTTCAGGTATCTGGATTTTTAACTTAAATAAGCTTCGCTGAAGCGAAGTGTTTTATGTAAGTTGGTCGACAAATATAACCTGGGATGAAAAAAGTGTTTCAAATCAGCGGGTTTTTCTCTCAAGTTTGTTTCTCTTAAGAGGGTTTTACTGTAGAAGTTGCTAAATATTTATATGAGGTCTGTTTGGTATCCTTTTTAGGAAAAATGTGTAAAACCTGGCACACTTTGAGAGAAGGAGAAAATGCTCTCAGAGAGGGGAAAACTTGTAAAGATATGTATAGATATATATAACAAAGATATATATAACAAACGCACTGAACCACTTTTTGTATAACATGTTACAATTTGTCAAACGGTGACAAATAATTTTGAAATTTGTAATTTTTAAATTGTAAAATTATTTTTCATACTGAAAAATTCAGAACATTGGAACTCCCTACCACGTAATATTAAAGAAATTCAAAACGCAACAAGCATTAAAAAAAATAATTTTTCAGTAAATATGTACCTACATGAAATTGTATTTGATTAAAAATTTAATTTGTTTGATTAAATTAAATTTAAATTTTTTTAATTTAACTTTAGCTTGCTCTTTGTAAAATTAGCTTATAACTATGTTGTAAGATATTTTTTAGCAAGTATACGAATTAAAATAAATAAATACTTAAACAAAAATATTGCACTGGTTTTTATGGACATCAAGCCTGAAATCTGTGATAATCTCCGTCCGGATGAGCGCTTCTTGGCACGAAAACACTAAGCGGTGATTTTGTGGTTTATCGGCCATAATCTATACTACCGATTGCAACACGTCGAGTTTGACCGTAGGCGATTTTTGCAATTAAGATGGTGAATAACGAAATGAATATTTTTTAAATTACTAGCGATGTCAAGTGACAGACACTGGCGTCTGTGTATTTGACAGGTTTTACACTCCTTGCACAAAGAAATTTGTGTAGCAAAAATTTGCAAGTTATCCAATGGAGGGGAAATTATTTGCTCTGTCGTTGTCCTCTCTCGAGTTAACAATTACAGGAATTTTAGACAATTTTTGAAAAATTTGTTCAATTTTTCAAAAAATTTCACGTTACCAAATAGAGCTTTAGTTATTATATAAAAGTCAAACAAATCTTTTCTGCCAAATCCATCTATAGAGAACCGAGACTCTTGGTAAATTTAATGTTTCCCCATAGATACAAAATGTTTGAAAAATAACAACAGTGATTATAAAAATTATATTTTCCCCAAATTTAGTTATACCTACCTTTAAACAGAATTGATGTCATTGTATCCTACCTATACATTTCCTATTTGCCTCATTCTTTGAATCAACTCAAAGGAGTCAAAAGTCTGTCCATTGTTGCAAACAATAAAGTGTCATTGGATATATAGGATCGAATCATATATATAAGCTTATAAGTTGTTGGTCATTTATCCATATTAGCTATGAGCTGACAAATATTTTAACAAACAACATAAATAAAATCTCCAACCTCTCAAATAACACAACAAAAATAAAAAAAAAATACATATCCATTGAATACACATACCTACCTACCTACCAATTTTTTTCCTCCACCCATCCTATATCTTAAGATGAGAAAAAACTTTCTACAAAAAAGGGTCCAAATATAACTTAGAAAAGGCGTGGTGACTATTAATAAACAACCACCCTATTTCTGCGGTGTTTTAGCAGCATAGAATGTATTATAGGTATCACCCTGTACCTATATACCTACTATAGCTTGCCACCCACTCAACTCTCTATACCTATATAAGCCCTTAATAAATACACAAATGATTAATTGCATTTCGTACAGGTCATGTTATGTGTATGTTTTACGTCAAATGACGTGAAGTGGATACACACTGAGTCCTTATGGAGGGGATATATGTAGTAAAGGAAGAAATCTTCTCCCCGCCCAATCACTATGAAAACAAACCACATCAACTGCGAAAACAACAACAAAAAGGGCGAGTTGAAAGAATTAAAGAACAACAAGAGAAAGGATATAATTATAGTAGAGACAGAAAGGAACAAGGGGGATAATATATGAAAATGAATCCTTGCACTTGGAGAGGTTAACATACGTAAGCACACTGAAGTATATTTATATATACTGGGGCTATTTATACCCAAACACACAAATGGCAAATGACAGAGAGCTATTGCACAAAAAATCCCCATACTTATACTTATTTATTTTTTTTCGAATACCTATAAACAAACATTAGCGCACAAAAATGTTGGAATGAGGGTCTGAAACAAACCACCCATTCCCAAGTTTATCACAAAACAAAAACAAAAAAAATGAAGAAGAAAACAAAACAAAAAAAAATAAAAGACAAGTTACAAGTTTGCGTGTTCTGTCAATTCTAACTTTTTCACTTGTCCACTTCTCACACCCCTTAAACTGTTCATCCCCAAAATAAAAAGGGCGCAAACATTTAAGCAAATACAAAAGCAACCCTTAACTTTTTGTATTTTGTAATAATAAAAATAATAATAAAAAAAAAAGAAAAAAAACAATAATATCGAAAGAAAAACTTTTGCAATATTGTATCTGCCCGTTTGTTAAACTTTTATTTTCTTCATAGAGTTTTCCAGATGTCTTTAGCAGAAAATAGAAATTCAACGAAAAAAAAATTATTAGTGTGACCAGATTATTAAATTTTTTTTATAACTATTTAAAAATTTTTTGGATGAGGAAGGACCAATTGATACCTATTTGCTCAGCCAATTGGTATAAACAAAAAACGGAATTTAATTTAAATAGAACAATTTTTCTGAAATGAGCCCATTGACACGCCCAGTTTTATCATAATTTAGTTTTCATCTAACTTAACATCCTTAGAACGTAAAATTTTGTAATTAAAATCTTTTCAACCTAAACAATGTGTTATTTTCTCTGCCCACTACCATGATGCCTACTATCACACTCACTGCTCACTTTCACGCCAACTACCACGCCCACTTTTCTTTAATTAAAATTATATACCTCTGTTATAAGTCTAAGAATTTATAATAAATATCTCTTGAGCCAAAACCATGACATTGTATCATTTTTTTTTTTGTTTTAATTCGCCTTCTACCACGCCCACTTTTTCATACCTGATATTCCTCTTTACTTGAATAAAGTTTTCCAAAATCAATATGTAAAAACTATAAATTGGTCACACTTAAGCTCATCCATAACCCTTGGAAAATTATTCAAGGGAGAACCTTTACGTTCACCCTCTTTTGAAAATCTAATTGAGAGGCAAAACAGTGAGGTTCTCGAATCTCGAGGAGCTTTTGAATTATAATCAAAACTTTTTAATTAAACACATTTAACTATCGTTCCTACTCATCGTTTCAAGTTGAACGTATGTTTTTTGTTATTTTTTTATTTTTTTTTCCTTTATGTAGGTATGAATGTATGTATCTACATTCTACATGTATAAATGTACCTATATGTTCCTTGTTTTCCAAACTATAAGGGTGATGTAAAAGAGTTTGGTTGATTAACTTAAAGACTTTAATTGGCAGCCCTTATTCAATAGTTAGGTATCTATGTATATATAGATTATAGAGTTATACAATATTGTTCATGTGAGCGTAAACTATTAAGAGGTACCTATACGCGCTGCAATTTTCCACTTTCAAGCACAAATCCTGTTGCACTTCACACTTTTACCTTGATATAAAAAGAAAAAAAAAGATGAAAAATAAAAGCATAAATGCACACCTATCTGCACATCGTCATCGTATAGTCGTAGTCGTGCGTCGTATATGTTGTCGTCACGTCGCGTCGCGTCGGTGGGGTTCAGGTGCAATGTGCAATTATATTTTCTTTTTGCTTCCTTTCGCAACATTGAAGGAGAGTGTCCTTGGATAGAATAAAAGAACGTCATGCTGGAAGAGAGAAAGTGCATGATGCACTTGTGCACATTAATACACATTAAAAATATAAGACTTCCTCTCACGTTCTTTTTTTTTTTTTTTTTAATATCATAAGGTTTTAATAAAATGTTCTTCTTTTAAGATGATTTTTCTCGAAAGAAAAGAATGAACTCCGAGGCGAATGAACAAAAAGAAAGCAACAAGCTAAAATATTATATTTAAGCCTCCCTCGAATGGCATAATGTATGTATATCTGTCCAGTACAATGTACATATTGCTGTGGATTTTTTGTTGTCCTTGTCAAGGCCGTAGCACGTTTAGTTATATCGAGCCTCACACTAAAATAAAATAAAATAAAATAAAATAAAATAAAATAAAATAAAATAAAATAAAATAAAATAAAATAAAATAAAATAAAATAAAATAAAATAAAATAAAATAAAATAAAATAAAATAAAATAAAATAAAGTAAAATAAAATAAAATAAAATAAAATAATATAAAATAAAATAAATTAAAATGAAATAAAATAAAATAAAAATTATGATAGAAAATAAAATAAAATAAAATAAAATAAAATATAATAAATTACAATAAAATAAAATAAATAAAATGAAAGAAAATAAAATAAAATAGAATCAAATAAAATAAAATAAAATAAAAAAATTCAATAAAGTAAAATGAAATAAAATTTTGTAAAATTTACAAACAAAATAAATAAATAAAATAAGTATCTACCTACGTACCTAAATTAAAATTAAGTAAAATTAAAGTAAATATGTAGGTATATTTATAAATATACAATTAAATTATATAAATATGTAATATAATATCTACAATATGTTTGTTATACAAAAAAAAAATTATTAATGAAATTTAAATTAAAAACAATGTATTTACTTAAAAATTAAATTTAGAAATATTCAGCAGCAAACATTTCGTAAAGTCTTTACTTTAAAAGTTAAAGTGGTCTTGAATATGTTAATTTAGAAATGGGGAGGGGAAAGAATCCTCGGTAACGCGCAAGTTATATAGCTTTCATTGAAACTCATTTTTTAATTTTAAGTTTTAAGGCACTGAAAAAGCGAAATCAGTGATTATTTTGATGCAAATAAAAAGCTGATGACCCAATTATTATTTCTAATCAAAAAAATATTTCATTTTGGTTCAACCTTTCACATATAAAGATTTCTAAGATTTCAATCATCAATAGGTGTGTTTTATTCATTGCTGCATAGCCAGCGTAGCACAAGTCTGAATAAAAAGATCACATCACTCTATACGTTCATTTCAATAATTGAAAGCTCTATCGCCAGCACAGCCATCTTTTTTTTACTGACTTTTTTTTCGCCAGCAATCAAATTGTTTTTGTTTGCCAAGGGAAATTTTGCTGCGCTGGCTATGCAGCAATGAATAAAACACACCTAATGATAATGTAGTTCAATCATTTTAATAAAGAAATTCATTTCATTGGGAAGTCTGGACCAAAATAAAATATTTTTTTTACTTCAAATAATAATTGAGTCATCAGATTTTTATTTGGCGTTTTTCTTTTTTGGCTCTGAGCAACGCTCTGAGCAGAGGTTGACCGATCAGAGCAAAGCTCTGAGCAGATTATGATCAGAGCCCTCATATTTAATTATGAAACACAATTGAGCACTGAATATGTCATATGTCTAGTAATCTGTCAAATTACAAAAAAATTGTCTGAAGTTGGCTTCGCTCAGCGTTTTGCTCGATTTGCTCGGTCATTTTATTCTGAGCATACAGATCATGCTCCGAGGTAGCTCAGATGGAAAAAAGAAACACTACTTATGTGCTCTGATTTGTCTGAGGTAAAAAAGAAACATAGAATTTATTTTTGACAGCTCGGTGATCTGCTCTGAGGTAAAAAGAAAAACGCCAATTGTCATCAAAATAATTACTGATTTCGCTTTTTAAGTGGCTCAAAATTAAAAATAAAAATTTTTAGTGATCGTTTTCAATGAAAGCTATAACTGGCACCTTATGCATAGTGCTTCGGCTATGGTTTTCTATCAACTAACATTTTTTTTTAGTTCTTATAGGTCTTTAGTCTTAATCATAATGTATAGATATTACATTTATATCATCTCTAGAATTTCATCTGACGAGAGTGAAATCAATTTTTTATATGTTTACATTAGGTACATAATTTATAAAGAAGAAAAAAACTGAATATTTTTTTTTTGTACTATGGCTTTGGCTTAAATTCACAGGAGGAAAAAAAAAGAAACAAGTTTGTTTAGTGACAAATTGCATTTAAGCTTATTTTCTACTTTAATATTCAAGCAAATTTCTTCTCTTTTCTATGTTCTTTCATCACTTATATTATAACCAAGGGGAAAAATGTATCTTATAAGATTTAAAACTAAATAAGGACAATAAATGAGAGTGGGTGGGTGAGAGTTGGAGCATAACGCAAGATATATACGGGATTTTCTACAAGCTCAATGAAGTAGATTTTCAAAAGTCGACAACGATGACTATGATGCGATGACGACGACGACGATAAGGACTAGACGTTTTGCCTTTAGAAGATTATATTATTATTATTATATATGATGAATATTTGCTTACAAAAATACACATAGCACACCACACGCGTGTCAGGATAAAATACACCAAGTCATCTAACATATAGGTACATAGATATGTATATAGATACGTTTATATGTTGAAACAAGGAAGCAAACAATTTGTTATTATTTTTCAGTGGAAATTGCAGTACGCGAAATGGAATTTGCATAATGCTCCAGTTTAGCATCGTGATGTGAATTTCGAGATTTTTCGCTTGAATAAATAAAATTGAGTTTCTCTTCATCGTCGTTGTTGTCGTTGTCGACGTTGATGAGTTTTGCTTCTAAAAAAAAGTCATTTGCAATGTAATCTCATATTAATATTTGAATCTTATAGAATTGGGTATAAAAATGCAACATGGTTTGGTTATGATAGGAGAATTGTATCTTTTAGGGACTTCTGAGCAAACCAGAATTAGGTATAGGATTATTTTATTTTTCAAAATGATGAAGTAGATATACCTATCGACTTAAGTCTTTCAAGAAAGAAAAGACAGTTTTTTTTAAAGGTGTACCTACTTTGCTTCTTGGATTAAATTAAAAATAAAGATTTAGAACTTAATTGTAAAGAATCTTGAAAAAACGAACTTTTGATGGAAAAGAACTGTTTCTTATGCTCTTAGAATACCTAGTTGGTTTTGTCCCATATTATACCTGATAATATCTGCATTTTATTATCCACTTGATCTGATTTGGTTGTGTGGTTGTGGAAGAGGTAGGGGAGGGAGGGTTGGATTCTTGTTTGGAGGTTTCTGGGTTTACTTCAGCTGGGCTTCGTCTTTAGGTAAACGTAGAAGGAACTTGGTGCTATAATTTTCTTAAGGTATATGCTGACGGTAAATTTGCCAAATTTGTAGTAAAGCTTGTTGTTCATTTTTATAGTGGCCACCGCTAACTGGATGTCGCTGCTAATCATCCGCAGTTGTCCTTTCAACTTTGCTGTTCAGCACTTTCCATGCTTGGACATTCAGCCCTACAATTTGGGCCTGTATTAGTGAGGGATTCGATGTCAACTTGTCCGATACTCCTTGGCAGGAACATTGTTATTGTTTACATCTTGGGGTTTTCATGCCTTTCCAAGTGGTTAAAAAGCATCTACTTTTTCTTTTAGCCAGTTCGCTGATTCATTGCTAGCACAATCAAATAAAAGTAGACCCGTTCTGAAGAATATACCATTGAACTTCAGCTTGTGTTTTCCATCAAAGAACAGCAATTATGTATTCTGATGAATATGACTGCGCTTGCATATGAGGGCAATGCTGTGCTGGCTTTTATCAATGGCGGTATGTGGACCCGCTAGAGCCGTAGCCATCGTTCAGGTTTTTTTGATTATTTTCTTTTGGGGAGGAGCTTTATTACTTTTTCCCTCTACCGGGCTTTTGAGATTTATATTGTTTTGAACCAGCTTCATCTCATTTACCTATTCCGGTCTTCCTGCGGGGACACCCCTCTTGTAAGGAACTAGAGATACCATTTTGTAGGGCTCTTCTTAGTGGGTCGACTTTCTCAGTTTCGGAAGTGGACCAGTATTGCGGTTCCATTTTATAGGCGTTGTCTTTGATGTTGCAGTGGTATTTGGTTATGGTAACTTCCCATCACCAGTACCTTCTGTAGCTATTCTAACATCTTTTACTATCGTCACGGGAGGTATTCTCCCCTTGCCAATTCTCAATATGTACTCGGAGTGTCATCTTCCATTAGTCTGGGATGTATTCACTCGTGGCTTCTCCTTGAGCTCCTTGGTTTTGAAAGACTCGTGAGGCACCCTCTTCAGGTATTTACTAAAGGCCGATCTCTGATCGTCTCCACGAAGATTTTTCTCCATGTGACATATTCACTCGCGGTGACATCCCGTGGAGTTTTGAACTTTTTAAATTTTTTTGTTTTTGTTGATTCGGCATGAATTGTTGCCGCGAGGATCTACAGAATTAATGGCGATCGCCATATTAGAGTTCCGCATGATATTTTAAGTTCTAAGTTAATCTTTGATTCAAAGAGGTATAACCTCCTGGCTGCAAACCATTCAATAGACGGGATTCACGTCACACCATGCATTAGGGAGGGGGGGTACTCTTTTGTTTAAGAGAAACATTTCTTAATTTCTTCATATTTTTATAATTTCAATGTTATAAAATATAATTTTGTTTCTATTGTAGCTTCTTTGTCCACTTCGTGGATCCTATGGGTATTTGACAAAAAAATATACTTTATTCTTTCATAAGATTGAACCTTTTTCCCTTAATTTATAAGAATAAATATAAAGCTGAAGCTACATAGAGATACAGTAAAATTTTTATATAGGTACAAAGAGCTATTTATATTCATATTTTTTTTTCATTTCTTTGATGTCACTTGCGGAGTCCTTTAGCGAAAATTTTCTACGCAATTCACAGTACACAAACGTTCAAGTAACTGGACCGCAGGCTTTACTATAACTCATCATGAGACTTACAAACAGAATTGTGTGTCTAGTATTTCTCTATCTCTCTCTCTCTCTTGCTTTTGTTGTTGCCTGAAGGAGTTTTATTTTCCTGTGTGGTTGGTTATATGCGATGGTGTTCTACGATGATGGCATTAACTGAATCGCTAAGGGATCCTATCCTATTTCAATATTTTATCTCTCCCAGGTACATCATAAACTTCATCGTTTCCAACAGTTAACTTCGTATATATTCCGGTCCCCCTGTATACATCTCTCTTTCTCTCTCTTATCCTCGCTATTACTCGAAATAGCACAATCAAAGGATTCAAACAATATTTTCCAAGTTTACTTTCACTCCTCTGGGGGGGCTAGCAAAGAAAAAGGAAACTGTCTATGCAAGAACGACACGCTAACGGTAAATTACGTTTCAAAGTTTATTAAAACCAAACACAGATCGGTAATGCTTTGCAGCGAATGTTTGTCCTCCCCAGCAGAGTATTACCCACCTTTCACCTCTCTTATACTGTTTGCTCCTCTATTAAGAGGGGTGGTAAAGACTTTGATTGTGTGTGTGTGTTTATGTACGTGTGGGGTATGATAGGGGTTGAGGGTATATCTACACTCTTTTTGCTTTTGCTTTGACTATATAGGACGCGTGTATGACATGAAATTATCTGCTTGTATACATGTTTGGTCTGTGCATAATTATTAATTAGGTTGACAAATATTTACTCACGAAAGCAGGCTATGGGAATTCAAGTTAGAAAGGGCTGAAAAGGTTGAGTGCAAGAGTGAAGAGAGTATGGCAAGCAGATGGGGTGGTTGAATGAATTCATCCTATCCCTTCGTGTAACTTTTATGTTTGACTTAATGTTGTTTTGTTTAAGTTGTTCTTGTTTTAGATAGATATAGGTAGGTACTGTTTTCAATGACGACATAACAACGTGCAGGTAATTTTCTTATTCAGTTTTGATCTGAAAGTTACTTTTATAACGGCCATAAAATCTCCCCCCCTTCTTATCCGTATAAACACAGTATACAGTGCTGGATTGAATACAAGAAGTTACAAAGGGCAATACTAATTCTATACCTACTCTTGTATACCTTTGTACATAAACATATTTATATACAAACTTATAAACACTGGCCCTTCCGCCTCCCGGGTAGAATTTGCGACTCGATATTGCCTAGGCCCCAGCTAGTTTTGCCTATCATGGGCCTATCGAGCAGTATCTTTAGCTAGGCCCTCGCTAATTTGTTAATCTGTATGTTGTGGGCCTTGCTAGTGGTTCCCAGATAGATCTTCCAAGTCAGGCTTTGGATAGATAAAAGTTGAGATATTTTTAGGCACTATAGGCTAAACCTAGGTAGATTTTTACTGAAACCCTATATAAAAGCCATCCCCCCTCTATTAGGGGGGTTTGGGACCGCTTTTCACTTTATCTGAAATGTATTGAATTTAATTTAATTTGAGATTTGAACTCGTGTTCTTCCAATCAAAGATCCAGCACGCTATCCACAGAGAGATACGGAATAGTGATGTAAAAATGTTTATGAGTTGATACATCACGTATTTGCTATATTGACCTTAGACGCTGTTTAGATTGGGAAGATTGAGGCCGGTATCACGGCAGTTCGTAGACAAGAGAAGTGTGGGGTGAGGAATCTGGTGAGGCACGAACAAAACATAACAACCGGACTCATGAGTCTACTTTGTTGTTGTTTCAATGTGTGAAATGTTGAAATTGTTGTTGTTTCAATATTTTTTGAGGCGCATAAAAGATTCAAATGTAAACACGATGGCACTCACCAGTCCGGACTCAATCTTCCCAATCTAAACAGGGTCTTACAGAAGTTAAATTGTTCGTTGGGAATGCCAATTAGGAGTCGACACTATCTATACGACCAATATAACGCCAAGAAAAAGTTCTATATCTAGGCTATACATCAAGTATAAACTATCTAGGCACAGTTTTAGTTACATCTGATAAAGAGGCAACACTGTTTAGTGTTTAACGCCAAGGTAACGCCCAGATACAATTCCTTATCCCATGCTACACCAAGCGAAAACTATTTGGGTCCCTTCCTGTTTTTATGAGACAACGCCAATAAGGTGTCGACACTAGCTAAGGCCAAAATGACACAAACAAAAGTTTTCATATATCTAGGCTATGTCAAGTTACAACTATCTAGGCCCAGTCTAAGTTACATCTGGCAAAGCCAATAAATATGCAGTTCTAGCCAGGGCTAAGATAAACCCAGCATAAATTAGTCAAGATCGCCCAGACTTGCACCTGTCGAGGCCCAGCATAGGATTTACTATATAATGGCCAATCTATAGCTATGGGCCAAGCTTATAAATAGATTTTCCTAGATAATTTTCTACCCGGGCTATGTTAGAGCTCGAACATAAATTTATTTGTATTTAAATTATAAAATTGAAATCAACTGTTCAATTTACAATTTATTTTATATAATTTTGTTGCCACGATTTTCTCGGAAATTAAAGTAGCCCTCGGCAACATGTTTCCGCTCACCAATTTTTGGTCCGAAATGTTGCCAAAAGCGAATTGAAGAATTTGTACTCAAAATGGGTTCAGCAAACATTTTTGGCAGTAAATTGCTAGCTGATTAGTTGACCTTAAAATTTATAGGAAGGTACCTATAGTGCAAACATGGTAAGAAGCTAGAACAGTACCTGGGTTTTTAAAATTATAAATTTGGTGGTGCGACAGCTCGTGAAGATTCTGGACCTATAGTGGCTTACAACAAGAGCCCCCTGTTGCACGTGTATTTTGCAATACACGTGCAATTATACTTGTTACCATGTTTTGTTGTTCAAAAGAGGTTGAAAAATAAATACAATGCCGTAAATAGTTTTTTGGAAATATTTTTTTTCTTAGTGTACCATAATAAATTGTCATTTAAGGTATGGCATATGCTGGACTTTCAGGGTGATACCCCTGCATTACTAACCATCATTACATACAATTCAAAAATACACAAAATACCAGAAATTTTGTTACAAAATGAATAAGCAAGTGACCGGCCGCGCCCTTGAAACAAGTGATGGCAAAAGGCCTATTGCCTGCCCCTGCACAAAAAACAATACACATAGGAAAAAGTTTAAGCTTTCGCATGATTTCCGTTTTATTTTCATAGAAGATGATCTGCGATATAAAAAAAAGAGAAGAACAACAAGGCAAAAAAAAGGACTTTATTTCTGATGATAAAAAGGGATTTTAATAGGATTTCCGGACATTGTCTGCAAATTATATTCTATATACGAGTATGTATATATGAATGTATTTTGTATATACATATATAAATAGAGTTTTACTATATAGAACATCCTGCAGTTGAAGTTTTTGCTTTTGTCTTTTTTTTTTTTTTTTTTGAAATGATGATTACTGATGTTTGGGTTTTGGGAAGAGCTTTTTCAAAAATGAGAGGCGGAAATATTTACAAAGCAGATTATTAGATATTTTTGTCGTTGTCGCCCATTTTTTCTTTCTTTTTCTTCTTGGTCTTGACTTTATCATCTTTGATGCGCGTTTATACTGATTGTGATCTATGTACCTACCTACCAGCTCGAATAAGAGAGAAAGAGAGCTGCTTTGGGTTTGGAAGCACCACACAGAAGAACAAACGGAAGTTTTTAATTTTTTTTTCTTGTTCGTTTAGACGTTTTCTGTCCATTGTCTGCGATTAATAAAGATTTTATTCTTCTTATTTTTATCCAAGACAAAAAATCGACGGATTTTCTTGAGAAAAAGTACATCTTCCTATACCTATACACAATACTCATATCAAAAGCTACATAATGTAGGTATGTATTGTATTGATATATCTTCCCAATTTTGACGAAGTTTTATTTTTTATTCCTCGCAGCTATATCCTTCCAGAACACACAAAACGGAAAATGAATTAAATATTAAAGAATTTCGTTTACGATAAAGTCAAAGTTTTCGAATGAAACTGATGGATTAGATTGTTTGTAGGTACCTATATCTTTTATAAGGATTGGGGCTTGAGGAGGGTGTGTTATTTATTTCTTGATGTTTTCTTTATTTTTATACTCCAGTGAACTATTGATTGTGATATGAGACAGATGACACGTGTTGGCGATTAAATGTGCTTCGATTTTGGACAAGCGAAATTGATTGATTGGCATTTAATTGTGCCTGGAACTAGGGTGTTGGCATCTGGATCAATTACATACAACAAAAAAACATGGAATCGGTTAAAAACTCATTTTTATTGTTTCATTTGAAAATGACAAAAAATGTAAAATTGTTATTGGAACTTGAACCAGCTATAATGTTATACCTACCTACCTGGATTTTGTATCCCCTATTTCAAATTCTCATTTAAAACTCAAGGCTTATTTCTCAATTATATCCTTTATTTTCAATTCTTAATAAAAAAAAGACAAACAAAAATTTCAATTATTCAGTTCCATTTTTATATTAAATCCAGGAAGACACGTTTCTGTTTAAACAAGAATTCCCCCATTCATATAATATATCTCTCCCCAATCGGCGACGACACACGATGGGAAAATATTATTTCTGTCCACCTAATTCCATACCATCAATACCACATAGATATTACATACATACATAATACCTACCTATATCAACCTTTAATTTTGTTTTTATTTACAAAGGACAACGATCGAAAATCTTATTATTCCTTCAAATTGACAATTAGATGAGATCAAACTCGTGCTCATCGTAAATTCATGACACATCGTCAAACGAAGGTCAAAATATCCTCAGAAAGAACAATGAAAATTAAAAAAAAAATAAGATCAAAAAGAAAAGACAACCCAATATAAATGGATGAGCCGGCCGTAAAAATAAAATAAAAATTTGAGAACAAACTTAAAAAAAAAAACTAAAAAAAAAAAAAAATAAAATAAATCTTTTTGAACAAAAAGCAAAGAATGAAAACATGACACCAGATATGTGACTGGTGTACGAAAATCCTATAAAGAGGATTCGTCTTGCGCGCAGGTAAACAAGCCTCAGGCCTCCGGGAGAAGTAAATTCAGTCACAGCAAGGGATTATGGTTGCCACTCCGAGGGAAATTAACGAAATAAAACCTATCAATATGTCTACACGCGGACCTACTGCTCAAAATTACGAATGTTAGTCTTTCAAAGTAACTACATATATACAAAAAATTAAATTCGTAGTATAATAAGCAGTTTTGGTTATTATCCGCGAACAGACAAAATGTTACAATTTATGACAGATTTACACGACTAACGAATTGCCATAATCGATGCACAGAATGAGCAGAGTAATGAACAAAAATCAATGACATTCATTTACTCGAAATCAATAATTGGCGCGTTCTCACTCAAAAAGTAAGTAAGCGAATCCAAAATTATTTTTCCTTAGAATTCTGACCGCAAAACTGAGAAATTTTGCTAGAGAATCCGGTACATGTTACTGAGATTGCTGAGATATCCGAGATATCATTTTCCTCAACATGCCTAATGTTTATTTCTAAAATTTTATGGTGTGAAATAAATGTTAAGAGATTTAAGACCATATTTAGCTGAACAATTGGAAGAATTTATGTCAGTTTATCAAGAGGGTAAATGTGGCATTCAATGTTGTACTCACACGGCTGACTAATTTCATTATTTACGACATTAATTGCATAATTCTATGTAAAAGAATTGTTCCAAGTGTTAGAATAAAATCTCGATATGTAACTCGTATGAATCCACTTAGTTTTTTGTTTTTAAATATCGTGGTTTTAACAGCGATGTCAGATGTAAAAATATACACTTACTTACTGAAGGTGGCGCTACAGTCCGGAGTGGACCAGATCACCATAGTCTCAAACAACAAGCTTCTTCCAGACAGCTCGGTCCCTAGCTAATAGTGTCGAGTTTCGTACGCCTATTATGTTGAGGTTCCCTTCCACTTGCGTGCGCCATTGCGGTCTTCCTCTACTGCACCGTCCCTCAGGGTTAGATTCAAAGACTCTTCAAGCCAGAGCTTTGGTATCCATTGGCTCTAAATGCCCCGGCCACCTGAGCCGTTGGCTTTCCACCTTTTTGGCTAGGTCGGTGTCGCTATTCAGCTCGTAACTTTCATCGTTGTATCTTCTGCTCCAATCTCCGTTTCTGCAGACGGGACCAAAAATCACCCGAAGAATATTCCTTTCCAAGGTTTATGCCTCTGCACCATAAAAAAACACGACCGAGCAACTGAAGCGTCTTATACACGGACACTTTAGTTTCTTGAGATAGTGCTTTGCCACTCAATTACCTTCTTAGTAGAAGCAGCGATTGGCAAGAGTTATTCCCCGTTTGAATTTTGTTTGCACAGTGGACTGAGAAATAAAGTGTTAATTTATCTCATTAAATCCCACGTGTGGCGTTCAGTTGAAACTGAGGGTATAAATAAAAGAATTTTGCCTAGAGTGGGACTCGAACCCACACCTCTAAGTTAGCAACTCAAGCACTGCATCCACTGCGCCATTACCACCCCTTCACCTGCGCTTCAATACTCGCCAAAGCGCTATTGACATCTCGCTTTGTTCTCCCTATTATGTCAATATCGTTATATCAAAGTTATGCAACTAATGTTGATGGTACAGTCTTGCACTATTTTTCCAGGAATGATGTTAAAGAAGTCGCATGACAGTGCATCGCTTTATCTAAAATAATTTTTGACTTCAAAGGTATCGGTGAGGTCTTTGCCGACCTTTATGGTCCATCGTTATCCTGCACAAACTGACCAGTTTGTCCTGGATTCTAAACCTAGACATTACTCTATATAGCTCGTCTCTATGGATGCATATGATAGCGGCCTTGAAATCGATATAAAGGTGATGGGTATCGATTTTAAGTTCCTGTGCTTTTTCCAAGATCTGCCGTACTGTAAATATTTGGTTGTTGGTGGACTTTGCTGGCAGCCCCATTGATATAGACCACTCAGGTTGTTGACGAAAAGCTTTAGAAGTTCACATAATACAACAGAAAAGATCTTGTAGGCGATGTTAAGGAGATTGATGCTTCTATAGTTGGCGCAGTTTAGAGGGTCTCCTGTCTTGAGGATCGGGCAAACAACGCTGAAGTTCCATTGCGCATTGGGAATACATTCCTTCGACCATATTTTGGAGATGAGCTGGTGCATACTCCCAATCAGATCATCACCTGCAGCTTTGAACAGCTCGGCAGCAAGACCGTCAGCTCCCGCAGTTTTATTAGACTCAAGTTTAGATATAGCTATCTTCACTTCGCCGAGATCAAGTGGATGGAATTGTTGGTCTTCGTGCGTCGTTAATGTTGAATGGTGCAATCTACCTGACAGCAGAATTCGATTCATCATCGTCTTTCTACAGTTTGGAGAAATAGTTTTTCAATATTCTTAGCATCGACAGCGATCATAAATTCTTTGCGATATAATATATAACTTCTTTAAAAGATATATCAGTTTGAATCAATTAACAATTTAGGGCCACACAGAACAGATTTTGAACTTTTGTTTTTCGTGTATCGCTTTTTTGAACTCAATTTCACTGTCTGAGTTACTGGCTGAATACAATGGATACGGAGCTGCAACTGAATAGCTGTCAAAATATTGAATACACACAAATCCAATGTTACGAACACAACGCAACGCAACTGCAGTCGGTGCTGCAAAGGTTCACCAACTTTTAACTTTATCACGTGCAGCACTTTTGACGTTTCAATTTATATGAAAAAAAAAAGAGCGGGAAAAAATATTGAAGTTTTTAGAGCTCATTTCTGACAATTTGGAAACAAAAAAGTGAATAATAAACTCGTGGTTGTTTTTTTTCCTTTAAACTATATAAAAAGCTGTACAGCAGATAAAAAAAACGACGTACGACATTTTTTGAAAGCAGTTGCAGCTGCAGCTCCGATTCCAGTTGCAGCAGGGCATTGTGTTCAGCCAGTTAAATTCTATACGGATATTCGTTTTCTATAGCTAACAATTTTCCGCATATTGAACAAAAAACGTTTTAGAATCCCAACGCATACACTGTAACCACCTGGCTTTTGAAGAATTCGTTAGAATATTTTTTTCGACAGATTGTAACCGATTGTAACCAATATGGGAAAGTTCAACGGGAAAAACTCCTCTATGATATTGAGTTCTATGTCTCCCGTATTGGCCCCTTAAGTGTCTTAATACAAAATTTTTACAGAACATGATATTTCATCTGCCGGATTAGCAAACATTTATTTGTATATAAAAAATATATAATTATACAAAAATTCCGGTTCTGGAAGAAAAAAAATACTACAACAAGGTGGTAACCATGTCAAAAGGCTTGATTTCTTATGGACATCCTCTTATATCGTCTATATACCATTTCGTCTCGGCAAAAGGTGGTGTAGCCTTTTGTAATGTCTTCAAGTGAAATTTATACCCATCATGTATGTATTATAAGCTTTTTCGATCGTGGACCAAGACAGACGCGGACATATCATGAGATGCACTGAACGAGGGACTGGGGCATCATCCAAGAAGACATACAGACAGGCGTATCTGTTTCTCATTCTATAATATTTTTGCTTCTTTTTCTTCTGATGCTTCTTTTGATTCAATGAAAAAGAAAAAGGTTTCGATATGTGACAGGCTCCAGAGTCCAGAGATATCCCTTAATGCTGCATTGCAGTTGGAAGGATCAAACCCATTATAATTGCGGAAAATTGTTTGTTTTGAAGTTTTTTCTTTTTTTTTTTTATAAGAAAAGGCGGTTTTTTGGTATCTTATTGCTGTTGCGATGCTGATGATGTGTACATAGTTCGAACCTAACTGATTTTTTTTTTTGATTAAATGTCGTCATCAAAGTTTTATCGAAGATATTATGGTGACAGTTTTTCTAAGCCCATAAATCAATAGGACCCATTGTATACCCTGTATAACCAGTGGTGTCTGATGGAGATATCTATCTAATGGTGATGCGGTGCCTAACCATATCGTTTATGGTTTATCGACCCCAAACATGAGAATGAACAAAAATTCAACAAATACATAGATACCGATCGGTGATCAATTATACTATTCGTCTTCTTCATGCAGAGAAGAATATAATATAGTGAGTTCCATTTATGTTTATCAGTTTCCCGTGAAGGAAACAGATTTCCAAATTAATTTTCAGAAGTTGTTCACGTCTTGCTATAATATTGTATAATAGAGGTAGGTATAATAGAGTTTTGCTTGAGGGTTGCTGTGCTGGCTCTATACTAGCTCACCTGTGTGTGACTGTGATTTATTGGTCTATATGATATTTTTTTTCTTTTTTTTTTTTTGGTCTGGGATCACATTTAAGTTATATAAATATGCAGGTAGATCAAGTGTCTTCAAATAATTATGAAAATGTGGAAGGTATATGACCTAAGGTTTGAAATGAAAAATCGTATGAATCAAGGGGTAATTTGTCTTCCATGAACTTATATAGGTATAGTTCCTTTTAATATGTTAAATTGCTTAAGTATACAAATTAATCAATGTCTGTATATGCCAATAGACTGCATTAATAATTATTTATACATTTTGGCAAATAATAATCCATCAATGCGAAAGGTACTTAAATAAAATGTATTCATATATTGACACTAGTCGAAAATTATATAGTTAATATTTCCTTGTTTGTATTTACATAAGTTTCAAAAACCAAATGAGACGTTTTTTTTAAATTATGTTAACAAGAAATCAGAAGACCAACATTACCAATAAAATTGGTATTGATATGCTTGAGTTGCTTCAAATGTCTGATTCTATCATTTTAAATGGCTGTACCCACTGATGGAGATATTGATGGACACTACACCTTCATAAGAGGATAAGGAAAATCAGACTGCAGTAAATAACTCGTGTTGCCACTATGCGACTTTAGTCGCATTTTGACCCCTTTTTTCCCCTTTTAAAAATTGGCTATTTTGACCCTTTGACGACTTTTCTGACCCTATTTCTAGAAAATTGCATGGAAAAGATTAGTTGTTGATCTGTTATTTTTATGCGATTAAAACTAATCCATTTTTTTAAATGTTCCCGACGTTTCGTTGGGTACTTTCCAACATTTTCAAAGGATTTTCTTAAGTGGACTATTAAGTTACATTTTTTTTGTAAAAAGTCATAAAAAATTGGAAATTTACATATATATTACACTATTTTATAATTTGAGACGAAAAAATAAATAAATAAATAAATATAAGCACAGATTAGTTCTGATGACGATCCCATTGATAAACCTGACATTTGAGTGTAAAACGTCCCATTAATTAAGACTTATAGCCTATTACGAAGTTCGGGAAAAATTATATTTTTCATACAAACTTTTTCCCAGGCCAAATTTTTTCTCGGATTTTTCTTGAGCAGTACGCAGTTCAAACCCAAAATCCAAACTTTTTTTCAAACTGTATATGCAAAAGTCTCCACATAATTTTTCCATGACAAATAATGTTTTGCTGGACAAATGTTGACGTCTCTTAAATATCATGGTTTTTATCAACCAAAAACATATTTTCGGTTTTAGCATTTTCAATGATGACCAAAAACATAAAATAAAACATGAAAGAAAGTTACGGGAATAGATTATATAAAACAGCTGTTTTCATTCAGTCAGTGGCGAGAAATGGGTTCAAGAGGGCCAAATATTTTTTAAAGCATGAAAATATACTAAATTTTCTTAGAAATGATTTTTCTATGACAAAGTATACTCGCAGTAAAGGCTGCAAACCCCTTTTTGTACTGATTTGTTTACTTTTTTAATATCGCAGTGTGTATTTTCAAAACCCTAAGAAATATTTTCAGCTTCTTTACTGTTTTGCTCGATCTGCGTATTTAAAAAAATATTTTTGATACTCAAATGCAATAAATCATACTAAGTATACAAACAAATGTAATTCAATAATTATCTGAATAAAAATGTATTTTACTTTTAGTATCAACCAACTGATTTGTTTTGCTTGGTTAAGTTGTTTAATATAAAACTAAAATTACTCCAAAACATGTTTTATTTATACGGATTTCGTTTGATTTTGCTATCTATTAAAAAAATTTCAAAATTCGACCTTTTTTATCTCGTGACCCCTTTTTATGCGACCTTTTCAAATTTCTCAGCGGCAACGAATAAAAAAAATTTCAAATAAATCTCACTGTCAGCTCCTAAGTCTCTAAAACTGCAGCTCCCACGACTTAAGTGGAAAAATGAGGAAAATTATTTCGTATCATCGTACTTTAGACAGTTTCATTGCAACTAAAGAAATATTAATGGGACCTACAGAAGAACTATCTAATTAATCATCAAGGGTATATAAGAAGTTCAACACCGAATAAAATTGTAAGACAAAAATACTGCAGTTTCCGGCAGTAAAACTTTTTGGTCATTGGTACAAAAATATTACAAATTCAACATCCTCATCAATTTCCACGTTCATCTTCAATGATAACCCTGTTGTTAGTTCTACAGGCAAGGCTAATGTTTTCGTGGAACAATTCACAGCAAATTCTATACTCTACCAGAAATCGACAGAACTCCATCTGTACATTAGAATGTAAGTTCTGCCATGGCACTAATTCATTTTCGTACTTGTTTTCAGTCGCTAGAGTACTTAAAGATTTCGACATACACAAATCCGCTGGCCCTGATGGTCAGGGCCGGCCTCAGCCAAACTTGCGCCCTGTGCAAGATTTGAAAAAACCGCCACTTTTTATGCTTGCACACATACATAAATACACATGGCAAAAGGTAGTACATATTAATTGTTTGCGCAAGATCAGAAAAAAGTGGATATCGCCCAAATTTATATTTTTCCAAATCTTAAGTTGGAAATATCGCCCAAATATTTTCAACGTAAATTGTCTTTGTAAAATTTGGGCGTTATTTCTTCAATTTTGAGCGATATTTCCAAACTTTTTTTTTTTAATTTGCGCGTTCTCTCCTAAATTTTGGGCGATATTTCCAAAGTAAAATTTCAATAATAAAACAACCTTCAAAAAATCGCGGCACATAAAGAGTGAGGCTTTTCTGGATTTTTTTCGGGCGATGTTTCCAATTCTGGGCGTTATTTCCCATTTGACTTTTAAAATTTTTATTTTGGGAGTTCTTTCTTAAAAAAAAAAAAAACAACAACAATTGTTCAGAATTTTTTTGGCCGATATTTCCAAATCGATTTGGGTGTTATTGCCTAATGCCGATTACATTTTCTTGTTCCTGGTAATGCGCCCCCAGAATTTTGCTTCCTGTGCATTTGCACATATTGTTGGTCCAGCCCTGCTGATGGTATATAACCTATTGTTCTGAAGAGGTGTTCTTCCACTTTGGCAAAACCATTGCGTAAACTTTTCTATATCTATCTTACGCTTCAGATTACTTTCCGAGTTTCGACTGAATGTAAAACAGCATTTGTCCAACCAATTCCTAAAATAGGCGAATCTTCTTAACTCCAATTACCGACCAATTGCACTTATCTTCATTTATTCCAAGGTAATGGAAACGCTGATCAATCGTCAGCTTAAGAAATATTTTGAAGAACAAGTTTCTTAATGACCAACAGTACAACTTTCATAGCAACATATCCACTGGTGATTTCATGACAAATCCCACTGAAAAGTGGAATCAATCTTTACGACATTTTAAAGAAACTAAGATTATTGGGCTAGATATTTCTAAAGCATTTGATAGAATTTTTCAACAATCTCTATATTATCCAAAATGCGTCCTTTTGGTATCGATAATAGAGGAAGGCTTTTCTAGAGGAATAAGAAATGCTAATTCGAATGTAAATGTTTTGCTATAATATGCTGACGACCTTGTTTTATTATTAAAATCACCAGAAAACCTGCAATTGATGAAACTATTAATACAAAAAAAATCCAAAGTGATGATCTTCTCACGGTCAGCACCAGAACAACAGTGCAAATAGATGGTACTTCAATGGGAATATTTTGAAAATAAACATATCTATAGGAATTCAAGGTTCAAATGAACAACAACACTTTAGTGAGGTACCACCAAGTTTTTATAAGCTGGAGTTACAGCTATTTAACGACTGCTATCAGTCCGATCATCAGACTTCTTTTAGTGGTGCTTGGTCTCTGTTCAATTTTAATTGAAAAAAAAAAAACTTTCCAACTGACCAAGCTCCCTCAGAGCCATAACTAACTGCAAGTGTATTATCACAAAAAAAAAAACACTTATAAGGCATTATTAGTTATTCAGGACTCAAACTAAACACAACTCTAGATTTCAGAAAACACTTAAGTATGTTAAATTTCTTTTGGAAAAATATTTTCTCAAACAAAAGAATAATCTTGTCAGCTGCAAATATAAGATATTTGACTCAACTCTTCTCAAGTTTGGGATGCAGATGAATATGATAAGTTAATGGAAAATAAAAAAAAAAAAAAATTGTAGGTCCCCTCCATTCTTTCCGATAACACCCACACAGGAACGGTCGAGAGTTGTGAGTCACAACCCAGCAAACATTTGGGTGAATGTTCACTTAAAATTCAACAAAAATGAAGAATATCATCCGATAAATGTTCATTTTCAGTGAATGAAATCTGAAAATGTTTCAAAAGCCAATCATTTTTACGTTATGAAGGGAAGAGGAGGTTTGTGCGGAATTTCTTGCAGATAAAAATGGTTGAGATTCGATTCTCCTTCATTGTAGGTGAATAAAAGTGAACGTATACACAAGTAATTCCTCAAACAAGTAAATTGGGTGGATTCACTTTTATTCGTATTTATTCATTTGGACCCAAATCGATTTAGAAATTAATTCAGATTCGAAGGTTTTGTTCACTTATGCACGGAAAGAATTTAAAAATCACTAATTGCGAAATTTTAGGTTGTAATTTATAAAACTCTTTTTTTTAGTAAATCAAGACGCTTTTATTTAAAAATGATTGAAAAAATTGTAAATTAGCATTCAAATCTTCGTAAAATACAAAATTTTGAATACTGATGAGCCCAACTGTCGTACCTGGCCAAAACACAATCTTTGGAGTTAAGGTCACTCGAACTTATAAATTGAGGTATATATTTTGCAATTTCACTACCTCATCTGCAGACTTTGTAGCTAAGTCGGAAATTATTTTCACTTAACCTTCGGATGACAACAGGGGTGCTCCACCACACCAGGCTTTTTTATTTCAACTGTAATTTTGGTTGATCAATCGTCTTAAACAATTGTATCTCCTTACATAACTTATTTTTTTGTATGAATTTTCTGTTTTCTGTTATTATTAAAGTCTATGAAGTGTTACATTTCACTAAATCTTTTTTGTTATCCTTGAAAGTATTTTTTTTTTTTGATTAAATCCTTGCTGGGGTGTTATATAACCCCTGTTGTGGTCTATGTAATTTTAAATATGTTGTGATCGGAAGGTTAATTTGCAGTTTTTCATTTGCAGCAAATCCACAGGTTTAAGTTGTAAACGAAAAATTGTTCTTGAATCTCGACAGGATTGCTTGAAAATGGAAAGTAGATTAATCTTTAAAAGCTGCAAATTGCCAAATAAACAGTTTCAAATTACGACTCAAAAGTTGCAATTTAAAGATAAATAATTATCAAAACCGGCAATATTTTTTTTCCTCGATCGAATAATTGATACTCAAAAGTGGTGAAATATGATTTTTGAGGGTCAATATCTTCAATTCGCTCATTTTATGAAATTGCAAACAAAAAGTCGTAATTTACTAATTTCGAAGCCAAGGTACAAAACTGGATTAATTTTTCGTGATTTGTAGCTTATTTTTCTTTATCTGATCTAATAATTTTTTCCATGTGTCAATCATTTATGATACAGTTCTGAATGAAAATTTTTGCTGGGAAGGCTTTGCTTACATGACCGTCACAGCATACAATTTATTTATTTTTTTTTTTTATTTTCACTTTCATTTCATTATTCTTATACTCATATATGATATAAACAATATAATACATGCATAGGTACAAACTTTAAAATATTATTTTAAAAACAAAACATTAATACACTTTTATTATTTTTTATAACGATGGATTTTAATTTATCTCAGATCAATAATTAAGCGAAATAATTAGTTACATTTGACATTATCCAATTATAAATCCTTATAAAGTTAGAAGCCTAATTTTGTAATATTAAATGAGCTGTAAAATAATTGCTGCCGAAACAAAACAATCCATATAATATAATATAGGTATGTAAAATGTTAATTGCCTTCGCTAAATATTTTTTGTCATTAATTTCAAATCGAATAAATTGTCCAAATTAACATTTGACTGGCCTATCATTTGTGACCTAGATATAAAATAAAGTTTATACATATATACATTGATACCATACTTATATGCGTAAATCCAATAAAACTCGTATAGGTACAATTTAATCGAAAAATAATAGAACATTTTTAAATAATTTTTTTTTTTACTATTTTTAATTTAAAATAAAATGTTCATTAAAAATATTCTTCTTTTTTTTTTGTTGTTGTTTCCCCCACACTGTCGACCCTCGACATCTGCCTACAATTGGCATGACATGTTTTACAAGTTGAAAATTAATTAAATCTTCTCATTTACGTATAAATTATATGTAGATAAAATATAGAACATATTATATTACCCACTCCAATCTAACAATATTCCATATATACCTACTGCAGTATTTGTAGCCAAACATTTAATCGAAAAATATTTACGGCAATTATCCTAAAATAACATGAAATCATCAATGTTCGTCCCAGTGCAATCAAAAAACACACATTGCCAATGTTTTTCATTAAAATTCAATTAAAACCCAGCCCGCAGGTGTTTTCGGACTCATCGTTATTTTATGCTGAAAGTATAAAATAAAACTGGTAATAGATAGAGGTATATAACAGCCAGCTATATACATATAACCTATCTTCTATATATCTGATTCTGAAACCTGACTCTTGTGTGAGTATTGAAAGTTTAGTCATGCATGTGAGCTTGATGTTCCTGATGAAAAAAAAAATCGATCAGCTCAAAACCCATTAACCTATAAGTATATATTGTTATATATATACGAGTAGGTATATTCAATATGCATGCTATTCTGCTATAACATGAGAAAATTGATTAAATGCAGATGAGTTATGGCAAAATGTTCATAAATATATAAGGAATGATATTTTAAAGATTTTTCTTACTTTTTTCCAAGTTAAAATATAGAAAATTTATCACAGATGTTTTTTCTGAATGAAATTTTGTTTGATGGAACTAAACAGCGCGGCATTGCCAGCATGAAGGCTAGAGGGGGTGGGGAGGAGTGAATCAGCTAGAAAATTACATTGCTCGGTGCAGTAAAATAAAAAATTTAAAACGGGCTTTTTATTGTTCCTCAAAATCTTAATCATAAAATACTTTTATAGCACATTCTCCCCCGAGCGCTTCTATTTGCCGAGAATTTTTGACAACAAAATTAGAGAAAATTCCGATAAAGCTGAATTTTAATGGAGAGCTTTATTTTCCATGTTCATTTTCTGAAAAGTTCCCTAAATTTGGAGCACGAGATGGGGAGGGTTGAATAAGTTTTTTGAAACATAAATATCTATCTTGAAAACTATCATTTTTTTTTTAATTAAGTGATAAAATAAACTACCTAATACAATTCTGCACAAAGAAGAAACAAATGGGTGCACGACTGGGTAGCACGAACTTGCTTTTATAAGCGGTCACAATGTGTTTTTAAAGTTTTAATATTACAAAAACTATATTTATCTTATAAATGAAATAAATTAGTTATGGGACCCTATATTGTATACCACCTATCTTAAAACGTAGTTAAGTTTAAGGTATAGTATTATGCGAGTAGGTATATTTATTTATGAAAAATATAGCACCGTGTTGCAAATATGCATGGAAACTAACTAAACTACAGTGAAAAATTGTAAAAAAAAATATTTATAATTAAACATAAATTGATTAAACAACCTCTGAAATTGTTTTGGCACCAATGCGATGTACATCATCCGATTTCTTAAGGAAATCTCAATTTATGAGACAAAAAATTGAAAATCGTTGGAGCGGTTTTTAAAAAAATATTTTTTTATATACTATGTACCTAAACATAAAATTTTGAAAAAATTAATAAAAAAAAATTATATAAGAGGGTTTTTTTAATAATACAAATTCTATATACTATTCTACTGAAATACATCAGCCAAGTAGAAGACTTAGCACTATTTTAATGGACTTTGTTGAATTATTGATTCAAAATAGCTTTTAACGGCCTTTAAGTCCTACAAAAATTGGCGTTTCGTCCCGGCGATCTCACTTGGACTCATCAGTTGATTAGTGAGGGCCTTTGTCAATACGCAATTTTTGCTAAGTTCAGTTCATCTTACATAGATTTCGTGACGAATACCTAGTGTGAACTATATCCAACAAGACTAGAATTCCTAATCATTAAATTGGAAGTTTTTGTTTTTGTATTTAGCCCAGGGCCTGGCTAGTTTATATAAGAGGGTTTTTTTAATAATACAAATTCTATATACTATTCTACTGAAATACATCAGCCAAGTAGAAGACTTAGCACTATTTTAATGGACTTTGTAGGACTTAAAGGCCGTTAAAAGCTATTTTGAATCAAAAAAAATTTATACGCAATTTTGTAGCCTTTATTTATGCGAAGTTAAAAAATTTAAAAAAAAAAATATCATCGATCCATTTTCGAATTATGGAATTTAAAAAAAAATTATTTTGAAATTTTTTTTTAACAATCAATAACTTATTCTTTTGAAAAATGTTGGTATACAATATCATTAGAACTTAATTGAAGCCTTTGTATAAACAAAATTCATTAAAAACAGTTCAGCTGAAAATGAGATACAGTGAACTCTCTCATAAGCGGATACTGATGGTACCCAGAAATTTGTCCGGTTGTTATAGAGGTGTCCGCTTAGAGAAAACAAAAAAAAATTAAAGTGAAAACCTTTTAAAAAAGACATAAGCATATTCATAATCTAGAATTTTCCTATTCTAATCCAAGTGCGTTCTCGTATTGTAAAAATTGGAATGTACTTTAAAAACAGAATATATAGGCTGCGAGATACAACAAAATTTCACCTATGAATGAATTTCTGTCTTAGAAAATTTTTTGTGACTTTTTTCTTAAGAGGATTTCACCCCTATAATCTTCGTATTTCTACAAGGTATTTAATTTACTATCCAACAATACCTAAATAATTGATCTTATAAAAATTAAAAAATAGTACTCCACATGCACTTTGTCCGCTTATGAGAGAGCCAAACTCTATTGCGGTTATTAAATTTGGTGTCCGCGTCCGGTTATTAGAGAGTCCGCTTATTGGAGAGTTATTACTATAAAAATCATGAATTTAATTCTGTTCTTTGAAATCTGTCTGGCTATGAGAAGTGTCCGCTTATGGGAGGTTTCCGTTTGCAGAGATTACACTTCACCGAAAAAAAAAAAATTGATAAAACCACCGTAAAATTAACATTTTTCGGTTATAAAAGTCGTCCAATATGAAAAATATCATTATTGATAAGGTCATAATATTACTATCACATTTTTGGATTATCATCTTGAAATGAAAAATGTTTTATTGGCATTCAAATATAATCCGTATATATTGTGCTTTTACTTGTGCTTTTAACATTTAAATTATTCATTTGATATTAATAATGATAAATATATATTGCAGGACCAATGAAATAAAAAAAAAATATATTTTGCATTTGTAGGGTTGACGATGGTTTCAATTTTATTTTTTTATAGTTTTACATTTTAATTTATTATTTTGTTTTTCCCATAATGGTGGTAAACGCAGCTGATTTATTTTTTTCTGAAAATGTAACAATTTTATTTTATTTGAAAAAACTTATAATTTACTCACTTGGTTTTTCTCGGATTGAACCTGGAACCTTCCGCTTACGACTTACGAGCCCAAAACACTTCCGCTGGGCCAATTCGCAATACGGAATGAATGTGTGGAAAATTGATAACTTTATGAATAATGGTTCAATGCCAACCAAATTTTTACATGATAAATTGATATTACAATATCAAAAATAATAGTTACTTTGATATTTTTAATACCAATCTGATCTTAAAAATATTGGTGTAATATTTGTATTATCATAAATACAACATTTTGAATCATTGTAGATATTTGATATTAAACAAATATTGAAGTGATATTCATTTTTTTCAATTAACATTTCTGTAAATATCAATTTTATATTAAACTGAAGAAAACATAATGTTTCTTATCAATTCAACATTGAAGACATCAAATTTAGCCTAAAAATATGAAATTAATATTTTTGTATGATATGCTATTAGTAAAAATTATCAGCCTAGTTTTGATAATGGAAATTGATAGTAACAAAACAAAAGTAACATTTTCAATTTCAATAAAACAAAAAAACTATCAGAATAACACCAAAAATATGGAATTAATATTATAAAAATATTATTTTGATATTGCGTTTTTTTTTCAGTGTGTATACCATTTTTAAACGATAGATAATTTTTTTTTCAATAATATGGTAGATCGTATACAGATATTAGTTCACAATAAAATTTAATCAAAATCCTAAGAGCCTTTTTTGAGAAAAATGAGATTTTTAATTTCGGTTTTCAAACGTTTGTATGGGCGTACCGTTATTTTTAATTAAGAGTATAATTTTCATTTAAAATATGCTAGATAATGATAAAAAACTGCTGGGTTTTAAGTTTAATAAAAATTGACCAAGTTGTTTTCGAATTACATATTGAGTTCTCAAACAAAAATTTTGAAACTTTTTTTAAAACTCCAATTTTTGAGAAAAATAAGATTTTCATTTTTTGTTAAAAAAAAAGTTTACGGCATGTACCGTTATTTTGATCTTAAAAAAAATGAAAAAAAATTGTTGGGGTAATGCCCAAAAACGCTAGAGGTACCAACTTTGAAGAAAATCGACCGACCCGTTTAGGCTGCACCCGAAAGGACAGACAGATGGACAGAATTTCGAGACCACTTTTTTCGACTTCGTATCATCGTAATGTCAACTTTGATCAAAATCCCGAGTTCGATTTCTTTACGAATCCAAAACTTGCCATATATGTAGATATGCCTACATATAATTATATATCGCAAGTAAAATACAAAATTGGTAATTATTATACTTTCTCTATATGATTTTTTTTTTTGCGTTGATATATCAAAACTGTAATCGGAATAAAGAAACGACACAAAATATTTCTTAGAACTATGTACCTATATTACTAACCTATCCTATACAACTTAAGTAAATATCTCAAAAAAATCTGCTTTATCGTTACCTACAACACAAAAAAGGATTAATTTTAATCACACAAGTGTGTTTTCCAGCGTGGGATGCTATTATGGCGGTTTCTTTTTGTTCAAATAACTCCAACTTAAAACACACGCTCATAAAATAAAAATTACAAATAGTTCAATACTTAAAATTAATTAAAAAAAAATTCTTCATGGTAGATTATAATTCCGAGGACAATAGAGGTAGGCCAACAACAATCAACACATAATATTGTGCCTGTGCGTTTTATATAAGCTTGTCCCTATAAGATACATTGTATGAACATAATTCTCTTCACGAACAAAAAAATTCAATAAAATAATAATATTCCTTTTTTTCATTTTGACAAGACAAACAAATTTGTCAAAACTAAGAAGATTGTTTTCCTAAATCAAAAGCTAAAATATTTAAATTAATACAATACCTATGTATATACAAAAAAAAGTATGGGTATAATAATAATATCTAGATGCAATAAAAGAGGATTTATAAATTCAGTAGTTTTTGGTGCCGAAACCTGAAACACGATGCAAAATAGTCGTAAAACATGGCATAGAACAAATTGCCTTTCTTGTATCATTCGGATAATAGCCTCATGCGGCCACCTCACTTAAGTCTTGAATTCTATATATGTATGTATATGATGATGATGATGATGATGGCTTAAAAGACAAAAGACGTTGTATATACGTATTATAGCTCCCATGAACAAAAATATAATGTCCACAAACTACAAAACTTCTATAAGCCGACTTTGGGCCCATCAATAACTCTAATGCACTTTTATTTTGGTGTCCTAATGCCCTCGAATATAATATGGAATGGGAATTTGGATTAACAACAAAAAAAAAGGGCTGGAAATTGAATCTGAGCGTACAATATCTCAGACTTATATCAATTAGCCGCCCGAAAAACTTTTAGATACTCGAAAAAGTATATCTCTTCAACTTCACACAGCCACAGCCACAGACACAGACAGAGTTAGTTCTCTGGGTAGATTTTTGTCCGAAAATAAATTTCCATCTCAATAATCGACTTAATGGAAGTGGAAGTTGAGAAGACCTATAATCAGTCTTTTGTGTGGGATATAAATGCATTAATTATGTTAAAGAGTTTTTTTTTTTGTTGTTGTTTCTATCTCTCTTCTTCCCTATCTTCTATCACAACCTATACGAACAGGGAGCTATGTGGGGACTGGGGAGAGGAGGATGCCAGAGCTAACCAAACTACTCAGCCCAAAGTGGTTAGTGAAGGTGAGGAAACATTAAACGCGAAGCAAACGAATAGCATTTTCGTTGTTGAGATATAACCTACTCGTAGGTAGGTATATATCCACTATTGAATGGCTTGGCGCGCGGTATCTTTTCGTGGTAATTTTTGAATGACCTTTACTCCTACTTGAGATGCTAAATTTTTTAAGTGCATATTGTTAAAGTTTTGTGGGCAGATATACATATATATAAATATAGGTAGCTGTATTGTAGGATTAGTATCTTAATACTTCTATGTATACCTACCTAACCTATAGACCGTTACCAATGAGGGGTTTTTATTTTTCTGTATGATAAGCCTTTATCATGGTGTTTTTGTGATGTATTTTACTGCATCAAGCGTATAGTTTTTAATGGATGTAGGACATATGTTGTGTTTTTTATCGACATTTAAGGTAGATATAATATTTGAATGTGTTTAAAAATTAAATAAAATTAAGTGCACGACGGGTATGCGCTTGGTCTTAAGGTAGAAAGCTATATACCTATAAAAAACATAACATTATGTATACCTACCTGCCTACGATATTAAAATAAAATTAAAAACATTTTTTGAAACTATCGAAAAATATTAAAACAAATATTTTTCTAATAATTTGAATGAAGGCAGGCGCGGGTACAGAATTTCATTGGGAGGGGAGTCAGATTAGATTGTGTGTACTTTTACCTACTCAACCTAGGTACCTATATTATACGGCAAGGTAGTTTTGATAAATGCTGTTTGTCGTTTAAAAAAAAATATGTATGTACCAAAACATGTATTTAAAGGCGCCCCGTTGTTCAGGGGCGGACAAAAATAATTTTATCGAATGTTAAATATTTTTTAGGTTTGCAAACATTGCAGTTTGAAAAAGTAATAATTGCATCATAAGACTCAGGTTTTTTTTTAATAAAATCAGTTTCTATATATCTATGCAGATGCATAGCCTCAAAAGTGGGCATGGAAAAAAGTTTTGTATTGTAGAATAATTATTATTATTATAAAAATTGTTTGACTGGTTATTGTTAAATATTCAGATTTTATAGATTAACGACCGCCCTCCATACAATTTGAACCACGCGGCGCTGCCGCAACGCAGCGTCACGTTTATATGCAGTATTGTTTAGGGGAATGATTTTGGGTATAAATCTGAGTTTGCGGTAAATTCGAATGTGTGAGGTTCCGTTATCTTGAAAACAAGATTTTTTTTAGTTTTTTTCCATTTTTCTCCGTTTGTGCTACTTTTTATGTAAATAAATTTGGTACTTTTTTGTTGCAATTTATATTATCTTCAAATCGCTTTACAACATTTATGTAAAGAATAAATAACTTAGAAGTTATAAACGAAAAACGTGTAAAATTTTGGTTCTGATCACCCTTATTTTCAAATTGCTCGCAAACCGTTATAGTCTATGATCCCGCCATAGGACGACCTACCCTCATCTAGGAAAATCTAAAACTCGAGATTGAAAAACGAAAAATCTCTGTGAGAACAAAGTCTAGTACATACTAGAGCTCCCGGATACACGGATACACGTGTTCTTATAATATCCGGATTTGAATCCGTGTATTTCGTGTATCCGTGGATCCGTGCGTCCGTGTGTCCGTGTATCCGTGTATCGGAAAATCCGTGTATTTTAAATAATCCAATCATCACTGGAGAAGGCCAAATTTATTTGATTTTTTTGATAAAAATACGACAACGACTTGGTACTTGGTACTTGGTAGTCGAATCTGTCAGTGGATTTAAATTTAGAATTATTTAATTTTTTCTTTAAAAATCTATTTTTTTTTTGGAAAATCACCATAAATAAAAATATGTAATATCCATTATCCCTCAAAATTTTGAGCTTGTAAGCCCACGATAAAAATCAAAAACCATTCCGTGGATTAAGAATCCGTGTAATAAAGATCCGAATATGCATAATATAATATTCGGATACACGGATATTAAGCAAATAAATACAAGTGTTTTAAGAGAACGGATTTTTATTTGCGTGTTATAATTACACGGAGTCCGTGTACCCGTGTTTTTAAAATACACGGACTGAATCGTAGGCTCTAGTACATACCTACTACGCAACATACTGGTTGCGTAAATTGATACTCTGTTTATAGCAAGGTTCGAAGAGCGATAAAATATGATTCGTTCTCTCGAGAAAAATTCAAAAAAGGAACTTTGAGAATCTTAGTTTTTGGTTCCTTTCAGATAAAATTCGTTTTCACGATTGAATCAAATCTGTTGGAATCTGTAAAATATGGCTTGTTCCCGAATTTATCATGTGGGAACTATTACAGATCCATTCACGAACCGTTTAAATAAGAAAGAAAATGTTATTTTACATAAATATCATATATAACATCAAAGTGGTTTTTATTTTATTTATTTAAATATAGAAAAAACATTATTTCTTAACGTTAGTTTTTGCTTACACTTGATTTATCTTAATTTGAAAGTCTCACAAACAACTCACTACTTCATTTTTTACTTTTATTAATTCTTTCAATATTTTTTAATTTTTTAATTTTTTATTTTGAACTTTTTTCAAAATTGTTCACTTTTACTTAATTTTCTACTTTTTTCATTTTTTTTTCAAAATTTTTACCCTTTTCAAATTTTTTTCAATTTTATCAATTTTTTTTACCTTTTTCAAAAAATTTCACTAAATCAAAATTTTCGACTTTTTTCAAAAATTTTTCATTTATTTTCAAAATGTTACTTTTTTCAAAATTTTTCAAATTTTTTAAAATTTTCCAATTTTCTCATTTTTCCAAAATGTTTTGATTTTTTTTCAAATTTGTTCACTTTTTTCAAAATTGTTCACCTTTTTAGAACTTTTCATTACCTCTTTTCAAAATTTTTTTACTTTTTAAAATTTGTTTACTTCTTTAAAATTTTTTGCCTTTTTTAGATTTTTTTTACTTTTTTCAAAATTCTTAATTTTTTCAATTTTTGTTTATTTTTTTCAAAATTTTTCATTTCACAACCACACTGAATGGATACTTAATGAAGAATGATTTGTTTGAAGGATCTTTTTCTAATCCTTATCTCGAGAGAACCATGTTCTAGCTGAATTTTATTTTTCCTATCTCTCACGAACGAGAGATACCTGCAGAAAAAAAATGTATTTAGTTTGTTCGTAAAAGAACAATCAAAAATTTTATCTTTCGCGAATTACTATATTTTTTCGTGAGAAAATCGAAGAATATAAGAATATAAGATCCATAATTTATGATTTGCAAGCGATATTTTTGAAACCCTTAGCTGAATTAATTTAATTTTTCGCACGGTAAATTTGACGTTCTGTTCGTTACCAGAAATCGGGACATTCATTGACTGACAAAACATTTTTAAGGAGTTGGCTCATGTTTATAGCTCGAAAAGCTCGAAACTGGGCTTAGGAAATTGATTCTAGACTCTAGAGTTCCCTCAAGCGGTAAATATAGGTAAAAGTTTTTTACCTCGATATGTTAATGGGTAATTCAGTTCATGGAATTTTATTATTTGATTAAGATAATATTGTTAAAGGTTTCTTTAGCAATACTTTTATTTTCAATTTCACAATCACTAAAGTTTATTCATTTAATTCTTCTTCAATAAATTATGATTCAATATTTTATCAACTAATTTTTATATATATTTTTTTTATTTTCAGGTAAGTTCAATTCTTCATGGATATTGGATTGGATAATCGTCATGATGAAGTTTTAGTATCTATATGCAAAACACTTTAAAACGTGATGTGTAAATATTGAAACAAAAATAATATATTTAAGTCTAAAATATGAAAGCGATTCATAATTATTTTACATACCATGAAAAAATAAAAAAAAATAAGTTTAAACCTGTACTAAGCAAGTAAGTCTTAAATAATATCAGTCGTATTTTTTAGATTTTCCACTTTAAAATAGGCTTGGACAACCAGTTGTCTAAGTCTAACAGCCAAATTAATAAACGTGGAACAGCGAAGGGTTAGGTCTTACTCCGTGGGCTAAGTGCAAAATGTTATGAATAAAAAAAAATATATCTAAAAATTTACGTGTACTAAGTTAAACCACCGGAGAAGGTTGTTTAGCGAAGGAATAAGAGCCAGATATGTCAAACTTATTCTGAAATAAATAAAAATTACCTTAGTGAAAATTGCTAATTTAACTTTGAATAAAATTAATAATGTCTGCTAGATTTATCGAGTTTTTAAACCATTAATTCTAATTATTGGACAATCAGCCATCAACCACCATAAAAAGAAAACTATACAAAAATACATGTATATGATCTATAATGGCAGTGCTCAGAAACATTCCATTTAAATAAATAAAAACAAAACAGAAAACAGACACAACACAACAATATTGACAGAAATATATTAACAAGGGAATTCTTAGGTGTGTTTGGTAACTTGAGCTTTCTTTTTTTACAAATTATCATAATTTTCTGTCAGAACCCATACGAAAAATACCCAAGTTTGCGAAACTTTGGGAAAATTTCAAGTTACCAAACATGGTATCTTATTTATTGTAGTAGATTTTCTTAAGGTAAACGTCAATTTACTATTCCACGACCATTTTGGTTTTATTCATGGAAATTTTTAACCCGTAGCTTAACTCTTATTCCCTGCTTTAGTTAACTCGTGGAATAAAGGTGGAATAAGCGTTTTTTATTAATTTGGCTGTAAGTGTCTAAGTTACATAACCTATTGAAAATACCTATAGAAAATACTTCTGCGCTTGAGCCTTTTATCGTGTACAATTTATAGATTTTCAGATTTCACAAATAAGATTTCAACACAAAAAAACCATATGCTGCTCAACGGACCACATAATTTGTAGGACTGAAACTGTTACTGGTGTAAGCTCAGATTCCCAATGTTAAAAAATTTCATTGAAAAAATGGTCTTATTCTTGAAATACTTGACTGATTGAGAAATTAGCAGGATTTCTGTAAAAAAAAAAAAAAACAAGAATTAAAAATTTATTCTTTTGCCATTTTTTTTTTTAAAGAAATATTGTCAATTTATCAGTCGTATAAGTCTACAATAAGACTATTGTGATACCACAAATGAATCCGTTTAAATCCCACATTAGCAAAAACTTTTCTGACATTTTGTCATTTCTTTTATTCAACGCTTTCACAAAAATTAATGGAGCAAATTTAAGTGGTATATATAACTATAGGTATATATGAAGTCATAAAAAACCCGAAAAAAGATATCTGAATTTCCGTATGCATTATTATTAATAGATTATTTTTAGACAAATGAAAATTATCTTCATATGTTTTTCTAAATTGGAAAATCTTTGTTAAATCCTATTTATGTGATTCTGTTTGAGTAAAATGTCCCTCCATTACGTCTCCTTTTATTCACCAAAACAAATATCTTTCGTTTTCTCATAAATCCTCCTCCCTTACTATATGAGAGCACAACCACTGTTAATAATCCTCCTAAATTCATTTCCTACTTCATAAAACCACAAAAACATAACACCAATCGATCTTCTTAACTACAGCATAATACAAGGCAATTTTCTCTCAAAATAATCCATAAAACCAAATAAAGAAAAGAAAAAAAAACAAAAAAAAAAAACATATCAAATCCTTCTATTCATTATTACAAAATATAGGTACCCCTCCCCTCACTTTCTCCAGACATTCTTTTAATTGTGCTTCTCCTATTTTCATCACCATCATGTCCCGAAAATGTGTAATTCCATAGCAATAACACTTTTCATTCTCTTTTTCCTATTTATGTTGATATCTTCTATATCTATCTCATAGAAACAACCCCTCCCACCATTTAATTTCTAAAAACAGCATTTGAAGTGAAGAAATTCCACTTACGGAAAATTGCTAGGCCATCAATTAGGTTCTACTTGGAGGAATGCTATAACATTTCCTCCCATCATGATAGTCCGTTTTCAACTTAAATACAATTCCATTTTCATCCTTAATATAAATGTATATGTATTGTATACAACAACCGGAAATAAAAGGATACTCCAAAATAACAATAAACCCCCCCTTCTATATCCCCCTCTATATATTATTTGGGTGAAAAACCGCTGCTCATTAGACACAGAAGTAAATCGGAACAAAAAAAAAAATATACACAGCACATATACAACTGAAACCTCGAAGTAAATTCCAAAGGACGATATAAGGATATTATTCCATAGTCTTTTTAGCCAAGAGCAGTTCTTATAATATACATAGGTATAGGTAGGTATTTATATTGGGGAAAGAAAATATTTTCGGTCGCCCATAGTGTTTCGGTCATTTATTGCTTGGAAATTATGGCAAACATTTTCACTAAGCTCCGCAATGACTTCCAAATGCGAAGGAAATTACAGTAATGCCCACTAATTTACTTCTAATGATAGTATTTTCGAAATAGAATGTGGGGGGAGGGGGCTGAAACAGACCCAAACCGAGAGAGAGCAAAGAGAAAAGTGGGTGCGTGTTCTAAAACGGTTCCAAGCTAAAAGCTCTAATTATATAGGCAAAGTGTTTCACTTTTTTTTGTTGTTTTATTTTCATTCTTTTTTTTTTATTACTGCTTTTTGTCCCACACTGTATAATTACCTCCAAGGAAAATCAATTACGCGTGCGACCATCACCAGAAAACGGTCTGGAGTTGACACACCGAACCACCGCGACCAACATCAACACCAATTTCGCCCACTTTATAGTTAGCTTTCAGGCTTCTGTGCATTCTGTCATTCATCCCCAACTCCTTATATAAACCTTTCCCTTTATCAGATCTCTAAAAAAAAGTAATTCATTAAAAAAATTAAATTTTAATCGAACCATAATGAAGACAAAAGAGTCCTTTTTTTTGTAAACAGAAGAAGAAGTAGAAGCCTTTTTGTGAGAATTTATGATCCCTTGTTCCAGATGCAAAAAAAAAAAACAAAGACACACATAGGAGAAGGATAGATAGACACAAAAGCTTTTCGATTAAATTCATTATTTTTCCTTGCGTCTAAGATGAGATAAAGTATAGAAGACACAAAAATCCTTGAAATCGCATATTTAACTTGTTATCCTTGAAGAAACACACACACACACACATACACTAACTCACTGACAAATAAGAATAACAAAAACAACAACAAAAACAACATACTAACTTGTTATCCCTAAAATTCTCTTGTGCGCTTTTCACTTGTTTTCATATTGACAGGAGCGCCCTAATATATCACAGAGAAAGAGCTGCCTGGATAGCAAAGGCTATATAATAAGGAAAAAGATTGGAAGGAGAACCTAACTATATAGCCAAAAGGATGTGTTCCTTTCAGATAAATACTTCATCAAAGATGCTACAAAATCCTGGTTCTATATTTATATTCCCAAAAGGGATAGGGGTTATACACACATCCACATACTAAATCGCTTAATTAGGGCTTCGAATATTTTTGATGGAGATTTTTTTTTCTAAAAACTTTTAAGAAGCGGGTATACCTAATTGCCTTATTTATATGTTCACAAATATTGAATTTGAGTACCCAAAATACGACGTGTTTAAAAGTTAGTTTTTTGTCAATATAAACCCCTCAGTACATTCTTTCAAATGGTATAGTTAAAATTTATGGTCGTCTATCATTTATAAATATTCAAAATAATAACAGACCAAAATGGTTACCTCGCGGTTCCCCAAAAGTGGTATATAGTTGACAAGAAATAACATAAGAGTAACTAAACCTGAAAAGAGATTGTTTTGACAAATATAGTATAAGAATAATAAATTGCAAAATTTTGTTTATCTCAGAGCCATTTGAACCAAAGAGACTAAAGAGACTTAAGTCCTGGGCGGCAAATTTTGGAAGTCGTAAATTTTCAACAATAATTCTGTAGAAAGTTTCAGCACATCTATAATATTAAAACAAAAAAAAGTGGATCACTTTTTACTTCCTCCGCTGTAGATGTCAAATTTTTAATATTAGAAATTTTCTCGCCACATCTTTTTCAATATTTAGTCTTTAATGTTATCACAAAATTTCAAAGCTTTATTAATGTTTAGATAGTGAAAAATTAGATGAACTTAACCTTTCCATCTCATTCACTGTGTACATTGGGTGTACAGTGTACACAGTGAATAAGTGCATGGTACACAATGAATCAATTCGATTTAAAATCTGTTTATTTAGTAGGTACTTGAGTATTGAGTAATTAATCTATAGGTACACATACATATATTATTTTTCCCTTAAACTAAAAAAAACAAAAACAAAAGCTCTTTTAGCATTAATAAAAATAAAACTTAACAATTCAGCTTGCCTAACAGCCTTACCTTTGTCAAAAAGACAAATAAAACTTGTCACTCAGTTGCTTATAATTGCTTTAAGCTTTTACCATATTTAAAAAATTCACATTGAAGGAAACATTTGAATTCGGGAGTCCATATTAGTGGTTCACTGTGTACCACTTTTTTTTGATTCATTGTGTACCATGTTGTCATTTTGAAAAAAAAAAAGTTTATAATTTATAAACTATTTAATTAAAATAACCCAATAATAACCCAAATCCGCTGAATTCACTCTAAGGATGTGGTGTAATTTAATGGGCATATTAAGAGTAAAGACCGAAGTCTCATGAATAGTCAAAACCAAACATATAAGTGGACTGGACAAAACTTCTGAGAGATCAAATCATATGCGTCTCTGAATCAGCCAACAAATTGCCTTCGAGCGCTAATTTTGATCCATGTAGGGACCATCAAACGAGTTATGACTTATGGGGGCCAATTCTGGTTCTTTGAAAAAGTGAAGCGTATGACTTTCCACCCTTTTACCTAAAATCCGATTCTCGTTCTGCGAAAATGTGAAACCAAAATGTCAAAAACATTCATATGAATAATTTGCTTTCACGTCGGCATGGCATTTGGAAGTGAATCTGTGAATAGAAAAGGGTGAATACGAAGAAACAATGCAACTACATCTCCTTCTCTGTCCTATTAATAAAGAAAAAAATCTTTCTATCTCACGCGTTTCTCTTGTCTCTTAAAAAAATAAGAAAAATGAGAGAAATGCACTGACTTGAGACTTCCCATGCGCTTCATGGGAAATGATAAGGAGGTTCGGGATCGGTAATATAGTTCGTCGGAGAATTTTATTCACTGAACCAGAATCGCTTATTTGCACAAAGTGAATCGAATGAGAGCGAATGTGAAAAAAATTTATTCGATTCACTTTTTCACAGAACCAGAATCGGCGCCATGGTATCAAAACGGCGCGCGCACCGCAGCTCTTATTGGGATACTGATCTAGGTGCTCGTGGCCGCCATTTCTACCTACGTCCCTCATTTCTGAATATTAACACCGCATTGGAAATATTCTTATTCCTATATAAGTACAAGAGAAAGTAGTTTTTCTGCCAGTAAACGCATTAAAATTATCTACGCGGTTCTTTGAGCCAATGGAAGCTCAATAGCCTATCTATCTGTTATTGCGATTGAAAATGATAGCTATGTCCATTTTTCAAATTTTATTTTTAAAATTTTGAGTTCAAAAATTATTTATTCAAAAACTAAGCACTAAAATAACTTCATTTAAAAACATACATAAAGAGTGAATATCTGGCCTTAACATTAGCTATAACATAATATTGTAAGTGTTGCCATTGTGTTTTTATATTCATTTTATATTTTAGAAAAAAAAAATTTAATTTGCCCCTCCCACCTAAAGGGGTGGACAAATAGAGTGGAGCGATGTCTTAAAATAATGTCCATATAATGTACCAACAACAACAAAAAAATGGTGCTTTTATCACAAAATGCACAATTTTGGAATTAAGTCGCCCATCTCCATCTACATAGAAAAGTAAAACCTTTAACACTTCTGATTGGTTTATTTAAAAAACCGTTACTTGTATGAAAAAACTTTAACTTAAATTAAAAATTTAACAGAATACAACTGTTAGGTAAATATATTTTATAAATACATTTTATTCTGATAATTTCTCATTTAAATATTAAAAAATACTGATACTTTTTCTTCATTTTTAATTTTTCCTGACAAATCATTAAAATCATTATTTTATTGTTGTTGCACTTAACAACATATTTTTTTTCAACGGTGACCAAAAAGTTTTGTGAAGGGGCCCAAAAAAAATGTCAGCGGAAAATTATGTAAAAATAGCTTTTGTTTGTCTACTCCTAACGAAACTAATTATAATAATGCTGACTTACTGATTTTAGTTCAATTATAAGTGAACATTTTTTCAAACAATTTGGAATCGCTAACAAAACTGCAAAACTCCTAATTATTAATTTTTGACAAACGTACATAGGTACTATATTTCTGAAAATTGATGTTTTAATTTTTTTTTAATTTAAGAATTTGAATGCTGGTGGGAAAATACTATATGTACTTTAGTGGGAACGGTTGAAAAGTTCGAGCAAGGGTTTTGCAAGAGTTTCAGGCTTCAGCTGCTTTGCTTAAGAAACATGTTGGAACACCATAGGAAACACTGATTTTATTAACACAGGGGTGGACTGGGAGTCAAAGGGCCTCCCGGGACTTTAAGAAAAAGGGCCACAAAATACTGAAATGAGTATGGAAGGAGTCAAAAAGAATTCGTTCCAAAAACAACAGTAATTAAATTTTATTTTTGTGTAATTGAACTCTGTTTAGAAATTTTTGAAAACATTACTCCTACTTCTACCGAAAATTCGATATATGTACTCACAGCAATCGAAATAAATTTTTTCTTATTGTCTATTCAGTTTCTGCGGCCCTGAAATTTTGTGTGAAATTTTTCCTTTGAAGTACCTACTTCAAAAACCTATAGAATATAAAGTCTACTAAGAGTAGGTAATTTGGGGGTCTCCTAACGTTACCAATGGGGCAATAATAGCTCTATATTTAGTTTGGGAGCTCAACAATAGTGTGTGTTTGAGAGTACAGTGAGGGCATCCTTGGAAAAAAAAATATCGATCGAAAAAAAAGAACACACCCAAATTGAAGAGAACAAAATTTTAAACGAGTCTCCATGAGTGTTTTGAAACAAACTTGAACAAAATGAATTAAAATTCCACTTATCCTTTAAAAACCTTTAATAAAATATGAAAAATTTGGGAAATTGTCCTTGATTTTGCAAACACATTTGAATTTTATGGTAAAGCTCTCTGAAGTTTCCTTAATAAAAGCCGATAAATATAAAGTGAAATAAACGACTTTAAGGAAATGTTGACCTCAATCAAATAATGTAGAGTGTAATTTTGTTCTTGCTGATGAAAAAGAGCTGACATGGGACCCAAAAAAGGATCCACATCCACATACGCTGTCATATAAATCAATGGAAATGCAGTAAATTCTCGTTGGCACCCTTCTGCTTGTTAATGTGTCTATGTTCTATATACATACATATATGTATAGGTACACTTATATGTGTTTTTGTGTCTTTAAATAAAATCCTAGAGCTGGGGGGCTATAGCAGCTATATTTATTCTCATAAATTTAACCTTTCTCTTACTTCATCTCCTCTTTATATTTGATACTATACCATATCTTTCTCCTTCCTATTATTACGGATCTCTGAGGAGGTGCCCTTTTACTTTTATTTCATCTTGTGCCTTTAACTCTTCTCGTTTATCATCAAAGGCTTGGGATGGGTATCGGGTAGGGTATACCTACCATATATACTATATACGTGAATTATACGATACGAAAAGAGCGGGCTGTGTAAGAAGGGGTGTTAAAGATATTGAAATGAAATCTTCTTGATTGAGCTTATTGTGGACACACACAATTGAATTCACACAAGAGGCATATTCACCTTACCTCAAATCGATTGAAAATATAGACACAATCGCCGAGTTCCTGGATATGCTCTGCTCAGTTCAGCTCATGATGCTGATGATGATGATGGGATATTCTGGCTCATTGTTTGGCGGCTGTGGCGGTGGCAGTGGCAAAGTAACTTGAGATACTTTCGTGCATCATATCGTTTTTTTTTGTTTTGTTTTTTTTTATTCTCTCATTTTATTGAATTGAGGGAAAGTGTCTAAATTTGTTGTTTTTATTTATTTTGCCTTTTGTCGATTTTCCGATCATATCATATACATAGATATAGAGGGAAATTCGACACCCGGTAGATTTCGTGGGGGTGTGTAGCGATACACCTATATTTCTATTGATTTGGGTGCGATGCGGAGCGACGACGACAGCGGATGAAATATTTGTTTTGGAAAATGTATATTTTGTTCCTTAGTATCTTTTGATTGGAAAATACGCGTGTATACTAAACACACGCTGTGCTGTATTTTATGCTGTCTGGATTGTTGGATATGGAGATAGAATATCGTGTTCTGGGGGATTATGTTTGATTGTTTTGAGTTAATTTGCAACGGTTGTTTGGTTTTTTGTTTTAAATTGAAGAGGAGTTTTATATAGACGATGGGCCATGAAATTTGATCAATCGGCAATCATTTTTGTCACAAATGGTAGCATTTTTTTTTCTCGTCAGCTTTGATTGAAAAATGAAACGGCTAGACGAAGTTTGATACTTTATAGATATATTTGTTTGGATTTATTTTTGTAATTAATTACCTTATAGTTAAGTACTTACCACATATAATATATAGGACATAGGTGTAGGTATACCTATTAAAGCGGTATTCATAAACATTTATAATGGTTGTGATTTTGAATAATGCAAAAGTTATCACCGGTTGCAAATGGTGGAAAATGTTAAAATGGAAAAAAATATTCTCCGTTCTTTATTGAAAAAACAAACAAAAAATGGCAATTTGGGATAACTCTTCGAATCTGGTCGCAAATAAAATATGAGAAGCACTTGTAGATTTTGTAGTTTTAAATTCTGGAGTCAGCAGCTAAAAATCCAACTTAAAAAGGGCTGACTGAAAGCTGTTTATCGATAGCCAATATTTGAAAAACCAACGGAATACAAAATTATGTAATACTTTATTAATATTAAATAAAAAGAACTAAACAGTTTGAAAGAAGAAAATTGAATGAGAAAAATAATTATTAAATTTTTCTTATAGAAAATTAATAGATGATTTGATTGTTATGATTTGAAAATGAAAAGTGGAAAATTGCAAAGTACAATGTTATGAATTTTTTGAAGTTTAAAGTAAATACTATATAGAAGGTATTGAAAAATGATAAGAGTCTCCACATCACTCCCTCACCAGTAATCGGCTCAGCTGATTGCGATACAGAATTAGAACTTCTTGGCAAATTTTACTGTTCTTCCGTATCGGGTTGTGACTGGATTCTTATCAGCTTCATTGGATGGTTCATTTTGGTTGACTAGTTTTTCTTCACTTGGTGTATTTGTCGCATTTGTTGATTGTTGACTATCTTTGTTGGAGCTATCAGGAATATGTGCAACTTTTAGTCGGTCGATGCTAATTTTCTTCCTTTTTCCTTGAATATCAATGTCGAAAGTCTTATGAGCTTTGGACAATACTAAAAATGGACCATCATACGGTGCTTTCAAAGGTGTCCTTACAGTGTCGTCTCGAACAAATACGTGCGTGCAAACATCAAGATCGGGTTGTCGATAGGACTTGCTTTTGGAATGATTTGACGTGGCAATAGGTTTCAAATCATTCATTACTTTCTTGAGATCCTTAACGAAATCAGAAGTGACATTTTCGGTTGGTTTATGGTCGAAGATATCACCGGGTAGCTTAAGAGTAGTACCGTAAAGCATTTCAGCAGGTGATACATTGAGGTCGTGCTTGATTGTAGTTCTAAGTCCTAACATAACAAGTGGCAAGACGTCAGACCAACTACTTGTTTCTTGACATTTGATTGCTGCCTTAAGGGTCCGATGGAATCGCTCGATTATACCGTTTGTTTGTGGGTGGTAAGCTGTAGTTTGCGTGTGCTTGATTCCGAACGCCTTTGATAATTCTTGGAAGAGCTTTGATTGAAATTGTCTTCCCTGATCCGTCGTCAAAGTTTCAGGCACGCCATAGTGGGAAATCCATCCTTGAATCACAGCTTTTGCAACTTCTTCTGCTGTAATGTCATACAGTGGAATCACTACGGGCCATCTGCTGAATCTGTCGATGCAAGTTAAACAATATCGGTATCCGTTTGAAGGTGGCAGTGGACCAATCAAATCGATGTTGATGTGTTTAAATCTTCCGTCTGGTACTTTGAAGTTTTGGAGAATCGTTTTGTTGTGAAGTGAAACTTTGTTCTTTTGGCATTGAATGCAGGATTCTACCCATTTATTGATGTCTTTGTTCATTCCAGGCCAGACGTAGCGGTCGGTTATCAGCGAATTCGTTGCACGTTTACCTGGGTGTGAAAGTTGATGTACTAAGTCAAAGATTTGCTTCCTCATTGATTCTACGATAAAAGGTCTTATTCTTCCTGTAGAAATATCACAATAGACAGTTGTTGATGAGTTTGGCATTGTCATCAGTCGCAATTGAAGAGATGATGTTCCATTCAGAGTATCAGAAAGTACTCGTTTCAATTCTGCATCATTGGTTTGAAGTTGAGCACATTTTTCGTAATTGAACTGCAAGTCTTGAATACTTTCAATGCGGGAAAGCATGTCTGCAACAATGTTGTCTTTTCCTGAAACATGTCGGATGTCTGTGCAAAATTGGCCAATGTAATCGAGGTAGCGCATTTGACGTGGAGTAGCTTTATCAGGATTTTGTTGGAATGCATACGTTAATGGTTTATGATCCGTATAGATTGTGCATTTCCGCCCTTCGATCATGAACTTATTATGCTTCACTGACTGATAAACTGCCAAAAGCTCTCTATCGTAAGTGCTATATTTCTTCTGTGAGTTTGTCATGCGTTTTGAATAGAAGCTGAGTGGCTCTAGCTGTCCCTTGTTGAATTGGTTAAGAGCTGCTCCAACAGAAAAGTTACTCGCATCCACATACATCGCTAAACTTGCTTCAGGAAGAGGATGAGCCAATTGCACTGCATTTGATAGATCTTTTTTGCATTCTTCGAAAATATGTTCGGCTTCAGGATTCCAAATAAGTTTTGTTTTGTCGTGCTTCTTGTTTCCGCGAATCAAAACTTGAAGTTTTCCATGTTTAGCAGCTGCATTCGGCAGAAATCGTCTGTAGAAATTAAGAAGTGCTAGAAATCTGCGTAATTCATGAGCTTCAACTGGTTTCTTGAATTCGAGAATCGCGTTGATTCGATCTAATGGAGGTGCAATGCCAGCTTCCGTGACGCGATGTCCGAGAAATGTGACTTCTAGCTTTCCAAACACACATTTCGCCAAATTTATTTTGATGTTATGTTGACGAAGTCTCTCTAAAACCACCTTAACATGTCTACGATGCTCGTCTTCGTCTTTCGAGGCAATAGCTATGTCGTCGATGTAAGTGACTACAAAATCGAGATCGTTAAAGATACTGTCCATGAAGCGTTGGAAACTTTGGGAAGCATTTCGAAGACCAAACGTCATAACGTTAAATTCGAACAGACCAAAAGGTGTTATAATTGCGGTTTTTTGGCGATCTTCAGGTGCAATTGGGATTTGATTGTAAGCTTTCACAAGGTCTAAAATAGAAAATATTCTCTTACCCGCAAACCGTTGAGCAAAATCTTGAATATGAGGCAATGGATACCGATCTGGAACTGTGATTGCATTCAGGCGTCGGTAATCGCCACACGGCCGCCACTCGCCATTCTTTTTGGGAGCTAAATGCAAAGGTGAAGCCCAACTGCTTTTGCTTGGACAACAAATACCAGCTTGAAGCATATAATCAAACTCCTTCTTCGCTATTTTGAGGCGTTCAGGATTCAATCTTCGTGCTTTCGCAAAAACAGGCTGCCCATTCGTGATGATCTGATGTTGTACTTTCGAAGTTTTCAGTGTGTTTTCATCGAAAACCGGAGGTTTGGTAACATCTTTGAACTGGTTGAGAATGTCAGCGTAAATCATGTCCTGAGCGATGGTACTGATTGGGTTGTAGTATGTTGCCTTGGAAATACAATTGACGTTGAGATGAGTTTTTTCGTCTATCACCTTCTTGTTCTTGACATCGACTAAAAGTCCAAACCGTGAAAGAAAATCTGCACCTATTATTGCCTTGTCCACGTCTGCAATGATGAATTCCCAATCAAATCGTCTTCGCAATCCCAAATTAACTGTGGTAAGATTCGTACCGAAGGTCTTGATAGGCGTTCCGTTTGCAGCGAACAATCTATAAGAATCAGCTTTCTTGAGATTACGATTTGCAGATAGTGGTAACACAGATAAATCGGCGCCAGTGTCGATGAGATATGGAATGTTTGTAGTCTTGTCGTAAATGAAAAGACGGTTGGATGTGCAGAAGTCCACTTCGTTTACCGTCTTTGTCGAAGTGGAAATTAGTTTTCCTGATTAGAACCGAATTTCATGTTGAACTGGCACGGTTCAACACATTTTTTAGCTAAGGAACCAAATCGATGATGATACTTACAGAACGGATGTTGCTTGCTTGATCTAGAACCTGATTTCGATCGGCTTCTGGCTTGATGATTTCGTCTTGAAAAATTCGTTTTCAGCTCATTGAATTGTTGTGAGAGACCAGCAACTTCAGCCCTTAAATTATTGATCTCTGATGTTGAAGATGTGCATCTTGAAATTGTTGATGTTGCCGGTGTGGAACATTTCTTATTTACTTCGGAAATATAGTTTCGACCCATAACTTCCAGCATCGTATCCGCAATCAAGGCACGTTTGTCGAGCTCAAATTCAGACACTGAAACTACTGCACGAATGTTTTCAGGTAACCTCTCCAGCCACAAGGTCTTCATCACCTCGTCTGTTAAAGAGTTTCCAGCCAAATCACGCATCTTTCGCAGTAATTGAGAAGGTTTATCGTCTCCCAGTTCAATTTCTTTTACCAGCTTCGAGAGTCTTCGGTGATCCGAAAGCATGAATTCTCGTATCAACCCATCCTTCACTGTTTTGTATTTGTCCTCGGAAGGTGGATTGCGAATTATATGAGAAATTACCTGCAAATATTTGGGATCCAGCGTTGCAATGACATAATCAAACATGGTCTGGTCACGTTTGATTCCAGAATTGCGAAACTGGGCTTCCATTTGAAGAAAGTATAGGTCGGGTTCTTCCTTCACGAATTGTACTGGTTTAATCGCAACATGATGAACTTCACTTCGATTATGGCCTTGGTTGTTGTTTCCAGATTGGTTCTGATTCAAATCATCGTCGTTTCCAGATGTAGAACCTTGATTTCCAGTGTCAGTCATTGTTGGCTAAAAAAATTTTGATATAAGAATTGGCTTCGATCGGGGTCACCAATGTAGATTTTGTAGTTTTAAATTCTGGAGTCAGCAGCTAAAAATCCAACTTAAAAAGGGCTGACTGAAAGCTGTTTATCGATAGCCAATATTTGAAAAACCAACGGAATACAAAATTATGTAATACTTTATTAATATTAAATAAAAAGAACTAAACAGTTTGAAAGAAGAAAATTGAATGAGAAAAATAATTATTAAATTTTTCTTATAGAAAATTAATAGATGATTTGATTGTTATGATTTGAAAATGAAAAGTGGAAAATTGCAAAGTACAATGTTATGAATTTTTTGAAGTTTAAAGTAAATACTATATAGAAGGTATTGAAAAATGATAAGAGTCTCCACACACTCATTTATTGATTCAGAACCCTCGATATACATATTTGGGTACCTATAGCGGTCTCCAGATCAACGAACCGTCAAACAAATTGATAATGTTAAGCGATAGACGCCATGCATGCTTTCAGTATTCTGGATCTTGGAACTTCTTGAGTCCGGAGCCAATATAGACAACTATCTTGGTAGTAGCTCAAGTTTATATGCGGATATCCATGATGCCACAACGTCGAGCAGATGCTCTGAAAAGATTTGACGACGTGAAGCTAAAATCGCTTTAGACCTTTGCTGACCAAGTCTCTTAAAACCTTTCAGCAAACAAGCCCCCAGCATGAAAGACTGCACAGGACTAATGGAAAGACTGCCAACATGGCATCAGAAGTACCGCTACTCATGTAGTGCTGGGTTTCACTAGACTACCACAATGATACCCCTGTTTTGATGAAGAGTGCCGCCCGGCACATATAGCCAAGAACGAAGTCTACCAAGCAATGCTGCAGACTAGAGCCAGAGCTGCTGAAGCTCAGGAGCTCTACGGGCAAAAAAGAGAGAAGTAAAGCCGTTTTTTCGGAAAGAAAAAGAGAGAGCACGAGAAGCGGGCTGTCGAGTCTGTTGAGGGCTGTAGAGGCAGAGGTGATGTTCAGAAATTCTACACAAGGCTTCAAGGCTTGAACGGAAGCCTTTCGCGATTAGAGATGGGAATATGGTAGTTGATACACAGTTTGTGCTGAGGATCTGGAATGAACACTTTTCTAGACTTCTATAAACGACGAACATGACCAACCTTCCGCTTCTATGCAACTTGGGCGATGATGGTTAAAATTTCCATCCACCCGACTGCGGCTAGTGATATCTGAACATAAATCGTACAAGGCTGCTGGTTGAGATAGACTATATACCAGCTGAGCTATTCAAAGCCGCAGCGGGAAATGATTTTGTAGGTCGCATACACTAACTTATATCTGCAAAATTTCGTGGGATGAAAGTATGCCCGATTAATGAAACCTCCATCAATCCATCAAATCCAAATCCATCGATCAAACGTTCACAATCCGAAAAATTCTGGAAAAAACCCAAGAATTTCAAATCGATACACACTTCATCTTCATCGATTTCAAAGTCGCATGTGATAGTGTCAATAGGGAAGAATTATGCAGAGCCATGTCGTATCTCGGGATCACTGCTAAACTCGTCCGACTCGTGCAGGATGACGATGTAGAAACCTTGCTGCTCCGTCAAAGTAGGAAAGAGCGGAAGAGGAAATTTGATGTAGAAAAAGATTTCATACAACCTCTTTAACATCATTTTTGAAGCAATTTCACGTATCTCGTAAGTCAACAACAGAGGCACAATTTTTCAAAAGTCCGTTAAACTACTGGCTTATGCAAATGATATTAATATTATCGGGAGAACGAAGCAAGATATTACTAGCGCATTTGCAAGTATATATTTAAGCGGAGGCGGCAAAAATAGGTTTGGCTGTTAATGATGAATCTTAGCATCGTCGATTCGGGCAAAACGTAACAATGGATAGGTACAAGTTCGAAGTAGTGAAAGACTTTGTCTACCTGGGCTCTATATTTTTAACACACAAAATGACATCAGTGCAGAGATCAATCGAAGAATCACTCTTGCCAATTGCTGTTTCATCCGGCTAAAAAGGCATTTAAGCAGTAAAGGCCTCTCTCAAAGAACTAGGGAGTCATTACATAAGACCTTGATCATCCCGGTCCCGTTGGTCCCCTCATCTAATCCGTTTGGAGTCCCCTGAAAATTTTAGGTACCATCTTTTACCTACCTAACATCACGCACACATAGAAATGGCTCACCAAATTCCTAAGCTCATAAGTCAGATAATGCAGTGAAATTCCAGGGTTATATTTTGGTCCTTCACTGAAAAAAAAATCGTTTGTAATATCAATAAACACCGTTTATTGACTGTTTTTTCATTGTCTCAATAAACTTTTTGTTGATACTACGAACATTTATTGTTTCAAAAATTTCTATTCAATAAACGATTTGTTGGCTCAATTAAACTCCGTTTATTGAAAATTAAAATTTAAAAATTAATAATCGGTTGCTAGTATCAATAAACTTTTTTTTTGACACAATAAACTCATACATTGCGCCAAACAATTTTTGTTATAAAACTTCTTTTTTACTTTGATAAATGCGTTTATTGGCGCAATAAACAATTTATTAAATGTCAATAAACATTTTAATTGATTTTAACATTTTTGTTTATTATCGTAATAAACTGTATATTGGCTCAATAAACTATTTATTGTCCCAATAAAGTTTTTAAGGGTAGCTAAATACTTTATTTTTTTCAAATTATGGTCGATTCTCATAAAATTCACAGTCTGTTCATGCTGTGATTTTTATATAGAGTCGGTAAGCATTAACTATAATTTGCATCTTAGATGGGTGCGACACCATAATATTACAAAACGCATTATGGAGTTGAGGTCACTTGAATAAAAATTAAAAGTTCAAGTGACCTCAACTCCAAAATGCCTTTTGTAAAATACTATCGCACCCTTCTAAGACGCAAATTATGTTCGATTCTTAGCGAATCTTATAAGAATCATGGCATGAACATAATGTGAATTCTATAACAGTCAATTATAATTTAAAATAAAAAATTAAACTTATAAACACTTTATAGGGACAATAAATATTTTATTGGGACAATAAAAAGTTTATTGGGCCAATAAAAAAAGTACATTGCCGCAACTCACCAATTTTTAAAAGATAAATAATTCAATAAATAATTTCTTGTATCAACAAACGTTTATTGGGCCAATAAACCACTTTCTCTTGTATCAATAAACGTTTATTGGGCCAATAAACCACTTTTTCTTGTATCAATAAACGTTTATTGGGACAACAAACCACTTTTGCTTGTATAAATAAACGTTCATTGGGTCAATAAACCTTTATTGGGTCAATGAACGCTTTTGCTTGTACCAACAAAATGTTTATTGGGTCAATGAATAGCTTTAGCTTGTATCAATAAACGTTTATTGGGTTAATAAACAGTTTTTGCTTGTATCAATAAATGTTTATTGGGCCAATAAACCGCTTTTTATTGGCCCAACAAACCAGTTTGTTGGACGAAAATTGATAAATAAATTTATTGTCCAAATAAACTTTTTTATTGTATCTACGTACCTTTTTGGTTCAGTGTTGAGTTCAAAATTCAGATTCTAATTATCAAAATCAAAGTGAAAAAGACTACTTATGTCTATATGCGTTCATTTACAGTGATACCAATTTACAATCAAAATCTTAGATCCACTCTCATTTCTCTATAAAGATACCCCTCTCGCCTGATCAAAATTTCAAAATTATCCGATATTTCGATATTTCTTAAGAAATTATTTCAAAACAGGAAATAGTCATCAATCCAACTTGGAACCACTTCAATGTTTATCGTATTTCGCTTTCGCAATTGGCATTATTTGCTGTGCCGTTGTTTTCTTCCTCCTTTTGTCCCATGCCCATCCTATATCCCAACCAACCAAATGAGCAACTCGTAGGTACATGACTTTCCCTTCTACTGTGAAAACTCTGCTGCTAGCAGCTTACATCAAATTAAAACCCATTTCACGATTTGTATTGTACACAAGTCCAACACACTAAAATCCGATTCCAATATAGTACATACATAGTATTCGAGCATATGCGGTATGCCTAGTTGTATATATAGAAGCGCACTTATAAGCACTTAATGTGTTGTTTTCCGTTGGAAAAAGAACAGTATAGTAATGCAATAGAGTGTTCGGCCATCACCATTCCACCATATCCAATCCACTATAAGCACGTCCTCATCATCATCAACATCATCGTCTTTGCAGGGAAGTTGTTAATTTTTACGTACATATCAATCCCTAACAAGTTAAAAAAAAAAAAAAACTTCAACAAACCTATTAAAGAATGGAAAAAGATTTGAAGAGCAATTCCAGGGTGCATTATAGTCACGTCCCTATACGCGACCGACGACGACGACAACCTTTACAGAAAAATTAAATGACCACTTAATTTGTAAGCTTCGTGCTGTCCCGGCCTTTTTCTATAATAGAAGAAATAAAAAACTAAACAGACCTTCAATATACCTAATGGTCAAAGCTGTAGCAGTTTTTTTTTTGTTTGTTTTATAATTAACAAGGATTACGAAGAAATACACCAGCTCAAGCCGGCCTTACAGATTTTTCATTGTTAACTATATATTTACTGAGATTATGGCCGTAATGAGCCGGAATCCCAGAAATAAAAAAAAAAAAAACAAGTAAAAGAATAAAATGTTTGTAACCCAATATCGTCAAGGGACTCAAATCGAAATCCACGTTGACAGTTGTAAACGAGGCATCGAATTTCCTGCCAACCTCAGCTGTCACTGGCAGTTTGACATATAAGATCTTGAAATGTCAAGTGAACTCTGAGAAATGAACCCATGTAAGTCTTCGTTGACGGCCATTTCTCCTAAGTTTTTTTTTTTTTTTCATTTAATTATAAAATATTTTAATTTTTTTTTTTTATTTTCTTTGGATTTAGCGACGAGATGCACGATTCAAGGACATGTGTGTAGAATTACATGATTCGCGCGGACATGAATGATATTTGATCCATTCCGCACGACCAATATTATTATAAGAGACATTCTGGATGTGCAAAACCACATTCTCGTGTAGGTACAACATTAATTCCGTTCAACGAACGAGAACGACCGACCAATGCGATGTTAAAACAACAACGATGACGATGACAGCTTTAGCGCAAACCCCAAACCTCATTTTCCAATTCAGATTCTTGAAAATCTCGGAACAGAGTTTGTCGCTCTTGACAAAGTCGTAAATTTCTACGTCATGTTGGACGCATTATAAGGCCATTTGGGTTCATAAATCGTCATCATTGTCGACGACCGACGACGACGTTGTCTTCGTTGTCGTCGTTGTCATCGTCGTCGTTGGAGACACTAGCACCAACTTTAACTTATAAGCTATAAAGGAAGAGTGCATGGCTTATCTGAAGCCAAATCGTGTATCCATTTGGCTTTTAATTTAAATTTTCATTTTTAATTTGTTGACTTGACTTTCAACGAAAAACCGCGCACTCTTTGACTGAAATGAAGATGAATTCCGAAGATATACATAGATAGATATATGCAGTTCCGAAAAGAATCATTGTGTTGTCTTGGAAATTAAGTCAGCTATAAGGCTAAATTATGGGCGCCACTTTATGTATATAGGTATACAATGTACATATACATATATTTGAAGATATACTTATGTATATTTGTATGAGGTAAAGGAGAGTACTATTTTAGGAAGCAAGAAGAATTTGAAGTTGATTGAAGATTTTCGCTTGAATTTAGTAGTTTAAAGTTTTTTTAATTTGCGATATACGTAGATAGATAGTTCCTACTTCACATAAATATAGCAAGTTATATAAGAATGTCACGTTAACGAAGCAAAATTTGGCGGTCGAAAATTGGTTGTAGGTTGATAATTTGCGGTTAATTATTTAGTTTCGAATTTCGTCGGTTAAATACGCAAAACTGCTAAGTCCACTTTTGCAAATTTTACAGGAGAGCGAAAAAAAATTACATAAGGCTCCATATAAAAACTGGATTCAGCAACAACTAAGATACATTGGAGAGAAGTGAATAAGCCATTTTGTGCAGTATGTGTTTCTTAAGAAAATGGCATCCAAATCTCAATTTCGGCGAAAAGTGGAATTAGCAGCTTTACTTATTTAGGCGACGATTTGTCTTTCAATGTTATATTTATGAGTATACCTATACTTTGATATTAATTATTCTTTGATTTGTTGTGATAATTTTATTTTTGTCTTGCAATGTTTTCTATGTTTTTTTGTTCGGTTTATTTTTAAATTATTAAATATTAAATATTTCGATTTACAAAAGTTTAAACCCATTTTTTAAGGGGATGCTTCATAAACTTCATATTAAGAAAAATAAACCAAAAAACAGAGAAAACATTAAACGACCATAATATTGAAATTGTCACAACTGATTAAAATTATTAAGCAATAAACCATTCAATATAAGATGTTTTTACACCTTTTCTATGGGGGTGGTTAGCCAACATAATATCAAAATAGGAAAGCAAAAATAAACATAGAAAAACATAGAACGATAAATTCGAAACTATCACAGTTGATTAACTGAAAATTATTCACCTTATACCATTTTTACCTATGTCAAGTTAGCACTACACTTTTTGAAATTTAAAAAACTAAGTACACAATTAATTGTAGCTTTTTTGTTGTAAATTAGTTGTGAAAAGAAAAAATTTGTAGCTCTACTATTTTTAACAAAAATGGTATGTAGTGCTAACTTGATATTAAGATAGCATTACACTTTTGAAAATTAAAAAAACTAAGTAAGCAATTAATTGTAACTTTTTTGTTGTAAATTAGTTGTGGAGAGAAAAAAATTCTAACATTTTTTTTGTGAAAGTTTTTAAACAAACACTGAGTATGTAGTGCTAACTTGACATTGTGAGTTCAGGCATTAAAAAGGGATATTCAAAAAACTAAGTACGCAATTATTTTTAACTTTTTTGTTGTAAATTAGTTGTGGAGAGAAAAAAATTCTAAAAATTTTTTTGGCAAAATTAAAAAAAAAAAATCATGGTAGGTAGTGCTAACTTGACATTGTGAGTTCAGGCATTAAAAAGGGATATTCAAAAAACTAAGTACGCAATTATTTTTAACTTTTTTGTTGTAAATTAGTTGTGAAGAGAAAAAAAATTCTAAAAAATTTTTTGGCAAAATTTAAAAAAAAAAAAATCATGGTAGGTAGTGCTAACTTAACATTGTGAGTTCAGGCATTAAAAAGGGATATTCAAAAAACTAAGTACGCAATTATTTTTAACTTTTTTATTGTAAATTAGTTGTGGAGAGAAAAAAATACTAAAAATTTTTTCGGCAAAATTTAAAAAAAAAAAAATCATGGTAGGTAGTGCTAACTTGACATTGTGAGTTCAGGCATTAAAAAGGGATATTCAAAAAACTAAGTACGCAATTATTTTTAATTTTTTTGTTGTAAACTAGTTGTGGAGAGAAAAAAATTCTAAAAATTTTTTTGAAAAATTTTTCATAAGTCACTAACTACGCGACAACGAAAACAATAATAACAACGTGTTGTTTTCATTGACAACCACGTGTTGTTATTGTTGTTTTCGTCGTCGTCACCGAAAATTCGCGTTGGTTTGGGGGAACCTTTATTATTGTTTTCGTCGTCGCCACCAAAAATTCGCGTTGGTTTGGGACAAAAAAGTTAAAAATAATTGCGTACTTGGTTTTTTGAATATCCCTTTTTAATGCCTGAACTCACAATTCAAGTTAGCACTACCTACCATGATTTTTTTTTTAATTTTGCCAAAAAAAATTTTAGAATTTTTTTCTCTCCACAACTAACTTACAACAAAAAAAGTTAAAAATAATTGCGTACTTAGTTTTTTGAATATACCTTTTTAATGCCTGAACTCACAATTCAAGTTAGCACTACCTACCATGATTTTTTTTTTAATTTTGCCAAAAAAATTTTTAGAATTTTTTTCTCTCCACAACTAATTTACAACAAAAAAGTTAAAAATAATTGCGTACTTAGTTTTTTGAATATCCCTTTTTAATGCCTGAACTCACAATGTCAAGTTAGCACTACATACTCAGGGTTTGTTTAAAAACTTTCACAAAAAAAATTTTAGAATTTTTTTCTCTCCACAACTAATTTACAACAAAAAAGTTACAATTAATTGCTTACTTAGTTTTTTTAATTTCCAAAAGTGTAATGCTAACTTGATATCAAGTTAGCGCTACATACCATTTTTTTTTTAATTAGAAAAAAAACAATGGAATTTTTTTTTTTCATATTTTTTCTTTACGCATCTAATTTACTACAAAAAAGCTTCAATTAATAGCGTACTTAGTTTTTTTAATTTTCAAAAGTGTAATGCTATGTTGATATCAAGTTAGCACTACATACCATTTTTGTTAAAAATAGTAGAGCTACAAATTTTTTCTTTTCACAACTAATTTACAACAAAAAAGCTACAATTAATTGTGTACTTAGTTTTTTAAATTTCAAAAAGTGTAGTGCTAACTTGACATAGGTACCATTTTTTGACTGGCCAAAGTAGCTTTGCTACATTCATAGAATTTATTTACATACCTACCTATATACGCGAAAACAAATGAAATCGAGATTTTGATCAAACTTGATGATAAATATGAAAAATTCTTTCTTTTTCTCTCTCTTTTGTTACAAACTAATCAGCTGGAATAATTTCTTTGACATTCCCACACGCAGTTTGGAATCCTGACTTCTGAATGAAATTTATACTATGTTTCCACCGACCGCTAAACCAAGTTTTATGTAGATTTACCCTTAATCCTCTTCAAATCTCAAAGATGTGGAAACGTAGTATTAGGATGTTCTTTAGTGGCAAGGTCGAGATGTCGCCCAGATCGTCGAAAAAGTATTCTCCAATTGCAGCTTTTCTGATTCTGGGTAGGCTGGGGCATTCACGGAGGAAGTGAAATGAGCCCTCCTCCGCCTCTTCATCTTGACAACCTCTGCATAAGTCAGATGTGCTATGCCCATTCTACTCATGTGGGTACCCATTGAGTTGTGCCTATTATAAGAATCCGCGGGTTCAACGCACATCTGAAAATTCCGATTTCAGAATTTTTCTAGCTTCTGATTGGGCAGGTGTCATAAAAAGTTAGATGACTTTTAAAGTCATCTGACAGCTGATCAATCAGAAGCTTGAAAAATTCAGAAATCTGAATTTTCAGATATGCGTTGAATCCGGGGATTCCCAATAATTGAGGCTTGCTTAATTTAAGTAAACATATAGTTCTTTTCTTAGAGATATTCGGCCATAGATTCCTTGAAACCTGACAAGTGTAAATTCTTAAAGTGTCAACTTTAACCTCAAGGTCACTCTTATTGACATCAAATATCGCCCCAAGACGCTTTCTTAAAATAAAAAAAGAAATAAAAAGTGCAGACCAAAATATCAAATATTATAACGCTATACCATTTCTAAACGAAACCTCGATGACAAATCGAAAGCTGTCAAACCATAAAAAAAAACTATTGTGTCACTGACACTTTTCTCTTTCTTATTTTTTCTCCATAGAGCTTTCAACATGTTTGTATAATTTTCGCTTTCAATGAAAACTCCAAATAGAAAATTTATTAGACTGATGTACTCTCCATTTTGTGTAATAAAGTAAGTGTGACTCTGCAGTTTGTAGACAACATTTGCAGTAAATTATGCCACGACTAGGAATGGTTTATGGTCTTATCCGTGCCGCCGCATCGCCACCGGTCGCATACCTATATAGCAATAGAGTTGAGGTATATAGATGTGAGGCCTTATAGTTCAGCTTCTCCTCAATGGAGCACAGTTTCCATTTTCAACAAGTCAGGCTTTTAATTTATAAAGCGCAACGTTAAGCGACAGCTAACGTCGCGTCGCTACAGTGTTTTTCGCACCTTGTAGAATTTATGCGACTGAACGCCGCCGCTGCTATTGCCATTCTCGCCATGTTTGTTGTCACCAATATTGAAATATTTTTCTTTTTTTTTCTGTGTTTTGTCTTTTGTGAAATGAAGTTTTCCTTAAAGAGTGTTTTTGTTTGGCTGTTTGTCTTCTAAGCAGGACTAGACCATTATAAATACAGTGACCATATTTACGATACAAAAAGAGGACACTATTTTTTTTTTCTTTTTATAATTAAATCACACAAAAATTAAACTTGACATAATTCACAATAGAAACGAAGCATTTTATAAATTGGCACAAAAATGTTTAACAGAAATTAATAAAATATCCCGGAAAAGGCAAAATGTGTTCAACAATCCAGGAGCTAAACTTGAACTGGTCATAGTGACAATAATTGTTCATTTTATGTAGGTATGTATATTTTCAGATTCGTGAAAAATTAAGCAAGTTGGTATAGAGACTTTCGTACTATGTTAAAGCAATTTTTTGAGGATAAAAATGCTTTAAAATCGTTTAAAGGGGAATCCTGTTTATATTTCTGTTGGGATTGCTGAGATCCCAGAGAAAGAAAAATATAAACTCACTAAACTTTACCAAACTGAGAGGTAAAGAAATACGTCAATTGTATAAAAATTATTTTTTATATTAAAAACATCGTTACACAATAAACTAAAAAGTAAGACTTTTGTCATCTCATATAAAGAACGAATGGTCACACTAATAAATTATAAAGCAAAAAAAGAAAATGTCTATATAAGGAGGTGACGATGGTAGTTTGCATAAGCAAACTACACACATACATATTTGACATTTTGGCTAAAGTCTAAAATTTTTTTGTTTTTTTTTGTGGGAATTTTTGTTTACCCAAAAAAAAATTTATTTAATACTAAGACGATAGACATAAATCTATTCGGTTTTAATGCTTCGATAACAATCAAATCATGGTGTCACACCCTTTTTGTTATATGTAAGTAGGTATCAGGTTGGTTTAGCCATTTTTGGTTCGATTAATGATGGGAGTGTAGCTGTTTCGATGTAGTGACATGGGTATATATAGCTGTACAAAAGGTGACAGCATAAAGCTTATCGAAAATTGCAACCAAATATTGACTGCAAAAATTTTAATTTGACAGGTTTTTATACCAATATCGTTAGGTGACATTATGTTGTCTTCTTTGATTTATATTTATTAGGTTAACAAACAAACTTTCAGATTCTTTTAAACCATATGTGTTTAGTTTAACTTTGAGACTTTGAAAGTTTACAATAATTATAAAAGAATGGAATCTAAATTATTTTCTGAATTGTTCAGTAAGGTTGCAGTCAGTCAGAATTTTACTTACTCATGAAGTACCCGAAGCATTTTGGCTAAGGTAAAGGTTTTATTTATAAATAAACGTTGTCTAATTTTAGACAACTGTCCAACTTTGGAAAATGTGTTCAAAACCTTGTTTGTTGTTGTCTTATAGCTGCCTAACTTAGACACAACACAAGAGTAGATTGTCTTAACCGTCAATAATGTGATATTTATTTTTATTGAATAAAGCATATTTCCATCAATTTGAAAATAGTTAGACAGTGTCTAAGTAGACAAAAATCTAATAAATACGACTGTTGGTATTTAAGTAAATTTAAAATAAATTTAAATTTAAATTTAAACAAAACAAAATATTGTCAGATCTGTCAGTGAAAAAACTGTTCCAAATGTCTTACAATCGTCTGAACACACAATTTTGTCTGACAATATTGTCAGGCACGTCATTGTCAGACGACAATCTGACAAAAAATTGTCAGGTATCTTACAATCGTCTGAACATGCAATATTTTTATCATTGATTAGGACATTGTCTGACTCATTGGTCATTGTCAGATGTTTTAATTGAAAACATCCTACAATTGCTAACAATTTCTTCATTGATCGAAATGTCAAGGAGTGGGTTAAAGAGAGATAAAAAAAATAGCTGACAAGACAATCAAATTGGGAAGAAATCTACCAACCGTGTGAACGGTTAGTAAGAAATATGTCAATTGTCAGCTAATTGTTAGCTATTGTCAGACCATTGAAAGTTCTGACAATATTGTAAGATCTGACAATCGTCTGTACTTAGCTTAACTGTTTGACGCTGACATTCTTATTTTGAGCTCGTTAAGCATTTTTTAAAAGCTCAAAATTCGTATTTTAATACTTCATGAAAATTTCCAGAACGCGTGTTAGCTGAAGCCATAGAAACAATCCATTTCAACATTATATATTTCTTATCTGAAGTTAATTTTGACAAAACGATGCAAATTTGTAAGTGAAGCCACATCTTATTAAAACAAAAGGCGCAGTATAATAATATCGGCGGAAGGTTTAACTTCACTGGTACAGTAAAACCCGCTTAAGAGAAACGGCAAAATGTCAAAAAAGTGAATTTACCTTTTAGAGTTGAATAGAAAAAAAGTTTAAATAAAATATTTTTTTTCACTCAAGAGAGATTTTCTCAATGAAAAATATATAAATTTACTGAAAATATGTTTCATGTATCCGGGTTCTCACTTAAGGAAGTTTCGCTTAAGCGGAGTGTTTTAGAGGGAATATAGGTCGATAAACACTCGGTGATAAAAAAAGTGTTTCAGATAAAGGGGTTTTTCTCTCAAGCGGGTTTCTTGAATGTACATGAATACCCCTACACCTTGAAAAGGAACTTGAAGCTATTGCAGAAGCTACAAACTGAAATTATACGGAAAATTATTCTCTTCTCGGCTTACTGCCTAAACGCAATAAATGTGCAGCGCAGCTGAAACTTGAATAGTTGTCAAAAAATGTCGTACAAGGCATTTTTTATGTCCCCATTAGGCAGATTCGTGAAAAAAGTAAGATCTAAGACCTACCAACAATATTTTTTACCAGCAACTTCATTCAAGTTGTAACGTCAAAAGCGCTGTACCAATTGCAGCTACATTACGTTATGTTGGTAATATTGAATGTGTGTGTATACGATATTTTGACAGCTTTTATAGCTTTAGTTCCAGTTTCACGTTCAGACAGTTATTCGAAAACAAGAAAATTATGAGTCAATAAGCTTCGAATTTTTGACATTTCGTGCAACCTCTATTTATATCTCCTGCTACGACATAGTGTGAACTACAAGACGACGAACAAAATATAAAAATATAATTATTTTTAGTGATGAGGTCCAATTGTGTGTATCTTCCATTGTAATATCGGTGGATGATGGCTGATATATTTTGGTAATTGGATGTTGATGTTGGGTGCTAAGGCTGGTTTATCATTATGTTTGTCGTTTGATGATGTAGGGAGCTTATTTCTACAGTTAAATTTAATTTGGGTAGATGGGCTTAGTATTATAAAGATTTTGGTGGGTGCGGGCGGAATATTTATGAATTATCAATTGTAACTATAACAATTTGTATAATAAAGGTGTTAGTTATAGATGACGGATGTATACCTTTAACTCTTGATTTTAGCTTTTATTAGTATGCAATTCAATAAAACTATATTTAATAAAACCCTTATTCTTACTTGAACTATTTTATTTGGCGTCAAAAAGTGTAGATTTGGTGAATGTTCGGTTTAAAATTTCATTCAAATGATTTCATTTTTTTCTGATATTTCACAAATAAAAATTATTAAAAATCCACATAAAAGGAATAACAGCATAAGTCGACTTATGTCGAAATTGAGTTTATTACAGTATCTGATGCGCAATATGCGAATCTATACTGTTATGTTATATTTTGTTCGTACTTTTATCTCTTATGGTTTATGAACTGTAACACTTCGTCCGTAAGTTGTTTACCCTATTTGTAATCGCAAAAGAAACATTAAAATTGTTGTCCTGAAAACTTGTAAAAAGTGACTTATGCTGTTTTTCCTTTTTGCCACAGATATATACAGTCGACTCTCCCTAAGTCGTACCCTCTCTAAGTCGAATTTCTCTCTAACTCGAACTTTTTCGCCATATTTTATCATTCCCTTCAATTTTCCGTACAAAAACCATTCCCTGTGTCGAATTCCCTCTAAGTCGAACTCTCTCTAACTCGAACACATTTTCTCGATATTTGGCATCTTTTTTCACCCCTTAAGCCGAATTTTGTTTAGAACAAAACAAAATAAAGAAACATTACCTACCCCTTCGGAATTCGTATTTGGGTATAGTATGACTATATACGAACCTTCAAAACCTTATAATATAATGTGTATCATTGCGTGTACCATCGTCGTCAGCTCTTCGCGTTTCTTCCTATTCATAACCCTGGTACCTCTATAAAGATACAGTTTTTAAAATGTTACAACGCATAAACAAAAAAGGATTGTTATCCTTTTCTTTTTGTTGTTGGTTGCTTTATATGCATATATTAACCTTTATTTATTAAATAAACCTTTTAAAATAAAAAAAATGTTTCTCTCAATAACTCGAATTTTTCCAAAACTCTCTCTAACTCGAGTAGAAAGTAGAATTAACAACAGCAATATAAATATAAATATTTAATATGAATTTAATACAAAACAGCTTAAAATTCATCAATCCTATTATCCTGTAATTGTAAATAATGCATTTATTTCTTTAAAAAAAAATATCACAACCACACACAAAATTTAATCACTGCCTCAGCAAACATTAAAATAGTTCATAAAAAATAAATGGGTTTGTACCTATCTCGAACATTTACATATACATTATACATACATAACATAAGTACCATACTCGAATTGTGAGTATGATGTATAAAACAATTGAATGAAAGGATTTTTGTATTTCAATTTCCAACAACCCGTTGTTCGTAAAACGTTCATATAGATATCTACTTTTCACGTGGTTTAGCAAATACTTTTCAAAAAAAATAAAAATAAAACAAAAATAATAGAACACAAAAAAACCTGACTCAGAAAAACAAAAGCATCAGTAACTTTTAAGTATACCTCAACATGTTATGTTTTATATACGTATTGTATGTGTTTTATATACATAATACAATCACAAGCATCGCATAGGTACATATTTCCTTTGCAAAAAAAAAATGAATCAGAATTTATATTTTTTAATGACCATTATGGTTGGTGATTAAAAATTTTCATATCTCATCCTCTCTTTTTGCAAAAAAAAAGAAACTTTAGTCCTGCCTGAAATTCCACTTCTACTGAAATTGCAATGTTTTTCCCATATATCCTTTTTTATGGCCTTGATATAAAAATTCATTACATTCTTATGTACCTAAATATATATAGGTATACCTATACAACGGCACAACAACAGCTATATAGTACATATATATGTAGGTAGATACTATATAGGTATAGTGAGTGGGTTATATTTGCGTGATATAGGATTCCATTGTGAAAGAAGGACTTCACGTGCAAAACAATCCATTATAACTACATACATATACCTACCTATACTTTTTTGCCAGCAAAGTAGTGCAAACAAAATATAAAAAAAACAGAGATAAATTAATAAAAACCCATAAAGTATCTTCTTCCCTTGGAAAGGATATAATATGGAAAAGTATATATATGTATATGTACCTTTACAAATATTCAATGAAAACTAATTCAATTTAACGGTGTGCGAAAAAAATAAATTTAACCTGGAAATGACCATCATATTATGGTGACCATATTTTTTTGTATATAGTGCTTTGGAATTACATGGCGCGCCGGAGGTCTAGGATTTAATATTATTCATCTTTTAAAAAATTAGTTTGTTGGGGCAAATTACTTTTTTGTTGTGCCGATGAAATATTTTATTATTTGAAGGAACGAATTTATTAGTCTAGTAAAATGGCTGATTTCGTCTTCTGTGCCAATAAATTCTTTCGTTAATTTAAGCAAACTTATTTGTTGCGTCAATGAGATAATTTACTAAATTAATAAAGTTTTCCAGTAACTATTTTGTTGAATCGATCAAATTTATTTCTTGAAACAAAATCTTGAAATAAAAATCTGCTTTCCATTTGCATTCCAGATTCCCTTTATTTTATACTCATCTTTTTCTTATGTGATCAAGATACCTTTTCTGAAAAAATTTAAAGTAAACAAAATTTTATATTTATGAAAACATAATTGTCAGGGGGTGATTCGCATAAGGTGTGATAAAAAACTTGGGTCGAGACAAGAAAAAAAAAATATATGGGAGGGGGGTTTATTCCCCCTCGTTTATCCGGGATGGGCTATTTTTTTAAAAATTCACTTAAAACAGAAAAAAAAATATTGAAGAACAACGGCAACATTTAAAATGCAATATTATACCTTTTTGTAAAGCCAGATATCTATCTATTAATTCGGTTTTTAAATTAAATTGTTTTAGTGAATAGTTTTGGAAACATAAACTGCTAAAAATTAGTGTCCGACCGAAGGTCGATTTTCAGCCGAAGCCCAAGCCGAAGCCGAATTATTAGGCTGAAAGAAAATCTTCGGCCGAAGCCGAAGCCTAAGGTTGAAAAAAGTCAAGGATTCTCCTTTCCAATTGGATAAAAATATTATTTTTATTAAAATTTATTGCTTAAATAACATAAGACAAATAAAATAAAAATAACTTATAACTAATTAGTAATTATAAACAAAAAAGAAATATATAATTTATTTTTAGTAATAATTTCTAGTAATATTAATTCAATACATTATTAATTAAAATCAAAGAGACTAATGTTGTATGCTAAGAACAAAAGTTTGTTTGCTCGATATAATAAACAGATTCTTCGGCTTCGGCCAAAACTTCGGCCTAAAATGGCCGAAGCCGAAGGTTTGGCCGAATGTTGTTTTTTTGGCCGAATTCGACCGAAGCCGAAGGCCGAAGCCGAAGCTTCGGTCGGACACTACTAAAAATATTAAAAAATTTTTGTTTAAACTAATTTTGTTCAAAAATTTACGTTATTAAGCAGTAGGTATTTTTATTTTTAGTATTTAATACTCTTATCAATTTTTAGTGAGACACAAAAAATTATATGCTTAAATGTCCTTCAGTTTTTTAGAAAATTGAAATTTATGTTTTGCATATTTAATTTATAATGATATTTTGTTCCGACCATTTGAATTGTATGCTTTTTAAAGTTAATTGTTTTCTTAAATTTTAGCTTAAGAGAGAGAGAGAGAAAAAGTGTCAAGAAATAATTAGATGTTTCCAAAATTTTTTTTGAAAATTATGGCAAATGAAATAATTTCGGTAGGAAACTACTTAAAACCCCTACGAACACATATCCAAGTGGCATCTATTCAAAGTGGTATCTATTCAAAGTGGAATCTATTCAGAGTGGAATCTATTGAAAGTCGAATCTATTTTAAGTGGATTTTATTGAAAATGTCAAAATTCGATGTAAATATTAAAAAAGAAACAGAAAGAGAAAACAATAAAAACACTGTCAAAAATTGGGATTATTATAAATTTCCATATAACGAAGCGTATAGACTTCTTGTCTGTGATATTTATTTCAGATGAGTTAGTCACCCTATAATGTTGGCCATTGGTATATTGTCTGCCTCATTAATATAATAATGCGATTTCGAATTCGAACACCTTTTTCTTTGTTATGTTTGGCTGCTCAAATTTACTCGCAGTTAAATTAAATATTTTTTAAAAATTTTATTTAATCTCACTCACAGGCAAGATGCAAATATATTATGTATTTATATACATATTTTAAAAATACCAGACATACACATAATGATGCAACAAAAAATAAAAAAAATTGATTCATTCATTCATTCGATTAACAAAAAAAAAAATCTTTTTCACTTAATTACAAATACCATGCGGTGATTTAATGTGATATTATTTATTTATAATTATGTTCACCGTCCATATATATACAATATTTAATTTTCATATAAAATTAAATTTTACATATAAGGTTCTTCAAAACTTGGTTAACTTTAGGTATAGTGATGTATTTAAACTATAAGGCTTTGGCATCATACAATTTATGTAACAGACTGGAATTTGAATTCTATTGTTCCTGAATTTCTTAAGTAACACAAAATTTGAAGTGTATGTCTCTCTACACCCCTGTTTTGGGCTTTCCTCTCATTTTGCCAATATAAACAATTCTTAAATATTTAAATTCAACAAAAAGAGCTTCGGAATCTTATAATCTCATATTTGGGATATTCGCAAAGAAATTAATATAGTATCTAAAATTGCAGTATAATTAGTGGAAAAAGGTTTTACTTTCATAAATTGGTCAGCTATACATGAAAGTGTTGTTCAGTGTTGTAAAAGTTTATCAAGGTCATTAGAGATTTTAATATTATCCCATTTGTGGGATATTCGCAAAAAAAGAGTTATTTATAAGAATATATCCAAATCGTCATGGAAAGTCAACTATTTTCAGTAATTGTTCAGCCATAGATTTTTATTATGTAATATCAAACAAATATGATGGTAAAATCTCTAAAATTTTTAACAGACTGAAATTAGCATTTCATTGTTCCTGGATTTTTTAAGCACATTCACACAAAATTTTAAGTATCTATACATATATACCTCCTTAGACCTCTATTCTGCGCTTTTGCCCATATAATTTTTTTTGTAAGGTTTAAACAATTTCTTAAATATTTAATTTCAACAAAAAGGCTTCGGAGTCTTATAACCTCTTATGTGGGATATTCGCAAAAAAATGCATATGGTATCTAATAGATCAGTCATTGGTCGAAAAAGGTATGCTACTTTCATAAATTGCTCAGCTACAGAAAGTTTTGGTTCAATGGTATATGAAGTTTATCAAGGTGATTAGAGATTTTTTATACAATTCCATTTATGGGATATTCGCAGAAAAGGTGTATTTATAAGGCTTTATCCAAATCGTCATGTAAAGTCAACTATTTTCAGTAATTGATCAGCCATAGATTTTTTTTATTAATGGTATACTTTTTTTCGAATATCCCGCAAATAAGGTGGTAGAAATCTCTAACGAACTTGAAAAACTTAACCATTAATTGCAATTTTTTTTTTAAATAATTGACTTTTTTTAAGCATCCTTTATTGCGAATATCCCACATATGAAGTCCCCGAGGATAAGATAATAGCTTATATGACAGTCTGCTCTTAGGAAGAAGTAGAACATCAGTGTATAATAAACGCACTCAGCGGCACGGAATCTTGGCCAACTTGATTTTTGTTGTAACTCGCCCTCAAATAATTTATTGTTAATGATTTGATTGTAATTATGTTAAATGCGCATATTTTAATTGTTTTAAACCCTTTTAAGTGAATTCAAAGCTGAGCTCGTCCAGTGTTTGTGGGGGGTGGGAGGTTCACTTTATCTTTTTTTTTTAAAGAGAAACTGATCTAAGCCTTTTATGAACCCCATATAGGGTAATACGTCTTCCTCAAAGATCTCTTCAATGTATCGCGTTGATGTTAATCGATTATCAACGATGGCCAATTCGGTACACCAATTCGGAACTTATTCCTCCCCATACCATAATTGAGCCTCCATGAAAAGCCATCATTTCTTTGGTGGTGATGGGCAGAAACCGCTTAAGTTTCTTATCACCAAACAACCCTCAATCGATTAATTCTCTTACTGCAGTCTTACTGCTTATACTTTGGTAAAAAGATCTGTCAAGTGGTGTGATTTTTTTTTAAATAAGCCCCTTTCGATCCACAATTGATCTATTTAGAAGCTCTAGTAAATTCTGATAGATTTTCCTATTTTTTATTCAATTAACAAAATGATGAATTAAAAACTAAATACTTGAGGCTGAGGGTAATTATATTATTTATTTCGATGGTCAACCCTTACATATACGTATAATAAGAGCGGATAAAGAATTCTATAGCTACCATTTTGTTCTACTTTTTGTTTTTATGTTTTTTTTTTTAATTAAACTTTCAAAAGATTAAGTTTAAACTTAAAAGTTTTGTATATAGGTATATGTATACCAAAAACCAACCACTCTATAGCCCTCCACTCCAACAAAACAATATGTCTACTTTGTTTTATTTCAGCTGCAAAATAGCAAAGTTGTGGTGTAGGCTTTAGATTTCTACACATATGATGCGGTCCTCAAGCCATTCCATATAACTAGTTTGTTTGCAAACCTCCATACCATCGAGGCATGCATGTCGTTGAACCGAGTTTCCGGAGGTTAAAGTTTATTTTTTTCTTGTTCCGTTTTCATTTCGTTAAAGGACAACAAAATATATATATATGTATATATTTCCTGCTTGCGTTTACGAGTGAATATAAATATATATATGTATGTACAGATATGTACCGTTGTTGGCTCCTGCACTTTATCGATAAGAGTTGACCTCTTCTCTGGTTTGTTGCAATGTCCGATGTATACTCGTAGATTTTGGACAACATGCATGCAAAGCAAAGCCAGAGGACACTCACTGTATATAGTATACCTTCTGTATATAGAAGGAACACGAAACTGTTTAAGAACATATTTGAGTTGGAAATGTGAAAAATAGTTTTCCATTGGACTTTAACGTTTATTTTCCCCCCCAACTGTGGCCACCGCAATTAGTTCAGCAAGGATTTCGTACTTTTAGAGGGTCACTTTGGAAGGGGGATGGGGAGGAGGCAAGAGGAGGAGGGGGTGTATAAAATAAGAAACGACCTTATCTAGACGATCAATAAAATGAATGCACAAGTCCAAGGATAGATTGCATTTCATTTCGTATACCTACCTTACCTTACCTACCATATAGTCCATATTATAGCTTTTAAAATGAAAACGTAAGGTAAATAAATGACGATGCCGAGAAGCCAGAGAGTGATATGTATTAATAGTATTTGCTTAAAGAGACGGTATACATATATATATAAAGGCCACGACACGAGCAAATAAAATGTCGCATTTACAATTCTTTAGATGGCAAAAATGGGAAGCCGGATATTTGTGCATAAATCATTGAGGTTGCGGTCATGACTGTGACAAGTAGTTTATAATATGGGTTGAGTTTGGTAATGAATTAAATGCAAGGTGAGCTGAGTTGAAGGATATACCTACCTATAATGTGGGGGAAAACTTAAAAAGGAAGATTTTTTTTTAGGAATTTGAAAAGAATCAAATCGTCAAGTGTATGAAACTTTTAGAACGGACTCTGAGTCCAACCAGTCGCGCAATTGTAATGACATGTTATTTCGGATCAGACGTAATAGTTAATACCTCGATCCGATAATAATAACTTATACCGGGAGCGTTTTTCGGTGGGTTTAAATAAAATGTAACAAAATTAACTATGTTAATTCTAACGTAGTCTAGCGTTTTAAATAAATTTTTTAAAATAAAAACCTAAAAAGGTTAGGATTCGCAAATTTTGAAGATCGTTAATGTTAAACATAAAGCTTGCTTGAATCAAATAATTATATTTAGTTAATTTCACACATCTCTGAGAAGTTTGGTTACTACAGGGTGGGCCAACTAGAAGTTTCTTTTTAAAAATGCAATAAAATGAACAAAATTATTAGTAAAAGCAAACATTCCCATTAATTATGGAACATAACCTTGTCCAAGTGGCTGCCTCGGCTGGCTTCGCAGTAGCACATTCTGTCACTCCAATTTTCAAAGACCTTGTTAATGGTTTCAGGCTGTAGCTCAGGGATTGCTTTGATGATATTGGCCTTAAATGTTTGAATCGTTTCCGGACTGTTGGCATAACATCAGTCTTTCACGGTTCCCCACAAACAAAAATTCAAAAGTGTCAAATCGCAGCTCCGATGCGGCCAATTGACAACACCAAGACGGCTGATAACACGATTTGGGAATATGATGCACTTTTATGTCTTCGATTGTGGGATGGGCTGTGTGGCATGGCGCGCCATCCTGTATGAACCAGAGGTCGTCCAAACATGACCCTGTAACGCCCACCGTTGACCGAAACGTTGTCCATAGCCTCATTTTCGAGTCTCACACTCTCGGCTACAGCAGCCACATTCTCGTCTGTGTGCACCGTACGATGACGGGGACCATGAGTGTTATCCACTAGCAAACCAGACTCACGAACTTTTTTCACAAACTTGCATACAGCAGCCGCGGTGGGTATGCTTCATTTCGTCCAAAACTTCTTTTCAAAAAATGCACTGTTTGAGCTACACAGCTGATAGCACTCATTTTGAAAATAAGTTTTCAATATTTTCCAAGCGTAAAGCGACTCATTTCGTTCCGCGGAGGTATGATACTGACTTTCTGTCAAGACTTCAAGCGGGAAACAGCTGTCAGTATCAAAAAAACCTATGATTTAAAAAGAAACCAGTAGATGGCCGACCCGTTATGAGCGTTTTAATATGTTTCATTACGAACTTAACTAACTTCATTAACTAAATTTATTGAAACCGAAAAAATTAACCCAGAAGTAGTTTAATAAAATTTAGTACACTTTAACCGAATCAGTGCGTAAATTTTAAATAATTTTGTTAAATCGAGTTGACTCGTTAAATTTAACGGTGAGTTAAATGGTGAGTTTGCAGATTGTATATATTAACAATGTTTGTAATTTAACTTAATCGAGTTCTACGTTGTTTTTAAACGATCATTTTTCTGCTTGCACTTTACCTATGTATGGGAAGACAGTAGACACAATTCACCTCGCCAACTTTATAATTAAAATTGTGATTTACTGATAGATTTTCTTGAAAATCCACATTAGGTGATTCAAGCAAAAACTTGTAAGATCTACTAAAACTTTCTGAGCATCGATATCTGCAACTGTAAGAAAAAATTAAGCAAACTATGTACATATATTTTTTTTTTTTAACTTTCAAGCTTAAAAAAAAATTCCCTTTGGAAATTCTTATAAAAACTAAAATGTGCAAATTTTGTATGTAAGTCATTTCAAGCGCAAAAGTCAATAAAGTCAATTGTCAATATATTTGTATTTTATTTTGATTAATATACCTACCTACTTATACCAATCAAAAACATCATACCTTTAGCTTATAAATCTGTCAACAGTAATAATTTCCAGTCATGATTTCCTGTGAAATCGCCCCCAAAATCATTTAACTTCCTGAATTTTCAAAAAAAAAAAAAAAAAATTACAATAAATTGACCTTAAATGATTGGTCAGAAAAAATAAAAAAAAATTGACTCGAAATATTATAAAATATCCAAAAGTGCCCACTTATATTTAATATCCGTTTCCTTTTATTTATTTATTTTTCTTTATACATAAGTTTATTTGTTCGTTCAAAATAGCTCCCCCCCAATGTGCTTGCAAAATAACAAAAAAAAATATAAAAATAAAAATGTTAGCCTCCCTGCAAATGAAAACAACAAAGTAATGAAAAAAAAAAAGATACAAAACTTCCGCTGATGAATTGATGAATGGCCTGGCATGTTACATCTTGTTACTGTCGAAATGATGTTTACCTTTCTGAGAGTTGGTCTTATACTGATGATGATGATGATGATGGAGAAACCATCCTCCCAAAAACCCTAAATAATGTTCCATTCAAAAGCAATTAATCACGACCTGACAATAATGAGAATATGTTTTTTTTTTTTTCTTATTTCTTATTTCTGTTCGCATTTGCACTTCGAATGGATTTCAGTGTGACCAGATTATGGTGGTTAGGTAGCTTTTTTATCTTTTTTAGAGTGATATTGCAATAAATTTACTGGTCAGCTTGGGTATAGAAATGTGAAAATCAAGGCCAAATAGACATAGACCAAATAAATCAAAACCTGATCGCCAAGTAGGTACCTTTTCAAACATTTCAAAACGGGTTTGAACACTTTCTAGGAATTTTTTTCTTTAAGAAAACAGAAGAAATTTTAACTCTAATGAAGGCTGATTTTTCAGACATATCTGACAGTTTATCAGTGCTCAAGTGGGTTGAAAAAACAGAGATCTCTGAAAAAAAATGGTTAAAACCTTTATCAGAAAATGGTCCAAGTGTTTGTGCTTTTTTTTTTGTCTGAAAGAAAAAAAAATAAAATATTTGGAAACTAGATTCAAACATCAATCTTTAAGATTATACGGTGCGAAAACTCATTGGCGCATATTCATAGTCGTTTTTAGACCCCAGTTTACCTTAGCCTCGAGTTTATCCAATGAAAATTATATAGAATAAACCCAGTATTTTTTTAGAAACAACTTAAACTGTGACTATGAATATGCCCCATTATAGGTACATTTAACATTATTATTTTTTGTAATATCCGCCTTTTACCACGCCCACGTTTATTATATTTGATATCCATTTCCCTTGTTATATCATGTTTTTAATTTTTCTACTATGAGAATTGTTTAAAAGGCTTCACTGCGAAATGTGACAGGATGGGTAGCTGCAAGTTGAACTTATCAGATTTTCCAACAAGTTATAATTGTGCATGCAGCTGGTCACACTTCTTATATACTCTATGGAATTTTCTTATACAAATAGTTTTTCCTTTTTTTCTGTCTTTCCACTCAGTTTGCTCATTCGATAATTGGATTCGGTATTATGAGTAAAACTCTTAATGAACAGTCTGTCTCGATGAGCGAAATCAACCGGCCCTGCCAAGATATATAGTTCCAAAAATTTACAGAATTTCAGCACACCCCACCTGAATAATTAGCACTTTTCTTCAAGGATCATTGCCTGAAAGGCAGACAGAGTCACAATATTAAAACAACAACAACATATACAAATTAACATCCATCTCCATTCAATTGGTAATGTCATTTGTGATTAATTGTTCAACTCAGGGAGGCAGCACACCCCGGATTCGCTTAATGACCCCAAAATTGATCGATATTGTCTAGGACATTGAATTCGGAGAAGGAAGCTTCATCCTCTGATGGCATATAATGATGACACCAAAATAATGACTTAACTGACCTAAGGCATGATGGTATGAGCTATATATCTACACACCACTGGCTGGGCTGGACAAATTGACTCGGCCTATACCTAATGGAGCACACAATTTGGCTGACAAATTGGTCGACAATTTTCGACACTATTTTCTCCCCTTTTATATATTTCGCTGAACATGGGTGACAAATTTCTCCTTTGCGAAGTTGGTGGTGATGGGGTAACGAGCGTGTCAACTAAAACAATTCATTATGTGAAAATTAGCCACACACCAATTTGAAACAAGAAGGACAATTTGCATGCGGCCAAAAAGGTTGCGTGATTTCAAACGATTTATCCGTGAAACGTTCTTTATTTTTTTTTTATTTCGCCCCCCCCCCGCCCGACGCCAAACCATCTACCGCCTTCGCTCATCATTTGTCGAAAAAACATCGCAAACAAGACACACACCATCATAGCAAGTTTTAACAGCGATTTCGTGTTTATCAGATGCGCGGTTTTGAAATTGCTTTGACACACTTATCGTGACTTATCTGCAGAAAGCGTTTTTGTTAAATGATAGATGAAGTTTTTTTTGTTTTTACGCCGTGATTTATGCAAATTAATTCGCCGGGGATATCTCTCTATGGTGTCTTGCTGTGTGTGTCTAAAGACAATGAAATTCAATTTTCCCAAAAAAAAAAACAAAAAAAAAAAAAAACTAATCCATGGAACATAAATTTATTTCAAACCCCCCTCCGGGTTGACATTTAGCTAATGTCTTCCTGTGCCTATATTCCGAAGATAGTTCAAAATTTAGCCCCTAAATCGACAAAAATAATTCATTTGCTCAAAGTTTCACTTAACCCATATTACATAATGTTTGTATTTATATTGCTGCGCTGCCGTCGCGCCGCTGCTGGTGCGGTGAACTGGAGAAAAGAAAAGTTTTTTGTTTTTGTTGTCAAATACCAGCATTTAAACGTTAAACGTTTTATACCCAAATTGCGTGAGCATTAAAAAGCTAAAGAAAATGTATGTATATGAAAAAAAAACTATATAAACAAGAAACAAAAAAAAAAAACATTTTTATTGTCTTTGAGGAAATTTATGGTGCTGAAGTTTTTTTTATATTTTTTTTTTATGGGAAGTTTCCTTTTTTTAAGATTTACTTTGTGTTGGTCGATAGTTTAAAAGCTTATATACACAGAGTTATGTATATATGTAGTTGATTTTATGGAGTGTGTACTCGTACTCTCTGTTATATTGGTGAAAGGGTATGGGGGAGACTATATGACAAGGCACAAACTACGATGATTGATAATGATTCAAGCTGGGGATATAAATGTCGTTTTTGATGATGAATTTTTGTTTCTTAACCGCACCGTAAATTGTTAACATGGGTTGGGCCTTTAGTTTTTGACAGAAACATAGAGGAACATAACCGTGTTGATAAGGGTAAACATCGCACGAAGAAAAAAGTGAAATCATGAATGGCTAATTTTTATATACATATGTATAAGCTTGTGGGAGAATTCTTTGAGACACTTTCACAGGTTGCGTGTTGCTGAGAGATTTCTATTTTTTTTATATTCGGAGAAGACTTAATTAATGAAGTTGCATTTTTCGGGTCAAAAACAACTAATTTGTATAATTGCAACCTTCTTCTATTGTTGAGCTAGATCTTTAAACCTGTAAATAAATTAAATCCTATTTAACTTTCATCGTTTTTACGACTGTCAATTACTTGTATCAATTAAAAGTTCATAAATATTTAAATTTAAAACATTAAATCTTATTTATTAAAGAAATGATCAATTATTCCTTGATAATTTTAATTATCAATTTTCTTGTATTACTTATAGGGATCTGCAACATTCTCAATGATCAAAACTTTTATCAGTTAGTTTGTTAAATATTAATTTTAAATATTTATCAACTATCAATTGATAACTGACAAACGCAATATGATGTCAAAAATCTATATTGAAATCGAAATGGGGCATTGGTATTGTGAAATTCACCGTTTTCCTTTCACTAGATTTTTGACAAACACAATGAAGAATTTTTTTTTTTTAATGAATATAAAAACAGGAGCAACCCACCAAATTTGTTGAGTTAATTCGGTGTTAAATCAAGATCTAAATTGAGTGAAAAGCTTGTGTTTCAGAGGAAGAAGCGGACGAAAAAGGGATGATACCACCAAATCAAACAGGTTTTAAAAGAGGAGTAGGAACGATAGACAATGTATAGGTATATGTGTTGAACTATGTGGCGAACAGGGAGGTGGTAAAGGAGAAAGGCAAACTAGTGGCATTGTACATAGATTTTAAAGCTGCATTTGACTCAGTAGAAAGAAAAATTATGATGGAGGCTTTGGGGAAAAGAGGAGTGAGAGAAAGGCTTAGGGAAAGAGTGGGGGAGGTATACAAAGAAACTACGAGTAGAGTTAAAGCGGGAGTAGAGATGGGGGAAAGATTTTGGACGGGAAAGGGAATAAGGCAGGGTTGCCCAATGAACCCAATTCTTTTTACTGACGGCGGATATAGAAGAAGAACTGAGCAAGGGGAGTTGGGGGAGGGATAAAACTAAGAGAAAGAAGAATTTGCTCTTTGGCATACGCAGATGATCAGGTGCTAATGGCGAAAAATGAAGAAGAGATGCAAAGTATGATAAGAAGACTGGAGAATTATTTCGAAAGGAAAAGACTAGAAGTAAACGTGGGAACAACGAAAGTGATGAGGTTCAGGAAAGGAGGAGGGAGGAATACAACAGTTGACTGGAGATGGAGGGGAAAGAAGATAGAAGAAGTAAAATAATTTAAATATCTGGGGTATGTGTTCAATAAGAAATGGAGGGCAGGAGGCACATATAAGGGATAGAATAAAAAAAGGCAGCAGTGGTCATGGAGGAAGCTTAGGAGATTGGGAGGAGGAAATTCGAGAAGGTATTGGAGAGGAAGATGTGGCTTTTCAATATGAGAGACAGTGATAGAGGGATGGAAGCGAGAGGAGATCACGATGGGAAGAAGAAAGAAAGGTAGCGAGAGGAAGGGAAGGAGAGAGGGCAGTATGACAGGTTATCAGAGAGTAGAATGGGAAGACAGAAGAGAGCAGGAGAAGGAGAGACGGGAACTAATAAAGGAATCCAGATATAAAAAGTGGTATAAAGAAGTAATGACCGAGGGGATCCCGCAATGACGTGGGAACATGTTATAGAAAGATGAAAGTCAAGCGGAAACGGAGGAAGATCAATAGCGGAAAAAAATGAGGGATATAATGGACGAATGAGGGAGGGGGGATGAGTGGATAAAGGCACTAGAGGTTGCGAGAAGGAGTAAGGAGATAGGGATGAGTGGAGAGGAGAGTGTGGTGGGAGACTTGTTACCCGTAGGGGAATCAAAACAACACAATACAATACAATACAATAAAAAAAAATAAAATTAAATAAAAAAATAAAGTAAAATGAAATGAAATGAAATGAAATGAAATAAAATAAAATGTAATAAAATAAGAATGAAAAATATATAGCATGTCATTGTAAATATGTGTTCAATAACTTGTTTTTTTTTTTTAATTTAAGTCAATTTTTGAGAAAATTGACCTTCTTGGAATAAACCCCCCTTCGATACAATTTTTGTCTTGTCTCCACCAAACCTCTGTTTTTGTTACATCTAATGCAAGTAACCCCCTTTATTAGTAGTAATGGTATTAATTAATGAGTAATAATATTTAAGTAATGATTGAATCAACCAAGTAGGCCGCTTGGCTTGCAAAAATTACCCGCGGTTTCTAGTATCTATATTTACCTATCGGCTACACTAACTGGTTATAATCCAAAACTATTCACATATTTTGAGTTGTCGAATCAGTTCTATATAAATATAAGAGGTTACAAAATAACTAAACTAATCCAGATAGCTATAGTTAGCCTTATACCGAACGATACCAAACGTATGAGTAAGACAAACAAAACCAAAATAATTTTTGTTTCCAAAAAATAACCTTACCTAATTGAAATGACATAATTTCCTTTGAATTGCGGACTTAAATTAAAATTTTATAATTTCCTTTCTCTTTCTGAAAAGTTTAAAATTAATACGTCCACCAAGGTACATATATTAATTTTTGTTTTCTTTTTTTTTTACTTCCAGTGCTGGGATGAATGTGCGAAAGTTCCAAAGATCAATAAATCGATTCGTGAGACATGGTCTCTACGGACAACATTTATGCTGCAACAAGATTCACTGGTGCTCGTAGATGTCGCATGGGATCCACTTAGTGCGGGCAATCAATGCTTGGTGACATGGGAAGTATCGGGTGGTGGCCTGATGGGTAATCTCCTCACCGAATCTTTCAATGTGCAACTTTCTCTGTGGCCCGATACTAAATATCGTGTTCAAGTTACATGCAAAAATAAGGTAAGTTACCTCCGCACCATCTCATATAATATATCTTCCAATATTTCTTATTCATATTACGCTGGGCTTCCCATATAAACAGACGATTGACAGTATTTTGACAGTCGAGCTAATTGTTTGTGCAAAATTTTAAAACAAAACGCCCTCGGGGGCTGTGGATGGCGGTGGCATTTCTTGGCAAGTTAATTTAAACTTCACGTTTACAATCAATTTCCCACGAACAATGAGGAAACACAACTTACTCTCCAAGAGTAAGAGAGTTCTGTTTGTTTTGTTTGTTTGCTTCGGTGGCGTGGAGATTGGTGGACTGGGTTAAAAACAGTGGACTGGGATGGCAACTCTTTTGTCTGTCCCGGGATTGGGACACAATGAACAACGGTCGAATTAATATTTCATTTTGTTGCCTCAGCGAGCTGCCATTGTTGTTTATGGTTATGAGAGAGCGCGAGCCAAGCCACAGCCACAGTATATAAACCAGATGCCGTTACTGTGAAGCTGATGATGATAATAATAATTATGATAATGATTATGATTGCGGTTGCTTTATATAGAAGAAAGTCAAAGTGTATTAACCCTTAACAATATAATGGTGGAGTAACAAAACCACACAAACAAAAAAGTGTGTATAGGTATAGGTATAGGTTGTCCGCAAGCAACGCAATTACATGCGAGCAGAGAAGCCATTGTTGTTAATGAATTGTCGATTTCGATTATGTGTAATAACGCTGCGATCATTAATTAAGGAAAGTTAAGTTCAATATGCCTTGAACTTGCGATGGCATCAAGCGAAAGGAAAAAAAAAACTGCTTTAACGATCGTACATCTAGATATAAATTCAACAAGAAATCGTAGTGAAATACTTAATATACTTACCTAGATTGATGGTGCAGCATCATCCCATCAATATATATTTTTTTAATGATTGATAAGTTTTAATTTCTTTATAGAAACTTATTACCGCATATGCGGGTTTGTTCGGTTATTTCTTTTAATAAGCACAACTGCCTCAGTTGTCTGATCGAAGATCTGAAATAAGATCACTTTTTGTTTTTTTTTTTTTTATTCTATGAAAGGAATTTCCGTCAGTGGTATGGCAATTTATCGGTTGAATGATGCGGCGAAGCGTATAGTGCGTGTCGATGATGATAATGATGATGAGTTTAATAATTTAAGCGCCTTTTGAATATAACAAAACAACTCCTGTCATTGTTTGGTTTTTTGTTTTATTTTCAAAAAGTTATTCTAGATTTTGATTTGTGGGTCATAATGTCGAATGAACGCGCTAACAAGCTTGTTCATCAGCAGAAGGCTTTGGAAGAGATTTTAATGAAAATGATTGACATTTTATTGTGTAATTATGGGTTAACAAGGTCACAGTTGCTTTATTACAACTTTTCAATCCATAACATACCTACATAGGTATGTTGGAATATTTTTTTTGGATTTAAATCAAGTAATTTTTCTGTAATTTGTCATAGAATTTTAAATAAAATGTCGGTTAAATGGCGCCCAATGGACTTCATTGACGGACGAAACCTTTTTTGAAGTTTTTGAATACTCTTTCGAGTATTGTGTCTGGAAGTCATCTTTCAAGGTCCTGTGTTGATTATTTAGAACAACGAATTTTAGGTAGGCCCCATAAGAATAACTCAAACCGGGTCCATTCAGAAGAGAGTGTGGGCAATTTCAGATGAGCTCATCTGTTTACTATATTTAAAGTCGGACGCTGGTAGCATTTTAGTTGATTTTCAATGGGAGATAGAGAATAAATCGATGATAATTTAACAAAAGTTCTGTTAGCTTGATGCAAGTTTGGACTCCAAACGGCAAACACAGTTGCAGTTTTTCAAGTACATAGTTCACTTAACAATAAACAGACATTAAAGAAAGGCACATGTGTGAGAGTAAAAGACATGCACTTATGCTTTAATACATTTAATTTCTTTTGCACCGGCGAGCAAAAAGATGCGTTATGCTATAAACCACTAGTAAATAATAAAAATAAAAGGGTCTTAAATGTCTTCCTTGAGGAACGCCGGACAAAATTAAATTGTATAGACAAGAAGCTAGTGTAATAAAATAAAATTAAAAAGAATCAAAATTAAAAGGTACAATAACTTTTCTGTGACCTGTGGGCTGTGTCACAGATTTTTAAATAAAATGTTGCTCAAGTGGCGCCCTATTTCATTCACGTACGAAGCCTTTTTCGAAGTTTTAAGATACTCTTTCGAGTATGGTGACCGAAATTTGGGCAATTATTGTCCGAATTTCATTTTTTAGAGCTTCGGAAAACTTAAGATAGAAGTTACGTTATGCTGTAAGCCATAAGTAAATAAAAAAATAAATAAGAGGGTCCTAAACATCTTCCTTGAGGAACGCCAGAAAAAATAAAATTTAATAGGCAAGAAGCTAGTGTTATTAAAACAAAATTATAAAGAATGAAAATCAAAAGGTATCTACATTTTTAAGGCATCCAAATTTTTTAAACTTTAAGCAAGGAAGGATTTATAACATTTTTTGTTTGTTTTTATTTTACCACAATAAAATTTTTCAGAATATTAATTTTAATTTTTGATTTTTTTTTTTTTTTAGCTCTCTGGTGCCATGAGCAGATCTCTGCCTCTCACAATTGACACTTCCGAAGCAACAACACTTGCAACCAATCATGATCGTCATCTACAACCCATTCCAAAAACATCACTTATGATCACGTCTACAACAGTTCAACCATCGAATGCAATCCAAGAAACAATTCCTTCCTCAAACAGCAACAGCATCAGTGCAGGTGTTCCCTTTGACGATCAGTCTAGTGAATCGATCAATCAACACACAAACTTCATCTTCAACTGGCACCAAAAGAACAGTGACATCTCAAAAATCGAACCCCTATCCAAACCTGATCTCAACATTCTCAGAATCACATCGATCTCAGAAATGCAAAATCCCCTACTCTTCGATGTGATCATTGGTTGCATAATTTTAATTATTATCCTTTTGGCATATATGCTAGTCCTGCGCAATCAACGAACTTCCAGTGATAAGGCAGCCCTTATCGAGGGCGATTCACATTCCTATCCTGGTGTATCAATGCCAGTTGCTATTGCAGTTCAAAGGAATTCAGCATTGCCATCGTCGTCAAAATATTCGTTATCGTCATCATCGTCAATAGCACCACCACAACTTTGTAAGAATCCAGGAATTTGCTCGAGGAATGCTCTTAAAGTGTAAGCATTTCCTTGAAAATAAGTTAAGCTAAGCTTATAGCTGCTTATCCTCATAACTAAAACTACTAAACTATAAAATTGAAAAAAAAACTCATAAACTACAAAACAAAAAAAAAAAACAAAATCATACAATAAACTAACTAAACAAAAAAAATCAACCTATGCTACTACGAACGAAAAACCGATAGAAATAGGGCGAGATTGAAAGGATTTAAATATCCTTTTATTCGAGCAACTGAGAGAGAGAGGAAAACATAAACTTTTGAGTGATGCTTAGATTTATAAAAAAAAAAAACAAAAATCATATAACAAAAAATATGTTTTTATTAAACAAACAAAAAAATGTAATAAGCTTAATCGACAGAGTTTTTTTTTAGTAAACATATGACTGAAATTTCGTAAAGTAGCAACAATGAAGTTGGCCTAGTAGAAATTATTCTTCCATTTTTGAAAACTTTAAACTCTTAACTTAAAAAAAAAAACAAATTTTTTAAAATATATTCAAAACATACAGCTATTTGGTTTTGAGTGAGATTTTTAATTTGATTATCGCTTATTGAGTGATATAGAAATAAAGAGATATAAGTTGGTTTTGAGTGAAATTTTCCTTGTTTTTATTTGAGTTTCATAAATTGAGTTAAAACTTTAAAAACTCACTTTTAACAAAATACATATATACAAATAGTGATATTTTTTAAAGTTTTCACTCAAACAAAAAATGTAACTCACTCTAAGAAAACCAATTTACATTGACATGATTGGTTTTGGAGTGAGATTTTCATGTGAAAACTAGACAAATTTTATTTGAGTTTCTTATAATTGAGTTAAACTCTAAAACCTCACTCAAAAACTAAATATCTAGTGAGTTTTTTTTTAAGTTTTCACTTAAATTCTAAGATCAGTAATTTAATCTAATAGGATTGATTTGGAGTTAGATTTTCAAGTTATAAAAACTAGAGCAAATGATGAAAATATAATAATAAATTTGTCTTGAGTCTGAAAATTAGCAAAGTCTTCTTCTGGTTTGGCATTCGCAACAATTTTGAAGAAAGGTTTTTAAAATTAAAAAAAAATATGTTGAGAATTTTAAAAGAAACTTTATTGATCTAGCTATTTTCAAAACTTTTGAAAAATTGATGAGTTAAAACATTGTCTCCTTCGAGTAGCTCTTTCTGAAATGGTCGAAAAACAAAAACATGTCAACTGGAAACCCTAAGGAACCCTACAAAATTAATAACCTGTCGTTTGAGCTTAAAACAAAAAAATTGCAATGTGAACGAGTGAGATTATTGTGTATGACAGGTGTTTGAGTGTTTTTATTTTATTTTTTTTGAGAGAGTTAAATTTTTTTTTTATGTAATGAGTGAAATGAAAACGACTGAGTGGTTTAATTTTTTTTTCATTTTCTCTGAATGACTGAGTAAAATTAATTTTTTTTAATTCCATCTGTAGATAGCCTGATGATATTAATCGCAAAACAAAATTCGTAAATTAACTTCCATAAAATGCAAATAATATTTGCAAGAAACAGAAATAATGTATTAAAAAAATAAAATAATAATACAAAAAAAAAAATACAAAACAAAATTGTAGAATAAAATTTTGTGGAAGAAACTATCATGGGACTTGAAGACATATACCTATATATACAGCATATATAATTTATAATGACCCTTATTACGCGATTAACATCATAAATTAATTTCTAAACACGAATGCAAAACAAAATATATAATAATTTCATAATTAATGACTCGTCAAAAATTAAGAAAACACACATTTAAATTAATGTGCTTATTGTTTTCGAATGAACATTGAAATCTCAGCTTGGTATAGTGAAAAGAGAAAAAACTTTTTAATTGCTTTAGGTACCTATGTTGTTAACATGCTCTTAGGTCTTAGCGTGACCTCTCTAAAAAATGTTCAAGCTCATGTTGATGCGGTTATGGTGGTAAAAGGAAGCATTTAATCATGCTATGTGTCTTTTAAGTTTTCTCAAAAGGTAAATTTTGTTTAAGGTAAAACAATTTGTTCACTGTTTTTATAAGGCGAGAATTTTAAAGAACACCGGATATGATTTGTATATGGGTTCAAGACAGCCTCGGGTTTATTTTGTCATCAGATAAGAAGCTTTAGATCACAAACGCTAAGTCAACTTTAACTTCTAAAAAAATACTTAAAAGCTCGAGCAACTTTCATCTATAAGAAAACTTGAGAGGCAGGTAGCGGGAAATGTTGTCTGTTTAAAAATTTCCTGAAACCAAATTAATTAGCTGACAAAAGGTTAACAACTTTCAGTCAAAGCATAAATTGGTTTGGAAACATTTTTTTGTTCGGAGATTTCTCTGATTTTAGAAATCCTTCACAAAAAACTCTTTAGGTGTTGAAGTTTATTTCCAGCTTTTCCAGAAAATCCTTGAGAATTTGTCCATTAAATCGAATTTAAAAGTCCTTGAGTCTGATAGACTTTTTTTGGTGAAGTTTTGACAAAGTGAGCTAACGTAGGATTTCTTGAATCGTGAATTATATTCCTAAACTAACCACATAGAGACGAATCTAAATAATTTTTTGTTTTAGATAGTTTTGCAATTTTAGTGTGCGTTATTTTTTTCTTAAATTTGGTATTTTAAAATTTGTATTAATCAACTTTCAAAACGTTTTCAAAAACCCTTCATGATTGTCCAAAAGCAAAAATAAATCAATTTGATTCCTAAAAATAATCATTCTTTTTCCATGAAAGTTTCATCTACATTATATAATAATATAATTTTATCAAAAAAAAGCATAAAATCTAAAATCAAAACAAAAATACAATTTGAAATCAAAATGTTAATATTTTAATATTTTCTAATTTCCAACTAGTCCAAAACCTTTTTCGGGTTGTAAGATAAATTAAAAAGAAAAGAAAAAAAAAATCAAAACATTCATCCCTTTTTATGTCCCAGAAAATATTTCCCATTTAAATATATTAACTAAGTAATATAGTAAACAAAAAAAAAATAATAAAATTCTTTTTTATACAAAAAAAAAAAAAAAACTAAACTTGTGTGCTCAATTATAGATTTTCCAATTCCTTACAAATAACCCTACAAATCCTTATCCCCCTTAAAAATAATTTAGTAATGAAATTATTAATCAAAATTTAAAAAAAAATATTGGTGTTTAAATTTAAATATAAAAACAAAATCAAACAACTAAATGCTTCTTGTTTTATACCTGATTGTGAATAAAAAAATAAATAAATCGTAAAATGTCCCCATATATCGATGTTTTTTGTAAATATATTAAAGTTGCAAAGAAAAATAAAATCTAAACAAAATAAGAAACAAAAACGAGCACGATCATATTCCTTAAAAAAAATTTATATAAAAATCAAACATTTCTCTATAGAGAAATGTTTATGAGTGAATCAATTTTTATTTCAACAAAATTAGACAAAAAAATCAAAAGAATAAATTTAAATTTGTTGTTGAATTTTAATAATGTTTTTTTTTTTTTAATTTTTATTTTATAATCAAAAGAAAAAAAAATACTGTTTGGCTAACTTTAAGAATTTTAGAATGATTTCAATTGTTTTCCTCCCAAAATAAAAGCAAAAAACAAACAACATAATAATAAAACCATAAGCCTAAGTCCTACACACAAAATAGCATGTAGAGAATAATAATTTTCCTTCTACATGTTTCCAATAATGTATTTGCAAAATAAACTAAATAGAATAAAAATTCTTATTTTTTTTATATAAGACTATATGAACCTAAAATCAAATCGGATTAAACACAAAATAAACAAAAGCAATTCTACGAAAACAAAAAAAAAACAAGAGTTATTTCTTTTTTTTTCTTGAATTATTACAAAGACTGTAAATAATAGTTTTTTATATATAAAAATATAAATAATATCGATTTTATTACCTAGCTACAAAATAAAAGAAAAAACAAAATCTTTAAATTACTAATTTTATTTATATAAGAAATACATATGGACTAAGATATAAATATATTTAAAGAGTATATATAAATTAAATTGAATGAATAAAAAAAAACAAACAAAAAAATAAATATTTCTACGCGTATCCTGCTGATAAACGTAATAGTTTTATTTTTCTGTTTAGTTTAAAAAACAAATTATTAATTAATACAAAATAAATCGTAAAATTCTCAGAATATATTAATTTGTAAATTTATTAATCAGTTTATGATATGAATGGAGTTCGGAATCAAACAAACCTAAAGAAAGCAAACAATGAACAACCATCAAACTATGTAAAAAGTAATTTTAATTAAAATAAATAAAACTAAAAAAAAACTACAAATGAAATTCGAAATTATGTTTTCTTTTTATTGAAGTCGTTTTCTTCAATTGCAATTGGGTTGCGACGAAAATTCAACTAGAGTGTGTTATAGCCTGGAAATATAGCTGGGATTAGCCTGATCACCAGACTTCTTCGGTATAAGTATTAAGTATTATACGTGCCACGGTTCGCTGCGTCACCTATTGAACATTTTAACAAACTACAAATTTTCATCTTCAACTTCGCCACGAACATTTTATCAAACTACAAATTTTCAACTTTCAAAGAAATTTGGAAACCACACAAATATAAGAGAAGCGCGGCTATATGGGGACTTTGAAAAATTAGGTACACATTTCATGGTTTAGATTTTAATTAAAAAATTTTAACTTTCTAGGGATATAAACTTAAGAGGAATATCAAAAGGTATGAGAAAATGGGCGGAGTAGTGGGAGGATTTACAAAAAACTACTCATGTCGTGTTTTTGGCTCAAGGGAGATTTATTATAAATTTTCAGCTTTTTAAAAATGTTATAATTATACGCAAATTCTAATATAAGAATATGGGCGTGGTAGTGGGCGGGACAAATAATACATGGCAATCTTAAAGTTGAACAGGGCTTAATTATAAAATTTTAACGTTTTAGGGACGTTCAATAAGGAGAAAACTAAAATATCATTAAAAATGGACATGGCAATGGGCGGTATTTACTCAAATCATAAAACTAAAAAAATTTTATCAGTAGTTTTCGAGTTTAAAAGCTTTATATACATATATACAGACTAGCATTCATTTTTAATAAAAATAAACTATTTTCTCTGCGGAACAAGAATTTTAACTAAGTAGACCAAGGTAGCTCAGAATCCAAAATGTATGCAAATTGGCGGTAGGTTCAGGTCTCATGGGTAAATTTTATTTAAAAAAAATACGGTTTGGTATCTGGGGCCGAATTACGGCATCAGTGACTGAACGACACGTGAGGGAAATTTCATACGAAATATCGAATATTATCGATATTTTGTATGAAATGTACCTCACGTGTCGTTCAGTCACTGATGCCGTAATTCGGCCTCTGATGTTTTGATGAGATATAATATCATCTGAGCTCTGTTTCCAATTTTCGCGGAGACCGAGACCTTTCTCGCAAACAGCCCTAATAAAAACCTTTCAATATTTGAAAACATACCCTGGGAAAACATTTTTAAAATCGCGCTACATTGCACTGAAAATAATGAATTGTTGCATATTATTGGCAAACCAGGGATGCCACTTTGCCGTAATTGCAGTAGATCTAACGCACTTTTCCATTACATCGTTCTCCGCACATAAAATCAAATCTACTCCATTAAAATCATTTGGAATTAGAGAGTAGCTCAAAAATGTATTTTGTGTTAATGTTGCCACTTTCTTCCTTCAATATGTATAACCTCGGAAAAATATTTGGCTGCATGCTTCCACACAAAAATTTTTAGTTTATTTGCTTTGTCTGTAAATGTACCTATGCTAAGGTAGATATACATATATACTTACAATCGATGCAAGATTTAAACTTTGTGTGTATACCTAAACTTTATTTGGGACTAGTTAAGCTAAGATAAGTGTGACAGGGTTACCATCCATATTTTTTTAAAACTAATAAAAATGGTTAAAATTAATCTTCTATACAAGTTTGGCCTTTTGGATATGTTTCAACTTATGCATTCTTATTTATGTAAAAAAAAACATGTGCGGTGATTTGGCGGTTTCAAGAGTTTTCCAGAAGAGCTTAAAGATTTTTTAGTATACCTACGAAAATACCTATGTAATTGCATCATATACCTAACGTAAAGTGTTAGCTTAATGGCTAAAACTTAATTTACACTTTATTTGTGACTAATGAAGTTAGAAAACTATGATTTGACAGAGTTTCCAAATTGTTTTTTTTTTTTCAAAATATAAAATAATTTAGGTACAGCCCTATTCTGCTATTCACGTGGATCGTATATTCGATTCACCCATTCGATTCCCTTTCACACTGCCTTTGCATTCTGCTATCCATCGGGTGAACTACATTATCCCAAACCAATTTGACATTCACTTAAACAGCTGTTCATGTCAAAATCTTGGATAAATTGTTTTGATTTTAATTTTTAATTTGATTTATCTTCGTAATTATATTTGGAAATGGACAGTATTGGACTTTTTTTTTCCAATTGTAAACAGAGGAATAAGAGAATCATCGAACAGAGAGCTACGGAGAAATGTTAGTTATTTTCATTTTGAAATAATAATAAACCAATTATTTCAAAATCATAGGTTTACCAAAAACTTTCGGTTAATTAAAAGAACATTTCTGTATGTATTGGAGATTGTTGAATCAAATCTTCCACCTCCGCAGCGAAATGATTCAATTTCAAGAAAAGAAAAATTCATTGCAGAAATTATTGCCGTAAATTGGTCTTTGCTTGTCGTTCTACCCCTAAAAATGTTAATAATCTATTATTTACAAACAAATATTCTAAATTAATCATAATAAATTAGTTTTTACTTACATTTTACTAACAACCAACCAGACAGACGACCCATTAAATGAAAAATCCGCTACATTTCATATGCGGATTTGAATTGTATAGAATGAATGCGTTCACGTGAATAGCAGAATACCGCGCAGTATTACCGACGTTACCGACTTTAATACAGATTCACTTCGAATGAATAGTAGAATAGTGATGAGTGATGAGTGAAAATTATAGAAAAATTCCCCCCGATGAATAGCAGAATAGGGCTGTTAATCTACTTTTATAAAAAATGGCTGTGATATATTTTTTGTTTTTCAAATTTAGATATTCAAGAATCTTAAACGGCACATCAAATCTTAATTATGTCCCTAAAAAGATGAACCAAGAGAAAAAATTACCAGATAAAAGTTAAGACCGGCTTAGGACTTAAATAGACTTCAACAGCCTCATTGTTAATCTAGAATGACGATATCTTGATCAGCGCCGTAGAAACGTAGGGGCTAGAGGGGGCTTACCCCCCTGGCGTTGGCATTGCCCCCCCCCCCCTAGGCGTTTGCATTTTGCCCCACTAGTTTTTCGCATATATGAAACCTATAGGCCTATACTAGAAAAAAAGGACACAAATTAAAAGATAATAAAAATTAAGAAAATGTGAACTGCCCTCACAATTTGTATGTTTTTTTTTAACAATAACATTTATTTATTTATTTTTTAAATAATTGCACTTTGCGAATTTTTGGTGCACTGAATTTTAAAAAAACCATGTCCAGACTCCAGATCTAACAAATCTTTTCTCGAGTACCAGAAAAGATAAATTATTTAGTCTCTCAGTCGACATGTTAATACATTGAGGCCGCATGGTTGTATTTGAGTGTAGGCATTGACGTATTATATATGGACTGCTAGTTACTTGTCACTTCCATACATTTCCTGCGCAGAAAAAAGTTCTAAGAAATCTCAGCGCTTTTGGGACTGTGCGGCAACATTCGTTACTAAATAAACGCCAGACACTAAAAAAATCGTTAAAATTCAAATATTTAAGAAGAACCAACAGTAGATGGCATTCCAAAAAGTTCGTTTTTTATTTAAATTGAATAAAAGACATTTTTGTCTTATGTGTCTTCGGTTTATTGGCCAACGAATTGAAATTTTTTTGTAAATTTCCATCGAACCTACTTTTTCTGATCATTCCCATTGGTTTTTTTTTTTGGCAATATATATACTTTAAATTTAGTAAAATTTCTCTGCCCCCCCCCCAAAAAAAAACAGAGTAGCTACGGCACTGATCTTGATGATGATCGTTGAATAAAATTTATGAGGTTTTAGTCTATTGCGAATTTTTATAAAATAATTGAGAGATAAAAACTTTTATTTAATACTTATACGCAACTTCTACCCCGACAACGATCCTCGTTAGTTGAATGCAATATTGAATATATGGACAGAAAAATTAAACCAAATTATTTAAGTAGTGTAATACAAATTTCAAAAATGTGTTTTACATAAACAATTAATACAACATTAAAAAAAATAAATAAACTAGAAAAATGACAATCATTCTTTTAAACTTTATTTCAAGAGAAAGGCAGGGGTGACTTTCTGTATCTAAAAAGCGATTAAACGTTTTCGTTTGTGCGAAAGACTCGCATAAAGATTTGAATAAAATCTTTCGCACAAACGAAAATGTTTAATCGCTTTCCCCATACAGAATATCACCCCAGGAAAGACAGATTTTTCCTTACTTTATATAAATTGCCTCTAGATTGTTTTGACAGTTGCGATAAACTATATAACCTCATCAGGTTTGGATTCGTAACGCTTGCCAGGTTGGTGCGTCGTTTTCCATATACGCTATCGCTATACGTGTCCAAGAGTTTCTCGTTGAACTTTCTCCCAGAAACACCATGCAATACTCATTGAACCAAATATTACCCGAATAATATTTTGATAGATACAGTCAGGATCATCAGTTCATTTTTCCGTAAATATCATGCAAGAGGACCTGCTCGGATGGACGAAAAGCACCCCGACCAGGAATAGTCAGATTTATTTAGTATTCTTCAAGTAAAGCTTAGGTTCGGTCATTTAACTTGTTAGCATTCGTGAAGCTTCTCCCCCCACCGGTGATAAGTAGTTCAATTGGAAGTTAAACTTAGGTAAGAGAGATTGAGAGAGAGAGATGCCAAAAGGGGCCTAGTACCTGCTGAATAAAGCCACCACAGGCGTAGTTTATGTATCTGTATATTTTGTTTCAGGTTCGATACCAGAATACAATACCGGAATGCGTGAAACAAGACCTGATAGAAACGCAGATCGACACCAGAAGTCAGATACCCGTTACCAGGAATCCCTTTGACTAGAGCTAACGAATCACTGGATCTTCAGAAACCACAATACACGTTACTAAACCGAAGGTAGTCCGCATATTGAAATATCGTTTCTTATAAGATTAAGAGTTGTTTGTAAATAAGATTTTACAATAAGGTTTTAAAAACCTTTTACTCTGAAGTTTTCTGTTTTCTTCAGGATGACCCTAGTGAGACCGGCGAGCAAAATCGCGTCTGGAAAGCAAAAAGCACATCACGTGTAATGATATAAAACAAAATTCTTTTATTTATTTATTATAAAATTGATGAACAAAAATTATTTTGAAGAACTTATATTCCAATTCGTAGTAGTGTTACACCTAGCCTATGCCACCTAAAAAAGGTTCTTACAAGGAATTGAGAAATCCTCCAAGAGTAGGTATCTCTTGTCATTGATTCGATAGAAAATTGTAGGTCCCCCATTTCTGTCACACGAGAATAGTTGAGAGTTGTTACTCACTACGAGTTCTTGTTTTACACAAACTGTCGCCCCACCAAATTTATTTATTTAATTTCCAATTCATATTTTTGAGATCTCACCAAATTGTCTTAATCTAGAAATACACAGTTTTGTTACCTTAATTCAAAAATTTGACAACAGAACTTCGAAATTTCGAAAATAAAATCAATTTCGGTTTCTCTGAATGTAGGAACCTTACCTTTTCGAAATCTAAGAATTCTAAACTGGCTTAGTGTCCAAAAGCTGATCAACAATGATAATTCCCATTAATCAAGAAAATTCAAAATTTAAGGATGCTTTTCTAGTACCTACTCATCTTTGAAAATAAAATAAATATTATTATTCCGTTAAGCTAAGATACATACAATGCACAACAAATTATTTTTAAAAACGAAACGTTTCAACGATTTGTATATGGAAAATGCCCTTATATTGCTACAATAGCTACACGGAGAGAATTCGAAACTACCGATTACAAATTTCTCGTTTTAAATTTACAAAATGCGCTTTTTTTTAGAATTAACGCTCATTTTTCTTAAATTTATAAGTTAAAGTTTTGAATTAGCACTCAAGTCACGATAATTTACAAAATTTGTGATTTTGTAAATCAGTAAAAGAATTTGTATTTTACAATTTGAGAAAAATTAGTAAATTACAAACATTTTGAATCAAATCTACGACTTATACTTTAGATTTCGTTGACATTTTTCTTGGTTACACTTTCAGTTTGTAATTTACGAAAAATATTTGCAAATTTATCACAATAGAGTGATCAAATCTATAACTAAAGGGCGAAGTTCAGTAGTTAACACTTTATGTTTCTAATTTACAAACAAAAAAGTGGTGAATCATCATAACAGAAAGATGAAATTTATAACTATAATTTGTAATTCGTAAGTTGATACTTTCAATTTGCAATTTACAAAAAAAGATATGATGATTCAAAACAACAGAAAGATCAAATCTAAAACTGTTGTTTTAATTCGGGGAATGACATTTTCATGTTGTAATTTACAAAAGAAAATATTTTGTGATTCATCCCAACCAAAATATAGAATCTATAACTAAAGTTTAAATTCTTTGATTACATTTTCAATTTGTATTTTACAAAAACCTGTTGGTGATTCATCACAACAGAAAGCTAAAATCTATAACTATAGTTTGTAATTCGCAAGTTTACACTTTCAAGTTGCAATTTACAAAAAAAAAGATGTGGTGATTTAAAACAAAGCAAGATCAAATCTAAAACTGCTGTTTTAATTCGGGGAATGACATTTTCATGTTGTAATTTACAAAAGAAAATATTTTGTGATTCATCCCAACCAAAATATAGAATCTATAACTAAAGTTTAAATTCTTTGATTACATTTTCAATTTGTATTTTACAAAAACCTGTTGGTGATTCATCACAACAGAAAGCTAAAATCTATAACTATAGTTTGTAATTCGCAAGTTTACACTTTCAAGTTGCAATTTACAAAAAAAAAGATGTGGTGATTTAAAACAAAGCAAGATCAAATCTAAAACTGCTGTTTTAATTCGGGGAATGACATTTTCATGTTGTAATTTACAAAAGAAAATATTTTGTGATTCATCCCAACCAAAATATAGAATCTCTAACTAAAGTTTAAATTCTTTGATTACATTTTCAATTTGTATTTTACAAAAACCTGTTGGTGATTCATCACAACAGAAAGCTAAAATCTATAACTATAGTTTGTAATTCGCAAGTTTACACTTTCAAGTTGCAATTTACAAAAAAAAAGATGTGGTGATTTAAAACAAAGCAAGATCAAATCTAAAACTGCTGTTTTAATTCGGGGAATGACATTTTCATGTTGTAATTTACAAAAGAAAATATTTTGTGATTCATCCCAACCAAAATATAGAATCTATAACTAAAGTTTAAATTCTTTGATTACATTTTCAATTTGTATTTTACAAAAACCTGTTGGTGATTCATCACAACAGAAAGCTAAAATCTATAACTATAGTTTGTAATTCGCAAGTTTACACTTTCAAGTTGCAATTTACAAAAAAAAAGATGTGGTGATTTAAAACAAAGCAAGATCAAATCTAAAACTGCTGTTTTAATTCGGGGAATGACATTTTCATGTTGTAATTTACAAAAGAAAATATTTTGTGATTCATCCCAACCAAAATATAGAATCTATAACTAAAGTTTAAATTCTTTGATTACATTTTCAATTTGTATTTTACAAAAACCTGTTGGTGATTCATCACAACAGAAAGCTAAAATCTATAACTATAGTTTGTAATTCGCAAGTTTACACTTTCAAGTTGCAATTTACAAAAAAAAAGATGTGGTGATTTAAAACAAAGCAAGATCAAATCTAAAACTGCTGTTTTAATTCGGGGAATGACATTTTCATGTTGTAATTTACAAAAGAAAATATTTTGTGATTCATCCCAACCAAAATATAGAATCTATAACTAAAGTTTAAATTCTTTGATTACATTTTCAATTTGTATTTTACAAAAACCTGTTGGTGATTCATCACAACAGAAAGCTAAAATCTATAACTATAGTTTGTAATTCGCAAGTTTACACTTTCAAGTTGCAATTTACAAAAAAAAAGATGTGGTGATTTAAAACAAAGCAAGATCAAATCTAAAACTGCTGTTTTAACTCGGGAAATGACATTTCCAAGTTGTAATTTACAAAAAAAAATATTTTGTGATTCATCCCAACCAAAATGTAGAATTTATAACTAAAGTATAAATTCTTTGATTATATTTTCAATTTGTATTTTACAAAAACCTGTTGGTGATTCATCACAACAGAAAGCTAAAATCTATAACTATAGTTTGTAATTCGCAAGTTTACACTTTCAAAATGCAATTTACAAAAAAAAAAGATATGGTGATTCAAAACAACAACAAGATCAAATCTACAACTAATTTTTTTAATTTGCGACGCACTCGGAAATCGTAATTTACAAAGATTTATTACTGCATTTTATCATCACCAGTTGTATTATTAAAACAATTGGCCTTAGTGCGAGTTTCGCCCGAAAAAACATTTCACCTGGAAATTTTTTCGCCTATTGTGAGTTTCACCCGAAAAATATTTCATGTTACGAAAAATCCTCTTATATTGCGAGGAGTAATTCGGGGCGAATTGTAATACCATTAACAGCTTAAATTTTCACTTAGTTTTAGTAGGCAAACGAAAGAACAATTGGAGGAAAAATGTAAATTTCTTTCAGTCAAAACTTACAATAGCTTTTAAAATTCCAGGCGAACAAAAAATTTTCGGCATTCGAACCCATATAACAATGGAAGCTAATTTTAAATATATTTGTAAAACAGAACTATCTTACATTTTCAGATTTGTTTTAAAAACAATATAACTTGCTCTTTAAATATCTTAACGGCTATATTGACTTTCTTCAAAGCTATTTTTACTGAAAAACTATTTCTATATAGGGGATTTTCATAAATTCTAATAACTTGGACATCTAAATCAAAATATTCATATGTACATATTTTGACATCTAAATCAAATCAATAATTGTTTTCGATTAAAACTCAAAACCTCTATAGCACTAGTTTTTCAGTAAAACTAGCTCTGAAGAAAGTCAATAATATGGCCGTAAACAACTTTCAAATACTTTTATGCTAAAATATGCATAGCAAGAAAAGAAGATATCCAACATTTGTACCTACAATTAAAAGCAGATGGTCTTTTTTAAGGAAAACTAATAAGTTTTTTCATCTTGTTCGTTCTTGCTTTGCAGTCATGCAATTCTGACTCTCCTTGCAATTGGTGGAATAGTAACACATAAGTTCATCCAGTATCCTCAACTCGACACCAAACGTTCGATAAGAAAATTTGGAAAGGCATAACTGCATAGCAAGAACAATAATTGTAAACTTGCCACTCCATTAATTGCAAGGAGAGTTTCCAACATTTGTACCTACAATTACAGAAGATGGTTTTTTTAATGAAAACTATAATAAGTTTTTAATCTTGAGATTTACGGCAGTTTTTCATAGAAAACCATCTTCTAATTTTCAAAACTCTCCTTGCAATTAATGGAGTGGCAAGTTTACAATTATCGTTCTTGCTTTGCAGTCATGCAATTCTGACTCTCCTTGCAATTGGTGGAATAGTAACACATAAGTTCATCCAGTATCCTCAACTCGACACCAAACGTTCGATAAGAAAATTTGGAAAGGCATAACTGCATAGCAAGAACAATAATTGTAAACTTGCCACTCCATTAATTGCAAGGAGAGTTTCCAACATTTGTACCTACAATTACAGAAGATGGTTTTTTTTAATGCAAACTAATAAGTTTTTCATCTTGAGATTTACGGCAGTTTTTCATAGAAAACCATCTTCTAATTTTCAAAACTCTCCTTGCAATTAATGGAGTGGCAATCTTGAGATTTACGGCAGTTTTTCATAGAAAACCATCTTCTAATTTTCAAAACTCTCCTTGCAATTAATGGAGTGGCAAGTAGGCATAACTGCATAGCAAGAACAATAATTGTAAACTTGCCACTCCATTAATTGCAAGGAGAGTTTTGAAAATTAGAAGATGGTTTTCTATGAAAAACTGCAAAAACTTAATTGCAAGGAGAGTTTCCAACATTTGTAGCTACAATTGCAGAAAATGGTTTCCGGTGAAAACCTTGGGCTTTAATATTCCAGTCCAAGCCAGGCCATTAATTGCAAGGAGAGTCACATCATTTGTACCTACAATTAAAATAGATGGTTTTTTGATGAAAAACTAATCAGAACAAAAACATAAATGTTAAAAAGTAATCCAAGTTCTTCTATATAAAAACCTGTATGTAACAAATCAGCCGTGCAAAGTAGTGAGATCTAAAAGTACGCCAAGTTCTTATTTTATCAATATTTAAAGTAGAGTAGCTATAATTAAAACAATTCCAAATGATCAGACAAATTTATTTTTTAATGGACAAAATTTAGCTAACTACTTTTCACGGCTGATTTGTTACATACAAATTTTTATATAGAAGAACTTGGTTTACTTTTTAACATTTATATTTTTGTTCTGATTAGTTTTTAAGTTTTTTTAGTTTTGCAAGACGGTTTTTGAAGAAAAACTTCCCTAAATCACAAGAAAAGAATAAAAGATGAAGAAACTTGTCAATTATATCATTGGGTGGGTGCGTGCAAAAGAGAAAACATCATCGAAGCAACGATTAGCGCCTTCCCGTTTTTATTAAGCAATCAGTGCTACCAATCTCATATTTAAGGTATGTTTTAACTTGTAGATATTTTTCAAGGATAAGTCCTTACACCCACTAGTCAACTTTAAGTTGCTTGACCAAACAAATTTTAGTTGTTCTAGATTCAATGAAATATATTTCATTGAGTATTGAGCTCATGTGAAAAAAAAAATTCCAAAGACCAATATAAAGTGAATAACATTAGGCGTGTTTTTTTCTCTAATCTATATAGTATTACAAAACAGTTCAATATTATTAAAAGCAAAAACAATAAGCTTGAATATAGAATGTATTTTCTATTGAATTTGAAGCAAAATAAATAAAACGTATCATAATAGCAACTCAACGTCTCAAAGCGTGGTTCACATTATCGAACGTGATGGACAGTTTTGTCTGAAATCAGTTTTGCGCCAAAGGTTTCGCGTACACATTTAAAGCCTTCCCACACTATCCCACAGAGTATTAACGATTGTGAAAAAGTGGGAAGAAAATCATGTGCCTTAATATAAAGAAAATATGAAATTTCATCCCATACAATTTGACATATGTGTTTACATACGAAATTATTTTAATTGATTCTAAAACCATCACACTTTCCTCACCATTTGTAGATTTCAGGTTATGGTGAAATTGATTTGTTTGGCATCAAAATCTGAAAATCATTTCTTCATTCAAAATTGGCAGTCGTGAATAATTCTATCCAACTTTTGTTTTTTTAAACACATTCTCAGTACGCTGACTGTCATTCAATGCCAAATATTTTTTTTTTATTTTGCCTGACAAACCATCAAACAGAGTGCACACACTATCAGTTGTCAGCAAAACTGTCATACGTGGTCGATAATGTGTACCACGCTTTAAAATCGTAAAGTTTCCAACACACGTTTCATTAATGGAATTTTAAATATTTTACGTAAATGATTCAGTCATTTGGCCAGTTTATATTTGAGAGCGCTCAGTAATTTTCCTCCGTCTCTTTGACAGAGCAAGAGAATGAAATATATTATATAAACAAATTGAATTGTGTTCAAAGGAATTTAAAAAATCGAGCGACGAATCCAACAAATTTCAGTCTCATTTTTTGACAGCTAAAGTAAGTATTTATATTTGTGAGGAAGCGGAGATCTCTAAAATATAAACTGGCCAATTGTCATAACACCATTAAAAAACATTTTCTACGTTTATCTACCATATTCATTTAAGACACAAATTCTTGCCGGAAAGTTTACGAATAGTTGGAAAAGATTTCCCAAACAAATTTTGACAGGTTCCCCCACAGTCCACACCAACGCGAATTTTCGGTGGTGACGACGAAAACAACAACAACAACACGCGGTTGTCAATGAAAACAACACGTTGTTATTATTATTGTTTTCATCGTCGCCAACGAAAATTCGCGTTGGTGTGGGGGAACCTTATTGAAGCACTGGATGCAAGCTGGGTGTAAATGTTGGCATTGTGTTTTGTTTTCTTTCGCTTGCACTTAAAAATGTAATGCATTTTGAGAGCGTGCGAATGAGAAGACAATACTACAATGATAATGCGATAAGGAAATAATTTTTGCGCCTTAAATGTATTTTGTTTTCGGTTGGATTTTGGGAGTTTTCTATTCATTCGAAAATAGAAGATTTGGAGTAGGAGTGAAAAAATTGCGTATTTTTCGACAGGAACGGAATACTCTCAAAATCCAACCGAAAACGACATTATTTTCAATTAAAGTCCGAAGTCCAAACTAAAGGCGCCAAAATCATTGTCTCTGTTGATGGTGGCTTTTCTTTTACCCACACAATCTCGAAATTCGGGCGTGCAAAAGAGAAAACATCAACGAGGCAAAGATTTTAGTGTATTTAGTTCAATCAGTGCTGCCAATAAATTTCATAATTAAGGTATGTTTAAACCAGTAGATTTCTTTAAAGATTGAACGAATATCATTGGAGTGTTCCATTGGCTCTTCAAAAAATATGTGAAAAATTTCAAAGTTCAGATAAATTAGGTACGTAGTAATAACATAAAACTTTGAAAATACAAGTAAAGAGTGCTGCAGTGGATTGACCCCACTTAAAGGCCTTCCACACTATCCCACTGAGTATTAACTACGCTTTTGCGCTTCAGTTCAATTCAAAGAGCGCACAGTTTAGTTCAAAAGTATTTACTGAACCCGCTCTTCTAGTTTATTTAGTTCACCAGTTCAATTCAAATACATCTTAAAAAATTAAATTTTTGATTTGTGCAAAGGTAATATAAAAGTTGTTTCCCTTGCTTGATTTGGAATGAAATGTTCTCTATGCTTCAAAATATAATTTGTCCCCTAACTGTCAAATTCCATCGTAGGATGGCTACGATGGCGATAGATGGAAAGATACAAAAAATTTAGAATTTTTTTTCTGCTCCGGAAATATGTTCTTATAGCCCAATCCGTTGAAATTGGGAACGAAATATTCTCTATGCCTCAAAATATAGGTTTCACCTATCTGTCAAGCTATCAACTGTTAAATTTCATTGAAGGGTGGCTACAATGACGATGGATTAAAAAACCTCTAAAAAATGCGAAAAATTTCGATTTTTTTTCTGCTCCGGAAAAATGCTTTTCTAGGGCAATCCGTTGACATTTGGAACGAAATATTCTCTATACCTCAAAATATAGGTTTTCACCTATCTGTCAAGCTATCAACTGTCAAATTTCATTGAAGGATGGCTACGATGACGATGGATTAAAAAACCTCTAAAAAATGCGAAAAATTTCGATTTTTTTCTGCTCCGGAAAAATGCTTTTCTAGGGCAATCCGTTGACATTTGGAACGAAATATTCTCTATACCTCAAAATATAGGTTTTCACCTATCTGTCAAGCTATCAACTGTCAAATTTCATTGAAGGATGGCTACGATGACGATGGATTAAAAAACCTCTAAAAAATGCGAAAAATTTCGATTTTTTTTCTGCTCCGGAAAAATGCTTTTCTAGGGCAATCCGTTGACATTTGGAACGAAATATTCTCTATACCTCAAAATATAGGTTTTCACCTATCTGTCAAGCTATCAACTGTCAAATTTCATTGAAGGATGGCTACGATGACGATGGATTAAAAAACCTCTAAGAAATGCGAAAAATTTCGAATTTTTTTTCGCTTTTTTAGGGCAATCTGTTGTTGCAGTGCTCTTTAGTTCGTAAATGAATTGAACTACTGAACTATGACCCTGTTTAGACTGAGACTGCTCACTACGCCATGACGACCAGTTTCTGGATTTCTGGCTTACTGAAAAGTCACAGTCTAAACAGGGTCTATGAGATGGTGAACTAGTTCACTTGCAAGAGCTGCTTTTTGAACTAGTTCGTTCATGAACTACACAAGTCAAAAAGGTCTGCGTCAGCGTCTTACTGATTACACGAGTCTTTTTTTCGGTCGTTTCGTCTTTCGTATTTTTCATAGCTTGTAGAAATGTATGGATTCGTTGCTTCATTCCACCTACATTTCTACACCCCTCACCAGAGCTGTCAAAAAGACCAAAGGAAAAACAACCGAAAAAACGAGTCGTGTAATCAGTGTCTAAATCGTGTCTCATGGACGCTGATTACACGAGTTTTTTTTTCGTCTTTTCGTCTTTTTGACAGCTTGTAGAAATGTATGGTTCCGTTACTTCATTCCCCCTACATTTCTGCACCCCTAACCAGAGCTGTCAAAAAGACGAATGAAAAAACAACTGAAAAAACGAGTCATGTAATCAGCGTCATAGTGTGGAATCAAAATATGGAAATTCAACCCACACGATTTGACAGCGCATCGCATCAATTTGACATTGTGTTAATACATGACATTTTTAGGATTGATTCCAAAACCATTTGAGGTTATGGTGAATTGATTTGTTTGGATGCAAGTGTGGAAGCAAAATATGAAAATCATTTTCTTCACACAAATTTGGCAGTCGTAAGTATTTCTATCCCACTTTTTATTGACATATTGTGTTAAAAGTCGATGGGGTAGTGTGAAAGGGCTATAAAAAGTGATCGTTCTCTGTTCAACGAGTTCTTTTTGTCTTTCTTTATTCTATTCTATTCTGCAAAAAATTTTAATACATTAATAAAAAATACTGACTTCAAAAAAAGTATAACTTGCCTATAAGTAAATAAAAGCATTGAAAACTACACAAAATTTCACAAACTGTGTTCTATGCCACCGAATTGTGAAAATTTGTAAGAAATTTCAAGTTCCCAAACCAAAACCTATTCAGTATTACATTGAACTCGAAATATACTTTTTTCCATTTCTTTAATCAAGTCTGAGCGTGCCTTAAAATAAAAGTTGGTATCACTGATTTGATTCACGAAAAAGAAAAGGACGGAACGATTACTTTTGTGCTTGAGCAGACGAAAAAGATGACGCAATGGTGACGCCGGTTAGATTTTAGTTCAGTTTCATTAATAATGTCGTCGTCGTCTCGTTGAGTTCTCGCGGTATCGGTACTTTGTAAAATTTGATTGGCGTTGGTGGATAATTTCAGAGGAATAAAAAAGGTAATTTCTTAACAACAAATATTTACAAATAATTAAACATACTAATATTTCTTTTATTATTAGATTGCTGCGTAATTTTATGTGGATGTGGAGGCGAAAAAAGGATTTGGAAAAATGCACATTGCTGTGGTGCAGATGGGAAGACATTTTTAAACATTTTCTAAGTAAGTAAATGCAAATTTATCTTTTTTAATTGTGGAATTTTTTATAAATATAAATATAAAGGGGGTTTTACATAAGATTAGATTGATTAGAGAAAAAATCGTATAGAAGGGGTCATCTATTTGCCCTTAAGGCTTCATTTTGTGCGGTACCTACTTCGTAGTTTTATTGGCGTGGGTTTGAGCACGAAGCCCAATTTTGTTGGTGTTAATTGATAATCAGTGGAATAAAAAGAATTTATTTTTGAGCACGTAGTGCAATGTTAGTGGAATAAAAAGAATTTCTTATAAAAAAAATACTAACATTTAAAAGAACTAGAATTGTATGTGCATGTGCGAGGCTATAGGGCGTTGGAAGATACAGATTGCTATGACGTAGGCGGGAAGAGCTTTATTAAAATGTTCTAATTAAATAAGTGCGAATTTATATTTTTTCATGGATTTCAATATAAAGGGTGTTTTACATCAGATAAGATTGATTAGAGACAAGAAAAAATCGTATAGGAGGGGTCGTCTATTTCTATTTAAGGCTGCAAGAGCAATTTTCTGAGAAAAAAACTGAAAAATTATTAAAAAACAATGGAAAAATTGTTGAATATGAAATGAAATATGAAAATTCAAACCTATGATAACATTGAACTCAAAATTTTTTTTTCCATTTCTTTAATCAAGTCCATTGATTTGATTTACGAAAAAGAAAAGGACAAACCGATCATTTTGTGCTAGAGGAGACAAAAACCATGAAGTTGGCAGCCAGTTGTTAGCTTAGTTTTTTAGTTTCATTTATATTGTTCGCTTCATTTCCATTTTGCGCGGTAGCTATTTCGTAGGTTTATTAGCTTGGGTTTGAGCACGTGGATGTGGGAGGCGAAAAGAAGTTGGAAAAATACAAATTGCTGTGGTGCAGGTGGGAAGAGATTTTTAAACATTTTCTAAGTAAGTAAATGCAAATTTATCTATTTTAATTGTGGGATTTTTTATGGATTTCAATATAAGGGGAGTTTTACATAAGATTCGGTTGATTAGAAACAAGAAAAAATCGTATAGAAAAGGTTATCTATTAAGGCTTCATTTTGTGCTGCAGCTACTTCGTAGTTTTATTGGCGTGGGTATGAGCAAGTAGTGCAATTTAATTGGCGTTAATTGATTACTTCAGTGGAATAAAAAGGTAATTTCATATAAAAAAAACACTAACGTTTAAAAGAACTAGAATTGTATGTTCATGTGCGAGGCTATAGGGAGTTGAAGATACAGATTGCTCTGGTTTCTAATTAAGTAGGTAAATGCGAATTTATCTTTTTTATTGTGGAATTTTTCATAGATTTCAATATAAATGGTGTTTTAAATAAGATTATAATGGTTAGAGACAAGAAAAAATCCTATAGAAGGGGTCGTGTATTTCTAGTTAAGGCTGAAAGAGAAATTTTCTGAAAAAATTTCAAAAATCATTAAAAAACAATGCAAAAATTGTTGAATATGATAGAAATATGAAAATTCAAACCTATTATTACATGGAACTCAAAAAAAAATTTTTTCCATTTCTTTAATCAAGTCCATTGATTTGATTTACGAAAAAGAAAAGGACAAACCGGTCACTTTATTATAATTTATTATAAAAAAAATACTAACGTTTAAAAGAACTAGAATTTTATGTGGATGTGGGAGGCGATAGGGAGTTGGAAGATACAGATTGCTATAGTGTAGGCTGCGTCTACGAGGTATTTACCCCGCCGGAGTGAGAAGAGCTTTATATACATTTTCTAAGTAAGTAAATCCAACTTTTTCTTTATTAATTCTGGGATTTTTCATGGATAACAATATAAAGGGTGATTTACACAAACGGCTAGGGCATATAGGTTGACTAGAGATATAGGTTGGAAGGGCAATTTTCTGAAAAAAGACTTGAAATTGGAAAAAAACAAAAGAAACACTTACAATGTTAAGCTTAACCGTGTTTCAAAGCCAGGTCTATTCTTATTCTTTTCTTTTAGTTAAATTCATTTGCAATTTTCAAAAACTAAAAGACATTGAAGCATCTTAGTGTTTGACTAAAAATTGATATGGACATTAAATATTAAAAAAAAAAAATACTAGTTAAAAACGTAAAATTTGATTGAACATTATTTTTTAATTTTTTTCAAATTTTTTAGTTAATTTATTTTTCAAATTAATTAATTTTTCAAAAATTATTCTTAAAAATAACTAAATGACTGAATTTCTGTCTTATTAAAAGCATAACATTGTAAAAAGGTATAGCATAACATTGTAAAATTGCTCTTTCCTTCTAAACAGGAGGAAATAGGCCACCCTTTCCATATATATTTTTTTTCTTATCTCTACCCAACCTATGCCTTAGCCTTTTGTCGCATAGTTTCAGGTACAAAAAATCTATATAAAATATTTCGACTTGAAAATTGAAATCTTCTTCAATTTCTACCAATTTTAATAATCTAATGAAATTGGTACATAAGACAAGATGCATTTAAATATGAAATCGACGAAAATTACCATGCTCTTATTTCTAAACCACTTCCTTAATTTGGATAATTTAACGGTTTCGAGTGTTGATCACATTCATCAAAATGGTTCTGAAAACCATTTTTAATTATAATAAAAATCTCGAAAAAATTTTATGTAGTTTTCATTTTCATTTTCATTATGAATGTGAAAATGAAAAAAATATACGTTCGTTTAAAAAAAAACTAGGTATTAATGTAAATGTCTTTCAAATTAAATATTAATTTGCTGCTGAAGATTTTGTGCCGTTTTACACTTTTTCTGTTTTTTTGGCGGTTCCTGCACATAGTGCAATAAAAAAAGGTAATTTCGTATGATAAATATTTTCATTTAAAAAAACTATATATTTACATAAATATCTTTTCAATTAAATATTAGATTGCTGCTGAGGATTTTTGTCGTTTAAAACTTTTTCAATAAAGAAAACTTATATTTTTCGAAAAATATGTTCGTTTAAGAAAACTTAACATTTACGTAAATTTCTTTTAATTTAAATATTACATTGCGGCTGAAGATTTTGTACCGTTTAAAACTTTTTTCGTTTTTAATATTTAAAATATTAATAGATATATTTTTCGAAAAATATTAGATTGCTGCTGGGGATTTGTGCCGTTTAATACTTTTTGGGTTTTTTTTTGGCGGTTCCAGCACATAGTGCAATTAAAAACGGTAATTTCTTATGATAATCATTTTCGTTTAAAAAGACTATATATTTACATAAATATCTTTTCAATTAAATATTAGATTGATGCTGGGGATTTGTGCCGTTTAACACTTTTTTGGCGGTTCCAGCACATAGTGCAATTAAAAACGGTAATTTCTTATGATAATCATTTTCGTTTAAAAAGACTATATATTTACATAAATATCTTTTGCCGTTTTACACTTTTTCTGTTCTTTTTGGCGGTTCCTGCACATAGTGCAATTAAAATAGGTAATTTCGTATGATAAATATTTTCATTTAAAAAAACTATATATTTACATAAATATCTTTTTGATCAAATATTAGATTGCTGCTGAGGATTTGTGCCGTTTACACTTTTTCTGTTTTTTTGGCGGTTCCTGCACATAGTGCAATAAAAAAAGGTAATTTCGTATGATAAATATTTTCATTTAAAAAAACTATATATTTACATAAATATCGTTTTGATCAAATATTAGATTGCTGCTGAGGATTTGTGCCGTTTTACACTTTTTCTGTTCTTTTTGGCGGTTCCTGCACATAGTGCAATTAAAAAAGGTAATTTCGTATGATAAATATTTTCATTTAAAAAACTATATATTTACATAAATATCTTTTTGATCAAATATTAGATTGCTGCTGAGGATTTGTGCCGTTTACACTTTTTCTGTTTTTTTGGCGGTTCCTGCACATAGTGCAATAAAAAAAGGTAATTTCGTATGATAAATATTTTCATTTAAAAAAACTATATATTTACATAAATATCTTTTTGATCAAATATTAGATTGCTGCTGAGGATTTTTTTTCTGTTCTTTTTGGCGGTTCCTGCACATAGTGCAATTAAAAAAGGTAATTTCGTATGATAAATATTTTCATTTAAAAAAACTATATATTTACATAAATATCTTTTTGATCAAATATTAGATTGCTGCTGAGGATTTGTGCCGTTTACACTTTTTCTGTTTTTTTGGCGGTTCCTGCACATAGTGCAATAAAAAAAGGTAATTTCGTATGATAAATATTTTCATTTAAAAAAACTATATATTTACATAAATATCTTTTTGATCAAATATTAGATTGCTGCTGAGGATTTGTGCCGTTTACACTTTTTCTGTTTTTTTGGCGGTTCCTGCACATAGTGCAATAAAAAAAGGTAATTTCGTATGATAAATATTTTCATTTAAAAAAACTATATATTTACATAAATATCTTTTTGATCAAATATTAGATTGCTGCTGAGGATTTTTTTTCTGTTCTTTTTGGCGGTTCCTGCACATAGTGCAATTAAAATAGGTAATTTCGTATGATAAATATTTTCATTTAAAAAAACTATATATTTACATAAATATCTTTTTGATCAAATATTAGATTGCTGCTGAGGATTTGTGCCGTTTTACACTTTTTCTGTTCTTTTTGGCGGTTCCTGCACATAGTGCAATTAAAAAAGGTAATTTCGTATGATAAATATTTTCATTTAAAAAACTATATATTTACATAAATATCTTTTTGATCAAATATTAGATTGCTGCTGAGGATTTGTGCCGTTTACACTTTTTCTGTTTTTTTGGCGGTTCCTGCACATAGTGCAATAAAAAAAGGTAATTTCGTATGATAAATATTTTCATTTAAAAAAACTATATATTTACATAAATATCTTTTTGATCAAATATTAGATTGCTGCTGAGGATTTTTTTTCTGTTCTTTTTGGCGGTTCCTGCACATAGTGCAATTAAAAAAGGTAATTTCGTATGATAAATATTTTCATTTAAAAAAACTATATATTTACATAAATATCTTTTTGATCAAATATTAGATTGCTGCTGAGGATTTGTGCCGTTTACACTTTTTCTGTTTTTTTGGCGGTTCCTGCACATAGTGCAATAAAAAAAGGTAATTTCGTATGATAAATATTTTCATTTAAAAAAACTATATATTTACATAAATATCTTTTTGATCAAATATTAGATTGCTGCTGAGGATTTGTGCCGTTTACACTTTTTCTGTTTTTTTGGCGGTTCCTGCACATAGTGCAATAAAAAAAGGTAATTTCGTATGATAAATATTTTCATTTAAAAAAACTATATATTTACATAAATATCTTTTTGATCAAATATTAGATTGCTGCTGAGGATTTTTTTTCTGTTCTTTTTGGCGGTTCCTGCACATAGTGCAATTAAAATAGGTAATTTTGTATGATAAATATTTTCATTTAAAAAAACTATATATTTACATAAATATCTTTTTGATCAAATATTAGATTGCTGCTGAGGATTTGTGCCGTTTTACACTTTTTCTGTTCTTTTTGGCGGTTCCTGCACATAGTGCAATTAAAAAAGGTAATTTCGTATGATAAATATTTTCATTTAAAAAACTATATATTTACATAAATATCTTTTTGATCAAATATTAGATTGCTGCTGAGGATTTGTGCCGTTTACACTTTTTCTGTTTTTTTGGCGGTTCCTGCACATAGTGCAATAAAAAAAGGTAATTTCGTATGATAAATATTTTCATTTAAAAAAACTATATATTTACATAAATATCTTTTTGATCAAATATTAGATTGCTGCTGAGGATTTGTGCCGTTTACACTTTTTCTGTTTTTTTGGCGGTTCCTGCACATAGTGCAATAAAAAAAGGTAATTTCGTATGATAAATATTTTCATTTAAAAAAACTATATATTTACATAAATATCTTTTTAATCAAATATTAGATTGCTGCTGAGGTTTGTGCCGATTTACACTTTTTCTGTTCTTTTTGGCGGTTCCTGCACATAGTGCAATAAAAGAAGGTAATTTCTTATGATAAATATTTTCGTTAAAAAAAACTATACATTTACATAAGTATCTTATTAATCAAATATTAGATTGATGTTGAGGATTTTGTGCCATTTACACTTTTTTCAAATAGTAAATAAAAAACTTATATTTTTCGAAAAATATTTTCGTTAAAGAAAACTTGGCATTTACGTAAATGTCTTTTAATTTAAACATTAGATTGCGGCTGAAGATTTTGTGAATTTTAACCTTTTTTTCGTTTTCTGGCCTTTGCTGCACAAACTGCAATATTAATATATTTATTGAAAAATATTTTCATACTAGATATTTACATAAATATCTTCCTACGGTATAAATTTAATTTCTTATGAAAAATATTTGCGTTTAAAAAAGCTATATATTCATATAAATAAGGTGAAACCCACTTCAGCGAAACCTGCTTTACTAAAAAACCCACTTAAATAAAGAACTTAGTTAAACCCCGTTCATTTTTCAACAAAATTTTCCATATAAAAATCCTGATATATGAAAAAAATATTCCCTAGAAATTTTATATTTTTATAGTAAAAAACTAGGTTAAGGAAAAAAAACCAAACAAAAAGCATTTCTTCATTATTGTTTTGTTACTAAATAAATATTTTTTTTTGTTCAAAAGATTCGTTTCTTGGAGACTTTTTCCAGCAATTTTCAATATTGGAACACAAAATACTATGCATTTTTAAGAAACGAAAAATATTGTTATAAATTAAGATAATAATAATACATAATATCTATATAGTTTTCCATATCTGTGCCTATGTTTCAACAGAAAATCACGAAAATACAAAAAGTGAGAAAATTTTGATAAAAAAAAGCATTAAAAAAAATCTTAATAGAATGATTGTACATTTTTTTATTTATAATTTCAATTATCTTAAGATTTGCATTTAAAGTTTTTGTTTTCCGAATATATTTTGAGAATTGTTTCTCAGATTCGGTACCTAGTAATTCAGATAAACAATTTTATTTTTATTTTTCTTAAAGCCCCTCAAGACTTGCGTTTAAAAACTTTAAAAGTTATTAGTAGCTACTTTTCAATTTGTTTAATCAGGAAAAAAGACTTATTTTAGTATATTTATATATATATATATATTTAATTTTTAATATTTTTTCTTCAGAAAAAAAGACATAAATTTTCAATATTCCTTCTTCGGAAAAAAGACTTAGAAAAATCTTAGGACTTAAAAAAATTTTCATTTTTTTTCTTCGAAAAAAGACTTAGAAAAATTTTCAATATTTTTTTCAGGACTTAGAAAAATTTTCAATATTTTTTCTTCGGAAAAAAGACTTAGAAAAATTTTCAATATTTTTTTTAGGACTTAGAAAAATTTTCAATATTTTTTCTTCGGAAAAAAGACAAAAATTTTCAAAATTTTTACTCCGAGAAAAAGACTTAGAAAAATTTTAAATATTTTTTCTTTGGAAAAAAGACTTAGAAAAATTTTAAATATTTTTTCTTTGGAAAAAAGACTTAGAAAAATGTTCAATATTTTTTCTTTGGAAAAAAGACTTAGAAAAATTTTCAATATTTTTTTTAGGACTTAGAAAAATTTTCAATATTTTTTCTTCGGAAAAAAGACTTAGAAAAAGTTTCAATATTTTTTTTAGGACTTAGAAAAATTTTCAATATTTTTTCTTCGGAAAAAAGACTTAGAAAAAATTTCAATATTTTTTCTTCGGAAAAAAGACTTAGAAAAATTTTCAAAATTTTTACTCCGAGAAAAAGACTTAGAAAAATTTTCAATATTTTTTCTTTGGAAAAAAGACTTAGAAAAATTTTAAATATTTTTCTTCGGAAAAAAGACTTAGAAAAATTTTCAATATTTTTTTTAGGACTTAGAAAAATTTTCAATATTTTTTCTTCGGAAAAAAGACTTAGAAAAATTTTCAATATTTTTTTTTAGGACTTAGAAAAATTTTCAATATTTTTTCTTCGAAAAAGACTTTTAGGACTTTTAGGAAAAATCGAGATAAGGATTTACGAAATTTTTTTTTCCAATTATCCGAGACTCTCTAAAGTGAAGATTTTTTAGTTATCCAAGTTCGCTTACGTGAAAACCCCGGTTAAGTGAAATAATAATTCATTTTTCGTCGTTTCACTAAACGGGTTTGGCTGTATCTTTTAAATTTAATATTAGGTTGCTCTTAAGTTTTTGAGCCGTTTTAAACTTTTTTTTTCGTTTTTTGGCCTTTGCTGCACAAATTGCAGTAGGTATTAAAAGATATATATTTTTCGAAAAATATTTTCGTTTAAAAAACAATATATTTACATGAATATCTTTTTAATTAAATATTCGATTGCTGCTGAAGATTTTGTGCCATATAACATTTTTTTCTTTTTTGGCGGTTCCTGCACATAGTGCAAGTAAAAAAGGTAATATTTTTTGAAAAATATTTCCATTAAAAAAAATAGCAATTTATGTAGAGATTCTTTTTAAATTAAATATTAGGTTGTTGCTGTATTTTTGTGTGCTTCGTTTGTTAGAAATGGAAAGCTTGTTTGAGATTCTTACCTCGCTGGAGCTGGAAGAGTTCCATCAACATTTTCAAAGTAATTAGATACGATTTTATGTTTTTTGATTTGGTCATTGGTAATGGAATACTTTATACAGGGCTTTTTGCATAAGATGGGACAAAAGGTTTGGACGTGTAGGTTGAGTCGAGACAAGAAAAAAATGAGTTGGTTCGGACGGTCAGTTAAGGGAGAAAGGGTAATGTTTTTTTCAAAAGAAAAAGTTTTGAAATAGAAAAAAAAATCATTAAAAAAAAATGAAACATTTATAATGTCATACTACAACTTTCTTAAAGTCAGAAATTTATTCCGTCTTTTAATAAAATTGTATTTTTTTTAATTCTCAAAAACTAAAAAACTCTAAAGCATCCGGTTTTTAGTGCTTGATTTAAAATTAATAGTGTCATTAAATACTAAAAATAGTAATTAATAACGTAAAATTTTAAACAAAATTAGTTTGAAAATATTTTTTTTTAAATATTTTGAGTTTGGAAATTAATTTTTCAAAACTATTGACAAACATTTTGAATAAAAAGAAGCAAAATAAAAATGGATTTCCGGCTTTAAAAAATTTTTGATTTTTGTTTGATTTTTTTCCATTTCAAGGAAATAGACCACCCTTCACATAAGAGTTTTGGTTGTATCTTCCAAATCTGCACGCCCTAGCCTTTTGTGGCATAGTCTTAGGTACAAATAATAAAATATAAAATATTTTGATTTTCAAAATTATTTTTTTTGTATGAAACCAATTTTAATAAACTTTTTTTAAATTGGTAGATAAACTACAATGTAATTTCCAAACTCCTTGCTGTTTTGGATAGATTAAACGGTTCCGAGTGTTTATTCATTTTCATATTCATTTTGAAAATGTTGAAAATGTTTTCTACATGCATATTTTTACAAATTTTTGTTAGAATTTAATTTGGTTTTTAGATCCACTTTGACAACTAAAACCAACACTCGGAACCGTTTCAATTATCGAAATCAAGCAAGTGGCTTGGAAATAAGAGCGTAATACATCGTTCGATTTCAAGAAATTTCTACCAATGATGGGGTGAATATTTCGTTAAATAATGTAACAGACACGAAATTACGCATATTAATCATGATAAAAAAAAATTAATACCGTATTCCATAAGCCACGAAAAATAATTAAAATTATATTGACATCTGTAAATACCAATGGAAACAATTGCTATTTTCGTATGAGCATTTCTCTCATACCGAATAGTTTTTGGTGTAATTGAGTTTCTGTTATTTTGGGCTATAGTTAGCAAATTTAATTTTAGTTTTACTTTTATGGATGAAATGATAATGATAAATATTTTAAAGATTTTAACATTGTTGATGCGAATACCCTTACACTTTTGACCGAAAACGACCTTTTGACACTATTTCCAACTGACGTTGGCAATCGGGTCAAAGTTAGATCAAAAATTTCAACTTGGCGAAATGGCATAGTAAGGCTTTTTTATATTTGACTTAGCTTGTGAATGATTTTCTTATTTTTCATGTAGAATGCTGGAAAAGTACATACCTTAGTGGATGGAGTAGAAAACTGGTTGCATTCTCAAAGCCAATCCTCGACCCCATCAACTTCGTCGAGAAGCAATTATGCGCTTCAATCTTTTGTAAGCAAAAATTTTCATATAATGGGACAGCTATAGCGATCATTGTAATGCATCTGTGATAATATTTTACTTTTAACAAAGATAGTTTCTAGAAAAGCCCAATTAGAATATTATCCAAAGCTATCCGCTTCGGTTTGTATTGTTGTAATCTGTTAGGAAAGTTCTGATGATGTCTGTTCCTAAAATTTGGTTTTCTGGTGTCAGGCCTTCTGTTGTTGGTTGTTCTTTCTTTGTAAAGGAATAAAATATAAAAATATTTTTGAAATGCATTTTAGAAATTAATTTTTAAGAATGAAATGATCCAAATAGCCGCGTAAAAATTTAAACTTTCTTTTTCTTTTTGTCAGCTGTTTTAACCTATTCGGATTTTTTCGTTCTCAAACAACGCGGGCATTGTTTATGTTTTGTTGTGTTTTCATTTTTTCAGTGTTTCAATTTAAAACCTCAAAATTGTTTAAATAATAATATGCCATAATTTCGATGCCTGCAATAAATGTTTACATATTGTTTAGACCGCCCTGTTAAAAAAAAAATGTTTTCGTTTCACCGATGCATGACAACGATAGCTACTTAGTCTGACTTCTTAATGTCACAAACACATTAATACCATGACATTTTTCTAGGACTTAGCCTATTTTTTAAGTTCTCGTAATAAATTTAGTATTGCCTATAATGCAAATAAATTTCTTCCGGACTACTTAAGAGAGGAACTCATACAAGAAGCAGTTAAATTTTACACGGAACAAAATTATTTAATGAGACACGATGATTTTGTATGCATAACAAAACAGATATCTGAAACTTTCCCAAATGAGCCTTCGGTATTTTAAATAAGTTTTCATGCATGTAACAAGAACAATTTTACTATTCAATTTAGCTTGTCTACTACAATCAAGCCACTAAAAAGGGGCGACTTCAAACCATTTACAAGACAACTTTAGCTCGCCTCCGTCGAAATGGTTTACCAGTTATGTCTAAAAGGAAAAAAATGTCACTTACAGAAACAATAGAAAACATAGGTTTGTATTTATGGTTCATTTATACAGGAGGGCATTCACGATGTCATGTAACTTTAACTATAATTTTATTTTTACTTTATCTGCTTTCAATATATGACTGTTGCATTGCATCGTGAATGTTCCTGAAAATATTTCGTAAAAAATTCAAAATAAGTGAAAAAAATAAGGGGTTATATACGTATATTTTTTATTTTTTTTGAGGAAACAACATTCTTATTTATTTTCTTTGATTCGGAAGTGAAAATATGTTGTGCTGGGTTTTAATGGAAATAGTATGTATATACATAGATTAGTACAATTTCGTGATGAACGGATAAAAGAAGTAGATATTATATCATAAGAAAGACACAACCATAGTTTCACTGTTACCTATACATAAATAATATTTTAAGTCCTTTAATTTATAAAAGCATTAATTTTAAAATACTGCTTTTATAATTTCTATATAGAGTCAACTATACATTCTGAGGATCAGAAGTGGTTAAAGACCCACACCACTCCATTTGCTACATTAGAGACCAAGTGGATGGCAACAACAGAAATTCGATCGAAAAAGATTAAAGATTTAAAAACAAAGGATATTACAATTATTCTAGTTGATTGGCCATCTTTCTTACTACCGGAAGGACCTAGATTGGTATTTCTTTTAAGTGCTTTTACTATTTTTAATGTTCTTATCAGTATTAGTAACTTAAAGAAATATACCCTTAATCGTTATACATAATATATAATATCACCTCTTAAAACCACCTGAAATTTTATCATTATAAATTACTTCAGAAAATTGTTCAAAAATACGGAAAGCTATCAAAACACAAATTCTTTAACATTGAATAAAGTTTTTGAATTAATTTTCTTTAAACGTTATGAAAACTTTTGTTTGAGTTTTTTTTGTGTAAAAAGTCGAAATTTCTCTTTGAAAATTAAAACAGTGGAATACTTGGCCTTAAAATCATTGAGATGAGACTTTTCGCTGTGTTACGATGTACTACCAGGCATGTTGTTTATCTTCATCTAAACAAGATGATTCACCCTCCTAGAGGAGAGGGGGAGGGGGTGGTAATTTTGTTTTAAATCGACATAAAATAAAAACAAAATTTAATTAATAATTTTTAAATAATTTGAATTAAAAACAAAATAAAAGAACGGACTGCTGACTTTAAAAAGAAGTATAAAATGATATTGTAAGTCTCGTCGTTCTTTTGTAACGCTTGCTTATTTTATGGCAACGATTTCCCCTTGACAGTTAACAAACATAATTTGACGGAGAGTATACTTATATATACATATCTATATGCTAAACGATGACTTATGTGACATTCAAATAGATCCTAGTATCTTTTAATATATTTATTAAGAATTTTTGGTTATGGAAATACTAATAAATTTTATAAATTTCGAATCTAGATTGACATCGATTTCGAGTATCTTCATCCAGGCAAGGATTTAATTTTATTGGACAAATGGACAGACTTCATAGCTGAAATGATGCCGATTTTAAAACACAAAATTAAAGACAAATACAGTTTAGCAAAACTAAAAACATTTCAAACATGTACCGGTGAGCAGCGAGATATAGTATTTACATTACTTCTACATGCAGTCTTACCTCCTGGCGGTCATTCCAAAAATAAATTCACAAAGAAAACCTGGAAATTTAGCATTGCAGATAGTCAAAACTCATTTATATTTAAGGTAAATAACTGTAATTCGTATACAGAACTTATTGAACAAAGAAGAAATGTATATAAAAACCATGATATGCACATGCAACCATTTATTTTGATAGTTTCAAATGAAGACTTTTCAGAAATAACAAATATTCAAGTAGTGTATGACACAATTATGTACAAGTTTGATTCTTTTATCAAAGCACTTTCGTGTGCATTTAAGATTCACTACGTTTTTGATTTAGATTACCAAAAAGAATGTTACTCGGTTTGGGAGCTTTTACAATGTAAAATTTTTGATATTTCTAGCTCGAACGTTGCCACTAACGTTAATAATATACTTTCTTTCCTAAGAACTTAAATTTTGTATCCTTTATTATTTTTTAAGAATTTGCATATAATGATCATCTCCTATATTTAACTTACTAATTATTTTATTCAAATATTTACACTAGTGTTAACGTTATACTTTCAGTGCCTAGCACCTAATTTATTATCCATTAACTTACACTAGTGTAAATTGACCTTAACTTTACACTTTCTTATATTTATCACTAACATAGTATCCTTAATCTAGTATTGGTTTAATATTTTCACATATTTGTGTCTAATGACCAAATTGCTTTAAGCACTATCTCCTGCATTTTAATATCAATATAAAATTGGATTAAATAAAAGCGTATCATTTTTTAAAACATTCAAGCTTGAAATATTTTCCTTTCAAACTTCTGCACTAACATTAACAATTTGCTGTATCTTATTGTATAATGTTCAAATTATCACTTTTTTTAGTCAATGAGTACGGTAGGGAAACACATTTGCATAATATAATGAATAATGATCATCTCCTACATTTAAAACTAACTTCTTATTTTATTCAAATATTTACACTAGTGTTAACGTTACACTTTCAGTGCGTAGCACCTTATTTATTATCCTTAAACTTACACTAGTGTAAATTAAGCTTAAAGGTACACTTTCTTATATTTATCACTTGCTATAGTATCCTAAACCTAGTACTGGTTTATTATTTTCCACATATTTGTATCTAAAGACCAAATTAGTCATATGAAATTTAGTATTGCAGATAGTCAAAACTCATTTATATTTAAGGGAAATAATTGTAATGCGTATACAGACCTTATTGAACAAAGAAGAAATGTATATAAAACCATGATATGCACATGCAACCATTTATTTTATTAGTACGGTAGGGAAACGTTTTTTACGATGTTTACTTGTTTTGAATGCAAACATGTATTCGAGTCGATACAATCGCTTATCACTCATTTCAAATGTTTCCATATTTTTAAAGCCAACCAAAAATATCAATGTGTTCAAGATAATTGCACATCACAATTTCTGAACATTAATAAGTTGAAGAGGCATTTGGAACAACATTCCAATTTCAGTAAAATAGAGTTCTCTGTCGATAGAAATATTTCAAAAATTCCAGAAAATATAAGTCTAACTGAAGAATCTAAAGATTGCAACAACCCGGTGTACATCGATTGTAATACCGAAAATAATGATGATTTTTTTTCTACAGAAAATATAGAAGAAGTTCAAAATGTTTGCCTTGATTTTGTACTCAAACTTAATAGTTATAGTCACATGACAGCAAAACAAATAGATGAGATTATATCTGATACCTCAAATTTACTTCAACTTATATTTGAAAAATTAAACCCTATCCTTAGATATATTGATAGTACAGTCAAACAAAAATTTTCTGACCTTTTTGAGTATTGTGCTGATCCTTTTAAGAATTTTGGAACCGAATTCAAATTGCATTCATTTTTACAGGACTTAAAGTTGATTGAAGAACCTCAACAGTTTGTCATAGATAAAACAGTAAAGTTAGTGAATAAAAAAGGTCTTTCTAACTTTTCTGATAGTTTAATATCGGGAACAATTCTTCCAATATCATTTATTTTCAAAAGTTTATTTGAAACTTCCAACAACTTAGAAGATGCTTTATTACACATAAAAAAACTTGAATCTTGCGATAGTTCAATTACATCAGACTTCTTACAGGGTGATCTATGGAAAAAAAAGAGAGAAAAATACCCCAATGATTTGTGCATCAACTATAATTTATATTATGATGATTTTGAAGCTGGTAACCCTTTGGGAAGTCATTCAGGATCGCAAGCTATGGCAGCATTTTACATAAATATTCCTTCACTTTCCCGAGAGCTAAGTTCTCGCATAGACCATATTTTTCCTGTCATGTTCGTAAGAACACAAGATTTTAAAAAATTCGGAAGCAACAAATGTATTCAAATTCTTGTGGATCAGCTGGTTCTTCTTGAAACAAAAGGAATAGATTTCAAAATTAAGAATGATCAAGTTCTTAACATACGTTTTTTATTAGGTCTTATAGTCGGCGATAATTTGGCAGTCAATCTTTTGCTAGGATTTACACAATCTTTTAGTCATAACTTTTACTGCAGAATTTGTTTAAGTCCTAAAGTTGAAAACCAAACAAAAGATACAGAAAATAGATTGCTTTATAGAACTATTGCAAACTACGAAGATCAACTAATTAATAAAACGTATTCAGAATCTGGAATAAAATTTGAATCAGTTCTCAATGAAATTCCCTCATTTCATGTCACAGAAAATTTTTATTCTGATTTGATGCACGATACGTTTGAAGGTGTTATCAAGTACGGACTCACAAACAGTATTTTATATTTCATTTCGCAAGGATTTTTCACTCTTGAAGAGTTAAATGATAAGTTAGAATTTTTCGATTACGGTGAAATCGAGGCACGTAACAAGTGTCCAAAGATAAAACCTTCTCATTTAAAAGAAAAAAAACTTCAAGCTAGTGCCAGAGAAACAATGTCATTGTTGCATTTTTTTTTCGTTAATGGTGGGTCATAAAATTCCAAAAGTTAATAAGATTTGGAAATACATACTATTATTGGAAAAAAATTATGTTTAAAACTTCATCATCTTCTTTTACAGAGGCAGAAATATTTGAAACTGAAATTTTAATTTCAAAGCATCACGCAATGTATATAGAAATTTTTAATGACACTTTAAAACCTAAACACCATTTAATGACCCATTATGGCTCTCTAATAAGATATTCTGGTCCTTTGAAATTTCTTTGGTGTATGCGTTTTGAATCGAAAAATAGGGAAATGAAATCTTATACAAACGCTACAAAATCACGTCGAAACTTACCGTACTCATTGGCAAAAAAGTGTTCACTTAAACACGCATACTTCCTGAATTCATGTAAGATTAAACATAATAACTACAGTAGTTTAAAAAAAAAAAGGACAAAATTAATTATTTTCATGAAATAATAAGAAATCCAATTTCGTTTGGAGACTACGAGCAACTACAGTTTTACTCTGAAATACAGTACCAAGGTACTCTTTATAAAACAAGTTTTTTTGTTTTCAAAAGCGATATGTTTTTCAAAATAAAAGATATAGCTTTATTTGAAAACAAAACATTTTTATTGGTAAAGGAAGTCATTATAAAAAGCATAGATCAACATTTTCAATGTTTTATAATATCACATATAAGGACGGAATACGAAATATTTTCAATAGATTCATTTCAAATGAAACCTTTCCTTTCGTATACGCTAATGGATGGTCGTAATGTTTTTAAATTGTCAAATTTTTAATGCTAATTTAAGGCAACTGATTTTATAGTTTAAAAATTTAAAAGAATTCCACTTTTATTTTCAAAAAATAATTCATAATTATGCTATGCTAATTTTTGTAAATAACAATGTAATATGTAGCTATATACAAAGAGAAAACCAATAATAAATCGAATCTATCTATAATTTTATAATATAATTATTATATAATTTTATCAGAAACCAAATCATGTTAAAAATCATTGTAATAAGATTAATACGTAAGAATTAAAATAAGATAAAATTTAATGTTAAGATGAATATAGTAGTTTACATTAATTGAATAAATAATGTTTTTTTTTTTACTAAAATATAAACTTGTTCTTGTTTCTTAAAAAAGGTTTATTTATTTAACTTATTGTATAATCTTCTTAAAATAACATATAAATTTAAATAAAATAAAACTTATTAAGTGTAATTTACAAATAAATACTGTCAATTTACAATGAAATATTTGAAATCTACAATATTACAGCGCTAATTTGCAATAATATTATTGTAAATTACAACCGTATTATTGTAAATTACAAACGTTTTCTGTAGAAATACAAATTTCTCATTGTAAATTACAATCAAATATTTGTAATCTACAACAAATAAGTTATATTTTACCACTGCACTGGCTTGATTTTATGCATTTACGTTGTAAATTGCAAAAAAACTTTTTTAGAAATAACACCAAAGTAAGTATAATTTACAAAAAATTTGGAGTAATTTACAAATATATATTTTAAATTTACAAAGAAATATTAAAAATCTACAAAATTACAGCGCTAATTTGCAATAACATTATTGTAAATTACAACCGTATTATTGTAAATTACAAACTTTTTCTGTAGAAATACAAATTTCTCATTGTAAATTACAATCAAATATTTGTAATCTACAACAAATAAGTTATAATTTACCACTGCACAGGCTTGATTTTATGCATTTACGTTGTAAATTGCAAAAAACTTTTTTAGAAATAACACCGAAGTAAGTATAATTTACAAAAAATTTGGTGTAATTTACAAATATATATTTTAAATTTACAAAGAAATATTTGAAATCTACAAAATTACGGCGCTAATTTGCAATAACATTATTGTAAATTACAACCGTATTATTGTAAATTACAAACGTTTTCTGTAGAAATACAAATTTCTCATTGTAAATTACAATCAAATATTTGTAATCTACAACAAATAAGTTATAATTTACCACTGCACAGGCTTGATTTTATGCATTTACGTTGTAAATTGCAAAAAACTTTTTTAGAAATAACACCGAAGTAAGTATAATTTACAAAAAATTTGGTGTAATTTACAAATATATATTTTAAAATTACAAAGAAATATTTGAAATCTACAAAATTACGGCGCTAATTTGCAATAACATTATTGTAAATTACAACCGTATTATTGTAAATTACAAACGTTTTCTGTAGAAATACAAATTTCTCATTGTAAATTACAATCAAATATTTGTAATCTACAACAAATAAGTTATAATTTACCACTGCACAGGCTTGATTTTATGCATTTACGTTGTAAATTGCAAAAAACTTTTTTAGAAATAACACCGAAGTAAGTATAATTTACAAAAAATTTGGTGTAATTTACAAATATATATTTTAAATTTACAAAGAAATATTTGAAATCTACAAAATTACGGCGCTAATTTGCAATAACATTATTGTAAATTACAACCGTATTATTGTAAATTACAAACGTTTTCTGTAGAAATACAAATTTCTCATTGTAAATTACAATCAAATATTTGTAATCTACAACAAATAAGTTATAATTTACCACTGCACAGGCTTGATTTTATGCATTTACGTTGTAAATTGCAAAAAACTTTTTTAGAAATAACACCGAAGTAAGTATAATTTACAAAAAATTTGGTGTAATTTACAAATATATATTTTAAATTTACAAAGAAATATTTGAAATCTACAAAATTACGGCGCTAATTTGCAATAACATTATTGTAAATTACAACCGTATTATTGTAAATTACAAACGTTTTCTGTAGAAATACAAATTTCTCATTGTAAATTACAATCAAATATTTGTAATCTACAACAAATAAGTTATAATTTACCACTGCACAGGCTTGATTTTATGCATTTACGTTGTAAATTGCAAAAAACTTTTTTAGAAATAACACCGAAGTAAGTATAATTTACAAAAAATTTGGTGTAATTTACAAATATATATTTTAAAATTACAAAGAAATATTTGAAATCTACAAAATTATGGCGCTAATTTGCAATAACATTATTGTAAATTACAACCGTATTATTGTAAATTACAAACGTTTTCTGTAGAAATACAAATTTCTCATTGTAAATTACAATCAAATATTTGTAATCTACAACAAATAAGTTATAATTTACCACTGCACAGGCTTGATTTTATGCATTTACGTTGTAAATTGCAAAAAACTTTTTTAGAAATAACACCGAAGTAAGTATAATTTACAAAAAATTTGGTGTAATTTACAAATATATATTTTAAATTTACAAAGAAATATTTGAAATCTACAAAATTACGGCGCTAATTTGCAATAACATTATTGTAAATTACAACCGTATTATTGTAAATTACAAACGTTTTCTGTAGAAATACAAATTTCTCATTGTAAATTACAATCAAATATTTGTAATCTACAACAAATAAGTTATAATTTACCACTGCACAGGCTTGATTTTATGCATTTACGTTGTAAATTGCAAAAAACTTTTTTAGAAATAACACCGAAGTAAGTATAATTTACAAAAAATTTGGTGTAATTTACAAATATATATTTTAAATTTACAAAGAAATATTTGAAATCTACAAAATTACGGCGCTAATTTGCAATAACATTATTGTAAATTACAACCGTATTATTGTAAATTACAAACGTTTTCTGTAGAAATACAAATTTCTCATTGTAAATTACAATCAAATATTTGTAATCTACAACAAATAAGTTATAATTTACCACTGCACAGGCTTGATTTTATGCATTTACGTTGTAAATTGCAAAAAACTTTTTTAGAAATAACACCGAAGTAAGTATAATTTACAAAAAATTTGGTGTAATTTACAAATATATATTTTAAAATTACAAAGAAATATTTGAAATCTACAAAATTACAGCGCTAATTTGCAATAACATTATTGTAAATTACAACCGTATTATTGTAAATTACAAACGTTTTCTGTAGAAATACAAATTTTTCATTGTAAATTACAATCAAATATTTGTAATCTACAAAAAATAAGTTATAATTTACCACTGCACAGGCTTGATTTTATGCATTTACGTTGTAAATTGCAAAAAACTTTTTTAGAAATAACACCAAAGTAAGTATAATTTACAAAAAATTTGGTGTAATTTACAAATATATATTTTAAATTTACAAAGAAATATTTGAAATCTACAAAATTACGGCGCTAATTTGCAATAACATTATTGTAAATTACAACCGTATTATTGTAAATTACAAACTTTTTCTGTAGAAATACAAATTTCTCATTGTAAATTACAATCAAATATTTGTAATCTACAACTAATAAGCCATAATTCACTACTAAAAAATAGTAATCTACAACCTTATAGTTTAAAATTGCAATTATCAGGTCGTAAAACACAACCGTTTTGTTGTAATTTTTAACTATAACACTATAATCTTCTCAATGAACGAAATTAATTGCAACAAAAAAGTTGTATTTTTAAAAAAAATTCTTTAAATTTGCAACACAATTATCTTAATTTAAAGAAAATATTTGTGTTTTACAACAGGGTAGTTCTCAAATTGCGATTAAAAGTTTGAAAATCACGAACAGTTGATTCGTGTATTACAAATGAGACTTTAAATCTTCCACAAAATAGTTTTAATTTATAAATGTTTTTTTGTGATTTGCAATCAAAATGTTGTAAACTTATCGAAAGATTTATAAACGGCGAAAATATATCTCCATCAGATTGAATAAATTGCCACTAAGAGTTTTAAAATCTAAAATAATTATTTGCAAATTAAGACCAAGCAGTTGCAAATTATAACAAAATAGTTTAAATTCTACGTTCTTCAACTCTTGAATCTCTCCCTGATCGTTTAATTTCTAAATACCTTTAATAGCAAATTTAAAAAAATGAGCTGCAATTTTAAACAAATTGATTGAAATCGTTTTTTTCTCTCGGGATCTGGATTTAAACTTTTGGTTTGTAATTCAGTACTTTTAATTTGTAATGTCATATTTTTGCGATGTTTTCGTGATTACAAACAAAGAGTTGTGATTTACAAAAAATGAGTCGAGGGTACGAAACTGCACATAATTTTCGTGAATTTGCGTCCATTTGTCGTGATATGCGCTCCGACTTCTTTCCGTGTAGCATCTTTCTGCCATTAAGAGTATAGTTTCCTATGTTAAATTCCCAACTCAATAGTATCTATGCATATATCTACTCTTATACTTTCACCAGCTTCCGAAGATATAAATTCAGCTTATTTGAAGAAATAAAAAAAAAGTAGTTATATATAGTTGTAGGTACTTCCGGTATGCTTGCGAATATCCTGGCATTATTAACGGTGCACTTGTCCTCTTATCCGAAAAAGTAATAATAGTTCAGGAACACAAGCAAATTCCATAGAGAGTGACTCTAAATCAACTAAGTGCGCGCATATATATACACACAAAGTAGCAACAACGGATGCCACATTCATCGCACAGTATTCTTTCATTTTTCCCAGTAGTGCATCCTGCAAAGTGTTAAGCACGATAATAACCCTCGTCCTCCTCTCTCCACCCATTTTACAAAATATACAGGACGAAAATAGGGGAATAATATCGCACGAAGGTGGCTGCTTTCATATATACGACCGCCGCGCCGAGCTGCTGCAGTGATGCTGGTCTGGTAGTGCAAGTGAAATGAGTGACAGGAAGAACTAAATGATGGTAATACCACTAAAGTACAGCTGCCATTTTATGATAGCAATGGAAGAGGAAAAGAGGTCTTTTTTTCATTTCCCTCCTCTATCTCTCTTTTCTCTCTTTGTCACTATCAGTCTCAACTTCTTTCCCAAAAGGATACGCTTCACTAGAAGAATATATATATATAGGTACCTACAGGCTATACAGTTAGGATGCGATTTAAGCTCCACCACGCTGCCCACATTTTGTTCACTCTCTTCCTGTGCACTCGTAAATTTCACGGGCAATTTGCTCCAGGGATGCAAGCATTCACTGCATTTAACCACTATCAAAAGCTATGAAAATGCATCTGTGCATATAAGGATGCAGGATGCACCTAAAGCATCGCACAGTAGGTATACCCCATACAATGCACGTATTCCACAACCTGCATTTATGTAGTCATTATTGAGAGTAAGTATAGTTTTTTATATATGTATTTTTTTTATTATTTTCCTCGTCCTGATGTTCTTCTAAATGCTAGAAGGATATGGTAAAATGTATGCAAAGGATGCTTGTGATTGGCCTACTCAAGCGAGAAATTAGGATGAAAGCTATCAGTATACGTATATGTATATAATATGTAGTCAGTTCCTGTGCTATCAATTAATCACACTCATTACTATTAAGACACTCTTCTTGGACGTGTGTGTCAGCGACAGACAAACTTCCTTTCACCTCTTTCTATATACTATAATATACTCCCACCCACACAATGAAGCAATCACCCTCATTTGTCATAGCAACTCCGATATGAAAGAAGTGAAATTGGAGCAGTGTGACATCCTTACAAAATAGGACTCAACACCTTATAGTATGAGACAGCCACTTTAGTCAACAATTCGTAAGTCAGGACGATGACGATGACGACAACTACAAATATACGACAACGGCGACGACGACGGTTTAAACGAAATATATATAGAATCTTAAGTTCATTTAATATTGGAAGTGACACAGCCAACATGACACACAGGACAATGATGACAATGACACCGGCAACGACAAAAACGAAGACACCTTGAGAAAGGATAATTTAGGAGTTTTCCTTGTTAAACGAAGCCACCAGAGGACAATGTATTGTCATATTCATCTTCTTCTTCCATATCACCCACCTCTTTTTTGTTCCCACCATCAGCAGCATCATACCTACTCATGGAGAGATATAGACTATGGGGTGTGTTTGTACCTGTCCAAAATAATAGGGCATCATCAAATTTTGTTCCTAGCAGCAGCAGCAGCAACAACTTCACCACAAAAGGATCCTCTTATATACCCTGGTGAGGTGTGCGCTGCAAGTAAAATAAGAGCTCTGCCCGCCCCAAAGAAGCACTAGGAAATTTCTTTTCCAGCTTTTGCTGTCGATAGCAGAGAGAGATAAAGAAGGAATATAGTACAGGAGCGCTTTATATATGCAAAATCTTTATAAGGGCGGTAATAGTGCAAAGTGAAATCAGCAGTATTATTTATTTTTTTCTATTTTATTATATTTCATTTTATTTTAATTTGTTTTATTTTATTTTATTTTATTTTATTTTATTTTATTTTATTTTATTTTATATTATTTTATTTTATTTTATTTTATTTTATTTTATTTTATTGTATTTATTTTATTTTATTTTATTTTATTTTATTTTATTTTATTTTATTTTATTTTATTTTATTTTATTTTATTTTATTTTGTTTTGTTTTGTTTTATTTTATTTTATTTTATTTTATTTTATTTTATTTTATTTTATTTTATTTTATTTTATTTTATTTTATTTTATTTTATTTTATTGTATTTAGTTTATATTATTTTATTTTATTCATTTCATTTTATTTTATTTTATTTTATTTTATTTTATTTTATTTTATTTTATTTTATTTTATTTATTTATTTTATTTATTTATTTTATTTTATTATATTTTATTTTTTTTTAATTTATTATTTTTAGGATTTAAGTTTTAATTTTTAAAAGTCAGATTATGAAATTTAAGACTAAATGTCCATGATCATTGGATGGATCCTTAAAAATCGAAAATAATGTGGGTTGCACATTCTAATACCGAAAGTCCTAAACAGCTATAATCATCGTAGTAAGTAAGATTACTAGAACAGACTTGATAAAAATTAGTAAAAAATTAAAAAAAAGGTTTCTTGTACGATATACCTACAAGTTGAATTCTGCCACTCTCGCAGCACCACCTACTGAACATTTGTGGAATTACCAATACCAATTTTGAAAGAAAACTTTATATAATATCCATGTTTAAGAAAAAAACTCAAATACATGAAAAGTGGGTGTGGTAGTGGGCGGAATTAAAAAAATAACAGATTTTAAGAAATTACAGTCCTACTATAAAGCGAGTAGAAATCTTATAGGTATATTATAAAAAATGGGCGTGGTAGTAGGCGAATTTCAAAGAAATCTACATAATTATATCATGGTTTTGGCTCAAGAGAGGTTTTTCAATACATACATTTTCAGCCTTCTAAAGACTTTATATAATGATAAAATTTTAAGATATGAAAAGTGGGTGGGGTAGTGGGCGGGAGAAATAAAACATGTCATGTTATAGGTTGAAGAGAGCTTATAAATTAAAAATTTTACCCTTCTAAGGACGTTTAATAAGAAGAAAACTACGATTTGATAAAAGTGGGTGTGTCAGTGGGTTGACTTTGCTCCAACCATTCTTTTAATTAAAAAAAAAAGAAACAAACGGTTTAAATATCAGAGAAATTGGTTCTGTAGTTTTCGCGTTTATGGCAAACATTAATTTTTACATACATGGCTGATTCGCATAAGATGGGCACAAAGATAGAGCAGTTAAGTTGGGTGGAAACTGGATAAAAATGGAGTCTATTTTCCCCAGTTGAGAAAGGAAGGTCAATTTTCCTAAAAAAAATCTGACTAAAAAAAATATATATATTAAAAACAATGGCAGAAAAATGATCGGTTAAAAACAATGTAAAAATCGGTTAAGTTTAATAACAAACTTTGTTAATATACAACCTGCAAACTCATTAGGTTAAATTATACGAGTCAACTCGATTAAGAAAAATTGATTTGATATTGTTATTATTATTATTATTATTATTATTATTATTATTATTATTATTTAAATCTACACACTGATTCGGTTGAAGTGTATTACACATTACAAATTTATTAAACTATGCTTCTGGGTTAGTATTCGGTTCGAATAACCAATTAAGTTAATTAATGAAACATATTAAATCGCTCATAAAAATTAATCTACTCAGAGATGAGTGAAATTAATTAAATAAAATCATTTGATTCAGCAAGCTACTCGTTTAACATAAACGATCTTCAAAATTGAGAATACTAACCAAGTTTCTCCATTAATATTACCTTTTTAGGTTTTTATTTTAATCGAGTCGACTACTTTAGAATTTACATAGTGAACTATGTAATTTTTACCCTTCACATACGTAATATTTAACACATTTTTTTAACCCACCGAAAAACGCTCTCGGTTAGTAATTATTTTTCTGCGTGATACCAACAATAAAATGCTAAAGCTTTTTCTAAAGCCTCTTATAGATCCCTTAGCCAATTTTACCATCAATCCGACCCTGAGTGATAGTTGTATATTTTCTAGAGTATAGAGATGTCCTATACAACAAGGAAGATAACACCTTGGCAAATACACAATAGCCGCCTAGAGTGTGTCCTTCCTATATATATAAAGAGATTCTGAAGTGCTTGCGCCATTGCATTGTTGCCACTTGAATTGTGGGCGGTCATAGTCGATCGTAAACAATGTTATCTAGTTGCGGCAGCACAGGGCGGGATGAAAACTTCTAAGCTGTTCCATATCTATGGTTTCAATCTCACTTAAGAGTCACTTCATCCGGAAAACCTTTTTGGCAGCATGGAACATATTCCATATATCGGTATACTCTTACCTAAATATAACTTGGGTTATACCTATATGAACCTACCTATATTTTTGGGAGTTATTCTTTGGTACTTTCACAAAACCGATTTAGAGATAATGTTCGATGAAACCATCAGATGGATATGAAGGATATTGGTTTCCTGTTCACAAAGGCTGCTTATGTTGAGGTCAGTTATGACGTGAGTCATCAAACATTACATCCGAACGAAAGAAAAGATTTATTAATTCAAGACGATATGTGACTTTTAGAAGCGTGTGTTTTGCTCAACATGCATACATAACAAAAAAAAGCAATGGGCAATGCACGCGCCCCATGCGTGGGTGAAATGCTGATGAAGGCAGTGTGCAATGTGCATTTGCACGCCACATTGCAACTCAAAAACTAAACAACACCATCAGCAGCCAGCAGACATTTTTATTACCAATGCAAGTGCATGACGGTTTTGCTGAATTATGTGGAGTTCGAATGCATATATAATTGAGTTATGCGGAACGGGAGAGTATATGGTTGAGTGAGTGTGGAATTCAGTAGTAAATCATGTATACGATTTAAAAAAAAAAAAAACTATAAACTATGGCAGTGAGTTATAATTCTTTTCTACGAGCATTAAGAGCTTATACTTACTACATATAGTTACCATCGAAACTGATTTTGAATAAACACAAATAATAATTTTAAACATACTAATGAATACAATAGTACCAGTATTCGATGACGTATTTTAAACTGTGTCTAACTTTAGGGAGTGTCAAAATTATTTAAAATTGTAGGAAGCTCTTATATAACAAATTTACTTTATATCGGTTAAAAAGATATAATGAGATAGATGAAAAATAAAAAAAAAACAATGGTTCTATGAGAGGTACCTACCTACTTATAATAATATCCCAATGTAATTTTTGTATCTGGGAAATAGTATAGATCTTACTAATATACATAAGTTTACATGACATAGGCAATTTTTTTTTTTAATAATACGGTTTTCACACCGAACCAAAATCTCGGATTTCGGCAGCAAGATTTCCAAATCTCGTTGAATCGTTCACACCACACATAAACTAGATTTTGTTTGAGATTTCAAACAAATTTCAGTGTTGATAAAAACTCAAAAAAAATTCCAAAACACCTATAAACACACATTTAAAATTTTTCTCTGGCTTTCTGTTGAAAATATGCGCGAAACGGAATGAAATCCCACTATCTCAATACACTACACTCAGTAAATGTAATAAACTCTCTTTTCATCATCTACTTTTATATGACTAAACTGATATACAGAAGAGAAAATTGAGTAATTAAGTGCGTTTGTTTCACATTCAGACCGTTCCAAGAATATTTTGAGGAGATTTCGCAGTAATTCTACTAGATTACAAAAATCTGAAAATGTATGGGAAATCTTGTTGATTTTGATGAGATTTGGTGATTTTTGCTCGAAATCTAGATTTTGATCCGGTGTGTAAAGGCTATAAGGGGCCGTTTTCGAGAAAAATAAGATTTTCTCAAACGGTCTTAAAAATTTTGTTTTAAAGATAGTTTAGGTTAGGTTAACGTGGATTTCGAGGAGAAATGATTAATCACACTTAGATCATAGGTTGGCCCATTGTGCTATTACAGGAATGTAGAACACTTTCTTTGTAATCGTTGAACCACTTAGACCTTCTTACGAAGTGCGCGAGACTATTAATGTCATTGATTTGCCAGATCACTAAGATCATTTTAGTAGAATAGAATTTTCCTGGATGTAGTCTACGCCTTTAAAATAGGGAGAACGTGTACAGAGATGGTGAGGAATCAATTCTTCCTATTCTTCATCCATACAACTTCTGCAGAAATCGTTAGAGAATAAGCCTCATTTCGTGCTTGCCTATTAGACAGTGTCCGGTAATAACATCTATAAAGGAGCTAATATGCTTATAGAGATATCAAACTTGTAGAGCGCTTCCTATCCAGCATAGGTTAGATTTGTTTTTTAGTCAGCCAAGTGATGATGATTTTCTACCTGATGCTCCTTTTCTCTATCTTGCTGTAGCTTAAGTTTACATGTAGCGACTAGCGATACGTATACCTACCAATATTTGTTTTGTCCAATTTGAATTAGGTAAAGGTATATTATTCCCCTTTTGACGAGTTAATTACAATTACCTGGAATGTCCCAGCAAAGGTGAATGTTGGACTGATGTGCCATCTCCATGAGTGATGCTAGTTATTTAAGGACTGTATTTGAAGTTTTAGAGACAGAAACCAGAGATTTAATGGCGGCTGGGCTATCTGCGAATATATGTGCTTGATACCTCGTGTTCTTTAAGCTAAGACAGAAATTCTTTTATCTCCAAAAATTCCGCCTGGAACATGCTACAGTGATTGGGAAGAAGAAGAGAGACTTAGTTTTAGCCTGTCTAAGCATACACCTTCACACCAAGAACGCCAAGTCCTCCCAGAAAGATCTGGAAGGGGTGCAGGTAACTTGAAAACTTTTATAGAACTCTAGCTGCATGGGTGGGTGCAATATGTAATACTTGGAATTGATCTGAATGAGTTCAGAATGATGGAGTGGCCAATTTCGTTGTTGGTCCATTGTGAGGAGACTTTAAAGACGTATGGTGTCAGATGGAACAGAATGTCCAATGCAGCAGCAGCATGCCCAGCAGGCTGAGTATTGCACCTTGCTTAGATTACCATAATTTGTTGTTTTATCAAAAGTGGACCATACTGAGACACTGTATATTGAAATCGGTCTGACTACCGAACTGTATCGCCAATAAGAAAAGAGGGGTTCGAGACCCCATTCATTGCCAATAACCTTTTTGAATGACTTTAAATTTTTTAACAACTTAACTTCTTGTCTAAAATAAGGCACAAGTATTTGGCTTCTTCTGAGAATGTTAATGGTAGATCTTTGATAGTAGGAGGGTATATATCGTCGGCTAAATACGTAAAGCTGCTAAGTCCACTTTTGGCCAAATTGAGATTTTGATGCCATTTTTTTAAGAAACACATTCTGCACAAAATGGCGTAATCACTTCTGTCCAATGTATCTCAGTTATTGCAGAATCCTTAAGAGAAAATTTTGTATTTTTTTTTTGTTTATTCGCTCTCCTTTTAAATTTGCAAAAGTGGACTTAGCAGTTTTACGTATTTAGCCGACAATATGGGGAATTTTGTATTTCCTAGAAAAGGGGACAAAATCTTTTGAGAGTTACCACCCAGTCCACAGTGATCTGCCCAGTTTGTTAGTTTATCTGGCGCGTTTTTTAAGAGTTCACTCAAAGTTATAGGATGTTTTCTGATAGGGCAATAGCAACGACATTCACATAAGCAATATCACTTCTCTTCCGAGCATATCAGAAGGTCATTAAAAAACAATTTCCAACGAAGGTGAAATAGAAAACGCTTTATGCCGTACCTCTTCTGACAGATCTTCAAGCAGAAAAGCCACTTAGTTTTGAATTGATAATACTGGTTAATCAGCATTTGAATAATCAATTCACCAAGCGATCTATCAACTTTCAGTGATGACAGTGCAGATGAGATATGATATGTCGACGTTGATAAAAGCTCTATATCTAGGAATGCAACCATAGTATTCTCTTTATGATGGAGGGAGTGTTCAATGGTTCTCACAACATTGGGCATTTGTTTTTACACTAGTTTCAGTCGAGAAAATGGAGTGGTTCGTTGAGCAGCGCATATCTACGATAAGTATGGGGACCGTCACAAGTCTGTAAAACATCCGGCAAGTTCAAGTTGCCAATGAATAAAATTTCCCAAGCGCTTTGTTTGGAATGTGTTCCTGGAATTTTAAATCGTTCCATTTTTCATGAATATCTTCATAATAATATGCATCCAATAGCTAAGGCCAAACACCGATTATATGGAGTTTTTGAACCAAAGATTTTCCGGTCGTATCATATCGCTGGGAGGAGATATAAACTAACCCAAGCTCGCTCCCCTCATTTTACCCAGGGGAAACTGGATGCACTAAAAGATGTCATCGGGATCGAAATTACCCTATATCTAGTCATAATCTTCGATAGATTGCACTGCTTCTTCGACAAAAAGGTTTCAGTAGTTCAGGTATGAATTCTTGTGGGAGCCATTTTTGCCGACACTTTATTAAAACTACGTATAGTACTTAAATTCCAAATGTTCTATGCATACGAACAACAAAATTTTCTTATTACATCGTATATGACTAAGCTTTATTCCAATTCAAAAGTAATGAGTCTTCCGAGCTCGCACCATGAAGAATGATCAAATTTCAACTAAGTTATCATCGATATGACATCCCCTTATTATTTTTTTTGTTACTACCGCGGTCCTGGGTGCAGGTACCTATACTACTACAGTTAGTATACAATAAAACATTATCAATCTATCCTGCAGCAGATATCCTTCAACAAAAACAAAACTCTATACAGCATCATATATGTAAGTATATACCTCCTGTTTTCTCAAACCAATAAAACATTTATTTGGCTCTTTAAACTCCCTTGGGTACAACAAACAAATCTGCAACTAAGTAACATTACAAAAAAAAATCATTTCATCGTTTACAATTTACAATATTTTTAATGATGATACTCTCATATAACATTCCACATGAATCTCGAATAAACGAAAAAATGCAAATCGGTGATAAAACAAAACTAGCAGCCATTTATAAGGGAAATTGTGAGGATCTACTGCACTAACTACTATATAAACATACATCTTACTAAATGCAGCACGGAATTTTAATTAGCGAAAAAATCTGCAATTTTACATCTGTTTTTTTTTACAAGTCGTGAATATTATATTTTTTTTTTATCTTCATATGCCAAAGGATGACGTATCTGTTTGTTCGGAAACTCAATCCAGACGAACATTCTTCATCCAGCAAAACAGCCATACATAAAACGATTAGCATCCGCAACAAAGTTGCTCCAGTGAGCATGTTTGCAAAGCAATCAGTAAAAACTTCTCATTCCCTTTCTCATCCGCATATGGTATAGCGCCATCCGCAGCTTCAGAGCCAGAGCTAGCAGTAGGTACCCATAACAGGGTCTCTCTTCGCAGTGTTTTTCTATTGCAAATTTTATAATTACCATCCTCGCTGCCCTGGGAAGGGAAGTAATAAACTTTCTACCCTCAGTCCACCCCCTCTCTGTACCTCGAATATATATAATCAACATTTGCAATAACAAACAAATGAATTAAAAATAAAAAAAATAAAAACACACAGAAATACAAGTGACTGCAATCGTAAAAATAAATTTCCAATATGAGTCGTTTTATTGCCAGGCAATAATTCTCGAACGTACACACGTTTCCATATGGCAACGGACGCGCCACACCGCGCCGCTGGGATCGAGGACACGGATCACGCAATAAAAACAACAACCAAAGCACACGAAACAAACCATCAAATCTTCGGTCTCTAACTATAACTATGCGATATAAGGTTTTGGCTTGGTCATCTTGCTGGCCAGTGCCAACTGCACAATGAAATAAAAGAAAGAAATATGCCCGCAGAGCTCATAATGGCTTTAATGTTTCTCCGATTGGTTATAATTTAAATGCTCCCTCATACCTTGCGCCACCTGGTTGTTGTTCCCCGCTAAAATCAAACTATCAACCTACGCGCCCTCCTCTCGCTTCCCGGCCGAAATAAGATTTAATGAATTATTCGCGATCACCTGTCAATATTACCTGCTGTGATCTTAAATACGATTTCTAGAGCGCAGCACAATAATTGTGGATATGTGTGTCTTTAAGGTCTAAAGATTCATCCCAATTCCAAGCCAGGAGTATTTGCATCGTTTTGGCCAGGAAAGAAGATCATCTCTCGCTGGTAAGACATTAGGAACGCTTTGATTGGTTCGATATAGCCTGATGGACAAAATTCGCACCGATTTGACGGTATCCAGGCTAGAGGATGCTGTGATTCGCACTGCACCGTTTTTCATTTTAGTTGTTGTTACTTTTTTTTTTTTTTTTGAGTTGTATTCCCCTGTGGCTAGAGTCGTCCGTCGTCGTCGGTCGTTGCGAAATTGATTTCAGGGTTTAATTTGTTTAGGGTTGTTTGTTTTTCTTGCCACGTCTGCCCTTTTGATGATGGCAATTGCGAATATCTTTTGATTTGGGCATTTACTTCTCAATGTACCTACCTAAGTTTGGAGTGAAAGAAAAAATACAACAAAAATGTGTTGTTATTGTCAAAAAATAGAGTTTCTGTCAGCTTTTATACTATATTAGGAGCAATTTTCTTAAAATTTTTTAAAATTTAAAAAAAGGAAATAAGAAAAATGTGACGCTTAAAGAAAGAATCATTTTCAATTTTTTTAAAACAATGGTTTTGTGAAATTATATTCCGGTTTTGAAAATTTTACAAAGTAATATTGATTAAATTTTTTTTTTGTTTTATAGAATTTTTAAAATTTTTAAAAATTGTAGATTTTCAAAATAAAATCCGTTTTTTTTTTTTAATAAAAAAATTGCACAATACATATATTAAATTTGAAATTGAAAAATTACATTTTGAAGCTTTTGTAAAGTATGTACCTATGTAGGTATACATATTTTTGCGAAATTTTGTTCGTAATTTTCAAAATTAATTTTAACCGACTCGCAATATTTTCTTTTGCGATTTCGCAAATTTCTTTCGCTTAGATTGCAATTTGTTGCATAATTTGTAAGATTTTATATCGTTGACACTGCTAATTTCCGTTTTGTTATCTCGTTGTTTCAATTATCCCAACGCATGTCGTTATCAAGTTGCTTTACGATTCTAGAAGGTTTTGCGTACGAAATGTTTGCATGTATTCTTATATTGTATCTGTGGACAGTGAAGGGATATTTATTGCGAATTGTTGTCAAAAACGAAAGATTTCTCTTTGTTTTTCGTTCTCCTCTCTTCGATGAGTAAAATTTCTTATTGTTATGCGGATTCTTGATGAAGTCTCCAACATTTTTTGCATTGAATTCATTTATGACTATTTATTTTGTGCGGAAAATGTCATTTGGGTTTTATTCGTCTTTGTTATTTGTTGATTCTTTACTTACAGAATTTCTGTGATTTTTTGAGTTTATGTTTTGTTTTTGCAATTAGTGAAATTCTCCACGGTTATTTTTCCGTTGTGTTTTCGCAAGCATTTCGTTGTCTTGTTTGAAGATCACAGGCAAATTAAGTTTTACTTCAGTTAATATAATGCGAGAAAAATCTGCTATTAGAAATTTTCGAAATAATGCTTTTATGAAATGAAAATGGAATTTGCAAAATATAATTAAATGCGAAATTATTAAATTGCAAAATAAAAAATTGATAACTCTTCATTTCGAAATGAAAAACAAGCAAAAAATTCATCAGATGACCTCCATACCATTTTTTTTAATACATATAGACACAATTTGTGAAACAAGGTCGCAGATTATTGCTATCTTCAAATATGCAATCTTCCATCTGTTTGATCAACGTCATACAATTTTCTTGCAAAACTATTCATTTGACATTTACGAAGACATTCATATTAAAAAAGTGATTTTTTTCCGTTGGGTATAAGTATCTATATAGCAATTTATTTTTGAGTCAAGTTATACAAGGTGTGACAGGTAACTTTCCGGCGCGGCATACTAAATTTTTTTCGTCAAGAATTTCGATAATTGTACTATTGATAGACCGAGAGCTCTCAGTGAAATGAAAAGGTGATAATGACTTCGTTCGTCTGCCAGTACGCAGTGGCAGCGTTACCGAGAAAAAGTGCATCAAATATACAAATTTTCTGAAAATAGAATAAGTGAGGATTAGCATTTCAAATGCATTACATCACAACGACCTATAGACTTCCTGATCATACATATGGTTACAAAAGTGTTTTTTCCCGTTTTTAGACTTTTGAAAAACCACTTGAAATGTATCTCAAACGAAAGGTTTTGACTCCCTGAGTTCAAATATTTTCACGGCAGACGTCTATGTAGCCGCAAAACCTGCAACAGACGCGATTAAGATATTTTTTATAGAAATTTTAATATAACTGATATAATACAAAATTGAAAGGTCTTCACCACCACAATATTATTATGTAAAAGAAAGATGTTTTGGGTTCCACCCAATAGCTGGAAAGGCGCGATAAAAACCGCGGATTTTTGTTAAGTAAATTTTTTTAATGGGCTTTTGGAGGAAACCACTTGAAATTTATTTTGAGTGAGAGGTATTGACTTCATAAAAATTAAAATGTATAAGGGACAGACCTTGAAGTGGTGACAAACTCATGATAGCCGTGATATAATTCACGGATTAGTAATCCAAATTTTGGCTTCCTGGAAAAGAAAATTTAAGTGACCAAGTGATAATTTAAGTAACGCCAAGTTATTGAAAATCGCGAAAGAAATCGCGGATGTTATTATTTTATCAAGTGGACTGAAGACGTTATCGCTTGTAATGTTCTTTTTGATAGTCGAAAAAAGTCAACATAATTCCAATTACACAAGCTATTGCGCTGTGGCATATGGTAAATGCGGCGAACAAATCGACGAACTTCCTCTCCTTCTTCATTGTTCTCGAAGTTTTCAAAATCTCGAAACATATTATCACCACCAAAACCTAAATCCATTTTCTACAAATAACAGATTATCACCGAATATACAAAATTGAAAAAAAAAAAAAAACAAAACAAAACAAAAATTAAAATAAAATTCAACAAAATTAACAAAAAATAAATTGCCAAACTGCCTTTATTACGAGGTACAGACTAATACCAATTTTACAGGACTAGGGCTTAGGTACCGATTTTAAGTACAAATTGACAGGTTTGGGGCTTAGAACTTGTGGTAAGAAATGAATTTATACTGATTTCAGTACCTACTAACTTTAGAACTAGTACCTAGCGTTAGAACTTTGTGAAGAAATTGGTGGTTATAGAGTGTTCTCCTCACACGAAAGAATATATTCTCCAAATATTCTTTAAAAATATTGTTTTAAAGTCCAATATGCAGAACTTGTCTTAATTGTTGAGGTCTTCGTGCCAACAACCTTGTCAAAGGCTTGCGAGACGTCTAAGAAAACTGCCGAATAAATATTCTTTTATTCTAAAGCTTTCTCACTGACGTCAGTGATCAATTGTCTAGTGCTTACTTTGAACTGATGTCTGATATTTAGGTACCTACTAAGCGTTTTTCTTCTATTATTGAGTAACAAAACAATTATTATGATAAATTATTTCCAAAGAATTGAAAGAAGCAACATAACGTTATAAATATTCAAAGTTCCTGCCAAAAGAGGTATTCTTGGGACATTACAGATGAATTATTAAACATGTTATGACTTTAGCAAAGTGCGTTATCGAAAATAATGCTTTTGTATTATTTTGTTCTGGGTTTTCGAAAAGTTGACTTTTGCAGTTTTTTTTTAAGGAAATCTTGCAGTTTTAGACGCAAATGACGTTTTCGAATCGACCAACTACACTTAAATGACGTGCGGGTTTTTTAAGAATTCATTTTTAATCTTAGTTAAAAAAAAAACTGTTTTAAGCTTAAAAATCCCAGCTGCTCAAAAGCCCATACTCGTAGTGTAGTTCTTCATAAAAATGCCCATTTCTCAACTCAAACACTAATATCCATTTGCCTGGTGCTTCCAATTTTAAATTGGACATAACATTTACTTATCATAAATTGTTGTTTCTGTTGAGGCCATATAAACGACGACGACGACGATGATCACCGAGTTGCCGCCACGCTGCAGCAGCAGTGATATTTTCATCTTCCTATTGCACCCCGGCATCTGCGTATATATTTTCCTTAAGGTTTTATCTCACGACGAATAATAATATCATGTGTGATGCGATGCCCCCGCACCGATATATTCACTCTTTTTTTCTGTCATACTCATAATAATACTCGGCCATCATTGTGAATTGGATAGGGATCGAAGATGAGATCAGGAACTTGAGTGCGTGTGTGTGTGTTTAAAATGTTAATGGACCGAATAAAGTCTCTGGGAGATAATTATACGGCCCAGACTACGCGGGTTGTTATCGTTTTTGTTGTTGTTTGATTTTCTTTTATCGATGTCTTCGCTTGTTCAACCAAAGATAGCAGAATGGGCGGGGAGGCTATTAAAATAACAAAAACAATAACAAGAACAAAAAAAAAAAATAAAAACACCGAACAAGTTAATATCGCGGGCAAACAACAAAACTGTGCGGGATAACCGCGGTGGACGGACAAAAGATTACCCTATAGTTGTATGGTGAGTGGGACATGGAATCCTTCACTTCGGCATACACTCGCTGGCTGGTGGTTGCGGCTGGGCAATCACAATTGGAACATGGGTAGTAATCGTTTATTGAATGTCGCTTGAGATAAGATTGCGCGCGACAATCTGAATCTGCTTCAGCTTGGACCTCGATGACATAGTTGAAACTTCTTCCGTGGGTTCAGCTTCAGACCAAAATTACGACGTATACGACGACCGACGACGCATCGCGACGATGTGGTGACACGAAAAATTCGATATCATTGTATAGTCGCGTCTGTCGTCGTCGTTGTCGTCTTGATTAGTGATGTTTTCATTTTCATGCAAATTCTCATAAAATGAATTAAATTTTATCTCGAAAAGATACTGGTTGCCATGTAATGCAGATAGGATCAGTTCGGAGCTGCCCCAGAGCTCAACTTCTTACAGAGTATAGTTTTTGTCGTTTGCGGTTGGCGAGCTGTTCGTTATCAGGACTTTTGCTAATGATAATTTAGAATGTGCCAACTTTTGTCGCGATTAAATTTCATTTGCCAGCTAAATAAAAAATTATCACTGGGGAGCTGCAATGTATTCGGTTCTTCGTTCGAATGGGACACAATCAGAGCAACTGAGAAGTTGAAGATCGTTTATAAGAATATCTTTTAAGGTTGTTAAAATACTTATAGATTAAATTTTGAAAAAGTTATAGTTATAGTTAAAGTATTTCTATAAGAAAGCATTGAAGCTAGGACTGGCCATAAGTAAAGACAAGATGAGTTCAGTTCCGTTTCGGCATCGATTTCATATAACTATAAGTATGGTCTCGGTCCTGTCTCGTTATCAAAATTAAGTCTCGTCTTTTTTTGTGTGTTTGTGGAAGAAATATAGAACTAAAATTTGAATCTAGATGTTGATTAATATATTATTAAATTGAATAATATATAATCTAAAAATTTTACCCTAAATTTTAAATCGTTTTGTCTCGGATTCTTTGGAAGTATAGCGACCTAGACTTTTCTCGTCTCGTTGCCAGTTCTTAAATTGAGTGGAGTGGTCCCGAAACATCCAAAACTCAGGAAGGATTTATTTCATATGTGTAGGTACAAGATTCAAAATATTCTAAGAATTGGTATAATCAACCACAGGGTCTTTCATCGAACACTTCCATTATCTTTGAATTTAAATTGAAGTTGAATTTGACCGATATGGCATGGATTGTGATTTATGTTGGATTTGAGAGCTGTGGTTTGTGGCTTATTCGCATAGACCCGCGACTTCAGAAAACCCCACAGTAAAAAACCTCACGGGGTCAAATCGCACGATCTCGATGTCCTTTTCACATTACCTCCACGAGAATGACCATGCCCTCGAATCGCAAGTGCAGGATTTCCAATGTGGCGTGAGCTGTATACGTAGCGTCGCCCTGTTTAAATCATTTAACGTTGTTCATATCATCAAATTTAGGCCAAAAGAAGTTGGTAATCATTGACCTATAGTACTCGCCGTTGAAGGTGATGACCAACGTCGTTGTCAAAGAAATATGGACCAATGACGCCACCAGCCCAAAATCCACAACAAATAGTGACTTTTTCGGGATGCATTGGACGCTCTTGGATCTCATGTGGATTGGTATCGTCCCATATTCGACAATTTTGTTTGTTGACGTACCCATTCATCTAGAAATGAGCCTCATTGCTGAAGATGAGGGTCAGTTTTCAACTGCTCCAGAGCCCATTCAGCGAACAGACATCGTCGATTACCTTGAGCTCCTAGGTCAGTTGAATTTTGAACGGGTGGCAGGCCCAAATCAAGACTAAAAATTCGCCAAAATGTTGTGTTGTCTGGGAAAGGCCGAGTTCTTGTGAGCGACTGCCTCGGATTCTCCTGCACACTCTCACGAACAGCGGTGATGTTTTCGGCATATCTTGCGTTTCGTTGACGCACGTACTCAAATTTATCCACTGCACTGCGAATGTGAAAGACGATTATGGCGACCGTAAAATAGGCGAGGCGCGCGGAACGTTGCCCGAATAGAACACCCATTTTGATAAAACTATATTATCATTTGCACGTGTTGTTGAACGCAATATCCGTCCATTGTGATTTGGTCTGAATAAATGACAGTGAATTTGACAGATTTAGCTTCAACTGTCAAAACATTATCGGCCGTATTTATAAACATTGTCTAACTTTGGACAGCCGTCATAGTTAAAGACAAACATTTATGTTTTAGAGTTATCTAACATAGACAACGGACTCAGTTGTTTATACCTTTAAATTTTAACTTTCTGTTATGTAAGGTAAGGACGAATCTAAGTTGGATTGGTTGTAGGGGGATTTCTAAAAACAAATCATGACATATTTTTAGAGTAAATGATAATATGAAGACAAGTGGGCATAGTTAGTGGGCGGTGCAGTTAACACGTGTGTCGTCGTGCTCTTTGAAGTGATGGGATTCATATTACATTGAAGAGATCGGCTTTTATTCAAACTAATTTCTTAACCATCTCTATGCTAAAATTTCATCGAAATTGGTTACGTAGTTTACGAGTCTATAAGTGGATTTGAAGTTCCTGGATTTTTAGCTGAATCTGCTCTATATTGGTAGATAGTTAAGATGTTGGCATAAAGCAATATATTGCTGGATGTTGTCGAACAGCTTTCCAGACTTTCATATAATACGAAGGAATTAATTCTCAAATTAAGCTTAATGAAAATGCGACACAGAATTTGTAGGCAGAAAAATGTGTCCATGTGGTGAGGATTGAGGAAACACTCAAAACTAAAAATAAGTCTGCTAAATGGTAAGTTTTTTATTTGCTTTTCTTTCCACACAAAAAGACGATTTTTTTTTGGTTAAATGAAAACCCTTTTGGAACTTAAGCATACCTCTCCACCAGACCTATAACTTTTTCTTTCTTTTTTTTAGCGGAAATTGCAAACTAAAAGCCTGTCTGGAAACTTCTGATTCTCATATATAGACTTAACAGAGACACCCCCCAAGGACATATTCAAATCCGAAGCATCATTCCGCCATATGCAATGCTTGTATATATTCTAAAAAATTCCAAATGAAGTAAAAATTTTCTACAAACATAAAATTTGCATCTCTCCCATTAATCTTCGCCTTGAAAAAAAAAATAAAATAAAAAAAACTTCACCCAAGACCGTGAGTTTATTTAAAAAAAAAAAAAACAAAAAACATCATCGCACGCCATCGTTATATGCCATAAGTAAAATCAACATTCAATGCCATTTGGACTACCGTTTTGCAAAAAACAATTTTCATAAAAAAAAAAAAATTAATGAATAAAAAACAAAAAACCTCCAAAAAAATAAAAATAAAAACAACTCCTTTGAACCAGAAATCGTTGAAATTATTTTCCCTTAAGAGGCACCCTGCAAAAAAAAAAAAAAAAACAAAAATTAATCACTCGTCTTTTGGACACATTTTCGTTTTGTTTTGCGAGAGTTTTCGCTTTCATCCCTGTATCCTGTTCTGCTCCAGCTGAATTCCGACAAACTTTATGACTTTTTACATCAACATGAAGCAGACATAAAGCGTGCACAGTGCACATCCCAACCAACATAAAGCTTATACCATCAAGGGATTCAAGTGGAGCGGCGCTGACGACGCTGAACGAGTGAATTCCCTTTTAAACTTTTCAGTTTAAAATTTTTACTTACTCTAGGTATTTTTACGGAATGTATTGGTTTCATGTAAAAAAAAACAGAGTTTTTAATTAAATCCAACCATAACCAATGTTCTTTTGCTGTTAAAAAAAAGGATGTTTGTAGGTATCTACATATATTCTAAATTTGATTACTATACATAGGTACATGCACTTAATTTTTTTCTTTGAATTTTTAACTTTTAATTTGTATTATTAATCTTATACTAAAAATGATTTTATCTTTCTGTATTTTTTAATAAACTTAAATTGAATTGCAAAAAAAAAAAAAAAATAGGTGACGCTAATTGTCCACCATATTACTTTATGTTTTTTTTGTAAGTCTAGAGTATTGCTGTCGAAAGTGGTTCCGCAAAGTTTTGACGGTAATCACTTTCGACAGCAATACACTCAAAAAAAAAAAAAAAAAGAAATGGTCTACCATTTTTTTTTTTTCTAAGTCTTGAGTATTGGCATGGCTGTTGACTAAGTTCGTTATCCAACTCCAGATAACAGTCCATCAATTAAGCAGAGTAAGATGAGTTAATCACCAGAAAGATCTAAGCTTGATGTGCTTGGTGTTATTGCGAAATGCGCCGCAATTGTAAGTCATCCTTCCTTCCCGAAAATTTTCAATCACTCTTATGATTGTTGTGGAATGTCAAACATCCAATTCCCGACGAATCACTTCTTTAAGTCGGTCGTCCAAGGGAAGTTTGAAAGTTCAACAATTCGAAGCTTGTCTATATGTCATAGCTTTTCAAGATTCTAGAGGAATATGTTTAAGCGTGTTGCTTTAAAAAAAAACAGATGAAAGTATTAAATGATCACAGTTCTCCAATCCTTCTTAACCTGAGTTTGACGAGTACACCTACTTGCTTTCTTGGGGATAACCCTGGACTTCGACAGACTCACCTCAGGGGAGCTTTTAGAAATACCATCACACAATTTCAACCTTTTTTTCCTACGACTGAGGAGTATAGCTACTTCGAGTTCTATTCTTTTTTCAGCTCCTGCAAACATGAAAATGTATTTTGGACACTGCAGTACTTAGAAAATTGCGGATTGCACAAAGTTCTGAGCTGGTGATTGCCTCCAATCCCTGTGGAAGTTAGACCTCTTATTGTTGTTCTATACTGAGTTCAGTTAACCTCTAGTAAGTATTTAGTAAGCGTACACAACGAATTAGCATGTAAAGGTCAGATCTCCATCAATCCTAAGGTAGCTTAAAACTTTAAAACAGATTAGTTGAATGTAAGCGATTCTAAACAATCCATCAGGATCCTTTATAAACAAAAAACATTTGCCGAGATCCTTAAAATTCATCTCTAATTAAAGGGACGAAATGTTGGGAGTTTTCCCCACTCCCCTTATATTCCTATATGAATTTTTTGTTTTTATTTTAGTGAATCTTCACAGAAAGCATTTTTCTCGTCAACATAAACAAAAAAAAAAAACCTTTTTTCCCTTTTTCCTGAATTTATATATATAGTACTCCAGGTTCCAGGATGATTCAAATGTGTATATCTTGTGTGTGTACATTTTGTGTGTCCCTGTCGCTTAACGAGGGCGGATGTAAAATTTATTAAAAAACTTTTTCGTTGAGTGAAGTGGAACACACAAACGCGACCATGAAATATTATGTGCCAAGGTGCAAGGTAAACCCATTTAGACCGGGTTACTGGATCCTCCTGTTTGACAAAAATAAAAAAACAGAAATATGTAGATAGAAGGAAAAAGGTATAAAAAAGGACGCCTTTAATTTCGAGGCACCCAAATAATTGATGGGGAAGAAGTTAAATACACACAGCACGCCACGAGTGATTTAAGGACCCCTCCAGTGCAAATATTCATATAACCTACAATACCTTCCTCGTGATATAGCTAAAAAAAATGTTTATTTGATCTGAGTATAGAAAAGGAGATCCGCATAAACGTAACGCAAGCAAGAACCGTTATTGTGATGGTACGGCGCGCGGCGGCATGACAGTGTGGGATGCGACTTATACATCCCGTGGTCATATTTATGTAAATTTTAATGGTGGTTTTTATGTGGCAAAAAAGTTACAACCTTCTCCTGGTGGATGAGCCAGTGAGTATATACAGGAAGGATGTAGCAACAGCTTTCGCAGCAATTCGTTTTGATTGGAAAACCGTTTTTTTGTTTTTTTTTTTTCTTTCGTTTGTTTGTCTGTTTCGTAAGGAATTCTTTCAAGGATTCTTAAAAGAAGAAGCTCCAGGTCACACACCCTTCCCCCTTTTAATGTCTATAAGTTGATGCGGACTGTTGAAACTTTATCAATTTATTTTAAGACTTTCCGTTACGGACCGATGATACTGACGTCGATTTCGATGATGATAATGATGATGATGGCAATAATGATCCGTTTTGTGCGAGCTCATCCGTTTGTTAGTCCAGATGATGAGAGAATATTTGGCATCATGTGCGTATAGGTGTGGCAAGAAATGGAAAAAAAACTGTCTCGATAACGTGTCGACAATCTGCAGAGTTTTCACGAACAAAAATCTGTTACTAAAGATGGAAAAATAAAAAAAAACACACACACACAACATTATCATCAGGCTATATATGACTAGATAGATACATATATACATAGTTACCATTATAATATCCTTTGAGGAGAGAATTTCTTCGTCAAGCAAAGCATTTCACTTCAAAGAATATCTTTCGACGGATGAACTGTTTCAAGAGATGGACTTTATATAATCGCTGCGGACCCTATAGCTGCTATATATGTATTTTATATATAATATAGGACGGGGATGATGTGATTGCTTCATTTGCTGTAATGTAGGGTTTCCAGAACATCTCTTTTATAGAGAACATGTTCTCTTTTTCCATTCCGATCTTTTTTACACTCTCTTTTTTCATAAAATTCTTTTTTTGTTATCTTTTTTTTGCACGTCCTCTTTTTAGTCTCTTTTTCGAAATACAAAATAGGTTTTCCACACAATGAACTTCAAAATTAATTGTATTTTAAATTTTATGTGATTCTCAACTTTGAAAACAATTCACCATTGGAACTTGGAAGTTTCAACAATTTTAGATTCTCTCAAAAAAAATGTATTCCACTCAGCCCTAAATCAATCCTTAACAATTTAAATAAAAGCGGGTTGAAAGTGAAGTACAATGCTTGAAATAAAATGTATTAATTGTTACAAAAAATATATTAAGTACATAGAAAAATGGACACTTCAATTTTCATTAAATGATTTGATGATGTTGCGAATATTTGATTTTGAAAAATGTTAGAGAATGTGGAACTAAAAAATGAAGACTTTCGGAAAACAGTGTCTGATAAAAAAGGGTTAATTTTTTTGTTCTTCAAATAATTCTGAATTTCTTTCCGAATTTATTATTATTTTTAGGTCTGTTCCATTGGGCCCTGCAAAGTTTCTTCTTGGTATTTACTAGTAGATGATGAATGGAGTAGTTTAATTTTGCCAACAAATCTAACCTCAATATAAATGTAATTTTTGTTGTTTGTATTTGTATATTATTTTTGATTAGAGAAACACCAACAACAGTAATTTACTATATATGTAATTTCTTTTTACTGATAGTGCTGCTTTTTTGCGTGGATACAATTCGTATCTACATTATTGAAGTGCTTTAAACTTATTTGACTACGGAGCCAGAAGTACTTAACAGTAGATGATGCAGGCCAAAGGAACATACCTAATACAATTATGTATGAAGTTTTTAAAAAATTTTTGTTTTTTTTCTGTTTTCCTCGGAAATATTTGAACGTGGAGCATACTTTTTAGAAGAAAATAACAGTTTAAAAGTGGGAACTGGGAACTGTTAAGTCAATTTTAATAGTGGCTTACAGTTTGAAGGATTAAAACTTTCAAAAATTTTACAATATATTTTTAAATGAAAATAAATACCCATCACAAATAAGAAATTTTCAAAAATATGAAACTTCAGATTAACATTCACCCTGTTCTGAATTCCCATCGGTCATAAAATCCTATCGTTTTCAAACTCTAGCAGTCGTACTTATTAGATTTGTGTCTACTTAGACACTGTCTAACTATTTTCAAATTGGTGGAAATATGCTTTATTTAATTAAAATAAATATCACATTATTCTCGGTTTGGACAATCTACTCTTGTGTCTAAGTTAGGCAGATATACGACAACAATAAACAAGGTTTTTGAATACATTTTCCAAAGTTAGGCAGTTGTCTAATGTTAGACAACGTTTATAAATAAGAACATAGGTGTTTTGAAATAATTCTCGCTTTCAATACTTGCGGATTGAGTGTGCTTTGATTTTCGATCGGATTGAAAATTCTTGACGTTTGGAATTTTTATATCCGATTTGGAATTGGCAAAATTTTAAAAATGTTGTTTCAGCTAAAAAGGTGCGTTCCTTTAGTTTGAAACTCTGTGCATTTGTGTGAATTTCTACACATTATATTTTTTTTTATATTCTGTTAACGGATTTGATTCGGAATGGAAATCAGAACAGCGTGACTATTGTTTTTGAATTAATAGACATGGTCAGGAAAATGAGATCTCGGAGATCTCAGCAATCTCAGTTACCTGAACAGGATTCCTCAGCAAAATTTCTCAGCTGTGCTGTCAAAACTCTGAGGAAAAAAAATCTTGGATTCGCTTGCTCACTTTTTGAGTGAGAAAAATCTCTGAGATCTCATTTTTCTGAACACGCCAATTGATTAATGTTTTCGAAACTGTTTTAAATTCAAACTCTTCTGTCTTCTATACCTGAAACTAATTCTCTTAATAAATTAAAAAATATTTTGTGAACAAGTCGTTATTTTAATCGTTTTTGGTTGATGTTTTTTTTTGGTTATGTTTTCATATTGGAAATGTTCTCTTTTTTTTCATTTAAATTATGGACACCCTATGTAATGGCATCCATGAATTCGAAATGGAAAAGGATAATCAAAATTTCATTCGGTCATCACGTCATAGAATGTTTCATACACTTAGATACATATGTACATTTATATCCTCAGTTCAAAATCCATATTAGATTTGTTGCTGTCTGCCTCGTTCAGACAAATGAATATCCTGGGGGAAAACTTGCACTTCAATCGAAATTGTTGTATTATATTGGGATGGGACATATGGCTGATGTATAGGAGCTTAGGAGATATAGCTCCATTGTGATTTTGAATAGATTTATATATAGGCTAGGTTAAAAGCAAATCTTTGGTCTCATCATTGTTAGTGTTAAAAGGCTAAAATTTGTGAAACAAAGCCTGCGTCTATCTAGAAGTTGAATTTTCAAAGGCTCTCCAGCAAGTAAAATATTAATATTTTATTTGGAAATTATTTTGGAGTACCATTAATGCCTAATCAGTGTATTATATCAAGTCAACAGAACTATAAAATGTTTATTAAATTAAAACAAAAATACTTCTTAGCCAAATTTTGGTAATTGTTGTTAAATGTATGGCAAGATTGGGTTTTCCTCCCATCTTCATTCCAAGTGAAGAAAAAATATTATACCTAAAGTTTTATGTTTATAATTTCTTACCTATTTTGTTCACTTTCCCTTATTTTAAACCTGTGCAACGAAAAATTTATTTAACTGGCGCCCAACGCTTTATATTGGTTTTCAAAATTTTTTCATTTGCCTTGTTTTTGATAGTTACAGAATTTATTATCTATACAGGCAGTTGGAGAGGATAAAGGTTAGAATCAAGTATATACTTAAGAGGCATCAAGCTGGCTTCCGCAAAGTCGATCGTGTGTGGACCATATCACCACGAGAAAGCTTTTGACCGAGTTAACCGTGAGTGTATATAGAGATCACTTCTAGGTAGAGGAATTCTCCCTAAAATTGTTGCTACTATAAAACATTCCTATAACAATAATAGGTGTTTTGTTTTGCACAATGGACAGCTATCCGGCAGGGCGCGAGACAAGGGGATGTTCTATCACCAATTCTCTTTCTGTTGGCGATAGATGACCTGTTGACAGCCAGTATTGGTACAGCAGAGTGACAGGGTATTCAATGGAGGCCGTTTGAAAGGCTTAGTCATTTAGACTATGCCGATGATATATGTCTTCTGGCTAATAACATTAGCGGGCTGAACGTGATGTGTCAAACACTGCAAGTGAAAGGAGAGTCGAGTGGCTTAAAAATAATAGCAGAAAGACAAAAATAATGCATACAAGCCGCTCCTCACATCAGCGTATAGTTCTACAGGAGACGCCTGTTGAAGAGGCTGGAGAACTGTTAAACATCCTTGGAAGTACAGTTACAGCAAATGGTGGCACGGATCTGGGCGTTAAAAGTAGAATTAGTAAAGCTCGCGCTGCCTTCGGTACTCTGTCGCCAATTTGGATCTCCAGTCAAATCTCCTTACGCACTAATTTCAGATTCTTCGAATCAAATGTGAAATCTGTGCTGTTATATGCTTGTGAAATCTAGAACCACCATCTCTAGAGCTACCATCTCGAGGAAATTACAGGCTTTTGTAAATCGGTGTCTATGCCACATCCTTAAGATTCGCTGGCCACAAGTTTATGAACCAAGAATGGAACCAATGGATTGGTCACACACGGAGGAAACCAAACGATGATATTGCGAAGCAGTCCTTTGAATGGAATCCCCAGGGTGCACGGCGGGTTGGAAGACCAAGGATAACATGAAAATCAATTGTACTAGCAGAAGCAGAACCTCATAGAAAGACGTGGCCACAGTTAAAATATCTAGCTGCAGACCGTGAAGGATAGAGACGTTTTGTTAGTTAGTTAGTTAGTTGAAAACTTTATTAAACAACAAAATAATTTTAAATTAACAATTTAATCTTAAGTTTAATATGGTTTGGCCAAAGGCCGTCTACCAGATTGACAGTTTTTTGTTCAAATATTTAATAATTTAAAATACATACATTATTCATTTTTATACAATTAAAAGTCTCCTTCTATTATACATTTTCTGTAACTCAGCGCCGTGGTTATATATTTATACAAAGGTTCCCAACCTAATTTACCATTCAGGATGTCGACGACTGCATCCAAGTCCAAGAGAGTAACACCAAAATACCTAACTCGAAATTCTTTAAGGATGAGACATCTGGCTATAAAATGATATATATCCTCTCTCACCTTGAGGTTACAAAGATCACATAAAATTGGTAGATCCGGTCGATGTGGTATAAAGTTTAAACTGATAATTTCACCTCTTGCTTTGAATATGACGCTCATCATGTTGATGGGAAAGTGGTTTTGAAAGTACGTCTGTTCTTTGAGGTCGTAGTTCAATTGGCTGTAAATCACACTGTATTGTGACGATTGAGCTTCAGTTTTGAATTTTTCATAATAACACTGGCTTAATCTTTCAAGGATACCATTGAATATGTTTCTTAGTTCCATAATGCTTGTTTCGGGAGCAATTCGTGAGTTTTCGCCGAATACACTTGCCATCCAGAGACGCTTTGTTGGCCCCGACCGGGGTTTCAGGAATTGATGATGATGATGATGATGATGATGATGATGATGATGACAGACAGATGGAGAAGTCTTCAAGAACTATATAAAGCCCATTATATCGTCGGCTAAATGCCTATAAAGTTGCTATAGCATTAATTTAGGAAGAAATTGTGATTTTGATGACAATTTCTTAAGAAACACATTTTGAACAAGTTACTTTAATATTTTTTGTCCAATGTAACGTTGTTGTTGCTAAATAAATCTTATGGTTTTTTTGCTTTCCCATAAGATTTGTCCAAAGGGACATATCAGACATTTTACGTATTAAGCCAAGCATATGACCAGTTGCAAAGGAACTTGAGTATACAAATACTTTGGAAAATTCTAATGACAAAGAATTTGTAAAACTAAAAGGTCAAAGGTTATTCCGATTTTCAAAATGGCCGAAATTTGTCTTAATACACGACCTAAGACGTCCTGGCTTATCATCGATCGCAGCACGCGCCTCATTCGTCGGAAAATTGTTCGCTGCACGGACAAGGGTTCATTTTAATGACTCAATATTTTGATATTTACTAGAGCATGTAATTCCCTCTAAAACGGACCACAGTTTGTAATCCAAAGGCTTGAGGTTTGGGCTACCAGCTGGCCAATCATTTTGTATTATGAAGTTTGGAAGATTGTTTTTGAGCCATTATTGGATGGTTTTTTTCTTGTGAGTTAAAGCAAAATCTTTTTGAAATGTCCATGGCTTGTTGGCGAATATTGTCTGATCAAGAGGCCTAATGGCATCTTCTATAACAGTCAGTCAGAAATTTTTGCGTTTTGACTCCTTTCTCACAAAAACGAAGGTCGATAACGCCCTAAAGTTCACACTCCGCTAAACCGTCGGTCTAAATGAGTTCTGACTCATTTGGTATCCGAGCCAACAATTGATCATTCTGTTTACATCCGTTTTTGCTTCAATACGATTGTGGGCGCAGGTGCCAAGGGTGTTTTTTGTATGCCCTGAGTCCGAAATTTCCTTTAATAATTAGAAACATGGATTTTTGAGAAATACTCATCCTTCGCGATAAGAATTCATTGTTTTTCGCTATAAGGCTGTTAGTGATAAACTCTACAGATAAAATATTCTCACAAAAGAAATAATGAGTTAATACTCACACCATCGTTATCACTCCAGTACTGATACGCTCTCACCTTTAATTTCAAAAAACTAACGCAGTTCCATTTTAATTTTTCCTCGCAGAAATTCCATAAAATATTTGTACTATATGATATCTAAGTTAAAAAAAAAAACGCTCAAGAGAATTAGGTTTTACAGAACCTATTAAATCCGAATTAGAAGTTGCATCCTTGGTTTTAACTTTGCCTAATTTTATCAAAACATTTATTCCCTCATCAAAGTGCTGATTGCGTTACAAAAATAGCATAAAGCACTCTCTTGTAAGTAAGGAATATTAAAAAATTAATTTCTTTGAAATTCGTTGAGAATTTTCTGAGATTACTCTGGACAAACATTTTTAATGAATTTTTTTTATGAGTTAGGTATTGAATAAAATTAAATATCAGGTGTTCCCCGTCGGCTTCACTAAACCCTTTCAATCTCCTTATGTTAAAAATGTATGCTATATTCTTTTCCACGGCATAAATGTCCTTTGTTCTTAATTTCACTAGAATCCGTCAAGCCGTTCGAATGGTTAAAGCTATGAGCTAACTCACTTCCACTTTTTTTTATACCTAGAAAGCGTGCCACAAAAGTAAAGGGAATTTTCTTCAGGCAGGAGGTAAATCTTGCAGAAACTATAAATAAAGAGGAAATATGTAATTGGTGACACTGATTTTGACCTTAATGAAGATCTTCAAAGTTATTTCAAGGTCAACTTGTTTTTTTTTTTTGACTGGAACCTTTGTTTTTTGATATTGAAAATTGATAGAGGGTGAAATTTTACTTTCAAGAATTTTTTAGGTCTAAAATTTGGACCACCTTGAAGGTCAGTCTATAGGGTCAATTAAGCTTAAACCTTTGGATATACCCCTGGGATTAGCAGCTTTTCAAAGACCAAAGTTATTAATTTTGGCAATTTGCATTCGAATGACTCTGGACCGTACCTTTTTGATAAATATCTCATCTGAAGAAATATGCAACTGCCCCGTTACATTTGTGGAACCCGAATTCAAAAAGTAAGAACATAAAATTAATTATATTCATTAGATAACCTTTCTTTCAATCCCCACTGTAAAAATGTTGTTTTTCGTATGCCAAATTGTAAAAGAAATATTTAGATTTTCGCCAAACCAACATCTGTTTGTTATTTCCAACCAAAGCAACGCTTACGCTACTGTACTCCTTCTAGCTTTTAAGTCCAAATTCATATATGCGTAGTGTATAGGTATATGCAATTGGAAAACACCCTTCGCCCTGTGGCATTGGTATTTTACTGTCCTCAGCACAAACCGAAACGACAACAAAACCCCAGGCTATATAATGTACGAATGTGTTATATTATATCGGTTGTGTATTCTTAAACTTATGCGTATAAATGTAGATATGTAAAATGTATATAAATGTAAAACGTGGCTTTACTTGGACGATAGAATTTTCCAATGAATTGTTTCAGTCAATTTGGGAAATTTAATAATAATTGTCTTGGGGACCCGAGTTCTTCTTGTCGTGAACCAGCACACAGGCAGGACCTTTGCAATGGCTGGATATATGTATACGTATACAAGTTGCTTGATCCATCTCACACTATTCAAAAATATCCTCTCTATGAGTATAGGTTAGGTACCTACACTATACACATGTTATGTTTGTTCTTTGGATTTATTTTAATAATGCACTGCAGCTTTGTCAATTCGATTAATATAATTAAATGGCTGGCAGGATATAGAATATTTGCCCAATAGCCAGCTAGAATGTATGGGTATGGAATATGTATAGGAAAGGCCAGACAATATCAGGATAGACAGGCATTGCAGCAGCTTTATGCGTTCATGCACATTTTGAAGAGATTGTTTGTAATGGGATAAAGGATCTCGACTTGCTCAAGGAAATGAAATTAATTCGTAGCAATGTACCCCCAAAGGATATTTCCTTCGTTGTTCGGTCGGTCAGGTCCGTCCAGGTCTCGTATATTGCGTTTTATTCAAAATATGTATACAGATAAGGTGCATATGCATGCTGGTGCACTTTATTTGTCTAATGCATTTCAATAATGAATGCCGAGACACGAAGGCTATATATAAACCATAAACGATGTTAGCCACAGGACCGCTAACGCTATAACATGTTGTGCTGCACTATGATTGGAACCAGATGCTTTCTGAAGACTATAAATAGATACTTTCTGTCTGGTCAATATGAAGAGGTACCTATATAAATATGTTCTTAATTCTTATGAAATCTTTGTTCAAAATCTGTTTGAGGTCAGACTTGTGAATGGTTATAAAGGTGCGACATAACCACATCAGTATATGTTATCGACTATCGTACATAAGAACAAGTTTGTGCAACCCAGTTTCATATTTTTTTTTGTTTTTCTCAAAAAGCTTTAAGCTTTTTGTAAAATAAAACATTTTTTAAAATCCAAATATTTGGTCAGGTTGACGTGGCTTCCAGCAGCTTCACACACTAAGGGCCGGTTTGTTCACAGTGGATTAAATCTGAACGATGGCTTTCACAGCAAAAACGGATGATTAGCGATTTCCATGATTAACAACTTAATTTATGGATTCCTTGAAAAAAAGTTTGATTAGCATGCTCATTCGATGATTTACCAGTTGCAATAATCCTCGATTAAAGATGATCAGCTGTGAACAAATCTTTATTAGCTAGAAGACAAAGGTGGGTGGAATGCAGTTTGCCTTAGTTCCAAATCGCATCAGATGCAGTCATGCGTTCGAAAAGTCAAAGAGAAAATAGTGACAAGTCATGAGTTTCTTAACGCATCCTCTTTCGCTGACATTTGGGATGCGTTAAAAAAGGTACAAAAAGTAAAAAAAAAAACGCGAAAAATAATCAAAATTGGTTACCTTCAACTTTCAAGATTGAAGATGACAATTGGATAAAAAACTATTGGGTTTTTATTTTATTTTCGTCAAAATGATTAAAAAACAGATTCTCTAATCTATTTCAGTCCAAGCTTTTCATTAAAAAATGCTTCAATTATTTTTTTAAATTTTGACAGATGCCTCTCATTTTCTCTCTTTTTTCTCAGTTATTTACTTTTTTTACCTCGGCTTTACCTTTTTTCCGAGTTTTTTTTACGTTTTTTACACTTATTTACGCGTTTTTTTACCTACTTTAACGTGGAAAACGTAAAAAAAAAGTTTTACACGGATTTGAACAACATTGGCAGCAAACGCATCCTCTTTTTTGGATTCTTTGACTGTGTAGACATTGTACTGACTCGCCGACATTTTTTGACGTCTCTGTACTTTTTCCCACTATCTAACTGCAATTCGATAAAGAGATGCCTTTCTTGGTCAGAATGAGTTGAAGTCTCAAATATCCTCGTTTAGCTGTCTAATAATGTCGGTGTAGTAACATACACATTGTTTAGTAAATATCCCCATAAAAAAAAGTTGGTCGCAGTTTTAGACTATATATTCACATGAAAGCGACCAACGACTGACGAATAAAAGAAAAAATGTATTCAAACCATTTAATAAACCTAAATTCTTCACAAAAACTAGACAAAATGGTAGAAAACTTATTTTAACTAATATTAAGCTAGAATTTGCGTTTTAATTAAATTGATTTGAAATTGGCGATTTCAACGTGTTTTTTCATGAAATAAATAAGAGAAATTTAATAAAATAAATTGCTCGTCGCAAGTTGAGACACTCTGTCCCACAGCTTCCATGTTGTCTTCAGTGTGAATATTTGTATGAGCACATCTTCCAGGGGACCGATGCTGGTTCTGTAAAAATTGAATCGAAAAACTTTTTACCCTTTCACGATTCTCGTTCTTCGACAATGTGAGCCCAAACGTCAAAAACTTTCATATAAATTAATTTGCTTTCACGCCGTGCGTCATTTGGCAGTGAATCTTTAAAAAGAAAGGTTGAATTGAATACGAACAAACAATACTCAATTCAACCACATTTCCTTCTCTGTCCTATTCATGAAGACGAATATCTTTCTATCTCATGCGTTTCTCTAATCTCTTAAAAAAAATGATAAAAAAATGAGAGACTTACGCTGACTGCTCATGCGCTTCAGGGGAAATGATAAGGAGGTTTGGCATCGATAATATGCCTGTTTTGTTACTTTTTTTCAACAAATTTCCCAAAAAACTGAGTTTTTTTTCTATGGGTTTTTACAGCGAATTGTGAAATTTTGTGAAAATTTGTGCAAAATCGCAAACAATTTTACGTTACCAAATAGACCAAATATCGTTCCTCACCTCACGAACTGACTTAACTGCTTTTTATCATCTTAGAAAAACGAATATTTTAGCTAGATATAGTTTGTCTTTAAAACATATTCAATCGATTATTAAATTCAAAAATAGAAATCCTACAGTTTATAAAACAAAAAAGCGTTTTTTTGTTAAGTGCGAAAAAAAAGTTACGTCAGTTCGTGAAATAGCGGACGGTATAGTTCGTCGGAGATTATTATTCATGGAACCGAAATCGCTGTTTTGCACCAAGTGAATCGTAAAAGTGAAAGCAATGTTTGAGATCGAATGCGTTCGACCAAACTCCTTGTCATGAAAGCAAGTGGCAGCTGAACTTGACTTAAAATATAGACGTTATTTTCGCAGCATCATAACGTTGACAAGTATAAAGAAATAATCAATAATTTTGTACTGTATGTATCCACTATAAATTTCCAAGAACTCTATTACAGTAAAACCCCCACTCAAGAGGAACCCGCTTATCTGAATCATTTTTTTCATCCCCGAGTATTAATTGTCGACCAATCAATTATAAAACACTCCGCTTCGGAGAACCTTGCTTTAATGAAAAATCCGGATAACTGAAACATATTTTTAGTAAAAATATAAAAACGCTTAAGCAATAAAAAAGTATTTTATTTAATTTTTATTCTAGGTCACACCATAAAGATAAATTCACTTTTTCCTAGTTTCAAATTTCCGCTTAGTGGAATTTTTAAACATATTTTTCACTTATCCGGACTTCGCTTGAGTAAAATTTTTGTTCACTTAAGCGGGGTTCGTTTAAGTAAAAAACCCGCCTAAGTGAAAGAAAAACTGTGACATTTTGCCGTTTCTCTTAAGTGGGTTTTACTGTATAACGTGCAAAAAAGAAAAAAAAAAAAACAGAAAGATAAAAAAGCTATTCATGATTGACATTAGTAGGTCTTATTTGGTCCACCCTGTAGAAAATGTATGCAAAGCATCCGGGATGCGTTCCAAATGCAAATGAACAAACTTTTTGTTTGGCATTTTGGAACTCAGTCTTCTTTTATGTTTTGTCACGAAAGCAAAAACTGGAGGAAGATAATGAAAATTAAAGTTTTCTTAAGAATTTGTTAAGTCTGGCCATCATTTTATAAATTGAACCATTTTGACAGATAATAATTAAATAAATGCAATGTGAAGGATAAATTCTAATAAGTACCTATACAGGGCGTTTAATTCATATAATTTCATCATGTGTCTGTATATAGGCAATGAAGACGCTTTTATATGTATTGATTCAGCTACCTACAAAAGAAAAACCTCACTCCATTTTTTTCAACTCTCCACCTTCATCGTCATTTATTTGAAATCACTCCAATTAAATTGATAACCTACACTCTACAACAACAACTATCACATACCACAAAGTGTTAATAGAATCAAATATTTCACGTCTGAAAATTACCCTAATCAAGCTCGAAATTATAACATTCTTCATGCCATCAAACAAAGGTATAATAAATCAAATATTCGTTGTCTGTATATATTACCTATAAATTCCTTTTTTTGCTATTAAATACAAAATTAACAACATTTCACCTTTTTGAAATGAATGGGTGCTCTAATTAGGTAGGCACATACCTATATACCAAAACATACCTATATACCCAACCAATCTACCAATGTTAAAAAAAAATTCAGTCTTCTTCTCAAACAAAGAGAGAAGCTACTTTGACTGAAAGCCACAATGGAGAAATTCCTCAAAGAATTGAAATTTTCAAATTTTATTGAATATATTTACCACGATTCTTGAAATTCGTGATCCATCAATCAAATTCAGTTTTCATTCCGAAATGTTGTGAAACAATCTGTCGATGACATTTCGTACAGATGTCAGCAAACGGTCATACATTTGACATATTCTCTTCAAATTTATATATACCAATACAAGAAGAAGTTACGAGAGGGGGTTTTAATGGTTTACCGTATAGCGCGGGCTATATACGAAGCCGATGTTGTCTTTGTTCATTAATTAAGCCCATTGAATAGGAATAGACGATGAACAATGGATGGCTCGCGGCGCGGTACGGCGAAAGATATATATGTACACATTCGTCCAAACGGCAAGCGGCAGAAGCTAAAGATTTGAACTTTTGAAGCAGTTGACACTGCGAGTGATGTCAAAGAAATCGATTGACCCTCCCGTTTGGGGTCTTTCATTCTGTCAATGCTAATTAATTGTACAACTGTCGATTGACAAAGAGTGCCTGCCGCGCAGCAACATTCACCAATTCAGCAGCTAATGATGATTTATGTATCGTCCATCATCAGCTTTACCGGCGGCGGCAGAGCGGTTTAAACATACGAAAAGTGGTGTCAATGTTTTATTTGACAATACGATCAAATTTGATTGGTTTTGTGTGCTCTGGAGTTCCTATTGACATCGATTTGAATCCTCCATCTCCGCATGTAGACAATGGAAAGCAATCCGTCTGCACTTCAGTTGACATTCCAGACAAAATTATGATCACACCTGTCGCGATAAATTAATTTGAAAAATTCATAATGGCACAAGCGGGACGCAACACGAAATAAGTGAAATACAAAAGAGACGGACTTCGCGCATAGTATAGCATCATCTACACTCGTTCGTCCTCCGCTGGGATGTCTTTTTTGGGAATTGTTTTATCACTGTCGCGATGCCGCAAAAGAATGCTATTAATAATGCCATTTTGCAAAGAATGAACGTGATCAGAAAACCGAAAACATGGTCCTTAACGTTGTGCTGTTCTCCGTAGACGTCCCCCCAAGCTCCCTAGTGGAATTGACAAACCGCAGAAAATTATTGTTCGACATAAATACAAACATACATATAGCTACACATTGCTTGGTGCCTTTAGGTGTTAGGACTGTTGGATAAACATTATGTACAAAGTTGCTTTGAAAGTCCATTCACCGATGGTCCTGGGGAGGATATTTATATATTTGATATTATTCTACATATAGAAGTTTAGAGGATAAGGACCTACCTAATTTTAGTGGAAGTATTGTTAAAGAGTGAAATGAAGAATGTTTTTGAAAAATTTTAGGATTTGTGTAAATAATAGATAAGACTTGAGTTATTAGCAGCTGTGATGATAATAACTAAGGTTTCTTTCTTTAAAGGTAAAACCGCACTCGTGGAACTGCACTTCAGCGAAACCGCGCGCACTTACGCACGAACGAAAATTCATATCCCGATGAAGTTGATCAGATTATCAACTTTGTCGCATAGTGCCGCACCGTTAAGTGTAGTTGTCGCTTATAATGCGATATAGCTCATATTTCCTACAAATAAGTCGCGAAGTTGAGTTTCGCTGAAGTGCAGTTCCGCCAAATGCGCTCTTACCTCAAAACTAAGAATTTCTTATAAATATTGGTAGGTGGTAAAAGACCTTAGTATTTGATAGCACCCTCAAATTTATCTTATTTGTCATTTTCGAGAAAAATAAATTTCTAACCTTAACGGTTATAGAACAATTGGTTATAATTACCTACCGTTAGGCAGCCAAAAGCCATAAAGCTAATACAGTCAAACCCGCTTAAGAGAAACTGCAAAATGTCACAGTCTTTCTTTCACTTAAGCGGGTTTTTCACTTAAACGAACCCCGCTTAAGTGCAAAAAAATTGCACTTAAGCGGATTTAAAAATTCCAAAAAGGGTTCTGACATATCAGAAATTCCAATGTCATTTTCGAGATGAAAATTTGGTCTAGGTGAAAAATAAAAAGAAGTAAAAGCGTTCAGCAAATTTTATGTTCTGTTTTATTAAATTTTTTTCACTTAAGAGAGTTTTTTTCAATGAAAAATATTAAATTTAACTGAAAATATGTTTCAGGTATCCGGGTTTTTCACTTAAGAGAGTTTCGCTTAAGCGGAGTGTTATAAAGGTAACTGGTCGACAACAACTCGGGGATGAAAGAAGTGTTTCAGATAAGCGGGTTTTTCTCTTAAGCTGGTTTCTCTTAAGCGGGTTTTACTGTACTCTAAATTTTAATTAATCTGTATGTTTATGTTATAAATATTAATAGTAATTAACCTAACATTAATTTTGGTTAAATGAAACTGTCGATTCCAAAATATTGAGTTTTGCAAAAACATTAAATTTTTTTTTTTAAATCAATTGTTTGTCATAAAATAAATTGATTAAAATCAGTTGAACTGTTCTTGAGAATAGTAACAGATTTCCTTTAACGGTTAAAAGTTTCGATTTTCAAATTGTAGACACCAAACTGTCTTATATTCACAACAATCATGCCCATTATGTAACCTGCAATACTGGATCCGCAATGTGATTCGTAGTCAGTGCCTTCTTTTCTCTCTAACCATTTTTCGTGAAAAGAAAAGAGAAAACAGTAATGAGAATCACTGCGGAGCCAGTATTGCGTTATTCCATAATCGACATAAATATATGAGAATTTGACAATATTCCGAATTTGGGACGTTATTAATTTCCCATTGAAAGTCATTGTATTTGATACTATTTTGTCAAATCGAAAATTTCAACACTTTTTCGTCCACCGTATCTCGAGATCAAATAAAGATTACGACTGGAAAGAAATTTTTTTTACAGATAATCACGTCATGAATTGCAGAAAGCATTTAAAAAAAAATTCAGTTAGCGGATTTCTTACTACAGCGATTAAATAAAAAATTGAAAAATGTCATTCGTCTCGATACCTATTTACACATAATATAAAAGTCAATTTAACTGATAAAGTCTGTAGAAATATTCAATTGGCAGTTTCCGCTGCTAGGAAGTTAGTACCATTCAACTAAGGCGATGCAGATCGACAATTCCGCCCACCTGACCTCGACGACGCACGTAAAGATAGCTATATCTAAGCTTAAGTCTAACAAAGCTGCTTGAGCTGATGGCCTCGCTCCCGAACTGTTCAAAGTGGCAGGCGATGACTTGGTTAGGAGTATGCACCAGGTCATCTGCAAAATATGGTCGGAAGAAAGCATGCCCTATGAATGGAACCTCAGAATTGTCTCCCCAATCCTCAAAAAAGCAGACCCTCTGAAATGCGCCAACTACATAGGCATAAGTCTCCTTAGAATCGCCTACAAGATCCTTTCTGTCGTATTATGTGATCGTCTGAAGCCGTCAACAACCTGATAGGTACATATCAGTGTGGCTTCAGGCAAGGAAAGTCGACCATCGACCAAATATTCACTTTACGGCAGATCTTGGAAAAAACCCATAAGCTTCAAATCGATACCTACACCTTTTTATCTATTTTAAAGCTGCGTATGACAGCATCTATAGAGACGAACTGTATAAAGCAATGTCTAGTTTTGGCATCCCTGGAAAACTTGTCCGTTTGTGCAGGATGACGATGGAGAACGCACGCTGCTCCATCAAGGTCGGAAGAGATCTCACCATTAATCTCACATTTAATGTCAAATGTGACTTCTTCAACATCATTCTGGAAAGATAGTGCGAAACTCAAGCATCAACACAAGAGGCACAATCTTTCAAAGATCCGTCCAAATACTCGGATATTCCGACGATAATTGACATAATTGGAAGAACACAGCGTGATGTCAGTGGAGCGTTTGTGAGCATTGAGGCGGAAGCTAAGAAGATGGGCTTAGCGGTCAATGAGGGCAAGACTAAGTATATATGCTGCCATCAAGAAAGGTCACTCAACACTGACGTCTTGGACAGAACGTCACCATAGACAGCTATAACTTTGAGGTAGTTAGGGAATTTGTCTACCTAACTCGGACAACGACACCAGCGCTGAAATCAAACGGAGAATAACTCTTGCTAATCGCTGCTTCTTTGGACTAGGAAGGTAATTGAGTAGCAAAGTCCTCTATCGAGCAAATAAAGTGTCCCTTTAAAAACAATTATCATCCCGGTCCTTACATATGGCGCAGAGGTATAGACCTTGTCAAAACTGGATGAGAATGCTTTAGGATGCTTCGAGTGGAAAATTTTTCCGGGTGATTTTTGGTCCCGTCTGAATAAATGGTGAGTGGAGGAGAAGATTCAATCACGAACTGTACGGGCTGTACAGCGAGATTGACCTGACCAAACAAGTCAAGGTCCAATGACTTAGATGGCTGGGTCATGTATGATGTAGAGCGAATGGACCACAATGCTCCGGCCCGTAAAGTCTTCGAATCCAATCCCGAGGGACGGCGCAATAGAGGAAGACCGCGACTCGGGTGGCGCACACAGTTGGGAGAGGACCTCAACCCACTCGGCGTGTGAAACTGGAGACAGATAGCTAGGGACCGAGCTGGCTGGAGAGGTATGTTGGTTGAGGCCCTGGTCCATCCTAGACTATAGCGCCAGCTTTAGTTAGTAAGTAAGTATGTATTTCCACCGCACAAAGAGATTAAAAAGTACATTAACTTTGACAGTACCAGCTGCCTTTCAAAATGTAAATTGTAAGTGAGACAGATAGTTCGATTTGTGTCAAACGGTGCGAAAAAATTCGATTCTCGACTATTGTAGGTACTTTCAATTCTGGAATATTGTATTCAGCCGCTTTATGGGAATAGATGTGTTCGATTTGTAAAACAATATTGATCCTATGAAGATTTAACAAGATTAATTGTAAAGCTACTAGATTTGAGAAATAAATATTTGAAGAAGATTTGGGGTAAACCTACACTTAAATCTCGGCTTCTATTGTTCGGTGAAAACGTAGTATAAGCCTGCCTACATATTCCTATTTCCCACATCAGTTAAGAGCTTAATGCTTTGAGTAAGACTTGACTATTGACATAATATGACAATGTTTTGGTTGCTGTTCTCATTCCTTCCCATATAACCTTCCACCAAGAAAATGCTAGTATAGACTGCCATATTGGTATGGACAGATCCAAGGCCCAAAAAAACCATAAATTACAGCGATAAACAAAGGCCTATACATTTCTGACACCATTGTCATTATTTTTGTACTTTGTCGTTTATTGTAAAACCATTCATCTCTGCTTTCACCAGCTTTAATTAAAACATGTGGTCTATCCCGCGCAAATCATATACTTGCCATGAAACGGATATATCGTGGGCATATAGTCTATACCTAAGTGCCTTAGTTTTATAACGAAAAAAAATCACGCATTATTTATATGCCCTTTTCATAAAGGCAGTAGATTATTCTAATTTTAAGGCCTTTAATATCATCGCTCATAAAACTTAAATTCAAATCATATTATTACAGGTAGAATCTCATTAAAAAAAAAAGGAATAAAAGTTTATTGTGACTTTATCTATCAACTATTAATCAAAATTTAAATTTGCTACAATCTTTAATTATCTTTAATCATTTACAAAACGGCTTGCCTCCGCATATTATATAGAAACCTACATAATTATATACCTACATCATGCGATTCCCCTATTCTGAATTAACTCGAATTATTAATTCACAGATAACTCATGTCAATTCATGCGGTCAGTATTGTTGAATTATGGAGATGAATGCCTCTTCGACTTATGTATTTGCCGTCGCGGCCGCGGCTGCAACTGAATACTTAATCCATATTTATAAAGATTGCAGTTTAAGCATTCAGTTTCCCATTCATATATATTCACTGTCGACCTGCCTATGACACCTGATACTTGCATCTATATCCCTCGAGACTGAAACTGACCATAAAAAACCTTCATCTTCCAACATCTCTACTTAATCATTCAAAAAAATAAAATGAAAAAAAACATAAACAATCTCATCCCTACTTAGCGATTCAAAAAATATCCATAAACTAATCAATCAGGCCGTATTAATAGGTCGTTTGGGTTGATTAAGAAATATACGATGCCGGCAATTAAAATCCATCGGCCATCTTTTAGGGCATCAGAAGGCGTCTTTTCTCGTGTCCGTAATTAGCTACTTAACAATGTAAATGAACCCACAAATACCAACTTAGTGGTCGTAAATATTGGACATTTCTAAATAAATTACAGTTTTATTGTAAATTAGAAGCAGAGATCTGTTGTAGGTACACCTATATGTTACGTAGTTATTGTGAAGCTCGTTTTACATTGATCTATATGTTCTTATGCTATGGACCTGTGGAGATTGTATATATAGAGTTTTATGTCCTCAGAGATCGCCATCATCGTTGTAAATATATAAAGGCCTCAAAGTCCAACCCGTTCGTGGTGGACTTGGGGCCTCTTTCTGTCGACCGTCCTGTCAATTTAATTGTTTGTCCACATTCGAACCCACAGTGAATATTTTGACAGCAGGTGAAATAACTGAAAGGCACCGCATCGACAACTTTGGCCATATATGCCCTCTAGAATATATAGGCTGGCTGCCTCGAGCTCTAAGGAGAAAAAGCAACTTTTGCCAGCGCTAGCCCTTCCCACTAAACCTGTACAATAACAATAATTCGAATCCGATTTTTTGTTTGCCTTTTCACGGCAAGCCTGTGCCAAGCTGCGGATGCGGCAGCGGAGCGGTGATGGTGCCCGGGCACGTATTGAATTAGGTATGTGGACGATTGGATGAATAAAATATTGATACAGATTCCACAGACTCAGATTCAATGCTGGACGTCATCTGCAGTCCAAAAATAAGAAAAAAAAAAGTTTTTTTTTTATTTTATTTTGTTTCGGAGAATGTTCATTAAATTTGAAGGGCAGTTATGGGAAAAGCAGGCAGCACTTATTCTGCCGAATCTCAACGGACGACGACATTAATTCTGAGTTGTTGGAGAAGAAGGGATTTCTTAACGAATAGCATTTATAGGAAGGTATAGATTCCGGGAAGAATGAGCAAAAAAAAAACTTATTTCATTAATAATTTAATAAAAAGCCTGTAATGAAGGTCATTCCAACGTAAAAAATAAATATCTACATAATAAATTCAAAAAAAGTTCATCACCACTCACATTAAGTGTATCTTATGTCTTCCAATGAAAGAAATTAGGTTTTATATTGCAATTAAAAGGAAATCGTACTTTTTGTGTCAGAATGCTTTTTTTCCATTTAAATAGGTTAGCAGATAATGAGACGAAAATGAAAAATTGAAAAAAAAGCTACCGCTAATTATGAGTCTGAAAGAGAACGTTGGAATCAGTCGCATAAGTTCTGGGAATAATTTTAAATAACTAACGGTACCTAGCCATAAAGAATTATTTTGCTGTTATAATAAGTCAAATTGTTCTGAGGTTTGCCACCAATATTTCGTTGAAAAATGCAAAAAAATATAATTTTTTTTCTTAAATAAAATGTTTCTATAAAATTAAATTAACTTTAAACCAATTCACAATGTGACACTGCAATCAAATTTATGAAACAAAAGAGACAACATCAGACCAAAACGAAACATACCACAAATGTCTAATCGGAATAACAACAAACTTAAGATAAAAGAAAAGAGAAAGAAGAAAAGAAATGAGAAATACACCATACAAAACACAAAATAAGTGATGACACTATACACAACACAAGAAACATTAGAGATAGCACCAAAAGAAGAAAAATGACAATCGTACTAAAAAATATTCAAAGATGAAGAAAAATTGTCTTCAAATACAGCTCAACCTTATTCAGTTGCGAATAGCCTGATACTTAGGTCCTCGGACATATTACATCCGTGAGGTTCCCCTTACGGGGAACTCCTATAAGCGCCATCGTGTACGGTTTCTGGAGATGTAAATCTCAGCTCTCTCCAACTCTTTCTAAGTTGTTCTAATTCCTCTTAAACCATTCTTAGCCAAGTACTTTTAGGTCGGCCCACTTGTCTGTTTGCGTGTGTGAGCGGGTTCCATTACATCGCTTGACTCGTAATGCACTGCCACTTTCGTTTTCGTATAATATTGACTATGGGTTCCTGACCTGTTCTCGCATGAAGTGCATCATCTATTAACGAACGTTTGCAGCTTTGTTGTGACAACGGATGTGACTGTCCAAGAGCTGTACCAATAAAGTAGCACAGATTAAACATTGGAGCGGAACAGTCGTAGCTTGGTTTTTAAGCTAAAAGAGTTGTTTTTCCATATTTTGAGCAGCATTCCGAACGCAGCCTTTGCTTTCGGCTGTTTCATCCAGGTCAGTTCCGCCACCAGTAGATACAATACTTCCAAGATATTGGAAATTCTCAACCATTTCCACTGATTGTCCCGAAATATCTACTTGGATAGATGAGGAAGTTCCAAGGTTGATCCTTTTAGTTTTTGCGGGATTGATCTTTAGCACCACGATTTCAGCTTCTCTCTCCACCCTTGTTGTCATTTGATGAAGATCCATGATTCTATTGAAAAAAAGCATTCGTCATCCGCGTATTCCAGATCTTTAATTGCTGAGTCCACTGAATTCCTACTTTTTCAGTCGACAAAGCTGCATGCAGCACATCACTTATCACCAATAGAAACAGTATTGGTGACAGTATACAGCCCTGTCTAACCCCACTTTGTATTTCAAACTCCTCTGACAGCCTTCCTTTATGCAAAACGTAACAATCATATTAAGCCATGATAACAGCAATCAATTTATCTGGGATGCCCATCCTCTACTCAAAGCAAGCCAAATAAATTCTCTAAAGCCTTTTCGAAGTCAATGAACAGCAAGTCAAGTGGTGATCGATATTCAACTCACTGTTCGATGATGATCCCCAGGTGTTGATGTGGTCTAGACAAGAGGATCCAATGCGGAATCCTGTTTGTTAGGCATGCGTGGTGTTTTATACGCTCCAATAAAATTCTTGCTATTATCTTGGCTATTTCAGATAGCACATATATTCTTCTCCAGTAATCGCACTGCGTAACGTCTCCTGTTTTTGGGAGCTTGACAATCATTGCCTTTTTCCACTCTTGAAGTAAGCTCTATGTTTCCCGGGCTCTCTTTTAATGAGTGGGTTCCCACTCGATGTTGTTGGGGCTGCAGGCTGCTCGTAAGAGCTCTGCGGGAATAGGCCGTCTAGTCCGACAACTTTGTTGTTCTTCAGTGGTTTGATTGAGGTTATGATTTCTTCTATACTGGGGAATACAGTGTGATTTCGGGAATTTGTTACTTCGGATTGGTCATGGGAGGTTGGGTTCACTTCACTGTCGAAAACGCGATTTAAAACCCCAAAACCGCACCTTTTGAAGTGGTCCTCATCCGAAACTAGCAGGAATCCATCTGTGTATTTTGCCAGATGTTTTTTAGGGCTGCGGGGACCTGTGAGCTCTTTGTAGCCAATGTGTTGATTTTATAGTTACGCTTATCAAGTCGCACGCTGCGGTGAACTTCTCTCATCTTCATGCGATATGTAGAATGAAGACTCTAGCTCGTTTCTCCCTTTCAAAAACTCAATTTGATTTAAAAATAAAATGAAAAAACTGGATTTCTAATGAATAAACTAATCCAAGAGTCAAGACCCTTAAAAGTTTAATACACAAAGTTGGGTTAAAGATGGATCTTGACGCTGGGATAAGTGTGTAAAGGCAATTTGGACACAATTACAAGTGATAAAAGAGTACCAAAAACAACAATTATTCGGAAGACTCCTACAAATCAATAATGGCCATTTTATCCCCTCCTCTCATTAAATCTGCTGTTATAAGTCATTGTGAATTGAAAGAAAAAGAAAGTACTTAATTGTATGGAATTTTCTGAATTTCAATTTTGTTTGATTTAAAGACTGTGGGTGGGTGCACAGTGAATTGTCTAATGTGGTTCTTTATGGTATCGTAAAGATAGGATATTAGGGTATATGCGGTAGGGTAGGTAAGTATGTACCTATACGCAATGGAGATAATTCAAAATTATTAAATACATACAAGTTCTCTTTTGAGGTTTATTTTTCCCCATAAGTATATACAAATTTGGATATATATTCGAGCAGAGTTCAAGTCAAATTTTCTACCTTGCCAGCGTTTTTTTCAAAAATAATATATAATCGATATCCTTTAATCACAAAAAAAAACAATTTAAATTATTTAAGTAAAATTATTCCGTTATTGTGCCCTGACCTTTTTTTTAGAGCAACAAAAGTTCAATTTGATTCATGGCAATATTAATTTTCCCCAAAAAAAAAAAAAAAACTGAAAAGTCTCTTAGGTCATTTCCGCTTGGGGCATAATTTGTCTTTATATAAATAAAATAATACAAATAAACAACTTCCTTATCCACTTAAATGAAAATTGCTCAATTTCCCAGTTCGATATCCGCAAGTATTTTATTACGAAAATGTTTGCTTCAATCATGCTCTTTAATGAAAATAACAACAAAACCAACCAACAAAAAAAAAACAAAAATAAAGTTAAAATGAAAATGCTGTTTAAGTTTATCAGAATAAAACACCACTAAGCTTTATACCATCATCCTTAACATAACACAAAAATGCCAACCCCGCTCTAATCGTATACTTCTACGAAAAAAAAGGTTGCTGTACCTTTATTTTTGTTGCTTACTAGCTATACATATATATAGGGGAAATTGGGTCTCTTTTTTGGTAGAAAAAAAAATATGATTTTTGACTAAAAAAGAAATGAGTATGTGAAAGAATGAAGTTTCATACCTTTAAATGGTTGTTTTTTTTAATAAACTAAATTTGTTGGTTTTCAATTTATTTTTGCCTACAGGATATGCAATCCAGGTCTTATTTTTCTTAGTAAATTTCCCAACCTTACCTAAAAATAGATAACACTTATTTTTTATTTGTGCTTTAAGTTACTAAAAGTATTTTAAAATGAGATGACAAAATAATAGAAGTTAAATGAAAAATTGAAGGTTTCTGAATTCAAGTGACCCCATTCTCCCTTATTGTATTTAGTTTATTATTTTTTCTGTGCTCTGTTTTGTGCTCATAATTTATCCTTGATGAAGATTTAATGGAGATTGTGAAGGTGAGAAACAACATTGAGTTTTTTTTTTCATCTCCTTCTTCTTCTTCAAGGACATCACGCCTCTTAGTCTTGAAGCACAGCACAGGATATAAAAAGGACGGAAAAGAAAACGAGATAAGAAAAAGAATTAAATTTTCATTTAAAAAAGTTTTATACAACCATTGTGTCCCATGCAATGCTATAATATACTATGCTGGATAATGAATGTAGAAATTAATTGAAAAAGTTTTTTTTTAAGTAAAAAAAAAAATAAAATAAAAAAAAAGGATATAAAAATGTCCATCGGGATTCCTTTTCTTATTTTTATTTTTTTTTGTTTAAGTATATGTATCTAATGTCGATTGCACTTCATCTTCTAATCGAAACCAATTAAAATACATGCAACATGTATGTATACATTTATTATTCTTTTCCTTTTTGTTTCTTTTTTTTTGTTATAAGATTTGCTCAACCAAAATGTTGTTTGCCTGGGCAATTACTCTCTTTGGGATGTCAGGATAATGAACCATGTATATAGATAGTGTTGTAGATGAAGAAAACACACACGTTTATATAAGGAACTTCTTTCCAAGAAATACCAAAAGATCCTTTTTATAATTTTGGTCAGGGAATAGTGATAAAATTTCTCCCACCCACTTTTTATGTTACCAGGACGACATAATGGCATATCTAGGAACACGGGGATTCTGTGGGTGAAAGGACATTTGAAGGAGGATTCGACACAACAGTGCTGCCTCCGTCTTTCAAGACCAACAAACCATTAAAACTTTGCAAAATGCGAATAAATAAGTTCGCCGGACTTGCTTTTGTGGCTGGAATCTCTGTGTGAGGATGAAAATATATCAAGGTATATACTTCAGCTTAAAGTACCTCTACTTGTGCAACCTACATTATAGACATTTAGGTATAGGTCATAGGAGGAACTTTCAGGGATGCAATGTCCTTATACTCTAGAGAATCTTCTTTCCTTCTTTTGCATTGTATTAAAGTTTTTTTTTGCTCTTTTTTTTATTTTTTTTTTTTTTTAACTTTGTGTAAGATATTCTGGTCTTGAGTGTCTGCGTGCACTTTATGAGACCAATGACCACAGAAAACTCTCTCTCTATATCTCTTCAAAGAAACTTCAGCCGCCGTAATATCCCCAAGATTTCAATTTCACAAAACCCTATATCGTCCAACCCTTGGTCATTGCTGCTTGCAATATATTTTTTTTTTATGTTGCAAAATGCACATTCGTTTTTGGTTGTTTGTTAAAGTCCTTGATATTACGATTTTCAAAGCTTATATGTATAGTCCAGAGGTATTTGTGTGGACAAACAACAAAGGTATATGAGCAAATTTCTGCATTTCTCCAGCATCTGGTTTTTGAATCGTGTAGATACATAAATATGGATTTTAAAGGACAAAGACGATGGACATTCAACGAGAACGACAGAAAATTCTAAATATTTTACAATTTACGTTGGCTTTCTCAGAAAATGGATTTAGAATTTATTTGTCCAAACAAAGTAAGTCGTACGAGGATAAATAATAATATTTCAAAAAGCACCTTTAGCTAGAAACATAGATGACAACCAAATCCAGAAGATCTATAAAATTGTTATAAAGTTAAGGGTCTTTCTTTTTACTTTTGAAGTATTTAGATGTGAATGATTTTTTTTTTTCAAAATTACGATCTTTAAAAAAGTTATACTTATGCTGAGCTTAAACAGTTTGTGCTGCCATGCACCGAAAAAATATAAAAAATTGAAAAAGTGAGCATCGATATTTTCGATGATGAAAAAAAAATCAAACTTTATTGTTCTTAACTTGCGCTGCCATATGTGCCGTAAATATTTTAAAAAAACTTTTACGGATGAAAACTTTTTTTAAAATTAAGTTTTTAAAAACTTAAAATTATGCTGTTTCGTGTTCAAAAAATGATACTATAGGAACCGCCAAGAGATAAAAACAAAATTCGCATATTTGCAGCTAACAAAACAAATATGTATTCATTTTTTTTTTATATCTCTTCGGTTCTTTTTATCATTTTTTGAGCACAAAACAACAAAAAATTAAGTTTTTAGAAAAACTTAATTTTGGAAAAAATTTCATCTTTAAAATTTGCAAATTTGCGATTTTCAAAAGCATTTTCGGCACTTTGTAGGACAAGTTGAGAACAATACTGCACTTTTTTTTTTTGAAAATCGAAAATTGTGGTGCTAAATTCACGCCTAGGTGCTTGCGTTCGTTCGTAAAAGTTATATTCGCAGCTTTTACGACCGAACCAAATTCTTTTTATCTCTTCAGTTCTCAGTATACATTTTTGAGCACAAAACACGACATTTTAAAGTTTTTAGAAAAATTTAATTTAGAAAAAATAAATTCATATTTAAAATTTGCAAATTTGCGAAATTTTCAAAAATATTTACTGCACTTCTTAGTACAAATTGAGGACAGTAAAGCACAACAGTTTTTGTTTAAAAATTTTAAATGGAGGTGCTGACTTCACGCTAAGACGCTTCGCAACACTTTTATGTTCGTTCGTAAAACCTGCAAATATTTGATTTCTTTTATCTCTGTGGTTCTTAGTATAATTTTTTGAGCACAACTTTGATTCTTTTGAAAATCGTTATTTTGCAAAAAAAATTCATCCCTAAAATTTGCAAATATCCGAAATTTTCAAAAATAACGACACATCGTATAGCGCAAATTGAGTACAATACAAAACAACATTTTTTTTTGAAAACCGAAAATATAGCTGTGCTTACTTCACCCTAAGGCGCTTCGCAATAATTGCGTTGTGTCGTAAAAGCTGCAAATATTCGAATTTGTTTTTTATCTTTTCGGTTCTTAGTGTCATTTTTGGAGCACAAAACAGCACAAAAAACTTTACTTTGAAAAAAAGTTCTTTTTTAAAATTTGCAAATTTGAGAAATTTTCAAAAATATTTACGGCAAATAGCACAACACCAAACTTTTAACAAAATGTAGTATACTTACTGCCTTCACTTTGTCGAGGCTGAAGTTAATTATAAAGGGTCATTTATTTTTTGATTTCGAAAGTTAAGCTAAATAAAAAACACACAGTGATACAATTTTGATGAAAATTGTATTTCATTATAAAGTTTGGACTTTGCCATTAAGTGTGAAAAGCAATATCATTCAAATGACCCTCTGCCCGTCTCGGGAAGGTTCGCAGCATGCGAACAGGTAATTTTAAACAACTTTTTCGCACATTTCGGGCGGTATCTCGGCCATAAATGTTGGTTTTTAATGCATGTAGAGTTCGAGGATTATTCGCGTAAACACGGTATTTTGCGTTTTCCCACAGAAAAAAAATTTAACGGTGTCAAATCGCATGATCTTGGTGGCCAATTAACTCCACCAAAACGTGAAACTACGCGATCAGCAAACTTCTCACGCAATAAAGCCATAATTGGTCGTCGTCGTGTTGTGTGGCTTGTTGCCCCGTCCAAGTCACGATCTTCAATCGCCGCCTCCGGCTCAAATAAATCGGTTATCATTCGACCATACCGCTCCGAATTGAGTGTAACCGTCTGCCCATTGGCATCTTCGAAGAAATACGGACCAATAACACCTTTTGACCATAGAGCACACCAAACAATCACTTTGTCTGGATGCAAGCGCACCACTCCAATCACTTGTGGGTTTTCTGAGCATTTTGTTTGTTTACATACCCACCGGGTGAGAAATGTGCCTCATCACTGGAGAAAATGTTGTTCGAAAAATGCGCGAAAAGTGGCTATGTTTGAATCACCACTTTTGTAGTAAGTTTTAATAATTTTTACGCGTTGTTCGATTGTTAAGCGATCCACTATCGTAAATTGCAAACATTCAGCTAATATTATGACACTTCAAATGACAGCTGAATTTGACAGTTGTCAAATGCCAACTTGAAACCACGAAATGAATGACCCTGTATATATAGTGGTCTTCGTTATTGAACTTAGTTCAGTTATAAAGGCATTGATTGGAAAAAGAAAAGGCATGTCACATTAAGGTTTAACTAATAACAAACCTAAACGTTGTACCTGCAGAATATCCATGGCATTAATATTTAAATGTCTTCAAAAGGACACCAAATGTAGGATATATAGCAAAACAAATTTCATTTTCAAAAACTCGTAACATTACTCAGATAATCACAGTGTTTTTTTTTTTATTTTTTCTCAATCACCATCACCCCATAGCACACTCCATATATAATCATATACACATAACTAAATATACATAAAATGCAGTTCAGTTTAATATGCAAATATAAGTGCCTCTCAACAGTCGATTGCGAGGATCATATCAACGCCACCACCACAAACCTCTTACAAAAAAAATAATATCCTCATAAAGTGTTCAAATTTATTGCTACTGAGTGAGTTTCTGACACAGCAGATCATCTGTTGCTATATCTTTGGACACCGCCTGTGTTAAAATATGACTTCACCTTCATCAGACCGAAGGTATATAAAGTAAGTAGGTAGAAGTTAGAGATATCCCTTATACCATACCATGATTGCACCATCTCTATACGGGCATCATTGTCCCGCTGCAGGCGAAGGTGCGCGCTTAATTAAGCCTCCTGAAATAAATAACCCACTCAATTGCTTTCAAGATCATTACGTCGATGAACTAATGGACACTTCAAGTCGCGACTCCTTCCACAACTAAACCAGCTATATATAGCTATGGAAGCGGCAGCGTTGGTGTTCATTAAGTTTCCCTTCCTCGCCTTACAGCTCATTTTCCTCGGTGGCTATTTAATTTGGTTAGCTGTTGCACTAAAATGATGATTTGACGACTTCACCACCAGATCGACATGATCACGTGGATTTTTGTTCAGCCCTAATATATAATATAAGAGATCAAGAGAGGAATTCGCGGTTAATTTGATAAGCATCCTGTAAGTTGGACCTATAAACTTTCTTGTTGATTATTTAATTGGCGTTACAAATAGACAACACTACATAGCTTAGCGGATGATGACTTGGATTAGGATGCGCAACCAAACGAAGCATGGTCCCAGTATAGTTATAATTCGCCCAGGTTTATGGTGTTTCGTGTTACAAGCGACACTCGTTGACATATCATTGGAATACTTAGGCATCTTAATCGCCTTGTTTTGCAGCTACTGGTGAAGAAACTTCGATGGCCTAGTCATCTTTAACAGAGAAAATGTTTTTTTAAGTTTAAGATCCCGCTTAATAGATTGGACGCTTTATGACTCATCTTTCGAAAATTATTTTTTTACAGTAAGTGTGTGATTTTGGCTCATTTTTAAAATATATCTATACCCAGTATACGCCCCACTGCAATTAAACTATCGGACACACTATACAAAAAATGGGCGAAATTACACAAATTCCAATTTATAACAGTTATAATATAACAGTTTATCGCCATTCTTTTACATTCTTTTGCAATGATTGAATTCCCAAAAATTGGATTCAATTGGTTGATGCTAAATGAATGGGGAAAAGAATGATTGTAATCTTTTTGATTCAAGTGAGTGGCGATTGCATAATTTGAAATCTGAAGTCTCAAAGTGAAATCAATGAATCCAATTTTTATTGAAGTCATTAACGATTGCACTGCATTCACAAAAGATTGCATTCTTTTACATCGTGTTGTACACCGATTTCTCAGTGTTGTAATACAACGCTACAAGTATTTTCAAAAGTCACAATACACATTTCACAATATATTAAAGGTTATGTCGAAAAATTTTAGACTAGACGATTAAGTACGATGTTAAAGCATTTTGAATATGATGCTAGGTCAAAAAGAGGATTTTTAAAATTTTAAATGATTTAGCAACGTGCTATCATTTTAACATTTTATTAAATTTAAAATCAACAATTAATGCCTATTTTAACTTTTTTATATAATACTAACTCTTAATGTCACTTTGACAAGTAAAAATGTTAAAATGGTATATGTTGCTTACTTCTTTGCAAGAACTGCCACTTTTTAAGGCGTTTTCATCTTAAGTTTATTGGGAAATAAGGTTAAGTATGGTACTAGTTAAAAAATGTTTAAAACTAAGACTATACTTTAGTAAAGAGCTTTAAAGTAAGTAAATTGTTAAGTATGAATCCTGTGAATACCTTAAGGCTGTTTAAAATTTTGCGCCAATATCATTTTAGTCGTTTCATTTTTGTTCAGTTCTAATCATCATGTCAAAATCGAGGAGGACGGTGGATCCAGTTCCCCTTTTCTTGTCTATAATTTCAATATTTTGTTGTTGTTTCTAATGATGTAGTTAGTAGTTGCATGTGGGCACTTGAACATCCATTTTTAATTTCTGACACTTTCAACTTTAACAACTTAGGCAATATACCTATTACCTTATAGATTTGTATACTTGATGGTCACAAGTGTGGTGTGTATGAGCCGCTTTACAGTCGCCAAGAAATGTTCAAAAAATGTATATCAACATAATACGGCAATACGCAATTTAGACATACATAAATGCCTATTTACACTCCGAAGGCTTTGCTTTTAAGATTAAAAACATTTTGTTTAAAGTTTGTTCAAGAGTTTTTTTTTACCACCACCAAAGCTACATTAATATACATTAATATTGCTTGAGTTTAAGTAGGTATCTTTTATTTATTTGTACAATTTGATTAAATTTAAAATAAACCGAATGTTTAATCACCTGGCTAGTTGGTCTAGGGGTATGATTTCCGCTTAGGGTGCGGGAGGTCCCGGGTTCAAATCCCGGACTAGCCCAAAGTTATTTCTTTTTTACAAAAAATATTCTTTTTTACAAAAAATCTTAATTATCGATAAAATAAATATACGCAACCTTATTAATATGCGATGTCTCAGTGAGTAAATCAAGGTACTTACTAGGTTTTAACGAAAAATACGGTCATGCGGCATTTTATTTGCATCGCATGATATATTTCTCGCAAAATTTTTAAACTTTCAAAGAATTTTCTTACAATACTTTTGGAACAGTTGTTTAAATAGTTGGACATCAACCATTTCAAATTTTTTTCTAAATATGTTCTCTTATACATACACTCACTAACATCCCTGTAATCTGTCAATTTCGTGAACATTTGGATACGTTCAATGAATGAAGGTTGTCAAAGTTGAAAATGTCTGAAATTATAGATGGCTGTTCAAATGCCAATAAGAAACTATGCTCACCACATCATTAGAAACAAATAAATAAAAAATATAAAATATTGAAATTAGACGAGTAAAGGGGAACTGGCTCCACCATTTTCGTCAATTTTGACAGATGCGCAGAACTGAACAAAAATGAAAACGCTAATGATATTAGCTTAAATATGTGTATATTTACTTTGGATGCCGTATTTTTCGTTAAAATCTAATAATGGTAATATTTTCCATGAGAGATATTTATATGGCTGTGTAAATTAATTGTATTTATTAACTGCAATCATAAATATAAGATTTTATTCCAAAAAATAACTTTGGGCTCGTCCGGGATTTGAACCCGGGACCTCCCGCACCCTAAGCGGAAATCATACCCTTAGACCAACGAGCCAGGTGAGAGAGCATGAAAATTTGTTTGATATTCAGTAAAAATTTAAATGAACGACTACGTTTAAACCTTTCATTAAGTAACTGATGCTACGTGTTGAACGTTGGTATACCTCTATCTATTGTTTTTAGTTTAGGTTCAGCAAATATTATGAATAGTGGGTTTTTTTTGTTCATATATTTAAGTAGGTACATATATAGAAATAAGCAAATGTTTATAGGGAAAAACAAGTGTTATAAAAGTAAATAAAATTTATATTAATTGACACAGGGTGTACCTATATTTGAAACAAAATATGTACATATGTACAAAATATATAGAACAGTGAGATAATAATCCCTCAACTTAACTTGCCTTGGCATGTCTTGTTTGCCTTCGTGTGCGTCGCGTCGCGTCGTGACTTTGAACCATATAATATGGGTCTTGAAGATGCGGGAACTTGTGCGGGAGCTAGAACTAGCTGCTGATTATCTGGGGTTTGGCTCACAATCCCGCCATACTTGGCAAACGTTACTCGCCGAGGGTTGTTAACAACATAGGCGCTGGAGCCGTGCGAACAATCTGGATTCGCAAGAATATAGAGGGGACCGACAATTCCCTGCTGAATTCAAACGGCTAAGGTGAGAAGCACTTATTCTTATGACAAGATATTATACTCTTGCAAAAGGCAGTAGCCCGTGAAAAACATTTCTGTTTTAACGTATAAGCATAACCTGGGAATCGAACCTTAGACCTTCGGCGTAACCTACGCAGTACGCACTAACCATTACGCAACAGGTCCTCAACCCTTGTGCAGTTAAAATTTGGAGAGTAACTCGTTTCCCTTTGTAGAACTTTTCAAAAATTGGATTTTTTGAATATCGTAGCGTTGTTAGAATCTTTAGGAACTGTGGGTATCTGTGAAGGAAAATATTTCTACTAACAAATTTACTTAATGTGTCCGGGATTCTAGAAAATGTCATGCCGATTTTAATATGAAGAACCTATCCTAGTAAATTTTGTTTTTGTGGCCAACATAATCAATATGCATCTCCTGAAAAATCCTCTTGAGTTTGATGAATGTGGTATGACTTGAATTATTACTTCATTTAAAAAAAAATCAGAAATTCCAATAATTGTTTTCAATTACAGCTATAACTAGTGCCTAACACATAACACAGTTACATTTATTATATGTATATACATATTTTCTTTTGTTAATTTTTTAAGAAATTTTGATTTGTCATCCCGGGCGAAGCCGGGCGGGCCAGCGAGTCACAAAATAAAACAAAAATTTTCAATTTTAAAAATTCAATTTGTATATCGAAAACAGTTAGCTTAATTTTTTTGAAATTTTGTTTTTAAGTTAAGGTACATATTACACAAAACTTAACATCGAAAAACCATTTAAAAATGTAAAAGGAATTTTCAAGAAAATCATTGCAAGAATTTTTAAGATTTTGTTTCATATAAATTCATTATGCTCATTATGTCAAACTCAAATGGTTTTAGAATAATGTTTAAGCTTTATAAAATTAATTTAATGCTTTTGAATTTCAACTAACTTATTTTCAATTAACTTATTTTTATTTTTCTCTTATTGAATCCGAGTATTTTATCTTATATATGCATTTATGTAAATTTTGAAATTCTAATCCCATTTGTTGATTTATAATTTTTGTTTAGGATTAAATTTTTAGATCACCATACCTACCCACTTACTTCATTCAGTGGAGTCAGGGCCGGACAAACCATATGTGCAAGATGTGCAAATGCACAGGGCGCAAAATTCTGGAGGCGCATTACCAGGGGCAAGAAAATGTAATCGGCATTAGGCAATAACGCCCAAATCAATTTGGAAATATCGCCCAACAAAATTCTGAACAATTGTTGTTGTTTTTGAAGTAAAACTTCTTTTGCGGCATGGGGGTAAAAAATTTTTCTATGGAGCTGTCAGTGACATGTCAAACCGACACACAAATTCCCGTCACGAATTACAAAATTCAGCGTCACGATTTTGCAACGGTTCTGAGTTTCAAATCGGGTGCTCTGAGTGGTAGGACTTGAAAAATACTTGCCCTGTTGTCGTGAAAGAAGTTTTACTTCTAGCGCGTGTACATAAGTACGCACACTCTTTTTTTTTTTTTTTAAAGGAAAGAACGCCCAAAATAAAAATTTTAAAAGTCAAATGGGAAATAACGCCCAGAATTGGAAATATCGCCCAAAAAAAAAATCCAGAAAAACCTCACTGTTTATGCGCCGCGATTTATTGAAGGTTATCTTATCATTGAAATTTAACTTTGGAAATATCGCCCAAAATTTTGGAAATAACGCTCAAATAAAAAAAAAAGTTTGGAAATATCGCCCAAAATTGAAGAAATAACGCCCAAATTTTACAAAAACAATTTACGTTGAAAATATTTTGGCGATATTTCCAACTTAAGATTTGGAAAAGTATAAATTTGAACGATATCCATTTTTATTTGGGCGATAAAAAAAATGTAATCTGATCTTGCGCAAACAAATATGTACTACAATTTGCAATGTGTATGTATTTATGCATGTATGTGTGCAAATATAAAAAGTGGCGCTTTTATTATAACTCTTGCACAGGGCGCAAGTTTGGCTGAGGCCGGCCCTGAGTGGAGTATAATGTCCCAGTTTATACTTAAAAATATCAAATATATTTGCACAAAATTAAATTTTCTACTAAAAGATTGCTATCAATTAAAGTACCTACACATCTCTACTTTTTTTGAGTTTCTGCTGCAACGATTTTACGATAAGTCTCATTTTTTTTTCAAGTCATATATATTTCTTCTCGGGTATGAGTGAAATGACATCCATTGCCGTTACACGCCATTAAATTCAATTAACTTATTTTCCAGTCGTCCCACACATTTTCAAAAGCATACCTATACCTAGGTTCATATACCTGACCATTGCACAGGATATGCACTCATGCAGGTAAGTGCCAAGTGCACACACTGATTTGAGCCCAAGGAGCCGTGAAACTAATTAAAAGATGTCACATAAAAAGAAATTGACCCAATTAAGTGAAAGGAGCGCATACCTACAACACATATACGAGTTTCCTTCTCCTATATAAACGGAATACTCGCTCAACATGACTGATATTATCGTTCGCAATCAAGGATTTGTTTTCGTTTCGTGAGATTATGCTCTAAGCAATTAGCTAATTGATTTTCATGTCGCTTCCAAGTAATCCCATTTAATGACAACAACAACGACGACGACAACGACATCTTGCGTAACGAGAACAATGCTATTTGCCAAGATTTAAGTCACATCACTATACTTCGTTTGTTCGTTGGTTGGTTGTCCAAAATAAAAGGATGATTGATGCATTTTGCATAAGAAACCAAAATTCAGATGCCAAACTGGAACAGGAACACATCCTTTCTCTGGGGATTGCAATTTCAGAAGGATCTTGGGTGTTATATGTAAGAGGGTATGGAGGGGCAAGGGAAAGGACATGACAACATGACTGTGATGATGGCATCACACTAAAATGCGGACATAAATGTAAATTCACGAGCTGTGCAACTGTGATTGCTCTCGAGATGCTGTGGCGGCCATTGTATTCAAATTTTATGTGCGGATAAGTTCTTGAGTAATGGTCGCTTTGTCATCATCAGGAACATCATCCATGTCGTCATCGCTCCATCGCATCACCGCCACCACCGCGCTGCTCCGAGCCGCACCGCTTGTCTTATAAAGAAACTTCTTCTTCTTCATCTTATTCAGTATTTTGCTGCAGTTGCTGGCTGGAGTTGGAGTCTTGGTCGTTCCACTTGTCCGCTCGTTTGACATGAATGCTCATTTTGCGTGGAGAATTACCACGAAATGGGATTGTGAATATATTCCCAGTGAAACTCTGGAGTGGGTCTTTGATGTTTAGCCGCCGCTATGACAGTTGCGCATTCGCACTTTAGTGCCATGGCAAATGCGAAAATTCCTTAAGGCCACAACAAATTGGAGTGGGTTGTCCGAAAATTGTATAGATTCAGTGGGATATATTTTGTTGTAAAAGCGTTGCCTTTAGGTTGACCGTTCATGATGTGATGATAGTAATGGACAGAAAGAAAATTAAGAAATAAGGTTTTATGATTTCAAAAGGAAGAGGATATAGATACTCTTTAAACTTTACCACACACTGTGTGATTGAGAAGCGTGCTTCAATGCCATTTCCAATAAAAATAAATTCCCATATGTGAATTAAAGGGAATGTTATACGAGTTTTGTCGTCACTTTTTTTTATTTTTCAGTATCTAAGAATGGCGTGAGAAATGGCGCAACAAGTGCACAGTATACAAATTTAAGGTAATATATTGTGCAGGTTGTCAAAGTTGAAAGTGTCAAAAAATTAAAAATGCCTGTTAGAGTACCCACAGGAACTTTACCTGCATCATTGGAAACAACAACTAAATATTGAAATTAGACAAATAAAAGGGCACTGGATCCATCCATTTCACCACCATAATACATCGATTTTGACAGATGCACAGAACTAAACAAAAATGAAAGCTCTAATGACATTACCTTTAATATGTGTATTGTGTACTGTGCAACAAGTGTACATTTTATCAGCCAAGATACACAATTTGATATTTCCCATAGAACACTTTGTTAGCTTGTTTACCCCAATTGTCAAAAAACGTGTTGGTAAATATTTAATTAATCGCAGTCGAACAAAGTCTGTGTTTATTTAACTAAAATATACATAAGTTCAATGGGTAAGACTGGTACGTTTAACTTTGAAAGGAAAATAAATTGGATTCTCTTGGTCCAAATTTAACTACCTATTTTTAGTGAAATAAAATGGGTGAAAACAAATATAAGTACACATTAGCATTCGATTTTAATTTTTTTTTTGAAAAGTTTGAATTTGGAGTAGTATTTCCAACATTTAAACTATATACATATAAAAAAACTAACTAACCTGAATTCGCTGGATGATCGTAGTGGAATTTCCGACATTTTCTTTATTCATCACACAGATTTGTGTACTTAAGAAGGAGCTTACAGTCTATAAACCAACTAACAAACTCTCCAGAGCTAAGCTCCTGAAATCAGAAAAAAAACTTCCATAACACTCTTTCATATCCGATTGATATTCTTAGAATTATTCATGTCGATTATGGAATCCGCAATACTGGATCCGCAGTGATTCCCAGTGCAGTCGTCTCTTTTTTTCTAAATCCATTTGTCGTGAAAAGAAAAGAGAACACTGTACTGAGAATCACTACGGATCCAGTATTGCGTATTCCATAATCGACCTGATTATCTTTTTATGAAACTTAAACAGGTCTCATAGCTTTCTCATTTTAAGAGATGAACACTTTTTCTCTTCAAAATACTTAAATCTTATAGCTAAATCAATTTTTCTCATTCGAATAGTATTATATAATTTTACAGTCTAATAAGAATCCATTTGTGAAAATTCATCTCTATAAACATGGTCTCGTATAATCCCAAAACAACACATACATATATAAGAGTTTTAGTCATTTTATACTTCTATGAAAACTCTTAAAGGATTTGAGTTTATTATCTCCAATATCAAGAATAACTGGAGTTCGAATATACCAAAAGTTTTGCAATAAGATGCTTATGAGATAATTAAATTTGAAAATTATGATTAAAATAATTTAAATACGCATTATTTTGAAGGCGCTTTGTTTTTTTTTCGAAGTATAAAAGTTCAAATTAGTATAGATACATTTTCAACCGCATACAAAAACAAAAAATATAGAATGTATCGCCATCATAACGCATAATAATAATTGATTGACTTACAAAACAAATACTCTCACATACTAATAAAAATATAGTTTGTATAGAATGCTAAATGAGAAATGAAAAAGTTTAGAAAATAGATATATTTATTTCATATTTACTCTGTTCTCTTTTGAGCGAATCAAAGATTAGAATGCAAACTTAATAGCAAACTTAATTGAGGTGAGAGCCTCCCATAGGCCATAACTAGGTCATTTAACGCTCTAACAGTCTAGTAGTATTCTTCAAGATTACTATAGCACCCTTACTATAGTCTAGTTAAGCTCTTGGAGCATCTTATGAGAGGAAAAATGTTATACTTGACTTGGGAAGTCAAAAAATTAACCTATATCCCAGTTCTTTGCTTGTCGTCTTCCTCTGTGTGTTTAAACAAAACAAAAAAATTCTTAACGCTTTAGCTTCGTTTTAATTTTTCACCACCACCAAATTTTTACCACGAAAATAACATTTTAATTTCTGATATTTATTTTCGTTTTGTTAATAAATTGCTTTTTGGTTTTGCTATAAAGATAAATTAAATTTTGTCTAGTTTTAAATTTCCGCTTAACGGAATTTTTAAATTCGCTTTTTGTTCACTTATGAAATTTATTTTCACTTAAGCTGGGTCCGTTTATGTGAAAAACTCGTTTAAATGAAAGAAAGAATGTGACATATTACCGTTTTAAACGAATGGGTCTTTCAACACTCTTGGAAGAAATACTTATACATACCTATACCATTCAATTAAGTCGTCTTAACGAATAAATTATAGGTGAGCTATCGCTTTGATTAAATTAGCATGGAAAATAAATTTAGATTCAAGGTTATAAAGTTGCCAAAAAAAGCTAAAACTATGACAAATGCTTGGTGGCTGTGTCACCTTTTAAAAAGCTCATATTTTATTTACCAGCTCAAGTTGTCAAGTTTACCATACAGAACATCAGTTAAAACATTCATATCTTCATGTGACTTTCTTAATTAAAAATGCAAAAATACTGTAAATCGTATAGCAAATTCCCAAATAAACAACCTTTGCACAGCAATCCAAATCTCAGCAGGGCGGTGGCCGGTGACTCCGAATGTGATCGACGAAGACAAAGATGCAGGCAGCTGAATCGCCGCTTCCACCAGCATATTATATAAAGTCTGCCTTCAGATTAAGCACAATTCGTATTCAAACATAAGGCGCACGCTGATGATAATGATGGCAGCAGCACAGCGATTTCGTTAAACATTATATATCGTAAATAACTTTTCAACACCTTTATTAGCCCAAAAGGAGAATTCGGCTATGTCTTTTGTTCCATACCATAAAGCTGTCCAGAATCAATAGGAGGTGTTGATAATTTATGTGAAATTATGGCATGCATCATGTGATCCGCGATTATCTTACCTTTAAAAGTTGGTATATATAGGTAATGAATTTTATCAACTTTTGTCGATCTTATCGGTGTCAAGTCAGTTTTCTTAAAAACAAAACAACAACAAAAAAAAAAGGTGACAAAATATGTCATGATGTTGACTGCGACAATCTTCGCGTGGATGACAATGACAGTGTTCTGGTTAAAGACTTAAATGCAAATGAGGAACATTTCCAGTTGTTGTTCTTGGTCATAAAACGGACCGTTTAAATGCAGGGGCTTCGTTTTGTGCTTTTATATTATATCCAAACTGGGAATATGGCTTTATTTGCGTTGGTTGAATCTGTAACCTGGGTGCTTGGGTATAAAGGTATATATATATTATCGTTGTTGTTTAACCAAACGAGGGAGATAAATTTCAATTTGCGAAAGATTATCTCGTTTATATGGGTTGATGGAGGTGTTATGGCCGATTTGGTGGATAAACGATTTTCGTCTTCTTGTTGTTTGTTTTATTGTACCTATAATATACAACATATCTTGTGGCTGAATTCAAAACAGGAAAGTTGTCATTAATTTGGAAGTAAAATATAACGAAATGACAAACTGTAATCGTTTTCGTTAGTAAAACTTTAAATGAACCAGTACAGCAGGATATTTTAAAATCTCACAATTTTGAATAATCTTATAATATTTAGCTAATAATATTAAGTTTAATTGCAAAGTTTATAAGCAAGAGTCTATTCGAAAAAATGTAGATAAGTTAAATTATCGAAAGAATTTAAAACATCATTTAAATAGAAAAATATATGATAAAAGGTGATATGTACTTGAATTATAACGAATCACCCCATATCTTCTAATATTATTTATATTTGAAGCTGTAAGCCGTCATATTACAATGAAATAAATGTCATTCTATATTTTGAATTCTAAGAAAAAGAAGACTAACAGAGGTTAAGACCTGACACTTCGATAAGGCTCTATAAATGATATAATAGAAGGATAAAGTAGCTGTCACTTTATATAAGCCCCATAGAGGTTTTATTACAGGTTGCTGTCAAAAAGTATCTATAAGGTTTCTATAAAAAATTTATAGAAGCTCAATCGAGTACTTCGGTGAGACCTGTCAGATTTTCCTTATCAAACCTTTTAACAAAATATCATGTGATAAATGTCTTTAAAAGTTGCGCATAGCGATCGATAAGATTTCGTATAGATCTAACAAACACTTGTTATAGCATCTCAAACTATTAAAAGAACTGCGCATGGTACCTGCACGAAAATGTACCGAAGTCACTTTAGAAGAAGAGGTTATTTGAGCCTCTGTAATGTTCTCCTTTTTATGTTTACCGAGGTTTTACAGATTTCTCATAGAAGTTAGAAAGCATTTTCAGTTGAACTTAATCGAAGCTGAAATGTCATTTGGGGGTCGACTTTTTCTTACGCCCATATTATTCACTCGATACATCTAGATTAAAATTTTAATCCAGATGTAAAGTATACAAATTCAATGTAAATACATCCGGATTTAAGTTTCAATCTGGATGTATTGAGTGAATAATATGGGCGTTAAGGATCAGAATCTATTACGATGGGGTTTATTTTTAAGAATAAGAACAATCTTAGCAATGTAAACTTCACAACAACTTATACATCGTTAACACCTGCACTATACAAATTCTACAAAATCAACCAACTGCAATTGCATCTAACCTGAATTTTGAGCCCTACAACGAAAGTGAAGAACCATCCTCGAACTATGTTTATGTACATGAAACGACTGGAAAACTACCTTGCTCTAAGAAACATATCTGATATCACAAAAAAGCGGCTAGTATCGATTAATTTCATAGGTGCAAAATACGCTTTTATCAAATTTGACAGCTCCATGATGAACCTGATACAAAATCCAATAACTTTTTTTTCGATGTCCTCACGAATCACCTTAGCCCCAAACCAAACGAAATCACTTGAACAACACAAATTCTTAATAAATTTACAAGATGGAGGCGAATCAGTAACCACTTTTTTAGCCGAGTTAAAGAAATTAAGTTTTTATTGTAATTTTACTTGTGAATCTTGTAAAAAATCTACGAACTCCTCTTAAGTAAACAAAAATTTCACTTAAGTGGATTTTAGAATTCCAAAAACGACATGTATCAGAAATTCAAATGACATTTTCGTGGTGAAAATTTGGTGCAGGTGGAAAATAAAAAAGAAGTGAAAGTGTGAAGTGAAATTTTTTGTTCTGTTCAATTTTTTTTTCACGAGAGTTTTTTTCAATGAAAATATACAGTTTAATTGAAAATATGTTTCAGGTATTCGCGTTTTTCATTAAGCAAATTTTGCTTAAGTAGAGTGTTTTATAGGTAATTGGTCGACAAATACTCGGGGATGAAAAAAGTGTTTCAGGTAAGCGGTTTTTTCTCTCAAGCGGGTTTCTCTTTACCTCTTATCATATATATACATATACATATTACTTAACAAAATCTTGCAGATTTTTTTTGATTTCTGAAAAAAACATGCAAAAATGACTTGCGAGATTCTGCACTTTAACCGTGCGTCGATGTATTGTGCTTTAATGTTGTCATTTTGTGATGCCATGTGTCGTTAATATTTAAAAGAAAAATCTTAAATTCACAGAGAGACTACGAGTTTGTTATATTTATTTCGCTACATGGCAGCTCATGTTGAGCACAATACAGAACAACTTTTTTTAATGGAAAATGGCTAAGGCGTTCCGCAACATTTATTTTCTGCCGTAAAGATTGCAAATATGTGCAGTAATGCCACACGTAGGGAAGAATTCCTATATACATACTTCAGGATTCTTGGTTTCAATACTACACCGTTTAAGAAAAAAAGGACGGATTTTTTTAAATAAGTAATAGAATTTTCTATTTTAAAGCTGATAAGAAATTTTAGATTTGTATTACTAAATTTTGTATCATTTGCAACCAAACACAATCAAAAAAATTTCCGCTAAAAGTTTATATAATCCCCATCATATGTAAACTTTTTATCAATATTAGTTTTCTGTTTATTATTTCTTTTTCGCACGTAAAACTAAATAAAACTTAAAAAAATAAAAAAAAAACCGAATCTTAATTTTTTTATTTTTCTATTTATTTAATGCATTTTTTGGGTATAGGGAAAATGTAGGAATTTTTTGTCTATGATGTAGGAATTTTTTTTTTGTTTTCATGCATTCAGTGATGCTGAATGTGTGATTTTGTATGTCCTTTCGGGTCTTATACCAGCACAAATTGAACACAAAACAAAAAAAATCCGCATATTCGCTGCATAAACACTTCACAAAATATAGTTTTTGCCATAAAAGTTGCAAATAATCGAATTTGTTCATTTGTTCGGCTCTTAGCAGCATAAACTGAACACAGAACAGCACAACTTTAATTTGAAAAAATCATGATTTCGTAAGTAATTTTTAAGAAAATCCTTATTTTTGAGAAAATCGTAGTTTTTATGAAAATCGTAATTTTTAAGAAAATCGTAATTTTTAAGAAAATATTTATTTTTTTTAATGTAATTTTTGTAAACATTGTTATTTTAAAGAAAATCGTAATTTTAAAGAAAATCATAGTTAATTACGGTACATGGCACAAGTGAACACATTAGGGCACAACTTTTTTTTTTTGAATTCGAAAATGATTGTGCTATTTTACGCAAACAAGGATAAATCAACATGACACCTCGTATTTTTAACAATACCCACCTGTCTATAGTTATCCTGATCCCTTGTCAAATTAAATCTTTGACAACGTCTTATCTGTGAACTACAATGAATTTATATTTATATTTTAATAATGCTCACATGTTTAGTTTACATAATATAATCCCTTATCAAATTAAATACATATATTGCAGGCGAACGAAAAAGTATTAGGTAATAATAAATAAGAGTTATGGTTAATTTTAATTTAATTTTCAAAATGGTGATAAGTTTCATACCTTTTAAGAAACTGCTAATCAAGCTTTAAAAAGCAACATAATATTCTATTTAGTAGAATATTTATATAGGGTGCAGTTTCAAAAAAATTTATTTTGACCACCATACGAAGAATTATCGATTTATATTTGTACAGCTATATTGTGAATTCAATGAAAAATATTTAATTATAAAATGTTAGCCTAAGTATTAAGCAGTTTTAATAAAATAATGGTAAAAAATAAAAACCAATTTTGGACAGGGTGATCCAAAAATTTAATCAAAGTAGAGGTTTTTCTAAATTACAAAAATGTGATAACTCAAAAACCGTTAGGATTTATTATTAAAATATTACAGCTTATGAAATTCTTAAGAAAATAATTAAAAAAGAAATACATTTCGATGAACCCTATACAGTTTGATATGAGTTGTTTCTACAGCACGGTTATATAATTTCTTTTTTTGGAAAATAATGTTTAAACAAGTTTAAGCAAGAAATGAACTTTGGAGTAGGTTCTTGGTCACTGAAATGCATTTTCGGTGTAACTAGACGTAATTCAACACCAAGTTCCAGATCCCTTGCGATTTTTACCAACCTACTTTTTTTTATGTTATTAACAAAAAAATATAAAAATTGTATTTAAAAAAATAATTTTCAGAAACCATATGAAATTACAACTATCTCTGAAAGTTTCATAATTTTATCACCAAAACTCGAAAATATAATGCAGCTTTTAATATTTGAGGATAATTTTGATTTTCAAACAAAATTATTAAAAAAAAACCCTGGTAGCGATCCCTAAATGGTTCTCTATTTAGAATGTTTTGTTCTTGATCGTTCTCGGTGGAATTTCGAGAATGGTGCTTTTTTAAATCACCCTAATAAACTAATAAGATTTTAAAAAAATTTAATGGGAGAGTGCACCTAGTTAATTTAACAATAAAACTTTTTAATTTTTATTTGAGTACCTACACATATTGTAGAAATTTTTATTTATAAAATAAATATTTACTAATTTTAATTTTAAGCAATTTTAGAAAACAAAATATGCTTCTTTGTCTGAAAGTTATTCGAAGATAAAAATTCAGAGTTTTATTTTTTTTAATCGTTTTCGCAACTGGACCCTTTTTTCGTCATTTGGCTGGAATATCAAATTTAGCTTGCCTGTAAGGACATCAGTTTAACTTCTTTTGAGAGTTTGTTCCATCCTTTAAAGGACATTCAACTTATCAAGGACTTTATACAAAGCTATCACCAGCTACGTCGGTCGTCGGTCGTTGTCGTAGTCGGGTCCGTTGCGTGTACCCTATATACACTTGGAATTCTATTAAAACTTTCTCCACAACTCGCACTTGGTCTTATGGTCGCTAGCTCTTTGTTTGCAAGAGTGTATTGGTAAGTGTGTATTGACTTTTCACTTTGGTCCTTTTTAAGTTTCCTTTTATACTTTTTTATTTTTGTGTATTCTATTTTTTTTTTTGGGTAGGAGAAAGTTTTAATTTATTTCATTTTCATCCTTTTGCCAAGGCATTCGAAACTCTCTCGACTTTAGCTAGTCCTTTTTATTGCGTCTCTGATGGTTTCAATGGGAAGAAATTACCACAAAGTGCCGATGGGAAAAAGAAACCCAGTTGGTCATGCGAATCGAAAAAGCGAATCGCTTGGCCTCGCCCATTCTGTTCCAGGGATTTCGATTGACTGTATATGTATATAGTGGAATTGGCTACCCGTTTTTTTTTTATTTTTTTTTTATGATGAAGTATTATTTGTGGATCGACCCGAGTCCCAAAGAATCACCACTACCGACTGCCCACCGCCACCGCCGCGCCGACCGTGGCAGTTTGAAACTTTGGTTTTCTGATGATGTCCCATTTAATCAGCTGCACACGAAGGGTATATTGTGTTCATCATCATCGTCATCATGATGGCAGTCGTCATTGTTATATTCTGTCGGATTTCGGGGCAACTGGTTGCTCTGCTCCTCATCTGCGGTATACTTGCTTTGAAATGGTTCTTTTTGAAATAAATTTTAAAGCATGTGCACTTGGTGGTTTTTTTTTTTCTGTGATACAGTTTTTTGTCTTCGAGCATTTCTGGGATCAGCCGACTGGAAATCATCGGAAATTATTTTACTTTAATTGGTAAATTGTGATGAACGATGAGCAGAATTTTGCAGTTACAAAGAAACGATTATTTTTGATGACATTTTGTCCATTTTTATATTTTACGAGTAGTTATTTTTTTTATCGAGTGAATAGCTCTTCAAAAATGTTGTCGATTTAATGAAACACAAAGGTAAAAACTTAATACGAAGTAATAACAACGATAGAAGCTAATTGCACCTTTCCTTTCCATATATCGATCTTAATCACAATATGTGAAAATCATGAAAGTTGTTTGGGATCAAATATTTCCTGAAAAATAGTCACACACTGGCTTGTGCTGCACATGCGCAACATGACCTTCGCCACCACATTACTTAATCATAGTCAATTCCCCTAAAGGAAGGCCACTCATAGACATCATATAGACAACCTTTCAAAACCTTATAACACAGCAACGAGCACTCAAATTCTTTATAAATCTCAAACAAAACAAGAAAAAAAAAAACAGTACCTAAAAAATTTTTACCCACGTTAAAATTGTACAGCAATATTTAAAATGCTAGTAGTTCAAACGTTCATATAACCATCACCTCTATCACCCCTCAAAAAGCTGAGTCAAACCAATAAATTTTATATAACACCCGCCCATATCGGGGAGCTGGAATAAAAAAAAAAAAAAAAATCATCGAAATCGAAATTTCCCAATCGGCAATTCGCACCTCGACTTCAATTATTCGTTCCAAATGAGGTAATTATCGCCACCACAACTATACACAACCACAAAGCCTTTTTTTATGTACAAAGTTGGCTTATAAGTGATGGCTGAAAGTATAGGCACATATACACTTGCACCTGCCTCCTCCTCACTCTTCCCCCATCACCTGATTCAAAACTTCAATAATAAATTCTCACCTCTTTGACTCCAATCAAGCAGCCGAAATGATAACCTTTGGTAGTCTGCGCATATGTTTCCAAAAGGTAACATGCAGCCGCGCTTTAGGCCAAAGGCTTGTTTTTAAAGAATAAGTTAGGACTCGAAAGTATTGCGCAATGAGCCATGATCAACACAGAAGTACCGCACAGCAAAGATCATGTGCAGCTATAAAGTCGGAAATAAATCAACTTTATAACTCTTATACACTCCGCATCATATACACTACAGTCAGTGTGCTGGAAATATTTGGTACGCGCACCTAACGTTAGAATTCGTTAGTCGCATCCCACCAGTAGACTTTGTGAGCGCAGAAACGACGACGTATATCGTCGTCCGTCGTTGGCCGAATCAATTTGGTAAATCTCACGTTTTACAATTATTATGTAGCGTTATTAAGGTGAGGCTGGCAACGAGACAAATGGAAAAGGAAGTCACTTTTGTGGTCATATCATGATGTAGTTGTTAAGAGGGGCAGAAAGAGGGGGGGGGGGGGAGATTATTATTAATGCAGAATATGGCGCTGAACTTTTCCTGAAATCCAAAAATTATTCAATATGAGTGGTTCTTATTTAAAAGATGCTGATACGGAGTTTTGTGAATTTTGCCAGTGCTCGATCAGTTTGTCCTCGATCCACCTTGTTATTTTTAAGAATATAGTAGGAAGTTTAAAAAATAAGCTTTTGACTTCAAGTAAAACATCGTGTCCCGCCTTATTCCGTTTTTATTTAAGGCGAGTAAAGGAAAATCTTAGTGCTTGTTGATCTCTGAGTAGGTATAATGAGCAGTGATGCCAGATGAGATTTAAAAAATCCCACCGAATTTCAGAAAAAATCCCACCATTTTTGTACATGGATGGACGAAAAAAAATACACCATAATGTGCGCTCATGATACCAAAAAGAAAACTCGCGTTTGTTTTTTTTTTTTGGAAAGAAGAATGAAAGTTGGTTCATTTCTGCTTGTTTGACAGGTTTGTTGTGTCATTGATGGTCAGGTCGAATAATTTTTTTTAGGAGTTATAAAAGTAATGTAAGGTAAATTAGAGCAAAATAAAAAGTTACGATTACAGTAAATTCTCCCCCCCATAAAAAGCATTTGAAATATCTTGCCACCATTAATCCCACCAAAATCATTCTTTCCGTTGTTTTATTGTATATCTTAGTTATGCGCACAGAGAGTTGGAAACGGCCGGTAAATTTGTCATTTCACTTGACAAATGAATTGTCACTGACAAATCCGATTTGTCGTAAAATAAAAAAAAAACAAGTGAAATGAGTGCAGTATGAGGTTAAATTCGAATGAAGTTTGAAGTTAAATTCAAACGAATTTTCAAACGGTTTGTGAAATGCGTCCTGATGAGTGTGAATTCCGATTTTATGCGCGACAGTTCGCAGATAATAAATTGTTAAGCTAAATACGATTAGAGGGTCAACGTAAATGGTCAACACACCGAATCACTGACGTCACCAAAAATATCATCAATATATAATGTCAACGTGTTATAGACTGTTTGAACGCATGAAACGTTGACTTCTTATCTATGTCAACTCGATTTTAAAACTTTAGTATCGAACGCCTTGACATGTGAAACTATGACGATTACACGACTAAACCGCACATTCGAAATCTTTACGCATTATTGACGCGTAGTTGACAAGAGCAATAATAAATAACTTTTTGCGTTAACAACGCAACGTTAAAATGTTAAATTAATGTGACTTTTTGCGCTTCTAATATCAACTGTCAAATTTATAAATTGTCAAATTTCGTTAAAGTATACATACATATCTACAATATTTCTCGAAGCCCGAAATTTTTAGATTAAATTTTTTGCTCGGGAAGATTGTGTTTTGGATGACATTTGGATCGAAAAATTCAAAAATAGTCAACAAATAGTTTGTTACCCATATGTCAAGCTACGAACCAATTTCTCTGAAAGATGGCTAAGATGTTGGTAGATTAAAAAACCCCTAAAAAATCAGAGGCCCCATCACGTTAAACGAAAACGATCAATCGATATCATTTTAAAGATAGCTGTCTTTATTTTTCATTACAGACATGATAGAGATAGCAATGGTGGAAACGATATCGCCCGATCGTTTTCATTTAACGTGATGAGTCCCCAAAATTTTTTGAAATTGACATAAAGGTCAACGCAGGTTACGTTGAAGTGGTAAAAAATTCGCTGTGTAAAGCAATTTTCCAATAGGTCTGTTCGCGTACTTGCCCGAAAGTGCCAGATTCTACCAGATTTTTTTTTTTTTATATGAACTTTGACAGTCTTTCGGGCTAAAAATAGTAGAAATGGGTAGGTTTGGGGAGTAAACGAACAGCGTTAATATGATTTAACAGCGTTGTCAGGGTGATTACACGGTCACACAAAATAATCAACGCACTTGCCCTAAAATTCGTGTCAACACAGCTGTCAACACAGCAGCTGTCAAAGCAATGACAGTACTCAGAGTTGAAGTGAGGCTTGTTAGGTTTAAAAACTTTTGGACAGAATTTGACGTCATAGATTCAACGAATTAACCATTTACGTTGATGGTCTAATTGTACGCAACAGTGATGCAATATGAGATTTGAAAAATCCTACTGGATTCGAAAAATATTCCCACAGTTTTTGTACTGACCCAAAAAAAAAAAAACACCATGACGACCGCTCATGAAACCAAAAACATTTGACGCTTAAAATTATAAAATTTGTTAGACAATTATGTAGATTTTCAATATCATTATTGGTCATGCCAAATATTTTAGGTTGAGTTATAAATGTATGGTAAAAATATTATTTTTCCCAATTAGAGAGCATTTGGAATATTTTCCCACCATAAATCCCACCATGAACTTTTTCCCAACATAATTCCTACCAAAGTGATTTGAAAATCCACCAATCTGGGAACACTGTTGGTTACATCATTATAATTATTCACTTCATCCAAAAGTTAAATGAAAATACAAAATTGGATATTTGATCTTTGATTCCATTACAAGAATTATTTGCAGGTCATGCTCCAAGAATTTAAGGGTTTTGTGAACAGGAAAATAAAAGTAAAGTCGCAAAACAAGAACTCAAACAATTACCCAGAAATTTGCTAAAAATAATTAGGTACTACTGCTGAAATTCTCATGAATCAAACACCAAAAGGCTTTAGAATAATCATGAAACTATATGACACCGATTGATTAAGCTGTCGACTTAATGCTATATTGGCGGTTTTCTGTTTGTGTTTCCTTACAAGGTGCGTATGTTGTTCTTTACTATATAATAAATGTCACAATCTAGCAAAATGTGTCAATGTAAACGATCATTTATTATGTCATTATTTGGTTAAAATTACAATAATCTTAGCTGCATGACCAATGACTCCATTGTTCTATAAGTAAAAAAATTATTACGTATAGAGAGTTAATATTTCCAAAAACAAAAGAAAAATTGGTACAAAAGAAAAATTGGTCCAACAAGAAGTTGGACTTAGTTTTCCATTTAAAGGTTTTCCCAAACCAACGCGAAACATTCGGAACGACGACAAAACTTTTGCCTGTCAAAATAATATATTTACAGGGCGATAAATGAGAGTATAACCTACCCACACCAACGTGGCGATGCGATTGGGAGAATCTCATGTAAAATGTATCGACAGCAGAAAGTTTCGTTTATTTTTATTTTTTTGAATATTGAAATAACGCGGAATTCTAGAGTCTAGACTGGTTTCAAAAACGAAAGCTATTGTAAGTGGATTTTACAGATTTACAATGTTTGATGTGTTAAAAATGTAAGGGATGTTCTTTCAATAGCTTGCGAACTCTGAAAAAAGTATTAGATTCTTATTATATTTACGGCTACGAGTGAATGTGAACTGTTTTAGGACGAATGAAAATATTAAATGGTGATCGTTTTCTGGTAACGTCACTTGCCTGTGTAGAGTATGGCTGATGTGTTTTCTGTTTCAAGCAGGATATATAGGATAGCTAATGTAGTATGGAATGGAAGGCCTCGTTACAAGATACAAGTGGCTAGATATTCTAGCGGATAATTTATTGCTGCTAGTTGCTTATATATAGATTCAAATGGTTAATTTCCAGTGGCTAGATTTTATCAAGTAGAGGGTAACTACTTGAACTTAGTGGTTTGATGTTAGTTGGTGATATTCTAGCAGCTGAACTCTAACGTCTATATGATTCCTAGATTCCAGCAACATGCTAGCCAATTGATTCTAAAAATTTGATGCCAGCGGCCAGATTGGTTGTTGTATCTAGATTTTAGTGCATACAAAATGGCGGTCGAGTTCTTTCTACCTTCTTGTGCTAGAGATTATATTGATGGTTGTATCTGATTCAAGCGGCAAGATGCTTGTGCCTAACTTCTTGATGCAGGAGGCTAGATTCCAGCGGTTAGATTCTAGTGAATAGATATATAAGACTATAAGAGTCTCCTCAGATGTCCTAAATAGGGCTTTAATAATCAATTATCTTCTTAGCCAAAAATTATTTCAGACTACCAGAACTCCGGAAAATATGGAAGCAGTAAGAAAATCCAACGCCAATTGTGATCACTCAAACACGCCGCTGTTCTAGGGCTTTCTGCAGGCTAAAAACTGCACTAAAAACTTCAAAATCCATTCTTATAAAATGATGTCTGCACCGGAACTCAAGGAGAGACTGGAAAACCTCAGAGTAGTGGTTCATGGAAACTCAACAACATTTACCTGTGCAATGGTACTCACTTAACTGATATTATTTAAAAAAAGCATTAAGTTATTAGCTTAATATTAATACGGTATTGTAAATCTACATAATTATGGTTTGGTTAAGTAGAAAACTGTTTAGTAAAATTATTGCTATATGTGATAGGACAGCTGTCTGAAGATTCTTATCAGTTGACAATAATAATTGTAAGCTTAATATTTTATTCATTTGTTTTTGTTTAAGTTTAAAAAAAAAATATCACACCTCATATCACAACCTGCCCATCCGTGGTAACCCCTAAATCATGAAGCAATAGCAAAACAGCCACCTTTTATGATAGCTGTTAGATTGGTCCAACACCACTAAATTGTGCATCGTGATTTCAAGCATAGTCATGGCGTGATGCACCAACGCTTGACTCTACGAGCAGAACGAACCGCAACAAAAAAATAAAACAAAAACCCTAACTCAATTCTAATCACACTAACAGAATCCAACTCAGAATATGTTGCTTGACTCGGTGGCACTGGAAGATGATGTTCCTATATACGGTCGCTCTGTTCATCCGCTGGCTGTATATATGGATAGTAACTGCCGCCTCCACCATACGGCTTCAGCATGTGATATCCGAGAACACGTGTACCACTTAAAAGTCGTGCGAATGCAATCTATTCAGGATCATGTATTAATTGCACGACTTTATTGTGCAATGCACCCGGTTTGCCTGTATAGATTCATATATGCATCAACCCAGAGCGGAGAGCACTTCCCGTGATATGAGAGTTCGCTCTCGAATTCGGATTCGATCAGCTCCATTTAATCGCTATATAGCCAGGACGCTGATGCATGCCATCCGCATGTAGCTGCAGCCTAAGTGGAATGTAATTTCCAAGTGCTGCGGAATCCCAATCCTTTCCCCCAGATGAGAAGACGTTTCTTAAAATTTAGTCCTAACACTCGCGGATGAAGATGACGCGACCACGACTATATACGACGGTCGACGATGACGATGACTATAAGCTCCAACGTTCAACACCAACAACAACAAAAACTTGGCAAAGAAGACAACGACGACGACCGACGACGACGAGAACAGAGTAAATTGCAATTTTTGCACTGTGGTCGCCTTTTTTGTCGCCGTCATGGTCGTTGGGGATGTGGGTCCGCAGGTTTCCTCCTCTCGCCTGGAATTTCGTGAGCACATTTTTTTACTTTGTTTTTTTTTTTTTTTTTTTTCTGTTCTGTTGCTGGTTGTTCAGCAGGTTCAGGTGTTTTGCAACGAGGAATGTTTACATAAATTTCCAGATTAAGAAAACAATGTTTTTCGTCCTCGTTTTGGACGTTGAACGTGGGGCGGCAATGTATAGCTTGTGTGATGTTCCAGCTATAGCCATATAATAACTGGGAGACTCTTCTTATATCTATGCTTGACTCTGGGAGCGTTGCGAAATTCTCAGTGTGACGCTCGCTCGCTTTGCGATATGGAATCAGTTTTTATTGCATTGCAATGTGATTGTCACAGAGGGCGGGTAAGATTGCACATATATATACGAGTGTAAGCTGATCCTCTTTACATCGTGATGTCATTTCGGGTGTTGTTTGAGTTTGAGTTTGATTTTATTTTTTGTTTTGCCAAAAGAAGGTGACTCTTATTAATGTGGATCATTTTTCATGAGAATGAGAAGATGTCATACTGTGTTACTGGGGTGTTTCGTATTAAAAAAGATTTGTCTTCGAGATTGACGCAGAGTTTTTTTTTGCATGTTGCTGGCAGAAAATATTATTTATTTCTTAAAAAATATGAAAAATTGCATAATAATTTACTTAGCGGATTTAACATATTTTATTTTTTTACACAAATAGCTATAATTATTCTTAAAATCATTCAAATTCACACACAGAATCATTGGGAGTTTAAGGTTTAGTATCGCTGAATCACTTTTTACGGAACTACAGATATCATCTATATCAAGTCGTACTAGGGGCTTTGACGTAAGACAAATTGGTGCGTTCTTAAATCCGAATTGAGCTTGAATGTGAGATCGAAAGGGATGTTACCAAGCTTACATAGAAGACGTTTGGAGAGAGCAAAACCATAAGTCCGAGTCTGTCCTTAGTCAAATCCTTGCTCCTCTTTGACGACTTGTCGCTTTTCACGTTTAAAAGGCAGCTGCTTAGAAACATTTGACGTTCAGGGTAGGTCTATTGTTGATACCTATTTTTTTCCTACGTTAAAGAAAGGCCATGTTATGCCTTCGCGAATGAGATATCAATCTCGTCCGTGGCACTTGTAGTTGCAAATTTGCAAATTAAGCTGAAATTTGCATCAAACGAGATAATGCCCTTCCTTTAGCAATGATGCACAAATGCAAAAAAAATTAATGTTTTAGTAATCTCCCTTCACAATCGCTATAAAATCGAACGTTGCGCTCAAAATTGAAGTGTCAACATATTACGATAGTGCAACATCGGCAACGCTGGTACGTACAAATTTCCAGCGCATTAAACGCCCTTCCCGGAAAAAATCATGTTACCCATGTCAAAAAAAAGTGACTAGTGCAAATGACGTTTACATTTATCATTATATTAATTGACATCGTGTAAATAAAGACGATACATCGGTGGTCAGTTCACATCAACTCCACGTGAGATGACCATGCCCTCAAATCGCTCTTGCAAAATTTCCAATGTGGCGTGAGTTATGTGGCACGTAGCGCAGTCCTGTTGAAACCACATGTCGTTGGTATCCATGATCATCCAATACAGGCGAAAAGAAGTTTGTAACCATCGACCTTTAGCGCTCGCCGTTGACGGTGATGGCCTGGCCAACATCATTCTCAAAGAAATATGGACCGATGAAGCCGCCAGACCAAAATCCACATCAAACAGTGACTCTTGGATCTCATGTGGATTGGTATCGTCTCATATTCGATAGTTTTGTTTGTTGACGTTCCCATTCATCCAGAAATGGGCCGCACCGCTGAAAATAATATTTCGCCCATTTAGCGTACACACGTCGTTGTCTATGGTCGTTTACCTTCACCTCAATGAGTCACTATAATTTTATACGGGTGCAGGCACAAGTCACGTCTCAAAAGTCGCCAAGTTGTGGTCTGCAAAAGGCCAAATTCTTGTGAGCGACGCGAAATTGAGTGCCTCGGATTTTTCTGCACATCTCTCACGTACAGCGGACGTTAAAAAAGGTTCATAAATATTCTGTGATCTATTTATTATTAATTCAGGAGCAAGTCAAAAATGTTTCCTTTTCACATACATATTGGTATTAATTTTCAAAAATATGTCTACCTTTTATATACTAAATTCTGCTTTTCAAAATGCTTGATATTAATTTTTACATTTTGGCACTTTAGCCTCAGTTTTACTACCTGAGTAAGTGGAACTTAAGTCGCCAACATGGGAGACTTATGTAAGTGTCACTTATTCCGATGAGTTTACACTGTGATATTGGGAATTAGTTTTCCATATTTGGCACTTAAGTGTCACCTTCTTCACTGTGAACAACTAATTTTGTCAAAATTAGCTTGTAAATACAAATTTGTAAGTTGGTGAAATAGGCCCTTGATGTCACTTACCATTTCATTTTTGTATTTTTCTTAATTGACCTTTGTGACGGTGTCACAAAATTTACGGATGATTTGAATTTACCGCCATTTGTGTATAGTTGGCATTCTAAGAAAAAAAAAATTTGACAGTTGACAGTTTAGGTTTCAGTTCTTATGTCAATAGAAATCTGTATATTGGAGACTCGGATCTTCAGTGAGAGCTTTTTGAAATTTGCACTTCTTGACCATTATGCCGAATTGGAGATCCTATGGACTGTTACCAATACTCTCACCCAGTGCTTCGATATTGACTTCCCAGCAAACATTTAGGTGAATTTTTACTTAACATTCAGCAAAAATGAAGAATATCATCCGATAAATGTTCATTTTCAGTGAATGAAATCTGAAAATGTTTCAAAAGCCTATTATTTTTACGTTATGAAGGGAAGAGGGGGTTTGTGCGGAATTTCTTGCAGGATAAAAATAATTGAGAATCGATTCTCCTTCATTGTAGGTGAATAAAAGTGAACGTACACAAGTAATTCCTCAAACAAGTAAATTGGGTGGATTCATCTTTATTCGTATATTTATTCATCATTTATGAATCTTTTAAAAGATTCATATGTGTGTTTCGTTACCCAGGAGTCCAAATCGATTTAGAAATGAATTCAGATTCGAAGGTTTTGTTCACTTATGTCAATCATTTATGATACAGAATTCTGAATGAAAATGTTTGCTGGGTTGTTTTTGAACGACTATTATGTGTTTAGCATCGCCAATTGATCCAGTCTTTCTGAATTTTTCGTCCATTATTTTTGAAATATCGTTCAAAATTACGTTGTCTCTTGTGTAAGGTGACCATATTTATCCTCAATGAAAAGAGGACATCCGAAACAATCTCAAACGCAAAATAAAAAGCAAACAAATATTTTTTTGATTTAGTGGATCAAAAAAAATTTCAGTACAATATTTTTTCATATCACAAAAACCTTTTTTATTCAAGAAATATTGAACCATTTTAGCTTCGATGGGAAAGGGTGTATTCTATCAAAATTACACTTCTTGTGTGAATTTTTATGACATCAAGATTTCTGGGTTTTCTGGATATTGTTTTTTTGTTTGTGATTTTGAATTTTTCAGGATTTTGGTTCTTATTTGTCGTTAGACCTTATTTTTATTAAAATGTCGGGCCTCTTTTCAATATAGTTGTAAAACTCAAACAAGACATATTTTTATTGTGACAAGTGAATTTAATTTTTACTTTTTAAAATACTTTTAAGACCGTGTTCACACCAAAATAAATTTGTTGTGTGTTTCACCAACAAATTTGAAAATTGAAAAACAATTGATAAAAGAGGACAAATCGCTTATTTTCAAAAAAAAAACCGGACAAAAGTTTATTAGGTTGAAAAGAGGAATTGTCTTCTTTAAAGAGGACGTCTAGTCAGCCCCCTCTTGAGTAATGCTCCAATTTTACTAAACCTAAACTGTCGGCTATCATTTTTTTTTAGGGCTGCCAACATTTTTCTACATCAAATGGCGCCGAATTCAAATCTTTCGTTTATTTTGGGACATATACTAATTATTAATATGCATTTCGCTACAATCATCGATGTGAGGTTGATAACTAACTTAAATTCAATAATTATTGTCTTTTAATTCAAAGAAGTTTTCGTAAATATATTATGCGTTGGCAATTTAATTGAGCCGCACTCTTTTTGATTATTTTCCTCAGAAGTCCATATTTTTCATGCATCCACATTTCCATCTCTCTCTTCTATATAAGAATCACATAGACAACTAGTATTTATATTCATAACTTGCAAAAAAAAAAAAAATATTTTCTTCATCGTGCTATCCAGGAGGTCCAGTCAAAATCAATTTCTCATCACTAGGAACAATGACACATCTGCCAAGGTTTTCTCTTCTTTTTTTTTTTTGTGTAGGTATGCCTCCCAACAAGTAGCACCGCCTTATCTAGAGGAGCTTGCAATTCAAATAATTTTTTATCTCGCTATACCAAAAGTCTTGCTTTTGCTTCGTTCAACACAAGGACATCACCAGCAGTATACGAAACCATCAGCTACATAGGCACATAGCCCTAGACGATTTAACAACGAACGCGACAAAATGAGAATAAGAAATTCATGGGTGTTTGCGATGCCGCCATCGTCGCTCAATGCCTTAAGTTAGCATCCAAAAGTCCTCAATCCTTGGAAACATATCCCAGATCAATTTGTCACAGTAAAAAATGAGCGACCTTCCTGTGTCCGTGATTTAACCCACCAGCAGAGATCTAGGAGCATCTCAACTCTCAAGCAGCAGCAGCATCAGCAACCTGAACTGAATACGCAATTTGTTGGGCAATTTATTAATATTCCATTAACATACCTACTCTGCACTTCAGGGCTCTCCTTGCCTAGCTAATGTTACTGATGCTGCGATGCTGATGCTGCAGCACCTTTGATAGAATGGGCCGTGTGGACGACAGCACCTCATCTGGGAATGCACTGTAGGCGATCTATAGGTGGTGTATATAAATATATTCATGGAAGAAGCATCAACATCGCATAGACGATGGCGATGCGGTGGTGCTGCCCCTAGAAATCTCCAACTTATATGATTTATGTGATTGGGCGAGATTTGAATCGGGCGTCTCAGCCCCTGTAGTCCATAGCAATATGGCTTTGGCTTGTATTTATATATATCGTACACATGGGAATGGGCACACGGCGATAAGTTATTATCCTGTCTGTTGAGTCTCCATCAGTGATTAGTTTCTTGTGATGTGCGCGTCTTTAAATCGAGAACTTAGATTCTGGGTCTATGGCTGATGAGTTATGATTTCTTATAGAGCTCCCTGCTGTTGCTATGTCAAGAACATGCATACCCGGTGACACTAGATGGCAGCCTTTTTCTTTTTTGTTTGAAGTGGAATAATTATTCCAGGATATTCTTTCTGTAGCGCACCTAAGTCAGTCAGAGTCAAAGTATATTTCTGTACGCATTTATTTTTTTGACAAAAATATTAGTCTTATCTAAAGATATAGGAAGCTATTTATTTGTCTTGAATGTTAAATTATGTGTTCCTTAAGAAATGTTTTGGTTTTCTTTTCAGCTCATGAATCAAGAGATGCTTCAGTATCATATCAGGAGAGTTTGGATGTAGGAACTATGAAGATTAATTTTAAGTCTTAGTTGGATTGTGGGTTTTCCAGAAAGCATTTGACGCAGATGAGCAATTAAATGGTGAACTTTTGTAAATTATTCAGTACTTCTGTAAGAACTTGAACTATGCTTCACGCTGTATCAATACTGCTTCTTCAAAAGAAGAAGGCGATTACTACGTGGAGGAGGGTTTTTTGTTTATATTATGCGCGCACTTAAGGGGGATATTTTATTACTCTTAAAATGTTTAACACAGTACGAGCTTTTAGGGAAATTGCATAGAATTTAAAAGGAGATACCTACCGATGCACATTGGTTATGAATGTCTGAACGTCGCAATGGGTAGGAAAAATTGAGCCGGGTAAAGCATTCCACATTCGTGTAGTGCGGAAACATAATCTCTGTATTTAACAGTACGTCTGAAGTTGGGCTCAAGGGTAAACTAATGGGCATTCCCAGCGGTACGAGTATTACGGTGGAATTGTTTAAGGAGTGGAATGCAGCTCGCTATTTCACTAGAACATTGTTTATTGAAATACCGATAGGATAGTGATAGACAGTAGAGACAATACTCCCAAGATATTGGAAATTCTCTACCATATCCATTATCCACTGGTTGTCCCCAAATATCTACTTGGATAGATGAGGATAAGATGATCTTTAGCCGCACGATTTCAGCTTCTTTCTCGACAAAGCTGCATGCAGCACATCATTTATCACCAATAGAAACAGTATTGGTGACAGTATACAACCCTGCCTTACCCCACTTTGGATTTCAAACTCCTCTGACAGCTCTCCTTTATGCGGAACGTGACATTTGGATCCATTATGTGTAGCCTTGATAATAGCAATCAATTTATCTGCCCCTCCTGCAAATAGCAAGCCAAATAAATTCTCTATTTATATTATCGAACGCCTTTTCGAAGACGATGAAGTGGTTGTCGATATTCAACGCACTGTTTCGATGATAAAAGGTTCCCCTAAAAGGCCAAAGTTTCTTCTGCGGTTTCCCGAAATTTCCAGCTTGGATAGATGACGAAATTCCAAGTCTAATCCCTTTTTGTGTTTAACCAAAAGTGTCCCAATCAAGTGTTGCCAACCCTAAAAAAAAATAAAAAATAAAAATGTAATATTTATATAACTTCGTCAACTGTGGAGAGAGTTATTGAAAGATTCAGTGAGATTAGATCGATTAGTGATGCTAAACATACTGGTCGTCCAAAATAATAAGAATATCGAAGCAGTATGTGAGAATGTCGATGAAAGTCGAGGAACATCAATTAAACTTTTATTATTTTTGAACAAATATTCAACATTATTTTGATTACTCTCCATTTCTACAAATAAATAAATTGGGAGGCTCAACAGAGACTTTGTGATTTAGACTTACAACTCTCAACCATTCCTGTGTGCGTGTTATTGGCAACAATGGAGGGGACCTACAAATTTCTGCCGAATCCGAACGGCTTAGCTGAGAAGCACTTTTTTATGATAAGACATACTATTGGAGGATTTGGAGGATTCCTCCAAATAACCCGTGAAAAAATATCTGTTTGAAAAAAAAAAAAATATTAAAAATAAAACAACACAAACTTATGCCAGTAAGACCTAGGGTCTTATAAATTTGGAAATTTTAGAAGGAATAGAAGGATAAGACAGATTATTGTTGGCACAGTGGATTGAGAAATTAGGTTTTGATTATCTCATTAAATTTTTATGTGACAGAGGCTGGAAATTGAACCCAAGACCTTCGACGTAACAGTCTTACGCAATAACCATTACGTGACAGGCTACTACCCTAAACTATAAGCTGTCAAATTTTTTTGAGGGGTTTCAACACTTTACAAATGGTGGAAAATTAAAATCCTACATTATTTTTGGGACAACTTTTATAATATTGTTAGAGCAGTTTTGGAAGAAATTTGAAAGAAACAATAACCGTTATTTCCTATAAGCGAGTATTAAACTATTATAAATGATATAAATTGGCCTCTAGTCTTGGCCCAAATTAATCGGTATGAGAAATCCCATTCAACAGATACATGGTGAGAGAGGAAACCAAAAGACATAAGTTAACGGTAAGAGCAGGGAGAAGGGCGTGGAATTATGAAGAGAAATTAACAGGTGGAAAAGGAAGCGAGATAGCGAGGGAATGTTTAGAGGATATGATAGAGAGAGAGAGAGAGAGGGATGGAAACGAGAGAGAATCTCGATGTGACCAAGGGAGAATGGGAAAGTGAGGAAGGGAAGGAAGAGGAGACAGTATGACAGGATACGAGAGAGTAGAATGGGAAGACATAAGAGAGCAGGAGAAGGAAAGACGGGATTTAATAATGGAATCCAGATATAACAGGTGGTATAAGGAAGTAATGACCGAGGGGATCCCGCAATATCTGAAAGCGGGAAAGAAGGCAGACAGAATAAAGAGAATAGCGAGAGTCAGGCTAAGGAATGAGGTGAGAGAAATATGGTATTGGAAACAAGAAGAAGAGAGAATGTGCAGAGTATGTGAAGGTGAGCCAGAGTAGTGAACATGTGATAGAAAGATGCAGGTCAGGTGGAGATGAAGGGGAAAAAATGAAGGATATAATGGACGAAGGAGGGAGGGGGGAAGAATGGATAGAGGCACTAGAGGTTGCGAGAAGGAGTAAGGAGGGACGGATGGGAGACTTGTAACCCTTAGGGGATGCAATACAACACGGAAAGGAAAAACGATTTTGTAAAAATTTGACTTTAAAGACATCGTTTCATATGCAAATATCTTGAAAAGTATTTAGCCGCATAATTTCAGTGCCCTAAATTTTGGTTGAAATCACGACATCTTCCAAAAATGACTGCAAGATGATGATGAAGTTGTCTGAATAAGTTCTCATTTACTCAAGTATATAGCAATTTAAAATATGTAATATTAGCCGTGTTTTATTATCTACGGATCTGGATCTGGATCAGGATCATCCCATGAAAATAAAACGATACAGGTCCATAATGACAACAGTGTTGTATACTCATCTCTTTTTTTCTTATGTTTGTTTATTTTTCATGTAGATACTGTCTTCTTTCTTTACACTGCAGTTTGTGCTCCCTACCGACTAAAGAGCCGTCTACTCACCAGAGTAAAAACTAATTTTCGGATCTTTAAAATAGATCCAGATATAGAGCAGGATCCAAAGTTGTTGTTGTATTACGTGTTAAAAGATGATCCCGATCTAGATCCGTAGATAATAAAACACGGCTATTGTCATTTACTTATTTTAGTTTTTAGTCAGCCGTTTGATTTTTATTCTAAATGAATCATCCTCTTCTTTTTCTTCAATCCAATGCTATCATAAATATCTACCCATATGAGCAAAATATGACGAAATAACCAATATTCTCATTCATAAAATTTTAACTGCAATTCAAATCATTATAATATAATAATATATGAAATGGCCATCAAACAGAACGTAAAACGTCGATTTACTTAATAAACATTTATGTCCATTTATGATGACCATTCCTCGTATTCAAGCGACCTACTGCAGCTTCATCAATTCAACTTTATGTTTTCATTAAGATCGTAAAAAAGTCTTGAAATTCCATCTCTTTTGCCATCTGCATCATTCTGGGGACAGAGACAGAGACGAAAGGCTGACGACGCGACGGACGGACGCATGGCATTGGGGTGATTCGCATTTGCAAATAAATGAGCAAATGGGGGGACCCACCAGTGAGTATATTATATTGTAGTCGAGCCACCACGATCAGATGCCTGATGCGAACGATCGACCCAAATTGAAATTCTTGCTAGCTAATGATGTTCGCAATTACACATTGCGACAGCGAGAGTTCTTGAACCCCATAAAGTAATTCCGAGGCAGAAAATTGCCATAATTTCCATCATCATCTCCATCTCCATCATAATCACCATCAGCTGCATCATCGGCAGGAGTTTATATTGCCATCGTGAATTATAATAATTCCATATGCCCCGCATGACTTTGCAGACCAAACCCTCAGCACTTGGCGGCGCGGCGCGTCGTGGCGGCCAACCGACGACGGAGCAGCGCTTACGCACGTAGCCAACTCGAAGGCCGAATGAAATTAATAACAACGAAGAATCTGAATCTGAATTCACGAATGGCCTAGTGAGATGAACAAAAACCCACAGATGCTCGCATCCAAAGCAGAGCATTTTCAATTCTATGTTGCTATTTATACGTGTGTATGATGAGCTTCCCATGATCACTGATGGGATTGGGGATCGACTGAGATCGGGTATTCCTCTTCCAGCCCTCCCATATGCGAGTATCTCCTCTTTATATATGGGACGCGAGCAAATTATGATTGGAATCAAAGGCAATGCGCGCGCATATACTCGTATACATATACGATCTGCGCGATGGAGCTGCGCATGCGCATCATGCAACAACTAATCTCTGCCGCCGCGCCACCGAGCCGCAGTCTGATAATAAATTATAGATAGATTCTAGTTTTTTTTTCTTGCATTCACTAATTTGATAGATTGAATCTTCTTTCGGGGGAATCTATTTGCTTCATTGATTGCTTGCTGGCGTTTTTGTGCGGCGGCGCGCGAGAGTGGGTTGCCTTGACTCTTCAGTTGCGATTGCGAGTATATAATGATGATGTCGTGCGAGTTACCTCTGTAGGTGGATGCAATTAGCGAGCGAGGAGTCTTTTGTATTTTAACTCGTATTACTACTACCTACTTTTTTGTATACATAATTAATAAGTACCTATTGGGAACGAAAAAAAAAACTTTTTCAAATTTCAACATAATTAATTTTTTTTTTGTAGCTCCAGAGTGATAAAATATTACAAATTTGCAAAATAATTTGTAGCTGCCTTTCTTTATTTTTTTATTTATTCATTTATTATACTTAAGAATAAATGAAAATCATTTTAACGTTTAATTCAAAGTACAAGGTGCCGTAAAAGTCATCAACTATATGTATCGGAAGATGGTATAATTTTTTCAAATTATTTCGCAAAAAAATCACAATAATTAGGAGGAGTAATTATGCCTTGTTCATGTGTATTTTGTATCAGCTGTTTACCTACTTCACAAATGTCACAGTAGAATTGACTTATTTTGCCGCCATTTGCAAAAATTAAAGCACCTTCCGATAGGACGACAACTTTTGTGTTGTATAAATAATTGTCATTGAATTGAATAATTAGTTATTTTAAAATTAAAATATTATTGTTTGAACGCAATTTATTTGTCTTCCTTCTTTTAAAGCACGAAAAAAATGGAAAAGTATAATTTTGGAATCTAGGAATCTATACATAGTACAAGATACAGGGTTATTCTAGCTTTATAAATTGTAACGAAGCATTTAAACTTTAACTTTAAACCAAAAACCTAGATTGAATTTAACAATACCGATCGCCGGCCAAACTGCCATCATCACCTTACATGATCATCCAACATACATAATCCAACCACCAGCACCCTACATCAACATAAACCAACCATCCAACGAAATAACAATGTATCATCAAATTCGTTACTACCCAGTGTAATTATACTTATTTCGTTTGCTTTATAGTTCACAGTATGTCGTAGTAGCATATATAACAAGAGGACGTAAGAAATGTCAAGAAATAATCAGCAGCTGCAGGCCAAAGAAGTCAACCGGACCTGATGGAATATCCAACTTCATCATGAAGAGGCTGCTGCAGACTGTTATGATCTTCCTCACCATCTTACTGAACAACTGCGTGAACAACAACTACTTCCCCCAAAAATGGAAGACAGCAAAGATTGTGGCAATCCCAAAGAAAGGTGTTAGGAACATGATCTCTAACTACAGGCCGATTTCCCTCCTCAGCAACCTTAGCAAGCTCTTGGAAGAGCTGATACTAAGGAAACTTAAAAAGTTCAGCAACGACAACAACTTAATACCTGACATGCAGTTCGAATTTAGGGAGAAGCACTCCACACTACACCCACTGATGAAGTTCCAGCATGACACTACCATAGCCCTCAACAGTCATCGTGTCACAGTCGGATGCTTTCTGGATGTCGAGACGCACTTATACGCAAGCTACGTCTGCTAAACCTACCCCTGCCACTAATAAAAATTATTTTTTCTTTTCTTTCTTCCAGGAACTTCTTTGTGCAATTGGGCAATTGCGCATCAACCGTAAAAAACATCAAAGCCGGAGTCGCTCAAGGTTCAAAACTTGGCCCCTTCCTCTACAACCTGATGACATCTGACCAACCGGTCCCAACTAGCTGCGAAAACCTGCGGTTTGCTGATGACTCCCTAACATATGCTTCATCAATGTCACCACTAGTCGCAATACGGATAGTAGAGGCCCACGTCAACAGACTGTTCAATTTCTACAAGAAATGGGGCATCCGGGTCAACACATCGAAATCGGAACTAGTTTGCTTCAGGAGACCGCTCAGCAACAGAAGTCGCTCGGCAGCCACTTGCAGAAGCTTAGTTCTGAAGCTCCCTGGTGGATCTACCATTGCTGCTAAGAGGAACGTCAAGTACCTGGGGATCAACTTCGACGAGTTGCTGAGGTTCAACCCACAATCCAAAAGTGTACTCAGGAAAGCAAACTGGGTCTTTCACCGACTTCACCCATTGATGAGGAGAAAATCAGGACATAGCCAACAAACGAAGATGCTTTTATGCAAACAACTTCTGCGACCAGTCATCAGCTATAGCTCTCCAGTCTGGTTCACAATTTGCAAGACAGCGATGAAGGAACTCCAAGTCTTCGAGAGGAAGATGCTAAGGATCTGCACCGGACTCTACTTTGACCGACAACGAAGAAAACACCACAGGAACGAGGATCAAAGAAGCAAGGATTATTCCGCTGGACAAGTACCTGCTTAACTCAGCAAGGAAGCTAGTGCAGAACACCGCCAAGCACCCAAATCAGCTAATGAGAAGGATGACCACAGAGCAACGACATCCTGAGCCGAGGTACCTCAGTGTGATGGAAACCCTGGATACCAATATCTTCACGGACAACGAGGAAGCAGCAGTTTCCTTCTACGCTGACACTGGGTCAGCCTACCGCCGCGGCTAAATGCCAATCCTTTCCCCAACCCACACCCATACCAACACTGGACAACCGGGACGGAACAACCCGAGATCATCACGTCAACCGACTCTTAATCTTAAGCAAACCATCCATGTATAATAAATATGTATTATTATTATTATTTAATTTGAGTCATTGTATTAAGTTAGGCCCCCTATGTGCCAACAAATTTGTATCACCATTGTATCTCTTAGTTTTAAGCTTACCAATTGTATATATGTTGTTCAATAAAAATCGTTAAATTGTTTAATCGTTAAATGTCATGAATTTAAAGTTTATTGACCCATGATTTTCTTGTTTTCGAAACATTAGAAGAGCAGCGAATAAGTTTTCAAGTTGATGGCTGGTCGCTGATATTAGTTTAGTTTGTAGCACTTGTGTTTGTTCGCTTCAAGTTCCTTTTCTTTTTGTACCAGGAAAGTAAATAAAAATTTTTTGGTCCTAAAATGAACTCTAGTCGCCGATATTGTTACTCCTTTCTTGTTTTGGGAGTTGTAGACTAGTACCTATTAGATTCCTTCCAATACTCCCCACTTACTTTTTAAGTAAGCAGCGGCACCACTCTTTGTTCTCTGAATATAGGTAGGTACTACTCTACTCATTTGTTTTGACATTTCAAAGCAACCGCACCAATCTTCACTTTGATTCAGTTCCCAAATTTTCTTTAAAAAAAACAAATCTAACTGAAAATTAGCTTTGACTGTGACAAATTCTGCTTCCTCATTCCTCAAAATGTGGAAATGGGGACAATATAAAAAAATATACAAAAAGAAATGGGAATCACTACCAAAATTCAAAGGTAAATATTAAACCTTCTAATTATATATACAAATTTGCGTTTTAAATGTTCCTTTCGTTCTGATTAGATTGGATAGCTGCGAGTCGAAAAGGCAAAAGACACGCATATCGCAAAGTCTGTGAAACAGATAAATAAATAAATTTAACCAAACAATGTACAAATGTAATGATAATGACCACGAGGATGACAATGACGATAACTCTGATGAGAATATAACATTTTATGAATGATTTTCAGCAGTTAAGTATGTGATAATATTGTTAACTCTTCTTTTTTTTATGAACAAAAAATTTTTTTTTTATTTTTCGTTGTATTTTTTTAAAAATAAAAATAAATTGTAATTGAAGTTATGAGAACATTTTTTTTATTGGTATATTGGGCTATTATTTGGGCTACTATTTCGGCTCCGATTTTGGGCTACAAAAATTTTCAAATTGGGCTATCGAACTAGCTCCAGACATGGCAACCCTGAGCAGCGGTCGCAATTTATTATTTATTATTTTAAATTAGTTTATAATGAAATTGTGAGATTTTTTGGAATAAAGATAAAATAAATGTCCCTTCTTATTACATGAGTTTTTTCGCTTTATTATTATCCTAAACTTCGACGCGCTTAACTCAGCATCAAAAAATAAATCGCTTTCGCTTAGTTTTACTTCTATAAAGTTATAACATGAGCTTAATTTTTTCTAAACAAGGTTCTGGTTTGTTATTTCTTCAAAATAAGGGAATTTGGTATATTATTTATTGAATAAGAATTTTACTGAAATTTCTGTTACTGACCCAAAATGCGAGTTACCAAAATAATTTAATAAAAGCTTAATGAATTGGCCGTGAATCGCTTGTTTTATGTTGTGTTTTTTCGCCTGTTTTTCTTACGTAGCTAATGGCGATTAACCCTATGTAATTCGATTTTACAGTCAAAATGTTCGATTTCGCAAATTCTCAGCTCGCTAATTCTTTAGCAAACGCATATAAACGGAAATAGAACAGCGCTAGTAGAAGATTCTTTGGAAAAAAGTCGGGAGCACCACAATTTGATCCCACTTTCATACATAGGTATTACATGGATTCGAAAGTAGAAGCAAGTTAAATAGTAGGGCCCCTGAAGAATTGATTTTTGATTATAACAGAGCCCTATATTCTATGATTTCTATGATACTCTCTGAAACAAAAAATGTTGTCAGAGTCCAATCAACTTAATATATCAAGCTTAGCGAAGGAAAATGAGTCAAAAGTAAAAAAAGTAAATTGCTGATGCATGTAGGTACTTTCCTAGAATCCAAATCAAATTGAAAAAAAAAGTTAAAGGCCATAAAAACCTAGTGAAGCATAACACATCTACCATTAATTTTTATATAGAATGAAAATAAATATTTCTTTCTATTTTCTAAATTGATATTTTCTTATTGAACGAATATTAAGAATAAAATGTATCGTTTTCGCATAAATATCTTTGATTTAATGTGAAATTAGAGTTTTTTCCCATTTCGACCAAAATATACAAGAAAAAACTGTTAACAAAAGAAGAAGCATCTAAACCCACCCATGAAATTTTTAAAATATTTTATCTCACAAAAGGCATATATAAAACGTTCAATTCAAACACAAAGAAAGAACCATCACTTACTGCTGATTCTTTGCCAACCAACTAACTAACCAAGCAAAGTAGGCAATCAATTTCAATTTTAAACTGACCCAGCTGACCATTTCGCCAATCATCGATTATTATCATCCGATGTGCTTTTATGGCTCTTGCAACTACATATACATACATCTCATCTATCTATTGCTCCTAGTCGTATAGGTTCTCCTATAACAAAGCCTTATATTTCCACTACCAACTCTCTCTCTCCAGATCTCTATAGCTCTTTGTGTCACAGAGACACTTTATCTGTGCGACTATGTGATGGGCCGCAAAATGCTTCCGCCACATTTCGACATATCAGTCCGGTCATCCGGAAAATCACAAACGTATTACGAAAGTCTAATTTTGTATTTATTCTATGTAGGTAGGTATGTGTACAAGTTTGTTTTTTTTTGGACAAAAGCCGAATAGCTATTTAAGATACATAAATCAACGGTATACCTATTATATATATTGGAGTTCTTACAACACCCCGAAAACCCCCCTCAAAGAATAGCTTTCAAATCAATATAATATGTAGCTTGCTATCGATAATGCATTCGAGCCAAAGCCCATAGCAGCACACAGGAATTATAGGGGACGACATTCCTGTATGCTAACAATTTATTTTAATGTCATCGAGAACTCAAACGTGCAGCTAGATACACATGCTGGGTGTAGCATGTTGCATGAATTATTATGTAGGTCACAGCTGCTGCTAAAGAGCAGAGTAACGTTCGATTAATGTCAAATATTTATGTATATGGAGAAAAAGTTATTGAGGCATAATATGAAGGGAGTTGACAAAAACTACTGCTTTTTTTTATCGGTTTGTCTATATTTGTTAAATGTTCAAATTTATATAGGTACCCATACTGATTTTTTTAGGAAACAAATTAATGAGAAAAGGTAATAATTCGGAGAAAGGCATGGCACATAAGCCCAATTCGTATATAATTGAGTGCAATTAATACAGCAGTATTGTTATACACACATAATAACGGGTGATTTTTTAAGAGGTTTAGAACTTTTTTTTTAAAAAAAACACAAAAAATTCGAAAAAATGAATAAAATATTTATTTGAATCGATAGTTTGAACCTTGCAATTTAATGTTTAAAGATAATTTCATGCAAATGTTGACCGCGGCTGCGTCTCAGGTAGCCCATCCGCTGAGTCCAATTTTGGCATACTCTTTCACACATATCGGCCGGTATCTCACGAATGAATGCATGGATGTTGGCTTCCAGTGCGTCAATGGAAGCGGGCTTGTCCCTATAGACATTAGCCTTGACATACCCCCACAAAAAATAGTCTAATGGTGTCAAATCGCACGATCTAGGCGGCCAATTGACCGGCCCGAAACGTGAAATTAACTGCTCACCAAACTCGCCTCGCAATTGCGCCATTGTTTCGCGTGCTGTGTGGCATGTGGCACCGTCGTGTTGAAACCACATATCATGCAAGTCAAGAACTTCCATTTCGGGCAAAAAAAAGTTTGTTATCATCGCTCGGTAGTGTTCACCATTGACAGTAACGCTGCGATTCGCATCATCTTTGAAGAAATATGGCCCAATAATGCCGCCGGCCCATAAACCGCACCAAACAGTGGCTTTTTCGGGATGCATTGGTAGCTGTTGCAATGCTTCTGGCTGATCTTCACTCCAAATGCGGCAGTTGTGCTTATTTACGTACCCATTCAACCAAAAATGAGCCTCATCGCTGAACACAATTTTTCGATAAAAAAGCGGATCGACCGAGCACGAATTTTGATAGTAAAATTCAATAATTTGCAAGCGTTGTTCATTTGTAAGACGATCCATGGTTAAATTGCAAACCAAACTGAAGCTGTTTGACAGTGACACAAGGTACTAAACACACGTCAGCTGTCAAAACCAGTGTTGCCAAAACCAAACCAGCTAAAAAATCGCCCTTTATATGGTGTTCCACGTAAAAGTTATTAAAATAGTCGTTATATTTGATAATATGTAGGTGTTATTATTTTAAATTGTATGGTTTAGCTATAGTTCTGCAAAACTCAAATTTTGTATTACATAATAAATTACTTCTTGGAAATGTCCCAAATAAACAAGTAGATATTAGTTAACACCCATAAATATAAAAATATAATTATTTATACGGCTAATATAGATGACAATAACAAAATATGATGATTTTTTCATTACAAAATTATTATTACATATTATTATTACATAACTATTACAGTAAATCTATAAGGGCTTGTTTCACAATGTCTGAGTAAAGTTCTGATTAGTAACTTGATACATACATAAATACTGGGAGAGGGTCATAAATCCACAGGAAAAACTTAAGCCTCAACTACATAAGCTAAAAAAGTGAAAAAGTGCAAAAGTGAAAATTTTTAAATTGATTTTATGATAGTTTTTCTGACTAGAAAACTTATAAAAATGATGCAGAAAGCTTAAATTTTGGTTTAAAAACAAATTTGTGTATTCTTTTTCACAAAACAACGGCGCTAGCGGTAAAAAAAATATTTTTACTTTTGTACTTCAGTACTTATTGGCTTATGTAGTTAAGCCTTTACAATAATTTTTTGACGACTTGAATAGGTTATAAATGCAAAAATATTTTTTTCGGGTTTTGGACTTATGACCCTGTGCCACTATTTATGTGTCGAGTAACTAATCAGAACTTTACTCAGACATTGTGAAACAAGCCCTAAATATAATATACCTAAATAGACAAACCTATTCCTTCAATACTTATCGATATGTATTTTTTATAAATTCATAAAAAAATTATTGATATAAAGAGTGAAGATAAGCATCTAACATCTGATGAGCTCTTCCGTTCTCAGGTGAAACACATTTAAAAATGAAATTAAATAAAGTTAACCAGATTTTATTTTATTTTATTTTATTTTATTTTATTTTATTTTATTTTATCTTATTTTGTGTCATTTTACTTTATTTTATTTTACTTTATCTTATTTTGTGTCATTTTACTTTATTTTATTTTATCTTATTTTGTCTTATTTTATTTTATTTTATTTTATTTTATTTTGCTTTATTTTATTTTATTTTATTTTATTTTATTTTATTTTATTTTATTTTATTTTATTTTATTTTATTTTATTTTATTTTATTTTATTTTATTTTATTTTATTTTATTTTATTTTATTTTATTGGGTCTTAAAATCCTAAAACATTAGGCATCCATTCGATTATGTATATTAAATCTAAATTATTCTTATTTATAACTATAATTTTTTTTTTTTCATTTACTCTTGTTACATTGATTGTGCAAACAAATTGTCGGTTAAACTTGCTACAGCTTGCATACCAAACGGATTTCAGGTTCAGGCCTTTTTTTTTTTGTTTTGTTTTGTTTTGTTTTGTTTTTTTTTTTTTTTTATAATTATTGTTTCCTAATTAATCAATTCTGACAGGCATGTACGCGACGAAAGCATCGTTGGATGATGTTGAGTTAATTTTATAGTTTGAGAAGTTGAGTTACATTTTGCGGGGTATTTGAAGAAATTGCCAAATTTTATGATAAAATAATTAAATTTGTTTTGAAAATAGTTTTATTATTTGAATTTTTTTGGTTTACCGCTGTTATATTATTACAAATCTGATGGATCATCCTACCTAAAAAAAATTTCGTTGACTAATTTTATATGTTATGTAGATTCTGAAAACTAAAATGACAATTCATCTTTTGTATTCCTCGGTCATACCACCATTTTGTAAATGTTCTGGTATTTTTTGAGCTAATCATAACCCGTCAGATATATGAATGTACATAATATTTATTCAACCTAGGTATACTTAAAAATCTTTATACAAAACTATTTCTATGAGGAATAAATAATTTTTAAAAAAATGTTTGATTTACAATCAGCCCTATCACGAATTCCATCGTAATCGGAACCTTGTTACGAATCCCGAAAAAAACTATCACAGATTCCATCGTAGTGGAAAATCTCATACAAACAGTCAATACGAACGGATTCGGTGATAGTTTTTTTCGGGATTCGGAAAATTTTCCGATTACGATGGAATTCATGATAGGGCCGAATATTTAGGGCCTGTTTCACAATGTCTGAGTAAAGTTCTGATTATAGTTATCCGACACATAAATCATGGTACAATATTTTGTTTTTTTTTACCAATAAAACGTTTCGTCGGTCCTTTATTCCGATAGGCCTCCGTTTTGGCAATCTCTGAAAACGTTAATGAGTCCTTGCTGCCCATTTAAACTTTCAAATTGAAAAAATCACAAAACATAACTGTTTTATCACTTCTTGATAACTTTTCAAGACCTACGCTGCCAAATTAGAGCTTACAATGTGGAATAAAATCAATTGAGGCTATTCAAATGTTACAAAAAAAATTAGCGTTTAAGTGACTGCAAACAAACAAGCACCGAAAATTTAGTTAACTTTACGAAATTTGTTAAAAAATTGTCTTAATCTCAAAGACCGTGCTCTTACCTTGTCTTTAAATACAAATTTTCTTATGTATAAATCAAAGAAGTAACAAAAACAGTTGAATGTAATAAATTAAAAAAAAAAAAAACAACAAAATATTTTAGTACAAAGTCACAAGTCCGCAACCCAAAAAAATTATACTATGGATTTACAACCAATTTAAGTATGTCAGAAAACAATTGCGAATTATTCTACTTTATATGTCTTATTACCCTGTACCAATATTTATATCTCGGATAAGTATAATCACCACTTTATTTAGACACTGTGCAACAAGCCCTTAGTTTAAAATTTTACCATTCCTAGCCGCAACTGTATTTCCCAAACTATTAGGTATCCTGAGGATAATAATCAAGAGCAGGATTGTGTTCATATTATACAGCTTATACATATATACTGAACGCTGAAGTTGAATTGAAGGAAAGCTAACCAGCGCAGCACAACGCGTGATAGCGTCGAGTTGAGAGTCTCCATCAGTTTGTCTTGTTGACATTGGACGACTTAAACGATGCGATAATTTGTCATTTCTGGTTATTTAATTAATAATTGCAACTGACGTATTATGTACATATACATATGCCCATGGTAAACTATGACAGAACGAACAAAACAGGAAGAATATTCATGGGTTGATATATATAAATGCATTCCAAAGGATTCGTATGTGTAGTGAGCGTGTATGACAAAACGATGGATGAATTTACTTATACCAGATGTCAATTTTGGATTAAATACATAAGAATTATTTTCATTTAATTAATTATTGAACTTGTAGAGTTCTTGACAGTTTCGAGAAATATTGCATGAATCTGGAAGAAATTCATAATATGAACATTGTACATAAAGGTACAGGGTCTTTCATTAAGTACTTTGCCTATCTTTAAATTTAAATAAAAAAAAGTGTGTGTGAGATATCATCGAATTTTTGTATTCATTTGAAAGGCCTATTGATGCCATTATGTTTGGAATATAACATTAACATCGTTTAAATGTCCACCGCGGTATCTCTGGGAGGCGCGCATCCGAAATTTCCAGTTTTCCATGACTCTGGCGCATAAATCAAGCTGAATTTGACCGATGGCATGGGTTATGTTGGTTTTGAAGGCCTGACCGCTGTTGTTTGTGGCTTATTCGCATATAGCACCGACTTCAGAAAACTCCATAAGAAAAAGTCTAACGGGGTCAAATTGCACGATCTCGGTGACTAGTTCACATCACCTCCCACGTGAGATGACAATGCCCTCGAATCGCTCGTGCAGAATTTCCAATGTGGTGGGAGCTGTGTGGCACGTAACGCAGTCCTGCTGAAACCACATGTGGTTGGTGTCCCTATCATCCAATTCAGGCCAAAAGAAGTTGGTAATCATTGACCTTTAGCGCTCGCTTTTGACAATGAAGACAGCTGGCCAAAGTTGTCTCAAATAAATATGGACCGATGACGCTGCGAATTGAAAATCCACACCGAACAGTGACTTTTTCGGGATAAATTGGACCCTTTTGGAACTTATTTCGATTGGTATCGTCCCAAATTCGACAATTTTGTTTGTTGACGTACCCATATTCATGCTGAAATGGGCCTCATCTCTGAAGATAATTTTTCAATGACGACGCGAAATCGACTGCCTCGGATTCTCCTGCACACTTACGGACAGTGGCGAGGTTTTCGACAGATCTTGCTTTTGTGGACGTACTGATGTTGGTTGATCATTTACAAAGTGGACCCAAATTTATCCACCACACTCCGAATAGTCCAAATAGACAATTATGGCGACCGTAAAATGGAAGAAGCGCGAAAACGTTGCCCGAACAGAACACCTATTTTGATAAAAAAAATTATCATTGCACGTGTTCTTGAATGTTCTATTAATCCATCGTGTTTTGGCTAAACAGATTGAATAAATGACAGTCAATCTGACAGATGTTGCTTGAACAATATGGCCGCCATCAACTGTCAAAGTTTGGAAGTTTCTATATTAAACATACATATTCATACATATATACATAGTTATAGGATTTCGGTTAAGATTTCAGCAATCTTAGGGCCAGTTTCACAGTGAAGTAAGTGAAACTTAAGTGCCAAATATGGAAAACTAATTCCCAATTTCACAGTGTAAACTTATCGGAATAAGTGACACTTAAGTCTCCCATGTTGGCCACTTAGGTTCCACTTACTCAGGTAGTAAAACTGCAGCTAAAGTGCCAAAACGTCAAAATTAAGTGCCACTTATTTTATTAAGTGTGCACTGTGAAACTGGCCCTTAGAAGTCTGAAGGCAAATTCCTCAAAAATTTCCTCATTTTTGCAGTCAAAAAGTTGAAACTCAATTTTTTAAGATTTGTTTATTTAATTATTTTTTGTCGCATTTGATCAACTAATAAAAAAGAGACGGAGATTGCTTTTTACATCTTGCGAGCAGAAATCTTGTTCAGGTTTCTTCCCATATACGTCAAATTGGCCGAGCAAAACTATTTGAGATCTCAGAAACGTGAACTGACTATTTGATGAATTTATTGATTGATAATTCATACGTACATATGTATAGACATTTCATACATATGTACATATACTTATGTATACATTGTACATATTTAAAGCCATGTGAAACATTTAAAAAAAAAAGTGTTTTCACCATCTTCTTTTGGTCATTCGAAGAAGGACAAAGGTCTGCAACTATAAATTTCAAGTCGAGTTTAATAAATCCTCCAACTGCCCGTCAACAAGGCAAAACGAAGTCCTTAGACAGACATCACAAAAGGCAAAATAATAATAAAAAAAAATATTTGAAAAAAATCAAAAGCCATTAATCGTTCAGGAAATGTAACATGGTTGGTCTACATATATAGAGACAGACATCCATTGCCTTTTTCACACGAGAGGATTCCTTGGCGTATATTCTACCTAAATAACGATAACAAATATAAATTTATACATATATGCACGAATATTTATATTGCCACAAAACCTGGTGTGAAAGGATTTTACACAAAACACACACCTCCATCTCTGTAGTTATACTGATTCACTGATTCGAATATATGTAGGTGTCTCTACGCTTTGGTGTTCCGTCACTGTGCGATAAAAATCGACAAAAAAGGATAAACATTTTATGTCTCATTCCCGAAAGGGTTACACAATTGGTGATGGTGTCAAAAGAACGGAACAAAAAAAGAACAATAAGAAATATATGTATACAGAAAATTCAAAGAAGGATTACGTTATACTTTTTTTTTATTTAAAAAAAGAAACAGATAAATAGACGAAATTGTAAAGAAATGAATTTATGTGTATAAATTTTCCTTTTGAATATATATCTACAGATGTCCTTTTTTTAATTCACTAACTCAAAGAAAGCTTTTGTGGAAGATTCAAAATCTGTCCAATGTATACATATACCCAATCCCAATTTTATTTTTTTTTTGTTGACTAAAATTAAAATAATAGAAAACAATCCCGTTCCCAATTTCAACTTTAAGCTTCTTAGACATCCTTGAGCAGACAGAAAATGTGTATAGACGAGTATTAAGAGCAGAGGACACCCAGCATCATCGACAGCAAATAATGTCATCGGAATTTCACAGGTCAGAAATAAATTAAAAAAAGATTTATTGAAGTAATATGATTATAGTTAAATAATAAAATACATATAATGTTATTTTAACAAAATTCGGAAGTGATCCAAGTAAATGATAAACATTTTGAAAGAGTGGGTAGATGCCACACCTCCTGATTGAAAAAGCTTAAGTTTTAAATTTGTACCTTTATATACAAAACAATTAATCTTACCATTCTACAAATTTTCATAATTTTATACAACAATCAAATGAGTTCCATATAAATTACAGAAATTGAAGAAAAATGGGTGGATGCCACGCCCCCTGAAAAACCTGAAATGTTCGACTTGACAAGACCTATCGTTAAGGTTCTATGACCGGAGAGTGCTCCATAATTATGACGATCTATCAGTCAGTTGATCAGTGTTTCAGATTTTTGCTAGACAGTAAAACCCGCTTAAGCGAAAAAAAAAATTTCACAGTCTATCTTTTACTTAAGCGGGTTTTTCACTTAAACGAACCCAACTAAAGTGAACAAAAATTTACGGATAAAAAATCAAAAATAACCGGTGGTAACATATCAGAAATTAAAATTTCATTTTTGTGATGAAAATTTGGTGGAAGTGAAAATTAAAAAAGAAGTGAAAGCATTCAGCAATTTTTTTTTTTCTGTTTCATTAATTTTTTGTTCGCTTAAGAGAACCTCTCAATGAAAAATATAAAACTTAACTGAAAATATGTTTCAGGTATCCGGGTTTTTTCACTTAAGCAAGTTTCGTTTAAGCGGAGTGTTTTGCAGGTCGACAAATTCTCGTGATGAAAAAATGTGTTCCGCATATAAGTGAGTTTTTCTCAGAAGCGGGTTTCTATTAAGTGGGTTTCTATTAAGCGGGTTTCTATTAAGCAGGTTTCTACTAAGCGGGTTTACTTTATCTCACGGGTACTGCCTATTGCGAGGAATTGACAAATCCTCCAAGAGAATCTCCTGTCATGAAAAAGTGCCTCTCACCTTGGTCGTTCGGATTCGACAAAAAATTTTAGGACCCTCAATTCCTGTCAATAACACGCACATAAAAATGGTTGGGAGTTGTAAGTCACTATAAGGTGTATAATTCTATATTCGAGCTGTCGCCACCTTATTATTATTTATTTATATCTCAAAATTCACAAATATTGCAAATATGTAAAAAATATCTTAAAGCTACGGAACGACGCACGCGGAACTAAATGAATTTTCTTGGTGAAATTCTCCTGAAATATATTTTCTATTTGAATGTGTCGTGTGATTTAGCCATTTTTTGAGACTTTAGGAAAAAGTGACAGCATTTTATCGAAGCATATACATACATATATATCAGCAGATATCGCATAGTAGGTTTATACGTTTATAACCCATTCTCCATAAAAGCAATACAACAGGACAAGAAATCCTTTCATCAGTTCAAAATGATGCTCCAGAGAAACACTCGACTTTGGTCGGACGATCCGATTAAATCCGGTTAAATTGCGTTCTTCGGACAAAGGTATATATTGAAAGAATATATAAGAAACGAAAGGAACAGGAGCAAGCTTGCTTTACTCAGGCAGAGAATCCTTAGCTACGAACAAAAAAAAAAAACAACTCTGAAAGAAGACAAAACCCAAAGTATATAGAAGAAGAATTGTACAAAAGACTTCGTCTACAACTTGGCAAGCACCAACGACTGCCAACTAAACGTGGAACAATAATCTGATCCTGTAGAAGAGATTCTCGCAAAATGCAAAAAACTAGAAGAGGAAATATGACAAAAAAAAAAAAAAATCAAACAAGACAAAACGCAAGCCCGAAAGGAATTATCCTTCACATGGAGAATGCGGAGGGAAGCAAAAGCAACAGCAACAGCAACAGCAGCGCAATTATTTATGGTCTGCTGCCCTTGAAGGAGACATAAATTGACAAATAATTGGAGGTCTATTCCAAAGGATGATTTATTCGGTTCGGTAATGGTCGTCGTAACTATGCACAAAGTGGGTACCAATTCCGCCCGCAGCACATCTTTCCAATAAACATGGGAGGATGGAGTTGCTGTTGCTGTCGCTGCGAAACGGAACCAGAACCAAAACCAGGATACATGCAATAACAATAATCATAATCAACGCCCGGGGGCGGCAAACTGGATGTTGCTGTTCTGCTTCTATATGTATAACCAAGAATCGAGTACCACCCCACCACTTCCCGACTATATAGCACTTGGATACAACTATCGATAACTGGAAATCTTATCACAAACCGTTCCATCTCTGCGTAACAATCGGCCAGGCCATAAAATTACCACATAATAATTTTCCTGCAATGCACAGAGGTTGGTTGATTACTGGCAATGGGAGAAATCGCAGATTGCTGTGGTGTTGGTTGTGCTGGTGGTGGTGGGGTGGGGTGGTGCTGTTGGAGCGGTCGATGGTTGGGGAGGCAGTGGTATTTGCTTCGAGTGTAATTACAGATGTGGCGCTCATATCCAGTGTAATGTTAATGTCGACGGAATTCGATTGATGAGCAATTAGCACAATTGCAAGAAATTGATATTTTTGAGGATTATGTATATTGTTCCAAAGGATAATGGACTGAGTGTGGGTATATAGGTTTGGAGTTTGGACATTCTCGTACATATACCGTGTAATAGATCTCGTGATAATGGCCTGTTATTTGAGATTTATTGAACTGCAAACGATTCTGCGTATGAAAATAAAACGTTTGAAGGTTAACAAATTAAATATGTATTTCAGTTTTTGTGGTGATACACGAACATTGGTTTTTATTATGTGTTGATTGATTTCAATATCAGAAAAAATAAAATCGAAAATGTATAGTAATTCTTTCTAAATACATTATACATGGTCCTTCAAATAAAGTGGTCGATGTCTGCATTGTTTTTAATTTAATTTTTTTTTAACAGCAAGTTCAAATTATGGAACCATCGAAAATGTTTTAAGCATACTCCCTTCGCTTGTACCAATACTTTTGATGAAAGAATCCCATGATCACGGCACTACCTTATTTTTTGTCTCAATTGATGTGAAACTATCCTTTTTATATTGCTCGCAAGATTAGAAGGGGCTATTAATGTTGCACAAAGCTATCTTAAGGACCCTGGAAAATCTCAGAAAAGATGGGATGATAGTCAGACTCTCTTCGAAATCAAGACTTTGATAAAATACATGTTCTGCGCAAACCCCATAAACTTAAAACGAAAAACATAGAAATCGTGCAATAGATAGTAAGGACAGTGGAGAGCCGCATGCATTCGCCTCACGTCTCTAGCTTATCAGGAAGTTAGTTTAAAATTGCTCGCAAAATTTGTAGCGGATCAAAAAGAAATCGGTTTAATTGAAAATTAAACGTTTAATCCTCACATTAATCTATTTGTCGAAAATAAAAAAAGTGATACCCGTCATTTGTAGGTCATCAAGTTTTCAACAAAATTGATTGAAAAGAGTTAACATTTATAATAATATGTTGAGGAGTTATTGCGATGTACTAATTACTATGCGAAAAAAAAACTGAGAATTTTACAACATTCGGAATTTTAGATTTTTATTTTCAGCTTCATGGCGTCTCTAATGTACAAAAATACCATGAGGATCATTTAGCAACATTTGTTTTCTACAAGTCGCCAGATAACTTAAAATATACTAGAATGATGTTGAAGGCAAAAGACTGAAAAAGTGATGATTTTCTGTGGTTTTATTAGGATATTGAAAGGGCGTGGTAACATATCAATAATTTATAACCACTCGACCTCTATCGATTGTAAAACTTTTGTAATTTAAACAAGAAAGCCAAAATCCATTTCTTTCGTTAAAAATGACAGTTTAAATGTTTCTAAGAGTTCTGGCAGAGATGATTCCCAGAAATTATGTGTTTTCTTTGTTCTTAGGTGAAGTACATGAAAGGTTATTCTTTTCTTGTTATTAATTTAATTTTTGAATTTAGATGAAATACGAAAGTGAAAAGGATTGTTTAGTGTTAAACGTCATAAAATATTTAAATATTTAATTCAAATCGATATGAAATCAACAACACAAGTTTTAAATAAGAACAGTAATTTCCAAAACGACATTTAGAACTAAGCATGTTTGATATTTCTAAACATATGTTTTCTTTTTTATTTATGTTGAGAGTCAACATGCTCACCCCCACACAAAAAAAAAATGTTGATTCTTGCGATGAATTAATGGTATTTGGCTTTAAATTGCATCTTCTTGAAAGTTTTACAACATCAAAAAATTGCTTCTGTAAGTTTTTGTTTGATTTTGGATTGTATAGGGTCTCAGTTAGTTTTTGACATATCCGCGTATTTGGGTTCATATGGTGTTCATGAAAAATCAAAGAAAATCAAAGCGTCAGGGTTTATTTAAGAAAATAATTTTTTGAACTAAGCTAGTTTGTTATTTCTAAACATAAGCTTTCTTTGTTTATTTTTGTTGAGAGTCAACACTAAGAAAACAGTAATTTCGGTAATTTTCATTTTTCTGAAATTAGTACTTAATAACGTGAAATTTTGAAAAAAACCATGATAAGTTTTTTTTTACGGATTTTATTTTTAAAAATTTTGAGTTTGAAAATAATTCAAAAACTGAGCACTAAAAAAAATTAATTTAAAAACAGAATTGAAGAATGAGTTCTTGGCTTTAAAAAAGGTATAGCATGATATTGTAAGTGTTGTCGTTGTTTTTTAATATTTTTATTTCTATTTAATTTACTTTTTTTATATGCCCCTCCGCCCTAAAGGGGCGGATATTTGAAATAGCCCATATATTTTAAAGTCATATTCATATAATGTACCACCAATGAAAAAAATTTTATGCTTTTATCACAAAGTGCACAATTATCTTTTATATTGACATTAAGCCGCTCCACTATTGCACAGATTTTTATTGGGAGTTGGAAAAGGTTCAACGAAACAAAGCGGAATTCTTGCATCGCTTTGGGTAAAACATATGAGTCCATCATTTTATACCTGAGAGGAAGCAGTAATCAAAACTATAGACTGAAAGGCGAGAAAGGGATTCTGCAAGCTAGATCAATTGGAATTCGGAATCGGTGATTGGTTGTGTATAATTTGCCTCTTTAATTTTTTATTTATTTTGCCGTGAAACCTTCAAAGTTTTAATTCAAAGTGAATTTATGTGTTTTACTAAGCATTTTTATAAGCATTTAAGTAATATTCTTGTTTCAAAGAGTGTCTTTTTTTTCGTTCTTTCATTAAATTATAAATTGTGGAAAAAATTAATTTAATAATATCAGTTTAACCCCGTTGTAATTTCTTTCAATTATTTGTTTAATGGTGTATCATTATCTCGTGTAAACTATATGTCTGTCCTTGGTGTGTCATTTGATGGCAAACTTAAGTTCATACAACACATAAACTCTATAACTAATAAGGCTAATTCAATTCTTGGTTGAATTAAGAGAGAGTCAAAACAATTTTCTGATCCATTTTGTTATAAAAAAAACTTTTCATAACATTTGTTCGACCAATTCTAGAATACGCAAGTCAGGTCTGGGCACCCAATTATGCCTGCCGTTAGCCAGGCTAGAGCAGGTCCAATAAAGGTTCCTTAGATTTGCACTTAGGGGGTTAGGATGGGATAATCCCTACGATCTTTCACCTTACCACCATAGACTTAAACTTATTGATATGCCGAGTCTTGAGAGCAGACGTTCTTATTTATGTTTTGTCTTCATTTTTAAATTAATAAATGGAAATATAGACTCTGCACCTTCTGTCTCGTATAAACTTTAATGTTCCCCAAAGAAACCTGAGGAATTTGACCGATTGCATACATATCTCAAACTATCGGACCAACTATGAACAATTTTCTCCTTTAAATATTATGTTTAAATTATTTAATTATTTCAATGATAAATATATCAATTTGTTTGATTAAAGAATAAATTTATCAAGTAAATTCAAGTTAACTTTTTTTGCCAACCATTCATAATCTGTATATAAACTCTTTGTAAATTCTTTGTAAAGCTAGTACTTAGCTGAGTTAAATAAATAATACGACGAAAAATTTTTGTTTCATTAAGACTAACTCCACAGTTCAAATCTGTCTGGCGCTGTTGCGATAGAAAATATCCATGAATTAAAACTTGGATTTCTTCGTCACAAACCTCCCCCCCCCCACGAATTATTTTCTTTTTCCAAACGTAAAAGCCCGATAGAAATGATATTTACCAACATTGAAGATTTTGAAACTGTAGTAAATCGTTATTTTAAGAATTTCTGTACTTTCTTATTATAAAGAGGCCGTATCGAAGCTATTCCCATGGGCGGAACAATGTATTTTTGATCTACTTTTAGCACCTTCCTCTAAATAGGATTGCAAAAGATATAAGATGTAAAATGAATTAAATAGAAGAACAAAATACCTAATCAAGAATTACCAACATAATTATTGTTCGAAAAAATATTCCTAATATCCTCTTTGCGTAAAATGCTCACATTCAGACTTCTTCATTTTAACTTCGAATTAAAACCTCTTCTTGAAAAGCATTAAAGCAAGTTCATATAACTTGAAAAACACTTGGAAGAATTAAAGTATCAAATATCACTGAATAAAAATCTCGAAAAAAAACTAAAAGGATGTTAATGTATCTGCTCACTATACAAAAACTTTCTGTTCCATATGACGTGTCCTTGTCAAGTTTTTTTAAAAATCTCATTGTTTTCACAGATCCATTTTTTTGCCATCTTACTACTCGTATAATAGAAACGAGACACAAAAATATACTTCGTTTCTATGGCTGACTATATATCCTTGCGACAGGTCCTTAAAATGCTCATATTGTTTCAGATTTTTTTATGTACGAGTAGGTACCAACATTTTAAGAGAGTGTGCTAGTTTTTTATACAGATTTTTATTTTACAATTCACCTTCTTGTAGATATGTATATTTGTTCATTTTTCTTTTTGCACAAACACCCTAGTTGTATGTTTTTATTGTTAAATTCGTCCAAGGACATCATCACAAAATATGTACGCATACCAAAGTTATGTTTTTTGCTTCCATTTAAAAAAATTCACAAAAAACACAGTCAAACCTAGTTAATTCCACCGTTATCACAAAGCACACACAATATAAGTGTCCTACCCAACAAAACCTAGACGACGAATCTGACAGGATACAATGCAAAAATAAAAATAAAAAAAAAAAAAACAGAATTGAGGTGAACAAAATGTCCTCATATAATAAAAAAGAGAATTTGAAATTCATTGCAAATGTCCTTCCGAGAGTGAAAGAATACCAGAATACTTCATTATAAAATCGGATTTCTGTTGCAACTTCTTGTCGTGGCACCTACCTACAATCGCATTTTTGAACACACACGCGACACAACAACAATGACGACACTTTGTGATTGTGCAACAGGATATATATAAAATGCATGTACACAGAAAATAAGAGTGCATACGAGTGCTGCGGTAGCCTCAAGCCCCATAGGATCTCAACGATGAGAGGCTGTTGCTGCAAAACAGGTAGATATATGTAGGTGGGTACATTATACGTAAAGAGCTTCTACAATTTCAACGCATAAATGGTGTCGTCTGCCTTGAATGGCTTCAAACTGAGACTTGTGTGGATATGGTGTGAAAAAGCTCCTTAAAAAAAAAAAAAAAACAAATCCTTTTCAAAGTCATTTCACCGCCGCCGACGCCTTGCGCCACCACGCTGTTCTGTTCAGCGACAGGATATTCTTTCCTTTCCTCAGAAAGGATACTAACAAAAAAGACGCAAAAAGAGGTGCTTAAAGCAAAGCATCCCACACGCAAAAACAAACAGAAAAAGGAAATTAAACTGCATTTACGACCGAAGGTCCTTAGAATACTTACAAGGAAATTATCTCGTTGCTTGTGTCCTCAATGTTCATTCAAGGAAGGGCAAAAAAGAAAAAAAAAAAAAAGACAGAGAAACTGGGCTTTGTGGCAGTGTTAACAATTTTTGCTTCATACATCAAAGTAGATTAATATAGTTTACTTTAATACTTTGCGATGCAGTAAGTTTGTTTATTTTTTGAAAATTTCGAACTACAAATTATAAAGAAAGAGAGATGATTAAATTAATTGCATCTCTACTGCCTGTCTGTCTCGGCTCTTATTCTGAGGCCTGCTAGTCATTTTCATAAATACTCTTGAAAGGAAACAATTTGTAATATGTTATATGTTATGGGTTGGGACAATGTTTGAAAAATTCCAATTCCCCATCTACACCCACTACACATTCGGCTATCTTCACAAACCACTATATTTTTGGACGTGTCCTGATTTTCTGTCACTATTACAACAGTTACAATAAACTGTGCAATTTCAAAATATCACACACTATAAGATTCCTCAAAAATAAAAATATATACAAAAGTTTTCGATTTTAGGTACACGGTGGCGTATACGTAATTTTTTTGTCTTAACTGGCACTACAAACAAATTTCGAAGTTTTAATAAAAACTACACAATAAGATGAATAGCGAATTCCAAAATTGTGGTTTTCATTGTATACCATTCATATGGGCTTCTGCGAATGTGTGCTCAGTTCAGATACCTAAATTGAATAGTTACAGCTTAAGCGTAAATGGGATTTGGTACAGAGCCGCTGTTGTATTAGGATGTAATAAAATCACTTTTTTACACACTATCAGATCTTTGTCGAAAAGAGATAGCGAAATCTTGTGACCAAAGATTTGCCAACACAAAATATGTAAGTTATCCGGCTCATCACTTAATGCAGTGTTACTAGTTAGTACGCAAAAAATAACTACTACAAAACATACACCTGAAAAACATTTAATACAAAACTATTTCATACGAGTATAATATAAATGCATAAATAAATACAATGGCAACAAGAAATTAAAATACATAAACAGCTTGTTATAAGGTATGTGAAAAGGTTTGGAGTTGAAATTCTGTATGCGTCAAAATTCTATTTTTTTTTAATTAAGTTTTTTGTCAAATATTTTTTTTGAGTGTTCGTAAGCAAAAAAAAAGAAAAAAAAGAAACAGAATTTTGAATTACTGAGTTTTGGCCACATAGAATTTGATCTTATACAGAATTAAAATAAAATGCACGATTGAACTTGCTCTTTTGTGCGACCACAGTGTGGTTTTATAAAGCCTCAATAATTTAAAATTTTACTCTGGTTTTTAAAAGAATAAATAAGTTATGGGAGCCTATATTTTATGCCACCTACCAAAAATTTAGTTTAGTTTAAGTTATAGCATTATGTGAGCACATAAATATGAATAAAGTAGCACAGTGTTGTAAATATGCATAATATAGAACTTACAGTTAACGCGGAAGAACTGTTTTAAAATAAATATAATGTTATTAGAAATGAATTGAGTAAACTGTTATTGTTTTGACACCAACGCGATGTACACCATCTGATATCTTAAAAAATCCCAATAAGAACAAAATTTTGAAAATCGTTGGATTAACTTTTAAAAAAACATTTTTTTGTTTTTTAATCCTGTAACATTTTTAAGAAAAAATTGGTTTGTAATTTTTCAGCATTTATTAATTAGAAATTAAAAAAATAATTATGAAAAAAAAATTCGAGAACACATTTTAAAAATACCGAATTTTCAAAAAAATAGTAATGAAATCTTTTAGAAGCTCTTGTGTACAAAATTTTATTAAAATTGATTTAACGGACAATAAGATAGTCGAAAATCAAAAAAAATAATTTTGGCAGTTTTCAATTGATAGATTAAATTTGATCTCCAATTTTATGGTAGATCTTAATGACATTAGCTCACATAAAAATTTAATTAAAATTAAAGAAACCGGTTTTGAGAAAAATGAGATATTCCTTACTGGTTCTTAAACTTTTGTATGGTAGGTACCTACCCTTATTTCTGGTTATAAACGCCAAATTTTTGTAGGACTAAAAGCCATTAAAAGCTATTTTGAATCAATAATTCAACAAGTCCAAATAAAATAGTGCCAAGTCTTCTACTTGTCTGATGTATTTCAGGAGTATATAGAATTTGTATTATTAAAAAAAAAAAAAAACTTCTTATATAAACATTGCCGGGCAAAAAAAAAAAAACGAAAATTTCGAATTGAATGATTAGGAATTCTAGTCTTGCTGGATATACATAGTTCACATTAGATATTCGTCACGAAATCTATGCATGATGAACTGAACTTAACAAAAAATTGCGTATTGACAAAGTCCTCACTATAGTCAACTGATGAATCCAAATGAGATTGCCAGGACCAAACGCCAAACTTTTGTAGGACTAAAGGCCATTAAATGCTATTTTGAATCAGAAATAATTTTCACTTAAAATCAGTTAGATAGTGTTAAAAAAAAATGCTTTGTGGCGAGTTTAATAAAAACCAAGCCGTTTTCTAATTATTAAGTTCTCAATAAAAAATTTTGAAACTTCAAACAAAAAAAATTGCAAACTTTGGGTTAATAATCTTTATTTTTAAAACTTAAAAATTGTTCAAAATCGGGTTCGTTTTTCAGAAATTCGAAAGCAAAAAAATGGGTCTTATCATTTTTAACCATTTTCGGAAATGGTACACTTTTTATAAAAATTAATTAATTAAAAAAAAATTAAAAATGTTGGCACGTTTTTAAGAAAAAAAATTTAATTATTTGTTAAAAATATTTCTACGGCAGTTACCGTTATTTGTGGTGAGAAAAAATATGTCGGGGATGTCCGCAATAAACGCTAGGTACCAAGTTTAATTCGAACTCGAGATTTTGATCAAACTCTACATTATACGATGATAGAGAAGACAAAAAATGTGCGTCTCCCAATTCTGTTCATCTGTGTGTCTATTCAGCTACATCAAGATGTGTTGATTTTCTTTAAACATGGTACCTAGCGTTTTTGGAAAATCACCTCACATTTTTTATCATTTTTTTTTAAGTTCCATAAATAACGGTACCTGAGTACATACATCTTTAAAGACTTTAAGGAAAATCGTAGTATTCTCAAAAGAGGCTCCGCAGATAAAATAATCGAAAACCAGTTAATTTTAATGGCTATATGAGCTACCTTTTGTGGTTAAAAAAGAATATTTTAAAAAGTTTTAATAATATTTTATTTTATATGAACATTTGATAAATACATCATTCTTTTGATTTTAAAATATTTTTTTTATTTAACTTAAAAAAAAATGTAATTATAACTAAAACTAAAAAAGAAGGCAAAACACAGATAGCACATCACATGTATGTTCTATGTACCTACACACTTAAACAATGCATAGATAAATGCACATCCACAAAAACAACTAGAACTTTATCTCTTATACTATAAGTGAAGAGAACTGCCAAAAATATTGAAAAAAAAACTTCCAAACCTATCAAATTTTAAGATGAACCTAATAAAAAAAAACTTTTCTTTTCGACATCAAATTCATAACTAAATTAATCGTTTCGTCAGGTTTGGAGGAGACGAATAATTTCTTTAAGGAGAGCCCTTTTATTTTAAGCTGTTACTTTTTAACCTTGTCACTTTTTAAGCCCTGTGTAGTGTATCCACATATGCGCCGCCACTGCCCATTTAACAAATGAGTGACAAAACATGTAAAGTGAAATCGAGTATGTTAGTCATAGCATAACATCAGCATTCTACTCGATTGCATTGATTGTCACTCAATAGTAATAAGATCCTTATTTAAATATTGTAGCCAATAGGAAAGTAGAATAACGTTTGAATGTGAAATTGAATGTGTAAAAGTAAGATAGAAAAGTATTATAACAGTTAGACAAATTAATATATAAGGAATGTTAAGATTCAATAAAAATCACACTTGTGTTTTGAACACGGAAACCAACGTTTTTCATTTCTAAATTTGGCGGCGAGTAATCGCTCTATCCAATATAGCGTAGTACGCTTAAATTACTGATAGCGTGGTACGCTTAAAGTACTAAAAAACCTAGGGACCTAAACCACCACATGGCGATCCTGCAAAATACCAAATGTCGCAGCTAGAAATAGACACTATAGTAAACAAGTGGGAAAAATACCTGGAAGAATTGAAGAAGAAGAAGATCGAAGAATACATTCCCGAAGGGCCAACACCCCCAATAAAATACACACCGACACTAACGACTGCTGGACCAAAACCCATTACTATCCTCCAATATAAAGAGAGGCAACAAAACCAAAAACAAGCTCTAAGGCAAATAAGGGAATATCAACAAACAGAGCAATTAAAACCAAAACGAAACCGAATCCGTGGAGGAAAACAAGTAAGGGCACGAAGGGAAATTGCCGATCTCCATCGTATTATCACCCTCACCACTGACAAAAAACAAAAAAACACACTAATAAACAAGTTAAAAACACTAAAGAAGCAGCATTATGGGAAAAAGCCAGAGCAAACCTGAAACAGTAGTTAACAACAACAATGTCCAGGAACAAATAACCATGCCAATAATTCCAGAATCAGTGGCAACAGTCACAGTCATCATCACCATCCTTTACGCCGCATACAAAATAAACAAATATTTTAAGAATTATGTGCATAAACACAAAAATCAAATAACAAATGTATAAAAAAAAAAAAAAAAAAAACTATTATTAAATAACAAAAATAAAAAAAAAAAAAATCTTATAATTCTCATTTACCTAATTGGAAGAAGTAAAAAACAACTTAGAAACTATTTTCTTAAATATTAAGAAGAGTTCAAGTAGACCTTATAAATTTGAAACAGTTAAAGCAAAAATTAAAGAAATAGAAAATCTTAAAGAAAAATTTAATAATTTAGAAGCTAGTGAAGAAATAAAAGATAGCAAAGCACTTAAACTAGAATTCGAAGGTATATATAATAACACTAAAAAATTACTAGAGGACCAACTGCAAGAACGCAAATTAGCTTTTGAAAAAGAAAAAGAGAAAGAAATAAACAATAAAATGGCAGATTTTGATTTAGGAATGGCTATGAAAGCAATCCCAATGTTTTCAGGAAACTTCAAAGAATTAGATAGTTTTCTTAAAATAGTTGAGATAATCCACAAGGGATTAAAAACCACTTGTACACAACAATTGATAGAATTCGTTTTTCACATAAAATTAGGAATCAATGTAAAAACAGCACTAGGAAATACAGACCCTAATAATTTTGAAACCCTTAAATCTTTACTCGAAGAAAGATATAAGAGTAGTACAACCATTCCTCAGATTCAAAATAGCTTATCTAATTTTAGTCAGAGAAATCTTTCAGTGACTTCATTTAGAGACAAATTACTCAACACTATAGCAGAGTTAAATAATCTCCAGATAAAAGAGTTAGGCAGCAATGCTACCAAAGAAGAAAAAAATGTGATAAGGAAAATGAACGACATTTATAGTTTAAATATCTTTAAAAATGGTCTTAACGACAACTTTAAACAAACTATTTTTGCATCCCAACCTAAATCACTAACAGAAGCATCAAACCTCGCAATAGAATTAGAAAAAACAAATACTAACGCATTAATGTACTATAGACATAATCCACAAAACATTAATCGACAAAACAGACAAAACTTTAATCGAGACGGCAATGACCGTAACAGATTTCAAAGAAACATGAATCAAAATCAATACAACAGCAACATCCAAACTCGAAATTCTAACGGAAACAATAACTTCAATCGACATAATAACTGGAACAATAACCGAACCCAAAATGCTCAAAGAAACAATAACCAAGGTCATAATCAAAACCAATTCAGAAATACGAGACAGCAAATACGACTATTAAATAATGAGCGATAAGAGGGAAACGAATACGGCTCGGAATACGCGAATATTCCAGACAGCCAAAATTAAAAGTGTATAGAATATCGGATAGCAACACAAATTTTATTGTTGCAAAACATAAAAATAAAAATATGACATTTCTGATAGACACGGGTGCAGATATATCTATCTGTAAAATTACAAGTAAACTAGAGAATGAAGAATATGACCCAGAACAAAAATGCAAACTCACTGGTATAACTAATGAGGAAATACACTCTTTAGGAACACTCGATCTAAACCTCCAATTGTATGGAACTATCTATCTACAGAAATTCCAACTAGTAGATGAAAAATTTCCTATCGAAACAGATGGTATTCTAGGTAGAGATTTTTTTACCAAATTTCTCTGCAAAATAGACTACGAAACATTTACAATATCATTAAGCGACGACGAAAAAACAATAACTTTGCCAATGCAATCAAAACCATTACATGCACTTAGAATCAAAATACCCGCAAGAACAGAAATGATTCACGCACTAAAACTTCATTTAAATCATGACACTCTTATTACAAATAAAGAAATAGCGTCAGGTGTATTCATAAGCAATACAATAGTACCAAAAAATGGCATGGCGCATATCAAATTGCTCAACACGAACGACAATGAAGTAATTTTAAACGACATTACCTTAGACACAGAACCACTTGATAACTATGACATAATGAAATATAAAAACGAAATCAATTATAATGAGGATCGTTTTAAACAAATAATGAAAAAACTAAAAGTAGACTGCAAAGACGATCATGCAAAAAAGGAGTTAATTGACATCTTTAGAAAATATCAAGAAATTTTTCATTTAGAAAACGAACCACTAACAACAAACAATTTTTACACTCAGAAAATTGAAACTTCAGATAAAACACCTACATATATAAAAAACTATAGACTTCCCCATGCACATTTAGAAGTCATATCTGAGCAAGTTGAACAAATGTTCAAAGACAACATAATAGAGCATTCAAAAAGCCCTTACAACGCACCTCTATTACTAGTACCAAAGAAAAATGTAGCCGACAAAAAGAAATGGAGAGTAGTAGTAGACTACAGAAAGTTAAATGACAAAATAGTGAACGACAAATTCCCTTTAACTCGTTTAGAAGACGTACTTGACAAACTAGGAAGAGCAAAATGGTTTTCAACATTAGATATGACTAGTTCTTTTCACCAAATAGGACTACACAAAGACTCAAGACCACTTACGGCATTTTCCACCAACAATGGACACTACCAATTTAAGAGACTACCATTTGGACTTAAAATTTCATCCAACAGTTTTCAAAGAATGCTTACTATCGCTCTAGCTGGATTAGAATCCGAAGCCTTCTTATATGTTGATGACATAATAATCCACGGTTGCAGTCTAAGACACCACAACGAAAATCTAGTACGTGTCCTCGAACGACTCAAACAATACAACCTTAAGCTAAATCCAGAAAAATGCAATTTTCTTTGCCCTGAAGTAATATATCTAGGCCACCTAATTACAAGCAATGGCGTAAAAACTGACCCTGCAAAACACAAAACGATTAAAGAGTATCCAATTCCAAAAAATGCAGATGAAGTTAGACGATTTATAGCCTTTTGCAATTATTACAGGAGATTCATACCAAATTTTGCTGATATTGCACAAAGTCTTAATGACCTTTTAAAGAAAAACACGAAATTCAAGTGGGATACAAATTGTCAAACAGCCTTTGACACTTTAAAAAATAAACTTATGGAACCTCCTATACTACAGTATCCAAATTTCGAAAAACCATTTATTCTAACAACCGACGCATCAAATTATGCACTAGGAGCAATCCTTTCCCAAGGCGAAATTGGTGAAGATCTTCCCATATCATACGCAAGTAAATCACTGCAAAAACATGACCTTAAAAAACCCGTAATAGAAAAAGAATTACTCGCAATCCACTGGGGTATACAATTTTTCCGATCATATCTATACGGACGAAAATTCACTGTTGTCACCGACCATAGACCTTTAGTATCTCTATTCTCACACAAAAATCCATCGTCAAAAATGACAAGAATACGAGTAGACTTAAGCGATTATGATTTTGACATAATATACAAAAAGGGAAAAATGAATACAAACGCAGACGCTCTATCTAGAATAAAAATCGACTCAGACTTATTAAAACAAATGATACCGACAGAAATCGATGAAACCGTCAAAAGAACATTAGTTATCACAAGGGGCATGTCCACAAAAATGAAAACGGACAACAACAAGGAGAAATGCAATTCTCAAGAGAAGCCTGTACACCTTCAAATCTGGGAATGCATATCCATTAATGACGTCAAAAATATAAAGAAATTAAAATTTTATATTGATAAAAATGCTAGGAATTCAAAAATAAATATTGATGAAAATTTTGTACACGTGCGATGCAGCGATAAATCGTCGAATCCAGATTCGAACCTGATGAAGCTTGCATCAGATATAAACAAAGAAAATAAGTATAAATATCCGGGATCTAACGATAATTCAGCGACACTAGAGTCGACACTGAAGAAATTAGCATCCAGAATGAATAAAGAAAAAATAAATGAGCTAGCCCTTATGAACAATGATGAAATATTTAAGCATTTTGAAAAAGATAAATTCAAAGAAACATATGCAAACATAAAAATAAATGGCCAGAATCCTAAGCTAAAAATAATAATATATAATGCTCCGAAACAAATACTTGATGATTTAACTAAATACAAACTAATCGACGAATTTCATAACTCTGCACACGGAGGACATTTAGGTATTCGGAAAACCCTAATAAAATTAAAACAAAGATACATATGGCGAAAGATGAATCAAATGGTAAAACAATTCATAACAAATTGTGATTCATGTGCAAGAAATAAACAAACAAAAAACACAATAGAACCACAAACGATTACAGACACTCCAAGCAACAGTTTTGAAGTGGTGTCAATTGACACAGTCGGACCATTACGAATATCAAATGAAAAAAGATATATTTTAACCATGCAATGTGAACTGACTAAATTTGTCGTCGCATACCCTATGACATCAAAAGACGCAACAACAACAGCAAAGACTTTAGTGGAAGAATTTATTCTTAGATATGGACACTTTAAGATTCTAAAATCAGATAAAGGTACAGAATTCAATAACGAACTTATGAGCAACATATGTTCGCTATTAAAGATAAAGCAAACATTTTCTTCTCCATATCACCACCAAACTATAGGTGCCCTTGAAAGAAATCATCGGACACTCAATGAATTTCTTTTATCAAATGTCAATGACAATGAATGGGACAAATGGGTTCCATATTTTACGTTTGCATACAATACAGCACCACATATAGACACTGGGTATTCACCATATGAACTCGTTTATGGGAAACTACCTTGCTTACAAGCAGACACGTTAAATAATAAAACAAAAATTTATAACTATGACAACTATGCTCATGAGCTAAAAGTCAGGTTACAATATGCACTTAGCAAAGCCAGAGAAATGGAAATAAAAATAAAAGAAAAAAGAACAGCAACGGAAAATAAGAAATACAATAATAGGTTAGATCTAGGAATAGGTGACTTAGTATTACTAAAAGTAGGAAATAGAAAGAAAAATCAATCACCTTATATTGGTCCATTTAAAATAATAGAAAGAAAAGGAGTCAATTCAGTAATTGACAAAAATGGAATAAATAAAGAAATACATAATAACCTTCTGAAACCTTATAGACCAAATTATAATTTATAATAAAAAAAAAAAAAAAAAAAAAAAAAAAAACAAGTAATCACAATTTAAATGAACATACAAATTTTAGCTTGTAAAAATAAACTTTCCAAATTATGTCTAGAATAATAATTTTCGAAATATAATTTTACCACCAAAATTTTTCTTAAGGGCGAGGGTGTAGTGTATCCACATATGCGCCGCCACTGCCCATTTAACAAATGAGTGACAAAACATGTAAAGTGAAATCGAGTATGTTAGTCATAGCATAACATCAGCATTCTACTCGATTGCATTGATTGTCACTCAATAGTAATAAGATCCTTATTTAAATATTGTAGCCAATAGGAAAGTAGAATAACGTTTGAATGTGAAATTGAATGTGTAAAAGTAAGATAGAAAAGTATTATAACAGTTAGACAAATTAATATATAAGGAATGTTAAGATTCAATAAAAATCACACTTGTGTTTTGAACACGGAAACCAACGTTTTTCATTTCTAAATTTGGCGGCGAGTAATCGCTCTATCCAATATAGCGTAGTACGCTTAAATTACTGATAGCGTGGTACGCTTAAAGTACTAAAAAACCTAGGGACCTAAACCACCACACCTGATCTCCCCTATACGTATGATTTTTTTTCGTATTTGTATTAGCAGTTATAATTTTGTAGTAATTGTAGTTGTAAAAAAAAATGTTTTTAAAGAATTTTTTACTGTGCAAGGAAAACAGAGCATTTGCTCTTTTGGTTGTTCAATATATTTATTAAAACAAGCATAGAAATATGTGCTAAAATATGAATCTAGATACTACCTATAGAGAGATACAACGTTCCCAACAACTTCCCTATTGTAGTTCGTAATATTTAAAATAAAATTAACCTTTGACTTGCTTTATTATACTAAATGTCTGCTTTACTTAAATTATTTTTCAGCGATTTGTTGGGCATATATTTAATTGACATTTTCATGGCTCATATAAATTAAACTACGAGTGATGAGTGATGTGTGAAGTGTTTATAAAGTCTCTTTTGTTTTTATGACCTCAAATTAAAGCGAAATATATACTCCATCAGGATTCATATGTTGGTATATAAACGAGAATAAATTAATGCCTTTGTGTTTGGGTAACATTCACATAAATAACATAAAACAACAACAACAAAAACAATCAAGTCAGGAGGAGAATATTTATACATATACATACAATATATGTATAACTCGGGCTAAAGGACGAAATTCCTAATCTGACATGGAAAAGACTAAGAACTAAGAACAATAATCAGATTGTGGTATGTTGTGGTCATCAGCTGATGTAGATGTGGGTGTCCTTTTGTGCCTTAATGAGTAATTTCCAAGCTTTACGACTATATATATATGCTCTAGAATGGCATGGACAAACAAATATGTAAAGAGAACACAAAAAAAAAATCGATTTTTTGAAAAAACATTAGACACGTTCCTTGAGGACGTTCAATATACCAAAACCACCACCAATATAATATACCAAGACTAAGACCGACCGACGCAACCCGGTTCGGGTTCGGTCACTCGCTCCTTGATAGGAAGTCATTTGTCCTGGGTCGTCGAAGTGGCCGAAGTTTATTAGAAAAATTAATTAGTTTGCCCTTGGAGATAAGGCAAATGTCATGGCAGGGGACAAATTTCATTAACCATAGAGAAACTCAGTTACAGAGTAGGTACTTTTCTTTATATGCTTATATACATAGAAAATTTTCTTTGGAATTATAAAAACAAAAACAACAAGAATAAGAACGATGACAACAGGATGAGCTGCGAGCATCCTTATATACACAATTTGTACGAATAGCAGCCAGTGGCAATGGTTTAACGGCATGGCAGCGGTGACGACGTTGGCGGGCGGCCATATGTAAACATCTAATATGTAATTTACTTCCGTCTCTTATCATAGAAAATGAATCTTCTCCACTTATATGAAGATTGTCATCCTTCAATATGGGGACTTAATGTTTTCGTCCTTGAGAAGTGCTCTGCGGTCGCTGATGCCGACAACCGACCGACAATGAGGACGTTGCTGTCATCGTCAAACATTCTCATCTCAGAAAGATGTCCTTCGTGGTGGTATAAGGAACCACCATCACGGTTCGTCTTTGATATTATAATTGGATACGTTATGTGAGGCGATGAGTGTGTCAGTGTGGTTGTGGTTTATCTAATTACTATATATACCTACATACATGTTATACTTGTTGAGTCTATATTCTTTAACCGTTTTGTTTTTTGGTCTTATACATAGGAAAAAGAAAACTCATATTCAAGTGAAAATCTTCTTAAAGAGTCTGCGTGTTGTGGTTTATGCGGTGGTGATACGACTCCTACCCGAATGTGGGTGATTTGTTTAAATCAACAACTTCTTACAACCCACAACCTCAGACTTTCAATCTGAAAATATTGTCATACGAAATCTGAAGCTTAATTTTTGATGATATACTGATGCTGATACTTCCATTTAATAAAATAAACTTCTAGGAATTTTTCTGTTCCCACGCACCTGTTTCGCTACGTTCGCTAATTTACAAAAAAATGAGTGGTACAGAGAACCCAAAAAGGGATTTAATATCCTTGGAACCTACAAAGCCGACCAACAAAAGTACTGTTCCCAATTAAAGTTTTGAGTCAGATTTGTTGGTTATAATCATGGGTTGGGAATTAGAATTGGAATCTTGAAAGATGTTTAAGTGGACTTATAAAAAAAGGTTAGTATACCTACCTACCTGCCTTACTAGTATGCTACATTGCTCTCTGATTAAAACAGCAAGGGTAAAAAGCTATACAAGGAATTTAGTCATATTTTTTCTTACAATTTCTTTGTGTTTTAATTAGCTTATACAGGGTCTTTTACTAGGTGCTTCCTATCTTTAAATTAAAATTAAAAAAAGTGTAGTTTAGATATGTTCTATTTTTTTATTTATGGAATATATCACATTTCAAATGTCCACCGCAAGTTCTCTGGGTGGCGCGCTTCGGAAATGTCCAATTTTCCATAACTCTGGCGCATAAATCAGGCTGAATTTGACCGATGGCATGGAAAAAATTCTTACGGGTTCAAAACACACGATCTTAGTGGCCAGTTCACATCACATCACTCCACGTGAGAATCGCCCTTGAATCGCTGGTGCAGAATTTCCGATGTGGCGTGAGCTAAGTGGCATGTAGCGTCGTTTTGTCTAATGTAATCAGTCTAAAAGAAGTTGGTAAACACCGACCTATAGCGCTCTCCGTTAACAGTGACGTCCTGGCCAACGTTTTCTAAGAAATATTGACCGATGATGTCACCAGCCCAAAATCCACATCAAACATTGATGTTATAGTGATGCATTGGACGCCCTTAGATCTCATGTGGATTGGTATCGTCCCAAATTCGACAATTTCGTTTGTTGACGCACCCATTCATCCAGAATGCTCATCTCAGCTTCCACGCTGAAGATGAATTTTCAATAAAAATAAGGGTCAGTTTCCAACTGCTCAAAAGTTCATTCAGCGAATACACGTCGTTGTCTATGGTCGTTTACCTTCAGCTCCTGCGTCGGTTGAATTTTGTACGGGTGTAGGCCCAAGTCACGACGCAAATTTCGCCAATTTGTGGTCTGCGAAAGGCCGAGTTCTTGTGAGTGACGCGACTGCCTCGGATTCTCCTGCACACTCTGACGGACAGCGGTGATATTTTCGGCAGATCTTTTATTTCGTCGATTTACGAGTATTGGTTGATCGTTTATTGAACTAGTTGACTCAAATTTATCCACCACACGGCGGAACAGTCTTTTCCGAAAGGCGATTATTGCGACCGTAAAATGGGCGAAGCATGCGAAAGGTTTCTCGAACAGAAAACCAATTTTTAATAAAACAATTTGTACGTGTTGTTGAACGCTATATCCGTCAATGGTGATATGGCAATACAGACTGAATTAATGACTGCTGATTTGACAGATGTAGCTTCAACAATATGGCTGCTATCAACTGTCAAAGTTCCTATTGAAAGACCCTTTAAAATAACCAGTTATTCAATTTATGTACATATTTCTCAAGATTTATCTCTTAAAATGTCAATTAACTAACATAATCATAAGTATTCTTTACCATCATTGACCTCAATCCTAAAAGTATTCTCAGTGGAAGAAGTGCTTGTGTTTAAAAAAAAAAAACAGCTCACCTTCCAAATTAGTCCTTGACTATTTTTAAGCTCATCATCATTCCGTAGTTTGTTCTTCCTTGAATATATATACATAAGTCCTTAAGTTAAATTCGCCACAAAATCACTCGACACAAGTAAAAATTGTAGAAAACATCAGCAGGATAGTGAAGAAGCCTGGAGAGCTCTCTCGCTCTCTGCACTATATATAATTTTCCCCTGTGTCGTCATTGAAGATGTTCTTGTTTTATAGTTTATAATATATTCTTGTAGAATGAAAAAAAATGATATAAAAACACTCAATGTAGTATAGAGCCTCCCGCAGGGCCTATGGATGCCAACAATGTTTGTTTTTTTTTTTTGTATTTCATACAGTTCTATATCATGCCCTATAAAGACTCATACTTACATTCCCTCCGACTTTTTGCAGAAAAGTTAAGATGCTCTTTGTTTTCCACCTGGAACTTCCATTTTGTATCTTTTAACCCTATCGTATAGTAAGTTTTTACGACTTAGCTTTTATCCAGCGAACTTCACAGACAAAATGACGACAGTCGAAAGAGTGCTTGTTTTCTGGAATTCAACAAGGATGTTGTACCCATATACGTATCGGCTTGAAGTTATCCTGTCGATTAGGTAAGGAATATTTCGCCACAAATTTTATTTCTCGATGGAATTGACTTGTTTAATTTTTCATCATGGAAGAAAAATTAGATCGTGGATTTGTAAAGATTATAAAAACTTTCATCTATTTTTATATATAACTTTCTTATTTCCAATTTTTAGGCAAAAGGTATTTTCACAAAAACTGTGGAGAATTCAATTTTGTACAAAAATATTGTGACATTATATTTTTGAGAATTAAGCCTAGTACGCTGCTGATGCGAAACGAAACTTTTCTGTGATCTCCAAACAGACAACGAAACGCTTGCGAAAACACAAAGGAAAAAATCCTTGGAGTGTTTCACTAATTCCAAAAACAAAATCAAACATAATCGCAAAAAATCAGAGAAACCCATGATGTAAAAAATGATAAACAAAAAAAAAACACAAATAAACCCAAATGTCATTTTTCCGCACACAATAAATAGTCTGTATAATTAAGTCAGGGCGAAAAACGAGCGGAGACTTCTCCAAATAATCAACTACAATTATACATTTCGTTCTTCGAACAGCGTACTGCAAAACGAAAAGCAGAACGAAATTTTCCGTTTCTGATTTCGATGTGTCATTTTTGTATGGGATTTTTCGTTTCGCATCAGCAGCGTACTAGGCTTTATGATTTTGAAGATATGGTAAAAACCAGGGTAGGCTGAATAAACTATACTACATTTTCTATACATCATTAACTACACGTAGGTATAGTTAATTGAATAAACTACATGTTTTATTTACTACAAATTCTCTAGTAAATCTAGAGAAATAATAAAACTTCAATAAAAATTTGAACATTTTAACTCAAAATTTAAACTTCAAAGTGACAGCTGATAGATCATTTGACATTTGAAACTTAACGTTTGCTACAATGTGTTTCATTAACTTCATTCAAATGTAAAAAATGTATTTTTATTATAAAAAGTGATAGTTCGGACATCCCTGGCAAAAACCCTTTGACACACTTATTTCCAAGATGGCCGCCAAACCTTGAAAACCAATTTTTTTATATTCTCACTGACCAAACAGCCCTTATGTATACATAAAAAAATTACTATCCTATTCAAAATGCAAGGTTTGAACAAAATTTTGTAACATTTAACATTTCGTTCCCACTTGTAAAAATAGTGTAAATTAATGTAGAAAATGTCAAAAATATACAAAAATAATGTAGAAAATCTTAAAAAATGTCTTACGACTATACTTATTCTACTGCTGGCACGATTCTTCAATTTATCACTATCATTTCTTTGAAAATGATGACGATTTCATGTTTTTTGTGCGTCACGTTGTTGTCTAAATGTAACATCTATATCTATATACATTAGGTTTAAAGATACTTTTTCTTAAAAGCATATGGAACTAAAACTTATACATAATATGTAGATGTCGGCTGTGTCTTTTTTTTTGCGAAGTTATATTGATGTCGCATCTTGTAGTGACAGAAACCATCTTTTCCACCCTTCTACCCCAACTTATATTCCTTGAATGCCAAAGTACTTTTAACGAACGCCAAAGGAAGGAGCTAAATATGATTTCTTTCTTGTTTTTTTTAAATTTTTTTTCCACAGTTTCGTATATTCCTTCAGCTTCCACTTTCCAGACCCTTGGAACCGTCAAACGAACCTCTTTATCGTCGTCGTCGTCGTGTTGTCGCACTGAATTATCTCTCTTTTCCTTTTAATTACAATTTCATTTTCAATGCCTAATTAACCTAATTCGTTCTAGTAGCTGAAAAGTCAGGACGTTGTTTTTTTGTTTTGCTTTTGTTTACGCTTTTTGTTGTGCTGCTCTCGCAGTCTCGCTGTTGGTGCGGGTGGCAGTTTTGATCTTCGGGTATATATTTGAATGTGAAATAAAAAATATTCAGTTTTGTATATAAACTCTCTGTTCTCAATAAAAACCAAAGACCACACATATAAAACATTAAGGGTTGAATACTTGGTTCCTGAATCCCAAGAGTTTTTTTTTGTGACATAAAGTTGGAAAAAGTTGTTCTTTTGTTTCGAGTCTTTATGATAAAACGGGGAAGAGATAAATATAAAAAAGCACATTAATGCCTTGGTTGAGGTTCTTTATTTTTAATGATTAGTTAGCGTTTGTGAGTTTATGCGAATGCATATATATGTATATCGCATTTTGGGTATATGTTTATGGTATTTGTATAAACAAATATGTATGTACAAATGCTTTACATTGTGGGCTTTTAAGAAGCGAATTGGTCTCTACCAAAAATAAATTTAAAGCATACCTTCCCGATAATTATGTCCTTCTTAAACATCGAGAAAAAGACTGATTCCGTAAAACGATCAGACGATATCGTTTTGACAATATCCTATATCTCTATCTCAGTTATTGAAAGTTATTGTTAAAACGATATCGTTCATTTATTTATTTGTTTATCATATTTAATTCACACAAATTCACATTTCGAAATGTGCAAATTTTAACAAAATTGCAAGCAAACTCAAGTGGAATTCATTCAGAGTGGAAACTAAAATGCAAATGTCAAAACTCGATTTAAAAAAAAATTTAAACCGAAAGAGAAAACAACAAAACAAAGAATTCATGGCTAAATAAAATAAGCTGTTAAATTAAACTTTGTACTCACCTCCCGTGAAATGAAAAATACAAACATTTTAAATATCTACATACTGTTTAAATACAATATGAACCCATAATTATTTTTTTACATGAATTTTTGGTATGTACTCAGTTTAGAATTTGTAATATGTGCTCACTTTGAGTGAAAAAAATTATTAACTTGTATGTCTTCATGAATGAATGTCTTCAGAATCGTGAAGTTAAAATAAGTTTTCTGCGTAAAATGAACTTATTTCGGCTCTAATAAAACGTAGTATTAGAAAAACATAGAAATCCGTCCCTCAAATGGCAACACTGATGACAGGAATAAATAAAATGTACGACTGGGTTCGCACGCAGATACTCTTATGTAAGAATACGATTGAAAAATTGTTCAAAATCAACAAAATTAGAAAATTAGTATTGATTCTGAAATTGTTTTCACACCAACATTATATACTATCTGATTTCTTTAACAAATCTTAATTTATAAAAAAAATTTAAATTCGTTGTTGGTTTTTTTTTTTCAAAAATTAACTTTTATTTTTTTTTTTTTTTGAAAATTTTGATAGGTATGCAATATGAATTTATAACAAACTGTTGTTAAAAAAAATTATTAAAATCGGTAATATAGATAATGAGACAGTCAAAAAAGTTAAAAAATGGTTCTAAACTGTTAATAATTACTTAATTAATGAATACAAAATGTCATTCTAGGGTAGACCATTCTATTGCTATCATACATAAAATTTTTAATCAAAATCATAGAAGTCGTTTTCGCGAAAAATACGATTTTCTGAATTTTCTAATAGTTGTATAGATTTATGGAATGTACCCTTAATCTTGGCTAAAAGAATAATAAATAATAAAAGCTGATGTCAAAAAATGCAAATTTTAATAAAAATTGATAAAGTTGTTTTCGAAATACATATTGGATTTAAAAAAATATGTTCAATACTCAGACTAAGCAAAAAGTTTTTCTTAAAATAAACATATTAGACTTCACAACTGATCATCTTTATTCAAGGATTATTGCAACTGGTAAATCATCGCGTGTGCATGGTTCCTAATCATGGAAATCAATTTTGGTTAATTATAGCACCATTTAATTAGAACCTTTAATGTTACTAATTTAAATTCAAATTCAAAAATTAATTTAAAGGCTTTCAACAGTTTATAAGACTCTTGTCTTACTTTGCAAGCGATTTTGAAATAAATAAATACTTAACAAATACTAAAAGGAGTGAAATAGCTATAGCCAATCTATAAGAACTAAGTGGTATCACTGAGGGAAAAATGCACATTAAAATCAATAGTTTGCATTTTTAGATTTAAGTTGTGCAAATTAAAAGCGTTTTATGAGAAAAATAAAATAAAACCAAAATAAAAAGGAATTGTTTTCGTTTTAAAACGTTTAGCTTTCGAATTAAGGAAAATTGCTTTTAACATGTATTTAAACACAAAAATTCCGAATATAATATGATATAATATAAACATTTAATTTTATAATTTGAAGATTTAAAATCAAAAGGGAATAATTTAACTCCAAAAAAATTACATTTAATTTGAAAACATTGATTTAAATTTGGCATTAAACTATAAAAGCCATTAAATGGAAAATTCCAACAATGAATTTTAAATTATTTAATTGTTATTATTAATGAGTTAAGTTTCAATTTATGTCTTTTGATAAACAAACTTTGAAAAGGAAATTTAACACTGCGATTTGAAAGTGAACGCTTTGATTTAGAGAAGAAACATTTTGAATCTCTGAACATTGTTTATATACATATATAAACAATGCTAAGCTACGGGTAAAAATCAGAACCAGAAAAACTTCCAGCTTTAATGATTAGAAATTGTAATCGATATAGTTCACCCTAGATATTCGTTATGAAATCTATGTGAGATAAAATGAATTTACAAAAAATTCCGTATTGACTCACTAATCAACTGATGAGTCCCAGTGAGATCGCGCCGGGACAAAACGCCAATATTTTTGGAATTTCGGCACATATAAAAATGGTTTAGATGACAAGGAAGTTTTTGAGAAATGACAAATTATAAATTTGAAAATATTAGCTTTTATAGTGAACGTTTTCAAATAGATTTTAAAAGTGTATAATTTTTAATTTTAAAGTTGGTAATTTAAAACGTGTTTTAAAAGTTGCTCCTATCAAAACTCTTTAAATTTTACATTTAATGCTTTAAAATTACTTTTAAAAATGTCATTTTCAAAACAAAAGTGTTCTCTTTTAGTCTTAATATTAACACTTTTAATATTGAGTCATTGAATTTAGTGTTTACTTTAATCTAGAAGTTAAAGTTTTTTTTTGGAGCTTAAAGAGAAACTTTAAATTTAAGTGGTTTTACTTTTAAGTTCAAAGTGATTCGCATTGAAGTTTAGAAAAAATTAAACTGTAACTTTCAAATTAAATACGGTTTCTTTCATAGATGTTAACTTTTAACTTTAAAGTGGTTTTTACAGGACTGTAGAGTGTTTTTTTTCTCGGTGTAGCTCACTCAAGTGGTTATTGTTTCATTCAAACCTAAACGAAAAAATATGATCACAAGTAAAAAAAAAAGTTTTAAAAAATCAATACATGTAGATCTTAAAAAGTAATCAATCATGTCGATTATGGAATTCGCGATACTGCATCCGCAGTGATTCGCAGAGCAGTACTCTCTTTTTTCTCTACCCATTTGTCGTGAAAAGGAAAGAGAACACTGTACTGAGCACCACTGCGGATCTAGTATTGCGGATTCCATAATCGACATGATTATAATATATGACTTTGAAAAAAAGTCAGCACATCGTTTTCTTAAACGAACTAAATGATAAGCTTGATAAGAATGTTGTTATATTCTTTTTTTGTTTTTGTTGCTGCAAAAATCGTTTCCAATGTCCATTCTCACACCCACCCAAAAAATGTCACAACCATCCAATTCTCGAGGTATTATATTATTGCTGCAGGCTGCAGCCATGTTGAGATGTTAGTATGTAGTTGTTTTCTGAGTATGAGGATGGCTATCTGTAACGTTTGTAATTTCAATTTAAGGGCCACGGCTGTTTTCTTGCCTTTATCCGGCTATATACATATATGTAGGATAATGTATGACATTCATGCAACTGAAATTGCATGTTGCACAGAAACAGAAACAGAACTCAGAACTGAAACACAACACAACTGCCTACTCGCTTGGAACTTTTGTTATGGGCTTCCTTTCACTCTGCGTTACTCCGTTTGTCATTGCTGTCGACTTTTGCTGGTGATAAATTCATCTTTTCCTTGTGACACTTTGCCTCCATTCCCCAACTATACGATATATTTGGATTCTGATTCCATACAGAAGTCGAGTCGTTTTTCTTCCCTTCCATACCGTTAAATTCAGTTATACTTACATAATATGTATCTCCAACTGTGCTGTATGGACTAATGGTTGCCACTAATTTAAATCATTTGAATTATTCAGTTTAAATTTACTACACACACGAATGTTCTAATGATTTGTGTTCAAATGATTTTATAGCAAATTGTAACATTGGACCAAGAGGACCAATTGGAAAAAGAAGAAGAAGAACAATCGGGAATGAGTAGGTTTAAGGTGACTTAAAAATACAATCAATACATAAAGTGTAAAAAAGAATTTTGGGCGCTTCCTATCTTTAGATTTAAATAAAACAAAGTGTTATTCATTTTAAATACCTATTAATGCCATTTTGTATGCAATATAACATCGCGATCGTTCAAATGTCTGCCGTGGCTTCTATAGGTGCCGCGCATCCAAAATGTCCAGTTTACCATGCGCTCATCGTTGACGGTCATTCTCAAAGAAATGTGGACCGATGACGCCAGCATCTCATGCACTTGGTTGTTGGTATCGTCCAAAATTCGACAGTTAAATTTGTTGACGTACCCATTCATCCAGAAATGGGCCTCATCGCTGAAGAAGAGTAGACAATGGGCGAAGCGCGTGAAACCTTGCCCGAACAGAACACCCATTTTGATAAAACGCTTTATCCATCCATGGTGATTTGGCTATCAACTGTCAAAGATCTAAAGTCCCTATTGGAAGACTATTTACTATTTTTAATAATTTCCTCGAGTTTTCTCAGAAACCAGTAAACTAATCTCCTTGAATGGTGCTGAAAAATTAAAAAAAAATACTGAAAATTACAATATTCTTGCGTTTTTGGTGAGGAAGAGAGATTGTGTCGAAAATGCTTTTTTTTTGTGGCTGAGGTAACCTCACCGGTGTCCAAGGTTCTTCCCAAAGAAGCAACAAAAATGGTTTTAATTCTTTCATCTTAAATACATATATCTGTGGCAATAAGACAGAGTAGCTTAAATCTACATAAGCGTTTTTTCAGTTGTTCGATTGTTAGTAGTCTGCAGTTTGAGAGCTACTTTTCTGTCCAAACCCCATATTAAAATCATTACCCGTTGAAAAGTTATCTTGTAATTCCTAAAACAAATTTACATTAATTTTTATTACAGATTCAAGACAAAAGTGCGTTTTTCTCGAAACCTGTTTTTTTAACATAAGCTACTCTGTCGTATTGCCACAGATATAATACAATGTTCAACAGCTTAAGCAACTAATACTATACTACAATGTTCGGTAACTTAAGTAATTAACAGGGTATTTCATATAAAGAGTCCCCAGCACGCAACCTAGGGTACAAAACGGTTGAAAACTCGCAGAGGAGAACCTTGTCCATTGGGATACTTGAAGAGGAACACGGGGATCTTTAACGGAAGCCCTATGTCCCTAGCACTCATCTCAGAGACAGCGTTGCCGCTAAAGAAAAAATTTTCGTGCCACACTCTTTGAAAAAACGTGCCATTTGTAACATTTATGTGCCATTTGAAAAAAATTCAAGTTATTATTTAAAAATAAATTTTAATTCAATACAATTACAAACAAAAAATCGCTTCCTCTATTCGTGTAGGTATTTTACAGAAACAGGAGTTTCTTGGCAAGTTCGTAATAAGTTTTGTTGTTATTTATATGGAATGTATCTGATGGAAGCCATAACTTGCAAACCGACAGAAATATATCCACTTCTTGGGTCCCCGTTTAAGTCATCGTCAACAACCGCAATGAGTTTCCTCATATTTTCCTTGGAAAATCAAAATATATTTCTTCCTGAAATTCACTTCACTTCACTTCCATTAGATCATATTACATACATGTATTTTTGTATAGTTTTCTTTTTATGGTGGTTGATGGCTGATCGTCCAATAATTAGAATCTGCTCGATAAATCTAGCAGACATTATTAATTTTATTCAAAGTTAAAGTAGCAATCTTCACTTAGCTATTTTTTTTTTTTTAATAAATTTGACACATCTGGTTCTTATTCCTTCGCTAAACCACCTTCTCCGGTGGTTTAACTTAGTACAAGTCACTTTTTAGAAATTTTATTTTATTCATAACATTTTGCACTTAGTCCACGGAATAACCTAACCCTTCGCTTTTCCACGTATGTATTTAAATGTATGTATGAGTTTAAATTTAGGTAAAATAATGAAAACAAAAGTGCCATATTGAAACTTTTCGTGCCACCGTGCCACGAGAAAATTTCCGTGTCAAAATGGCACGATCGTGCCACATCAGCAACGCTGCTCAGAGAACTAAGCAGTCGGAACTCTTGAAGAGAACCTTGTCCAATGAGCGCATTGATGAGGGGCTAAGAGAAATTAAACGTTATGAGTTCTTATAGAATGCCCTTGCCCCTAGCACACAATCTACGGAAATAAACGGTTGGAAACCTCGGAGGAGAACCTTGTCCAATGAGCCAGAACCTTAAGCCACAACCTAGGAAGAAGAACCTTGTGCGGTGAGCTTCTCGAAGAGCAGCCCAAAGGAACTAAGTGGTTGAGAATCTCAAAGGAAACTCTTGTCCCTTAGCAAGCAACCTAGGGAAATAAACGGTCGGAACTCTCGGAGCAATGAGGTACTTAAAGAGGAGCTCAGTCTAAAGAATCAGGCGAGAATTCGTATGGAAAACCCTTCTAAAGAATACCAATTACCAATAATGATTAGAGATAAGCGTAAATTTCAATGATTATATTAATTAAACTAATAAATCTATCTACTCTACTCTAACTAATGTCCCTAACTAATTTATTACCCAAAATTTAGATTAGCCTCTTATAGGAGTAAACTCCGCTTATCAATGCTTATCTGTCATTGAATGACCTTACTAGGATTTACGTTACGCCCCGATCTTGAAATCTTCTCTATACTCTAGATTGGTACCCACCACTGGGTCTGGGACGATAACTAAAGACAATTTAAGCCATTTTCTTTACTTCCTCTTATTAATTTCAGGGCTTAAAGAGAGTGTGAATCACAAAAAGAAGAATTATAAAATTGTTTGGAATTTTAAGAATTCCGATCCCATTTAACTTATGGGAGACTTAGGCCAGGCGCGCACTTGCAATCAAACTATTTTGTTTCGATTTTGAGTACTATAGGATTATATGAGACCCCGCGGAAGTTTATGTGCGCGCACTTCCATATAAGCCCGTTGTGTTCAAATTGGAATCAAACTGTTTAGTTGCAGGTGCGCGCCTGGTCTTAATGTGGGTGTACAGTGGTTGTGCCCAATATACCATGTATATAATTAAGATCCTTGTAGGTGTCACAAGGTTTTGCTTCAAATTTCAATTTTATTGGTTGGTTGCACAGTTGTTGTGCATTTTGCTATGAAGAGATCGTATAATAATAATTAAGGCCTGTATATGTGTTGTAACTCTTCGTTACAAAGGATGCTAAAATTTTGGTCAAACATCGCACAAAGTGGCAACCATTTTGTGTAAGTGATGGAAATAAAAATTATTTCTCCGGCTTTTATAGTCCCCAAATGTATATATACACACATCTCAGGGCTTGGACTCACTCGCTCTCTTTCAATTTGTTTTGCACAGGAATTGAAAATACGAAAATTCTTGTCTTTTTCTTGCAATTTTTCCGCATTTTTTTGTGTGTGTGGTGTGTTTTTCTTTTTTCTGTAGCAATTTGTATGCTTTTTGGATTTTTAAACCAAGAGGGTTGTATATAGCATCATCAGGCGAGGGATTGCTTCATTGTCGTCGTTTTGTTGGAGGAGTCTCTAAAAGCATTGCAACGGGAAATGATCTAGTCAGAGAATCCAGCATTCAACACCAACCCAGAGTAGGAGTGTATAGTACCTACATATATATGTAGTGGCACTCAAGTGAGCAATAATAATTAGCGCATCGGAATCATTAGGAGGCAAGTTGGCTGGCTGGCTGGATGGCTGGATGGCTGGATGGCTGATGGTTGGCTTAATTTGGTGAGATGTGAGCCCAAGCCATGCCACGCTATATAAGTAGGTATATACGCTACGCTCTATACGCCATGCCACAATGTGTGTCTTCACAAAGTGCCTTGTTAAATTCGTGTGATTAATAGGGAACATGTGAAGCTGGAGAGTTATGAGTGTTTTTCACTTAATTTATGGTGCACAACACGTCGCCATGGGAATAATTATTAGTTTCGGAAAGGAGGCGAGTTCTCCGCCTTTTCTGTCCTGGATTTTATGTAGGTATATATGGAAAATATATATGCTCGAAAGCATCACAATATAAGGCCCTGTCTCTAGATAGAGACCACCGCACCGGCACTAAATGTGAGAATGGTTCTTAATTTTTTGTTTCTTCTTTTGTGTTTTTTTTTTGTTTTGTCGGTAGATAAATTTTAAGATTTAATTCAACTTGTCATTTGAGTTTTATTTTTGGATACAAAGAAAGAGACGAATTATTTGGACAATCAGACGAATTTAATTGAGTGACCCCGATCATTTAATTGAGAGAAGACACACAATTTATATAATAAATATATTCGTTGGAATTAATACACAAAGAACATTTTGTATTGTGATATTATTTATTGGATACAAAGAAATGATTTATGTTGTGAGTTTTATGTTGCAGAATAGTTATATAAAAAAATCCTCCCCATTTATTTGTATTCATGGGTATTTTTGAGAAAAAATTAAAAGTCACATTTTCAAAATTGGCCTGTAGTTAAAGCTAAGACAATTTCTCATCGACAAAAATTGTTGCACAGCATATAGCAAAAGTCCGCTTTCACACTATATTTATCATAATAAATTAGGCAATGGCTATAGCTTTGCTTACAGTATATAGGTATACAAATTATGTAGGTAATAGCTTAATTGGGTATGATGTCAAAGTTGAAAGTTTCAGAAATTAAAAATGGCTGTTAGAGTACACACAAAATCTGCACAGCGTATTATTAAAAACAGCAATACAGTATTGATGCTATACAATTCTAGGGGCACTGAATCCGCCATTTTCTTTGATTTCGACAGATACGCACAACTGAACAGAAATTAAAACGCTAATGATATGTAAAGGGTCTTCCAATAGGGATTTTCGAACTTTTACATCTTGCAGCTGTCATTTATTTATTCAGACATTTTGATAAATTACCATGGACTGATATAGAGAATCGGAAGCAGCAATTTCGCGTCACTCACAAAAACTCAGCCTTTCGCAGACCACAACTTGGTGTGGATTCAGGGTTAGCGGCGGCGCAGCGCGGTGTCATTGGTCCATTTTCTTTGAGAACGACGCACGTTGGCTAGACCGTCAACGTCGAGCGCTATAGGTCGATGATTACCAACTTCTTTGGGCCTGAATGGGATGATATGGACATCAACGACATGTGGTTTCAACAGGACGGCGCTTCTTGCCACACAGCTAACGCCACATTGGAAATTCTGCACGAGTGATTCGAGGGCATGGTCATCTCACGTGGATCGTTAGACTTTTTCTTGTGGGGTTTTCTGAAGTCACAGGCCTATGCGAATAAGCCAAAAACCACAGCGGGCCTTAAGGCCAACATAACCTTTGCCATCGGTCAAATTCAGCCTGATTTATGCTCCAGAATCATGAAAAATTTGACATTTGGGATGAGCGCCACCCGCGGCGGACATTTGAACGATGTTATATTTATTTATTTATTTAACATAACTAAATTGCTAGTTTACAAAAAAAATTTTTACAAAATTCTTACCTACCAAAGTTTATATTAAGATTTTAATTAATTGCAAAAAAAAATGTTGATTTTAATTTACATGAATTAATTATTGTTTTATCAAACAGATTGTTATATTTATTATTGTAAACATTAAATAGTTTAAACATATTATTTAAAGGAGAACATTTTTCGTAATTGGTACGATAGTTTTGAATAAGTATACTATCCGGTATGTTCCTCAAGTTTCTTTGTGGAATATTAAATTTAATACGAGACAGAAGGTGCAAAGAGTCTATGTTACCGTTGACTAATTTTACAATGAAAACAAAACATAAATAGGAACGTCTGTCCTCGAGACTGGGTAAATCAATAAGTCTTAGTCTGTTGTTATAAGGTGGGAGATCATAAGGATTTACCCATCCCAGTCCTCTGAGAGCAAATCTAAGAAATCTTTTTTGCACCTGTTCCATTTTATTCTATCTATTTTTATGGCATTCGTAGTGAGGTGACCAAACCTGACAAGCGTATTCTAAAACGGGTCGTACAAAAGATATAAAAAGCTGCTTTGTCACGAAAGGGTCAGAAAATTGTTTCGACTCTCTTTTTATCCAACCAAGAATTGAATTGGCTTTATTAGAAATGCAGTTAATATGTTCAATAAATTCGAGTTTGCGAATAGAATAGATACATTGATTTCACGAGATATTGATATATCATTAAACAAATAGTGGAACGAAGTAAAAGAAAATTTTCTGATAAAACACATAGTTTTACATTTATCGATATTGAGAAACAAACAGTTACGAGTACACCAGTCGAAAAACGAATTAAGGTCACATTGTAATTCTTCGCAATCCCGAGTATTTGAAATTGCTTTGAAAATTGTCACATCATCGGCGTAAATGAGACACTTTGAGTATTTTAACACAGATGGTAAGTCGTTTATAAATAAAATAAAAAGAATAGGGCCTAAATGACTACCCTGTGGGATTCCAAAGTTGCTTTTAAACTTATTCGATTCGCAACTGGTAAATAGCACCGAGTAAGGTCTATCGAATAGATAAGATTGAATCCATCTTACAAAGTATTCGCTAAATCCCAATTTTCTTAATTTAAAAAGCAAAACTCGATGTGACAGCTTGTCAAAGGCTTTACTGAAATCAGTAAATACACAATCTACTTGTTTTTTGTTTTTAAATGAATCAATACAGTTTTCAACCAATTCCATTATATTCGAAACATAATGGCATCAATAGCCCATTTAAACAAATACAAAATTTCGATGACATCTCACACACACTATGCTTTATTTAACTTTTAAGATAGGAATCCCTTAATGAAAGTTATTGATGTACAATTTGGCATCATAGTAATTGTGAAACATAATATGTAGCTACCTACCTGCATATATTTATTTTTTAAGTTTGGGAGAGATGTGAAATGGCTTTAATTAAAATAAACACATATAGAAATTCCACTTGAAGGGCAGATGAAACCATTCCCCAATAAAACCCGCAATGCCTTTACAACGACATCGGTTTATCTATTAATATTTAATTTGATTTTTTCTAATCGAAAATCGAATGCAAATTTGAATGCCATAGTTAACGTTTAAGAGTAAACAACAAACATAACAATTGAATGTATTTAGCTCGCCAAATAAAATCAAACCCCCCTATAAGTTTCGATTAGTAACTAATTTTTTTTTCATTAACATGTCATTTAGCCTGGCTTATACTATAAGAGTGCAATCTAAATATACATAGATATCAACTCATTTATTTCATTATTCACATTCTATTTGTATTACGTTTAATTACACTTGGTAAACAAAACACAAATAAATCACCAAATCATTAACTGTCGCCTACAACACTTTTATACCCAAACCCGGTCTCGTTCTGTCCCCTGCCCCCTCTCCTGTTGCTACTCTAGATTATAAATGTCATCAGGGTATAAAAGCAGTAATTGCACCCTATACCACCGAGCAGCAAACCTTGCTACGCGCCACCCATCTTTCGCCTGAAACTTGAAATTCTAGTTTATACTGCTGCATGTAATTAGCGAAGGATTAATCGACCAAAACAGAATCAATATTGATTGCTCCGTTCTGCTTCCTGTTTCGTAATTATGATGGATTATTTAGAATTAATTGTGTCTCCCTCTCTATAATGATGGTAAAGCTATTCGGTGCCATCATCATCATCATCATCATCGGTAGCAGCAGCAACGGCAGACGCAACAATATAACGGCAGCACAGCGTGGTAGATACTCAATTAATACAAGATTAGGGGCTAATGCTGCGTGCGTGCTTTATTTACATTTTGTTGAGGCAACGACTGAAATGTTACAAAATTCTTAAATCATCCTTAAAACACACTATCTATGTATAATATACAACTTGAAATGAAAAATGTTTGAAAGGTCGATGAAGGATACGATTGAGGAAAACTCAGAAGATAGACAGAGAGCTCTTGAGTCTTTATGCACCACGTTAACCTCCTCGAAGTGTCCTTTATACAGTCGGTTCTGGGATTCATTCAATACGATTGCTTCTGACCTTTGCCACCGAGAATAACAACAGTGAAGTTGATTCGATCAGAAGGAGAAGTGGTCTTCTTAGAGTAAATAAACAAATCACCCTTTCATGGACAAATAGGAACGTATCTATACTTTGGTTAAGGAGGGGAAGGTGCGTAATTTTGATGAGTAGGTACCCTACAAAAATTTATTTCTAAATTCTGTAAAATCTGCAGTCGCAAAAGATAGTTAAATTTTTCAAACTGTTCTCAATTTTGTATACGGGTACCTTCTTTGAGAAATCAAAGGCCACGGTAGTGCCCAGCCAAGTTCTGTCACTACATACTTTTTACAGGAATAAACTCAGGCGATTTTCGACGCTCCTCTAACTTCAGTACTAATAAAGTCAGAAAATTCAATATCGGAATATTTGCTAAGCTGACAGACGCCTCACCAATTAATATCAATCCCTCAACATAAGTGATTCCTGAGTATAGGTCTTCAAAAATCGCGAAAACCGTAACTGACTCACTGACTTATAGATCATCAAAAATTGGAGCACTTCCCGACACCGCAGAATCTTGTGAATTCGCACAGCGATAGGCCTTGTGATGCATGGGCGTTTCCCCTTGTTGATTATCATTAGCTCTCTGAGTTCTACAGCACAATGCCAAGCAAGACAATTTGTTGGCAGGATCAGAGACGCATATGATTTGATCACTTAGAAGGATTGTCCACTTATGAGTTTGGTTGAGGGAAAATATCAAATCATTGATCTTTAACTCAGAAAGTTTGTTGAGGTCGTTAATAAATGCTCTACCAATTTATTGTTCTCTCAAAGTGGGAATTGTGATTTGTGGATTGCCCAGCTTCGCTGCATACTCTTCGATTGGCCAGTGTCCATAAATAGGCAGCGGCTATCTTGACTATGTCTGGCCTGGGAAGTAAATGAATACGTTATATTTTGTCCGACAATATTTTCCTCTAAAATATAGTTTTAGCAGACGGGATATAGTTTTTCTTTTAAGCCTAGTACGCTGCTGATGCGAAAAGAAATTTTTCTGTGATCTCCAAACAGACAACGAAACGCTGTCGCTTGCGAAAACACAACGGAAAATATCCTTGGAGAGTTTCACTAATTCCAAAAACAAAATAAAACATAAACGCTAAAAATCAGAGAAACCAATGATGTAAGAAAATGATAAACAAAAAAAAACACAAATAAAACTCAAATGTCATTTTTCCGCACACAATAAATAGTCTGTATGTGCCTGTTTACATAGGTATTTTACTGAAGGGCGCATCCAGTGAGACAAGTAGATTTTATGTGCGTAGAAACGAGAAGGATTTTGGGATGGAATTTACCCTTCTCGTTTCTACGCACACATATCTCTACCTGTCTCACTGGTTGCGCCTTTCAGTAAAATGCCTATGTAAAGAGGCACTATAATTAAATCAGTGCGAAAAAGGAGCGGAGACTTCTCCAAATAATCTGCTACAATTATAAATTTCGCTCTTCGAACAGCGTACTGCAAAACGAAAAGCAGAACGAAATTTTCCGTTTATGATTTCGCTGTGTCATTTTTGTATGGGATTTTTCGTTTCGCATCAGCAGCGTACTAGGCTTTAATGTTATTGATGTGCTGAAACTTTGTACATCATTGCAGTTAAAAACTTGACCAGTGAACTCACCAAATTATAGTCAGTAATCATTAAATAATAAATTTCTCTTATAAGAATGAAATTTTTATAATAATATTCACTTTCACCTCCCTGAATCTGGACCTGGTAGGTATAGCCGACAAACTATCATCATTGGACTTTGTTGTATCAATCTTCTTCGACATTATCATCATAGAGTCGTCATCGTCATCAGCAGATAAATGAGATGTAATTCCAACTCAATAGCCAACTAATGCAGTTCGACAGCTCGTTCAGTTTGGTATAAAGAAGACTGCAATGCCGATATGGTGTAGCACATTTATAAGCACAATCCCAAGCACTTTTGTAAAGACGGAAGGTATTTTCTCCTCAGTTCTGTCCCTATATTATGTGTTTGTACCTATGAGGCAGTATAGAAGTTGCACTTTAAAGTCTATATTAGGTTGGGGGTAACTTCTTCAATCTATTGCTATATACTATTATTTGTTTGAGGAATTTGAATGAAAATACCACAAAGATAGATACTTCACTTACTCATTCAATCACTTACACTCTTATACTTTCGTGCCCTTCCATCACAGCAGCAAGTCAAGCTTTGCTGAAATGGATATATAAAAATATACAAACTCGTATAGCGGACGCCTGACGACGTACGATGGCTTCTGGAATACAATTTAATTCTATGCATACGAATCAAAAAATTGTGGTTGTATATGATGCAGAAAGATGGGGATGATGTATAAACATAGAAGATGATTTCAGCAAGTCCAAGGCAAAGATAAACAAAGAGTTGCGTTGGATTTAAAAAAAGAATTGGGAACGATGATGATTATGATGCTGACCAACAATGTCATCATCCTCATGTCGTGTGTGGAGCTGGAGAGGGGGATTGTGTCTTTTATTGGATATAAACTGCTCCGGGGTAGGTTAATAGAATTTTATTTATTTCTTTTTTCTTTTCGACAGAATGCGAAAAAGTATACAATTATTATAATGGATCGCATGGGCTATAAGAGATATTTGGGGTCAATTTGCAAATTTTGCCAAATGGACAAGGTTAATTTAGCTGGTCAGTGACATTTAAGGAGTTAATTTATTATATTTTTGTTATTCTTATTAATAAATATCTCTGTCTCTTTGATAAGTATTTCTATGTTGGAACTGAAAAATCAGTTTATCATTGAAGCTTACTTTTTTTGTAAAAGAGGTTTATTTTTTGAAAATATATTTTTTTCATTGGATTTCGGTGCAGCTGGCTCGAATAAGCAAATCTGGAGAAAATATCGGTGGAAACAAGCAGATGGAGGGTCTTTTATCAACAACTAATATAAGCAAACGTTGATAATCTTAAGTTTATTCATATGGTGAAATAGAAATATATATATAGAGACTGGGCAAATTTCAGGGTTCAGGGTTTCACCAAAGCAACAAATTTTAGTGTTCCTAATCGAGATTATTTTTATTCACCAATCACTGGTTTCTTTATAATTTAATTTCAATTCAATACTTATTTTCACTTACAACTAAATAATTTTAGTAGACCGCGGCATAATGGTTCATGCGTAGGACGGTTACGCCGAAGGTCTTAGGTTCGATTACCAGGCTATGCCACCTAAAAAAAACAGAAATGTTTTTTACGGGCTACTGCCTCTTCCCCTCCATCCCAACCATTCCCATTTTTCGACCCATAATTTTGAGTCCGTTGTCCTCATGGAGCTGGAGAGTTGCTCAGAGAGGATAGCAATATAGGTATCTCTTTATTCGATCGTGTTGAGCCAGCGGATGGGCTGGAGACTCGCACGCCATCTATGTATAGAGCGAGGAAGCTCTTCTCTAAATATAACAACACTCAAGGATAGAAGGAGATATACACCTACACTTACAAGTGGATTTTATACCAGCACAACAAAATACCAACATATATTTTAACTTCATTTTTAAATATGGCTTCGAGCCCATCCTAGAATTTATAGCTTCAAATTTAAAGTAAATAACATCGACCGACTTTAAAAGATTGGAACGCTAAACGCTATTCCCTCAATCCCCCAGATCTGCACAAAGGTCCACCGAATAGTAGATTGCGCGTTAGGTAGTTTGATTTGAGTATTTGCCTTCCTCCTTCAATTCCTTAAAAAGTATTAGAAATTTGCATTAGAGTATTTATTCCTCCTTCGAAACATTTTCAGAAAGTTAAATTTAGTAGAGTAGCTGAGAGAATGCTCAGAATAATATTTTCAACTTTTTATAGTTTTTTGATTTTCTCAAGAGTTTCATATTGTGAATATGTCTAGATACGGCCTTGGATTCGTCAAGTTTTGGGACAGCACCAACAACTTGGGGAATTCAGTGAATGTGTGGGTGAGAGAGAGTTTCGTTGGAACTTAACCTCGGAGTGATACCGTAGCCGAGTTCCACGAAAGCTTGTGATTGAGAGTGAGAATGTGTGTGTGAAAGAGGAGGCCAATAGAGGACAAAGACTACGCATGACCAACCACTTCTTGGTTGACTTGCGAAGCATTGAGAGGTTTTGAAAGTTTTTGAGAAAAAGGAAAGAAAGAAAATAAGAAGTTGAAAATAAAATATTTAATAGTTGAGAAAGTTTAAAAAGTGTTTTTGGAGAAAGTGTTCGAAGCAGGAATTAGTAAAATACTAGAAGAGGAAATTTGTATTCGTCAGTCTGGGCGATTAAATTGAGGAAAGGAAGAAGGAAGGGGAGAAAATTCAAAAAAAGAAGATAAGTAGAGTGCATTAGTGTTTTTATTCGTTTTGTGAAAAATTGCTTTCAAATATTAGTATATTCGGTTGGTCTTTGAAATTACGTTTTATTAATCTCAAAATTGTGAGAATCGCGACCCCATTTTCGTAAAGTAGTTTTCTTATCCGTTTATTTCGGGACCTAGTGATAGCGGTCCAATCTTGCGGTCTTTGTTTCTTTGTTTCATTGTTTTAACATTTGCCTTTGTTTTAAGATTGGTCACGACCATTTTAAATTCCTAATTGTATTTCTTTTTTATCGAAAAAATTCTGGGTTTTAATCCAGGCGCAAGCCAAGGTTTCCCAGATAATTTTAAATAAAATTTGTTCAACTTCCCTTTGGGAATATAAACCATTGTGTTTCCCTTCATTATTGAAGAAGAATTTTCAGCTTACCCGGTCAAGGTAAACGACCCTAAAAAGTTTCCTGGCGCCCAGCCTACAGCGTAAGTACGCCCTTGTGCTTACTTTTTATTTATTAGACAAATAATTCGATACCCCTTTTTATTTGGTTCGAATTGTTTACTTACTTTTTTTTTATTCGTATCATTAATTCGACGAACCCACCCCCAGCTGACTAGCCGGTTGGCTGCATCGTTGTTGCAGTTTGTTGTTGCAATATTTTTGTCTCTCCTCTTTATCTCACATTCTTCAACGATCGATTTGACAGTTCGTCATATCGATCTTATCTTCCGTGTGTGCCGGCTGCACAATTTAATTTATTAATTCGTTTGTGATTTTATTACATAATTATTGTTGGATTCGCATAATCCCAAGTCGCGGTTTTCTAGTTATTCGTCATCCTAAACATCCTAATACATCATCCTAACATTCGCGTAGTTAAATAATATTGCAACACCCTCCAAAAGTATTTCTTATTATGAAAAATTTCGGATTCGGCAGAAAATTGAAGGTCCTCTCCATTTCTGCCATATAACACGCACGGAATGGTTGAGAGTTGTAAGTCACTAGAGTCTAGACTCTGGTGCTACACGAGGTGTCACGCCAACCAATTTATTTATTTATAACGCCTCCAACCCAAAATCAACAACAGACAGTGCCTTTTTCGGAATGCATTGGGTGCTATTGGACGCTAGTGTGGATTGGTATCGTGTCAAATTCGAAAATTTTGTTTGTTGACGTACCCATTCAACCAGAAATGGGCCTCATCACTGAAGAAGATTTTCGATGAAAATTAGGGTAAGTTTCCAACTGCTCCAGAACCCATTCAGCGAATACAAGTCGTTGTCTATGATCGTTTACCTTCAGCTCTTGGGTCAGTTGAATTTTATACGGGTGCACTGCAGGCCCAAGTCACGACTCAAATCTCACCAAGTTGTGGTCTGCAAAAGGCCGAGTTCTTGTGAGCGACGCGAAATCGACTGCCTCGGATTCTCCTGCACACTCTCACGAACACTGGCGATGGTTTCGTCAGATCTTGCGTTTCGTCGACGTAGGTACGGGTGTTGGTTGATCGTTTACTAAGCCAGTGGACTGCAATTTCTCCACCAGAATGCGAAAAGTCCTCTCGGTAGGACGATTATGGCGACCGTAAAATGGGTGAAGCCCGAACAGAACACCCATTTTGATAAAACAATTTTATCATTTGAACATGTTGTTGAACGCTATTTCCGTCCATGGTGATTTGGCAAAATATACTGAATAAATGACAGCCTATTTGACAGATTAACTACAGCTTTAACTATATGGTCGCTATATAAACTGTCATAGTTCGAAAGTCCCTACATTGGAAGACTTTTCCCTTAGAAGAGACTTCCTAACCTCGACACGTTGCTGAAGGGAAAGATACTTGCGTGCTCTTAAAATTAAGTTTAACTTTTGCAAGTCTAAAACTTAAACAAATATAAATACCAAGCAGGTATTAATATTGTCGAAGAAATGTTTAAAATTCTTCATGAAGGCACTAAAAAAAAAACCTAAAATTTAGTATTCAGTTCATTATGAAATCTAAATTCGCATCCATTTTTAACTTTCTCACTTAGTTTGCATGCAAACTTTGACTTCATCTAAAGACTTCATTGAAATCTGAACATAAACCCTAATTCTCCTACCCTTAATTTAAAAACCCTCAATGTCTATGTGTGTATATAGATACATTCAAAGTCAGTAGACACAATTAACTTATCCCATAACATTGACAAAGAAAAACAACAACAAAAAAAGAAGAAACATCCCAATTTACTTCTTAGACCGACCGCAAAATCAAATCCCCTTGAAAAACCCACCTCTCAATATTCCATCATCATAAATACCCTCGCATCTAATTTTCATGAGGCACCACGTATTTATATTTCTTACATATACTTCATCCCCGCACCCAATATAAATTGAACCCCAATTAACAAACACAAAGGATGAGTTCCATGATAATGGAGAGTGATGCGGCGGATTCCCACATCGAAGAGGAGGAAGATATTGTGAATGCGAATGCCAAGGCAATATTTGCTCGCATAGTAATCACGTTAAACCAGACACAAAGTCACGGAACAGCCTGGCCTATAGCGCGCATCAGGCAGAGTATCAAGTCGTTCGACTAAATTACATTGCGTATTCCAGATACGTATATTATATTTTAGCAAAGCAAAATGATGTTCCTATCCTTTCAAACAGCCAAAAGGCATCACAAGAAGAATTCTAGATTCCCTCTCACTCTAAACTTCTGGGGTATAAAAATATAATGTAAACTCTTTCGTAAAGTTCATCACAAGAACGCACATACTTAATTTTTAGCTACAAAGTTTTTCTTTCTTATTTATTATGTATCTACCTCATTCAGAACAATCTGGAACATTCGGATGGGAGATTTTTGTATTCACCATGGTCCTAGAAGAACATTCGATTCAATTGTTTTCAAGCCATGCCAATGTAGACTTAGTCTTCTGTGATGAAGAGAGAAGATACATGTTTGTTAAAATGGGTAAATTAACAATTAAACCCTTAAAATTCGGCTGTATTTACAAAAAAGACACATCAGGGCGCATCAGCAGGTGCGTAAAGCTTTTCCGATACTCTCAAAGACCATGAAAATATACGGATCATAAATTTTATTAGAAACTTACAGTTCGATTCTGCTGAGACACGCAGTAAAATAATTAATTATTAACCGAGAGCGTTTTTTGGCGAGTTAAAAAAATGTGTTAAATGTTACGGGTAAAAATAACACTATGTTAATTCCAACGTAGTGGACTCGATTAAAATACATAAATTGTTTAAATTAAAAACCATAAAAGGTTATATTAATGGAAAAACTTGGTTAGGATTCGCAATTTTGAAGATCGCATATTTAAAACGAGTAGCTTGCTGAAATCAAATATGTAATTATATTTAATAAAATTCACAAATCACACACCGCTGAGTAGATTGGTTACTATGAGCGATTTAATATTTTTCATTAACTAACTTAATTGGTTATTGAAACCGAACAAACTAACCCAGAAGTAGTTTAATAAAATTTAGTACACTTTAACCGAATCAGTGTGTACTATGTAGATTCAAATAATTTTGTTTAATCGATTCGACTCAATTTAACCTGGTGAGTTTGCAGATTATATATTAACAATGTTTGTTATTTAACTTAACCGAGTTCAACGTTGTTTTTAACCCATCATTTTTTATACAAATAGATTCTTTAGTCATTCGAAAAAGTCCAATGCTGACCTCAGAAAGACGTTGGAAGTCTGGAACCCTTTTCGGTGAGCATCTTACAAAATAAAGCTCTTCAGGAATCAGGATAGATAAGGTCGGGATAGCAATCTTTAAACAAATGTTAGGATTGAAATTGGTGCAGAGGAAGTGAGTGATTTAAAACCACCATTTTTTTTTTATGAAATCAGAAGAATGACATATGTGAAAAATTTTAAATATTTCTTTAATAGGTATTTAGTATAATGATTTTTTAAAAACCTTAACTTTTAAATTGTTAAAGCCACAAAAACTGTTCAATGACAAAAAATAAACTTTGTCAAATTTTGCAGAGGAAATCGTATCGGATATCCTGTTCTGGAGGAATTTGCGAAAATGAAATCTGAGCGCCCATTAAAATCCGCACAGAATAGATACGCCTCTGGCCCTGGTCTCAGGTAGGTATATCATATAATAAACAAAACAGGTCCTATCCTTCTAGAATCCTAGTCTAGTTCGTGAAGTAATTAAAATATATATTCATCGCATCAGCATCATCATAAGAAGGAGTAGAAACAGGATCACCCTATATGAAAGAAGTATACTCGCGTAGTTAATCGACTCAAAATATCGCAAAGGAGAGTTCAGCCAAATCAAAAAAAATAAGAGAAGTCCAAAATGCCTTCAAGCTAAAGGCCACCCGTAAGTTCAATCAAACTCCGCACTCCATCCCGACATTATAAGCACTCAAGACAACAAGTCCAGTGCCAGTCTAGTTCGTAGGCAAAACTGAGTGTTCCATCACGACTTTTCCTCCATCATCATCTCACATCCCAATGCGATGAGCGTAATGTACATATTTTTTTTTTTTTTTTGTATCCAAAGTGTCTAGAGATTTCCTATAGGCTTGGCCATTTTAAATTTCATAAGCAATTGCATCATTGACTCTGGGGAGAGTTAAGATGTTTGTGGGCGATATATAGGATGATGCAGAGTAATAATGCTATGGGGATTCACACCTCCTCCTTGGAGCCATAAAAGATGCCCAAATATTTATTGTGTGGGGGCCGTCAAATTTTGTGCGACTTGGAGCCGAATAAGACAGAGAGAGAGATAGTGCCTTTTGGTCCATTGATTGATCTTACACCATCAAGTCGCTTTATAGCCACATCACTGCAGGTGAATTGGATTATATATACAGTCCACGAGGATCGCATTGCACATTCCTTTATACAATTTTAATTGCAGCAGCATGCTCCATCAATAACAGAGTCCACAAAGGAGCATTGGACTTCATTTTGGATCTTGAGGCGCATGAGTCAGACATATACATAAATATATACAAATGTTGCGCGAATCATTTCGCCACATTTATATCTCGACATTTTTATCCGAGCTATAATATAAAAGGAAGAAGAAGAAGGAAGCACAGAGTTCGATGAGCCTTTGATTTTGCATCATGTTGCAATTCTGCAGATATAGGGTTATACTGTGATGGTTGCAAGATGGTGGTGCAGCGCGGGAAAGTCCATGAGTAATAGCAGCTTGCCGCGAAACACCATGTTGCGAATTAATCAAATCACAGTTGGAAATGAATTTGATTGCAAGTTTTTTTTTTTTTTTTTTATTTTCAGTAAAAATGTTATGGGCTCTGCGACTGTTAACAATTTAATTACATTTCAAAAACATCGCCAGCTTGGCATTTAATGGATTTGCACGTGGAGAATTCCATTTTGCAGGAAGCCAAAAGTAAACCTACGTATTTGAAGATAAGGTACGACTGAGAAGACCCAGAGTATATATGGCTAGACATTTTTGTTTCTGGTATACGCATAATCTCGGGGATTCCAGATGAACAGCAAATCCCATCGATGTTTGGATTAATCATTAGTGAATTGAGGAGGAGATGATGTGAAAGCGATTTTCAGATGGAAACCTGTAAAAGTCAACGGGGGGTGATAAAGTAAGAGTGGGAAGATACAGTACCTATACTGGTATATACACGAGTTTCGTAATGAGCTGGACGAGTCAGCCAGGAGAAATTTTTGAATAAATTTTAATAATTTCTTAGCAATTATTTTTTAAATGGCAACCCAGTAAATAGGTGTCATGAATTGAACTTCAAACAAAATTTTGGACCAGATCTTATCACACCTATATACACTTCACTTTCTAAAATGCGAACACCTTTTTGGAGTTTAGAGGCTGATACTTTGGTTTTCAGACAGTTTTAAGAGGCATTGTAGAACGCAGCTCAAGTACCACAGCAGGTTGTGCGAATGCTCTCTCAAAATATAGAGCTGTTAAAATGACTCCAACTTTTAGTAGCCTGTGAATTAATGGTTAGTGCGTAGAGCTGTTGGGTTCTTATTTCACCTTAAAACTGAAATGTTTTTCGCGGATTACTGCCTCTCGAGGAATTGACCTAACCTTATAGAGTATTCCCTGTCATGGCTAATATTGACTCGGACCACTTTCTCGTTGCATCCCATCAACATCAAAAACAGGACAATGCAATGAGGAAGTTTGACGTTGAAAGGCTAAAATCGCAGGAGATTGCTAAGTCCTTTTCCCACCGAGTCAACAACAACCTCTTGAGGAGTCCTATGCCGCCAGCATCAAGTATTGAAATCGAGTAGCAACATTGCCAGAGACGATGCCTCTGGCTGGCTGAGTTTCACGCGACCACCACAAAGCTGCTGCACATTATTATCGATCTCAAGGCCGCGTATGACAGCATCTATAGAAACGAACTATATAGACCAGTGTCTAGTCTAGCAATACCAAGTATATACTGTAATCAAGAAAAGACACCCAACACCGACATCTTGGACAAAACATCATCATAGATATAGGTATAACTTTGATGTAGTTATAAGAACTTTGTTTACCTAGAATCCGCCATTAACTGATACAACGATACTAATGCTAAGATCAAGGGGAGAATAACTCTTGCCAATCGCTGCTTCTTCGGGCTAAAAAGGCAATTGAGTATCAAAATTCAAAGCCCTATCTCTAGCAACTAAAGTTTTCAGTAAAAGACGCTGATAATCGCAGTCCTGCAGAGGCATGGACCTTGTCAAAGACCGATGAAAACATTCCGCATAAACGGGGAGCGGAGAAGAAGTTACAACGATAAACTCTTTGGGCATTACAGCGACACCGACCTAGCCAAAAGGGTAAAAAGCCAACGGCTGAGCTGGTCGGGACATTTAGAGCGAAAGAACCCTCACATTCCAACCCGAAGACCCTTGAATCATAATAACCCAGACGGACGGCGCAGTAGAGGAAGAAATTTTTTTCCGGACCGAAAATAGCAAACAAAAATAGTTGAGCCTTTTTGAAATCGAAATTTTTCTTAGGCAGTTCTTCAGATTCAGTAACACCATTTTTTAAATCTCAGATTCTTTTTAAAAAAAAATTTGTTTCTATTTTATTTTTTTAATTGTTCAATGCTCATCATATATCCAATCAGCAAAATCTGTGTATAGTTTTTATTAATTAAAACTAAATTAAACAATTTATATCGTTAAGAGTCCTGTGACATATAATGGTTCCCAGAAACACTTATCAAAATATTCATTTTACCTACACAGAATTTCCAATTAACCTCTTTCGCTGTTGAAATTCTATTGCAGAGCATTTCAATTAACGAAACACAAAAACGAACCAAAACCACTTTTAGCCTACGGAATTTGACAAACAATGCAAATATGTAATGTAGTCTCTCCTATATATGCGGACATGGACTCACTTCGTTGATGATAACATGTTGGCATTCCTGGAAAATCCTTGAAACGCACTGAGGGTCTCCAAATATTTACATCGTTCGCCATGGGGTAGTGTAATCACTCCAAAGAACTCTATACCGATGCACAACACAACTCATATTCCAACGAAATTGTTAACGAAGGGAATAACCCTTAACAAAACGGGACCAGGCCAACTGATGCAGCAAGCTCCTATGATAGTATAGTTGGTCTATAGTTCTGCGCCACGATTGTATATTGGAATAAATATTTGCGGAGGATACGATTAGCAGGCTCCGCTTTCCCATCGTCGTGAATAGGTGCATGCGGGGCAAACACCACCGCGCTGAATGGTTTCGGGCTGGAGATGATGCTGCATCGTCTGACTGTGCCCTCAGTTCGTCCCCCTAGTATAGTTATACCAAATGTAAGAGATGATGTAAGCTGCAAATGAAATTGTTCCAACACAATCTAACCCTCTATACATAGAACTGGGTCATTGTGGCCAATTAAGAATCCGAATGTGTGTTTTTGAACCGATTTCTGTGCTCGACCCCCCCATGCTTTGTTCGTGTTTCTAGTTCCTCCTGCGGCGAAGACCCCCCGCAAAAATGGATTACAGAAATATTCGCACAAGCCTTTCGTTTTCCTTTGCACGCGCTATACGTAATCGCATAACTTCTGGGTAATCAGGTGCCTACGCACGAACCTCACACATGAATATGTAAGTACGCACTTAAACGCTTACAAGTGTCACCTTTTGCATGGTTAAATGTAAAGACAAGTACCTATCCTATGTATATACCTTACCTATAGTCTCTGCAAGTCTCATCCATGGGGGAATAAAAGTCTATATAGAAAAAACCCACATCTATTATAGAGGGGGGAACAAAATGTAAAAAGCCAGAAGCTATAGTGTCGCGTGGAAATTCTATCGTTCAAGCAACACAAATCGAATTACGAAGTCATTAAGTTGGCTACTGCGCCACTGAAGGTTCCAAGAGCAATGCATTCTGTTAAATAAGTCGAGTCTCTCGAGAGCTAAAGAAATAGGTCTTTACGCATTAAACCGAACGTAATTCAAGTTGTCATTGAAATGGGTTCAATTCCGGTCGGTTGCGGTACATCACAAGCCCGATTGTCATGGCAGGTAATACATTATTATTGGCAAAAGAAGTAATACAATCTATATATGTATATCTATACATATATGCATGGGAAGGCAGAACAGGACGAATCCGTGGAAGTTTCAATTTTGTTTTTGTTTTCATATTCAGGTATAGGTAGGTAGGTACTTATAAACTGCCCTGCCCCTCCACGATGGTGATGGTATATATTTGCTTTAGGTGGAATATATTGTGCCGGGCTTCTTTTCAAGTGGGAGAGGACACTCATATAAAGAATCAAATGATGCGAAAGATTTTCGGTATAGATTTACCTATACACAAATTTGATTCTTAAATTGTATGTGAAATTGGAGGGTAACTGATGTGAAAAGCTACTATTTAAGGGTAAAGTGGAATATTAAATTGGAATGTTTCTGTTTCACCATGGGAATTTCACGAACTTTATTTTTTAAGAAGGGTTTATATTCCTTGAAATCAAAATTATAACCTTAAGCTGAGCAACACATTCAAATCGGCGAAATCGAATTACATATTTCTTGCGTTTACCTAGATCTACCCTTAACCCATTTATATATGTATGTAAGTAAATTTTGGGAAATTTCAAGACCTTAAGTGCTCCCCGACGTACATCCTCAAATAATTGACTTTGAAACACAGAAAGATTTTTTTAAGTCTTAAACCATTTTTTCTATTTACCCCATTTCACCCTTTAAATTGCTAATTTTTTAATCAATTTTTTTGTAGTATTTTGACAAAAAACTGATTAATTTCGCTGAGAAATCTTGTTCATGTAACTGAGATTGCTGAAAAATTATAGATCAAATGATTTTTCGTGCTTTTCCCCTACTTCACCCTATTAATAGATAAACATTTATTATATCCTCGAACATTTAAAATCGAATGGTTATTTTTTTTAACACCATTTTAACCCACATAGGTTTATATGTCTTAATTTTTAAAAAGGAATTTTTAAAGCTTAGTTCAGTTTGTTATTTTACCCCATTTCACCCTTATGTGCGATCACACTGTGTTTTTAGAGTTTTAATAATTTAAAAACTATAATATTTGTCTCATAAAGGAAATAAATTAGTTATTAATTATGCCTATATTGTACACCACCTGCTTAAAACGTAGTTAAGTTTAAGGTAGTACAGTAAAAACCCGCTTAAGAGAACCTGCAAAATGTCACAGTCTTTCTTTCACTTAAGCGGGTTTTCCACTTAAACGAACCCCGCTTAAGTGAAAATAATTTCACTTAAGCGGAGTCCGGATAAGTGAACAAAAAATTGCACTTAAGCGGATTTAAAGATTCCAAAAAGGGTTCTGACTTATCAGAAATTCAAATGTTATTTTCGTGATAAAAATTTGGTGGAGGTGAAAAATATAAAAGAAGTAAAATCGTTCAGAATTTTTTTTGTTCTATTAAATTATTTTCTCACTTAAGAGATTTTTTTTTCAAGGAAAAATATTTAATTTAACTGAAAATATGTTTCAGGTATCCGGGTTTTCACTTAAGCGAGTTTCGCTTAAGCGGAGTGTTATAGAGGTAACTATTAGTCGACAAATACTCGGGGATGAAAAAAGTGTTTCAGATAAGCGGGTATTTCTCTTAAGCGGTTTTCTCTTAAGCTGGTTTTACTGTACTATGAGAGTACATTTATTTATGAACAATATAGCACCGTGGTGCAAATATGCATAGAACTTACTGTACTGAACTGTAAAAAAAAATATGTAACCTATGAAATTGTTTTGGTACCTATATGCTATATACATCATTTGATTTCTTATGGAAATCTAAATTTATAAGAAAAAAAATTGAAAATCGTTGGAGAGGTTTTAAAAAAAAAATATTTTATATATAAAATTTTGAAAAAAAAATTGTCCGCAATTTTTTAGCTTTTATTTATGCGAAGTTAAAAAATTAATTTAAAAAAAAAATCATATACCCATTTTCGAAATATGTATGGAATTTTCAAAAAAATAACTTTGAAATTTTTTTTTAAATCAATAATTTATTCTTTTGAAAATTTTGGTATGCAATATTATTAGAAATTATTTGAGGCTTTTGTGCAAAATCAGTTCAAACTATAAAGAGATAGTCGAATATCAAAAAAATGGTTCTATGAGAGATACCATTTTTAAATGATAGACTTTTTTTTCAATAATATGGTGGATCGAACAGATATTAGTTCACACAAAAATTTTAATCAAAATCGTAGGAGCCGTATTTGAGAAAAATGAGATTTTCAATACCGGGTTTTAAACATTTGTATGGGAGGTATCGTTTTTTTTGGTTATAAGAATAATTTTCATTTAAAATCTGCTAGATAATGTTAAAAAACTGCTGGGTGCCAAGTTTAATGAAAATTGACCGAGTCGTTTTTGAATTATTAAGTCCTCAAAAAAAATTTGGAAACTTTTTTTAAAAATAAAAAAAAAAATTTTGGTATATATACACGGTTAAAAATTTTGGTGTAGTTTTTAATATTTTTTGGGTTTAATATATGACAACACCAAAAATGTATTAAAGTTTAATACATCGCAAATATTACATTTTTACTTTTAATACAAAAATTATTACATTTTATAATAGAACTTTATTAGAAAAAGAGAGGAAATAAATTGAGGAAATTTCTCACAAAGAAATTTCTCTCAAGAAAATTTTCTCTCAAAAGGATATTTCTCTTGAGAATTAATGCAACACAGAAAATATTATGAATACATACTCGTAATTCGTAATAGCTATAATAATGAATGTGTATTTTTGTAAGAGTACCTATTTATCTTTGTATGTCAATTTATTTCCATTTGGGAACAATTATTCTTATTATTTTTATTATAATAATAACATTCTTTTCTCCATCGTTTTTCACAAATGAGAATAGAAATCTTATTGCGATTGAAATTTTGTCTACTAATTAACATATTGTGCCTCGAAAACTGCAAAGCGCCTTCAAAATAATGCATATTTAAATTTTTTTATTTTTATTTTCTTACTTTTTAATACAATATTAATAAATTTTAATCTTGGTTGTATTAAAAAGTGACGCAGTCTGTTCAATATGTGCATATTCAATATGGCTGACAAAAAAGAGCATCGAAGAAAAAAAAGGCGAGGAGGTATTAAAATGTAATCAAAAATGATTAGAAAAATTCTCATATTTGAAATGGCAACTGAGAGAGAAATTTTCCCTCTCAACAAGGGATATGTTTTATTCTTAAAAAAAAAAATATATAATAAGAATAATAAGAATTGATTAGAATTTTTTTTAATATTTCCCTAGTATTAAAATGTAATATTTGCTGTATTGCATACGGCTGTAATACAAGAGCTGTATTAAAAAATACCTCAGAATTTTTAACCGTATACAAAACTTGCAAAACTTTTTCAAACATTCTCCATTGAAAATTTGTATTTCTAATTTTAAGGCACGTTTTACAAGCAGAATCAGTCATCATATTTTGATACCAAAATAAAACTTGAAATGATGACCAATGATTAAAAATAGATGTCTCAATGTCTCAATGAACTATAACCACATAAGTTAGTATCTAAGTTCATGCTCGTCCTCCAGAGAAAATCGAGTGAAAACTTATGCGCAACTTCTTTTTTTTTTTTTTTTTGAAATCCTATATCGCTTCCAAATTCCAACCGCATAACCATCATGACCATTGACCAATCCTGTTTTTCCATTTTGGTAACGAATACTAATCTTACACCATCTGAAATGCCATAACTCTGTAAGAGACATCTCAAAATAAAAACAAACAAAACAAAAATATATATTTCTTTTTGTTTGTATGGAGACTAAACGATAGTTATACCTACCACCATCTTTATAATCCGGCGGACACGGAATATAATCGTAGTCACATACAAAGGAAATCCCTATCAGACAAGGTATATGGTAAAAAACAATCAAGCAGCCGAACATGAAGATCCCATTAAAACTTACAACTTAAACAATTTTTTGTTTGGCTAGAGGCTGCCCTGGCAGAGCCACATAGACTCCTGAACCGCGACCATGAAAACAAAAGCCTCCGCATTCAACTGGGCAGCAGCAGTAGCGCCGAGACCAACATATACACCGCCGCCGCCGCCACAACTTCTCCTGAAGATGTATATTCTATGTCAGATTTCAAGATTCCCGCGTTGGCCAATCGCAGTTGCAGTGTTGTTGCACAGCAAAACCTGCTTTTAAATTCTTTGATTTCATCTGATGATGGGCTCAAACGTAATTGCCTGTTAAGACTGACTGTTTGACATCCCTGTCATCCATTTCGGTCCTCGCTCTTATGGTCGTCCGTTTGGGAAAATGTAAAGAAAATCCTTTCCACGCAACCATATCATTGTTTCTACATACAAAACGAACCTCGACTGACTGCGACAACGGACGCGACGGAGTGTATCTTAGCGATGCGGAGCATTTCCCATTCCAGGCGCTCTGTTCTGTCACACTTGTGGAACATTTGCGTCGAATGGACTCCAACTGATTGACAGTTGCGAAGAATATGTTAATGCAGCGTCCTTTTCCTCTTGCCGTGCCGTGCCGTTGCCGATTGATGCGTTTCAGCATTAAAATTTGAGCACTTTTCTCGCTATACATACTCGCATACCTATATAGTATGTATATTTTCACATCCTTTGCCGGAGTCGCCATCATAGCCAGTGTTTGCTTAGTCCTTGAAGAAAAATTGTATGCGCGCCAGGAAAAGTTTGTCTGCTAGCAGAGCAGGAGCAGATTGTGTCTGGTTTTGGTTCGTCTTCGTTCGTGAAGTGCGGTGTTTTTCCTTTTTTTCTGCTCTTACTTCTGCTGCTGCTGCTGCGGTAGGAGATTGTATCTGCTTGGCAAGCAAAATTGTATTATGGAAACATCATTTCGTAAATTGTGTTTGCTTTTCCAGCCACGAGAGGAAAGAAAGTTTTTCAAAAATAATAAAAAAAAAAAATGATGGAAAATGAAAGGACACACGGTCTTACAAGGATCTTTGTTCGGTTATCTTGTTTGGAAAAGTATTGTTTTGATTGCGGAGGAGGACGGACCGAGAGGAACATCAAATTGGTGGTTATCTTATATCGTTTTGCAAGTACAAGTTTATTGTCTCGTTTTTATGATGATGTTTTGAAGCTTTTTTGTTTTTTTTTTGATTTTTTTTTTTTTGTCCACGCACAGCTTCATAGATATTCCTAGAATATGTTGTTCTTTGAAACTTTGCAACTTAAGAGGGTACTTATACTTTCTTGAATGATATTATGCTGCGAAATGACAGATGTCACAATGGAATAATAAATGTATTGTTTTCTTCATTTTTTAGGGAGAGAGAAAGTTCTTCTTTGAGGTGTGGTCACTACAGTCTGAGTTAGAGTGTACTTGTTTTAATATAATATGTATCATAAAAATTCTCCTTTTTCTTGATGGAATCCTTAGTATACCTAAGGTTTTTTTTATTTATACTCAACTCATAGCCTAGGATAGAAAAACAATTTTCTTTTACCACCATTAGATCTGGTCAGTCTCATTAAAACCACATTTATTTTCTTCCAAGACTTAAAATTTATTTATTAATTTTAAAATCACTTTAGATAAAATGTAGTTATGGTGGTATTCTATAAGGCTTTAGAAAAGGGTTTGATACTTGGATATGTTTAGCAGGTAAGTAATATTATTGATAAAGAAAACTAATGTTTTCTAACAGAAAAACATATTAAAACAAACAATAAACACTTGAATTAACGCAAATAATAATGAATTCAATTAATATAAAAAAGAAGTGGTCCTAAATGACTTCCTTGAGGGACACCGATAGTAAAGACCTAAAATACATATATTATTTAATTGAAAATTTTTAGTTCTACTATTAAAATTAGAACTAAATCATTTTGATGAATTATTATTAGAGTATAATCCCAATATTGTGAATTTGGGAAGTATAATTGTATTCTGAAATAGGGCAGCGGAATGGTTTTACATTGACTACGTTACGATGAAAGCTGTGCAGTATCAGTCGATACTGCTTTGCAGTCGAAGGGCAAAAGTGTAGTAGGATGTCACTTTTTATAATGGACCTGCAATGAAATAATATTCCCACTCTCGCAAAAACCGAGTGAGATTGTTGATTTGTTGAGCACCTTACCTGGACTACTATAATATTCTGTGCTCATACCTATAAGGAGTGCTCTATTCGCCTCCCCATCTTAGGAGTTATACTGAGAATCAATTGTTCCCCAGGTTGAAGATCGTGCGTCAGTATAATTTCCCTGTCAAAGAAAATATTACGGATCCGAAGCCAAACAATCCTTGGATACGAATGATTCAAATTTTGACGACCCCAGCAAACAAAGCAAATACACTGAATTTCGGATCTTTGCGTAGAATGTCCGGACCTTATGGCTTAAATTACGTGCAGTTGAACAATTACTGGAGAACTTGGATAGTCTTACAGCTGATGTCAAAGTATAATGGGATAAAAACGGCATACAGAAGATAAAATCTTGCTACTTTGGGGAGTGTTATAAGAACAAAGGGTGTTTCCCTTTTGGTTGTGGTTTGTGATTAAGACATGAGGTGTTCAATTTTTGATGTGTGAGTGAGTGCTTGGTCGCAATCCGCATCAAAGCAAAGCTCACGCCTTCACAGACGAGACAGTTTAACTCATTAAGGGAAGAATTCTAAAGGAAACGTATGACATATGCCTGATGTTCGACGACCGTCAAAGAGTTTTTTGGCGACTTCAACGCAAAAGACCGGAAATAAGGGAATTTTCGGTTCGATAGGCAGAAGAAATAGACTGTATTCGGTAGCTGATGTAAGCTGATTGAATTTATTATGAGCACAATCCAAATACGAAAATATCTACACATTCTAAGGATCAACAAATCGTTAACCAAATTGCTCATGTTGCTATAAACAGCAAACATGTTTGAAGTATCCTATTGGATATTCGAGGGATCAACATAGATAAGTAGACGTACCAGAACTTGGCAAGTACTTGGCAGTGGCTCAAGGACAAATTCGATTATCCATGACAGCACAAATTAGATGTCGTGAAGCTACTATCTTAAAACCGCCAGGATTTTTTTAGTGACAGCGTTTCTCTCGATCTTTCAGCAAGCCCACCACCAGCATCAAAGGCGGAGTAGAAATACTGCTAATATGGTTTCAGAAGTGCTGCCACTGATGTGCTGGATTTCACTATGTGACTCATGGTTCGATAAAGGGTTTTTGCTGGTGCTTGTAGTGAATCACAAAGTTTACCAATTCATGCCACAGACTAGAAGAAGAGCTGCTGAGATATCAGCCCTAAAAATCTGTGACAAAAAATAGGGGAGAAACACTGAATTCTCAGAAGGAAAAAGAGTGAGCTGGAGAAGCGGGTGGTCGAGTATTTTGAGGATTGTAATTTTAGGAATGATGTTCGAAAAAGTTCTACCAAAGGATAAAACGATTTACCCAAGGCTATACAAGGCGAGGACAGAAGACAGAAGAACCGAGATGGGAGATGGGAATATGGAAGTAGATACACAGTTCGTGCTAGAGAATCTGAAAATACAACTTTTATAAATTATTTAACGGCGAAGACATCCAACATGCCGATGTTAGTCAAAAAAGTCCATTTATCGACGATGGTCAAAATTTCCGTCAGCCAAACAAGGAAGATATCAAAATCGTCGAACAGGGCAAAACGTCAAGTTTTTTACGAGTTCGAAGTAGTTAAGGACACTATCTGACTGTTCTTGGAAAATGATGTCAGTATAAAAATCAAAATGAAGAATAACTCTTACCAATTCTCCGTTCCTTCAGGCTTTAGGAAGGCATTTAAGTAGAAAAGTCCTCTTCCGAAGAACTAAAGAAACCTTAACTAACTTGGTATGTGTAACTGGAGGCAGCTATCTCTAGGGACGGGGCTAACTGGAGGGGCTTGTTCGTAATCCAAGTCGTGGTTCATTCTGGCGTGTAAGTGCCACCTTAAGTAAGAAAAATAAGATAGTTTATAATTTTATCGAAAATGGAGGTCGATTTTATCGACTACCCATAATTTGTTTCAGGTTTTGATAATGATCTCCCATTTTTTGAAATCTAAACATGAACCTGTACTTTGCCACTTTAAAGATGCTTCTTCTTCTTTTGTTTGTCCAAACATTTTCACTTCTTCAGCTCTAAGACCAAATCCAATAAAGGACAGTTTCTTTGTATTACAAAGTAAGTTCGAAGAATGAATTCAACATTCCCTTATGCTCTAAATTTTTGATGCAAAATCAATTGAATAGAATTAATTGCTGAACAATCATCTTGTCAATTTAAATCTTCATATGTTATTTATAACAAAGTCTCATTCAACACATCGGAGCAGTCCAATTCAAATCATGCTGTCGGTTGTTAAATTAAGAAACACAACTTGAGTTCTGCTTTAAATTTGCGTAACACAGAATCCAATTTCCAAGAAAACACATATAATTCACTTGAATCATTAATTCGCACTCCAACTACTCGTATATATTAATGTATAATCAACTGCATCAATGGCCTCGTTAATCACTCACTTATCTCGCTAGTTGCCCATTCATTTAATTTAAAGATATCATCTGATTGCCCTTTCACAAATCCACACATTCGGTATTTGTTGTATATATAGTGCCCAGTTCCTGAGCCTTTCCTTCGACAGTTTTTTTCTTCGAAATAAAAATAAAAGCGCTGCTTATACGAGTATACTTGGCCTTTTGCAACAAATGCACCTCCAACACATGATGGTGATTCCTAAGCCAACAATCGAAAAATAACTTTTTCGCTTTGAAAGTTCAACCGGTGGTGTTACTAAGCAGATATATTTTATAAAAACCTCTTTATAGTCCTTCTTCCCTCCTGACTCCTGACAGAGGGAACGAGTAGGTACTTTCCTTTTGATGTCGATGTGTGTCTTCACCTCAAAAATTGAATTGGAATCGACTGCCAACCCAGCCCATTAATTTATTGGCTTCACTGCACAATGAGGTGAAATATAAAACGCATTCGAACAGCTAAACAATCATACCTCTGGTGAAGTGGTGCATGGTGGTAGTATAACCAAGCGCGGCTTGAAGAAATAGCTGCTGTGCCGCGTGCCACACCGCCACTGAATTTTGTGATGAAGCGCAGAGCTTCCAGCAAACTAATGGAGCGCAACATTTCACTGTAACTGCGCTGGGTCTCTGGCTGGATGCCTCTGTTTTGTGTTGTAACATTTTTACTTGTAGCCCCTTCCTGATGATGGGCGATGGCCCGAACTCAAAACCACCAGTCAGTTAGATACTTGGCGATAAATTTCACGGCTCGTTAGCGGACAATTTATGCGGTCAGGAACGATGAATGAGACAAAAGTAAAAGTATAAAAAGCTGCAGTGACCCCTTTTTCAAGAAGTCGCAGAAGAAGTGGAATAGTGTCTTTTCCTGATGCCATGATGTTCGTAGGGCGGAAATCAGTGCATAAACAATTTATGCAGATTCTTCGTTTCTCACAATTAAAAACCTTTTAATTGTCTTGCATGGTTATATTCCCGATGTCTAATGACCTATAAAAACTACTTAGTTCTGCCGAAGAGAGTAAATATACGTATTCATATATGTATGTAGCTATTACTGCCTACATTGTATAGCAGACAAGACAAGTAATAGATTTTTTTTTTTTGTGGACGTCCCAGCAATTTTCTGCTTGGATTGTAAATATAAAATTCATATGCCAGCCTTGCGGAGTACCGCATGCAGATTAGTGCAGACATTTACATAATAACATGTGCCGGCCGAGTTACAAGCTAATAACACTTGCAGAACACATGCCGGGAATTTAATTTCTTCTGCTTGCAAAGTTTGATTTATCTCAGAAGGTGTAAGGAGGCGGAAAATTGTTACCAGTGCAGCGTGCAGGAGATATTATGTTAAGTTGAGGCTCCAAGTTGGGTCTATGTATATATGTAGGAGTAGCATTAATAGGTTTTACAATTTTTTAATTATTGTTTTGAAAAATGTTGAGAATCGGACAAAAAAATCTGACCCCTACAAACACTCAAGGGGAGTTATAATTAATCTTACAAAGAAAAAAGATGTAGTTGTTTTTCCTAATCACAATTTAGAATTTAAGCTATTTAATTGTTATACGATATCTTTAGTGATTTCTGGCGTCATTCATTTCTTACTTAGTTACATCAATCATAGAGCCTTATCCGGTTAATAGATTTTCTTCAAATTTAATAGGTATATAGGTATAGGATTGTCTTTAGCGAGGAAAACCCATTTCACTTCATCTGGAATGGATAAATTTTCTAAATAAAGGTTTTATTTAATGAGAATTCTACAAACCATAATGAAAAAAAAACAGGATTTTGAACAACAGAATTTTTATCCTGCTCTGCTTCCTTTTTTTCCCCGGAAAACAATTAATTTGCTGGGGAAAAAATATTTCCCATCTCGAATCAGGAAAAAAAAAATATTCAAGATAGCTATTTTGCTGAAACGAATATTTTCTCTTAATTTTTGATAGTAAATTTCTAGAATGCGAAAGAAACTCCGGGGAATTTATGTCGCGATAAAGCTGATTGTGTTTTCATAAATAAAGTAAATATAGTTAATTAAAATTTAGCAGTTTCACGTTTCCAGGATATTTTTTGAATCACTTTACCATTAAAAAGTTATAGGTACACCTACCTTACCTTCTATATTTGACTAATTACACAAAGTTACAGAATTTTACTTTTTTCTTGTCAAAAATTTAAACTTTATAATATATACTTCATTTGGGAGTGATAAATCCTCACCTTATTATTTTTCTGCATTTGACGTTTTCGAGTTATTCTTGTGCCATATTACTGCGAAACAATAAATTTACGTTGCATTCCCTACAAGTACCTACATCGGGAAGAAGCATTAAAAAAATTTTAGCATATCACGTTTTTGAGATATTTTAATAAAAATTATTTTTTTGGATATACCTTGTGTTTTTGTAAAACGTTGGTCTTCCCTACAAGTTATCAAGCTTACAAAAAACAAAAACTTGTTTTCCAATGTTAGTCTCCTTATTCAGTAGGATTTTTATCTTTTTCCTGCTCAAAGTTGTAAGAAATAGGGAATAGTGGTTTCGCTATAAAAAGTTCAGTAAGTATACAAATATACTGAAAACAATAATATGTCTGTTTGGTTACTCCAACTTCTTGCTACAAGTTGCTACTTGTGATTTTTTTCTATGGGATTTGATAGCAAATTGTGCTACGTGCGTCGTACAACGTTTCGACAGACATAATACTGACAAACTGGTAAATAATGTTGCCAAAACAGCTGTTTTTTAAAGAAAATTTGTATTTTTTGTATTAATTGATCTCAGATTCGAAGTTTCCATTTAAGTCCTTGCATCATTTTAATCCGGATAAATACAAGCTATTCGTACGCCTAATTAAAAATTCGTCAAGCTATACTTAATTTTTATAAAAAATTCAGATTTTAATAAATAAGGCATTGAAAAATATTGACCGATTCTGTTTTATATACCTTTTTTATATACCACTTTTTAGTCGTCTACCCATTGATTAGGCCAAGTTTTGCGTTGTTGAAGCACTTATTTTACCCCATTCTTTAATAGATGGTACCTTCTTAAGATCGGTTTTGTTGATATATTGTATGTTTTCTAACTTAACGATCCAGAATTTACTATAAATTCTCTATAGAATTTAAGTATGGACTCTGCGGTGATAACTTTTGGGCAATTGTAAGGCAACCATATTCCTGTACAATCTGAGACAGGAGTTTATATTTTGGATCGTTGTCTTGGTAAAACTTTACTTTTATTTACTTTGAATTCCAATTTTTGAAGCACTTTGTCGTAAATTCCATGTTTTACAGGTCGGTACAAAATTTTCTTTATTTTTAGCAAATATTGTTCTCTTTTTACCATTTTTTTGGCTATACCCTACCGATTTAACAACGCCACTGAAAAATGATCGGTTAAAAACAACGTAAGACTTGGTAAAGTTAAATAACAAACATTGTTAATATACAACCTGCAAACTCACTTAGTTAAGTTATACGAATCAACACGATTAAACAAAATTATTTAAATCTTCACACTGATTCGGTTAAAGTGTACTAAATTTGTGTACTAAACATAATTATTTGATCCAAGCAAGCTACTCATTTAACATGAACAATCTTGAAAATAGCGAATCCTAACCAATATTTTTTCATTAATATAACCTTTTTAGGTTTTTATTTTAAACACTTTATTTTAACTGAGTCGACTACGTTAGAATTAACGTAATGAACTATGTAATTTTTACCCCTGACTATATTCAATATTTTATTTTCAACCCACCGAAAAACAGTCTCGGTTAGTTATTATTTTTCTGCGTGCATTTTCTATAAAAAGCCGGCGAACATTTTCCACTTTTTTGGTTGACACTTTTTCCTCAATATTAAAGCACGTCAGAAGCCATTTTCAGAGCACATTATGTATATTAAATATGCCTATTTTTCCTTAGATTTTGGTAAATCCATCTTTGGTGGCGGTCGCAAAGAGTTCTTGGGCGCCCAGTGTTAAGCTAAAACTCGATTTTATCCCTTTTTGTTAAATGTAAGAATTATGTTCAAAATGTGCTTTTAGGAATATACCTACCTACCTAATATAGTTTTGAAATTTCCTGCTTAGTTCGCATTATGGAAAATGACAAGTTGCCGTATATATTTTAGTATTTTTACTTTGTCGACCCATACCTACACTGCATGAAATTTTCCAAAAAGATAAGTAAAATAATTCACATTTCAATAACAAAAATAGTTAAAACCCATTAGCCTTCAAATAAAATATTGTTTTATATGTACAAAAAATAGAATTTATAAATTAATTCATTGAAACTCATACATATTTCAAAAATACTATAAGAGTATAAATATTGAATAGTTTACGAAAATTACATTTAATTTATTTATTCGCTGATTTATATAAATTATCCTCACGAACATATAGCAGTTCTATACATACTTTTGAACTTATAATTTGAAGTTTTATTATTTAAACAAAACTTCCCTCCCAAAGCTTGTTTAACATTCCCTTTTTCTATATATGATGTGATTCAAGTTTTGAAGACTTCATCCGCTATAACATGAAACATTTATTTAATTTGCTTGCCAACTGCTTATTTTCCACGAACATTCACAAAACTACGTGACCACCACCGATAACAGCGCCGTCCACACCGCACCGAACCGCCCACAACGACAAACACTTAACAAATAAAAAAAAGTTTAAAAGACTTGCACGAGTTTCCTTCTACACCATCATCATTACGCCAAACGCCCCCAATATCATTGCTCCTTTGGTCATTAAATTTAATGCAATTATCGAGTTGGCAATTTCAAAAGTCCTTGACATAAAAGGAACTTGCATGACGATGATGGCAACGAACTAGGCAGCAAGGCAATACTAAAATTTCTGTATAGGTGTATACGTGCGTCGTAACGGACACGAACAAAACACAAATTTTAATTAGCACCCTGTTTGTCACACTGGAATGCACTCTTCCCTGAATGAAAGGGATTTCAAATTTATGACTTAGTTCCTATATGTTCCTTCTGTTTCCAAGAGCTACATTACATACTTCATTCATTTGCAAACAAGACAAAATAATTTCCCTTTAATCATCGAGTGCCTACAGCAGTCAAATCATCGAAGTTATGTCAATAAATCTCGAAAACATTACATGTACCGTTTGTTTTATGCGATTTTATTAATTTTCCGTTAAGTTAACATTTCTACAAAAATTATTTCTCCAAAACCAACAAACGAAAACGTGAACGTTCGACTTCATGAGTCGATGGGGGTCGGGCCTCCCGAATTATCCTTGTCAAAAGTAATTGAGAGACGTGTAAAACACAACATCTCATTTCGGGGAACACGCATTCTATATACGCTGACGCCGCGCCGCTGGCCGCAAAGCGACGCGACGGCCGTTGACGCTGAGGCAAGTATAAACCAGTTGCCTTGAAAGTTGATTCGTGTGTGTGTTTCGTTTGCTGTAGTAACTGTGCATCCATCTTTTCTCGACATATCGAAAGTGGAGAAAGAGCTTGGAGCTATGAAGGCAGCCAAATATGGGAGAGCCCACCTTTAAGCCCATCAATCATGAGGTCATTGTGGCCAAAAATGTTCGTCTTACTCATATCAAACTCAAAAAGGTTGAACATAACATCTTGTTTCAACCCAATTTATCAAAATCTCGACCAAAATACAAACGAACAAACAAAATGTTATGCCAAAATATTATGTTCAAGGATTCACAAAAAGACTTAAAGGAATAATTGTCTGGGTATAGAATGTAGATGAAGATGAAGGTGGGGCAAGGCAGCAACAGCAAAAATAACAGTAAGTCAATACGAGACTTCTTTGTTGGCTCCATTCAGCAGTGGGTAGGGTATACCTATACCGCAATGAGTTATTGAAAATAATTATTTTCAATTAAGGTGATTAAAATTTCTGAGATGATTGCAGAATATTATGCTGAATCGGTACTTTAGACCACATCTTTGAAGAAATAATATAATAGAAGAAGGAAAAGACTTGAGAATTGAGAAATGCTTTGCTAAGGAAAAAGATAAAGGTCTTAAGCAAATTATTTTGAGAGAAATTATTTTCAAAGCGAAATAATGTTGTTGTTTTTTCAAAAATATCTCTTTATCATTCCTTCCCTCATGAACTTATATGCAGTGTTAATTTAATCTTTTAGCCCACTGATTTTATAGTTCACACTCCTCTTTGTTTCTAGCTGTGTTTTATTGAAAGTGTGTAGCAGCTCAGCAATTTTTGTTTAAACGTAAAAATTACAAAAAAAAAAAGTGATTGTTGCTTGGAAAGTTCAGGAAAATGATATCTCATAGCCATTAGCTATCACAGGATTCATGTTAAAATATTGAGGAATAAAATTTTGTTTTTAAGTTCAACGTACACAACGTATGATAAAACCGAAGAGATAAAAAAAAAATCGCATATTTGCAACTTTTACGACCGAACGCAAATATTGCGAAGGAATTTAGCGTGAATTTAGCACCATCATTTTCGATTTTCAAAAAAAAATTGTGCTGTAGGTATTGTGCTCAATTTGTACCACCATGTGAGGTAAATTTTTTTTTTAAATTCAAAAATTTTTAAATTTTAGGGATGGTTTTTTTTTTACAAAATTACGATTTTCAAAAACATCAAAGTTGTGCTGTATTTTGCTCAAAAAATAATTCGCATATTCACAGCATTTATAGCCAAAAATAAATTTTGCGAAGCGTGAAGATAGCACCGGCATTTTCAATTTTCAAAAAAATATTATAGTTGCGCTTCTCAACTTATGCATTGTGCCGTAAATATTTCTTTAAATTCACAAATTTGCAATTTTTTTTTCAAAATTACGATTTTTTAGAAAGTTATACATATGCACATGCTCTGTTTTAAGCTCAGTGTTTTTTTCTGAAAATCGAAAAACAAATTATAGCCAAACCTTATGAAAGGAAATGAAAGTAGGTAGGTACTGCGTTATTCAATTTTTTAACCAACTCAGATTTAAATTTTTTTGATCAATTGTATTCTGTTATATGGAATTCATGGAATTTAAGTGATTTATTTTTTTTGTTTAAATATACCTATTTATTTTTGTTAAAATAATTTTTGTGAAATATGTATTGAGTTTTTCTTTCTTTTTCAAATCTACTCCGGCAATTTTCGATTTACTTCACTTTTTTTACAAATCCGCTCCGAAATTTCACTTCTGAGGTTTTAACCCTGGTTGAGAAGCTATAAAGAAGAAAAAGTCAATTTCTATTTCTACTTCCCCAAACAAATCATTCTTGTGAAAATTTTGGGCAGGTCCAAACAAGAAAAAATAACATTGAAGCAACCTGTAATACAGAGTATCCCGAAATCACCGCCTCAAAAGAAAACCACGAGTTCCTGAATCCTGAAGTAATTTCAAGGCAAAAAACTTAGGGGTAATTTTCTCGTTTTTGCTTCGTTTTCGACTATTAACGGTTTTTATGATTTTTATTTTTTTTCTTTGACTGGATCTAACTTTGCTTAACTAAAACCGATTTTTGAAATTATACTTAATAACGTGTTTTTGTGAAAAAAAATCATATCGAAGTCAAAAAACAACCTAAAAATGCTTAAAAAATGTGTTTGATAATAAATGGCGGGAAAATCGTTATCCACACAGAAAAAAGTTGTATGCGTTAGATAGAAATTTCTAACTTTTCTTGTGTAAATAAAAAATAATTTTAAAAATCGGTTGTAGATTGGCAAAGTTAGGACAGTCAAAGGAAAAAAAAATAAAAATCATAAAATCCGTTGTAAGTGGAAAACGAAGCGAAAACGAGAAAATTACCTCTTAAGTTCTTCCACTTGAAATGACCTCAGGAACTCATGGTTTTCTTCAGAGGCGGTGATTTCGGGGCACCATGTATACAAAATCGGTTCAGGCATAGAACTGTGTCATAAAACTTCAAATCTCTACGTCAGAAATAATTTGAACTTAACTTCCTTAATGGCTTCATACAGAACATGAGTTTTACTTGCAATATATACTATATAGGTAGGTACTATGTATGTGATATGACAAGTTATGGATAGATTTTAATCAAAGTTGAAATTACGATGATAGCGAAGTAAAAAACAGTGGATTTCGCAATCCTGTCTGTCTATCTGTCCTTTCAGCTGCAGCCTAAACTGGTGAATCGATTTTCTTTAAGTTTGGTACATAGCGTTTTTGGGCATTTCCCCGATACGGTAATTTCATTTTTTAGAACCAAAAATAACGGTATGTGCATGCCGTTCAATTAATGAAAATCATATTTTTTTTTTAAAAGGGTACCTACATATGCATATATGCACATACCGTTTCTTAAATTTTTTTTCGAAAAATGATTTTAAATGGTTTTCCAAAATCGGTTCAACTGATTTGGGTCAATTTTTTTTAAAGAGATTATTTTAAAAAGTTTTAAATGTTTTATATATATCAAATTTTTTTTTTTGATTCTGAAAAAAAGTTTCAAAATTTTAGTTTTTTACATTAATAAAAATTATTTTTTTTTATATCATCCCATACAATAAGTTTGAATAATATTACATAAAAAAATTCTCAAAAAAAAAAACAAATTTTGGATTAAAAAAAAAAAATTCAAAATAATATTTATAATATTATATATATTTATATTTTGAAAGTGGGTAGAAGAATTTTTTGTTCAGAATTAGCTTTTTTACTTACACATTAATAAACGCTAAAAATTGAGTGTAAATTTTTTTTTTTAAGTTTTTATATATAAAAAATTAATTAAAAAAAAGCCGCTCCAAAGAATTTCACTCGCTGAAATGTATCATTATACATATTTCCTCGAGCAAATTTCTTAATTTTGGATTAGACTTGTCAAGTTTCAAATGTCTGAAAAGGATGATATCTCGAAAAAATTTCCTTTTTTTCGTTAATTTTCTTCTTGTCCAATGTTATTTTACTTTTTGCAACTACATAGATACAATTAAACATACAAAAATCATCATTATTCTTCCTTTATTTTGCTTGACGTTAAGCTAAAAGATTGTTCAATTTTAATCAAAATAATATAAAAAATTAAAATTTATGTGAGACTGAAAATCTTATAGCCCGAAGCAATAAAATATAATTTTTTTTTTTTAGAAAAGATCAATAACCAAAATTGCCGCAACAACAGTTATACATACTAAAGCTATACTCCCGCAAATTTAATCCTCAATTTTTATTCAATCTTCTCGATTAATTGCATTCCATTTCAACGTTGAACATTCCGCAATCGAAGCCGACAATCTAATTAAATTTAAGAATGTTTCGGCGGCACGGCGGCTGAGCGGTCTTCTTTTATATACAAGTCCCGGTTTAAAAAAAAAAAACAAACTAATAACCAACTTGTTCCTTCCTTATCCGCACACCACATCACATATATATGTATATCCGTGTTTATCCGCAGTAAGAATGCAAATAATCACAAATGAAATTATTATCCTTCCACTCAGCTTGGCGTTGGTCATAAAATAAAGGATTTCGTTTATTCCTTCATTCTGATTCAGGAATGATTGTTTCGCTTGGGTTTTCTTATCAAGATCGAAGAAATTACCGTCGCGTTAAGAAAATCCACATTGAACGTTCGTTGCCTGGCATAAACACATGAGCGAGGCGCTCCATCATAAAAATGGCCTTCCTAATTCCCTCATTTCGCGCCTTAATTTCCAACTTTAACTTTTGGGGTGTTAATTTTCTTCCATATATACGGAACTGACACGCATCTACTTACATGGAGAAAAAAAAATAAAGAGCCTCGAAAACACCTGAATCAGCAGCAATCAGCACCGGATCTCCCAAGTGCGAGTCAAATGAACTGCAAGGCGAGCTCCAAGTCCGCCTTTAATTACCCGTCAAGATAAAAAAGGGTCAGCCATCAGGAGGAATACATAGCGACGGCCGCGGCGGCATTGGCTAGCTATGGATGGATTTGGATGGTGTGTTCGTTGCATTTCCATTCTCAATTCCAAAAAAAAAAAATCGATTGCTTGACTTTGGTCGTGACTTCATTTCTCGATGTGGCTTGGAGGAGTTTCACAGGACGACTCACCTCGATGCAAGACAAGGAATATCTACTCTGCTTTCCCTTCTTCTCTCTCTGCTCCACCTGGATACAATGCCAGTTTTGTCCATTTTGTCCGCCTTTTTAAAGATCGCTTCGACCGATGATGACGGGAAATTATTTTATTACAAATCGAAATTGTTCGAAGGGGGCGGACCCGAAGGATGTTTTAATCCGCGTTTGTTCAGTCATTCAATAAATTCCAATTTTAATCATAATTACTTTTTGCCAATTGTACCATTTCGGATTGCGGCGGATATATAATAATAATCCAGTTTTTGTTGTTGTTGGAAATTCTGCATCGATTTTATGGGCAGAGGTGTGTAAAGATATGATTTTTATGGGCCGAATAGAATTTTTCTTAAATTACTTCGAACTTGCAGCTCAATTAAGTCAAGTCCGGCTTGGAATTATTTTTTGAAGTAGTTAAAGTAGTTCACTTGACTTGATTGCAAGTGGGTGTTTATACAAGTCGTAAATATGAAGAATATTTCTACAAGATATTCGTGCTAACAACAAAAAAAATATAAGATTTTTAATTGTAATGACAATTTGTTGATTGAGAATAACGGGGGTTTATTATCTTATTACCTTTTACGAGTGGCTTATAATTGAAGCTAGATTCTATATGGAAGTAGAAAAAATGCTGTACTGGAAGGTTTGACCTGCACTTTTTGAGTTAGCAGTCAAATATTACATCCACTGTGCCATTGCTACCTACCCGTCTTCCATTTGAAGTTATACATTTTTAAGAATTCATAACATGAAGGAATTAATATGAATTCTTATAAATTTTCAATCGCCCCCTAGCCGGTCTCCGCCATCTTGAAAAAATCGGCATATTTTCGGACTAGTCACTGTTCTTTCAAAATATCACCTTAGGTATTACTTGTACTTACTTAAGGTGGCGCTATATAGTCCGGTGTGGACTAGGGCCTCAACCAACAAGCTTCTTCCAGCCAACTCGGTCCCCAGCCAACTGTCACCAGTTTCGCACGCCTCCCCCTTCCACTTGCGTGCGCCACCTGTATCACAGTCTTCATCTACTGCGCCGTCCATCGGGGTTAGATTCAAAGACTCTTGGGAGTTGGGGCAGAAACTTTAATGTCCATTCGCTATAAACCACCCAGCCACCTCAACCGTTTGCTTTTTACCTTTTTGGCTAGGCCGGTGTCGCTGTGCTGCCCTGCCCATTCAGTTCGTCATATCTTCTCCTCCACTCCCCGTTTATGTTGCGAACCATGCTTTCAACAAACTTTTAAATGTTTTTTTCTGAAGTTTCTTACAATAAATTCTGTAACTTTATACAACATTTTATTGGCTTTTTCATGATTATATCTTAAATAAAAAGAAAAGAAAATAATTCATTAAAGAAGCCTGCTATAAGTAGCCTCAAACAATGGCACTAAAAAAAATGGTTTTAATGAAAACTTTTTGAGTTTTAAGTTTAGCTCCACTTGCCTCCAAGCAGTGACGTACATCAACGTGTGCTCCACACTTTATACCTTTATTTCTCAAGATATTGAGAAAAGTGAAAAATTCGATTTTTTGCGAAACCATTTATTTTTGCCTGTAAAATTTTTCAACTTTCAACTCAATTTTCTCGAAAAAAATATTATTATTTTATGATAGGCTGAGTAACATGATAGAGTTTAATAAAGAATAAATAAAATAATTAGGGATAATCCTACAGTTATTTTGATTTATGATTTATGCCTAAAATTTTAGAAAAATGTCCGTAACTTTTTTTGTAATCAGTTTTTCTTAACCAAATTTTGTCCAAATATGTTTAATCTTAATACGTGTGTCGAATTTCAATAAAATCCGATAAGTTGTTTAGATTTAATAGACTTTTTTTGAATTTCAGTGCGCTCAAATTTTAGAAAAATGTCATTAATTAATTAAATTTTGACCAAATATTTATAAGACTAATATTGACATGTTAGCCGAATTTCATTAAAATCTATAGAATAGTTCAAATTTAACAGACTTTTTTTAAATTTAACAACATCAAAACCCACAAATTGCAAACAAAAATAGCAATGACTTTTTTTATAATAATGTTTTCTTAACCAAATTTTAATCAAATACCTATGTAAAAGACGAATCTTAACATATTGTATGTCAAATTTCATAAAAATCCGTTGAATAGTTGAAGACTTTTTTGAAATTTTGGTACAACATCAAAACCCTAAAATTTTAGAAAAATGTCAATAACTTTTTTTTTACTCAATTTTTCGTAACAAAATTTTGACCAAATATGCAAAAGAGCAATCTAAATATGTGTGCCAAATTTAAATAAAATCCGTAAAAGGTCCGTTTTAGATTGTCCAGACTTTTTTTTTCGCTCTCCCATACAAACCAAACCACCACTGTGCGGCGCGGTGGCGAAACCCACGGTGGTGGATGCAGTTTTAAAATTTTGAATATTTCAACACATCAGTTTTATTTTTCCAGTTGAATTACATATTAAAACGAACAACTGTTAAAAAAAGTCAAAAGTAAACAAAACATATTAATATAGGTAGGTACATATGTAATGGAATTTTTGTTTGATTTTTGATTTGTTAAAGAAAAAAATATTTCATTTTATTTTTAAATAAATTATAGGAAGCGACCGATTGAAAAATTTAAAAGATCGAAAGAAATCGAAGACTATTTGCTCGTTTTATATAATATTTATTCAAAAGACTTATATTATCATTGCGCAATGATTTGTGGACATCTTTTACTACTTAAATAATTTTGTTGGACCTTAAGTCTTCTCATAATATACAGCATGCGTTTTAACAATCCTTACTACTACCTACTCATACTTGCTTAAAAAATAACTGCTCAAAGAAATTCAGTTTTTAAGCTTTCAAACGAAATTCCATCGATATTTCTCTTTCCTATAACGGGTGATTTTTTAGCTGGTTTGGTTTTGGCAACACTGGTTTTGACAGCTGACGTGTGTTTAGTACCTTGTGTCACTGTCAAACAGCTTCAGTTTGGTTTGCAATTTAACCATGGATCGTCTTACAAATGAACAACGGTTGCAAATTATTGAATTTTACTATCAAAATTCGTGCTCGGTTCGAAATGTTCATCGCGCGCTGCTTCCATTTTATGGTCGGCATTCTCGACCTTCTGAGCAGTCTATTCGGAAGATTGTGACCAAATTTCGCACCAAATTTACTTTGTTGGACATTAAACCACCAACACGTTTACGTACTGTGCGTAGTGAAGAAAATATTGCGGCCGTATCAGCTAGTGTGACAGAAGACCGCGAAATGTCGATTCGGCGCCGTTCCCAGCAGTTAGGCCTTTGTTACAGCGGGTTGGCTACGTTTCCCCGCCGCACGTTTTCCCGCGGCACATTTGCCCGAGTCACGTTTGCCCGAGTCACGTTTCCCCGAAAAAAAATACCTTTTGATACTTTGGCGACAGCGCATTAAAAATTTCCACTCCCATACACTCCCATGCATTTTGGTGACACCAAATGATGAGAATCACGGAGAACGAAGTTTGCTACTATTTTGGTTTGCAGAAGACCGCACTGGACTAGGCTCCTCCCACTTTAAAGAAAAAAGTATATAAGCAGGATTCGGTTGAGAATAATCTTCAGTTTCTATTAGAATTCAATCCGGGTAAGACCTGCGTTGGAGATTTTTTTAAAATAAAAAAAAAAGTTCTTTTAAGGACTAAAAAAAATTTATAAAGAGATATAAAATTTTTCATTTTTCATAATTACTACTATATTTTCATGAGATTTTTTATTTGCTGTTGAATTCTCAGAATGCTCTAAACGCTTTTGAGCATTTTAAGCGTTTTAGTAATTCTACTGTTAATAAATTACTAAAACGCTTTCAATGGTTTTCAAGCGTGAAAAACAATTTAAGGCTAGTGTACATCGGTAAAAAAAAAAAAAAAAAAAAAAACGCTTAAAATGCTCACTGAGCGAAAATAATTTTTTCAAAGTTTTTTGTCAAGCTTTTCCCCTCTTTTTTTGTCCAATGCTTAAAATGCTTTTTAAGCGTTTGAACATCACCCATCCCACCAATCAGTGTGGTTCTTTTGATTTAATCGATTTTGAAGTCGTAGACATTTTTTTTTTTTTATTTTCTGATTTTAAATTTGTTGTGTGGTTATAAAAATTGGTACAATACTTCTAATTAAATTTTTTGTGTATATTTTTGTGAAATTCTGTAGGTTTTTTAAAATTTCTTTTATTTACAGGTTGCATGTCCAGATTTTTATAGTTTCTTATTTTTGTAGCTTAATACAATGTTAAGTATCCATCAAAAAATAAATGTATTGTTTTGTTTTCGTTCCGTATTAATTAAATCCTTTTTATTTTTATCTTGTTTTTGACCCCCACTATGACGAATTTCGGCTGTTTTTTAAATATTAGCTCCTGTTGATTCTCTTTACTTTGAGTCTATAGACAATTTATCTGTGCCAATTCAAAAAAAAAGTGAAAAAAGTAATTTATAAAATTTTGTTAAAGTTTAGTTTTAGAACAGTGATAGCAAACAGAAACGACGAATTACTACAACATGGAATCAGACCTTGCAAATGTAAGTATATGGAAGGTTTAAAGTGATAATTTGACGAAGTGATAATGTGGCAGTGTTTTTTGTTTTAAAAAATTAGACGTCTTAAATCCAAATTATTTGAAAAAAAAAGTGAAAAAAAATTTTATCTAGTAACGAGGGATTATTTTTCTTTTCCTATTTTTTGAAGTGATTGTTGTACATTAATGGATTTTTTTCCTTTTTTTAATAAGACATTTAAGTTTTTTATGGTGTGTACCAGCGACTTTGTTGTGATTACGTCTATCAATAACAGAAAGCTTAAATTAATTATTCCCTTGCAAGAAAAACTGTTCTTTTCATATATATATGTGCGTTCTTAGGAAATTTGTGAAATACATTGTGAATTTATAGTCTTATTATTTACTTTTCAACTTCTATTTCTATTTACAGGTAACATACTCCACACGCGGCAAACCAAAGCTGGAGAAAAATGGTTATATGTACCACTTCGAAAAAAAACATGAAGACAAATCATTCTGGTGCTGCGCAGAACGCAGGACCATGCGTTGCAAAGCCAGAATGCAAACCGTAAAATCTGAAGAAAACTATTTAATAAAAAAAACCACCAATGACCACAGCCATGCTCCACTAGCCTTTGAAAAGCATATTTCTGATGCTAATGTGCATCTCAAGGAAACTGCGAAAGGAGCTCTACCACCTAGCGTAGTAATAAGGGATACAACTGTCAGAGTTGAGCCCGAATGCCGCCCATATTTGCCAACGAAAAAAGCGCAAAATATGAAAATCCTGCGAGTTAGAGCCAGCCAAATAAAAGAACCAGAAACCCTCGACGAAATTGCTATACCGGAGCGATTTCGGTTCATTGACGGCGAGTTATTTGTGCTGGCCGAAACAACCCACTCGACTGGAAAAAATATTTTGTTGGGCACCAGAAGCACCGTTGAACTCCTCGGCCAATCAAAATGCTGGCTGGTTGATGGGACTTTTGCAGTCGTTCCCTCAATTATGCGCCAGCTCTTTTCAGTGCATGGTTATATCAATGGAATTGTTGTACCATTGGTATACTGCCTAATGAGCAGCAAATCAACAGCAGCATACGAAGAGTTTTGGCTGCAACTAATACTCTTTGCATGTAACAACAACATCCATCTACGACCGGACATTATAGTCTCCGATTTCGAAAAGGCCATCATTACTTCGGCTTCAAATTTCTTCCAACAGGCTGAAACACATGGCTGCCTTTTTCACTTCGGCCAAATAATTTGGAGAAAGGTGCAAGCCCTGGGCTACAAAAATAAATTCGGCAATGAAGAACCGTTCTCCAATGAAGTAAGGATGCTGAAGGCCTTAGCGTTCATTCCTGCGGAGGAAGTTCCAGCTTACTTCGAAGAATTGTATGCTTCACTGCTACATGAAGAAAGTAAAACTCTGGCGAAATGGTTCGAAAAGAACTATATAGGAACGGAAGACAACAGGCCACAGTACTACCCAACCTTTTGGACGACTGGAGCTGCTTCAAGCGAACGCTACTTTCCACGAACACAAAACAGCGTTGAAGCATGGCATCGTCGTTTAAAGGTCGTGGTCGGCCAATCACATGCAGGCCTTTATAAATTAATTGGTGACCTCTCAAAGGAAACCGTCATGGCCAAGGTTTCTGTTGAGAAGGTACAAAGAGGGGAAATTCCGCCGATAACGAAGACCATGAAAAAAAACGAAAGAATTCAAACAGTCATTGGATGTCGCTCAACAACAGACAAGGTGCAATACCTAAAAAATATTGCACACAATTTAAATATTTAAATATTTAAATACTTATGCTGATTGCAAACTACCGGACGATACGAAAATCCGTCCTTTTCAGGACGACCAAAAACTCATGAAGAGATATAAATTTTTTCATAAATTTCACTTTCACAAACATTGTATGTATGGTTGGGTGTATGCAAAGTTTCTTTCAATCAACTGAAAAAAAAACTAAACAAACTGCCAAATTTGTTGATATTTCAATTTTTCACGTCATAGGAGACAAAAATCAGACAGAAGTGTCGTAATCTTGTATGCATTAAATTCAAAGCAATCAACTAAAAAAACTATACAAACTGCCAAATTTGTTGATATTTCATTTTTTTCACGTCATTGGATACAAAAACAAGAAAGAAGTGTCGTTATCTTGTATGCTTTCGTCGTAATTTTATGAAAAATCGACTTTTATCTTCAAACGCGATTTGCGGCTAAACTAGACGTCCTAGAGGCATCAAAGTTTACACCTTTAAAATTGATTTGCGGCTAAACTAAGCGACTTAGCGACTTAAAAAATGCATATTCGTGATCCAGAAAGCGGCAGTTCTGAAAAATCAAAAAAAAAGTTGGTAAAAAAAAGTTTTTTCCAAAACTTAAAAAAAAAAAAATAAATAAATAAATTCTTGCTACGTCAACAGTTTTCTTCTACAAAAGTCTTTCATTGGATCAAAGTGAGATATGTATGGGGGGGCATGCTGCCCCCCTGCAACCCCCCTGTTTAGCACACTATAGGATTTTGGGTAGGTGCGAGGCTGGTTGTATGCAAAGTTTCTTTCAATTGATGCTTCGCATTATATGAAAAATCTACTTTTATCTTTAAACGCGATTTGCGGCTAAACTAGACGTCCTAGAGGCATCAAAGTTTACACCTTTAAACTTGATTTGCGGCTAAACTAAGCGACTTAGCGACATAAAAAATGCATATTCGTGATCCAGGAAGCGGCAGTTATGAAAAATCAAAAAAAAGTTGGTAAAAAAAGTTTTTTTCCAAAACTTTAAAAAAAATAAATAAATAAATTCTTGCTATGTCAACAGTTTTCTTGTAAATAAGTCTTTCTTTAGGAAAAGTACCTTGCGTGGCCCGCTTCGCGGGATCCAAGGATTTTAACTCCCTCTTCGGGGGGCTCTGTGCCGCTCGCGCAACTCCGTTGCTCCGCTTAGGGTATGTCAAGTCGCCAGGCAGGCGCCTATTACAACAGTTTTCTTGTAAAAAAGTCTTTCTTAAGCAAAAGTACCCGCGTGGAACTCATGAGGTATGTATGGGGGGGCATGCTTCCACACTGCAACCCCCCTGCTTGGCTCACTATTATAGGATTTTGGGTAGGTGCGGGGTTGCGTGTATGCAAAGTTTCTTTCAATCAACTGAAAAAAAAACTAAACAAACTGCCAAATTTGTTGATATTTCAATTTTCACGTCATAGGAGACAAAAAACAGAAAGAAGTGTCGTAATCTTATATGCATTAAATTCAAAGCAATCAACTAAAAAAACTATACAAACTGCCAAATTTGTTGATATTTCATTTTTTTCACGTCATTGGATACAAAAACAAGAAAGAAGTGTCGTTATCTTGTATGCTTTCGTCGTAATTTTATGAAAAATCGACTTTTATCTTTAAACGCGATTTGCGGCTAAACTAGACGTCCTAGAGGCATCAAAGTTTACACCTTTAAAATTGATTTGCGGCTAAACTAAGCGACTTAGCGACATAAAAAATGCATATTCGTGATCCAGGAAGCGGCAGTTATGAAAAATCAAAAAAAAGTTGGTAAAAAAAGTTGGTAAAAAAAGTTTTTTTTCCAAAACTTTCAAAAAAATAAATAAATAAATTCTTGCTATGTCAACAGTTTTCTTGTAAAAAAGTCTTTCTTAAGCAAAAGTACCTCGGGTGGACCGCTACGCGGGATCCAAGGATTTTAACTCCCTCTTCGGGGGGCTCTGTGCCGCTCACGCAACTCCGTTGCTCCGCTTAGGGTATATAAAGTCGCCAGGCAGGCGCCTATTACAACAGTTTTCTTGTAAAAAAGTCTTTCTTTGGCAAAAGTACCTTGGGTGGCCCGCTACGCGGGATCCAAGGATTTTAACTCCCTTTTCGGGGGGCTCTGTGCCGCTCACGCAACTCCGTTGCTCCGCTTAGGGTATGTAAAGTCGCCAGGCAGGCGCCTATATCAACAGTTTTCTTGTAAAAAAGTCTTTCTTAAACAAAAGTACCCGCGTGGTACTCATGAGGTATGTATGGGGGGGCATGCTGCCCCCCTGCAACCCCCCTGCTTGGCACACTATAGGATTTTGGGTAGGTGCGAGGTTGGGTGTATGCGAAGTTTCTTTCAATCAACTGAAAAAAAAAAAAAACTAAACAAACTGCCAAATTTGTTGATATTTCAATTTTTCACGTCATAGGAGACAAAAATCAGACAGAAGTGTCGTAATCTTGTATGCATTAAATTCAAAGCAATCAACTAAAAAAACTATACAAACTGCCAAATTTGTTGATATTTAATTTTTTTTTTTTTTGACGTCATTGGAGACAAAAACAAGAAAGAAGTGTCGTTATCTTGTATGCTTTCGTCGTAATTTTGTTTGCAATCAACTGAAAAAAAAACTAAACAAAGTCTGCAACCCCCCTGCTTGGCACACTATAAGATTTTGGGTTGGTGCGTGAATGGGTGTATGCAATGTTTCTTTTTATCATTTAGTAGTTTTTATTTAATGGGACATAACCATTCCTAGGGACATTTTTAGCCCTTATAAGAACGTTTTTATGCTTCCGATTCTTCCATAAGGGTTCTAAGTTTATTAGCACAGAATCACAGCATCCATTTTCCACGTTTTCACTGTCATTAGCACCGAAATCAGACTTCGGAATCATCGACACATCGACTTTCCATATTAAAATACATTTAGTTAAGGTTACACTAAATCATGAGAATCAACAAGAACGAATATAACAATTCGCCGACCAAAAAATATATTTAAGCAGAAGTAATTCCGGAATAAAATCAGTTCTTATCAGAACTCAATGAAGGTAAGACCTTATCCAGCAATTCACTGAAGAGATATTTGCCTTATTTTTCATTTTTTGGGTTTGGGATTTCAGTGGTTTTAAGCGTATAAGAAATTTTTCCTTTTACGCTTAAAATGCATTTTAAGCGTTTTGGCAATTTTTTAACTAAAAATTGCCAAAATGCTAAAAAAGCGTTGAAAAATTAAAAAAACGCTTAAAATCGATTTTAAGCGTTTTCGTGATTATTAGGTCAGAAATATTTTTTTAGAGTAAATTTCCACAAAAACGCTTAAAATTCTTTTTAAGCGTAAAAAACTATTTTTTTTTAACTTTAGAAGGCAATTTTGGGCATTTTTTAGAATTTTGTTTTTAATTTTTTTCTAGCCTAAACTGCTTTTTAAACGTTTTGACATTTTTTTCTTCGCCCTGCCCACTTATTTGATTGGCCAAAATAATAAAAAAATATTTTCAAAAAAATCAAATATTATGTTAAAAAATATTAATTTAGACAAATTTTTTCAAATTAATAAATAATACTTTTGAATAAAGTACTGGAAATCCCGAAAAGTACATTCCCATACTAGAAAAGTATTATATTTTTTTCGGGGAAACGTGCCGCGGGCAAATGATTTTCGGGAAAATAGGTCGATCCCGTTACAGCACTACGTGGAAAATTTTGCGGAAGGATTTGGGCGTAAAGCCTTTTAAGATACAGCTGGTGCAAGAACTAAAGCCAGCCGACCTACCACAACGCCGAATTTTTGGTGAATGGGCTCTTGGAAAGCTGGCCGAGGATCCGCTTTTTTATCGAAAAATTGTGTTCAGCGATGAGGCTCATTTTTGGTTGAATGGGTACGTAAATAAGCACAATTGCCGCATTTGGAGTGAAGATCAGCCAGAAGCATTGCAACAGCTACCAATGCATCCCGAAAAAGCCACTGTTTGGTGCGGTTTATGGGCCGGCGGCATTATTGGGCCATATTTCTTCAAAGATGATGCGAATCGCAGCGTTACTGTCAATGGTGAACGCTACCGAGCGATGATAACAAACTTTTTTTTGCCCGAAATGGAAGTTCTTGACTTGCATGATATGTGGTTTCAACAAAACGGTGCCACATGCCACACAGCACGCGAAACAATGGCGCAATTGCGAGGCGAGTTTGGTGAACAGTTAATTTCACGTTTCGGGCCGGTCAATTGGCCGCCTAGATCGTGCGATTTGACACCATTAGACTATTTTTTGTGTCATGTGTATGTCAAGGCTAATGTCTATAGGGACAAGCCCGCTTCGATTGACGCACTGGAAGCCAACATCCATGCATTCATTCGTGAGATACCGGCCGATATGTGTGAAAGAGTATGCCAAAATTGGACTCAGCGGATGGGCTACCTGAGACGCAGCCGCGGTCAACATTTGCATGAAATTATCTTTAAACATTAAATTGCAAGGTTCAAACTATCGATTCAAATAAATATTTCATTCATTTTTTCGAATTTTTTGTGTTTTTTTTTTTAAAAAGTTCTAAACCTCTTAAAAAATCACCCTTTATTTATTTATAAAGGTAGGTTAGGTAGGTATTAATACACGCTTCTAAATTTACGCTTTTTAAGCTGAATAAATACTCATACCAGCCCTTATATTAATGTTCTATAAGGAAAGGTAAATACATATTTTCAATAGAGCTCGAGGTAGGTATACAGAAAATTAGGAAATCCACTTAATCAATACCAAATGAAACGATAACTTTCACCGTACTTTAAACCCTTTCATCCTCTCGTTATTTTTGAGAAAACAAAATTAACTCTCCAAAAACATTTTCCTTAGCTATTACTTGCTAAAATCCATACAACCATCCTACATATACAGAAACATCGACGACTGTCATTGCCACTGTTGTTTGTAAAGTTGGACTAAAACTCACACACTCGTAGGTATACGAAAACCCTTCCAGAATACTAACATAGATCCATAAAAACAAAGCAAATAAAAAAAATATAGAAAAATAGAATATACCAACCGTAGGTACATATATACGAAGAAGGATGAAATTCAATTTTCTCGGCAATTCCAAAACTCATTTTCTTCGTCCTTTTTGTCCGCATCTGTGTTCAGTTCATGTGCTGTGCGTGGGTGTTTGTCTGTTTGTCCCATTGAAAAGTTACTCAACCGTTGTTCTCTTTTCCAATGAAATTAGACACCATCCTCACCTATACACCATAGTCCCTACCATCAGCTTCGGACATGAGCTGAACACTTGTATGCGAGTACCTACTATCACAACGATTTGCTTGTAACAATTTCTGCAAGAAATCCACCTTAACCCAGTGTTTTTTTTTTCTGACCAACTCTTCTGCCCCTTTCTGCCATTTTTGCATGGCAATAATAATTTTAAAAAAAATCCCTTTAATACCCCACTTAGATAAAAAAAAAGAAGCAAATACATAAGTTCTATCTCTTTAAATTTTGTTGCAATCTCGAGCTTAAGGAAAAATAAGAAAAAGAGGATGAAGAAAAATTGGAAGTTATGGGATACCTGTTGCGGTGTATTTAGCAATAATGGCTACACCACCTCCCGATGTGATTTTAATCACCAGTGGACCGTAAATTATCGGTTAATAAAGCTGCGATATTAAAACCAATAAACGAATTAATAAAATCGATTGGCATGAATGATAAATTAATGTCGATCGTTATTTTAATTAGAAAATGTTAGCATATTCATATACATGTGTGGATGTAGATGTATAAAGATTGCAAAATGGAATCTAATTTAAGAAAACTTGAATTTCAATAAAAAGTATTTTTTTTATTTTTTCCAGAAAAGATAAATTAAGATATTCAAATTTTCATCCAAATTTTGAAATTGTTCAAAATTAAAAAAAAAAATTCTGTTTCAAATATAACTTTGATACAAGAAATTTTACTTCACTTTATAGGGACCAGTTATAGCTTTCATTCAAACTCATCGTTGACAAATTTAATATCTTATTTTGAGACACTTTGAAAGCAAAATAAGTAAATGAGCTGATGACTCAATTATTATTTCCAGTCAAAAACATTATTTCATTTTGGCCCAACCTTTCACATAAAATGACTTTAAGATTTCAATGATCAATGGTAAGGTAGTTCAATCATTGAAATAGAGAAATTCATTTCACGTGTTAACTTGGGCCAAAATGAAAATTTTGTTTGCAAAAATTAATAATTAAGTCAATAGCTTTATATTGGCATCAAAATAATCACTGATTTTGCTTTTTAAGTCCTTCAAAACTTAAAATTTAAATTTTCAACGATGAGTTTAAATGAAAGCTTGGCCCCTTATAGTTCATGGAATAACTTTACACCCTTCTTCAAACCTGCATTATTTAAGACAAACATTAATTAAAATGTAATATACCTATTGGGTTAAGTCGGCTGATATGGCGCCATGAGTCACGAGAGTTATGGAATGGAACCCTTTCAATATATCCCACTTAATTACTTCTTTTTTTAAATGAGGACGCAAGAATATGATAAAGATTTACTTATAAGCAGGACTATAAGGATTTCTAAGGAAATACTAATTTCCTTTTGATAAACGTAGAAGGAAAAGGATAGTTTTTCGAATCATGAAATTTCCTTTAAAATAGCATCTATTCGTTAGAACATAGCTATTAATGCACTTTGTGACTTTTTTTGAAAATATTTCAACAATAAATGCATATTTTTCGTGCATATGTAGGTGTCTTTAAAATGTTAAAAAAATATAAATTAATATTAAATTTTGTATACTTTGTTGAAAGTGCATAAAAACACCTTAAAACTTTGAATATTAAATTCCATGAAGAAGTAAACACAATTCAAACTGTCATCTTGTTGCAATGTTATTCCGTAATCCCCCAGCTTTTTGCTCTACATGATCTTAAACAAATTGCAAATAGGAATGAGAAACAACAAACAATAAATTGTTGTTTTTCCTAAACGTATGTTTCATATGAAAAAAACGAATTGAAATTTATTGGACTATCATGGAGTATGGAGATAAATAACGAACCACTTTCAGTTACAATTCTCAATATAATCTACCTAGAGTAAGTTGTAATGCTTATTCTTCGTGGCTAAGGTAAACTCATCGGTGTACAAGATTCTTCCAAGATGTCTTAACTCCAAATAAGAAAATAGTTTTTATTTTTTTTTTTTCGTTTTGAAGTATTTTTTATAATTTTCATTCTTTTATCTTGTTTTATTAGATTTCTAACACACATTTTATATAATTGTCCTTTATATCAGCTAATAATCTTCTTAATATAAAATAACACAGTATAGGTACTTCATACACGACAACCTCTTTTTCATCTAAAAATAACTAACATGGTATTTCATATAATATAACCCAACTAACAAGCTCTCCAGAGCGAAGCTCTAGAAATCAGAAAAAAAAACTCTCATACACTTCTTTTATATATCCCATTGCTCTACTTAAGAATTATTATCTTGTTATTGAACTAAAATAGATCTCATAGCTATTTTATTTTAAGTATTGAACACTTTTCTCTCTTCAAAATACTAAAAATCTTATAGCTTAATAAATTTTTCTTCGTGGAATATAAGAATCCTTTTGTGACATTTAAGAGTTTACAAATATGAATTCTGTTCTCTTTTGAGCGATTATCATTGGAAGAGACGCTGATTGATAGCATGATTTAGCCGAGGTGAGAGAGTGATGCCAGACTTTGGGAGCAGGTTTTCCCACATTGATACTCAAGAATTCCCTTTTATCCCACGTCTTTCTGATAAATATCCCACAATTATCCCTTGCCGAAAATTTAAAAAAAAATCTATATTTCTTTGTAATTTATAAACAAATTTTCATGCCCCATTGGGAGAAACGTTAAAAATTTACATTGAAAGCATAAGTTTAACCTTTTGCAAAAAAAAAAAACAAAAATAAAATCAAAAAAATTAATATGATTAACAAAAAAAGCAATAAAACTAAAGTGTCATTTAATTATTCATGCTCAAAAAAAGAGAACAAACTTTTCCAAATATTGTGCTTGTATTATCAATTTCGCTCATCGAGCATAGTTTTGCAGAACAAAAACAGAACAGATTCAGATATTTAGAATGAGTTCGTTATATGCATGACATCGTTTTATTCGACCATAGCTGAATACAACTTTTGTTTCTTAATAAAATGAACAATTTAAGAAAAAAAATTGAGCAAACCCTAAAATCCCTGTTTTTTGTACTATGAGATTCTTATAATCCCTTTTTCCCTTTTAGCTTATTTTAGACGTGAAATATGTAGTAGTATTTTTCAAGATTACTTTTAGCTCCCTTATACTTTAGTCTTATTAAGCTCTTGGAGCATCTTATGAGAGGAAAAATGTTACTTGGGACTAACACGGTATTTCATATAAAATGTCCCCAGAACGCAACCTGGGAAACGAAACGGAAGGAAATTCTCCAGCGGAATCCATGAAGAGGAACACGAAGAAACGAAACGGGTTCGGCGATTTTTAATGGAAGCCCTATTTCCCTAGCACACAACATATGGAACATAACTGTCGGAACTCTCGAAGAAGAAACTAGCCCAATGAGCGCCTTGAAGAAAGTCTAAGAGGAACTAAACGGTAGGGGTTCTTTAAGAATACCATTGTCCTTAGTTCACAACCTATAGGGAAATAAACGATGGAAGAGAACCTTGTCCAATGAGCTTGTCAATCATTCCTGTGTGGGTGTTATTGGCAGGAATGGAGTGGACCTGCAATTTTCTGCCGAATACGAGATACTCTTGGAGGATTTGTCAATTTCTCGCAAGAAGCATTAACCCGTGAAAACATTTTTGTTTTTAAATAGCATAGGCTGTGAATCGAACCCAACACCTTCGGCGTTACCACTAACTGGTATAAAATAGTCTATAGCTAAAAAAAAGAATATGAAAGTAAATTTTTGGGGCTTTTATTTGATGATTACTTATCTTTAACGACATAGAAACCAAACTTATTATAGGTGAAGCTGTTTTCAAACAGTTTAAATAAGTATAAGTTTAAATAATTTCACCGGCTATATTATCGAAAATCAATAATTTATGCTGACTTATGCCAAAAAGTCTAAGTAGGTACGTCAGTTCTCCTGCTGTTCGTCACTTCAACCAAACCCAACCTCTTTTTTATCTATATCGAAGTTTAAAGTGCAGAACCTAGTAAGTCGTTTTTTCATGTTTTTTCAAAAACCAAAAAAACCTGAAAAATTTTATATAGGATCTATAGTACCTTCGAGATTCTGAATTCTGCCTTTTTCTGTAAAATTTTTAGAACAATTTCCAAAAGGTGGTTTTGATTCTGCTTATTTTTTCGCACAAATATTTTTTTTTTGGAATTTTTGGATTTAGGAGGTCTTGCACTTTAACCGTCGATTTGTATACCAAACTGTGTAAGCTACATAGGTATAAACGGATGGTTTTCTTTGCTTGAGATTTTTTTTGATAGATATATATTTACTGGTTGAATACACAAGATTAATAACACAACCAATCAGTAGTCACTATGACCGAAAATTATTTTTGAACGAATATTTCTATTTGAATGCATTCCTACATAAATCCTTCTCTTTTCTATCTACGCAAATTCTTCTAAAGGAGACGTTCATTAATATTCACTCATGTTAACCTACCCATCAACTTAAGATAAAGCCACTAAACAATGACGGTTAATCGTTTCTTGTGCGTCCATTACCTTTAATTTTCAGCCAACAATACAGAAACTCATTATCTAAACGGTTTGTTGTGTACTTACAAAAGCCATTCTATTCGATTAAGCCTTTGATATCTCATTTTGTTTCCATTCAAATTATTATGAAGTCCTTGTGAACACTTTTCCTGTCACCATCATCGTAGGTAGTATAAGTAGGTATATATAATCCTACCGCAACCTGATTACCACAAAAACGCACACAAATCGACCGCTTAACCCGCTGAGTCCTCTTTGTCAATGTTTCCCCTTTTTCTGTCGCATATTTTCATTTCAAGGTCAAACTAATTATTCCTAACCCTCATTTGCAAAAATTAACTTGAATCCTTTGTCTTCGTTCAGCAGTCCCAGTACAGAATGCCTGCACAATATTATAATCTCTGTATATAAATATCGGCAGCAGCGTAGTAGCTACTTCAGCTAATTAAAAAAAAAAAAAAAGTTCAAATGCTACCGACAACAATGGCGACATCGTAATTCGATACCATCCAAAAAAAAAATAACGAACTCGAGGACGACTGTATAGGTTAGGAAGGTATACGCATTTCATCAATGCGGCAGTTTGAAGTCTTTGTGCGTGGTGGCGCTGCCTGGTACTGGTACCAAAAAACCATGAATTCATAAACAACCCTCAGTAGGTTAGGTATAGAATGAGCAATGCGCGGTTTTCCGCTTTTGACATATCGTCCGAATTACATTCATTAAACAAATATTCAAGGACCTCTTGATTTGAATTCCTTTCTGTTATGAATAGAGAGTCCTTTTATTTATGTAAATTCAATATTGTACTCGTTAAGAGTCCCGCAGCTTTGTTTAAATTTTAAAACACATATATACAAATCTGAATGTACAAATAAAGGACATGCGATTGCGTGTGCGACAGCGACGACCGACGGCGGCGGCTGTTTCTTAGATTATCGGATTTGTTGAAAACTATTTTTTTTTTATTATTATTTTGCAATTCATAAAATATCCTTATATAGCCATGACTAATCCACAATTTGCAAAGAAACAATCATCGTTTGGACATTATAAATTTTGAAAACAAAAGCCCATCCAGCAAAAGAATTTAATCAAATGAAAATGATATCCTTTTGTTTGGCCCATGTCCGTGCCGGCAAAGCTTCTACAGATTCTAATCGGAGTATATAATATATAGTCGTCGTAGTTGTCTACCACCATTTTTGTATCCTTGTTTGATATCCTTATGCCATACGGCGCATATATAGAAAAGCATCACAATGGGTAATTGAAGTTAGTCTACTATACAATAGAACATAGAGAAAATTGGAAGATGTTATCATCGTACGTATATTCTTCTCTCTGGCTTTCTGGTGCGTCTCAGCTTTTATATAGGGATGAGCATTTTCATTTCGATTGTCATCCTTTTAATCTGCAAGGATAAAAAATGTGACTGTCTGGATTTTGGAAAAGCGAAATTGCCTTGTCAGCCAGGTTAACTTTGATTTGAACAGAAAATATTTTTCTATCAATTCTGTGATATTAAATTCCTTTTATAATCTGATATACCAATAGGTATATAGCGAACCCAACAGTATTGGTTAACTAAATCCTATATATAGATGTGGAAGTTGATAAGGATTTAAGCTACTTATAAAATCCTATGAAAAATTTTATTACTTGTATTTTTAGAGACACAAATAATTTGAAATATTTAAGTTATCACACTTAATACATTAACATAATACCAAAGGTGCGCAAAATTTTTTTACGATTTAGAACGATATTAAAGCATTTTAAGGCCCGGTGCCTTTTAACATTTTGATCCCTTTAGTATCATAAAATAAATAAATAAATTGTGTGGCGCCACAGCTCGTGTAGAATCAGGGCTACTTACAACTCTCAACCATTTTTGTACGCGTGTTATTGGCAGGAATGGAGGGGACCTACCATTTTCTACGGAACCGGAACGGCTAAAATGGGAAGCACTTTTTCATGACAAGAGCTACTCTTGGAGGATTTGTCCATTCCTCGCAAGAGGCAGTAGCCCTTGAAAACATTTCTGTTTTAAGGTGACATAGGCTGGGAATCGAAGCCAAGACCTTCGGCGTAACAGTCCTACACACTTACCATTACGCTACGGGCACCTACGGGCTTTGGTATCATACTAACTGAAAATGTCACTTTGACAGTGACAAAGAATATGTAATTCCTTTACTTCTTTGCATAAACCGTCACTGTCTTATAGGTGTGTTCATCTAGAGTTTATTAAAAAAATAGGTTTAGTATGATTATAGTAACAATTTTTTTTTTAAACTTAAAATATTTTATTAAAAGGTCTAAAGTTAGAAAATTGTTAAGTAGTAGACAGTAGTATCGTGCTAAGAAATCATCCGGACCAGATATGATTTCCAACTAGATATGTACATCATAAGGAAATTTCCCCAAGTCATAATGCTATTCCTTCCGATCCTGTTCAACAACTGTGTCATTAATTGCTTTTTTCCGACAAGATGGAAGACAGTGAAAGTAGTCCCGGTACCGAAGAAAGATAGAAGAAGCAAAATTCTTAAAGAACTTATTCTCCGGAGACTGAATACAACATCATCCCTTCCATGCAGTTCGCATTACGGGAGAAACACTTAAAATCCACTCTTGAGGTACCAGAATGAAGTTTTTAGCATCCTCAATAACTATCAGTTTGCTGTTTGATCCTGGGAATTGGGATGTAGAGAAAGCTTTCGACAGCATCTGGATACGGGGTCTAATACACAAACTTACCATTTTTAATTCTCCAGGTTCACTAATCAAAATAATTTTTCAGTTTTATGAATTCCAGATTGTTTTTCGTTCAGATCGAAAAGATCCAGTCAACAACCAAAACCATCAAAGCAGGAGTTACTTAAGGATCAAAACTTGGGCCGTACCTCCACAAGATCTTCACGTCGGATCAACCTCAATCCAACAACGCTACGAATTTGCTCTTTACGGACGATTCACTTACATACGCCAGTAGGGTGTTTAAGAGAGTTCCAGACCGTCCCAAACTCCCAAGGTTACCGTTCGCAGTTTAGACTCATTTGTGTAGAAACTTTAGACAATCAAGTGACTCTTAGTGTGACCATCACCAACTTGTGTGTTTCTTAGAAGCTTGAAAGGAATCTTACGTGCTCTTCTACTCTTCGGTCTGCAACGACTGTAGACATGGAATAGGCGTAAGTAGTAGTGAGAGTAACAACCTCCTGTTTCTTAGAAGCCTGAATGAATGACAAGTGTTTGGTCGTAGAGTTAGGTGACGATAAATGTGTGATATTCAGAATCACCGCAAAACTGGTGAGATTTTGAACAAAACAGGTCGATTTTAAACAGAACAAGTCGGTTTTTAATACAACTGGCCGGTTTTGAAAAAAAAGTAATGTTTGTTCTGTTAACAACCGACTGTGCTGTATATAAATTGGACTTTTGGATTTTTTCGGTAATTCTAAATGTCACAAATTTCTTTCCATCTAAAAATAAAATTCCGATTTTCAACCACCTATAATTCTACGACCAAATACTTGCCATTCATTCAGGCTTATTAGAAACACAAAAGAAATTATGCCACCCAAAAAGTTGGCGATTGTCACACTAAAAGTCACTAGATTGTCTATATACTTTCCATTCAAATTAATATAAACTGCGAACGGTAAGTCTGGGAGGTTGGAAGGGTCTGGACTGAAACTCTCCAAAACACACTAACAATTACGCCAGTTCCATGTCACCAGTCGTTGCAGCCCGAGAGTAGAAAAGTACGTAAGATGCCTTTGGAAATTGTAAACAAGATGGGGCATCAAAGTGAATTTCATTAAATCCGAGCTGACTTACTTCAGAAGATCCGCGAGACAGCGAAACACTGGACCTTCAGCTATATAAGCTGCCACTGCATTTTTCTTCCTCTGCCGGAAGCAGGGATCGCAGCTGACAACCAAACCATCGGTGAAATAGTTTGGTATCAACTTCGAGGAGAGATTACGTTTCAACCCGGCGCGCCGTAACATCTACTCTGAAGAAAGCGAATTTCGCGTTTCCCGCATCCACCCCCTAATGCAGAAAAGAAATGGACTCAGCCAGAAGACAAGTTGCATTTTCTCAGATCGATCATCACATATCTACTGTTTTCCTACCAGAAATACCAGCATGAGAAAACTTGGATTATTTGAGAGGAACATCCTGCGCATCTGTCAGGACTCCACTTTGACAAACAGCAACGATAACACTTCAGCAACAAGCGACAATACGAGGCATCCCGAACCTGGAAACCTAGACAAATAACTGATATTGTAACGTTTGCGGATGTTTCTTCTCGAAATCTATTGCTTATAAAAAAATGGGTATATCTAGATTTTTTGTGTAAAATACGTAAGCTACAATTTTTATAGTTTGAAGCTATATTTAAGTTTTTGTCTTCAATTACTACATTGGAATTAAGGAATATTAGTTAAGGAACACGGTATTAAATATTGTATCGGTTAAATGGCACTCTCCACTCTCCAGAATCCATACTGAAGGCTTTTTTCGAAATTTTCATGTATTTTTTCGAGCTCTGTGACTGGAATTTGTAAATTTTTCGGCTTGGATGTTACCATTTGTAAGACTTCCAGTTCCAGGGTTTTGAAATGATTAATAAAAACAATGGATTTCAGACAACGTCACAGCCAGAAATCAGCGGAGGGCGGTAGGCGGTTCAGCTGATATCACCTCTTGATGGCAAAATGAGAATGAGACCCTTAAAATGTAAGTCCAAAAAGTGAAAGGTCAATGCAAATACTCGCTGTGTGGGCTGTGAACTCACCTTGGATTGAACTTATTGATACATTGAAACACAAGAGAGTAAGATAAGTGATCGGATAAACCATAATTAGGTTCACGGTACAGAAGACTTCTTTTAAGTCACAATTTTACGTCCAATACGAAGAAACCCATAGATATTTTTGATGGCTAGATCAAGAGCAAAACCGTCAAAAAAGATGCTTCTTAAGAGATGTGGTATTTTTAGGGAAACTCCTTTTTTTATATTTCATGCTTCCAACTTTGATAAAAAAACACTCACAAAACGAAAAAATTTTGTTGTATTAAAAATGACACCGATTTCAATAAAAACATAGTGCGAAATCGAGACATTATAGGTACTTCTATATGTATATTATTAAGGTTTCCACCTCAGTTTAACTTCTATATAAAGGTTTTATTTCCCCAAATTTTTTTTTTCAATTTATTTCAAATTGATTTTCATCCAATATTCAGTTTAATTTCTTAATCGGATCCTTTCCATCCTCCTCTAAGTATATAGGTAACTCTGATGACCAAAAATAACCAATTTATTTCGATAAATTTCTTTATAATTTCTTAAGTAATTTACACGCCTCATATTTAATAATACTTACAAATATTTAATTTTCAAAACATGATTAAGTCCATTAAATCAGCCATATTAAACCATATTTAAACTTAAACTGCACATCATCTTCTCATGCGAAGATCTCATTTTCTCATCACAAAACATCATGTCTCACGAACCTAAAATTAAGATATCAACAAAGGTTTAAATCTGTCCAGGGCTTAAAGTCTGATGATGGTATAACGGCAACATGAAGTGCTCCCAAATTGATTTTTAGGACGTGGACCACACAGTGCACACATCAACACACATGCAATTACATACATTAGGTACTTTTTTAACCATCATCATCCAAGTCCAATAAGTGGATTAAGTATTAAGTTATAAGTTGTCTCTTTTACTCTGAAATTCTCTTCCTTGTTGGAAGATAAACAATTAAAGTTAACAAATTAATTTTCTTTTCTTTTTTGTTTTGTTTTTGTTGTTTTAGGTTGAATACCCCTTCATTTTCTTTTTGTATCTACTTATTTTTTAATGAATCCTCTCAAAGCTCTCTTCTAAAGCGCTTCTTTACGTGTTTGACATGCTAATTGGAATAGAAATTTAATGCACTTAAACTCCTCCAAGTATTACTTTTCAATTTTGAGAAACGCCCCACAGGCAAACCGTCGAACAATACCTCTTGGATTACTAAAAATAGCTTGTATGTTTTATATCTATCCTATATAATAGTCTGGAAGTTAGTGCCGCTTTCATGAGAACGTATATTTATTTTATGGATAAGAAATTTGTTCCCTACACTCAAAAAATAATCCTGGTATGGCTTTTCTGATTAATAAAACCAGGAGAAATCGTGGTTAATGTTATCGTTTTTTTGGTTAATGACACCAGATTTCGTGTTAAAACAAAGTTTATCTTGATTTCTGGTAACCTAAACCAGAAACCAGATTTAAAATTTTCTTCCAGATTTTCTGATTAATAAAACCGGGAGAAATCGTGGTTAATGTTATCGTTTTTCTGGTTAGTGATATCAGATTTCGTGTTAAAACGAAATGTATCTGGCTCCCTGGTAAGTGGAACCAGGCATCGGGTTTCCTGGTTTATTTTATTAAGAAAATATACTGGTAAATGTTATAAACCCCCTGGTATTTGATATCAGATTTCAAAGTAGAATATAGTTTATCTGCTTTTTCTGGTAAATGAAACCAGAAAAATTTATTTCCTGATGTATTCTAAGAGGCTACTTCTGGTAAATGTTATCTGCTTCCTGGTAGAGAGTATCACATTTTCTAGAAGAATAAAGTTTATCTACTTCCTGGTAAATAGAACCAGGAAAAATTATTTTTTGGTGTATTTTAACAGACAAAACGTATAATAAAGTTATCGGCTTCCTGGAAGATAGTATCAGATTCCTGGAAGAATAAATTTTATCTGCTTCCTGGTAAATAGAAACAGGAAAAATTATTTTTTGGTATATTTCAACAGACAAAACGACTGGGTAATGTTATCGGCTTCCTGGTATATAATATAACATTTCTTGGAAGAATAAAGATTATCTGCTTCTGTTAAATAGTACCAGGAAAAATTATTTTTTGGTATATTTTAACAGACAAAACAACTGGTAATGTTATCGGCTTCCTGGTAGATAGTATCAGATTTCCTGGAAGAATAAAGTTTATCTGCTTCCTGGTAAATAAAACCAGGAAAAATTATTTTTTGGAATATTTTAACAGACAAACGACTGGTAATGTTAACAACTTCCTGGTACATAGTACCACATTTCCTGGATAAATAAAGTTTATATGCTTCCCGGTAAATAGAACCAGGAAAAATTATTTTTTGGTATATTTTGTTAACAGAAAAAACGACTGGTAATGTTATCGGCTTCCTGGTAAATGGAACCAGGAAAAATTATTCTTTGGTATATTCAAACAGGCAAAACGACTGATAATGTTATCAGCTTCCTGGTGTATAGAACCAGGAAAAATTTTTTTTTTGTATATTTAAACAGGCAAAACTACTGGTAATTTTATCGGCTTCCTGGTAGATGGTATCAGATTTCCTGGAAGAATAAAGTTTATCTGCTTCCTGGTAAATAGAACCAGAAAAAAATATTTGTTGGTATATTTTAACAGGAAAAATGACTGGTAATGTCATCAGCTTCCTGGTAAATAGAACCAGGAAAAATTATTTTTTTGGTATATTTTAACAGGGAAAACGACTGGTAATTTTATCAGCTTCCTGGTATATAGAACCAGGAAAAATTATTTGTTGGTATATTTAAACAGGCAAAACTACTGGTAATTTTATCGGCTTCCTGGTAGATGGTATCAGATTTCCTGGAAGAATAAAGTTTATCTGCTTCCTGGTAAATAGAACCAGGAAAAAATATTTGTTGGTATATTTTAACAGGAAAAATGACTGGTAATGTTATCAGCTTCCTGGTAAATAGAACCAGGAAAAATTATTTTTTGGTATATTTAAACAGGCAAAACGACTGATAATGTTATCAGCTTCCTGGTATATAGAACCAGGAAAAATTATTTGTTGGTATATGTAAACAGGCAAAACTACTGGTAATTTTGTCGGCTTCCTGGTAGATGGTATCAGATTTCCTGGAAGAATAAAGTTTATCTGCTTCCTGGTAAATAGAACCAGGAAAAAATATTTGTTGGTATATTTTAACAGGAAAAATGACTGGTAATGTTATCAGCTTCCTGGTAAATAGTACCAGGAAAAATTATTTTTTGGTATATTTAAACAGGCAACACGACTGATAATGTTATCAGCTTCCTGGTATATAGAACCAGGGAAAATTATTTGTTGGTATATGTAAACAGGCAAAACTACTGGTAATTTTGTCGGCTTCCTGGTAGATGGTATCAGATTTCCTGGAAGAATAAAGTTTATCTGCTTCCTGGTAAATAGAACCAGGAAAAAATATTTGTTGGTATATTTTAACAGGAAAAATGACTGGTAATGTTATCAGCTTCCTGGTAAATAGAACCACGAAAAATTATTTTTTGGTATATTTAAACAGGCAAAACGACTGATAATGTTATCAGCTTCCTGGTATATAGAACCAGGAAAAATTATTTTTTGGTATATTTAAACAGGCAAAATGACTGGTAATTTTATCGGCTTCCTGGTAGATGGTATCAGATTTCCTGGAAGAATAAAGTTTATCTGCTTCCTGGTAAATAGAACCAGAAAAAAATATTTGTTGGTATATTTTAACAGGAAAAATGACTGGTAATGTTATCAGCTTCCTGGTAAATAGAACTAGGAAAAATTATTTTTTTGGTATATTTTAACAGGGAAAACGACTGGTAATTTTTTTAGCTTCCTGGTATATAGAACCAGGAAAAATTATTTGTTGGTATATTTAAACAGGCAAAACGACATAGGCTTGCTATGAAAAAATTTTTAATCTGGCACGAATATGCATTTCTTGAGTTTATTTTTTTGAAAGTTTAGGAAAAAAAACTTGTTTACCAAATTTGTCGCTGTGCCTTTAAAAAACGAAAATTTTCGTTCATTCTTTAAGACACATTTATGCAAAAAATACAACCTAATATTCGAAGAATAAGCAAACTTAAAACCATCATCTGAATTAATTTTTAAGTTTTTTGTGCATTCTGACGATACCTATAGGCAAAACATTATTTTCCATCACATCCCTGCGCTTGTTTTTTCTTTTATTGCATTTGACTACAATCAGAACACATTTTTCGTTCACAAGAATACAAAATATGTTACATATATATTATTTCATTCCACCCTTCTCTATCCCTCTGCATTGAAAAAAAACTTGTTGCGTGGTTTTCTGGTAGTATTTTCCATTCCCCTGGTGTATGTTAGCAGAATAACCAACGGGACATGCATATGTACGTGCACATGTAGTTAAGGGGGAAAAATTAAATCAATGATGTAGGCAGGGATGTAATAGGTAAGATTTTTTATTTATAGAATAGAATGCGTCGTATCGTAGGTGTTTTGTTAAAAAATATAGGCAAGTATTTCATTAAAGCTTTTAACTGTACATTTGACAGCAGGAATTTATAATTTTTTTTGAAAGTTTTGGAAAAAAACTTTTTTACCAACTTTTTTATCAACTTTTTTTACCAACTTCTTTTTTCGATTTTTAAGACCTGGCACTTCCTAATTCACGAAAATGCATTTTTTGAGTTTATTTTTTTTAAAGTTTATGAAAACAAAATTTTGTTCTACCAACTTTCTCGCTGTGCCTTAAAAAAAAACCAAAATGTTCGTTCATTCGTTAAGACACATTTATGCAAAAAATGCAACCTAATATTCGAAGAATAAGCAAACATAAAACCATTAACCATCATTTTTTTATAAAATATATATATATTCAAGCATGTAGGTACGTTTAAAGTCTATTTTTCTTAATAATCTTTTACATTTATTAGGGGCCAGTTATAGCTTTCATTGAAAACCATCATTCAAATTTTTGTTTTTAAGTTTTGAGGAACTGAAAAAGCAAAAACAGTGATTATTTGGTGCCAACAAAATTTTAATTTTGACCCAAACTAACACATTAAATGATGAGTTTCAATGAAAGCTATAATTGGTCCCTTATTTTAGATACCTGCACACGAAAAATTAATAATATAATGAGCATCCTTTTAATAAGTAAGTAATTATTTTTCATACATCGGTAATATTCTTTGTGCCTTAAAATAAACGTGCAATTTGACGATATATGCAAAACATTATTTCCCTACACATCCCTGCGCTAGTTTTTTCTTATATTGCATTTGACTACAATCAGAACACATTTTTCGTTCACAAGAATACAAAATATGTTACATATATATTATTTCATTCCACCCTTCTCTATCCCTCTGCATTGAAAAAAAACTTGTTGCGTGGTTTTCTGGTAGTATTTTCCATTCCCCTGGTGTATGTTAGCAGAATAACCAACTGGACATGCATATGTACGTGCACATGTAGTTAAGTGGGAAAAAATAAATCGTTGATGCAGGCAGGGATGTAATAGGTAAGATTTTTTATTTGTAGAATAGAATGCGTCGTATCGTAGGTGTTTTGTTAATAAATATAGGCAAGTAATTCATTATAGCTTTTAATTATAGATTTGACAGCAGGAATTTATTTATTTATTTTTTTGAAAATCTTGAAAAAAACTCTTTTTCCAACTTTTTTATCAACTTTTTTACCAACTTTTTTTTTTTTTAATTTTTAAGAAATGGCCTTCCTAGATCACGAACATGCATTTTTTGAGTTTATTTTTTTGAAAGTTTAGGAAAAACCTTTTTTTACCAACTTTTTTTACCATTTTTTGTTTGTTGATTTTTATAACTGGCACTTACCAGATCACGAATATGCATTTTTGAAGTCGCTAGGTCGCTTAGTTTAGCCGCAATTCGAGTTTAAAGGCGTCAACTTTAATGCCTCTAACTCGTCTAGTTTAGCCGCAAATCGCATTTAAAGATAAAAGTCGATTTTTAATATAATGCGATGCATCAATTGAAAGGTGGCACTTCCTAGATTACAAATATGCATTTTTTGAGTTTATTTTTTTGAAAAATTAGGAAAAAACTTTTTTTACCAACTTTTTTTTACCATTTTTTTTGTTGTTGATTTTTATAACTGGCACTTACCAGATCACGAATATGCATTTTTGAAGTCGCTAGGTCGCTTAGTTTCGCCGCAATTCGAGTTTAAAGGCGTCAACTTTAATGCCTCTAACTCGTCTAGTTTAGCCGCAAATCGCATTTAAAGATAAAAGTCGATTTTTAATATAATGCGATGCATCAATTGAAAGGTGGCACTTCCTAGATTACAAATATGCATTTTTTGAGTTTATTTTTTTGAAAAATTAGGAAAAAACTTTTTTTACCAACTTTTTTTTACCATTTTTTTTTGTTGTTGATTTTTATAACTGGCACTTACCAGATCACGAATATGCATTTTTGAAGTCGCTAGGTCGCTTAGTTTTGCCGCAATTCGAGTTTAAAGGCGTCAACTTTAATGCCTCTAACTCGTCTAGTTTAGCCGCAAATCGCATTTAAAGATAAAAGTCGATTTTTAATATAATGCGATGCATCGATTGAAAGGTGGCACGTCCTAGATTACAAATATGCATTTTTTGAGTTTATTTTTTTGAAAGTTTATGAAAACAAAATTTTTTTTCTACTAACTTTCTCGCTGTGCCTTAAAAAAAACGAAAATGTTCGTTCATTCGTTAAGACACATTTATGCAAAAAATACAACCTTATATTCGAAGAATAAGCAAACATAAAACCATCAACCATAATTTTATTCAAGCATGTAGGTACGTTTAAAGTCTATTTTTCTTAATAATCTTTTACATTTATTAGGGGCCAGTTATAGCTTTCATTGAAAACCATCATTCAAATTTTTGTTTTTAAGTTTTGAGGAACTGAAAAAGCAAAAACAGTGATTATTTGGTGCCAACAAAATTTTAATTTTGACCCAAACTAACACATTAAATGATGAGTTTCAATGAAAGCTATAATTGGTCCCTTATTTTAGATACCTGCACACGAAAAATTAATAATATAATGAGCATCCTTTTAATAAGTAAGTAATTATTTTTCATACATCGGTAATATTCTTTGTGCCTTAAAATAAACGTGCAATTTGACGATATATGCAAAACATTATTTCCCTACACATCCCTGCGCTAGTTTTTTCTTATATTGCATTTGACTACAATCAGAACACATTTTTCGTTCACAAGAATACAAAATATGTTACATATATATTATTTCATTCCACCCTTCTCTATCCCTCTGCATTGAAAAAAAACTTGTTGCGTGGTTTTCTGGTAGTATTTTCCATTCCCCTGGTGTATGTTAGCAGAATAACCAACTGGACATGCATATGTACGTGCACATGTAGTTAAGTGGGAAAAATTAAATCGTTGATGCAGGCAGGGATGTAATAGGTAAGATTTTTTATTTGTAGAATAGAATGCGTCGTATCGTAGGTGTTTTGTTAATAAATATAGGCAAGTAATTCATTATAGCTTTTAATTATAGATTTGACAGCAGGAATTTATTTATTTATTTTTTTGAAAATCTTGAAAAAAACTCTTTTTCCAACTTTTTTATCAACTTTTTTACCAACTTTTTTTTTTTTTAATTTTTAAGAAATGGCCTTCCTAGATCACGAACATGCATTTTTTGAGTTTATTTTTTTGAAAGTTTAGGAAAAACCTTTTTTTACCAACTTTTTTTACCATTTTTTGTTTGTTGATTTTTATAACTGGCACTTACCAGATCACGAATATGCATTTTTGAAGTCGCTAGGTCGCTTAGTTTAGCCGCAATTCGAGTTTAAAGGCGTCAACTTTAATGCCTCTAACTCGTCTAGTTTAGCCGCAAATCGCATTTAAAGATAAAAGTCGATTTTTAATATAATGCGATGCATCAATTGAAAGGTGGCACTTCCTAGATTACAAATATGCATTTTTTGAGTTTATTTTTTTGAAAAATTAGGAAAAAACTTTTTTTACCAACTTTTTTTTACCATTTTTTTTGTTGTTGATTTTTATAACTGGCACTTACCAGATCACGAATATGCATTTTTGAAGTCGCTAGGTCGCTTAGTTTTGCCGCAATTCGAGTTTAAAGGCGTCAACTTTAATGCCTCTAACTCGTCTAGTTTAGCCGCAAATCGCATTTAAAGATAAAAGTCGATTTTTAATATAATGCGATGCATCAATTGAAAGGTGGCACTTCCTAGATTACAAATATGCATTTTTTGAGTTTATTTTTTTGAAAAATTAGGAAAAAACTTTTTTTACCAACTTTTTTTTACCATTTTTTTTGTTGTTGATTTTTATAACTGGCACTTACCAGATCACGAATATGCATTTTTGAAGTCGCTAGGTCGCTTAGTTTTGCCGCAATTCGAGTTTAAAGGCGTCAACTTTAATGCCTCTAACTCGTCTAGTTTAGCCGCAAATCGCATTTAAAGATAAAAGTCGATTTTTAATATAATGCGATGCATCGATTGAAAGGTGGCACTTCCTAGATTACAAATATGCATTTTTTGAGTTTATTTTTTTGAAAGTTTATGAAAACAAAATTTTTTTTCTACTAACTTTCTCGCTGTGCCTTAAAAAAAACGAAAATGTTCGTTCATTCGTTAAGACACATTTATGCAAAAAATACAACCTTATATTCGAAGAATAAGCAAACATAAAACCATCAACCATAATTTTATTCAAGCATGTAGGTACGTTTAAAGTCTATTTTTCTTAATAATCTTTTACATTTATTAGGGGCCAGTTATAGCTTTCATTGAAAACCATCATTCAAATTTTTGTTTTTAAGTTTTGAGGAACTGAAAAAGCAAAAACAGTGATTATTTGGTGCCAACAAAATTTTAATTTTGACCCAAACTAACACATTAAATGATGAGTTTCAATGAAAGCAATAATTGGTCCCTTATTTTAGATACCTGCACACGAAAAATTAATAATATAATGAGCATCCTTTTAATAAGTAAGTAATTATTTTTCATACATCGGTAATATTCTTTGTGCCTTAAAATAAACGTGCAATTTGACGATATATGCAAAACATTATTTCCCTACACATCCCTGCGCTAGTTTTTTCTTATATTGCATTTGACTACAATCAGAACACATTTTTCGTTCACAAGAATACAAAATATGTTACATATATATTATTTCATTCCACCCTTCTCTATCCCTCTGCATTGAAAAAAAACTTGTTGCGTGGTTTTCTGGTAGTATTTTCCATTCCCCTGGTGTATGTTAGCAGAATAACCAACGGGACATGCATATGTACATGCACATGTAGTTAAGGGGGAAAAATTAAATCAATGATGTAGGCAGGGATGTAATAGGTAAGATTTTTTATTTGTAGAATAGAATGCGTCGTATCGTAGGTGTTTTGTTAAAAAATATGGGCAAGTATTTCATTAAAGCTTTTAACTGTACATTTGACAGCAGGAATTTATAATTTTTTTTGAAAGTTTTGGAAAAAAACTTTTTTACCAACTTTTTTATCAACTTTTTTTACCAACTTCTTTTTTCGATTTTTAAGAGCTGGCACTTCCTAATTCACGAAAATGCATTTTTTGAGTTTATTTTTTTGAAAGTTTATGAAAACAAAATTTTTTTCTACCAACTTTCTCGCTGTGCCTTAAAAAAAAACGAAAATGTTCGTTCATTCGTTAAGACACATTTATGCAAAAAATGCAACCTAATATTCGAAGAATAAGCAAACATAAAACCATTAACCATCATTTTTTTATAAAATATATATATATTCAAGCATGTAGGTACGTTTAAAGTCTATTTTTCTTAATAATCTTTTACATTTATTAGGGGCCAGTTATAGCTTTCATTGAAAACCATCATTCAAATTTTTGTTTTTAAGTTTTGAGGAACTGAAAAAGCAAAAACAGTGATTATTTGGTGCCAACAAAATTTTAATTTTGACCCAAAGTAACACATAAAATGATGAGTTTCAATGAAAGCAATAATTGGTCCCTTATTTTAGATACCTGCACACGAAAAATTAATAATATAATGAGCGTTCTTTTAATAAGTAAGTAATTAATATTCATACATAGGTAATATTCTTTTCTCGTTGTGCCTTAAAATAAATGAAAATTTTCGTTCATTATTTAAGACACATTTTTTCAAAAAAATCAACCCTCATATTCCAATAAAAATAAGCAAACATAAGACCATCATCATAATTATTTTTTTTAAATAAATCTGCTGCGCAAGTTTACGATTTTGACGTCACAATCATCACGTTCGTATTTACTCTTATTAAAAAACATGACAATGACGTCACAAAATGCCAAAATGGCGAAGCATATTATGACTTCTGTTTGTCTTGTCACATATGCAAAAGATTATTTTCATATAACAGCCCTGCTTTCCTTTTTTGCATTCAACTACATACATGCTATAACAAGCCGAAATCAACCCGAATTCCAACTCAGTATTCAGTAGACCATCCACCAGTGAACAATCGGCAGCTTCCTTGCGATCGCGACGCACGGGCTAAATGTAGAGTTAAAAAATTAAAGTGAAGAATTATTTAATTAAAACTATTTTTATAAAAATAGGTAAGTAATCATTATTTCAATTCATATTATTTTATTGCTGTGCATGCCATACTTTTTTTTTGCGATGAAATTCTGTGCAATATTTGTTTTAAGACGCGTGTATTCCTCATATATATATACATATATGCCATGAATCGGCAGTCTCGTTCGACGTTCACGACTAAAAAGTATTTTTATAAAAACAGCGGAATTGTAATAGGTAAGTAATTATTACTTCAATTCATATTATTTTACTGCTGTGCCGTAAAGAAAAATGAAAATTTTGGTTCATTCTTCTTTTATACAATGAAATTCTATGCAATATTTGTTTTAAGACGCGTGTATTTCGTCATATATTATATACCTACATAAATGCCTCCATTATTCTTTGCAATTAAGAATTGCATGTATGTAGGTACAGTCTCATTGATATATCAAATTAAATTCGTAAAATATCAAAAATATAATACAAAATATAACTACAGCTAAGTAAAAAACAATTGTGCGTTGGTCATCTTAATTAAGTAATAAGAATGCATCTAAAAAAACGTACTCTTGGATAAATTTGTATTCAGGTTTTTTAACTTCAATTAAGACGCAATTGTTTTTTCAATTGTTGCTTGTGAAGTTTATTTGGTCATGTTTGTACAATGTACATTAACCGTGTCTACAAATTTAATTTCTTTTTTGGAGCAGAATAAAACTTATTATTTCTCTAAACTTTTTTATATGATTGAAAATTCAAAGAATAAAAAAAACAACATTATGAGGCCAAGAAACTTTCAATATTTATTTTAAATAAATTATAAACCTCTACCTTAATTAACATAAGCTAATATTAAAACTCCTCTCCCAACAGATTACCAGCAAAGAAAACATCTCCCAATAGATTGCCATCCAGTTAAGACCAGATCTCAAAGCAGATTTCACCACCAGCTAAGACCAGATCTCGAAGCAGATTCCAACACCAGCTTAGACCAGATCTCAAAGCATAGATTACCAATAAAAGCTAACAGAAAAGATCTAAAACAGGTAACAACCAACACAAGCTAAGATAATAATATCTCCATATTGCACCTGGCAAAACTATAATTTACATCTTTTATCGTAGATTTGTTTTCTTGACGTACTAAAGCAAAATTTAAAACAGGTTTTACCTTAGTATCACTTTTTATTTAAATAACTTATTCAGTAGGTACTCAAGCAAAACCCGATACTTGAAAAGATTCAGTGTTATTTGTGATTATAAATTAAAAAAAAATCATTTTTGAACACATTTTCATTTTCGATGTACATACATATAACGTCTTCATTAATACAAAATCATTTATTTAATATCGGGTTTTGCTTATTGAGATAAATTTTGCACTTGGACTTTTCTATTGTTGAATAGGTTCGTTATTTGCTTTAGTTAACTTTTGGTTTTCGATATTTTTGGTGCAAAACCGTAACGTAAGAAAAACCCGACACATGATAGATTCCACCACCAGCTAAGACCAGATCTCAAAGTAGATTACCAACAACAGCTAACAGAAAATATCTAAAACAGGTAACAACCAACACAAGCTAAGATAATAATATCTCCATATTGCACCTGGCAAAACTATAATTTACATTTTTTATCGTAGATTTGTTTTCTTGACGTACTAAAGCAAAATTTAAAACAGGTTTTACCTTAGTATCACTTTTTATTTAAATAACTTATTCAGTAGGTACTCAAGCAAAACCCGATACTTGAAAAGATTCAGTGTTATTTGTGATTATAAATTTAAAAAAAAATCATTTTTGAACACATTTTCATTTTCGATGTACATACATATAACGTCTTCATTAATACAAAATCATTTATTTAATATCGGGTTTTGCTTATTGAGATAAATTTTGCACTTGGACTTTTCTATTGTTGAATAGGTTCGTTATTTGCTTTAGTTAACTTTTGGTTTTCGATATTTTTGGTGCAAAACCGTAACGTAAGAAAAACCCGACACATGATAGATTCCACCACCAGCTAAGACCAGATCTCAAAGTAGATTACCAACAACAGCTAACAGAAAATATCTAAAACAGGTAACAACCAACACAAGCTAAGATAATAATATCTCCATATTGCACCTGGCAAAACTATAATTTACATTTTTTATCGTAGATTTGTTTTCTTGACGTACTAAAGCAAAATTTAAAACAGGTTTTACCTTAGTATCACTTTTTATTTAAATAACTTATTCAGTAGGTTCTCAAGCAAAACCCGATATTTGAAAAGATTCAATGTTATTTTTAGTTATAAATTAAAAAAAAATCATTTTGAATACATTTTCATTTTCGATGTATAACGTATTAAGTCAAATTCACTTTTTTAATATCGGGTTTTGCTTATTGAGTTAAATTTTGCACTTGGACTTTTCTATTGTTGCATAGGTTCGTTATTTGCTTTAGTTAACTTTTGCTTTTCGTCATTTTTGGTGATAGGTACTTAAGCAAAACCCGACACTTGAACAGATTCAATGTTAATTTTAGTTATAAATTTAAAAAAAATCATTTTTGAACACATTTTGATCTTCAATGTAGAACGTATTCATTAATAAAAAATCAGTTTTTAATATCAGGTTTTGCTTATTGAGATAAATTTTGCACTTGGACTTTTCTATTGTTGAATAGGTTCGTTAATAGCTTAAGTTAACTTTTGCTTTTCGTCATTTTTGGTGATAGGTACTTAAGCAAAACCCGACACTTGAACAGATTCAATGTTAATTTTAGTTATAAATTTAAAAAAAATCATTTTTGAACACATTTTGATCTTCAATGTAGAACGTATTCATTAATAAAAAATCAGTTTTTAATATCAGGTTTTGCTTATTGAGATAAATTTTGCACTTGGACTTTTCTATTGTTGAATAGGTTCGTTAATAGCTTTAGTTAACTTTAGCTTTATCGTTATTTTTGGTGATAGGTACTTAAACAAAACCCGACACTTGAACAGAATCAATGTTAATTTTAGTTATAAATAAAAAAAAAAAAAATCATTTTCGAACAAATTTTCATTTTCGATGTATAACGTCTTCATTACTATAAAATCACTTTTTTACTATCGGGTTCTGCTTATTGAGATAAATTTTGCACTTGGACTTTTCTATTGTTGAATAGGTTCGTTATTTGCTTTAGTTAACTTTAGCTTTATCGTTATTTTTGACACTTGAACAGATTCAATGTTAATTTTAGTTATAAATTACAAAAAAAATCATTTTTGAACACATTTTGATTTTCAATGTAGAATGTCTTCACTAATACAAAATCACTTTTTTAATATCGGGTCGGGTTTTGCTTAATGAGTTAAATTTTGCACTTGGACTTTTCTATTAGCTATGTGTTTTAAGACGTTAAGACATAAATCGGCAGTCTCGTTTGACGTTCACGACTAAAAAGTATTTTTATAAAAACAAACAAACAGCGGAATTGTAATAGGTAAGTAATTATTACTTCAATTCATATTATTTTACTGCTGTGCCGTAAAGAAAAATGAAAATTTTGGTTCATTCTTCTTTTATACAATGAAATTCTATGCAATATTTGTTTTAAGACGCGTGTATTTCGTCATATATTATATACCTACATAAATGCCTCCATTATTCTTTGCAATTAAGAATTGCATGTATGTAGGTACAGTCTCATTGATATATCAAATTAAATTCGTAAAATATCAAAAATATAATACAAAATATAACTACAGCTAAGTAAAAAACAATTGTGCGTTGGTCATCTTAATTAAGTAATAAGAATGTATCTAAAAAAACGTACTCTTGGATAAATTTGTATTCAGGTTTTTTAACTTCAATTAAGACGCAATTGTTTTTTCAATTGTTGCTTGTGAAGTTTATTTGGTCATGTTTGTACAATGTACATTAACCGTGTCTACAAATTTAATTTCTTTTTTGGAGCAGAATAAAACTTATTATTTCTCTAAACTTTTTTATATGATTGAAAATTCAAACAATAAAAAAAACAACATTATGAGGCCAAGAAACTTTCAATATTTATTTTAAATAAATTATAAACCTCTACCTTAATTAACATAAGCTAATATTAAAACTCCTCTCCCAACAGATTACCAGCAAAGAAAACATCTCCCAATAGATTGCCATCCAGTTAAGACCAGATCTCAAAGCAGATTTCACCACCAGCTAAGACCAGATCTCGAAGCAGATTCCAACACCAGCTTAGACCAGATCTCAAAGCATAGATTACCAATAAAAGCTAACAGAAAAGATCTAAAACAGGTAACAACCAACACAAGCTAAGATAATAATATCTCCATATTGCACCTGGCAAAACTATAATTTACATTTTTTATCGTAGATTTGTTTTCTTGACGTACTAAAGCAAAATTTAAAACAGGTTTTACCTTAGTATCACTTTTTATTTAAATAACTTATTCAGTAGGTACTCAAGCAAAACCCGATACTTGAAAAGATTCAGTGTTATTTGTGATTATAAATTTAAAAAAAAATCATTTTTGAACACATTTTCATTTTCGATGTACATACATATAACGTCTTCATTAATACAAAATCATTTATTTAATATCGGGTTTTGCTTATTGAGATAAATTTTGCACTTGGACTTTTCTATTGTTGAATAGGTTCGTTATTTGCTTTAGTTAACTTTTGGTTTTCGATATTTTTGGTGCAAAACCGTAACGTAAGAAAAACCCGACACATGATAGATTCCACCACCAGCTAAGACCAGATCTCAGAGTAGATTCCACCACCAGCTAAGACCAGATCTCAGAGTAGATTCCAACACCAGCTTAGACCAGATCTCAAAGCATAGATTACCAATAAAAGCTAACAGAAAAGATCTAAAACAGGTAACAACCAACACAAGCTAAGATAATAATATCTCCATATTGCACCTGGCAAAACTATAATTTACATTTTTTATCGTAGATTTGTTTTCTTGACGTACTAAAGCAAAATTTAAAACAGGTTTTACCTTAGTATCACTTTTTATTTAAATAACTTATTCAGTAGGTACTCAAGCAAAACCCGATACTTGAAAAGATTCAATGTTATTTTTAGTTATAAATTAAAAAAAAAATCATTTTGAATACATTTTCATTTTCGATGTATAACGTATTAAGTCAAATTCACTTTTTTAATATCGGGTTTTGCTTATTGAGTTAAATTTTGCACTTGGACTTTTCTATTGTTGCGTAGGTTCGTTATTTGCTTTAGTTAACTTTTGCTTTTCGTCATTTTTGGTGATAGGTACTTAAGCAAAACCCGACACTTGAACAGATTCAATGTTAATTTTAGTTATAAATTTAAAAAAAAACATTTTTGAACACATTTTGATCTTCAATGTAGAACGTATTCATTAATAAAAAATCAGTTTTTAATATCAGGTTTTGCTTATTGAGATAAATTTTGCACTTGGACTTTTCTATTGTTGAATAGGTTCGTTAATAGCTTAAGTTAACTTTTGCTTTTCGTCATTTTTCGTGATAGGTACTTAAGCAAAACCCGACACTTGAACAGATTCAATGTTAATTTTAGTTATAAATTACAAAAAAAATCATTTTTGAACACATTTTCATTTTCAATGTACATACATATAACGTCTTCATTAATACAAAATCATTTTTTTAATATCGGGTCTTGCTTATTGAGATAAATTTTGCACTTGGACTTTTCTATTGTTGAATAGGTTCGTTAATAGCTTAAGTTAACTTTTGCTTTTCGTCATTTTTGGTGATAGGTACTTAAACAAAACCCGACACTTGAACAGAATCAATGTTAATTTTAGTTATAAATAAAAAAAAAAAAAATCATTTTCGAACAAATTTTCATTTTCGATGTATAACGTCTTCATTACTATAAAATCACTTTTTTACTATCGGGTTCTGCTTATTGAGATAAATTTTGCACTTGGACTTTTCTATTGTTGAATAGGTTCGTTATTTGCTTTAGTTAACTTTAGCTTTATCGTTATTTTTGACACTTGAACAGATTCAATGTTAATTTTAGTTATAAATTACAAAAAAAATCATTTTTGAACACATTTTGATTTTCAATGTAGAATGTCTTCACTAATACAAAATCACTTTTTTAATATCGGGTCGGGTTTTGCTTAATGAGTTAAATTTTGCACTTGGACTTTTCTATTAGCTATGTGTTTTAAGACGTTAAGACATAAATCGGCAGTCTCGTTTGACGTTCACGACTAAAAAGTATTTTTATAAAAACAAACAAACAGCGGAATTGTAATAGGTAAGTAATTATTACTTCAATTCATATTATTTTACTGCTGTGCCGTAAAGAAAAATGAAAATTTTGGTTCATTCTTCTTTTATACAATGAAATTCTATGCAATATTTGTTTTAAGACGCGTGTATTTCGTCATATATTATATACCTACATAAATGCCTCCATTATTCTTTGCAATTAAGAATTGCATGTATGTAGGTACAGTCTCATTGATATATCAAATTAAATTCGTAAAATATCAAAAATATAATACAAAATATAACTACAGCTAAGTAAAAAACAATTGTGCGTTGGTCATCTTAATTAAGTAATAAGAATGTATCTAAAAAAACGTACTCTTGGATAAATTTGTATTCAGGTTTTTTAACTTCAATTAAGACGCAATTGTTTTTTCAATTGTTGCTTGTGAAGTTTATTTGGTCATGTTTGTACAATGTACATTAACCGTGTCTACAAATTTAATTTCTTTTTTGGAGCAGAATAAAACTTATTATTTCTCTAAACTTTTTTATATGATTGAAAATTCAAACAATAAAAAAAACAACATTATGAGGCCAAGAAACTTTCAATATTTATTTTAAATAAATTATAAACCTCTACCTTAATTAACATAAGCTAATATTAAAACTCCTCTCCCAACAGATTACCAGCAAAGAAAACATCTCCCAATAGATTGCCATCCAGTTAAGACCAGATCTCAAAGCAGATTTCACCACCAGCTAAGACCAGATCTCGAAGCAGATTCCAACACCAGCTTAGACCAGATCTCAAAGCATAGATTACCAATAAAAGCTAACAGAAAAGATCTAAAACAGGTAACAACCAACACAAGCTAAGATAATAATATCTCCATATTGCACCTGGCAAAACTATAATTTACATTTTTTATCGTAGATTTGTTTTCTTGACGTACTAAAGCAAAATTTAAAACAGGTTTTACCTTAGTATCACTTTTTATTTAAATAACTTATTCAGTAGGTACTCAAGCAAAACCCGATACTTGAAAAGATTCAGTGTTATTTGTGATTATAAATTTAAAAAAAAATCATTTTTGAACACATTTTCATTTTCGATGTACATACATATAACGTCTTCATTAATACAAAATCATTTATTTAATATCGGGTTTTGCTTATTGAGATAAATTTTGCACTTGGACTTTTCTATTGTTGAATAGGTTCGTTATTTGCTTTAGTTAACTTTTGGTTTTCGATATTTTTGGTGCAAAACCGTAACGTAAGAAAAACCCGACACATGATAGATTCCACCACCAGCTAAGACCAGATCTCAGAGTAGATTCCACCACCAGCTAAGACCAGATCTCAGAGTAGATTCCAACACCAGCTTAGACCAGATCTCAAAGCATAGATTACCAATAAAAGCTAACAGAAAAGATCTAAAACAGGTAACAACCAACACAAGCTAAGATAATAATATCTCCATATTGCACCTGGCAAAACTATAATTTACATTTTTTATCGTAGATTTGTTTTCTTGACGTACTAAAGCAAAATTTAAAACAGGTTTTACCTTAGTATCACTTTTTATTTAAATAACTTATTCAGTAGGTACTCAAGCAAAACCCGATACTTGAAAAGATTCAATGTTATTTTTAGTTATAAATTAAAAAAAAAATCATTTTGAATACATTTTCATTTTCGATGTATAACGTATTAAGTCAAATTCACTTTTTTAATATCGGGTTTTGCTTATTGAGTTAAATTTTGCACTTGGACTTTTCTATTGTTGCGTAGGTTCGTTATTTGCTTTAGTTAACTTTTGCTTTTCGTCATTTTTGGTGATAGGTACTTAAGCAAAACCCGACACTTGAACAGATTCAATGTTAATTTTAGTTATAAATTTAAAAAAAATCATTTTTGAACACATTTTGATCTTCAATGTAGAACGTATTCATTAATAAAAAATCAGTTTTTAATATCAGGTTTTGCTTATTGAGATAAATTTTGCACTTGGACTTTTCTATTGTTGAATAGGTTCGTTAATAGCTTAAGTTAACTTTTGCTTTTCGTCATTTTTGGTGATAGGTACTTAAGCAAAACCCGACACTTGAACAGATTCAATGTTAATTTTAGTTATAAATAAAAAAAAAAAATCATTTTCGAACAAATTTTCATTTTCGATGTATAACGTCTTCATTACTATAAAATCACTTTTTTACTATCGGGTTCTGCTTATTGAGATAAATTTTGCACTTGGACTTTTCTATTGTTGAATAGATTCGTTATTTGCTTTAGTTAACTTTAGCTATCGTTATTTTTGATAAAAGGAACTCAAGCAAAACCCAACACTTGAACAAATTCATTGTTAATTGTTGTCATAAAGTAAATACACTGATTGTTAAATCAGTAAAAAGGCCTTTAAAAAATATCTTGCTTTATTTTTGGATTGAAAACTAGATAGTTTGTAAAATATGCAACATTTTAGTTAGCAGTTTTACGTACTAAGATTTTATTACAGCCACGAGTTATAACAATCATTGGTTCGTTGGAGAGGGTAGAAGAAATCCACGTTGATTTCGACAATACACAGTTCAAAATGTTTACGATTCAGCGTGCGATTGATGTTTGCCTGAAAACATTTTTCACCCGTAACATATCGTACCCGAATACATGTGAAAACTTTGCGGCTCCTAACTTCAGCTGAAAGTCAAGGTTTTTTAAAAAAATATGTCAGAGAAAAGACACATATGAAAATGGACAATATTTAAAAATATTAAATGCAACTATTTCAATCATTGCAACAAATTCCTGTATTTTCATTAACACCAGTTAATATTAAATATCCTCTCCTAACAGATTACCCGAAAAGAAAAGATCTCCTTTAGGAGATTACCACCAGCAGCTAAGACCAGATCTCGAAGTAGATTCCACCAGCAGCTAAGACCAGATCTCAAATTAGATCACCAACACCAGCTAAGACAAAACATCTCATCATAAATGAATTGCTCCAGACCTCTTTTAACAGTAAGCAACACTTCTTTTTAAATGTTATTTATTTTTTCTGTTGCCCTAAAGCAAAATTCTAATCAATAGACTTGCTTTAGTGTGGTTTACTTGATTTTGTTAGTTATTTCCGTATTTTATAGGTATTTACGCAAAACCGGATACATTAACACATTTTTAGACTCATAAATCTGTAAAAATGGAGAAAATTTTTTCTCATGTCGGGTTTTGCCTAAGCATTTCACTTTAAACTTTGTTTGTTTTTTTTTGTGCTAGGTGCTTTAGTAAAAACCAATCCATCTTAAATCAGTACTCGCGATACACAAATCAGTTACTTCAGAATCATCTTATATATTCAAAGGTTATACGAAGCGTTTAAATATTATTTCAAATGGATTGCTTTATTTGCAAGAAACGCTTTGATAGTTTGAAACATATATCGAATCACTTCAAAGTGGTGCACCGATTAGATGGAACAGGTATTTACCGGTGTACTTTCAACGAATGTACGTCATTCACTTCCACCTTTTCTAATTTTTCACGTCACTGCAGAACGCACATTAGGGATGGATTGACTTTATTTACCTCATCATCCAATGTTGCCGAGAATTCAGATTTATCTTTTCACTCTCAATTTTTACCAAATTCACTTGGTATTACTCCTCCAGCTGCATCTTCTTCTCACAACAAATATTCTAATCATGCAAATTTTGATATTGATATTGACAATGATAGTGATAAGCATATTGATACAAATATTGATATTGAGAAAATTGGTATTGAGTTTGCTATGAAATTATTTAGTATGGATAATTTGTCACGGAAGGATGCGATGACAATAATAAGAATGGTTAAAGAATCTATTCATACACCCATGATAAAGTTTTTCAAAATATTTTCTAATAAAAGTGATCGATCGGTCGAAGATCGTTTGCAGCTCTCATCGTTGATTGCAGCGGTTGAAAAGCCTTTCGAAAAATGCAGCACTGATCACCAGCTTATACAGTGGCTGACAACAAATGATTACTTATGCATGTCGACAGAGTTCACGATTAATGAAGAAATACAAAATGTTTATCGTAATGGCATCAATTGCCATGAAGAGCATACAACAACGGGAGTACTCCTCCCACTTGAATTTCAGTTTAGAAAAACATTTGAAAAAAATGATTTATTAATTAAAACTATGGATGAAATCCATCGAATTTCAAGTGATGAAACGAATATTTCACATTTCATTCAGGGAAAAGCGTGGCAGGAAAAACGTAAATTGTTTTCTCCTGATGAAATTGTCATACCTTATTTCATATACATGGATGATGCGGAAATAAATAACCCGTTAGGCTCACACGCTGATCCCATTTCATTTATTTATTATTCGTTTCCTGTCATTCCCGGAAAATCTGATGTTTATTTAGCTGCGCTACTAAAATCTCGCGACTACAAATCATTCGGAAATAAAAAATGCCTTCACGCACTAATTGATAAAATGAAGTTTTTAGAAGAAACTGGGATTGGGATTTCTACAACTCAGGGAATGAAAAAGGTACGATTTGTTTTGGGTTTATTGATTGGTGATAATATGGGCTTAAATGGTATTTTAGGATTTTCTTCGTGCTCTAGTAATTTTTTTTGTCGAATATGCAGACTTCCTAAAAAAAAAACTCATGTAATGCCTTGTGAGGTTGTAAACATGCTGCGTAATGTGCAAAATTATGAAGAGGATGTCGCTAGTAATGATTACAAACAAACTGGCATACATGAGAATTCAGTTTTCAATTCTATTAAATCATTCCACGTAACTTCCAACTATTCTGTTGACGTGATGCATGATATTTTTGAGGGAGTCTGCCATTATGACATGTGTCACATCATTCGATATATTATTGATATGAAATTTTTCTCAAATTTGACTGAATTCAACGACCGAATTAACTCATTTAATTACGGAGAGATTGAAATTGGAAATATCTCACTGTCACCGATTACGAGTGATAATTTAAAAAACATGCATTTAAAGAAAACGGCGCGTGAAATGATGTCTTTTGTTTATCATTTCCCTCTGATGGTAGCCGATCGTATTCCTGAAAAAGATGAGGTCTGGATTTTCTTCTTGAATTTCCTAGAAATCATTGAAATTCTTTTGGATTTCAATATTTCTAATGACTTAATTGATCACCTTGCGGACCTTATTCGACAACACCATCTTGACTATGTGAGATTATTCAATGATACTTTAAAGCCAAAACATCATTTTATGGTGCATTACCCGTTGGTATTTCGTATGTCTGGAGTGCCACGTAATTTTTGGTGTTTCCAATTCGAAGCCAAACACAAAGACTTCAAAAAATACGCGCGGGTCATTAACAGTCGAAGGAACATTCCACTAACGTTATCAATTAAATTTCAGTTTAAATTCGCACAATCAATAATAGATAAAACTACTCCCGATTTAGTGTCTATTTTTGATTGTAATATGCACAATACTTGCCACTTTGAGTTAATTAATAATTACAAAGTACGACAGGAAATTCGTTCAGATTTCTTAAGTTTCTCCCAATGCATTTATTTCGGCAAACTTTTTAAAATAGGTTATTTCATTACACAGTTTCTAGATAATACACCAGAAAATGCGTATATATTTCAAATTAAAGAGGTAGTAAAGTTTTCAGAGCAACCCCTTCCTTATTTAGTGTGCGAACGTGTAAAAATAATTTCTTTCCGAAAACACTACGCTGCAATCGAAATAGGCAATACCACTACACCAATTCAATACTTATCTTGTCATTTACAGCGAATAGATAATTGCACAAGTCCTCCAATAAATGTTTATAAAATATCTCGTGGTTTGCTAATGATAAGACCAAAAATAATTTATTAATTTATTCTGAAAAATATAAACAAAGAGAATGCACTATTGAATTCCATAATCGGCATGTATATTTTTAGTACGTTAATATTCATTATACGGTATTCACCGTGCGCTGCATAAGGTTATAAGACTTATGACTCAAAAACGTATACCTTATAACCCTATAAATATTCACCATAAATTCTTGGTGTTCATGACCTATGACATGAGCCAAATTAACTGTTGTAAATCAAACAACTAACAAAATTGACGGAAATGAATCTAATATCCCAGACAAAATCAGAAATATCTTCGCCATCGGCTATGGATGATAAAACGATAAGAACAATTGGTCTGTCGCAAATAACAGCAATACCGGTTAACACCATTCCATCTAGTCAAGTACTGCCATCGAGTGTAAATTATACATTAGTCGAGATTGACGAACAGATTTTAAATACTGATTTATCGTCGTCAATAACAATTGATCCTCAAGATGTAATGAAGCGACCTAATAATCAATCACTCGAAGATGCGGAAAACGTTTCATTCACAGAATTGATAAATTCTTATTGCTGCTATGGTAAAGAAAATGAAGCGGAAGTTCTCAAAAGTCTTTTGAATGATTGGAAAATTCCAATCCAGTTTCACCAATATTTTGTTGGTAAATATAGACTACCGTTTTAAGGCAGAATATTTAATTCAAAACCAAAAATTGTGTTTGCAGATGAAAATCTTTTTATGCCGGTGTTGAAAGTGGCAGAACCATTTTTCATGAAGAGGTTTTTGCAAAGACTAAATATTACCACCGCCAGTAGAATTGTTTTCTTTGATAAATGGCATCAATGGAAAATCGAGCAAGATTCTATTTTATCGTTGAACCAATCTTTAGATGAAATAATGAAAGAGTCAAATCCTTCGACACCAACGACTAGTAGTGCATCGTCTATTCCAACAGTCAGTAAAAATTTGATGGATATTTTGAACTGTAACGATGGGGAAACAATAAAGAATTATTTTGAAATAAATAAAAATATCGACAATAAATCCGTTCGTGGTTTGCTCACGGAGACAATTTTGAATTACGCTAGAATAAATAACCTAAATTTTTCGTCGAAGGATTTAGCACGTCTCGCAGAAGAAATACACACTGTTTTCAATGAGGATCCAGTAAGAAATTTGGCATTTCCATTGTTTTTTATTACAATTTTATATATACATAGTTGGATTATTATTGCACGAGTAAAGGCATGAAAAATCCGAAAGGAAAACTCGCAAACAAATTTCATAACTATCGTGGAAAAAGTCGCTCTGTGAATCGCTTGTTTTCATTAGACAATGTAAAAAAGAAGAAAACCAATGCTGTGTTGCCGGTTCTAAGTTCCACAGAAGAAGACAAACTGCTTCTTAAAATGAAACACGATTATCATGCGATGAACGCCCAAGAAAAAATAGATATATGGGAAGGCACATTTAATGCTCGACAAAAAGATCTCCAAAACGCTAACCACAAAACAATGTCATGGGAAAAATTCTACGAAAAATGGCACTTCATGAACTTCCCAAATGGCTATGAATATGTAAGAAAAACAAATTGCTCAAAAAGTTCTTCTTTTAAATTTTTCTTGAAATTTTCTATTTTGCATGGTTTCCATTTAATTTATTACATACATAATTGATACATACATTAATTGATAACGACAAATAAAACAAAATATTGATTAAACTGTCAAAATAAAATTTCCTTTTAGATTGAATTAGACTTTAACAGGATGTTCGAAAATAAGGACGATGTTCTGGCGGGAACCAGAATAACAGATTTTTGTAATTTAATGCTACAATTCGCCTTCCCAAAATCAATTACTAGTTTTGAAATAAGAAGCAAATTACATAATTTCAACCTGGAATGTTTAGCCGATTGCAATATGACCGTTTTTTCTCAGAGTAATTATAATTTATGTTATGCATATGTACATACATTAATAGGTATAAATTGGTAAAAAAAACTTATGACTGTATTTACAGATGAAACTTAAAATTTATCTGCAATATTTATTTATATATCTCTTATTTCCTTATTTAGCTTATTAATAACAATTATAACAACTTTTTTAGCATTTGAATCATGAAAACAAATATTCAAATTTTGTACTTTACTGTCTAGTTACAATGTTAATTTGTAATTTTGAAACATAAAATACAGAATCCATAAATTTAGCCGTCAATGGTTTCTTTGAAAATTCTTTTCTTTAATAGATGTCAGGACTGCAATGGTTTTTTATCATTTACATAACGTTTTACCACCGACCACACGTGAAGGTAGCAAACGCTTCACTGTTAAAGACAGTCAAGAAGCATCTATCAGAGTATTTGCGCTCCCTCAAGACTACAAAGAAAATCAAAATGCTCTGGCTAAAAACAAATCAAAATCACAGCCACCAGTTATAACAATCATTGGTTCGTTGGAGAGGGTAGAAGAAATCCACGTTGACTTCGACAACACACATTTCAAAATGTTTACGATTGAGCGTGCGATTGATGTTTGCCTGAAAACATTTTTCACCCTTAACATATCGTATCCGAAGGCATGTGAAAACTTCTGGCAGTTTATAGATATGTACTTCTACCAAATCGATAAAACAGCAACAAACTCTAAGGCACGCAATCTTTTGCGGCTCCTGACGTCAGCTGAAAGTAAAGATTTTTTAAAAAAGATTTCAGAGTGAAGGCACATATGGAAATAGAAAATATTTTAAAATGTTAAATGCAACTATTTCCGTCATTGCAACAAATTCTAAAATTAAATCTCCTCTCCTAACAGATTACCAGCAAAGAAAAGACCAGATCTCGAAGTAGATTCCACCACCAGCTAAGACCAGATCTCAGAGCAGATTCCACCACCAGCTAAGACCAGATCTCAGAGTAGATTCCACCACCAGCTAAGACCAGATCTCGAATTAGATTCCACCACCAGCTAAGACCAGATCTCGAAGTAGATTTCACCACCAGCTAAGACCAGATCTCAGAGTAGATTCCACCACCAGCTAAGACCAGATCTCGAAGTAGATTCCACCACCAGCTAAGACCAGATCTCGAAGTAGATTTCACCACCAGCTAAGACCAGATCTCAGAGTAGATTCCACCACCAGCTAAGACCAGATCTCGAAGTAGATTTCACCACCAGCTAGGACCAGATCTCAGAGTAGATTCCACCACCAGCTAAGACCAGATCTCAGAGTAGATTCCACCACCAGCTAAGACCAGATCTGAGAGTAGATTCCACCACCAGCAAAGACCAGATCTCAGAGTAGATTCCACTACCAGCTAAGACCAGAACTCGAAGTAGATTTCACCACCAGCTAAGACCAGATCTCAGAGTAGATTCCACCACCAGCTAAGACTAGATCTCAAAGTAGATCACCATCAACGGCTTAGATAAAACATCTAAAAAAGGTAAGAATCAACACAAGCTAAGATAATAATATCTCATCATAGATGAATTGTACCTGCCACAACTGTAATTTATAACAGTAAGCTTCAATCTTTATAGTATATTTGTTTTTTTTGACGTAGGTACTAAAGCAAAATTTAAAACATAGGTTTTGCCTAAGTATAACATTAGCAGGCAATATATTTAAATGTTCAATGCAACTATTTCAATTATTTTAACAAATTCCTCTACCTTCATTAACACCAGCTAAAATTAAATCTTATCTCCAAACAGATTACCAGCAAAGAAAAGATCACATATAAAAGATTACCACCACCAGCTAAGACCAGATCTCGAAGTAGATTTCACCACCAGCTAAGACCAGATCTCAGAGTAGATTCCACCACCAGCTAAGACCAGATCTCGAAGTAGATTCCACCACCAGCTAAGACCAGATCTCGAAGTAGATTTCACCACCAGCTAAGACCAGATCTCAGAGTAGATTCCACCACCAGCTAAGACCAGATCTCGAAGTAGATTCCACCACCAGCTAAGACCAGATCGCGAAGTAGATTTCACCACCAGCTAAGACCAGATCTCAGAGTAGATTCCACCACCAGCTAAGACCAGATCTCGAAGTAGATTCCACCACCAGCTAAGACCAGATCTCGAAGTAGATTTCACTACCAGCTAAGACCAGATCTCAGAGTAGATTCCACCACCAGCTAAGACCAGATCTCGAAGTAGATTTCACCACCAGCTAGGACCAGATCTCAGAGTAGATTCCACCACCAGCAAAGACCAGATCTCAGAGTAGATTCCACTACCAGCTAAGACCAGAACTCGAAGTAGATTTCACCACCAGCTAAGACCAGATCTCAGAGTAGATTCCACCACCAGCTAAGACTAGATCTCAAAGTAGATCATCATCAACGGCTTAGATAAAACATCTAAAAAAGGTAAGAATCAACACAAGCTAAGATAATAATATCTCATCATAGATGAATTGTACCTGCCACAACTGTAATTTATAACAGTAAGCTTCAATCTTTATAGTATATTTGTTTTTTTGACGTAGGTACTAAAGCAAAATTTAAAACATAGGTTTTGCCTTAGTATAACATTAGCAGGCAATATATTTAAATGTTCAATGCAACTATTTCAATCATTTTAACAAATTCCTCTACCTTCATTAACACCAGCTAAAATTAAATCTTCTCTCCTAACAGATTACCAGCAAAGAAAAGATCACATATAAAAGATTACCACCACCAGCAAAGACCAGATCTCGAAGAAGATTCCACCACCAGCTAAGACCAGATCTCGAAGTAGATTTCACCACCAGCTAAGACCAGATCTCAGAGAAAATTCCACCACCAGCTAATACCAGATTTCAAAGTAGATTATCACCACCAGCTAAGACTAGATCTCGAAGTAGATTCCACCACCAGCTGAGACCACATCTCACCAGCTAAGATAATTCTATCTCATCATAATTGAATTGCACCTGCCAAAATTGTAATTTATAACAGTAAGCTCCAATTTTACAAGTATAAGATTTCACTTAAATAACTTATATAGTATTTACTCAAGGAAAACCTTGACACTTGAACAAATTGCATTTTGCAATTGACTTTTACAATCAAAAAAACGACTTTAAAAAGTAACTTAATTTATTTTTGGATTTATAAGACATTGACAACTAGATCGTTTGTAAAATATGCAACATTTAAGTTAGCAGTGCCTTCACTCTGACATCCTTACATCCTTTATGTGTAACATAATTAACTAAAAACAGTTTTAATTAAAAAAAATTTAATTGTAACTATTTTAAGGAATTTTTTCAATAAAAATGTATGTATACATATAGTATATAAAGTAAATTGAAATTGTTTTTTGTATTACTAGAAGGTCGATTTTTTTCTTATTTTGCTACGGACTTCTTCTCTACGTATTGTCTTTTACTTTTTTGCAAGTCTGTTTGACTTCAAACACCTTTAAATGTTAACATACAAAAATAATATAATCATTCTTCCAACAGCGGTTACCTGGCAAAATTATATTGCACTGGTACATTCTACCAGAAATCTGGTATAATTTACCAGTGAAATATAATATTCCTGGTATATATAACCATACTCCCGATAGGGGGTACCAGGCAATATTATATTTCCTGGTACATTCTACCAGAAATCTGGTATAATTTACCAGTGAAATATAATATTCCTGGTATATATAACCATAATCCTGATAGGGGATACCAGGCAAAATTATATTTCCTGGTACATTATACCAGAAATCTGGTAAAATTTACCAGTGAAATATAATATTCCTGGTATATATAACCATACTCCCAATAGCGGGTACCAGGCAATATTACATTTCCTGGTACATTCTACCAGAAATCTGGTATAATTTTCCAGTGAAAAATAATATTCCTGGTATATATAACCATACTCCCGATAGCGTGTACCAGGCAAAATTATATTTCCCGGTACATTCTACCAGAAATCTGGTATGATTTACCAGTGAAATATAATATTCCTGGTATATATAACCATACTCCCGATAGCGGGTACCAGGCAAAATTATATTTCCTGGTACATTCTACCAGAAATCTGGTATCATTTACCAGTGAAAAATAATATTCCTGGTATATATAACCATACTCCCGATAGCGGGTACCAGTCAAAATTATATTTCCTGGTACATTCTACCAGAAATCTGGTATAATTTACCAGTGAAATATAATATTCCTGGTATATATAACCATAATCCTGATAGGGGATACCTGGCAAAATTATATTGCACTGGTACATTCTACCAGAAATCTGGTATAATTTACCAGTGAAATATAATATTCCTGGTATATATAACCATACTCCCGATAGGGGGTACCAGGCAATATTATATTTCCTGGTATATTCTACCAGAAATCTGGTATTATTTTCCAGTGAAAAATAATATTCCTGGTATATATAACCATACTCCCGATAGCGGGTACCAGGCAAAATTATATTTCCTGGTACATTCTACCAGAAATCTGGTATCATTTACCAGTGAAAAATAATATTCCTGGTATATATAACCATACTCCCGATAGCGGGTACCAGGCAAAATTATATTTCCTGGTACATTCTACCAGAAATCTGGTATCATTTACCAGTGAAAAATTATATTCCTGGTATATATAACCATACTCCCGATAGCGGGTACCAGGGAAAATTTTATTTCCTGGTATATTGTACCAGAATTCTGGTATAATTTTCCAGTGAAAAATAATATTCCTGGTATATATAACCATACTCCCGATAGCGGGTACCAGGCAAAATTATATTTCCTGGTACATTCTACCAGAAATCTGGTATCATTTACCAGTGAAAAATAATATTCCTGGTATATATAACCATACTCCCGATAGCGGGTACCAGGTAAAATTATATTTCCTGGTACATTCTACCAGAAATCTGGTATCATTTACCAGTGAAAAATTATATTCCTGGTATATATAACCATACTCCCGATAGCGGGTACCAGAGAAAATTTTATTTCCTGGTATATTCTACCAGAATTCTGGTATAATTTTCCAGTGAAAAATAATATTCCTGGTATATATAACCATACTCCCGATAGCGGGTACCAGGCAAAATTATATTTCCTGGTACATTCTACCAGAAATCTGGTATCATTTACCAGTGAAAAATAATATTCCTGGTATATATAACCATACTCCCGATAGCGGGTACCAGGCAAAATTATATTTCCTGGTACATTCTACCAGAAATCTGGTATCATTTACCAGTGAAAAATTATATTCCTGGTATATATAACCATACTCCCGATAGCGGGTACCAGGCAAAATTATATTTCCTGGTACATTCTAGAAGAAATCTGGTATCACTTACCATTGAAAAATAATATTCCTGGTACATATAACCATACTCCTGATAGCGGGTACCAGGCAAAATTATATTTCCTGGTACATTCTTGAAGAATTCTGGTATCACTTACCAGCGAAAAATAATATTCCTGGTATATATAACCATACTCCCGATAGCGGGTACCAGATAAAAAAATAATTTTCCTGGTATATACTACCATACGCCTGATAGCCGGTACCAGATAAATTTTATATTTCCTGGTACAATCTGCCAGAACCCTGCTTTTCTATTATTTATCTGTTAATTGTCATACTGTTAATTACCATATCATGTTAACAGATATCAAGAAACATTACATTTCCTGGTGCATTCTACCAGAACACTGATATATTTTAGCAGTAAAAAATGATGTTCCTGGTATCGGGTACCAGGCAGATATTGGTTTTTCCTGGTACGGACCACCAGATTATTTAAGAAAACATGGTAGAATCATCCAGGATTTCGGATAAACAAAACCAGGTAAGTTTATCTGCTCTTCTGGAATATTCTACCAGATTCATGGTATATATTACCTGAATTCCGAATTCGAAATCGAAAATGCCTCCTGGTGTTGGCGACCAGTCCAATCTGATAAACTCTATCAGACCTCCTGGGAGATTCTATTTATCAGAAAATCTGGAAGAATACTCCAGAAAATTTGATAAATGGCACCAGTTTTATTTTTTGAGTGTAACACTAGAAAGAAAACCAATGAAAATTTGCGTTATGCGTTGCTCTTACCTTAGCCAGCTTCTCTATTCCCTAAAGGCCAGTTGTACAAATATTTAAACCGTGGTTCAGCAATTTTTATCCACCGATTTCGGCGGATTAAATGAGTTTTAACAGTGGTTTACTGTTAAAGTGTGTGATAAAAACCAATTACATACTTGAACCAGCGTTGAACCTTTGTTAATCTGCCGAAATCGGTGAGTTAAAATCTTGAACCGAGGCTGAACCACTATTGTACAACTGGCCATAAGAGTAGATCTGTTTTGACTCATCTATGAGCTATTGTTAGCTCCCATAACACTATTGGCGCAGGGTCATAAGTCCAAGGGTCAAAAGCCCACAATGGACTTTTGACCCACTTGATGGATTACAAGTCCACAAATTAATTGTGGACTTATAACTCACCTTCATGAGCCAGAAGTTCACAAAAAAGTGGCTCAATATTCCATAATTTTAAAAAAGGAAGTGGGTCATAAGTTCACAAAAATTTTATGGAATTTTTTAAAACTACCCAGGGAACTGTTTATTAAGAAAACTGTTGACATTGGCGCCTGCCTGGCGACTGGACATATACCCTAAGCGGAGCAACGGAGTTGCGTGAGCGGTACAAAGCTCTCCAAAAAGGGAGTTAAAATCCTTGGAACTCGCGAATCGGGCCACCCAAGGTACTGTACAGAATTGCGTGAGTGGTAGAAAGGACTCAAAAAGGGTCCTTTTGAACCTACTTGATACACTGATTGTCCAAGAGAACGCGTATTTTTCTTATTGAACTTTTAAAACTAAATAGACCGCATATTTTTAAAATCAATAAAGTGAGTCAAAAATCCATAATCAATAGGTCAGAAGCCCACAAGAATTTTATGTGGACTTCTGGCCCACGAAGTTGGATCAAAAATTCACAGTAGATTTTTGGACTTTTAACTCACCATCAGATTGGGTTACAAAACCATTATGGACTTTTGGTCTGTGGTCTTATGACCCTACGCCAAAACGATTTAGGTATTTGCAATCTTTATCCAAAAAGGCGTATATCTACCTATAATTTCATTGAGATTGCTGACACGAAAAATGGACATGACGAAAACTGGTGGTATAGTATGAGCTACAGAAGTATACTAAAGCCCAGGAGATTCACTTATAAAGTACAAGGAGGAAAAACAAGTTACAGCGCTGCTTACTCAACAGAAAAGTGTAAGAAGGGCGTAACGGAAGGAAGCCCACATTTACTGGCTGAACACAATGCCCTGCCGCAACTGGAATCGGAGCCGCAGCTGCAACTGCTTTCAAAAAATATCGTACGTCGTTTTTTTATATGCCCACAATGAGCTGTACAGCTTTTTGTATATTTAAAAGAAAAAAAAAACAGCCACGAGTTTATTATTCACTTTTTTCATTTACAATATTAATTTTCTTTTAATTAATAATTTTGTTCGCGACACAAATAAGCACTAAAAACTTCAATATTTTTTCCGGCTCTTTTTTCTTCATATAAATTGAAACGTCAAAAGTGCAGCACGTGAAAAGTTAAAAGTTCGCGAACCAGGCTCCAACTGCAGGTCCGTCTACAGTTGTGTTCCATTCTGCTCATATAGCATTGATTTTGTGTGTATTTAATATTTTGATAGGTGTTCCAGCTCCGACTGCGGCTCCGTCGCATTGTGTTCAGCCAGTTATTCGCAACCAAAATGAAACATAAACATTAATAATGAACGATTGAAAAGAACGGATCATTGAACTGCACGCCATATGAACGATTGAATCTATTAAAATGAACGATTGACACAGCTCTACCCACAACTCAGTAAAACGAAAAGGGAGTAACAATTACTAAAAACTAGGGTTCTTTTAGGTACGCGAATGCCCCAAGAAACGAAACCAAAATACAGTTGCTTCAAATAGAAATCAGGTACTAACATATTCTTTGCTCTTCTAAATAATTCGAAAACAAGAAAATCATGAGTATATAAGTTTCAAATTTTTGAAACTTCTTACGTCCTCTTGTTATATTTTCTGCTACAACATAGTGTGAACTACAAAGCCTATACGAAAATAATTGTTTATAGGTTTGATATTAAATTGTGGTATCAGTGGGTAGTGGTTGACTGGTTTATATGTTGGTTGGAGGGTGATGTACAATGGCTTCAACTAAGGTATGATTTTTAAAGTGTACCTAATATTATACGCAGTTGGCAAATGCCGGCAAATGTCAATTCTACTTTGAGATTGGTGAAAAAAAAACAAATACAAAATAGACGTCAACAGGAATCACTGCACTCTTAAAGAATGGAATAATTTGTAAAAATTATACCATCTTCCTATAGGGATAGGTACATCTTTTTTGCAACCTTGTATAATTTTAACCACTATCTAAATATATATATGATTATTCTCTGTGATTAAAAGTCTTTGTCATTTGCAACATCACCTCCCAAACTATTACATATATGCTGATCCCTTTACTGGCAGACACATGTTGTGTCGATTGTGGGTGGCTAAGTGGCAAAAAGGGGCGGCCTATATGAGTTTTCCAACGTAAATTATTTAAATCAATCCAACAGTCGCCTTTTTTTTCGAAACAATACAACAAAAAAAAAAAAACAACAACAAAAACACTTTCCTATATCGTTGTTTTTAGAATATTAGAGGGCACACATCGGTGTGTCGTCTATAGATATATAGGTACCTATACATCCTTTGAAAAGTCCGGGACTTTATTTTCATAGGAAAATCGATTTTATGGGAAAAATCACACATGTCTTTGTCTATTCTGGGGGACTTTCTATATATAAATATTAATACCCAAGAGTCGGCTGTTTAGTCGGGATTTTCAAAAGGTTAGCTTTTGTTTTCCAGTGTAAAACGTATTTGAATATAAGTTTTGATGTTTTTATTTTAATATATAACGTTTACGTCATATGCCCTGTACAATACTTTGGGTACAAAAAAAAGGACAAGATAAAAAGGTAACGTCATATACGAGGAGAAAAGCAAAAAGACAAACGAATTTAAATCAGTGGTTAATATGGATGGTGAACATTTTGAACAAAGGATATAAAGCAGATTTTAAACGAACATATATAAAGTTGCTATAGTTGTACGTAGAATGTACCTAAGGTAAACAATCGAAAAGTTATGAAAGTTAATTTGAGTAATAGGGAAATGATTTAAAATTCAGAGTTTCCCAAAAAGTTTTATGATTTAAAAGCAAACGTACCTATATATTATTCAAAAAGTCTGGTGAAACAATTTGGATCAAATGTCAAGAAATTGTAAATAAGGCTAATCGTTGTTGTTGCCATGTCAAACCATATGTCAACACGTTTCATCAACGGTTTAGACCGAAATAAAGGCCTAAAAACACCTGGTGCCTACAAAAAAAGACAAGGAGATTTTTAAGCTTTTTCCATAATATGTTATTATGTCGTCGCCATTTAAGAAAACCGGCATATAACTCAAAAAACGTGATTCTTCAGAAAATAGGTTTAAAATTTTTGAGTCATATGATTTTTCATAATATTATTTTTTTTTATTATTTAGATTTTTTTTAAATACATTAGATTAGCTATACTTATATTTTATTTATTAAAATTCAACAAAATAAATTATAAAATGTATAATGACGGTGCAAAAATGAATTATTTCCCCAGACCCTCTTGAAATTATGTAATTTTTCCGAAAAAAAATATATGATATTCACATTTAGCTTTTTTTTATTTTGGATTTAGTTGACTTGATGAGTTGACTTCAACTCTCTTGAACAGAAAATTAAAAGCAAGCTGTACAAAATTTTTGAATTACCTGACAAATTCCGAGAAAAAGAATTACACACATCTGCAGTTCTTAAAGTTCTTATTTTGAAATAGTTTTATTGCATGTATAAAACTTCCCTTTTTAAGGACACCTTTGGCCAAAATACAAAACGCTTTCCTATCTCGATTCATCATCCTCTAATATGGCTAGAGAATATGCTCAATTATTGCTCCTGATAGGACTCTTGACATCCTTTGTAGGTATATTTATATACCTCAAGATACTTTCGTCCTTTTGATTCGTTGAATTGACTTAAATATACACATGTACATAAAATCCAGGCGACGAAATGTCGTTCCATTGGTGTCATTAAATTTGACAGAAATTCAATACAGATTTGTATTTTGTAAATCGAATGGGAGGACTTTAAATATCGGTCAGTCACTGTGCCACCTCTTAAGCTTTGTCCTCATCCCGACCGTTTGATAAATGGCGAAACACATAAAAACTTTTTTTATATTTATTTATACATGTACATATGTATGTAGATAAGGTATGCACATATTTATTTAGATATATTTTTTTTTGTGTTGCAGTACAATTCATCGTCTCGCATTGCAGTCGTCGTCGTCGTTTTCGGTCGTATATGGACGTATTGGAGCAACGTCCCGGAAATCGATAACGCATTCCACGCTCCACAACATCTATTCTCATCCAAAATTCCTCGAAAATAAAAACGGGAACCTTTTATATACATACATTATGTACATACATACATATATGCACCACCATCGTGCACATGTGCATCGATCTATATATTGGGTCTAGATGGGAAAGGGTTTTTGGATGAGGCAAAACAAGGATGCCTTGAAGGCTTTGGAATTGGGATGCCTTTTCTTTCCAAACTAGCTGCTGCAACGAGGACGAATATTGTGTAAAAGCAGAGAAAGAGCGTTATAAAGTTTAACGATTTATTGCAGCTCCCCTAGTTTTTTTTTACCTCAACTTTTTTTTTTTTTTTTTTACTTATTTTATTTCAACCTCAACCCCTTTCAAATATTGTAGTATTGTTGGTAACGCCACACTGCCACACTGGCAGCAGACACAGTGGAGGCATTGGAGCAGCTAAGACGCTTTCTCTATATACATTCATTGAATTCGTTCGCTCTCGCTATACTGCCACTTCTGCTGGTGCATTGCACACCCCCTCCAACTCTCCCTCCCACCCCCTCATACATTGCACTCATGAAGAAGTTGACGTCTCAGAAAATAAATTACATTTTTTTGTGTGTTGCAGTTTCGTTCGCTTACCTAACGCTTTGTATTATATTCGGGGTGCAGATGGGGGCGGAAACAAGTACACTCGTATATATTCTGGCTCTGGGAGCGAAAACTTTGCATAATTCATTCGGCTGCAACACCGGAGGAAAAATAAGGTTCGAGCTAGGGTTGCACGAATTCACTCTGATTTTACCTAGATGGGTTTATTTTTTTTTTTATTTTTTTTAGAAACAAAATTAAGCGGGATATGATGTGCCTATACGTAGTTAAAATACAAAAGGATAATTTTTGGGGAAATGTAAGCCTGACTGACGAAAAGAAAATATGGCAAACATATTTTGGATAAATTGGGGTATCAAATTTTATGACCAAGGACTTTAACAATCTAGTTGTACCCAAGAATGTCTTGTGAAGAACATTTTGATCGGAATTGAAGTCATCAAAAATTTATAAATATATAGCAACATTTCCTCTTAATAGGACATTGGTGTTTTCTAGAGCAATAATACTTTGTGTGTTCCTTTACTTTGTAACTCTGTTCATTTGTGTGAATTTCTACACATACATTTTTTTTTATATGAAATTTGACAGTTTTTTATGTATAGAAATTCACACAAATGCACTGCAGAATTTCAAAGTAAAGGAACTATATAGGCTTATAAATAAGGCGAATATAATCAAAGATATAAAAGTTAAGTTTTCGAATAAGATTAACCTTAAGTTAAAAATTTTAAATTTGCATATAAATCCAATAAAATACCTTTATGACATATAAACTTAAAGTTGTCGATAGCTTATCTTGTACAAAAGTTATGGGGTTGTACTTCACACAACTGCTGACAACTGGAGGATGTGTGAAGGTTAATCAAAGCTTACCAATGGTTTTCTTTTTTTCTTTTTATACAAAAAAAAATAAGCTTAGAAACTTTATTTACCTAATATACATTAAATTTAATTATCATTCTGAAATTTATGTCAAAGAAAGAAATGAAATGAAATGAAATAAAATAATGAAAATTAATTCGTAAACAATTGCTGGTATAGCACCTTTAAGTTGTTGTTGTTATTCAAAAATTAAATGAAATTGATGGAATGAAGAATGGTCAAGTCTAATAAACTGACATTCTTGTATGAATATGTTTTTATAGTCGATATTATTAAAAATATCCAAACAAATTTGTAAAAAAAAAAAACAATTTTTTAGTAATTTTGACTTTTTTTAATTTTTTTTTGTCAAAATTTAACTGAAATACGTTAAAGTTATTAACCACAAGAACATGAAGTCCGTGGGATCTAGTCGTGCATATTTTGTTTTCTGCTTTTCTAATTTGATATGAAGTTATCGAAGCGATATAATACCTATAGTGAATTTTATAAAGAAGTATTACAATTCTAACGCCGCGCCGCCCCCATCCTCCAAACAACGCACCCGCTGTTTTCCCTTTTCTGTATCCAACCATTAGTAGTCCGTGGCATAACGGATACGGCGCGTAGGACTGTTTCGCCGAGTCACAGTCTATGTCACCTAAAAACAGAAATGTTTTTTACGGGTTATTGCCTTTTTCGAGGAATTGACAAATCTTCCAAGAGTATCTCTTGGCATGAAAAAGTGCTTCTCACCTTAGTCCACTAAACTCCATTCCAACCTATAACACTCACACAGGAATGTTTGAAAGTTGTTGTAAGTCACTAGGCCCTTGTTCTACACGAGAGTCGTGCCACCCAATTTTGTTTTGTTTATATCCAACCAACCATAAAAAATTACCCCTATGGTTTAAAATAACCTCCTACACCCCTATCTAGCAACGCGCCTGTTTCCCTTCCAAAATTATGACGCGCGTATAGCAACAGGCATCTATTCAGATAACCCTCATATCAACAGATCAATAAATCTTCCAAATTTCTGTAGTGTCTTCCAAGCGGAAGTATATACTAACAGTTTCCGAAGCAGCAAAACACTTGCGGCATGTGAAGTAGATGGCAAAATATAGAAATCTTCATAAAGCCTTTTCCTCAAACATTAGAAAGTATAAACTGTTGGACCACTGCCGCAACGATTTTAGATTATCTATACTCAGCGCAACGAGGACAGTCACTCTTAGATGGGTCTCAGGGCATTGGGATTTATACGGGAACGAAATGACAGATGAATTGGCCGAAAGCGAGTCATCTTTGGGTCCGAACCAAAACGATTCTTCGGTACCTACTTATGCCACTGGAACAAAAAAAGAAGGGAACTCACCAAAGATTCCTCCAAAACCGCCAACGACAGTTAGTTATCAATTGACATTTGACACTTGTCAGGTTTCAATGAATCTATGGACTATGGCCGAATATCTCTAAGAAAAAAAACAGAATACCTACTTAAAATAGGCAGGCCTCGATTATATACTCCTGGTTGGAACACTGGCAGGGATGGCCGAACTTTATATAGTTAAACGAAGTTAAATGTTGTTAATGAAACAAATTGAAGCAAACGTAGTTTCAAATGTCAAATGATCTGTCAGCTGTCTCTTTGAAGTCTGAATTTTGAGTTGAAATGTTCACCATTTTATTGAAATTTTATTATTTCTCTAGATTTACTATGTATGTAGCAAACGTAACAATTTCTAGTAAATAAGGCGTGTAGTTTATTCAATGAACTACGTGTAGTTAGTGATATAGGAAATGTAGTTTAGTTAATTTGGCCAACCCTTCTAACTGGTCACAACTCGATGAATACGGTGGCAGAATGGGCATTAGCAAATTTGACTTATGCAGATGTTTCAGGATTCCTTTGTGACTGCCCCAGCGTAGCCAGAATCAGAAAGACTGCCCTCGGAGAATACTTTTTCGACGAACAAGTGACATCTAAACTTTACTACAAAAATACAAACATTCTGAAATTCATTCAGAATTCATGATAGCTGAGGGATAGGCACCTCATACATAAATTCCCACTGTCACTTACTTTAGCTATTTCCCGGGAAACACATAGATCCACAGAGATCCGTGGGAGATGGCACTGCTTGCTATTTCATCACCCCACCTTACCTTACCCTAACATTTGAACTTATAAAATATAGCACTTTAAGGAACTAACTCACATTTAGTTTTTCGAGAAAGAAGCTAATAAAATCCATCGAACCAACATCGGAAGAGTAATTACACGAGTTGAATATCGAACAGTTACACCGCCAGAGGAAAGGGCCAGAGGGTCTCAGGTTGAAGTGCCTTATAGTCTGTTGATTCGTTCGTTGATTGTGTGCGGTCTACCAGTTGATAGCCAGATTTGTCCGTTGATTTTTCTGGTCCGCCAATTGATTGCCGAATCGTCTGTTGATTTGAATGGTCCGTCAGTTGATTCCCAGATTCGTCTGTGATTGCCAGATTCGTCCGTTGTTTTGCCTTCTCCAGTTGATTGCCAGATTTGTCTATCGATTAAGCTTATACGGCAATTGGTTAGGAAAGCTTGTACAAGAAATCATCAACGAAAACTAAAATCTAAAGAAACTATCAAAAGCAAAAATTGTATAATAAATCCTAAGTTTAATCATTGTAATGTATTTTTAAATTTAATAAAAAAAGGAAAAGACCTATAAAACTTAAAATAACGTAGGTACTTATTTGGAAAGAACCCACGGAATGGTAGACCGGTGAGCTTCACGTCAGCTTTAAACAAAAAGTTCATCTCAAATTGGCGCCCGAGCAGGGCCTTTAAGGTTCATAAGAAACAAACATTTAACCACACCGAAATTCCAAACCGTAACCCGAAGATTGATAAGCCAATCTTAACGGAACCGAAACTTAAAGATCGAGAAGCCGATCTTACTGAACCGAAAAACATCGAAAAGTTCTAAACCGAAAAATAAATCCCAAGAGGTACAAAAAGTAAATAATAAAATTTACCGATCCGAACCAAAAAAATATCAAACAGAAATAAAATTCCACGAGGTACAAAATTCACTGAACCGAATTTAGATATACAACAATATCCGTAATCTATAGTCTTTAATTATTTGGGACAATTTCGATTTTGTCGTGCAATGTTTTTTTAACTTTCAATTTTTTTTCAGCAACACCGTGCGCACTTTCGCACGAAACTGAACGAAACTTCGCGGCACAGTTAGTCAGATTATCAACTTTTTCGCATAGTGTCGCGCCGTGAAGTGCAGTTGTCACTTAGTGGATATAGATCATACAATTTCCTACAAATAAGTCGTGAAATTCAGTTCCGCTGAAGTGCAGTTCCACCGAGAGCGGTCTTAGCTTAAGGCTAAATCAATATTAAAAAAGTTTGTAAAAATGAAATGCCAATTTTAACCTCCAATATCAATTTGAACAAACTCTTTCATTTAAACCAAGACAATCCTTTGAAATTCAAGCTCTAGGTATAGGTATATACACTTTTTATATTCCTCTATAAATTTCAAGTGTTCCATATTTTTCTAAGAATGAACGGTATGTTTTTTCTCGTAATTCATAATATCTTTGGTGTATGAGGACAATTATTCGTTTTTCTCCATTCAATTCTTTACTATAACGATTCAATAACAACACAAAGATGCAATTTCCATTCATCGACAACCATATAAAGCGGATTCATTTGAAATTAAGGTGTGTCGAAAAGAATTGAAAACAAAAATAAATAAATTATTAACTATCTTCAATTCGAAGTAATCCTCCAAAGTACCTACGTACCTATAGAACTTGAACAAAACAATAAGAGTATCCACACCTGAAAAAACGTCACGTTCTGTCATCCGATTCGATTTCGAAGGGAGTGCGCCACGATCTTTTCTTTCGAATGCAAAAGAAAGTAGGTATACTCATAATTTTTTTAGAACTATAAAACCAAGCCAAGCCATTTACACTCTCTTTAGATTTTTACCTCTTGAACATGGACACCATTGCGGATCCTAGAATCGATTGGGCGCGAGGTGATCGTAATTACAAAGACCCAAATCAAATTAACTTGTGCCCTTTAATGGAATCACGAACAAGACGACGCGGCGCGGCGCAGCGCATCGTCGGGTGGTGTGCGGTCCAGCATTATATATAATGTAGCTGTGTGGAAAATGGGAACGCGAATGAGCGCAAGAGGTGCGGCTGCGGCATGCCACATCAGGCGATGATGATTGTCAACAACAATGCCTGACATACGCGATCACAATGTTATGATTGTCGCAATTATGTTCCACAATTAATCTCAGAGTTCAGAGAAGAACCCTGCGCCTGCTGACTCTTGTTTGATGATGTGGGTGCGCAAGCGTACCGCGACGTACACATCAATTTGGGCGGCCAAGTGTTATGTGAGCAGTGGGCCTACAATACAAAAGGCTTGGCTTGGAACTTTTCAAGCCACGGAATAAGAAGACTATACGGCACGTATTTACATTGGATCGTGTCGTCGTCGTCATCCAGCGTCATCGTCGTCGTCTTCGGTACCAAAAAAAAACAACAACAACAGCAGAACAAACACTCCCTCAACAAAGTAATAGGGCAAAATTATCGTGAATCGAGATTTTGGCCTCTGATGCGAAGCAGAGGAATTAGCGCTACAATTAATCGAGGAGAAATTAATAATTGCGTTGTTGTGAGACGTGCTCTTCGATGCGGCTGACGAGTAATTTGTCATTTTGAAGCGTTGCGGTTGATATGTCATTTATGACAGGCCGAGATCAGATTTACATTTTGTATTATACCATGTTGTGGGTGTCACGTGCCTATGTATATGTAGTTAACAACCGGATGCTTGATTTTCTTCATATAAATAATGTTGATAGGAATAAAATTACTTTTGAATGGAGGCACAAAGTTCAATGATTTCAGTGATGCTATTAATTGAAGATGTCGAAAATATGATTTCTTTCTTTTTTTAAATACATGATTGAATTATCTGATCAATTTCATACTTAAAAATGTTACAAAAAACAGTATAATTCCACTTTAAAGTGGCGCCCAACGCAACGGATGCTCCAACAATTTGATGCTCCAACTTTTTCTTACTTCGCAGCGATAGTATAGAATAGTCGGGATTACGTGCATCCTGAAGAACTCGCTGCATGTGCGTGCCTGGAGGTCTTTATACTGAAACCTAAAAGATGAGAGTATAACTTTCAAAATTTGTGAGCTATGCAGATCTTTTGAATCCTAAAATGTTCCATTATCACAAACTACTCAAAACTATAATAGGACCCACACCAGACTTATTTTGTATTTTGTCTAAAAAATACTTAATTGGTAAACATTATCGAAACAATGAATTTTATTGTACAGTTGGCATGTGTATGAGTCGTTATCAATGCTTTAAACAACAATTTTACAAGTAAGTAGGCAAAAAAAAGCCCATGACTCGAAAAAACAATTAATGCAAAAATTATTGCACTGGTTTTCTCAGTCCGATTCTAGCGTTGTTGCTAGTGCTACTTTGTTTCATTGTTTTTTCTTATTTCTTCGCTATTTAACGTGATTACCATGCCCGGTTCTAGACGTTATTTGGACACTGAAAACGCAATAAGAGCGGTAAATATGCTGGGGCAAGGAGTGTCTCAAAGGGCTGTTGCAAATCGCATCGGTGTGTGGGGGCGAGCTATCCGAAACGTATGAGAACGCTTCCAGGAGACCGGGATTATAGCAAGGTGATCTGGATCAGGGAGAATTAGAACCACAACTCGCCAAGAAGACCGGTACATTCGAATAACTGCACGAGCTTTACAAACTCAACTGGGGCAGTCATTTGGCACTCAAGTCGGTGATCAAATTATTCGCAATCGACTCCACGAAGATGGCCAACGTTCCAGAATGCGTGCTATTCGGCCAAAACTTATTGCGGCCCATCGCGCAGCGCGCTTAAGGTACGCCCGCGAGCATTCAAATTGGACCATGGACAACTGGAGAATAGTACTTTTTACAGACGAGTTCAAGATAAAGTTTTTGAGTGATGATAAACGAGTACTCATGTGGAGAAGACAAGGTGAACGTTTTAGCGACCCGTGCATTCACGGAAGTGACCGATTTGGCGGCCTTAGTTTTATGGTATGGGCGGGAATAAGTTTGTTAGGCAGAAAGAGTTGCAAAGGCTTAAGCTCTTTTTTAGCTTCAGCCCTCGTTTAATTCACATGTCAGTAATGGACTCGCGAATTGAAAAAAATTTTATTCATAAGCTAGTTGGGATTTGTGAATTGAAAAAAATTTAATTCATATGCTAATGGGTGATCTTTCTGACACCAATATTTCACTTTTTCCATGGCCAGCAAATATAGCCCAGACCTCAATCCCATTGAGCATTTGTGGGACCAATTAAGAAGAAGCCTTAAAGAAAACCACAGCCATGTCAAAACAGGAGCTGATAAACGCGTTAAAATCCTATTGGTAACGCAAACCCGAACAAAATGTAACGCATCTGAATCTGATTGAAAGCGAACCAGATAGGCTAATACAGTGCACACGGAGTAGGGGTGATCCTACTCGCTATTAAGAAAAACAAACCATACAAAAATAGTGATATGTATAAAGTTTTATTTTTCGTAAATTTTCCCATAAAATATTTTCTGTGTGTAAATTGAATAAAAATTTTTTGTCCGTATTGATTATGTGTACTCAATTTCTTAATACTAAGCTAAAACATAATAACCAAAAACGAAACATTTTAACATGACTGACACTACCAACAGCTGTTGTGTTTGATTTCTTCATCAGTCAAAATAAGTTGGGTTCAACTAAGGTTTGTTAAAATCACGTTAAAAACCTTCATTTGTTAGAAGTTTTTTAAAGTTTTAAAAATTCAGAAAAAGTTAGACAAGGGCTCGCAACTAAACAACTGTGTTAGCTAGTGATGGGCGCATTCGAATGATTTTCTCGATTATAATCGATTCAAGCAACATCTCGAGATGTCTCGATTCTTCACTTGAATCATTCGAATGATTTACCATACCGATTATACCTACCCACTTACTATTCTTACTTGTAAGTTGTAATCGTAAGCGCAGTGAGTGAGAAGAGAACTCGAACTCGGAACTCGAGAACTCGAGAAATGAGAACGAAATACAAGCAAGAGATAGATAAATAGACATAATCGAAAACTCGAGAACTCGAGAGTCGAAACGTTGATTGTTTGTGTAGGTTGAGTCATACGTTTATTCAACCACTTGAGTCAACGCAGAGAGAAGTACGCAGAAAAAGAAAAAAAGAGCCATATATTTTTCCGAAGCAGAAAATAAATTTTAGGTTTTTTAATCCATCGTTATCATAGCCATCCTTTGATCGAATTTGACAATTGATGGCTTGACAGATAGGTATTGATCTATATTTTGAGGTATAGAGAATATTTCGTTCCAAATCTCAACAGATTGCCCTAAAAAGCATTTTTCCAGATCTATCGCCTTCGTAGCCATCCTGTGATGGAATTCGACAGATAGGGGACAAATTATATTTTGAAGCATAGAGAATATTTCGTTCCAAATGGACTGCAATAAAAAATCAAACAAGGGAAATAAATTTTATATTATTTAAATTTAATTTTTAAAATGTAGATTGTATTGGACAAAATTTTTTTTTATCGAACAAAGCCAATCTACATATTAAATTTTAAAGGTTTATTATTCCAATTTTGTACTATTTCATATCTCGAATGATCATTCGATAATAATTGCATACACTCGAATACTAATGTCTCGATTACCCAAATCATTCGATTATGCCCATCACTAGTTAGCTAGAGTTTTATTCCTTAAACGAGTACTGTCAACATTTCGTTCGGGCTAGGTAATGACAAAAATCTCAGGTCCATCTAGCCTCTTTCGGTCTTCCGAGACTTCTTCCAAGTCATCCGCGAAGAGACTGTTATCCGAATGTCTTTCGTCTCGGCGCGGTGGTCTCGGAAGAACAGGTTTACTAAAGAGAATCAATGACCGCAACCCTAATGAAAGACACACTTTTACTCCCTTTTTTATTTAGAATTGACTCGCACTGTTCTTGTTCTTTTTTTAAGACAAATTCAAAACCCAAAACCTAATCGAGCTTACAAATTGCATTTTATGACCCACAATATAGAAAATCAACGATCTGATGTAAAACTTCAACCATTCAATTTCACCCCATGTACAGGAAGCGGTCATAACTAATGTTGACATGTCAAAACTCCTTCACACGCTCACAAATCAAATTCAAAAAAAAAAGAAGAAAAATTCCAAATCACAGCATCCGTCCGTCCAGCTGTCCAGTGTCCAGGGTCCAGTGGAATATCCACAGTTATTATATTGGTGCAGGGTTGACCGAAAGTCATAATCGAATAAAAATAATCATAAAACAAAACGGCTTGGTCCGTTGGAATCATATTGTCATATTGGCTATCGGTGGTCGTGAGAGTCGTGCAAGTCCTGACCACAACAGTACGACTATGGAAGAAGTCTCTGCTGCGCGTACTCTGAGCGACGAGACGATAACGGAGGGTGGCTACTTATAAAGAAAAGACGATGGCCAAATTCATTGTCATTCGATTGAACGGTTCTCGATACTCGATGCGACAACAACTGCAGATAAAAAGCGACCAGGGCGGCATCGGCGGCGTACATGCAAAAAGTGAAATATGACATTCGGCGTGGACGACACAAGTTCAGGCTTAGAGAAATGTAAGTATGTACAGCTAGAGCGTTTTTTTCTCCATCTTAATGCAAGCCAATCGTTCCGCTATATTCTTGTGCTGAAGCTGATGGACTTTATGACTCCTTGTGGTTTGAGTCATAATTTCAGAACTCATCGAATAGATGTCAGTGGTTTATTGTCGCAGTGACTTTAATCGCACATTGATTCGCGGTCGGGATCGGTATATACGAAAGGAAGGGAGGAATTTCTTTGTCCGATGGATGCATGCAAGCAGGCCACGAGGCCAAAAAACGAAACGTGCTGTATGCAGGAAAATGGAATGGCAATGTGTGTCTCTATGTCGTCAGCATCATCAGCACAGTCGCATGGATGGAACCATCATCATAGAACCATGTCGTCCAGCCTTCGGGAAGAAATTTATTGAGCGCTTAATTATGAATGCCAACTATATCGGATGGACTCTGCGCGCCCATTCCAGAGCGACTGAGCTTTGTGCGCTCAGTCCTCAGTGCAAAGTCGTGATTTCCACGAAAGCAATAATCGGCGAAATAAATTTCAATTCCACATCCATTATTGCTGGGGGGGGACTCTATAGAGCAAGGACAACGGCATAAATCCTAAGCAGCCAACAGCCCAAACAGCCACCAGCAGCAGCAGCAGCAGTATACTCGCTTAAGCCTTGAAAGTGGACAGATATTTGCCGCTGTGATTAATTATACTCGAATTGTATAGTTGTGGAGATTGGAGAAGCTTGGCATCAAGGGAATGGAATATATATCCTCGTTCCACATTTCATTTATATATGTATGTTGGTATGTATGCGTACCAACTTTTGGGGTAAGTTTAGTCCCGAGAATAAGGATTTATGGGGTTAAGGAAGCCTTTTGACCGTATGGTAATGAATGGCGGTCATGGAGAAATTCGGCCATTTAAATGCATTCGGCACGACGATGTATTCTTTGAAATAGGACTTGCGATGGAGTTTATTTTTAAACCTCATATGCCCTTAACGCGTGAAAAATGTGTTCTGCTCTGAATTTTATTGCTTAAGGTTATATGGTAGGTATGTAGATATGTAAGTAAATATAGAGCTGGAATGACAATGAGGAATATCCTTTTTTAAAGAATTAAAAGTTAATGTAAATCACGACTTATTGTGACCTATTCGCTATGTACTTAAGACATTATTAGATCAAGCGATACCTAAAACCTATATAAATACAAATCTGATTAATATTTTTCTCTAAGTTTCACTAACTAGTTGACATGACGTGTGAAAATGTTTAAACTATCTTTGCAAAAAGTTTTTATTTTTGATAATTTTGAATGTAACATTTTGTACTTGAATAAGGTAGAATCTTGAAGTTATACTTATTTACGGCTTTGGGATCTGAGGACCCTATATGTGGGATATTCGAAAAAAATCACAGAAGGCCAGTTAGTTTTATTAATTGGACGATTAAAGTTTTCTTTAGTGAATTTATAAAGCTTATTCAAGGTCGTAGAGATTGTTATGGTGCATCATTTGTTAGGAATTTAAGATTATTTGCATCATATTTGTGGGATATTCGAAAAAGCTATATACTTATTATTGAGTAATTTATTGTAGGTACATACAAGATCAGTTTGTCACTATTTGGTCAGGCAGTTTTCTTTTTTTTATGAATTCCCATTTTTTTTCAATTCCACCTATTAGGAGATCTAAGAAAGTCATTTTATGGGATATTCAAAAAAACTTTGCCATAAGGACAGTAAATGGTCATAAAAGGTCAGATAGTCTTAGATACTAATTGGTCAGTCAAAGTTTATTTTTAAATTCATTTTAAAATATTTTTTTTAAGATCGTAGAAATTGTAAGAACCTATCTCATTTGTGGGATATTCAAAAAGATCATCTGAAAGAACAGTTTTTGGTCATAAAGGTAAATTAGTTTCAGTAATTGGTTAGAAATATTGTTTTTTTTTTTAAGAATTTTAATAGTTTTTTTAAAGGTCTTCTCATTTGTGGGATATTCAAAAAAAAAAACTATACCATTTGAATAGGCAGTAAATGGTCATTTAATTGGTTATAAATGTTTTAATGAAATGGAGGAGGAAATTCGAAGAGGGTTGGGAGAGGAAGATGTGGCTTTTTGATACCCTGGTTTGCACGGTGATGGGATATGGGGCAGAGGTATGGGAATGGGAGGAGAGACAAGAAATGGAAAGATTGCAGTAGAGGTACCTCAAATGGACACTAAAGGTAGAATGGACAACTCCAGGATACATGGTGAGAGAGGAAACCAAAAGAGAAAAGTTAACGATAAGAGCAGGGAGAAGGGCGTGGAATTATGAAGAGAAATTAACAGGTGGAAAAGGAAGCGAGATAGCGAAGGAATTTTTAGAGGAGATGAGAGAGAGAGAGAGAGAGAGAGAGGGATGGAAACGAGAGAGAATCACGATGGGAACAAGGGAGAATAGGAATGAGAGGAAGGGAAGGAAGAGGAGACAGTATGACAGGATACGAGAGAATAGAATGGGAAGACAGAAGACAGCAGGAGAAAGAAAGACGGGATTTAATAATGGAATCCAGATATAACAGGTGGTATAAGGAAGTAATGACCGAGGGGATCCCGCAATATCTGCAAGCGGGATGGAAGGCAGACAGAACAAAGAGAATAGCGAGAGTTAGGCTAGGGAATGAGGTGAGAGAAAGATGGTACTGGAAACAAGAAGAAGAGAGAATGTGCAGAGTGTGTGCAGAGTGTGTGAACGTGAGCCAGAGACGTGGGAACATGTGATAGAAAGATGCAGGTCAGGTGGAGATGAAGGTAGATCAATAGGGCAAAAAATGAGGGATATAATGGACGAAAGAGGGAGGGGGAAGAATGGATAAAGGCACTAGAGGTTGCGAGAAGGAGTAAGAAGGGACGGATGGGAGACTTGTTACCCTAAGGGGATGCAATACAAAACAATACAGATGTTTTAATGAAATAATAAAGTTTTTTCAAGTTTTTTGTGGGATATTCGGAAAGAGGTATACCACCTGAAAGGCCATTAATTCATCATCAAAGGACATAAATTTTCAGTAATTGGTCAGAAATTAGTAACTTTTTTATGAAATATAGTATTTTTCAAATTAAAAGTAAAGTTACATTCCACAAATAAGGTGATATAAAATCTCTATGACCTCGAAAAAAACTTTAAAAAATTCAATAAAAAATATATGACTTACCAATACGTGAAACTGATCGACGTTTTACGTTTTTTTTTATATTATGTACTAATTTTTTAAATGGTATAGTTTTCGAATATCCCACATTTGTGTTGCTAATATCCCACAGCTTTTATTTAACTATGTTTTATTATCATGATTGAAAATTTTAATAAATGACATTCTTGAGTTTACAAAGAAATGTGTCAAGATACTATATCTTAACTAACTGGAAAAATATTAAACTCTAAGTTCAATACTAAAGATTGTAGAAAGCTTCCTTGATATTTTAACAAAATAATAAAAACAAACTCGAAGTTTTATTTAAATGTCTTTTAGTTCTGCCAAAAAATAAATAAAGTTTGTTGTTATCTTCCAGACCGACGATATACCTACATAGATACTTAAACATTCAAAGTCTTATCAAAGCTTATAGGTAAGGCCAATCCTGAGGTCCGAATATAAATTAATTCATAAACTAACAATAGCAGAGCAATATCCCCGTATAATCAACTTCCTCGAGGCCTTTCATTATTTAATTTTTGTTTTTTTAATTCCACAAGTCCAACTGCACGATGTCCAATTAAATTGCCAAACAAATCGAAAAATATATAATCCTAAGCCTGGGTAAGGAACGACGAAGCTATGTACATAAGTTACATATTATATATTTCTTCCAGCAAAACATCAAGTTACGTATTGCACCTGAACTATAAGTTGATTTCAGAAAGACGAAGAAATCATCATTCCAGTCGAGTGAGTGGCAAAATGGTCTATTCATTGGTTTGTTCGTCCTGGCCAACTCTCAACTGAACTCAAGGCACGTCATGATCATGAATAAACATTTGGCATCATAAAATTTGATATCGCCCGGCAGCGTTCCATCAGAAAGAAAGAAAGACAACAAACCATGGAGGCATGAAACGCAACAAATATAAACAAAACATAACCCAACCCAAGGTGGCTAAGACGATGTAAAGGAGATGCGAATGAAGTGGTCGTCTTTTGTCTTCGCTATCGCTCTGATACAACAAACAACAACTCTGCCAGCAGCCGGATCCGATTCCGAACTAACAACAAAACTCAATATGCAATCTGCAATCTTTTTTGTAATTATTTATTGGAACCCCTTAATTGGAAATTAAGTATTAATTTGCTTTGGGATAAGGCAAACAGCATGAGAGTGTACTTAATCGATGGGTATGCGCATTGCGCATGGGCAACTTTGTTGCAGTAAGTCTGTTTGTTGAGGAAGATGCCAATTGAAATAATTTATTTGGAATAAAGGTATAAGGTTGTACTTACATATATGGATTTATACTTTGAAAAAAATAAGAGATGTTGTCATAAAAATATATGATACAATTCTAAAAATTAAGTACAGTCGAACTCGGATATATTCAAAAATGAGTGATTGATCAATTTCCTTGATCGAATATTAGCATATCAAAAACACCGGTTCTGCCATACAACCTTTTTGAAAGAATTGAAGAATTATCATCTATCTTAGAAATGGCTCCTTCGATTTTGAATAAACATTTTGTGTGTACCTACTATTCTTTTGCTCAAAAAATAAAGGTACCTGCCACACAACCGTTATTAAAGTGGTTATGTATCTCAGAAAGGGCTGTAACAATTTTGATAAAAATGTATATCTGCACTTTTGAAGCTTTAGTGTGTATTTTGGTGAAAAAACTGTTATCAAGAACTGTTATTAACGGCACTTCCCATAGAACCGTAATTTTGATTTTCGGTAACTGATGTCGATGAAAATTTGTATAAAAGAGTTGACCTCGTGTTTATTCAAAAGCACACTTGGCAATTGGATTTTAGATAGCCAATTTTTTTGGAATATCCCATAAATGTGGTACGGGTTCACTAATTGCTTGAATATCCCAAAAATATGTTGGTGGCGTCCTCATTGTGCCAACATACAAATTGTTTGAATATTCCACAAATGAGATGGTGGCTTCATATTTGAGGTTCTGGTATATACTAATTTTTTGAATATCCCACTAATGAGACTCTAACATCCTATAATGGGTGACCTATAAAAATGTTTAAAAATTTAATCAAAATTTTTATACAAAAGGTCACACTTTATTCGAAAGTAAATTTGGCAATTGAATTACATACATGAGCAAATTTTTATTTTGAATATCCCATAAATGAGTTTCTGGCACACTAATTGTGTGAATATCTCACAAATTGTAAGATGGTGGCGACCTTTTGAGGTACTGGCATCAAATTGGTTTAAAAATTCCATAAAGAAGGTGGTGGTTTCTTATTTGAGGTGCTGGCATAATAATTTTTTTGAATATCCCACAAATGACATTCTAATATCCTGATATGGGTGACCTGTAAAAAATATTCAAAAATTCACTACAAATGGCTAACCGCTGACTTATTACTGAGGTGACCAAACAACACTTAGACGATATACTTTTTCGAATATCCCAAATTTGGGGTAGGTACTAAGATCTCTGAAACCTCTCAGTGGTCTTGGTATCATCGTTTTTTTGTATTTGTTTTATTTTTTTAATGAAATATCGAACCAGGTAGATACATACATTTTTTCAGTTCAAAAAAATACGATATTTTTGCGCTTGCTTTGGAGGTAGTATCATGTTGGTTTCCCAACACTAACCCAAAACTTTACTCGAAATTTGGGGACGAAGAAGAATCAACTTTTAAATTCGATGACAGTACAATAAAACCCGCTTAAGAGAAACCAACTTGAGAGAAAAACCCGCTTATCTGAAACATTTTTTTCATCCCCGAGTATTTGTCGACCAATTACCTTTAAACACTCCGCTTAATCGTATTTAACTGAAACATATTTTCAGTTAAATTTTATATTTTTTTTCATTGAAAAACCTCTCTTAAGAGAAAAAAACAAACAATTTATTTTAATTTTTCTTATAGGCAACTCCAAAAAATAAATTCAATTTTTTCTATAGCTATAAATTTCCGCTTAATGAAATTTTTAAATCCGCTTAAGTGGAATTTTCTTCTTCACTTTAGCGGGGTTCGTGTGAAAAACCCGCTTAAGTAAAAGAAAGACTCTGACATTTTGCTGTTTCCCTTAAGCGGGTTTTACTGTATTTGCTGTAGGGTGGAGGTTTACCCACCTTCCAAAACGGCACATCAAAAATAATCTTCTTTTAAAAGACTTTCTTATTTGCAGATTTCCTATAAAAGGTTTATATAACAGAAAGTAGTAAATCAAGTAATAATATATAATACTTTCGTAAACCAACATACATACAAAACCTAGTATTAGTTATTTGTCTAATAGATCTAAACTTAGACTTTATATAGGTGCTTAAATATGTAGTTACATATAATTTTCATATTAACGATCCAATCATTCTAAAAAAGTTATTTTTATCTTAAACACATTTCTGATGTCAAAATAACAATATCACTTCAATTATGAGTCTCAATTTAGTCCCGATTTGAATGCCTTCAACTATCAAAAATGTCCAACGTTATATACAAAGTGCCAAAATCTCACGTAGGTATCATAAAGTTCACATAATAACAAAGGTCAATATCTATCTATGGAATATCCCTGTGTTTGTATATAAGATGCATGGAATTTAACATGTTATATATTTCCTCTTTTAGGACCATCGTTCTCCATCGTATAGATTAAAAAAAATAAGAAGCCAAAAACCCCACGCACATATAAACATAAACATATGAACTTAGCAGAACCAACAGCCCCATAAGTCTCGTTTGTTGCTTTGCTTAGTTTCGTATTAAAGGGACATGACCATTTTTTTATGTATTTGGTCTGAATTTTATGTCGTAGAACCACAAACTTAAATGAGCAGGAAAGTTATGACGTTGACACTTTTTTTTTGGGGAATATATGTAGAATAAGTTCATATAGGGGGCCGAGTAAGTACATAATATATTTGTACTCTTTCTTATTGAAGTTGTTTTGTATATCTCTCTCAGTGATGACAGTAATATATTTTCGACAAAAGGATGTGGGTAATAAAGTTGCTTCAACAGCGAAATCTTATTAAAATTTCGGAACCACCAAAGGGGGGGACAAAAGTGGGCTAAATTGGTATTTCACTTGGGACTGTGTTCATACACCGGAAGTCTAAACTAGCTATAGGAACATTGGAACGACCCCAGTTGGTTTTTCATTTTTGCATTAAACTAGAACCAATTTCGTTTTATTATACCTCTCCCACACTCTTTCTTGAATGAGGATGGGGCTTTTCTATTATACGAGAGAAAGAAAGGGTTGAATTTTATATTTTTTAAACTCCACCAAGCTTCTCATACCTTTATAGGTATTGTTGATCCAACTGCGCTGCCAACTACCTATACCTTCGTGTTTATTTTCTTTACAATTGGGGATGGAATAATAATAGGGTGCTACGTATGCAGATATGGATGTCAATCGAATGAGAAATGCGAAGTAGCACCATGTAACACAACATAATATAGAGAAAGGTAAAACGGTTTGGTACCATCATACATCATAGAAAAGGGGGTGGTTGATATGATGTGTGTTGTTCGTTGGTGCTAGAAAGATATACATTCAGAAGGGGGGATACAAAAAAAGTGTAAAGGTACCTACTCCATTTGTAAATATGTTTTAGAGTTCTTTTTTATAACGGCGTTGGTGATGATGATGTCTCGTTGTTTCTTGCATCCTGTTCCTGTCTCTCTGTTAGCTAGAGGCACCAAACCAACCTGCCGTAATATACCAAGGGTATAAAAACCTTCGATTGGAGTTAACTTATTCAAATGGGAATATATGTACATAAATTTGCTTCCATTGTGTCTGTCTATTGTTGCTTTAGCTAATTTTGAAAAGCAGCATGAAGTCGTGCATAGTGGAAGTCCTTCGTCTGGAATTTGTTTAAAAAAGAAAAAAATAAAAGAGTTCGTTATCGCGGGATATATGATGAGTTGCAAATGAAATATTATGTGTGAGTAAGGTTTTTTTTTATCAAAACTTATTATTATGTATTGTGCTAAAATGGAACTAAACTTGAGTAGGTAGTAGGTACTTTGAAAAAATTTTAAAATTCATTTCCTTCAATAACAACTATACCTATTTTGTATTATTTATCGCACCCTTAGAATGAAAGTGACCTAACTAAAAAATTCGACATCTTTTTTACAACCTGGTTTTAGAGTTCATTTCGTTTTTTATTGTCAGTTTATCGAAAAATAAGAAGTTACAGAAATTTTGAGTTAGGTTACTTTCATTCTAAGGGTGCGATATATGTATGTACATACTACATATACAGTGTGCACAAAAAAGCTAGAGTGGGTAGGTTGGGTTAAGACAAGAAAAAAATCGAGGGGCGGTCTATTTCCCTCCATTTAGGCGGGAGGAACAATTTTCTAAAAAATTTACTTAAAAGGAAAAAAAAATTATTTAAAAACAACGGTTAAACTTAAAATGCCATGCTATACCTTTTTTTATTTCTCAAAAACTAAGATACATTTTAGCATACGGTTTCCTATTTCTTATTAAAAATTAATAAGAGCATTGAATTTCGAAAACAAAAATGATACTTAATTACATAAAATTTTGAAAAAAATTAGTTAGAATTTTTTTTTCTTCAAATTTTCGAGTTTGAAATTAATTTCTCAAAAACTATTCACTAAGAAAACTTAATTTAAAAAGAAATTAAAGAAGAGATTTCTGGCTTTCTAAAAAGGTATAGCATGGCATTGTAAGTTTAACCGTTATTTTTGAATAATTTTTTTTCCGTTTTAAGTCAATTTTTTAGAAAATTTCCCCTCCCACCTAAACGGGGGAAATAGACACCCCTCCCATACGATTTTTTTTCTTGTCTTAACCCAACCTACTCTTTCTGACTTTTTGGTGCACTTTATACCAATCATCCTGTATAGTTTTGTTACACCCCTTAAAAGCTTCCTATATGCCTCCAATGTTGGGATATATCATATCTGTATATCTACGAATATAAATACGGCACCCTATTTCTGTCGCAATTACTATAAGCCTTTCAACAGAATTAGCAAGCTTTTTGAATTTGAAATATTTAATCCATTTAATCTTGGTCGTCGCCCCCCCTCCCCAAAACCCTATACTATACGCACCCCAAATTTTATCATCGCATCATTTTTAATCATCAACGATTTTGTTCTATAGTCTATGAGACCATCAACTATATAGGTCTGGTATATAGTAATACCGACCAACCCTTTCATCACTTCATTAGCGTAACACGTGCGAACAGTTTTTGAGAAATATAAGAATCGAGCCTCCCGCTCTTTTCCCGGTGAGCTTTACATGAAAAGACAACCACAGATAGAAGTTGTTGTTTAAGTAAGTTGTTTTATACAAGAAAGCAAACAAAATAGTCCTTTGTAATTAAGGTAGTTCGTGATAGGATTAAGAGAAGAGGAGAGTTTTGTTTTTGGAATATTAATACATTCTACTCGATGAATATTAAAATTTTTAGTCACAATAAAGAAATTAGATTTAGGTCTTCTGCACACGGATAGGAAAACAATATATAGGCTGGGTGTAACCCATTTGAAGCTGTAGCTATTTGTTTTGGAAGCTATATAGCTACATTAGGTTGTATGAATTCATAAACGCAGTCGATGCCAAAAAAAGAGCTGATTTCGAATTTAAAGCCAGGAATTCGCATCATAGAGTCATCTATTCACTACTAAACCACAATTTGTGCATTACAATTGTCTTTAAAACTCGAACAGAAATAATTTATCTAAATTTCATTGCAAATAGGTTATAGGAGTGATCTTCCAGAACTTTGTGAGCTATATGCAGGGCCGGGCCAACCATATGTGCAAGATGTGCAAATGCACAGGGCGCAAAATTCTGCGGGCGCATTACCAGGAGCAAGAAAATTTAATCTGATCTGAAGCAAACAAATATGTACTGCCATTTGCATTTTAACCACAAAACTTGTTCAAATAATCGCAAAATATCATACAACACAACTGTGCTAAGAATTATGTTTTGCACATTAACTAACATCACTTTAATTAATTCATTTAAGGGGAATCTTTATAATGTTAAGGGATGAATTTTTTGATGACTCCAATAATTGGGGACATTAATCTGATGAGCTTATTAAAAAAAATAGTTTTAAAGGCGCTTTCTACAAATCTTGCACAGGGCACAAGTTTGGCTTGGGCCGGCCCTGGCTATATGCAACCTGAGGGAAAAAGAAGACTTCCTATACATTTCATGGGAAGATGCACAATTTTATGGAGATAAGAAGGAACTTATACTGAAAAAATCCGCGTAGGGTCATAAAACCACAGGCCAAAAGACCACAATGGACTTATTAAATGAGATGAAAAAACTTTTTCGAATGTTATTTGCAATATTGCCCAATTTAGGCCCTTGTGAAAACGTATTATGAGGATATGCTTAAGATGTCAAAGAAAATTTTTCAACAAAAATCAATATTTTTCTGAACTTGTTCGAAGTCAAAGCTCCATTTAAACTTATATAAAAATGGTGCTTAGCTTAGCTTAGAAAAAATTAGACAACAAAGGACAAAACTTCGAAAAAATCTCTGACCAAGATGAATTTTGGTGGATTCCACACAAAAAATATAAAATCATTTTTTAGGAAAATCACCCCAATCAAAATTCAGCTTTGTCAGATGTTTCGAATTGAAAGTCTAATTTTCTTTTAAGCTTACTGTTCACGTCATCTGCATTCAGGAATACTTATCACTCCTCCCAGCATATACCTGTGCTGGCCAGAGTAATACATATTCAACCGCATCTCACTTCGCTGCGATGGCGTGGACTTTCGGCCTTCGGCGAATATTTCTATTTTTTTCTATTTAGATTTCTAAGCTTATGGTGGCAAGCCAGACAGCTTCTCTGTTTAAAACCGTTGAAATAAAAATTGTCGAAAAATTTTAATTCTTTTATTTTTTATTAATAAAAATCATCGGAATTTTCAAACCGATCTTCGGTGAAAAAAGGGCCCTGCGTCATCATTTACTGCAACTTTTAGGACTTAAAGGCCGTTAAAAGCTATTTTGAATCAATAATTCAACTAGGTCAAAATAAAATAGTGCTATAAGTCTTCTATACTTGGCTGATGTATTTCAGTAGTATATAGAATTTGTATTACTAAAAAAACCTTCTTACTGTAACGCTTGTTCACATAATTTTCAAAATTCATTCCCCCGACAGGTTTTTTTTTAAATTTTGTATACCAAAAATAGCGGCAGGCACATGCACACAATTTTTTAATGCAATTCTTATTTTTCTCAAGAACTTTATACAATATTTTTTTTTTATATCAATATTTTTTTTACCATGATATATAGAAGAAATCTGAAAAAAGGTTATAGATTGTATCTCCTTAATCTCCCATAGAACCCTTTTTTTCGATTTTCTCAGAATCGTATTTTTTCAATTTTTTTAATGAGAATTTTTCAAAAAAATTTAAAAGTTTTTTGGATTTAAAAAAAAAGTTTCAAAATTTTATTTTGGCAAACTTATTTGCAAAATTATGCATTTAATTTGAAAACGACTTGGTTGATTTTTATTAAACATAGCACCAAAGAATTTTTTAACATTATCCAATCAATGATGATAAGTTTTACTCTAAAAAAGATAAAGTGGTTCTAAATTTTTGATATGTTATTTAATGTGGTTGTAAAGATGAAAAAAAAAAAGGGTGAGTGCCGGGACTCACGGTTAAGATGTGTAAACATACGCAACTTAACGTGAATCACAATCACAGAATCACGAGCACGATCACGATCACAAGATACGTTACGTTTTTTTTCACCCTATACCGCCAGTATAGATGTTTACACAACAAAAATACAAATATTCTCAACCACGCTTCCTCCGCCATTTTAATTATTTAATGAAATGAATATTTACAGCCATCTATAATTTTTAGCATTCGATTGAAAATTAATTAGAGTATCGAAAATTATAAACAAAATTATTAACATAATAGCATAAAATTAAAAAAAAATTGTTGCAATTTTTTTTTTTAGTTTTATTTTTTAAATTTTGAGTTTTATAATAATTTGTTCAAAAACTAAGCACTAAAAGAAATTCATTTAAATCATAATTAAGGAATGTTTTCAAAGTTTAAAAAAAACTATAATATAACATTGAAAGTGTTTCCGTTGTCTTTCACTATTCATTTTCACATTTAGTAATATTTTTAGTTTGCCCCTCCCATCTTTGCCCCTTCCACGGACATTTAAAGTGGCCCAATATCTTAAAATGATGTTCAAATAATACCAACAATGAATAAAAATAAGGACAGTAAAACCAGCTTAAGAGAAACTGCAATGTCACAGTCTTTCGTTTAAGTGAAAAACCCGTTTAAGTGAAAAAAAAATTCATTTAAGCGGAGTCCGGATAAGTGAAAAAAATTGCACTTAAGCGGATTTAAAAATTCCAAAAAGGTTTCTGACATAGGTATCAGAAATTCAAATGTAATTTTCGTGATGAAAATGTGCTGGAGGGGAAAAATAAAAAAGAAGTAAAAGCGTTCAGCAAATTTTTTGTTCCGTTCTACTAAATTTTTTTTTTACTTAAGAGAGTATTTTTCAATGAAAAATATTAAATTTAACAGAAAATATGTTTCAGACGTCCGGGTTTTTCACAAGAGCGAGTTTCGCTTAAGCAGAGTGTTATAAAGGTAATTGGTCGACAGATAGTCGGGGATAAAAAAAGTGTTTCAGATAACCGGGTTTTTCTCTTAAGCGGGTTTTACTGTATATGCTTTCATCACAAAATGTACAACTTTTTAAGTAAGCTGCTACACCATTAAGAAAAGTAAAATCCTTAACTCTTCCGATTGGTTTATTTCGAAGATGGTTATTTTTATGAAGAAAAGTATCAAAAACTTTTTTGTAGGATATCTTCTAGCCACAAATTAATCTTTAATATTTTTCTGTACAACTAACCATTTGGGAGATATTCCTGAAAAAACATTTTTGGGGACTAATTAACCGAACTTATTTTACCAATACATTTTTATATTTTTGTCTCAAATTTTCACGCTTGGTAAATTTTTTCTAGGCTTATCTAGCAGTTTTACAACTTATGACTTACTCCTAAAAACCTTTTTTTTTTCATACTTTTAAACCCTCAGATAAAATAATTGATATATTTTGATCTTAGCGATTTCTGTATATAGAGGACCATTTTCATGAGTTTTTTAAGTTGCAATTAGGAAGGGCATGCCTTTCGTCCAAAATTGTAAAAGAAATCCTCTAACTAGGTAAATTCCCATCAGTTCGTTTATCTTATATTACATTTAATGTGTTTGCAACACTTTGATTTCCTAAGTGCATTATGTTTGACACTTCCCTGAAAGCATTATTCAATTAAGCGCAACACACTCATGTGAGCATGTAATTCGATCTATGATAACCTTCTAACACGTTCCCCCGAACCGTGCCATTTGCTATGAGTCTAACACCTTTTTTGTGCACAGCAGGTGAACAACGAATCCAATCCCCGATGGTGATGTCGTATGACCTCTTATATATATGAGCGTGAGGCCTCCAATGATTCCAGGAATACTTTTCCCATAGCTTCACTAAAGCACCATTATATACCATCACCAACAACCGCCGCCGCCGCCACACACGTAACCCCAAAATGACGGATTAAGATATCTCGCCTCATGGAGGGAAAGTCTATATTATACGAGTAGAGTAAATGAAATTCCCCAAATCGAACATGACAACACACTCTCACATATAGGTTGTCGTCGTGTTTGCCCGTATTGGGACATAGGTAGTATATATTCACCTTACCAGATAGCTCTTCGAACCAGACCGCGCTGCAAAAATATCCAAAATTCCCAGTTTTTAACACAGAATCTCCATCAGCCGGGAGCAGAAGAGCTGATAGACATGAAGAAGCTTCTTATATAACTCTCACAACACATTGCATCTCTGTGATCTGTCTTTTGCGTGTGCGCTGATGTTAAAATTAAAAGACTATGTCAGATCATAGCTTCAGATTGTCCACAGATAATGGTCAATCGATGTATATTCTCCTCGAACCATTCCTATTTCTTTTTCCGAGGTGTCTCCAGTGCGCTCGTATATAGTTTTGGAGGAGCGAAGTGTCACCTCAGGGTGTCGTGGCATGGCAGAACACAATTCCACGTTTTCGATGGTATTATTAAGTGTCCCCTCAACGCCACGACCACGACAACACCTTCAACAACACTCATTTTATCACAGATGCATATACCTAGTGGTGCAGTATTTTTTTTTTCGAAAGCGTGATTTCTTCGCAGATATTTAACGATGGTATTTTCACACTCGAACATACGGTCTTCCTTTTCCACTAAACCACATCATGGAAAAAAATGACTCTTATAGCCAACAAAAGACAAGGATCCTAAGCGAGTTAAAGCTAAAGATGGTGAGCTCTAGATTAGATTCACGATATAGCTGGCAATAACTTTTGTATAAATATTATGAAGTCGTTGATGCACAACATTATAGAAGAGATTCGGCATCATGATGGCAATGGCATGGCACTGGCAGGCCGTATAAGTGGAGTGCGAGTGCCGCGGCAGCTCATTGGAGAGAGCTTTTGTGTTCCCGGGAAAATGATGTAGTGACGATAAAATGGAATAGCCCCAGCCGATGAAATATTACATAAGGAAATACCTTTTCCATTTATTGTGGTGCTAGATGGTAATATACTCATTGTGTCCAAATAAAAATTGGGTGCGAAAGAAAGGATTGATTTGTGGTGGACCGAACTTTAAAAAAAGTTGAAAATTATTAAAAAGGGAAGGAATAGGATAGGAATGTAAAGGGTCTTCCAATAGGGACTTCTGAACTTTGACAGTTGATAGCGGCCATATTGTTGAAGCTACGTCTATCAAATAGGATGTCATTTATTCAGTCTGTTTTGCCAAATCACCATTGATGGATATAGCGTTCAACAACACGTGCAAATGATAAAATTGTTTTATCAAAATGGGTGTTGTTTTACGGTTGCCATCATCGTCCTACCGAGAGCACTATTCGCAGTTCGGTTGGATAAATTTGAGTCCACTGGTTCAGTAAACAATCAACCAATACCAACGCCGCTGTTCGTGAGAGTGTACAGGAGAATCCAAAACAGTCGATTTCGCGTCGCTCACAAGAACTCGACCTTCCACAGACCACAACTTGGCGAATTTTGCATCGTTACTTGGACTTGCACCCGTAAATAAATTCAACTGACCCAAGAGCTGAAGGTAAACGACCATAGACAACGACGTGTTTTATCTGAATGGGTTCTGGAGCAGTTGGAAACTGACCCTAATTGTCATCGAAAAATCATCTTCAGCAATGAGGCCCATTTCTGGTTGAATGGGTACGTCAAAAACTGTCGAATTTGGTACGATACCAAGAGAGACCAATGCATCCCGAAAAAGTCACTGTTTGGTGTGGATTTTGGACTGGCTGCATCATCAGTGGTTCATATTTGTTTGAGAACGATGTGCGTTGGCCGGGCCATCACCGTCAACGGGAGCCCTATAGGTCGATTATTACCAAGTTCTTTTGCCCTGAATTTGATGGATACCATATAGATATGTGGTTTCAAGGGGACGGTGCCCACAGAGCTTACGCCACGTGGAGGCTGATATGAACTGGCTGCCGTGCCGCGGCCGTTAGAATTTTTCTTGTGAAGTTTTCTGAAGTCGCAGGTATGTTCCTCGATCCCAACTATCAACCAGGGGTTGCCATATCTTGAACTAGTCCGATAGCCCAATTTAAAAATGTTTGTAGCCCAAAATCGAAGCCGAAAAAGTACCCCAAATAGTATCCCAATACCAATACAAAAATGTTTGCCGTTGATTTGAAACGTCAAAATCAATGAGAAGATATTTCGTGAACAAAAAGTGGTGTCAAATAGTGGAAAGCGTTACTGGTATGTTAAAGGGGAGAAAAGTGTTTTATTTATATGATTTATTTGTGCGAAACAAAACTCGCCCAAGATTAGATTTGGGCTATTTATAGCCCAATTATTATTGGGCTTACATTCTGAAATTGTTGTCTGCAATTTTGGAAAAAGATAGCCCAATTTCCGATAAATAGCTCAATCTGGCAAGTTTGCTATCAACTGCTTGTTAGTATGTGAGGTTAGAAAATGATATACATATGATTCCGTTCGTTAGCTTCAGACGCACTTGTACCAGTTTCCTGACCAGGAATGGAAAAGAAGGCAACGAAATGCCTTTCACTTATACTTGGTGACTTATTTCCAACCAAACCTCTTGTGGGTAAAAATTGCAGCACATACTGTACCACCCGTTCTCTTATCCAAACACCCACAATGTCGCTTGTCTCGCTGCTATCGGTATGTCGTGCTCAAGCGACAATTTTTGTTTATATATGTACGATCGCTGCTGTTCGCGCTGAAACTGATGGTTGCCACATATTACAACATTCTGTGTGCCATACGAGCATTGTGTTGGCATTAACACTCCATTACGGTTGAATGAAATATTTAATTGGATGAAACAGCACCCCTGTCACCTTTAGCGCCCAATCATCGTCGCAACAAAAACCCAAAACGAAGATGAATGTCAACAGAGGGCTCTCCGTGCAACCTTATAAATTCCGCCATTTCACCATCGACTGTATATAACCCTTCTTCATCCACTTGAAACAACAGTGTAAGTATATAGGACTGCAACACCTGTTTGACGAAACCGCCATCAGAAGTTTTCTTTCTTATTTTGGCTGTTACCTACCTACTACATATACTTGGGGAAACTTTGTGGCTAAGCTGGGAACAGTAGATATACTTTCGATGGTGGAGGCGGAAAAAAGTTTGCCGTCAAATGCCTTCGCATGTTGACAGCTACAACGGCAGCTGTGGAAAGACACACGGCTTCGTAGTCGTTGTATAGTCGTCGACGACATCGTCACCGTGTATATAAATGTATACTCTGCTACTCCTTGAGTCAGATTTTCTTCACTCAACTCTACTTCTGGGTCTAGAAGCTTAAGTAGCAATTTGAAAGTTTTAAGCAGATTTCAAGAACATCTCAGAAAAGCCACCCCCATGGGAGTTGGGGATATTATTTGCATAGAGCAGGAAAGTGTGCTCTCGGGCTTAACATTTAATCAAAGACTTTTGCTTGTAATTTTAATATTTAATTACTATTTAAATTAAGGGATTCGAGCAGCAGCGGCAGCATCACATCCCTTTGCGTAGATAAGATATAGATATTAAATTTTGAGGATGGGCTACATGGTTCGTTTCGGACGGAGGTTATACTCAGGGTTGTGGTATGATGCTATATATAAATTCTTTTTTTTTAATTTTTCCAGACATCCCCCAAAAATGTTGTTTGATATTTTGGGTAAATATATGCAGACGAACACAAATTTCGGTCGTGCGGTTGTGTCAGGTGCGGTCGTGGAATGTCTGATGAATTTGAATTGACAGACAGAAAATAGTTGGAGGTTTTCAAAATGACAAATTACGTGGTTTGTTCTCGTGAATATAGTGAAAGTGGAGGATTCGAGTGATGGTTGATGTTGGTTGTTGGGGATTAATTGGATTTAATCTGTAGAACGTCCTTTTTTAGATGCGGGTTGTGCTTAAAGATATTTTATATTTAAATATATATATTTTTTTAAATAACAAAAGTAAACATTTTGGTTTATTATAAGGTCGGACCTATAATGGGAGTTATTTTCCTTCAATGTAGTAGGAACTTATAAGTGATTGACTGTGGTTCAATACCTGCGTTCATCATATCAAGTTTGCGATTATCTCACAAAACAAAAATAGCTATTGTGTACAATATTCCAATTGAAGCCTTTGAAGCCCAAATTTAAGACAAAACACTTGACAAAACTCTTGAAGCAAAACTATAATAGGTATAACATTTGGAAGAAGATAATGCGGAAATCCCACATTATACCCCTTCATGCATATACAGTGAACTCTCTCATATCTAGACACTGATGGTTCCCAGAAATTTGTCCGGTTATTAGAGGTGTCCGCTTTTGAGGAAACAATAAAAAATAAATTGAAAACCTTTTAAAAAAAGACATTTGCAAATTCATATTCTAGAATTTTCTTTTTCAAGTCTGAGTGCGTTCTCGTATTGGATAAATTGGAAAGTAATTAAAGAAAAGAGAATATATCTTGCGAGATATAACAAAATTTCACCTTTGAATGAATTTTTGTCCAAGAAAAATTTTTGTAATATTTTTCTTGCGAGGATTTCACGCATATAATCTTCTTATTTCTACAAGTTATGTAGGTAATTTACTATCCAAAAATACCGAAATGGACCTTATAGAAACTCTATTGCGGTTATTAAGTTTGGTGTCCGCGTCCGGATATAAGCGAGTGCGCTTATGGGAGAGGTATTACTATGAAAAATCATGAATTTAATTCTGTTCGTTTATGAGAGGTGTGCGCAAGCGCTTATGGGTCCGTTTGCAGACAGTTTACTGTAGTTATATTATTTATGCGGTTCACTTCAAAATAAAAGACTTCATTTGAAATAAAATAAAAACATGGAACTCTATTCAAGTTAAAATATTGATTTTTGTTAACCTTTATGAAAATTGTCCAAATTCATAATCGAACTGTAATATGAAAAAACAAATTGGGACGGCATTAACAATTTTTTTAGGAATTTCAACAGATTGCATTTGATAGACTTTGCCATCAAACTCTTTTATTGAAAATGAGTGCTTTTGTTTTTTGTTTGATATTTCAATGGATTAGAATTTATCTTTCGGACCGTTCAATATAGATACAAGGGGTATGGTATATTTCGCAAGAATTGTCTGGCAAACTAACGTTTCGCGGGGGTTCATTTCGCCGTTTTTCGTTCCGCATTTTTTTTGTTTAGCATTTTGTTATTTCGCTAATCAGGTTTCGTTTTTCAAATGATTTGACAAATTATCATTTCGCAATTTTCATTTAGTTTTTAGTTCGATTCGATTGTTGTTACGTTTTATTTTATTTAGCAATTTATTATTTCGCTTTTTTTTATTTGGCATTTTTTTGTTTCGCTGTTTTTTATTTGGCATTCAATTGTTTTGCAATTTTTTGGCATGTATAAACAGTGAGGTATGTATGGGGGGCCATGCTGCCCCCCTGCCACCCCCTTGCTTGGGCACACTATAGGATTTGGTGTAGGTGCGGGGTTGGGTGTAGAGTGTTGGACAAAAACATTTTGCTTTATTTCCAAGTCAAATTTGGCCTTATTTCGTTTTCGAAATGAAATAAATACAATTTGGCTTTATTTCCATTTTCAAAACGAAATAAGGCCAAATTTGAGATTTGGCCTTCTTTCGTTGGGCCTTATTCCACGTCACCGAAAAATACTCAAAAATGAACGATTTTCCATGTACAAAAAATTACCACTCAAAAAAACATTAATATTAATTATCAAAACAACTAAACGGCGAAATGGTCTATCAGCGAAATAATAAAACGGCGAAGCGATATTTTGCGAAATAATGAAACGGCAAAAAAAAACTAAGCAACAAATTGCTAAATGATTGAAAATATTTTTGAAAAAAAGTGAAATAAAAAAACGCCAAATGTTAATTGCGTAGGTAATGATTGAAAAACGTAATGAATAAAAAACCAAACGTAAATTGGCAATTGTGGATTGCGAATTAAACGATATATTTAACGACCAAAGCGAAACAAAGAAATGCCAAATGAATTTTGCCAAACAATAGTGACCCAGATACAAGGAGTATTGGATGGGTTCAATTCTGAAATTCAAAAAATAAATTCTGGTGCACCACAGGGCTCTGTTTTATCGCCGACTCTTTTCCTTATCTTTATTAATAATCTTTTAGCTAAAACTTCTCACCCACTTCATTGTTTTGCGGTCGGCAGCACCCTTAGTTTCTCTTACTCGTTTCCTGTTTCACCTTCCCATTCTTCAGATGTGGATAAATTCTGACCTTAACACCAAAATTTTTAAATGGGGAATCACTTACCGCGTAGAATTTAATTCTTCCAAAACCCAACGCGCTCGACTGTCGTTAAAGCGAAACTCATCCCCGCTGCGGGCTGCCTCCTTCTATTACAGTACACAAATTTAAGGTAATATATCGCGCAGGTTCTCAAAGTTGAAAATGTCAAAATGGCTGTTCGAGTGCCCCAAGGAACTCAGCACGCATCATTAGAAACAACAACAAAATATTGAAATTAAATAAGTTAAGGGGCACTGGATCCACCATTTCTCCACCATATTACCTCAATTTTGACAGATGCACAGAACTGAACAAAAATGAAAACGCTAATGATATTATCTACCTTTAATATGTGTACTGTGTTCTTCTATAGCATCATCAATGAAACCATCGACATTCGACACTCTTGACCATCGTGCCTCTCTATTTTTACCGCTTCTCTACAAACAATGTTCTTGTGAACTAGCCAGTTGCATTCCTCCCGTGGAACAATTTTCACGTTACACCCATCAAGTTAGGAATCCGTATCAATCTGCCTTGCAACCCAATTTCGGATGCACGCGTTTAATATAGAGATTCGACAAATGGAAATTTTGTCATATTTTGTTTGTCCCTGGGGATCTATAATTTTCTGCCGAAGCCGTTAGAGGAATTTTTCCCAACACAAGAGGTATTGTCTTGAGGAATTTGTCCTTTCCTCGCAAAAAAAAGAATAGTCCTGAATAAAATATTTCTTGTTTTTATGTGAAAGAGGCTAGGATTCGATTACCTGTTACCATTTCCTCTGGCTTGACAGTTCTATACTTACGGAAAAAAAACAGGAACATTTTTTTTAGAAAGTTTCTATAATAATCTACAAAGTGAGAGTATCTACAGAGATTTTGGGCCACTTTGCCATTCTTAAAATATGTAATTAATCTTTTGAATGCAACTTTCAGAAAAATGATAATACTTTCTTATAAAGGATCATATGATCAACAAACTTCCCTTAGTAAACTTTTCGACAACATTCACCGTTAAAGAGTTATACGTACACGAATAAATCATATATTTTTGATATTTTACCTTTTTTGAAATATCGATATTTTTTAAATGATTGATCTTACGAAAAAAGTGTTTCAATAGTTTTTGTAGAAAATTATTTTATCTGCAATTAGTAGGTATTCACAAAATTCTTCGATACCATTCCATTAAATTCTATTAAATTAATTATGTTTTTCAATGAAGTTATTTTAATGCTTAGTTTACGAAAAATGATTTTTAAACTCAATATTTTGAAAATAAAATATTTTTCTATATAAAAAAGTAAAACCCTCAACTCTTTCGATTGGTTTATTTCGAAAACGGTAATTTTTATGAAAAAAAAGTATGTTAATATTATTTGTAAGAAATTTTCTATGCTACAAATTAGTTTTAACATTTTTTCTGTACAACTTACCATTTAAGATTTATTCAGGTGAAACCATTTTGGTGGGTCTTCAACCCCCCTAAAATTGTTAGCGACCGCGACGTTCTAATCTTAAGAACACCATGTGGAGGCTACATACCAAAATCCAGCTTATCGGCGATTTTTTCTGACTCGAATGCTTTATTGCCTGAACTTATATTATAGCTTTCATTAAAGGAGGATCACTTCCAGTGTTGTCTTCTTTTTTTGGCCAAAATGAAGGTATAACTTTCAAGGGATTGAGATTCAACATTATGGATCGGGTCAAAATTCAAGTTTTCAAAATTCTATATAGGTATCACAAATATTCATTTTTTTTAAATTCAGAATGCAGAATGCAGAACTAAGACCCATTACGGAAGAATTTCGACCTCAACCCATAGCATGACCTCTCATTTTTACAACACAAAAAAAGTCATGTGAATTATAAACTCCTCTATATGTAGGTACTTTTAAAGAACGATGTTTTCACAATTGACATTCAATAAAAAGCCCCAAAATGCTATTTATTTATGAAAGCCTTTTATTATATTTATATGTAGGTATAGGCTTATTTTCCGAGCTCATTATACCATCATTCGCCATTCATTCAACCTTAAAAAACCACTGGCCCATAAATTCAGTCCCAAAACAATAATAAATGTAATAAAAGTAAAGTGAGCAAGTATAGTGCTTCGCTATTATGGCATCCGCACTTACCAAAATTTATAGCTTCAATACAATTGCAATATAGTACCTACATACATATATAGACTATGAGTCCTGCATCCTTTTTCTATGTTGTTATTGTTATATATATATTTTCGTTCGCATTATTCGAGGCTCATTCATTCATTTCGGAAGTGCATGGTAAATGATAACTCCAATTTCCTCATTGGCAAGCAGAGTTGAGTGGCTCCCTCTACCCAACTAAAAGCCTTGTATTCTGTTTAGCATAATGCATATGAGAAGGTTCCAAATATATTGGGGAAAGGGTATACAGTCGCCATACACTAAAATATCCCAGCACCGGAAAATGGCATACAAACCATCTACTCGTATCGTATAGAACAGCAAACCAATGGGGTGTGCAAAAATTGCTCGTGAATAATTTCGAATCGCGCTTGTGTGTTCCAAAAACAATTCCAAAAGCACATTTGGAAAACCCTTGGTCGTTCAGCCGTTCACGTTCGTTGTCTCGAATATTTTTGTCAATTTTATTGCAATTTCAGCATTTTCTATGTATGTGCCTCATCGGGACAAAGGGAATGTGTTTTTCCTTCATTCCATCGTACCAGGACAGAACAGGACGGTACGTGCCACTATATATATACGAGACCCATGTCTGACTCCATTAACTTCCTTTTGTTGTTTGTCAATTGAAATGGCACAGGATGTTTGAGGGTAGATAGTGCAAAAGGCTGGAACTGACGCTGACGCTATGGTTGTGAGTTGAGGATGTTTCTATATGTATAGATTGTAGGCACTACATGAGGCGAGTTAGTTTGTTTGATTCAAATTTTTTGTCACCTTGAAAGGCTGGTAAAACTAAAATCAATTGGCAACAATTTGTAAGGACATTTAGTCGCGTGTTTTAGTTCAAGTTTAATTTGGATCAATTTGTAATGCTGTTTTTAGCGTGCTAAAGTTCTGGGTTTTTTGGTTGATTGGATTGAGCATAAAGGAGATAATTTTTTCCTCTCCGGCAGTATGAGTTCTATTTCAGAAAGTAATATTAACATAACGGACTATCATTTCTGGATAATTTAAGAATTTTTAATTGAGTTAAACAATATTAAATTTCAATTTTTTATGAATTAACTTCCACTATTCTCATGTCACGTCTGTATGACGTATAGAATTGGATGGTGCGAAAGCATGGCAGCCTAACTGCAGTCTGCAAGTGTGTTATCGCACAAAAACTCATTATTTATATGTATAGATATACCTATAATATACCTAGAAAAAAACTAAATTATAAAAAAGAGGGTGTGGCAGTAGGCGGACTTTAAAAAAAAATTAAACAAATTATTCTTTAGGTTCAAGAAGATTTAATTGCAAAATTTCAACTTTAAAGGAATGAAAAGTGGGCGTGGTAGTAGACGAATTTTCCAAAAAAAAAACACGCGTAATGGTTTCGGCTCAAGAGATATGAATTTTTTATACATTTTCAGCCTTGTAAAGCCGTTATATAAGGACACAAATATAATATTTATAAGAAAAGTGGGCGTGGAAGTAGGCGTAACAAATAGCACATGTCATTCTTTAGCTTTCTCCAGCTTTTTAAACAATCTCGCTGCCTTTTTTTAAATTTGAGGGAAATTGGTTCAGATGATTAAGAGTCTATAATTGATCTTCCATCACGTCTCAGAATAAAGTGGCTTTATATCGATTCGTGATTCTCACAAATGTTAAAAGTTTTTGTTTAGATATTTACTTTTTTTGTGCCACAACATACGACTATTAGTTAATTTACTTTCTTATATTGGTAACAAATTAACTTTAACAATAATTGTTTTATCTATTTTGCATATAAATTATTTATAGATCAATAAAAAAAATAAACCAATAAACTTAACTCACGTCGAGAACAAAATCTAATGATTATTAGCAACAAGCAAATAAAAAAAAGAGATCTCAATGATCTTAAACAAATCAAAGAAAATTTAAGTGTTGCCATAAAAATCTCATAATTTTTTATGGCTAGTATACCATAAAATAGTGCATATAGGCATAACATGAAATTCAATTTCAAAATATCCAAATCCGTGTGATTAACTTAACATTTAACTTGACTCACAGTCAGGTTAATCATGTAACTTAAAAAAAAAAAACTTCCTCGTCATGGGAAAATTCAGTGTTGACGATCGTTGGAGAAAGATCACCTTTCTTAATGGTTCATATGGTTGTTTTGAAAAATGATCGTGGGTGGGAATTAACGATCGTAAGAATGTGTAAATACGTACAATGTTTGCCACTCCTGAATCTGGAACTTATTGGATTTAACCAAATTACCATTTATTATAATCTTGATCAGGGGAGAAGGAGATAAATTTTTATAATAAACACACATGTGCTATGTCATGCTTTTCAAAATGGGCTTAGTTAGTCTTTAAATTAATAAGATCGTTCACTAGATTGCACGTTTAGGCTCTTATACAGGCAGACACATTTTTACATAATTTGGCACTCTGGAAATTTTGTTTTTCTGCCGCCCCCTAAAACTTTTTGGTCACCGTTAAATACCTGTTTGATTCCTTTCTTTTTCATGAAATTTAAGTACAATTAAGGCCCAATTCTAACGAATCCGTTGCTTTGGTTAAGATGATTCATCGTTTATGTTTCTATATTTGAATAATTTTTGTTTTAGGTTTGAGTTTTTTTTTCTGCCGAAATTTCCTGATGTTGGTGAATTCACTGTCGTAAAATTTGTTTGATTCTCTTCTGTCAGTGAATCTTTAACAATTTGATAACAGAATCGCAAAAAAGAAAAACAAAAAAACATATAGGCGTTGGTTCAGTGAGAATTCGTTGTTTATATCTAAATACATTTAAGTTATTTTTGGGCTGATTTTTTTTTTGCGAAACATCATGCTTAGATTTTTTATGACTAATTTATGTGAATGAATCTTTAACATTTTGATAGTAAAATCGATGGTAACGACTTATTTTCTCTTCTTTCTCTTAAGTAGGTATAAGTTCACTATGCCTACTTCCCGTTTGGATATTTTGCTGACGATCAATGTTTGCTTTTGAAAGTTATCTCTTGTCTGTCTTCGATTACCTAATAACTTCAATTTTTATCTAACTCTTAATGAACTGGCACTTAACTTAGCTAAACGTCATAAAAATAATAAACAGAGTGTGGCAATTTGGCTTATTTAAACATTACACACTTCAATGTTAGTCAACATCTTTTACCTCAAGTGGCCTTGGAGGAAGCTGACGCCCTCTTTACCTCAAAAATAATTTACAGACTATATACACAGTGCATGCTTATCAATTTTGTTGAGTATAATTATATATATGCTTTTTAAACAACCACGAAAATCGAAACCTTATCAATTTAACCTTATCGATTTCAGATGGAGCAGATAAAAGGCCAATTAGATTCTTGTAAAACCTTCAGAGATGTTTCGACAAGCAGTGGTTTTCGTTGTGGTTCTTTGTGGCCTATGGGCGCCCTTCGTTGCGTGTGTGAGTTTATCCGGACGAATTGTCGGTGGAAAAAGTGCCAACAATTTAAACGTACCATGGATTATATCAATACAATACTTGGGAAAGCACATTTGTGGCGGATCTATCATCAACAAGCGGACAATATTGACAGCCGCCCATTGCTTGATGAACACTGATTCGAAGTTGATGAAAATTCGAGTTGGTTCGAAGTTCAAGTCTTCAGGTGGTAAACTAGTGGCCGTTGAAAGCGTGAGCTATCATACGAAGTTCGAATCCTCCACCTTGGATTATGACATTGGTGCGATACGGCTGGCTAATGATTTGGAATTCTCAAAGACTGTCCAGCCAATTTCCCTGCCTGCTGCAGGTGAAGATGTCGACGAAGGAGCTAAGGCCATCGTAAGCGGTTGGGGTTTCTACACTCCTTTCGGACCCGAAGCGGAGTATCTTCAGTATGCCGAGGTACCAATAATTAATCAGGCAACTTGTAACCGACTGCTCCAAAACAACATCACAGATCGGATGGTGTGTGCCGGAGTGCTGGAGGGTGGAATTGACGCATGCCAAATGGATTCCGGAGGCCCTCTGGTGGTGAATTCAAAACTTGTGGGTATAGTGTCGTGGGGCATTAGCTGTGCTCTTCCAAACAAGCCGGGTATTTATACAAGGGTATCCGAATTGGTGCCTTGGGTGGCCGACTACCTAAAGAAATTCGATGAGACGTTGTAATAAAAAATTTAAAATATCAGCATAGACCTATATAACGTGTTTGTTTTTGTGTTTTTGGTATTCCGACCGGGTGACCGGTCGGCGTATTCAATTAAAACGGACATTTCACGAGTGAGAGGACAATGGTGCTGGTTGGTATTCTTGCAGCAACAAACATATAGAACCCCTTACATGGTGGATATCGTCTGACCATTTGCTATAACCGAACCGGACTCCGGACATATAGGGAACTGCATCAGTGGGAGGAATGAATGGTTGATGTCTTCATAGAAATTGCATTTGCCGTCTGCAATGTTTCCCAGTATGGAATGCAACGCACCTGGTTCTGTCCATTTGTGTTTCCATTCTCTGTGGTTCATTGTATTTTCTGCTCTGTTTTTCTCTCTAAATATATGTATGTATATAAATGTGTACTTTCCGGTAAACTAATTAAGACATTCGGACATGGCGGAATTGTTTGGTCAAGTTGATTGTTCGGAATTTGCATTTTACTATGCAAGCGCAACGTATTTATATAGTGGTAGGTTTGCAGCAGCAGCGCAGCGTAGGTGCTCGTTGTTGACTTGTCGTGGAGGTGTACCTTCTGTGGCATTAACAATTGTCCTTTGAAGTAGAACTTTTGTTTTATAAATTGCGGGTTATAAGACGCAACTGATGGGCGACCCACTCGGTTGCGTGAGTGCGTTGGAGTTCGATTGCAAATAAAACGTTAACTTTTGTTTTATATTTCAATTAGATGTTATCTGTATTATACAAAAAGAAGTGTAATAGGAAGCTATCTCAATATGTTGTATTCAAAAAGTCTGAAGCTGGGTTGACAAAGAAGCAAATTACGAATATTACTTAAAAATAGAAGCTAATAGTGTGCAACCATAGCTCTAAAGGTTTGGTAAAGATTTTACAATTACACTTATTTTGTCACTGAATTTAAATCGATTATAAGGTTTTACATGTCTATTAATAAACTTAAATTAAACGTGAATTATTTTAGATCAGTGAATATGTGGAAAATCTTATCAACAAAAAAAATTAAGTTAATGAATGCTCATCAAATATCTAATTCAAACAAGTGGGTTGATTAACGTGTAATTAAGTTTCAAAGACCTAAGATATTCTTATCAACCTAATATTATGCAAATTAACAAGCTCAAATGAGAATGTGTGGGAATTAAGTTTTTGTTTAAGGTAGTAGATTTTCTGATTATGATTATACAGTAATTTTTAATTTGTTGCAGCTAAATAAAGATAAAGACAACGCTTGAAAAGTTTTAAAAAAAATCTACGAAATGTCGGCAAAGAATACTGATCTGTAAGCCTGTCCAAATTGATTTGTAGTAGATTTTCGTTAAGATTTACTACTTAAAACCTGAATTAGCAATCCATTATTTATTAATAATATAATATTTTATTTTGCAAATAAATTTTTGATCAATATTTTAGTCGATTTGTAAATTAAAAGATAACTAATCATGTTTATTCACTATAATTATATCGCCATTTCTCGGGAATTAGACAATTTTTTTTAATGCTATGGAGCTTTATTGTTTTTTTGGTATTTGCTGAAATGTAGTTCTGGGACATTCTGAATTTTTAAATTTTTACATTTCCATAAATAATATGACCGATTCTTTTATAGATTTTTGACACTTCAAGTGTTTCCTTAAGAAATTCAGGAAATAAATGCTTCTTAGGGCCAGTTTCACAGTGCACACTTAACAAAATAAGTGGCACTTAATTTTTCCACTTTCGCGCTTTATAGCCGCAGTTATACTGTCTAAGTAAGTGGAACTTAAGTACCTACACTGTGAAATTGTGCATTAGATTTCCGTATTTGGCACTTAAGTGGCACTTTATCGAGTGTGAAATGAAACTGGGCCTTATTCTCATCAATTGTAACCTATTATACGATTTCTATATGTGGGAGATATCACTTAGTACAGCTACTCGTTTTTGACTTTGAATGTGTTTAAGAATCATTTCGCAAAATATTGAAAATTGAGTCGAAAACACCCAATTTTTAGAACAAAGCTTATGGCTCGATCATCAGTAAGAGGCTATTGAGATCTCGAGTCAAGGCAAAGTAAACAAAAACATGTATACATTTTTTTTCAAAAATATTATGTATAGGTGAGACTTGATATAATCATCCTGTTCAAGAACCTAGTTCAAAACCATCAAGGACATAATATTATTCATATACGACTCTACCGATGAAAAACTGAAAAGTATATTTAGAGAAAGATGAAACGTTTGCAAATTCTAGTTAAAAACTAGGAAAATTTAGTTACAGAAAATTTTGTTTGCTGCCGAAATTGAATAAATGCAAATCTTTTTCAAACTTTAGAGTTTAGACCATCGCCTCAGCAAAAATTCAATTTGGCAAAAAATCTAAATGTTACAAAAATACAACCATTGCAAAGTTTCAAAAACTAAATTTATAAAAAAATTTTAATTTTAACTTTTTTTTAAAGATGGCGCTGAACATCAAAATTTCAAAATGTCTTAAACTAAAATAACCAACTACCCGATTAAAACTGAGGAAACTGAGCTATGAAATAATAAAAAAAATAAATCAAAAATTTTAAATTTCTTCCAATAAATGGCGTTGAACCTCCAGTTTTCCTAAAAATCAAACACTAACTATCCAATTAAGCTAAAACTTACACAATATGTTTGATTTGCAATTAAATCAAAATTTTTCAAGTCTTTCGATAGATGGAGCTGATCAGTATATAGTGGATAATAACTCACTGGAGTTAGACTTGAATAACAAAAATAATGGTTGAATTTGACAAATAATTGTTTCGATACACAAAAGTTATAGCCTTAATTCACAACAAACCCAAAACCTGGTTTTTAGCAAAAATTTTCACAAACACCCGCTCCTCCTGCAAAACAAACATTAGCAAAATATTTCATTTACATAACACTTTTTTATTTTTATTGAGAATTAAAATTTTTTAAAAAGTTTTTTATTTCTTTGCAGTTTTAAAATTAACACTTTTTGGTATTCCAACTCTAAAGATTTGTCGTCATTTTCCTTACAAATTACGCAGATATTTCTTTGAAAAAAATTGACATTCTTTCGACTGCCACGCAATTACTGCTCCTTGTCGGTGCATAGTTTTAGGCGATATTCCTCCTCCTGGCTCCCCCAAAAATTTCTTGATTTGCTATTTATTTTATCTTCCATGTTCTGGAAATGAAAACAAAAAACAATAATTCTTATTTTGTAAGGAATCTGTATACCTAAATAGTATTACTTACCACGGCCAAATATATGATTTCTAAATAAATTTTCTTTTGACAGGAGTCTTCAGCTGTTTTTTTTTTTTAAATTTGATTGAGCGCTGAATGTTTCGAAATGTTTGTTTTTTTAATTCAACTTAGAATTGCAACTAGTTTTTGAGAAATTTTATCTAAAACTTGTGGTTTTCTAAAAATCCGCCAAAACCGATAATTTCGCGAAAAGTTTGATATGAAAAGGCTATTACACTCAGGGGAACCATCATGTAAAACTAAAACGAAACCAACCAGTTGTCCGGTTGATTTTATTAACACGCATTTTATCATGTTACTTATTTAACTAAAATTAACTTATCTTAAAAAAATTTCATGACCCCTATCGTCTGTCTAATTTAATTAATATGGTTGATAAGAGTATTTCACTGGAACGAAGTGAATTTTTGAACATTCCTCGATCGTCAAATATGTTCGAATGTAAAGTGCCGGTGCGCGAGAGCCTTAACGCTACCTTAAATAAGTATTCCTGTTAAACTAAAATGACAATCTTGATAAAGTAACGTGGTTTACTTTTAAACTGGTAACTCTTATCTGTGTAATCATTACTCAATGTTTAACTAACCCATTAACCTTGTTTACGCTTGTACTTGAATCAGGATGAATTAACATGGACAATTGTTACTTTAACAATCACCACTGGTATAGTTAACATGACATCTTGTAAAATTAAACATAATGTTGTCAAAGACGCCGCCACGTTAATTTAACATTGAATATCATATCAGTGAAATCGTGAAAGTTCGTGAGATTTCTAGTATATTTTAAATGCGAGAGTACACCTTGTAAATTCAATAAGAGATTTGGTAAATTTTTACCTAATCTTTCCCTCTACACTGAGGGAAAAAGTGCAATTTTTTTAAAATCAATAGTTTGGACTTTTAAATTTTAATTGTGCAAATCTAAAGCGTTTCATAAGAAAATAAAAAAAATTGCCAAAGTTAAAAATAAATGTTTTCGTTTTAAGACGTTTAGCTTTAATTAAGATTAATTGCTTAAAATATGTATCTATTTAAACACAACAATTTGAAATATAATATGAACAAATTTAATTTTATTATTTGAAGATATAAATTAAAAGGATATAATTTAACTTAAAAGCAATTACATTTAATTTGAAAGCATTAATTTAAATTCATTCAGCATTCATTTAAATATAAAAGCCATTGAATTTAAAATTCTAGCAATCAATTTTAAAGTGTTTACTTTTAATTATTCATTATTAATAGTTTTTTTTTGATACAAAAACTTTGAAAAGAAAAATTATAACGTCGCGTAATTTGAAAGTTACTGAGCTAGAGGATAATCTCTGAACATTATTTTATATATGTATACATAGTGCCAGGCCACGGACAAAGACCAAAAACAAAAATTTCCAACTTTAACGATTAGGAATTCTATAAATTTGTTGGATATATGACACTATAGATATTCGTTATGAAAACTATGTAAAAAAAACTATGAACTTAACAAAAATTGAGTTTTTACAATGCCCTCACTAGTTAACTGGATGAGTCCAAGTGAGATCCCCGGGACGAAACGAATATTTTGTTGGACATTAAGTGAAAGCCTTTCAGCTTATGAAGATTTATTGACATTTAACGATAATTTATATGAAAAGTAAGTGTATCTTTCGGCAAATTTTTGTAGAAATTATTAGAAATTTGAAAATATTCCCTTTAAAGTTTTCAAATGGATTTTAATTTTAAAAGTTATTAATTTGAAACGTTTTTCCTTTAAAAACACTTCAAATTTTACATTGAATGCTTTCAAATGACTTTTAAAAATTTCATTTTCAAATAAAAAGTGCTCCCTTCTAGTCTCAATGCAAACACTTTAAATATTTTGTTTTAAAGCCTAGTATGCTGCTGATGCGAAACGAAATTTTTCTGTGATCTCCAAACAGACAACGAAACGCTTGCGAAAACACAACGGAAAATATCCTTGGAGAGTTTCACTAATTCCAAAAACAAAATAAAACATAAACGCTAAAAATCAAAGAAACCAATGATGTAAGAAAATGACAATAAAAAAAAAAACACAAATAAAACACAAATGTCATTTTTCCGCACACAATAAATAGTCTGTTTAATTAATTCAGTGCGAAAAAGGAGCGAAGACTTCTCCAAATAATCTGCTACAATTATAAATTTCGCTCTTCGAACAGCGTACTGCAAAACGAAAAGCAGAACGAAATTTTCCGTTTATGATTTCGTTGTGTCATTTTTGTATTGGATTTTTCGTTTCGCTTCAGCAGCGTACTAGGCTTAAAGCGTGAGTCATTAAATTTACAGTTTTAACTTTGAATTTAAAAGCAAAACTTTTCTTTGCAGTTTTAAAAGGAGAAACTTTTAATTAAAACAGTTTCGCTTTTAAATTCAAAGTGATTCACGTTAAAGTTTGTAACTGTAAGAATTGTAACTTTCAAAATGAATACTTTTCAATACGTTTTTCTTTCATAGATGTTAACTTTTAATTTTAATGTCGTTTGTTCAGGAGAACAAATTTCGGGATAGAAATTCGCATTGGTTAAAAACCCGAAATTATTTTTCAAAACCGTTGCGAACATATTTCTGATCGAATTGGAATTTTGAGCAGCTACAATTTTCTGTATCCAAATCGCACATATCTCTCTATGAAAAAGAAATAAAAAAAATTGTTGCACTGATGTACATATGTAGGTACTATTATGAAGGGTTTTAGCTATACAATGTGAGTCAAATAATAACTTTAACAATTAATTTTCCTTCAATTACATAAAATAGCACTCGAATTTATATTGTCTGGCCTTCTATACAATTATTTTAAAATTTCCAATATTATTTTCCTGTTTGAATATATTTATATGAATCCAAATCCATGTAGGTGTATATCTACATTATAATGATTTTCTTCTTCACCAACAAAAAAAAAGAAAAAAAAAGCAATAGGTACCTATTACATTTTTGATCTTATCAATCTTGAATAATGTTGTTTGGCCATAATCCGTGATTTATGGTCTTTTGTTATTGGGTGGTTTGGTGACAAGAAAGACCCAGGTAGACCACCACCGCCGCGCCGCCGAATTCTGATTAATTTGTGAAGCGAAGGTGTGCATGTGCTTATATAGCATTATATTGCTATTGGAGTGATCTTGATATGGATTATTATTTTGTTGTCTTTGACGAACTCTCTCATATAATTGGGATTATTCAAATCGATCGAGTTAAGAGGTTTAAAATTATGGGTAAAATATATAAGATCACCACAACATGTGTAGGATGGCACTTGATTGTTAAAAGTTTTGTACCCAATTTGTTTTCAGATTTTATGATTTTGTCATATTCGTTGGTGGGCTATATATTATGGTATGGTATGATAATCTGAATAAAAGATTAATTTGTAATGACAAAATGTTTTGTTTGGCTTTAAAAAACATTTAGATAGGCAGATCATGAATGAGGAAACGCATGACAAAATTGATGATATTTTTAAATTCTACAGGGTCATTCATTTCGTGGTTTCAAGTTGGTAGCGTTTGACATCTGTCAACGTCAGCTGTCATTTGAAGTGTCATAATATTAGTTGAATATTTGCCATTTACGATAATGGATCGCTTAACAATCGAACAGCGCGTTAAAATTATTAAAACTTACTACAAAAGTGGTAATGGAACAACAGACAATATAAACACTGATTTTTCGAACAACATATTTTCTTCAGCGATGAGGCACATTTCTCACTCGGTGGGTATGTAAACAAACAAAATTGCTGCATATCAGGCTCAGAACTCCCACAAGTGATCGAAGAGGTGCCGTTGCATTCAGAAAAAGTCACTGTTTGGTGTACTCTATGGTCGAAAGGTGTTATTGCGGTCTGTATTTTTTCGAAGATGCCAATAGGCAGATGGTTACAGCCAATTCGGAGCGATATGGTCGAATGATAACCAATTTTTTTTGGCCGGCGATTGAAGATCATGACTTGAACGATATGTGGTTCCAACAAGACGGGGAAAAAAGCCACACAACACGACCAATTATGGCTTTATTGCGCGAGAAGTTTCCTGGTCGCGTAATTTAACGATTTGGCGACCGCGACGTCCATTGGCCACCAAGATTATGCAATTTTTTTCTGTGCGGGTAACGCAAAAGACTGTGTTTACGCGAATAATCCCCGAACTTTAGACGCATTAAAAACCAATATTACACAAGTTATGGCTGAGATACCACTCGAAATGTGCGAAAAAGAAATTACTTCAAAAGAATCGCGTGCTGCGAATCTTCCCGAGGCGGCCATTTGAATAATATTGTTTTCCATATTTAATATGGCAAAGTCCAAACTTTATAATTAAATAAAATTTTCATCAAAAATGTATCGCTCTGTATGTTTTATTTAGCTTTACTTTCGAAACTGAAAAATGAATGACCCTTTATAACTATCTGTAGGCAGGGATGGAAAATTCGGTACAATTGTATCGAATTCGATACAATTGAGTTTGGTCAAGTACAAAAGTACAATTTGCCTTATTTCAGTACAATTTTATGAAACCTTTTTTCTTTAAATTTGCAAATTTTCTAAATCTTTAATTATGTCGAATTCTTTTCAACAAAAGAATCGATTTTTTTTTTTTGAAAAGAATCGAATTTTTTCTGTGTTTATGTGTGTGACACTTGACAGCAGCAATTTTAAAGTAAAACGTAAAAAAATACTCATTTTGGAAATTATGAGGAAGTTGTTTAAAAATCAACTTACCAGTGTTAAAATTTCACTAATCACTTAATAAACTTAATAAAACAAAAAAACTAAAAGCAACAAAAATCGAACTTAATAATTCCATCAACAAAATATCAAGGGTATAGTGCTTTAAATGGTAGATATTTTGTGACGAGAATTTCCCGCAATAGACGATGAATTGCAAGACTTTGTGGAGGACAAATGGAAATATTAATATTTTAATATTTTTTACAAAATCGTTTGGCCTATTTGTCTACATCGCGACGAGAGACTTCCTATGAAATGGAGTTCTCTTCCAAAACAATATTCTTTGCCCATGTACAGCAGAATCATTAACGTTCATTGAATTTCGAGAAAGTTATTTCCAGTATCTTTTATTGCATTTTTGAATTTCACTTCACCGAGAACTTATTTGTTAAATGAAACTAAACTTATTATTGTCCGTGATTTATTTGTTATTATTAATTGAAAAACAGCGCACAAATATTAATTAATATAAAATTCACAGAAAATTCCTTGCACAAGCTGTTCTTTCCGTTCCCCATTCGTCCGCAAATGTCGAAAGAATTTTTACATACCAGAATATTGTAAAGTCAAACTGTCGAAACAAAATGCAAGTTCAAATGTTTTCTGCCTTGATAGCAACAAAAAACTTGTTAAAGAATTCATGTATGTATATATGTATATTTATGAATTGTTTTTTGTTTATGTTTTAAAGAATAAAATATTTTCGTCACATATAAAATATTTTTTCATTCAACAAAAAAAAAATTCAGTACAATTGACTTCATTTCAATACAATTTTAAAGAAGTTTTCAGTACATTAAAAAAATGTCATTTTCCATCCCTGTCTGTAGGTACGGATTTCACTTTGGCTTCAAGGGAATTTGGCTATACCCTTATACATTTAATGTTAAAACATAGTGTGACACACCAGAATTTCGCTCTTACTCTAAATACAACCATTGTGTATATCCGAAGGTATGCCAGGTCGCTTGGTGAAGTAGCCCGTATATAGCTATAGTGTGTAGGACTGCTACGCCAAAGGTCCTGGATTCGATTCCCTGCCTATGCATGCACTTAAAACAAAAAATTTTTTCACGGGTGACTCTCTCCTCCAACTTCCAAGAGTATTTAATTCTTGTCATGTAAAAGTGCTTCAATCCTTAGTCGTTTGGATTCGGCAGAAAATTGTAGGTCTCCTCCTGTCGATAACGCACACATAGGAATGGTTGAGAGTTCTAGGTTACTAGGCCCTGCTTCTACATAGCTGTCGCTATATTTTGAATAGATTTGGTGACCATCCGCTCTTCAAGACCCTGCAACAGCGTTGACCCCCTATTACAATTGTAGCGTTTTTGCTACATTTTATTCCAAAAAAAAGTCACTACGTACATTCGGAAAATAATCGTTAAACACTACAATTTCAGAAATTTAAAATATAGTATTTAAAAAATATATAGGATCATTGCGTTTGGCCCTTAAATTCGCCAGTAGTCCTTTTTTGTAAACGCTTTAAAATCAAATCAAAAATGACAGTTTTTCGTTTTTTTGTATGTACATGTTTTATTTTTCATACCGTTTTAATTTGCTGTTTTGAATTTTATTGTTCTCGTGTTTGATCGTTGCAATAAATTTAATATTTCGTGGCAAGATATGTGTTTAGTTTTTAAAAAATAAACATACTTCTTCAAAAGCTTCCAAAGCAGAAGTACACATGAAGCCCTATTAAATATTGTACACTATTAACAAGAAAATTGGAAAGTTTTAAGAAATAAAATAAGAAGCTACACAAATTGGCAATAATTATTAAGCCATTTTACTTTATTAAACTATTCATTGATTGAAAAGTTAAAGTTACCTTTTAATAATTGCTTAATGTTATCTTTATTATTATTTTTAAATTACTTATTTTTGTTGTTAAAATTCTTGAATCAACAGTTAAAATTATCCTTATCATATTATATGTTTTTTCTGTATTAAAACAAATTACGTTTAATTTTCAAATAATCGACATTTTACTACATTTTAAATCTGCGACGCTACATTTTCAACGGATTGGGGAGGGGGAAACACTGCCCTGCAGCTACGTTAGTTACGTATAGACAAACTTCGTTTTGCTGTACGCCCTGAGTGCATATAGCCCGTTGCTGTAACCATATATAAAGACCTGATCAGTGCTTGATTAAGTCTCCACAATTCGATATAGGTACCTTGAACTATTATTGAATCAAAGACAAAATCTAATGTTTATGATTCTTTAAACGCACAAACCTAGGTATACTTACACTGACAAATCTTTGCATCTTTGAATACAAATTTGCAAAGTTAAAACAAAATTGTCGACCAGCCCTTATATCAACATGTACCTACCAATTTTTGTTTTCCTTCTTTTCTTTTTTAACGATACACAAAGATCCTTTATTGCCCTCTAGACAAACAAAATCCAATCATCATTCCGCACTTAATTACCAAGCAAAACGTTCCGGAGTAGTATCAACATCCGCGGCTCTTAAAAAATCCCTTTTTCCAACAAAAGACAATAAAAGTACCTTTTACCATGATGATGGACTTTATCCATTATATCCCTTTCGGCCAAGCCATCAGAACAGGACTCAGCGAAACTGTTAACTCCCCTTGTTCTATATATAGGAGTTGTGCGTCCAATACAAAACATCATGTCCTTACAGCTTCAGCAATGCCATCATTAACCCGAACATGCCTTCTCCAAACGCCCGCCCTCCGCGTCGCACCACCACCGGTCGACGCGTCAGCCGATTAAAGTGGCATTCACTTCGTCGTCGTCGTCGCAAAATGTTACTGCTGTTTGGCTCGCCTCTGCTGAATATATATACCTACTCCATCCTTCCGACACCATAAAGTCCAGTCTGCATTCCTGCGGGCTATATTCAGGACCTTTTTCGTCCTGGGATAAATAGCTTTTTGCCGTTGTTCGTGTTGTTATACTATTGTGTTCCAGCAACAGCAGTTTTACACTTTACTCCTGTCCGTTCGGACGGACACTCTGATGTATATGTGTATGTGTGTAATTAACTCTCCATTCAATCGGCAAGGTGTAGGGTACAATCACCCCCTATGATTAATGACCACCCCTATAAATCATATTCGCACGTAGCAACAGCAGCACACGGAGATGAGGGTAGGTTTTTCGCTTGTTCGTCGGTAAGCTGCACGTTTCGTTCTCTATTTTTTGACACTTTTAATGCTCCCGCTAACACAATGGGATTTTTATGCCAGCAATTCAGTCAATCCCTGAGCGTTTAAGTGGGAAATGGGTGGGGATCAAGGAGGCTATACAGCCAAAACAACACAGAGAGAACTATCTCGTAGCACAATGGGTGGTGCAAGAAAACACTTTTACAGGTGTTAAGTAGGATTCCAAGCGAAGCTTTTCTCTATTTATGGGGTTTTTGCACTGCTTCAGTTAAAATGTCTGATCCAACAAAATGTGAGTTTCTGGGGGAAGAAGAGGGAAGATGTAAGCGGTGCTGTGGTGGGAGGGTTTTTCAGGATGATGGCTATGAAATTCGGATTGTGTACCCAGTTGCATGGGGCTCACTTGGAGGATTAGGGTTTAACTGAGAGTCACATAAATTTTATTATTTTAACGTCCAACTTCCGGGTGCAATATATGAAAGTATTCTATGCGACAGCCGGTGGAGATTGTTGGAGTAGCAGAACAAGCTCCAACTCCAGCAGCCGCACCAACAGCAAGAGCCATTTCCAGGATGGAATTATGATTATCGTAATGAATGCGAAGTTGTGTGTGCTATTTGCATGCATTTTTTGATAGCATCCATTTTTTTGTATTTTTGCATATTTTTTGTTTTTTTTTTCCCTCCTAGCAAGGATGTAGGTACCTAGATGGAGTTTATTTTGTATAAATATTAATGCTGATGCAAGTGTGTATTTATTTTATGTCCTGAGTTCTGTTGTTTCCTTTTTTTTCCGGTGTTAATGCACTGTAGTTCCGTCAAGGCAGGATGTTAGGATTTTGAAATTAAACCCAGACAAAAAATCATACCAAAACGTGTAGGATATAATAAAGTAGCTTCATTTGCAATAATTAGTATAGTAGGATATATTGTGACGTGTTCGACGAACTGTCTGAACGCATCCTAGTGCATGAGTGCTTCCTTTCTTTTGATCTTTGGATTTATTTATACTCGTACATATATGTAAATGCAGGTGAATTTTATAATTTTATTTATTTTTTTTTTATTCAAACAGGACTTCGATATCAGAGACATATAGGTATATGTACTTGTGCATAAATTCAAAGTCCAATTACGCTAATCGAAACGTGTCCTGTTTGTCAGATTTTGAATTTACGTGACTCCCAGACCGCATATAATGCGCTATAGATGTGCAGTTAATACTAATGGTGTCTTTTCATTTCCATCATCACATCACTCTCAGATATTTGTATGTGGTGGTTAGTTCATTACACAAAATTCAATAATTAACAAACAAAAACGACAAAAAAATGCAGTTAATTGAAAATATGTTTAACCGTGATTGTTTAATTGACAGATTGAATAAACGGAGCGTGAGTTTGTTAACAAGTTTGCATATTAATGGTTGTTGCGGATGATCCTGTGATTTTATAATAAAGTTTGTTTTCGATTTGTAGTTGTACCTATACCTATACATAGATGTGTTTCAATTAATTTGTATATGGAATTAAAACATTCTTCATTAAATAAATAACTATCAGTTTGGTATTTGGGACATGAGTACAAACTGCATAGGGATCTTTAAAGGTCGTTATACGAAATACTGATACAAAGACCGCCTCGCCACAGAAGCAGCAGCAATCAGCAGTGCAACGCCAGAAAACGCAGACCAACACTGGAACACTGTGAAAAATGCTTTTACAAATGTGCGCTTGAGTGTGTGGGTAAACGGCAGAGAAGCCACATCACATGGCTCTCGGCAGATTCTTGGAGAAAGATCGAAGAGAGAAATACTATCAGATCCCAACTAGCTCTCGGAACGTGACAGAATTGACATCGAAACTCAGTATCGCAGGAAAACAAAAGAAGTGCAGCGTAGTGTAAGGCGTGACAAAAGACATCGCATAAATGCCCTCGCAGAACAGAATGAAGAAGCAGCTTCTACTCCAGGTGCTACATTGGCACCGTCTACAAGATAACCAAGGAATTGGTCGGAACTAAATCCCGAAAACAACATCTTGTCAAGAATTCAGACGGCACCCTGCTGGTTATGGATGAGGATCAGCTCAGAAGGTATAAGAAATATTTTGCCAGTGTACTTAACCATCTGGACGGTGGTGGTAGGGCACTGGCCCCAAACCCAAATTAGCCATTCGCTGATACAAGTTCCCGTATTTGCACCTACCAACCTAGTTTAGCCGAGATAGTATCTGCAATCAAATCACTTAAAAATAACAAAGCGGTAGGTTTAGATGGCATTCCCGCGGAGCTATACCAAGCAGTTCCACAAACATCCACGAAAATGATATATCCCTCAATAGCGCAGAGTGTAGACATGGGAGGACGAAATTTTTCCCGTTGAGTGGAAAAAAGGGATGATCGTCAAATTGCCAAGAAATGGAAATCTCACGGATTTCGGCAACTGGAGAGGGATTTGTGTCATCCCTGCGGTGGCTGAGATAATCGCGAAAATAATCTTGGTACAAATCAAAGAACACCTGGATTCTACTCTCGATAAAGAGCAAGCGGAATTTCGGGCAATCTCTTCCTGTAAAGATCATATCAAAACCTTAAGGATCATAATCGAACAGTGCGTGGAGTTCCGTCCCTTCATCTACTTTTTATCGATTTTGAAAAGGCTTTTGATAGATTGTACCGAGATTTTATTTGGTTAACCTTACGCAGGAGAGGTATACCCAAGAAACTTATCGCCATTATCAAGGCTACCTACGAGGGTGGAACTTGTCAAGTCCCAAGATGGAAGAAGACCTGGGGGACAAACAGAAACTTTGCGCAGAACAATTGAAAAGGAATCTCTGAAGCTTTAAAAAAGTATGGGAGAGCTTAAAAGCATTTCTAGAAATAGAACAAGATGGTGTGTAGCGGTAGTTGACGCCCTATGCCCCAAAGAGGGCTGAAGGAGATAAGTACGAAATACTGAAGTCCTATATGTAACCGACCGACTCTTAAGAGTATCTGTACAAGAGTATTTGAAACTTAAGAAAATTGAAGCCGGTGTACCACAAGGAAATATCCTAGAACCAAAACTGTATTTTTATACAGGTATTAGGGATATTCCAGTGGACAACAATGTAATCATGGCCGCCTTTCCAGATGATATTTCCATTTTAGTGCCTGATTAATGTGTTTTGAAACACTAAGGGCAAATTGTAAAATGCATTTGAAAAAGAAAAGAGATTGATGGACGCAAAAATGGCATACAAAATTAAATAAAACAAAATCAATCATATAAACTTTACAAACAAAAGGATTATTAATATTGCGATTTTTATATCATCAGTAAAACTGAACCTCATGCTTATACTGCCCAAATACCTTGGAATGGCTTTGGATGCCAAGCTAAAGTGGAAAAGGCACATCAAAAAGAAAATAGATAAATACAGAAAAATATATAGGTTACTGTATAAGAACTCTGACATATCTATCCAGAATAAAGTAATGCTATATACATTATACAACCAAGTACTGAAATTCATTTGGACATATGGCATCCAACTGTGGGACTGTACAAAGAAAAAAAAATCTGAAACTATCCAAAAATTCCAATACAAAGTTCTTCACGGAATATTAAATGCATTTTCGTATATAGGAATAACGTTGTAGACTTATGAGTATAAATTGTTACACAAATTGTTAGAAAACATGCTGCATCAAACAATCTTGACTGTATAAAGAAGATGTTATGAAGCTACACGAAAATTCTTTACTTCAGCGTTAAATAAAACCGAGCATTGCGTTGGCCTTGTGGGGTGAAAAGTCAAGATTTTATGAAAAGTATACACCGAGATCACATGTTGCGATTACTCTATTAAGCACAGATTGATTTATGCTGTAATTAAGGAAAATTGCATTTTTTTTTCCTAAAAAAGGACATCGATTGGCATTTTCACTTATTCAGAAAAAGATTGTTGTATGTACACCAATCAGAAAAAATATTTAGGTCATTTTGAATAGATTCAGAATCGGACTGGTTTCTGATGATTTTGAATAACTTTATATCATCAGTGTATATAAGACCTCTACAAGATTTTACTATTGAAACAAAATCATTGACAGAAACTATGAAGAGTAGTGGACCTAGGTGACTACCTTGAGGTACACTATATAGAGTCTGCGTTGGTTAAATCGGAAATGATTCCTCTAAAAAGAACTTTGTATGTCCTCCCCTTCAAATATGATCTGACCAGAGTTACCACTGGGAAATGATTCTCGGGGTATTCTTTTTTTCAGTGGGATTCGAGAATAAATTTTTATAAAAAGGACACATTTTTCCGCAATCACTTTTCACTCAAATTAGATAAGGTTTTTTTTATGAAAATTAAAACGTTATTTTATTCTATTTCAATATTTTTTATATATTAAATGAATGAATGTATTTAATTTTTGTTTTATAAAATTAAAAAGCTTGATAATACTTAAAATTGGTCATTTTGAACAGTTTTGCATTTACTCTCTTTTATTTTCAAAAGCACTCTTTTTTCACTCGTAGGGATTCATAAATAATTTTGGCTGCGGTAACACTGGACCTGACCCATTGAATGAAAGCTAAAGAGAAACCAAGAGATGAAAGCTTTAATAAAATAATACTATGAGACAACTTGTCGAAGGAGTTACTGAAGTCAATATAGATACAGTCAACTTGATGGCTTTTGTCAAATAGTTTTATTTGTAAAAGACGTAAATTCAAGAAGATCATAGTTACGGTAGATTTCTCTTTCATAAACCCATGTTGCTCACTGGCAAGAAAAGGTTTGCAGCTGAAATATAAACTCTTAAATACAATAGCCTCAAATAGTTTTGAAATATCACTATAAGATTGCCCTTTTTATGGATTGGGATAATAATGAAGGAAATCTTCAAAATGCTAGGAAAAAATGCTTGTTTTATTGAGTTTTCCAATGTTTTCCACCTGTAGTCGAGTGGTTCATATTACTTGCTCGTAAAACTAAAAGTTTTACATTTATCAATGTTAAGAATCAAACAATGAACACACCACGCAACTCTTCTCAATCGTTGGTGTTTCCAATAGTTTTGAAGATTGTAACATCGTTATCATAAACAAGATATTTTGAATATTTCAAAACTGTTAGTAAGTAATAAATAAATAAAATAAAAAGGACGGGTCCTAAATGGCTACCTTGTTGTATTCCAGAATTTACCTTAAGCTTATTTGATTTGCAACCTTTGAAGAGCACCGAGTAAGATTTATCAAATAAATACGATTGAAGCCACGTTACAAAATGTTCGTCTATATTCATAACGTTTGCAGGGAACCATCCACCTCAAAGAATAAATCCAGGGACCCATTTCCCCATCAGGTAAGGGCGTATATAAATCTGAACTTAGTATCCCTTGTAAGACCATTACCATTAAAATGTTAAATAGTTTTATGATTTTTGGAATTATCCCAATTAGATTTGCAATAAATCTAAACGACTTAAGTTTTTTCTTCTTAGAAAAAAAAAAAACTATTAACTAAAATCTCATATAAACCTCAAATAATTTCTGTATATGCGGGGGTCATTTTTTAAGTTTGACATAACTTTTTCTTCTAATAAAGATCATCCCCATTTTATAGCACCCAACCCCATTGTCATCGTTCATGTTGCAAAAAGGATATTAAAATCCCTGTGCTAAGTCAGTCTTGATGGTGGGTTCCTTTCGCTTTAGTATAATAAGCCATGAAAATGGTTATAATTCCAGGGATAGGGAATATTATTAAAATAACTAACGGTAGATACCTATTTAGATATAGACAAGAAGTCAAAGCTATGATGATGATAATGATGATTATGGATATTAAGGGGATGTTCAACAACCATCATTAAGCACGCGCTTCTAAAGAAGAAAAAGTAATCTCCCGCACTCTGGTTGGCAGTTTTTTTAATTGACTCATTTGAAAGTCAATTAAAAGCAAAAAAGCGGAATGGAAAATGAAATGACATTGTTATGCTTAAAGTATAGAAGTGGACAGGGATGAGAACTAAAATGTACACTGGACAGGGGCACACGAATGCCCAACACCCAAGCCTGGTCATAATGAGCCCGGTATAGAGGGAAGGAAAAAACGCCACCGTGCTGTTTAATTATCGCACCATTCGTTCTTATCACTCGATTCGATACTTCGTATTCCACCGTCATACCCTCTTTTGTGGATTGTTATGAGTGGCAAGTGGCTGTGGCAATGGCAATGGCTGTGGCAATGGCAGTGGCAGTGGGACGTTGTATATATTCTAGGGGTTGCTTCCATTTTTTTTTACTACCCACACTTTATTCCTGCTCGATATAATGTAATTAAAAGAAATATCTTCAGGACACTATATATATATAAAGAAGATATCACGAGTAACGGTTTCCAATCGATCGGGAGTAATTAACGAAATGAAATACTTTTTCGAGTGTAAATTGTAGTTAGGGTGAATGTTTCTTATTTTTTCTTTCAATCCAACGACATCTCATCCCCCCGATGATGGTGAGGGATGGATGACTTGGCTTCACTTCAACCGGCCATAGTGCCACTACAGTCGATTGACTCTGCCATTATAAGTGTGTGCGAGTGTTTGTGAACTGCAATTAAATTAAATTAAAATGTTTTCTTTTTATTTTTCGTTTTTTTTTTTGTACCTAGTCTTGATATTTTTTATTTTTTGTACTAAATGGTTTTTTGTGTCTCTCTCTCTTGAGAATATAAAATCCAAACTTGAGTTGTGTTTGCCATCGGAAATAATTAATTTCTTATCAGTTATGGCAAAGAGTTTGAAAATATTTTTTTTTTTTTACAACACCCTCATTTTTGAAAGTTCAAAGATAAGTTTATCGAGGTATAGATATATAAATTATAAACCATCCTATCTTTAGAACATATCCCTTGGCGTTATTCTCTTTTGACGTAATTAAAGTGTATATATAAAACTATGAAGCAGATTCGAAGTTCGATTGACATAAATTAATCAACTAAATGTTAACCCACCTTCGTTCGATGTCTTTGAAGTAGATTTTTGGGAGAATTTTGTTCATTAATTGTATGGAGGTACCTACCTAACCTATAGATAAAGATTATACTAAAAATGGGAGGACAATTTACTTATATCGCGCTAATGTTGTATATTTCCACGGCTGATAAATTGAAGTGATTTCTTCCATTTTCGTGCTTTATTTATCTTTAACATGTGAAAGGGGTACAATTTTCCAGTAGGTACTTTTGTCGGTGCAGTACAATAAGACCCGCGGAAATAAAACCCTCGGGTCTAATTTCCCAAAATAAAGGGAAATAACACCTGTTGACTTTATTTTCCTTTGAGAAATGGAAACGAAAGCTGTGGGTTTTGATTAATTTTTCTTGTGGGTTTCAATTCAGGAATTATAACCCACAGCTTTTGTTTCTATTTCAAAAAGGAAAAAAAATCCCGCGGTATTATTTCCTCTTATTTTGGGAAATAAGACCCGTGGGCTTTATTTCTGCGGGTCTTATTGCACTGCACATGGGTCTTGATGCAAAAACTACCGAGGATTTTAATGTTTTTTTTGTGGTGGGTCTTATTGCCACTCCCGCGGTTGTTATTTCCTCTTATTTTGTGAAATAAGACCCATGGTCTTTATTTCTGCGGGTATTATTGCACTGCACCTGCGGGTCTTAATGCCAATTCAGGAATGTAAAAACTACCGAGGATTTTACTGTTTTTTTGTGGTGGGTCTTATTGCCACTCCAAGAAGAAAAAAAGCCCGCTGGTGTTATTTTCCTTTTTTTGGGAAATATGGGTGATTTATTTTCACGAATTTTATTGCACTGCACCACTTTTGTCATAGGAAAATGACAATATGACCTTAACATGGCACTGAACTTGCACAGAAACAGCAAATTTTCTACTCCCTCGCAACCATTCTCTTCTATAAAAATCTCCACATTTTGAAAAGTTATTTTTGTAAATATAAACCGAACAGTTACTATAATATTCCTGCGTAACAACTCATAAATGTTCGTTCAATAATTAAATTATTCTACCCAATGGAGCTTAAATCACTTAAAACTAAATGTCACGTCACAGTCATATATACTTATAGCACAAAACGAACATTTGGATAAACTCCAATTAATAAAACACCAGACTAGGAAAACATGAATCAACATTTTGTTTCTCATTACTCGTCAAATTAAACATTTCGATTGCCAATGCTATGTTTTTTTTTTTTTGGTGTTCGTTTATAATTTATAACACCGAACTGAATTATTATGGCCACAAAGTCGATACTTTGTCTGCATCCAGGGCCGCATTTATCCATATAGTGATTTAAATTTTTTTTAGGACATCAGGTTTTAGGGCGCGAAATTTTATAAATTGTCTGTTATAGAAAATGTTAGTTCTCAAAATAAAAAAAAAAAACCCAAATCAAAGAGTTTTTATCGTGAATGCAGTCATTTCTATGGTACACAAACCAACATCATCACGAATGGGTTACGCAAGGAGGAAGAACTAAATTATCTATGAAAACCTAATTAAAACTTTAGGTAACATGTAATAGTTTTCCCGTGCATTTTAAATGGGAGACCGATTTTTCGACATTGTGTTCTTATGAATATACGCACAATTCACTCAATTCATTGCAAGTCATTCCTTCCTGTAAATTCTGTCATTTTGATTAAATTAAGAGAATCTCTTACTTTTATTGACAGTGTTTTAAATGGGTTGGGGTTAGAAATCAAAAGCATAAAATCCAGAAAACCAAAATCCAGAAAGCCCAAATTCCCGAAGATTTTTTTAAACTGTTTATACTAATTAATAATGGTAAATTTACAGAACGGTTCTTTTACAACATTCATCTGTTACAATTCTTATTCTGGCTCAGATGTCAGAAGTCAGGTTCGAATAAACCAACCAGACAAATTAACAATTTTTTTAAAAATTGTGCTTCATAATTGTTTCGCGGTTTTGAGTAATTGATCTAAAATTTGGTTGTCAGTTTTTAACTGTCAATTTCTCTCAAATTTAACTAGATTTGGTATAAAATTCATTTTCAATACAAAAATATCGAAACAAAATATCACAAAAATTAAATACAATGGAAAAATTGCGTAACATTTTGGACTTGATATTATAAATTTGGTACATACATATATTCTGAAGTAAAATCATTTTCATGTAGTATTGGATTTTTAATTACATATTAAATTCGATTGAATTCCTAATATTGACAATTCATACAAAAAAACTAATTTTTAATTTTCGTACCTACCATATTCTGACCTAAATTGTACAACACCCAATTTGAATAAAAAAAATCTAAGCGTCCCCAATTATTTAAGTCCATATAGAATTTCTTAAATTTTTGTTAAAACGGTGCAGCCGGCCTTTTTGGAAAAGTGCTTACAAATTTACAATTTTCATGAGTGTCTATAGTGCAAAAATAACTGTTTGGACCTCAAAAAATTGTAGAAATTATTAAGATTGGGCCATTCGTATGATTAGTACAGCCAGTTAAATTTTGGTTATTTTAGTAGAAACGAAAAAATTGATTTTTGTTGCATGATAATTTCGTTTCGGGCCGTGTACAAATTTGGTATAGTGGTTTAAAATATATTTCTTGGTACATATGATAGTTTTTATTTTTAATATGAACTAATTTCTTTTTTGGAACTTAAAATTTTTTTAAATATAATGTTTTTTTCGATGTTTTTAGCATATTTTTTGACTTAATTGTTTTTACATAAATAAAAATATAATTCGGAATTTTTTTTCGTATTATAATAGAATTACATATTTTATTCTTTTTTTATAACATATTTATTTTAAATTTTATTATGTTGATGTACTTAATAAAAAAAAATGAAAAACAACAAACATTTTTTTCTCCTCTTTTTCACTTGATTTACTTTAACAATTCCTTGTTACTCCAAACATTAGCATTTTAGTTTTATTTTAACCCTTTACCGCATGAATTATTGTTTAAAGAGGGAAAAAATAAAATACGCTTAAAATAACTTCTTTAGGTTGTTTTAAGACGTTTTTTTATTATAAACCAAAAAAAAATTTTTCGTTTAAATAAAAAACTCAACCGAATATGTATATTTTCAACCCCTCACTGCATACGAAGCCAGGCTTGTACACTTTTTAAGAAAATTTTTCACACTTCCGTTTTCATTGACAACAAGTAACACACTGACGTGTGCAAAAGCACAGCTATTTTTTCTCAGAAATCCACAGAAGAGGATGTTGTTGCATTTTGATCATTTTTTTTATTGAAGTCAGGAGAAAAGAGGACATAACTGTAGAAAGCCATATTTGGCTTCGTATGCGGTAAAGGGTTAAAGTAAAATACTATTCTAACAGCTTTTTGACAAAAGAAATTCTGGAACACCCTGTAAAGCATTTTTCTTAAATTTATTCTATTTATAGCATTAAACTACTTTACATTTATTATATACAATGTAAAACAAAATAAAAAAAAGGCTTTTCATATAGGTATATGTACATACATCTTCAAAAATATTTACAAAATTTCTTGTTTGTTTATTCTTATGTACCACTGTGACTTGATTTAACTTTTTGACACCCTGTTTTCACTTCAATTATTTACTTTTGACACATTTTCAGATAAAATATTAAGTCCATTTCCAATGGGAAGAAAGTCGTAATTTTTAGCAGAAGATTCTGAAACACGCTGTACAAATTTTTTTTTTAATAAAATTCATAAACATTATAGGTTTGGAAATTTTCTTGAAGCAGAAAATAAATTATGACGATAAATTTATTCGTTTAAGAGCTATGATTTTTCCAACCAAAAACTCAAATTTGCCCCTCTCTGTTCGCAGCGCGGCATGGCGCGACGCACAGTGGCCCATTTATGCAAACGAAGTGGCAATAACCATTTTTCGGTTGGGTCTGTAATGCAGAACTCTTAAGTTTATTGAACTGATTTGGGCCATTAGAAATAAAAAAAAAATCGATTGGATGAATATTTTTGCTTGTAAGCCAGTCAAAGTGCCTTGTGAATAAAATGCTTTTTATATATTTTGGAATAGTCAAAGTTTTCTAGACAGGTTGAAAGAAACCTTGATATTTGTATAGCTATTACTAAAGGCTATTTTTATTCATATAAATTGAAGCTTAGGCTGAAAAACAAGATAAAACTGGTTAAATGTTTTTTAAAACACCACTTTGAGCACACTTTTTCAACTTTAAATTGAGTTACAAAAAAACTCCTCAAATTCCCGCATTTAACTTAACGGCAAAAAAAAATTTTACATACCGATTTTTTCACGCATAATCCCAGCAACTCAGCTGCATAAAGTTGCATAGAGCTGTGGTAGAGAGATTTGATTTGAAGAAGTAAGTCCATTTTTTTTTTTTCAAAATTTTAAGTTTAAAATTAAATTTTCTAGTTCAAGTAGATTTTTTTTTTTAAATGGGGAAATAGACACAATTTTTCTTGTCTCGACCCAACCCACACGCTCTAGCATCTGTTCGCATCTTATGGAAAACACCCTGTATATTTTTGGTTCGTTTAATTTGTTTCCACTGTTTGACTCAGAAAATATCACTTTTGATTTTTTTTTCACAATTTGACTTGTAATCTATCAATAAAATTTTTGTTTAGTGTACTTTTTGTCAAAAAATTAAAATAGTTATTTTTTTTGTTCCCCACTGTTTCACTTGTATTGATGTGTTTTCTTTTTTCACCACTGTTTTATTCAACTATCCATTTCCTATGCTGCTACTCGAAAACTGAACTTTTGACTTTTTTTAAAGCGAAATACAAATAATCTCCATCAGCTTTACTACAAATTCGTTTTAAAACAGACAACTTTTTTTTTGGAATTTTTTATTTTAGAAAGTATCCCCATCGCCAGTTTGACTAAGTCCACCACTGACTTCGACATGAGACAGACAGTTCATATTATACATATCGCCTTTTATTGTGTATATGTTCCTATACTCATCATGATATTTATGTAATTAGTTTTGGTTTTTGGATTTCTCTTTGATCTTCTCGTATCCAACAGTAATCAAAACATTCTAACACCCACACCACCGCATGTTTTAAGGAAATATTGAACAAGCATATCCATCCGCACTTTGACAAGAGTCATAATACCCTTTTGAGCTATTTGTTTCCCTATAAGTTATGAGATTAAGACTCAAAATTGAAAAGTCACGTTTCGAATGTTACAAAAGTTTTGTGTATTAAAGTGTTGCATTTAAGGAGGACTGAGGAAGGGGCAGGGAGTATATATGCAGAGGTAGGTAGATATAGAAATATTTAATAGTTTTATGTAAAAAGTAAAGCACGAGTAATTAAATTTTGTGGGATATCCCGTCCCTCATGTCAATAATAATTGGAGTACCCTCAATTGTTATTTATAATGTCAAGTTATTGAAGGGAGTGATTAATAGTCGCGATGATGTGATATGTCCTTGTAACAGTAATTTTATAGTGAGTTGAAAATAGAAACAACTCGACTGGAAAACAACTCATCGACCATTTATCATTTTTGTCTGAAGGAATATAGCAAGTAATTCGATTTCAATAGATTTGTGACGTCATATGTGTATGAAATATCCGCGTGTCAGGCCAACAACACAAGCACATACACAATAGAACAGTGAATCAATGTTGTGACCCAAAAAAACAAAGCACACATCACATCAGCAGCAACACAGAGGGAAGGAAAAGGAACAAGTGATGGAAAAAACAATAACATGTGTCCCAGGGTGTGGTCATCAATCATTTCTCACATACTACATCGCACAGCTCGCCGTATCTCAGACTCCTGCTACGTCGCCGCGTCGAGAGAGTTCTTGGAGTTTTTGGATTTCCAAGATTAATTTATTGTTTTTTTTTTCTGTTTTTGTTTTTATCAAAGAGATCAATGAAATTTTTATTGGAACTTGATGGTTTACTTGGATTCATGATGAGCTGAGCATTCATACGAGTATATCTACTTACTGTGAGCGTTGCAGAGCTCCCATCCCATCCCACACACAAGCTAAAAACACACACCGAACAACAACAAACAAGAAACCCTGCCCGACTGACATGGCCAGACAAAAGGAAATCGGAAATTGAAACTTTTTCAAAAGAATCAGCAGTAAATGCGAAACAAATTCGATTTCATCGATTTGATGAATCTGTTGTCAGAAATTCACAACCATTCTGTAGAGAAGCACGCACATCAACGTTATCCGATTAAAGTTGTTGGTATAGTGGCTGTTCTTGGAAAAAAACATCATTATTATTGTGTTGTTTATACATATACCTATATTCCTTGATTATTTGGTATATTCTTTTTCGATATCTAACGAAATTAGAGCTTAGGATTTTTAATAGTTGAGGGTCAAGGACAAAAAGTTCAAACAAAATCAACTCGATATTAACAAATTACAAAATATGTTGTAAGTAAAATGAATGTCGAAACGCCAAACAAACACATCCATTGAACCAGTTTTTTGAACAGATTCATACTAAAACGGAGAACAACTCCGCCCCCTATATCTACTCGAGGAAGAAATTGTGGAATGATTGTTGAGCTCCGGTCTCCGGAAGAAACGAGTAACGAACTGGAGAGGAACATAAGTGCTGACAGGCCTTATACAAACGCCTGTTCCCAAGATCGTAACCAATTCTCACGTTTTTCTCAAAGGATTGTTGTTACAGAAGTTTGAACTTCAAAGTGGGGTTCGACAAGGCTGTATACAGTCACCGACACAATTTTTTTATTTGAGATAGGTAAGTTATTTACCACCATGCCACTTTACTGCCTGAACACATTAGAGTGCTACAACTCAAACAGGAATACCTCTCTAAAAGTTCCGTTACGTGTAATTGGTTGGGTTAAGTGAGAAAGACAAACGTGTACGCTCTCGAGATATAAGATGTTGCATTTGGTATAGCTCAACAATTACAGGGTGCCCATTTTTTTTTGTCAGCAAGGTACCTTCTTTTTTCTTCTAACAATTTGAAATGTCAAAACTGCTGTACGTGAAATGTTTCAAGTTGGTGAACTCGTTAAGTTCCGGCTGCAGGGTTGAATGCAGCTACGTTGCGTTGCGTTCGTAATATTGAATTTGTGTGTACTCAATATTTTTCCAGTGGTATTCCGGCTTTAGTTCCACTTGCAGCGAAGTCTCCATTGTGTTCAGGGAGTTAATAAGAGAAAATCCAGGAATTTAGTGGATTCTAACAGCCCAAACATCTAGACTAAATGGAGTAACGAGTAACGATGTTTGCTTACTCTCTAACAGGATCATGAAATCGTGGACCCAAATACCAATCAATACGATAAAAATAAAAAAAGATCATCCTTGAGGGAATTATAAGAACAAACTATATCGATTTATCAAGTACTATAGGTCCTATCTCTTCCAAGAACTGTATAGAGGCATAACCACCCACTGTTAAACTGCAGGACCTAGTAGTAAGTAGTTTTCGCATATTTTTCAGATGTCAAAATAAACCCAAATTTTTTGTGGTGAGCTATGGTAAGAGATTTTGAATTCTGTCTTTTTTCTGTTAAATGTTTAGAACAACATTGAAATTACCAAAAGATGGCTCTGATTCTGCTAATTTCTTTGTATTAATAATTTTTTTTTTTGGAATTTTTCGACTTTAACCGTGCATCGGTATATTCCTCTTAGACGTTGTTGAATATAAGGTATACTGGTTGGTGGTGTTAAGCCATTCTGAAAAATTTCAATGGGCAACCATTCCGGCTCAGCAGGAACTTTATTTATCGGAAAAATTTGTCAAATAATAAATAAATAATTATCTGATTTAGAAACAGAATTAAAGAATAGATTTCTGGCTTTAAAAAAGATATAACATGACATGGTAAGTGTTGCCGTGTTTTAAATTTTTTTTTCTATTTTAAGTCCATTTTTTTTTAAATCCAAAATGGCGGCTAAAGCTCCACGTCCATTTTCCCGAAAAATCACAAAAATGCTTTTATTAAACCCCTCTAACGAATACTGAAAAAAAGGAAGGTACCTTCGTTTCAATTAATTTGGATTCAATACTTGGTTTAAATTGCTCTTAAAAAAAACTATATCACTAAAAAAGTATTAAAGTACATTTTGTTATTTTCAATTTTCTCAAAAACTAGGAAACATTTAGCAACTGGTTTTAAGTGTTTCACTCAGAATTGATAGGAGCATTGAATATTAAAAATAAAAGTACCCACTAAATTTTGAAAAAAAAAATAATTTCAAAATTTAGAGTTTGAAAATTAATTATTCAAAAAGGATTCACTCAAGTAATAAGAAACAGAATTAAAGAATGGATTTCTGGCTTTAAAAAAGATATAACAAGGCATTAAAAGTGTTGCTGGTGTTGTTTATTTTTTTCATTTTTTCTATTTTATGTTATTTTTTTAGAAAATTCAAGATGGCGACTTAAGGCCTGGTCAAACAGAACGCGGTCCAGCGGGACCGTCAAACAGAACGCGGTCAGCTTTCGGCGTTCTATTGATTTAGTTGATCGTCTTGCTCATCTAAGTCATGTCCAGTGTACTTTCACCGAACAAATAACGCGAATACTTTTCAAATTTATAAAATCTGAATTAAAATTGAAACTTACTTATTGATTTTCGTAACAAGAATTCACAAAATAAGAGTTTTTGTTAATATTTTGTATTCTTTTCAGTCTGGAACCCGCTCCAAGAAATAAACACATTCAACAAAGTGCAAAGAGCTAGTGATTTTGTTTGTTTTTTTTTTTTCTGTTTTGTCTTTTGACAATATATCTGAAAATATCTGAACGCCCTAAACATGAAAACAGGGCCCAATACGTCTTGGATGTGGTCTTCTGCATCCATGACGAACCCAAAGATGAGTATGAAACCGGTCTCTAAATAAAATGTGACAGCATTTAGAAATATGTTCTCACTGATAGAAGCTTCCCCTCTGACAACATAATATGGTACCCAATCCAAGACTTTTTCAATGCACTAAAATAATGCAGTTTACCGACAAAGGCCCCAACTACGGTATGCAAGACTTTCATATTTGGATATGAAAGTAAAGACCTATCTAAAAATACTAGTGAATTTTTGCTATCACTCACACCCGAAAATAGCTGTGGGCTCTTAGTCTATAAGAATAGGTAGTTTCTTTTTTTATTATTTTTTACGGGTAGTTTACGTAATTACGAACCTTTTTAGCGCTATTCAAATAGCTAAATCTAAAAAAAAAACTTTGACGATCCACCCTATAATGGTCAACCGTATTACTCCAGGATAGGAAAAATTAAAAATAGCATTGAAATTATAACTATGAAAATATATGAACGCGGGCACACTACAACGATTAAGAATGGCCACTAGCAGCCCAAACCGACCAATTAACTATCGGCCGATAAAAATTCTGTATGTGTGCGAGGGGTATTAGTACTCACATTATAACATTCAAATGAACATAAACGATAACATTTTACTGTTCCTTTTTGTTTGACAAAAATTTGACACCATCCTTTTCGATGAAGATAAAAATTGTAAACAAACTCAGAAAATTATGTCAATTATTCGCCCTCCATGTAAAACGTGCTTCAGCAGCATTTTCCAAGATCTTTAAACTTTAATTCACTGCCAAAACTTTCTCAGATAAAAAAAGAGAAAGAGTTAAATGTCCCTTTTCCCAAAAGAACATTCAACATTCCATAAAACACTAAAGTGGCAGAGATCCTCAATTTGATATGTTCGAATGGTATCTACACCTACATGTATAGTTCCAAAAATTGACAATATTGTGTGATGTACCTTTTTGCACAAAATCGTTGCCTGTTTTTCTAATCCAAAAACTTTGTCTTGTTGCGCATTTTGTGCAGACAGAAAGACACCAGCACGTTCTTTACCGAAGAAAAAAAACAATAGCAAATGCAAATGCACTAAACAACTAGATTCATATGTAGGAACATTCACATCTCACTACATAATATGAACAACTTCTAACGGACAAAACAACAATTGATAAGTGCTAGAACATTGGTTCGTCTGGCAATTCCGTATTCCGAGGTGAAGCCTCTGGAATAGGATGGCAATTTCTCCAAAAAGTTATGAAAGTCAACGGGTGAACAATTCAAATTCCTATATATCGCCTCTTTTGTGTTGCTCTCATCATCCCAGCCATAGGCATCCCAGTTAAAAGCATGTGTCTGTCCTATGCAAATACACTCTGAGACTAGATAGATATTTGGTCGTCAAGGAAGTGAGGCAAGCTGCATCCAATCCATATATATATATTTCTATGGCCCGAATCTATATTCGTAGACTGCTAACGTGAACTGACCAAGTGGAGATGGCGGACAACTGATGTGTGGACAAAATTATATCTGGTTCTGTTTAATTATTCACCATTATTGCAAGAATCCCAAGGCCGGTCGGGTTCGGTTCAGCTCAGTTCACTGTTCAGTCTGCTCCGATTTGGTCCGTTCATCCCCATCCTGATTCCTGAATTCAGGATGCGGTCTAGGGACCAGACAAACAATTTAAATGTAACTACTGTCGAAAAATGTGGTTCTTCGGAGTGAGAGACTCATCAACAGCTGCGGGCTCTATCGCATATCTACACAGATGTTTTTTTTCCAACTCTGTCTTCTCGGTTTCCACATGTGGCACCCCATTTTAGAACAGAAGCAGCTATATGATCTAGTGATAGGAAACGTGGTCATGAAGTTGGTAGGTATACGAGTATAGTGCTCTCCAGTTGCACTCTCTCTCTACTTGGCTAAGGAAGTGGTTGGAGGAGCTCTTGTCCTGTTTGCAGTCTTTCCTCGGGCTTAATGAGCTCGGTGCTACTTGTGAATCTCTTCCACATTGACGCAGTCCTGTTAGAGAATGGCGCCCAAAACATAAACCCGCCATATGTATATATACCCAGCAAAATGGTAGCAGAGAATTTAAAGGGTGTTCATGTTCAGTTCTAGTTGGGATATGGGATGTGTGTTCAATTAAGGGTAAGCAAGCGTAATGTTGCAAATATGGTTTTAATATGTGCAAATGGTCGAAAGGGTCAAACAGCCCGTGCATCTGCGGTTTGAGTGTTCTGGTCTGGTCATGGTCTATGTGGTCATCGGAATCAAGATGACCCCTGGATTCTAAAAAGAGATATTATGGAATTCTGTAAGTTTTCAGCATATATGTCAGAATCAGTGTGTGTGTGTGTGTGTGTGTGTGTGTGTTGATGTTGAAATGAGAACTAATTGCTTGCATGTGTGAATAATTATTTTTAGACAACGTTATTATGTGTTGCCCGAAGGTGCAATCGCTTGCTATACGTATATGCCGGGAGGTGGTGTTACAAAGTGCTTCTGCTACTGAGTTCAAAATTGTTTTAGGAAAAACAAAATGAAAATATTCCACTCCAAAAAGGTGATGATGCTGCCTTGTCGGTTGTTGGGTCAGCCGGGATAGAGCAAGGACTTTTTAAATGGACGTTTAAAAGTTTTCAGATCCTTAATGTGGTGTTAATAAGGCGGAAGCATAGTTTATTTAATTGAATACGAAAAACTTACGGATAAAGTTGCAACTGCGGAGGATGAGAGATTTTTTTGTTTTCGTTTGAACTAATTTTTGTTATATGCCATGATTATTGCTGTAATGAAGAGATTAAAGGATTAAGTTGTGCATATATAAGTTGAAGGTTTTCGATAGAAGTTTATTGGAGGTAAAGAAGTGTAACATCTACCTCAATTTGTTTGAATGTTATTTTTTTGAAGTTATGCATTAAAAAATAAATTAAATGATGATGGAAAATTTTTTTTTCCAAAAACCAACGATCGTACGTTAGGTATACCTACCAGGCCACAAGTGCTATATATTTATTGTACGGTGCTTAAAAACCAAATTTTATTAGAAAGTTTTCTTTCAAAAGAGCAAAAAGTACTACAAGATCTTTCATTCACTTTTTGTTCTGCCAGGGGCTCATCGGGCGAAATCCCGGTGGCCAAGTCCGCCCCTGGTGTGAGATATCACTCAAATGTCTGCCGCTGATTCTATGGGTGACGCGCATCTGAAATGTACAATTTTCCATAAATCATGGCTTTGACTAATGGCATGGGTTATGTTAGCTTTGAGGGCCGCTGTGGTTTGTGACTTACTCGCATAGACCTGTGACTTCAGAAAACCCTACAAGAAAAAGTCTAACGAGGTTGAATCGCGCTATCCTCCAAATGAGAAGACCATATTATACCCTCGAATCGCTCGTGCAGAATTTCAAATGTGGCGTTAGCTGTGTGGCACGTAGCGCGCGCCGCGGCCATGCTATTGAAACCACATGTCGTTGGTATCCATATCATCCAATTCAGACCAAAAGAAGTCGGTAATCATCGACTGACGCTAGTCGCCAGCCCAAAGTCCACACCAAACAGTGACTTATCTGGGATGCATTGGACGCTCTTGGATCTCATGTGGATTGTTATCGTCCCAAATTGGACAGCTTTTGTTTGTTGAATGTTGACGTACCCGTTCATCCAGAAATGTCTCATCGCTGGAGATGATTTTTCAATGAAAATTGGGTTATGTTTTCGTTAGATCTTGCATTTCGTCGAAGTTCGGGTGTTGGTTGCTTGTTTACTGAACTATTTGACTCAAATTCATCACAATCCGAAAATTCCTCTCGGTAAGACGATTATGGCGACCGTAAAATGGGCGAAGCGGGCGGAAAGTTGCTTGAACAGAACACGAATTTTGATAAAACAATTTTATTAATTACAATTTTGATAAAACAATTTTATCAATTACACTTCTTGTTGAACGGTGTGTCCATCCATGGTGATTTGGTAAAACAGACAGAATAACCGACAGCCGATTTGAGAGATGTCGCTTCAACAATTTGGTAGCTGTCAAATGTCAAAGTTCGAAACTCCCTATTTGAAGACCCTCTATATAGAAATGTCAAGTTTGTAAAGGGTGTCCCAAAATGTATGCAAGATTTGAATATCCTTTTGTTCGTTAAGGCGTTGCTAACAAAAGGAATGACAGTTTGACAGGTGACAGTTGAGGGTTATTAAAAATGTGAACGTTTTACAAAATAACAACGCATTTTTATTGTTTAGCAAAAGTTTCGAGTTTAGTTTTCTAACAAATTCATTTTCATCTGATGGCGTTGATAATCTTCAAAATTTTGGTGACCTGAAAATACACGTTTGATTGTTCAGAAGCTATAAATGTATCCACAAAGTTGTACTAAAAAACTACAATTCTTAATTAAAACCCATATTTTCTATAGAAATAACTCCTTGTGTGAATTTAGGGACACCTCCCTTTTGACAAACAAATAGAAAAACTACGAATTAAATATTCAATGCTGGTTTATTGCCCAAATAGTTAAATTTTGAATTTTAATTTTGTTAAATTTTAACTTCTATAAAGCCAGAAATTTTAGAATGTCTATTTAAATTTAAACGTTTCTATATGTGTAAGAAAAAATTTATAAAGATTAAATTTTTAGAACAAATTTATTAAAATAATATTGTAATATATAAGTACATATTATACACCAATATATACCTACTTTTTTCCCCGCAGGTTTGATATCAATGAACCTATTCCACTTCAAATTAGTTTCAAATTTCCATATCCATCCAAGTTTTCAGTGACCCAGAAAACAAAAACCCTCATTTCCATATACATACCTATATAAACTGTTCTATTCAAACATTGTTCTGCCAGCTATTTTGCGGTCCACCAAATTCCTATAGAAAATTAAAAAAAAAAAAAATCCATCAGTTGGTTTTATGATATATTTAGTATCGGGACTGCATCCTTCCATTGGGTGCTGACATTATGTCCCGACAGAACCCAACGAATTTTATATTAAATAAAGAACAAAAAACAAAATAAATGAAATTATTTTTCCCGACAAAGAAATATACCTATACATAAAAAAAATAGCTCTATATACATATATGTATGTTAAAAAAAAGTGTGAGTGCCGGGACTCACGGTTAAGATGTGTAAACATCAACATTCGTCCGAATGCCTCATAGACCGAGAGCCTACATTAAATTTAGGGTGTGGATGATAGCAAAAATTTACTGGTATTTTTATATAGATCTTAACTTTTCATAAGCAAATTTTAAAATCGGTAATGATGCATGGAAAATGCGCTTTTTAGTTTACCGACAAAGGCCCCCAACCACGCTTATAAAAAGTTAAGATCTATCTAAACATACCAGTGAGTTTTTGCGATCACTCACACCCACAAACAGCAGTGGGCTCTTAGCCAATCATTAAAATTATATTTAAAAATATTTTCCAGTCAATGACCTTATTTCGTCTAACTTGCCAAAAAAGGCAGCCTTCTATGTTAAAACCCTGCAGCCATGATGAAAACGCAGTCCATGTACTATATGGTCTAAGCAACCAACCATATTTCAACCCAAACTGAACTCGACTTTTTGATTTCGTATATAAACACTCAGTGTTTAGTTACTGAGCTTCACTGATCTCTATATACACTGGATAGTGTATTCATACAAAATTTTGGAGGTAAAAATATAGTCGTGGCCGGTACCTTCATATAACAGTACAACAGCGGCGCCACTGGTATGGACGCTACTGGACCTGGATTTCCTTTTATTTTTTTTTCAATATTTACAGCCGCAATGCCTGTCGGCATCAACTGACATCAAATAAATGCTCAATTACGGCAAATATCTTCCATCTTTTTTTTTTCGTTCGTATGGAGCGAGATATGAGGTCGTGGCCGGTACCCTTTCAAAAATTAGCTCACAAAAACTGTTATACACTATAGGCTATTCACTATCCAGTGTATTATAGAGATCAGTGCTGATCGTACATAGCGTTGAACGCACTCAATTTTCATGAAGCTCAGAACAGAGATTAGTCCCCTAAGAATTATGGATAATTCATAAGACTGCTATTACACGATGAATCTTGTTGCATGCACCTTCTTCGAATTCTTCTTTGTTATTTCGTCCGCTGTTTCAAGCGCTATTACACGTTGAAACCAAAGTCATGAATTTAATTTGACAGTTCTCTTTATTTTTCATTTTCGTGTTGGGCTGTGCTCAAGCAATAAAAAAAACTTTTTCTGTTTTTATTTTTGTTTTCATTATTAGATGTATTGAAGAAAGAAAGGTTTGTGTGCCTTTAAATGAATATCACTCAAGAAAAGCAATAATTTATTTTATTTATGTTGTTTTAAAGTTGAATTTCTCATCTCTGGAGAGCCTATAAGGCTATCAATTACAGTGCGTTGCATCGAAATTTACTCTTTGAACAACAAAAACATATGAAGCAGAATAGTAAAAAACGGACAAGAGAAAAGAGAAACGTCAAATAGTTGCATCGAAAATTTTACTCACGCGACACCGGTCACTTTTTTTCCGTCTCATCTTTTCGATTTTTTTTTTCTTTTGCACTTAGGTAGTTCGAAAAGATGCATCGTGTAATAGCAAACTAATCTCTGGCTCAGAATCAAAATCACGACCACGGCTACAAGATAAGAATCACGACTACCAGATACGTAACGTTTTTTTTCACCCCACCGCCAGTATAGATGTTTACACATGAAAAATCTCTGGAACTGAAAGGAAAACAAAATAGAAAAACCGCTCTGGTCTCAAAGCAGTCATGTAATTGAAAAAAAGTACTGCAAAGAATACAAAATACAGATAACTCTAAAGAAGCGTCAAAAAGAGTTTCGTAAAACTTGGCCCACGACTCACAGGGCAACTGGTCTTCCGTCTTATCTTTTTTCTCTTTCGCACTCGTTATGTTCGAAAAGAGTCAGACGCAAAGAATCATCGTGTAATAGGGGCTTAATATATCCTCTAAGTCCCCTATTACATGATGATTCTTTGCCTCGGACTCTTTTTTCGAATTTCTCTTTGAAAATCATCCTGTGAGTCGCACGCTATTACACGATGATTCTTTGCGCCTGACTCTTTTTCGAATTTCCCTTTGAAAATCATCAAAATAAAGTTATATAAAAAGAAACGTCAAAAAGAGTCTCGGAAAACTTGGCCCACGACTCACAGGGCAACTGGTCTTCCGTCTCATATTTTTTCTCTTTCGCACTCGTTATGTTCGAAAAGAGTCAGACGCAAAGAATCATCGTGTAATAGGGGACTAAGCAGCCAACCAAATTTCAACCCGAACTGAACTCGACCTATCGATTTCAAATACTCAGCGTTTAATTACTGAACGTACATATTGTTGAACGCACTCAATTTTCGTGAAGCTCAGAATCACGATCACGACCACTATCACGATTACAACGTTACGTTACGTTTTCTTTTCACCCTACCGCCAGTACAGATGTTTACACATCAAAAGTACAGAGACGTCAAAACAAGTCGACAGAAGAAGTCCAACGTGAACACCGTCAATGAAATTTAATCGACAACCGAAAGCTCTTAAAGCTATGCGCAGACCGACACGATGGCGGTGGCGATTGCGATAACTTTTATCGCGCGATAAAGATGCGTTCAAAAACCTGCTCACATCAACACGATATATTGTGTAGCGGGCTTAGTTGTCAGCGACAATACAAACGTTTAATTTTTGAAGTTTAATAATGGAAACATATAAAATGGAATTTCCCCTAATTTTTTCTATTAATTTTTCAGTTTTTCAAATTTTCTTTTTTAGACTGTAATTTTTCTTCAGGCGATATAGCGATCAAATGGTGCTTGCTGCGTTCAAGAAAAGTCGCGTAACTGAACGCAGCAGTGGAATATGAACGCAATCCACATATCGCGTCGAAGTGTGCCCCTCCATTGATTTACGTGTGCGGCATCCACATTGTTATCGCGATCGCCACCGCCATCGCGTCGGTTGGCGCGTAGCTTAAATGGTGGTTTTTATCTAGTGGCAACGTAGTCAACCTATAATGGGATTTGACACTTACTGGTTGACTAGATAAAGGATGAATTCCAAAATTAAGTTCGAACTGTCAACCAACTTCCAACACAAAAGAACTTCCAAAATATGGGAGATGAATTCAAAAATGAAGTTCGAATATTTGAAAAGATATCTAGAAAACTATATTTTGACGTACATGTAAAATTTATCTAGTCCCAAACTGACAGCGGAATCCTCTAAAATGACAGTTTTCATATTGGACTATCCTCGGCTGACATATTTTGATTTTTTGTATATACCTTCCTATTTCGTGGTGAGAAATACTTGGCCAAGAAAGGCATCTCTTTTTCGCTTTGAATTGGGAGATGCCGTTCTTGGTCACCTCTTTCTCGCCATGAATTTCATTGACGGTGTTCACATTGGACTACTTCCGGCAACTTGTTTTGACGTCTTCTGTAAAGAGATGGCAAAGAAAGACATCTTCCACTTCATGTGAGAAAAAGATGCCCTTCTTGGCCACCTCTTTCTCGACATGAAGTGGGAGTGAGCAAAAGTACAGAGACGTCAAAAGAAAACAGCGGAAGTAGTCCAATGTGAACACCGTCAATGAAATTTAATCTAGTCCCAACTGACAGTAGAAAGTTCTAAAACTATATTTTCAATCTATTGGCACCATAGCGAATCTCTAATGGGATTTGACACTTATTTTCTAATCCGAATGAACCTGCAATGAAAGTATTGACATTAGACTGCCTCAACTGAAATTTGTTGATGTCTTTGTATACCTTCCTCATTCCTACTTCGTTGCGAGAAAGAGTTGGTCAAGAAAGGCATCTCTTTCTCACCATGAAGTGGAAATGTCTTTCTTGGCTACCGCTTTATCGCCATGAGATGGGAGTGAGAAAAAGTACAGACATCTCAAAACAAGTCGACGGAAGTAGAACAATGTGAACACCGTCATTGAAATTCATTTTTTGACGTCTTTCTATACCTTTCTCATTTCCTACTTCGTTGCGAGAAAGAGTTGGTCAAGAAAGGCGTCTCTTTCTCACCATGAAGTGGAAATGTCATGAATTTCATTGACGGTGTTCACATTGGACTACTTCCGGCAACTTGTTTTGACGTCTCTTTATTCTTTCTCACTCCCACTTCATGGCGAAAAAAAAATGGCAAAGAAAGACATCTCCCACTTCATGGTGAAAAAGAGATGCCTTTCCTGTCCACCTCTTTCTCGGCATGAAGTGGGAGTGAGCAAAAGTACAGAGACGTCAAAAGAAAACAGCGGAAGTAATCCAATGTGAACACCGTCAATGAAATTTAATTAAGTCCCAACTGACAGCAGAAAGTTCTAAAATTGTGTTTTCAATCTAGTGGCACCGTAGCCCTCTAATGGGATTTGACACTTATTTTCTAATCTGAACGAAACTGCAATGAAAGTGTTGACATTAGACTGACTCAACTGACATTTTTTGACGTCTTTATATACCTTTCTCATTCCTACTTCGTTGCGAGAAAGAGTTGGTCAAGAAAGGCATCTCTTTCTCACCATGAAGTGGAAATGTCATGAATTTCATTGACGGTGTTCACATTGAACTACTTCCGGCAACTTGTTTTGACTTCTCTGTATTTTTGAGGCAAAAATATAGTCGTGGCCGGTACCTTCATATAACAGTATAACAGCGGCGCCAGCGGTGTAGACGCTACTGAACCTGTATTTTTTTAATTTTTTTTCAATATTTACAGCCGCAATGCCTGTCGGCATCAACTGACATCAAATAAATGCTCAATTACGGCAAATATCTTCCATCTCTTTTTTTTTGTTCGTATGGAGCGAGATATGAGGTCGTGGCCGGTACCCTTTCAAAAATTAGCTCACAAAAACTGTTATACACTATAGGCTATTCACTATCCAGTGTATTATAGAGATCAGTGCTGATCGTACATAGCGTTGAACGCACTCAATTTTCATGAAGCTCAGAACAGAGATTAGTCCCCTAAGAATTATGGATAATTCATAAGACTGCTATTACACGATGAATCTTGTTGCATGCACCTTCTTCGAATTCTTCTTTGTTATTTCGTCCGCTGTTTCAAGCGCTATTACACGTTGAAACCAAAGTCATGAATTTAATTTGACAGTTCTCTTTATTTTTCATTTTCGTGTTGGGCTGTGCTCAAGCAATAAAAAAAACTTTTTCTGTTTTTATTTTTGTTTTCATTATTAGATGTATTGAAGAAAGAAAGGTTTGTGTGCCTTTAAATGAATATCACTCAAGAAAAGCAATAATTTATTTTATTTATGTTGTTTTAAAGTTGAATTTCTCATCTCTGGAGAGCCTATAAGGCTATCAATTACAGTGCGTTGCATCGAAATTTACTCTTTGAACAACAAAAACATATGAAGCAGAATAGTAAAAAACGGACAAGAGAAAAGAGAAACGTCAAATAGTTGCATCGAAAATTTTACTCACGCGACACCGGTCACTTTTTTTCCGTCTCATCTTTTCGATTTTTTTTTTCTTTTGCACTTAGGTAGTTCGAAAAGATGCATCGTGTAATAGCAAACTAATCTCTGGCTCAGAATCAAAATCACGACCACGGCTACAAGATAAGAATCACGACTACCAGATACGTAACGTTTTTTTTCACCCCACCGCCAGTATAGATGTTTACACATGAAAAATCTCTGGAACTGAAAGGAAAACAAAATAGAAAAACCGCTCTGGTCTCAAAGCAGTCATGTAATTGAAAAAAAGTACTGCAAAGAATACAAAATACAGATAACTCTAAAGAAGCGTCAAAAAGAGTTTCGTAAAACTTGGCCCACGACTCACAGGGCAACTGGTCTTCCGTCTTATCTTTTTTCTCTTTCGCACTCATTATGTTCGAATAGAGTCAGACGCAAAGAATCATCGTGTAATAGGGGCTTAATATATCCTCTAAGTCCCCTATTACATGATGATTCTTTGCCTCGGACTCTTTTTTCGAATTTCTCTTTGAAAATCATCCTGTGAGTCGCACGCTATTACACGATGATTCTTTGCGCCTGACTCTTTTTCGAATTTCCCTTTGAAAATCATCAAAATAAAGTTATATAAAAAGAAACGTCAAAAAGAGTCTCGGAAAACTTGGCCCACGACTCACAGGGCAACTGGTCTTCCGTCTCATATTTTTTCTCTTTCGCACTCGTTATGTTCGAAAAGAGTCAGACGCAAAGAATCATCGTGTAATAGGGGACTAAGCAGCCAACCAAATTTCAACCCGAACTGAACTCGACCTATCGATTTCAAATACTCAGCGTTTAATTACTGAACGTACATATTGTTGAACGCACTCAATTTTCGTGAAGCTCAGAATCACGATCACGACCACTATCACGATTACAACGTTACGTTACGTTTTCTTTTCACCCTACCGCCAGTACAGATGTTTACACATCAAAAGTACAGAGACGTCAAAACAAGTCGACAGAAGAAGTCCAACGTGAACACCGTCAATGAAATTTAATCGACAACCGAAAGCTCTTAAAGCTATGCGCAGACCGACACGATGGCGGTGGCGATTGCGATAACTTTTATCGCGCGATAAAGATGCGTTCAAAAACCTGCTCACATCAACACGATATATTGTGTAGCGGGCTTAGTTGTCAGCGACAATACAAACGTTTAATTTTTGAAGTTTAATAATGGAAACATATAAAATGGAATTTCCCCTAATTTTTTCTATTAATTTTTCAGTTTTTCAAATTTTCTTTTTTAGACTGTAATTTTTCTTCAGGCGATATAGCGATCAAATGGTGCTTGCTGCGTTCAAGAAAAGTCGCGTAACTGAACGCAGCAGTGGAATATGAACGCAATCCACATATCGCGTCGAAGTGTGCCCCTCCATTGATTTACGTGTGCGGCATCCACATTGTTATCGCGATCGCCACCGCCATCGCGTCGGTTGGCGCGTAGCTTAAATGGTGGTTTTTATCTAGTGGCAACGTAGTCAACCTATAATGGGATTTGACACTTACTGGTTGACTAGATAAAGGATGAATTCCAAAATTAAGTTCGAACTGTCAACCAACTTCCAACACAAAAGAACTTCCAAAATATGGGAGATGAATTCAAAAATGAAGTTCGAATATTTGAAAAGATATCTAGAAAACTATATTTTGACGTACATGTAAAATTTATCTAGTCCCAAACTGACAGCGGAATCCTCTAAAATGACAGTTTTCATATTGGACTATCCTCGGCTGACATATTTTGATTTTTTGTATATACCTTCCTATTTCGTGGTGAGAAATACTTGGCCAAGAAAGGCATCTCTTTTTCGCTTTGAATTGGGAGATGCCGTTCTTGGTCACCTCTTTCTCGCCATGAATTTCATTGACGGTGTTCACATTGGACTACTTCCGGCAACTTGTTTTGACGTCTTCTGTAAAGAGATGGCAAAGAAAGACATCTTCCACTTCATGTGAGAAAAAGATGCCCTTCTTGGCCACCTCTTTCTCGACATGAAGTGGGAGTGAGCAAAAGTACAGAGACGTCAAAAGAAAACAGCGGAAGTAGTCCAATGTGAACACCGTCAATGAAATTTAATCTAGTCCCAACTGACAGTAGAAAGTTCTAAAACTATATTTTCAATCTATTGGCACCATAGCGAATCTCTAATGGGATTTGACACTTATTTTCTAATCCGAATGAACCTGCAATGAAAGTATTGACATTAGACTGCCTCAACTGAAATTTGTTGATGTCTTTGTATACCTTCCTCATTCCTACTTCGTTGCGAGAAAGAGTTGGTCAAGAAAGGCATCTCTTTCTCACCATGAAGTGGAAATGTCTTTCTTGGCTACCGCTTTATCGCCATGAGATGGGAGTGAGAAAAAGTACAGACATCTCAAAACAAGTCGACGGAAGTAGAACAATGTGAACACCGTCATTGAAATTCATTTTTTGACGTCTTTCTATACCTTTCTCATTTCCTACTTCGTTGCGAGAAAGAGTTGGTCAAGAAAGGCGTCTCTTTCTCACCATGAAGTGGAAATGTCATGAATTTCATTGACGGTGTTCACATTGGACTACTTCCGGCAACTTGTTTTGACGTCTCTTTATTCTTTCTCACTCCCACTTCATGGCGAAAAAAAAATGGCAAAGAAAGACATCTCCCACTTCATGGTGAAAAAGAGATGCCTTTCCTGTCCACCTCTTTCTCGGCATGAAGTGGGAGTGAGCAAAAGTACAGAGACGTCAAAAGAAAACAGCGGAAGTAATCCAATGTGAACACCGTCAATGAAATTTAATTAAGTCCCAACTGACAGCAGAAAGTTCTAAAATTGTGTTTTCAATCTAGTGGCACCGTAGCCCTCTAATGGGATTTGACACTTATTTTCTAATCTGAACGAAACTGCAATGAAAGTGTTGACATTAGACTGACTCAACTGACATTTTTTGACGTCTTTATATACCTTTCTCATTCCTACTTCGTTGCGAGAAAGAGTTGGTCAAGAAAGGCATCTCTTTCTCACCATGAAGTGGAAATGTCATGAATTTCATTGACGGTGTTCACATTGAACTACTTCCGGCAACTTGTTTTGACTTCTCTGTATTTTTGAGGCAAAAATATAGTCGTGGCCGGTACCTTCATATAACAGTATAACAGCGGCGCCAGCGGTGTAGACGCTACTGAACCTGTATTTTTTTAATTTTTTTTCAATATTTACAGCCGCAATGCCTGTCGGCATCAACTGACATCAAATAAATGCTCAATTACGGCAAATATCTTCCATCTCTTTTTTTTTGTTCGTATGGAGCGAGATATGAGGTCGTGGCCGGTACCCTTTCAAAAATAGGCTCACAAAAACTGTTATACACTATAGGCTATTCCACTGATCTCTATATACACTGGATAGTGAATAGCCTATAGTGTATAACAGTTTCTGTGAGGCAAGTTTTTTAAAGGGTACCGGCCACGACCTCATATCTCGCTCTATACAAACGAAGAAAGAGATTGAAGATATTTGCCGAAATTGAGCATTTATTTGATATCAGTTGATGTTGACAAGCATTGCGGCTGTAAATATTGAAAAAAATATAAGAAAATGCAGGTCCAGTAGCGTCCATTCCGCTGGCGCCGCTGTTATACTGTTATATAAGGGTACCGGCCACGACTATATTTTTGTCTCAAAAATTTTGTATGAATACACTATCCAGTGTATATAGAGTTCAGTGGGCTATTTACTATCCAGTGTATTATAGAGATCAGAGCTGAGCGTACATAGCGTTGAACGCACTCAATTTTCGTGAAGCTCAGAACAGAGATTATGGATAATTCATAAGTCTGCTATTACACGATGAAGCTTGTTGCGTGCACCTTCATCAAATTCTTCTTTGTTATTTCGTCCGTTGTTTCAAGCGCTATTAAGCTACGCGCAAACCGACGCGATGGCGGTGGCGATGGCGATAACAATGTGGATGCCGCACACGTAAATCAATGGAGGGGCAGACATCGACGCGATATGTGGATTGCGTTCACATTCCACTGCTGCGTTCAGTTACACGACTTTTCTTGAACGCAGCAAGCACCATTTGATCGCTATATCGCCTGAAGAAAAATTACAGTCTGAAAAAGAAAATTTGAAAAACTGAAAAATTAATAGAAAAAATTAGGGGAAATTCCATTTTATATGTTTCCATTATTAAACTTCAAAAATTAAACGTTTGTATTGTCGCTGACAACTTAGCCCGCTACGCAATATATCGCGTTGATGTGAGCAAATTTTTGAACGCATCTTTATCGCGCGATAAAAGTTATCGCAATCGCCACCGCCATCGTGTCGGTTTGCGCATAGCTTTACACGTTGAAACCAAAGTCATGAATCTTATTTGACAGTTCTCTTTATTTTTCATTTTCGTGTTGGGCTGTGCTCAAGCAATAAAAAAAACTTTTTCTGTTTTTATTTTTGTTTTCATTATTAGATATATTGAAGAAACAAAGGTTTGTGTGCCTTTAAATGAATATCAGTCAAGAAAAGCAATAATTTATTTTATTTATGTTGTTTTTAAAGATGAATTTCTCATTTCTGGCCATCAATAACAGGACAAGAGAAAAGAGAAACGTCAAATAGTTGCATCGAAAATTTTACTCACGCGACACCGGTCATTTTTTTTCCGTCTCATCTTTTCGATTTTTTTTCTTTTTTGCACTTACGTAGTTCGAAAAGTCGCATGCGTCTAGATGCATCGTGTAATAGCAGACTAATCTGGCTCAGAATCAAAATCACGACCACGGTTACAAGATTAGAATCACGACTACGAGATGAGTGGGCGTAAATTTTAATTTTTTTTTTAAATTATGCGTTTTCTAAGTTGACGTAAAGTTTTTCAAAAAATTCAAAATTTACCCTGAGCCATCTTTGGCGTCTACTTTAAGGTACATACATTCATACAATGTATGTGATGTATGTTCCGTGAAATAGGCCCCTGGTCTCAAAGCAGTCATGTAATTGAAAAAAAGTAATGCAAAGAATACAAAATACGGATAAAGGTAGCTGCAAACAAACGCAATAGCGGTGGCGATCACGATAAAATTGTGGATGCCATACACATAAATCAAAGGAAAGGCACACATCTACACGATTGAAGTGTACTTTGATTTTTATATAAGGCATCCACATTTTTATCGTGATCGCCACCGCCATGGCGCGCCATCGCGGTGGTTTGCGCGTAGCCTAATGCTAAAGAAGCGTTTAAAAGAGTCTCGTAAAACTTGGCCCACGACTCACAGGACAACTGGTCTTCCATCTTATCTTTTTTCTCTTTCGCACTCATTATGTTCCAATAGAATCAGACGCAAAGAATCATCGTGTAATAGGGGCTTAATATATCCTCTAAGCAGCCAACCAAATTTCAACCCGAACTGAACTCGACCTTTCGATTTCGTATATAAATACTCCACATTTAGTTACTGAACGTACATATTGTTGAACGCACTCAATTTTCGTAAGCTCAGAATCACGATCACGATCACGATCACGATTACAACGTTACGTTACGTTTTCTTTTCACCCTACCGCCAGTATAGATGTTTACACATCAAAAATATCAATTTTCATTTTTCCACTCTGGCAGGCATAAATTTCAGTCTTTTTTGGTCGAACATTTTTGCTGCTCGCACTGGCATTCATGAATATAATTTCAAAACCCAAAGGACCAAACTAAATAACGACCCGTGAGAGAAAGAGAGAGATAGAATGTGAATATAAAAGTTTATGTTAACGCATCGATCAGTGGTGCGCGATTTCCTTTCAGTGCAATGAATTATTTTACCATGCACATTGCATATAAATTTTATATGCACATTGCACACATCCAGGGCGAGAATCCAATAAATACACCCACCGACGACGCACGCATAACGACCAACACACTTTGTCCTTGTCCTTTTTTTTTTAGTTAAGATGACCATATAGGTTTTTTTTTTATTAAAAAAATTGTGCGTCTCCTTTTATAGGGGTAGATCGCTTTCCTGCCTTCTAATTCATCTCAAATTTGAGATTAAAAAAAGAACCGCATTTAACCATGCATTACAGTAAAACCGACTAACTTAATCACATGGGTCATGGGAATGATTGCCCTGATAATTTTAATGCTAAGTTAACTCTGACGTGAACTAGTTATTAAATCCTGCTAAAATTAATTGATCCCGCGAGTTAATGGATATAGATTATAGGAGCAGTTTTCCAGTGGAGACTTAACTTTAACTTTTAGGGTCAGTTTTGATACCAACGCTATGCACGACATCTGATTTTTTAAATAAATCAATTTATGAGAAAAAAAAAATGTCAAAAATCATTGGAGCGCTTTTTAAAAAAAAAATTACCTATATAAAATTTTATAAACATTTTTAAGAAAAAAAATGGTATACACCATTTTTTAGGAATGCGGAATTAAAAAATAATTTTGAAAAAAAATCATCTACCCATTTCGAAATATCGAATTAAAACACAAAATTTGAAATTTTTTTTGAAAATCCAATTTTTTTTTTAATTTTGATATCCAATATTTTTAAAGTTATTTAAAGCTTTTTTTTTTAAATTTCATCTAAAAAAGTTGATTAGATAATGATTGAGTAGAAAATCAAACAAATGTTTCTATGAGAGATTTTTTTCCAATACCTATTATATTAGATTGTACTAATATTATATCACACAAAAATTTTAATCCAGATCGTAGGGGTCGTTTAGAGAAAAATGAGATTTTCCTTACCGGTTTTTTAAACACTTGTATGGGATGTACTGTTATTTTTGTTATAAAAATAAGTTTTATTTAAAATCTTCTAGATATAAAGGGTGTTTTTTTTAGACGTATGGTTTTCAATGTAGCAATACTTTTTTCGGAGTTGGTCTTTTTGACAGCTGTCACTTGATTTATGTTCAGTTTGGTTTGCCATTTCATAATGAATAGACTAACTCCAGAACAACGTTTGCAAATCGTGCAAATTTATTACCAAAATAATGGTTCGAGAAGGCCACCGATCCCGATTTTCACAACAAATTTTTTTTAAGCGATGAAGCTCACTTTTGGTTGAATTTGTACGTTAATAAGCAAAATTTTCGTATTTGGAGTGATCATAATGCACAAGCCATTGTTGAGACGCCGCTTCATCCTCAAAAAGTAACTGTTTAGTGTGCTCTATGGGCAGAGGGAATCATTGGTCTATATTTCTTCAAAAATGAAGTCGGCCATAATGTTACAGTCAATGGGGAACTCTATAGAGCCATGATTAATGATTTTTTCGTGCCTGAATTGGAGGATGTTGATGTGGACGACCTTTGGTTCCAACAAGACGGCTCTGCATGCCATACAGTCAACGAAACAAGCAATTTGTTGAAGGAAACTTTTGGTGAGCGCATTATCTCGCGTCGTGTGCCTGTGGCGTGGCCTCCAAGATCGTGCGATTTAACACCGCTGGACTATTTTTTGTGGGGTTATGTGAAGTCGCTTGTCTACGCAGATAAGCCCTTAGACGATTGACGCCTTGAACGAGAATATTCGGTGCGTTATTGCTGACATATGGCCCCAATTGCTGCAAAAAGTGGTCGAAAATTGGGCCTCTCGGCTGGAATTTATTCGAGCCAGCCGCGGCGGCCACTTGCCCGAAATCATTTTTAAAACATAATTGCAAACCCTAGTCTTTATAAAAAAGCTAAATTCTTGGCCATAACATTAAATTATATGAGTTTTATATCTTCTTGAAAACCACAAGTCTAAAAAATACCACCCTTTATTAAAAAACTTCTGGGTGCTAAGTTTAATAAAAATCGATCAAGTCGTTTTCAAATTATTAGGATCTCAAACAAAATGTTTGAAACATTTTTTAAAAAATCCAAAAATAATTGTTTTGAAAATTTTAGTATATCGATGGCCCCATGCAAAACCATAATAATTGCACATAGTATAGTTTTGAGTTATCGATAAACTATTGAATATAGAATCGATATATTATTTGTATATTTTTTCTTGCGAATCTAACAAGAATGCCTTGAAACCAGAGGTACAATAGGGCTCAGTATAATGCCTTATTTCTACAATTATCCCAAACAAAATCAAACTTTAAAAGTCTCTCCTGAAAAATAAATAAATACACTTAGTATTGTTTTGCACGGGGCCATCGATATATAGTAATTTTAAAACGTTTTTAAATATTCTCCACAATTAGTTGAACCGTTTTTGAGAAAATAAAAAAGCAGAAAAATGGTTCTATGGGAGGTACCATTTATAACCATTTTTCGGAATTTTTTTAAATTAATTTAGTTTAATTTAAATTAGCTACTGTTATTTTTGGTCCTAAAAAAATGAAAATCGACCCACCCGTTTTTCTGAGTTGTATCATATTTATAAACCGTTTCTAACTTATAACACTTCAAAAGGGTCAAACTTCAAAAAGTTATAAATACCTAAAAAATTCATGTTCCATTTTAAACTTGTCTTACTTAGACAACGGAAGTTGTCTTAACCTCGACTAAACTGAATTTATTTAGTTGAATTAAAAAGAATTTATATAAATACTTTTTATAAGATAATCGTCTAAAGCAATAACACCACTATAAAAGTCGTATTTATTGAATTTCTTAAAATTGTATATAGTATCTAGTCGCTATCTACAACTAAACAGCCCTTAGATAGAGATGGTAAAGATAGACATGGTTTAAATATGACTACTTTTTAAAAAATTTTGTAGTAGTCCGTGGCTTAATGGTTAGTGCGTAGGAGTGTTACGCCGAAGGTCTTGGGCCTACGCCACCTAAAAACAGAAATGTTTTTCGCGGGCTACTGCCTCTTGCGAAGAATTGACAAATTCTCCTCTTCTTATAGGAAAAAGTGCTTCTCATCTTAGCCGTTCGTATTTGGCAGAAAATTGAAGGTCCCCTCCATTGCTGCACACAGGACTGGTTGAGAGTTGTAAGTCACTAGGCCTTAGTTCTACACGAGCTGTCACGTCACCCAATTTATTTTATTATTTTTTTTTAGAATCATTTTTTTTTAATAAATAAAAGAAGAATGGTCACTTTATTCATATACAAGTCCTTCTTCTCATATATTATATGTTGATACAGCTGCCAGTATAATGGTCAGTTCATGAGTCTCAATACAAAGGCTGAAATTAAAGCTGTTCACTGCCTAATGAGCTCTGTGCGGGTGATCATTGAAGCGAGTTCGCAACACACAAAAGCAATGTAACTTGTAACTACTTTGCGCCTGAGTTCTTATGCGAATATCCTTTTCAGTTTTATTTTTTTATTTTTTTTTTTTTTTGTAAAACCATTCATGACATTTATTATGCCCTCTTCGAATTCGATAATTTTTTAATGAGTTTTTATTGAATTTAATTTGAGAAAGGGAAAGAATGTACTTATATATTCGTTGTCCTTTCTCGTATAAAGAATATGCAGAATATAATATTTGCACCCGCATTGTGCAATTAAAATTAAATTAAAAATAAGCGAATTTTTAAAGCAATCTATAGCTTTCACGCCGCATGCCGAGCCGTTCGCTGTCGCTTCCGCTCATCGTTGAATTTAAGGGTACTCCGGGAGCACAAGGCCACAGGAAGTGAACTAAGCATTTTTGTGAAAGGGAGGCGCGCGCTTTTATACTGAATAAATTTCCGGTCGAAAGATTCAATGAAATCTTAATTTATGTAAATCAGTGACAATTGAGTTGATGAGGGGAGGGATTGGGGGAGGATAATATGAAGAAACGTTGATTTCCTTAGTGGGTAGCTATGTATTTACAAATATATATGTAAAGATATTATGATGACAATGATATATAAAGAATAAAAAGGAAGAACACCAGGATAACGAGAAGAAAATCATTTAAATTCATTAGAAATATACTTTTCTTCGTTTTTTTTTTTTTGTATAAGACAGCAGCGGTGGTTTTTATATTCATTTGCAGAAGAAATCCTTGTAAATGATGATTATTATTATTTCATGTTTCTTTTCTTATACATTCGACGGATTCAAGTTGGTTTGGTCTAGTTGCCTCAGCCCGGAGGTGGTTCGTCTTAATTAAGACATATTTTTCGTTTCTACAAAGAATAATCTCTATGGGATTTCTTTTTTTTTTTTTCATTTCGACGAATTTATTATTTTCAGTTATTTTTTTTTAAATATATTTTTATGATTATATCGTGTAATTGCATTATTAATTTAAAAACCCCTAAGGATATTTTTGTTTGTGGTGAATTTTGTAATGCATGTTTGTGAATTCGTTTTTATGTTTTTTTTTTAACAATTTTTACCATACCCCTGGGTGATTTGGAGTTTTTTTTTTCTGTTTGTGACATGCTAGTGTACACAAATTGGATATTGTTGAATTTGAATCTGTTTTTGAAAGAAAAAATGAAAAAAAAATTTGTTGAAGGTAGACATCATAGTTATAGGGTATGCAAAGAGAAATAAGCGGGGAAAACAACTTATTTGTACTGTCGTGTAACCAACAAAATCAAAATATCTGTGCAACCGATATATGTACACTATTGAAGCTATAAGAAGAGAGCCGTAAACCTACCACAAGCCACTGCAGGAAGGTTTGTGAAACATCATCTTTTTATTGACCTAAAACTTACAACTCAAATAAAGGATTTTGTGTTACTATTTTTATTTGCTATTAGACATTCTATAAACTTTAAAAAGTCCCATTACAATTAAATTTCCACATAAAAAGTGATCTGGACTTTCAGTCGATCGGAAAAGTTGATGATTTGAAATCCATGTTAGAAGAAATATGAATGTCTTTTGCTGCTATAGCTATCTCTAGCACTTAATGACCTGCATAGGAAGGTTTGATACTCGAGACTGAGGCTGGTGTAAGTGGTTTTTTTCAATTAAAATTTTTCATCACAAGAAGGCAGTATAATGAGTCGAGTATAAAGTTTAATAACTTAAGTTATGGATCAGTTGCACACTACGGCGTATACGTAATCTTTTAAAAGTATTTTTGGTTCTTTGTAATAAACTTTATGATAAAAGAAAATACAAAAAGTTTTAATTTAACGTTTTTATTTTCGAAACTTTAGTAGGCAAAATTTAAAACAAAAATATTTTTTTGTGAGCTCCCTCGAATCTTTCTCTTTTGAGAAATAAACCTTAAAAAAAATATTATTTATATAAAATATGGCGCTAAATTTTAAAAATCGTTGGAGCAGCGTTTTAAAAAATTATTTTTGCATGTATCTATTTCAAACTTTTTAAACATTTTTAAGCAAAAATGTTGATCCGTTAATTTTAAGAATTCTTTATAAATTTAAAAATTAAATTTCAAACCAGTTTTCAAAATGCTAAAATAAAAAACAAAATTGTTCTATAGGGGTTTCATTAAGAACGATTTTTCTGATTTTTGTCCAACAAAAAGTAGCGAGCTATATTTAATCTAAATATGATAAAAAATGTTATATGGCAGGTACCGTTATTTTTGGTCCTAAAAATTAAAAAAATGGTCGGAAGAAGTCAGTAGCCAACCAGACAGACAGAAAGAATTGTGAAACCCAATAATTTTTTATCTCCCTATCACCGTTATATCATATTTGGATCATATCTATAACATAATACCTACCTATATACTTGATTTTTTTGCATAAAATTCAAAAATAGCTAGGGTATATAAGTTGAGTCAAGAAAAGAAAAAACCATTTTGGAGGGGTACCTATTTCCCCCCGTTTAAGGAAGAGTGACAATTTTCTAACAAATCGACTTGAAATCGAAAAAAAACATCATTTTAAATCAACGGCAATACCTTAAATCTCATTTTACACCGTTTTTTAAAGTCAGAAATCCAGCTTTTAATTGATTTTCAAACAAAATTGTTTCAGTGAATAGTTTGGCGGTCGTGTATTTCCCACCAGAAGGGTTGGCCACACTCCTTAATTGTGGCAAACAAACAATATGGTGTATAATCTTCATTGGAGACTCATACAAAACTATTAAGTTCAAGCAACTGATTATGTAATTTACATAAAAAAAAAATAGTTTCGGAAAAATTATTTTTCAAATTTGAAATTTTGAAATTTTGAAAAAAAAAAAATGAAAACAAATTGTTGAAACCGGTTTGCTTAAATATTTTACGTTATTAAGTACCATTTTTGTATTTAGTATTCAAAGCTCTTTTCAATTTGTAGTCAAACTCTAAAAACCAGATGCTTTAATATCTTCTAAATTTTGAGAAGATCAAAAATAACTAAATCTACTTTACTACAGCAGAATGGAGGGTTCTATGTATATGATAGATAAAGATATTTACAAATTGAAACTTTGTAAATTTGTTATTAGGAGATCTATAAGCTTTGAAAACGTCGTTGAGGATTGTTTGAAAACGAAACAAAAACAATAAATAATTTTCGTCTAGTGAAAAGTGAAACGATGAGAATTGGGGCATTCTCATCGTAGCTTTTCTAGAATCAAGTTGTAGTTATTGAAATACGACCTAGACATTTTCAACAGCCCTTTTGATTAGAATTTATTATAAAGGTCCTTCTAGGCCCTTTCATATATAAGATGAACAGTTCGGAAAAATTAACGAAATATTTTCACACTTCAGTGCTCAAAAAGATGAACGGATTGAAATTGTATGCTCAAAAAGCTGAACGCTTTTTTTTCCAATTTAATGTTTTACTTTTTATTTGGCTTATTCGTCCTCTATTAGAACATTATTCAGTTCTGTGGGCTTGTTTAAACTTGTTATGTCAATAGTATATTCAATTTTTGTATTTATAACTACATAATATATCTTCTTTCTCAACCAAATGTTGATGCTTGGAAAGAGGAATCATTTAAAAGGATGAACGGGTCCTATTTTATATCTGTTTGTTCATCTTTTCGAGATTCTACCCCAACTAAAAAAAACTCTCAAGAGCTTAGTTCTCGAAGTCTAAAAAAAAAACTCCCATAAGACTCTTTTACATCCTATATACATACTATACTTATTATTATTTATTATACTATTTGTACTTTTTATTATATTACCTTCTTGTTATGAAACTTAAATAGGTCTCATAGCCTTTTTGATTTTAAGAGTTTAACAATTTTCTCTCTTCAAAACACTTAAGTCTTATAGCTGAATTGATTTCTCTTCTTGAAATAGGATTTTATTAACTTATAATCTTATAAGAATCCTTTTGTGAAAATTCAGTTTTAAACATGGTCTCGTAGACTTTCTAATCTAATAAAAACACACATACATATATAAGAGTTTTAGTCATTTTATACTGCCATGAAATCTTTTACAGGATCTGAGTATAAAACGTCCTATACCTGGAGTTCAAATACCAAACGTTCTGCAATAGGATGCTTATGAGATCATTAGGATTTGAAAGTAATAAATAAAATAATTTAGATATGCATTATTTTGAAAGCGCTTTGTTGTTTTTCGAGTTAGAAGTTCAAATTAGTAGATACATTCTCAACTGCATATATGTTTTCTGGTTCATAAATGTGAAAAATAATAATTATAATATTACGCCACTATTTAAAATTTACAAATGTAGCAAGACTTAGTTGAGGGGAGAGCCTCCCATAACTAGGCCATTTAAAGCTTTTAACCAGTGTTATATATCTACCCCCCACGTCCCATGCGATTATTTTTTGGATTGACCCAATATACGCGCTCTAGATGTTTTTGCATTCTATGCAAATCACCGCGTATATCAAATCAAAAATAACAAATTAATTTCATATTCAATTCATTTAAGTTTCATTCTATAATTTAAAAACCAATAATGCGCGTCTGCCGCGCTCCATCCTGTATATATATATTATATTATTATTAAATCAGATTTTATTAAAACAATTATTTTTTTTAAGATGGTAACCATAAATAAATAAATTTGCGATACCTAACCCTAAGGCCTTAATTCTGAAATTCCTTGAACTTCAGTTTTTTAAAGGTTATTTCTTCCTCGATTCACTTCGTATAACAAAAGAAATTTCTCATTTAAAATTGTTCTTTGACCCGAAACATGGTATCCTTTCAAATATTCCTTTTAACAATAAAAAGCAGATGATGGATCTGAAACATAGGTACTGATTTTTTTTTTTTTTTAGAAATATGCAAGTAGGTATGATGAGTATTATTCACATACACATAACCTTCGTCAAAGCCTTTTTTTTTGTTAAAAAAACATAACCAACCTTATACACATTTTGTAGAAAATACCATAGAAATCAAAAGTAGACACAGGATTTTCATGGGATTTAAATTGAATGACTGATTGCGTAGCTTTAAATTCGGCTAAAGGTCAAAAGGATGTCTCACTTAATCCTCTAGCTCTCCTTTAAGCTTCGTCTCTGTGAAACTTATTAACATCCTATTCAGATAGACAGATAGAAGAGAAGAAAAAAAAAACTCCAAGAACGATGATGGCAGCTCCAGAAACCATGGACCGTGATACTGGTGGCGGTAGCGGTGCACCTCATCGTGGTATGAATAATTTATAAGAACAATTTTTTGAAGGAATTTGTTCTTCGTATATATAGCCCCGGCCTGGTAGAGAACGTCGAGAGAGACAAGGGGCAAAGCTATACATATAGGTAAAGGGGAGGCAAAGCAGCAAAATAAAACCAAAATGACTAGGAAGGAACTGATAATAAAGTCACCCTAAAGGAATTCGGATTGTTCGTCATCTTTCTTTTTCTCTTTCAATTTTGGATTTTTTTTTTGTTCGTCCTTGGTTTTATTATATATATGAAAAAGTATTCAGAATTCCACCATTTTACCCCCAGCTCTCGAAATGTGAAAAAGAAAAATCATCGAAACGAAATGAAGACCCTAAACTGGAAGGTAGGAATGGTACCATCTACATAGCAATACAAGTACAGTGTCTTTTCCACCCTCTTTATGGTAATGAACAATCATATTTTGTGAGTACAAAGGAATACCTGTCATATTTTTTTTTTTTTGTTCGTTGGAGTTTTGGCCGTTGGCTAAAATCAAAAAAAAAAAAAAAAACCGAGGGTCCCTATCTGGTGAAGTGTACGAGAGAATATATATATAGGGAGATGAGAATTCTGCCTTAAGCCGTTTCAGCTATTGTCCCCCCAAGGATGCTTTCAGAGAGTTGTAATTTGTTTTCGGTTTGTTAAAGTTTTGGTAACATTTTTTTGTAAAAAAAAAGAAAAAAGTATATAATGTAGAAGATTAAGTTTTACCTACTTGAAATCTTATTTAAAGTTAGAAAATTTGATACAGATTTTTTGTTTGCACTTAGAAACTAAAAAAAAGCTATACATTGAGGATTTAAGAAGAAAATCAAAAAAATCTGTAAAATTTTAATAATTTTTTTTTGCCTGACGTCTTTGATTAAACATATACATAAAGACCTGAAGCCCTTTTAGGAGTTAAATTTTATTATTTAAAAATGTCACGAAAGGGAACTATTTGTAAGTCAAATCTCCACACGCATTAGCCTAGCAAGTATAGGCTGCAAACCAAACGACAAAACTCACACGCTAAATATAACACTGTCACTTCAAGACGTATAATTCCATATGAATTAAATTTTTTCATCCAGTGTGATCTTATACCTGGAACGAAATCTTAATTCGGATTCGATTGGATCTTCGAATTTGGTCTCGCCACCGAAGATGAGGTTTGCCTCTGATGTCGCACGTCGCTGTACAGATCGTATAGTTCATATAAACCTTGTTCGTTTACTCCCCAAACCTACCCATTTCTACCATTTTTAGCCCGAAAGACTGTCAAAATTCATATAAAAAAATTAATCTGGGAGAATCTGGCAGTTTCGGGCAAGTACGCGAACAGACCTATAGTTTTATTGTCTTCCCCAGATGTCACTTTGCCTATCGACGACATCAAGGGAGTTTTCATCCGATTGGGAGAGTGTTCATTGTTTCTGCACCAGAAAATAAGACTGACCGGGATGATAAGAATTTTGTACAGCGTCTCCTTGGTACTTCTGGATAGGGCTTTATTCCTCAGTTGCTTGCTAAGTCCAAAGAAACAGCGAATATAGCAAGAGTTATTCTACGCTTGGTTTCAGCGGTGATATCATTTGAAGAGTTCACAGCAGTGCCCAGAAGTTAGACTAATTCAGTGACCACCCTGAAGTTATATCCATCATATAGTCACGTTCTCGGTTCTCACCAAGTCTGCGATGCGAATCGACTCTATTTATTGACACCATATACTTCGTCTTCTCCTCGTTAAACACAAGACCTTTTTTTTTCGTTTTTGACTTGCGATGCTGGGTTAAGCACCCGCAACTGCTCGTTGGGTTCTCCCCGATATGTCAAAGTCTGTATGTATTTCAAGATCATTGACATCGCTCTACTAATTTTTATCTTTCTGTAGCAATTGGAAGTGCTCCATTTAATTGGTATCAATTCTGCGAAAGTGGGCGGATACCACGCCCCCGAATGGAAAACTTCAAATTTTATATTTTTTTTTCTTTCTATGCACTTCAAGCCCTACGACTCTAACAAATTTCATCATTCTATTACAGCAATCGAAAGGGCTCCGTTTAATTGATTGCAATTCTGAGAGAGTATAGACGAATACCACGCCTCCTGAATGGAAAACCTCAAATATTAAATTTTTTCTTTTGTATGCACTTGAAGCCCTCCGCTCTACCAAATTTCATTATTCTACAGCAATCGGAAGTTTTCCATACAATTGATAACAATTCTGGGAAAGTGGGTGGATACCACTCCTCCTGAATGAAATATCTCAAATTTTTTCCTTTGTATGCACCATCAAGGCCTACCGCTGTGCGAAATAACAAGATTCTGCGGTGCCGGGAAGTGCTCCATAATTTTGATGATCTGTCAGTGAGTGATTGAGTGAGTCATGTCAGTTACGGTTTTCGCGATTTTTGAAGTCTTATATCTCGGGAACCACTTACGCTAAGGAGTTGAAATCTGGTGCGGTGCTTGTGCTTAGCTAGCCTACCAAATATTTAGAATTTGAAGTCCCTGCGACTTTATTGGCACTGAAGTTAGAGGGGGGTCGAAAATCGCCTGAGTTTGTTGCTGTAAAAAGGGTGTAGTGCCAGAACTTGGCTGGGCACTACCGTGCCCTTTGATCTCACATCATTGACATCGGCCGTCGCTCCCGAATAGCGGTAGTTGCGACCAAAAAATATGAAACTATGAAAGTAGGTTATCGAACACAATAAAATAAAGGGAAATAGGTAATCAGATGACACTGGGACAGTCCATTAAAGTTAAAGATTTGTGTTAAAGAGAATTCTCGCATTTAAATTTTGTATTAAGTTGTCAGTCATTAAACAGCTGGTTGAAAAGATCATTTCAGATTTTTAATATCGACTGCGTCTCCACAATGGTAAAGGTTTTTCGGCAGTGGCTATGAAAATCCTAGCACCTCTTCTGCAGCATTCCTGATGACTTGTTGGCATTGCAGCCAGTGACTTCTTAAAAAAAATAAACGAAAAGTTTCGTTTTGTTTTTCGTAAGACCAAGGGCATGATTCCGTTAAACGAAAACGACACAATATCGTTTTGGCAATAGCTGTCTCTATCTTTCCATTTAGATATGATAGAGATGGGTATTGTCAAAACGATATCGTTCGATCGTTTTCGTTTTACGGAATAAGACTCGAGTATCTTTGTTCTGTATCTATCGTATATCGATAAAATTAGTCGAGAAACGTTAAAACATGGAACGAAACTCGTTTGTTTTGTTTCAATTTTCAACGTTTTACGAGGTTACAGATTAAACCTTCAAAACAGAAATACTTTCGCCCCTAAAAGTTTGCTTCTTGGTCTTAAGGTTTTTGTCTTATTTTTTAAATACTTTTCATATACCGCCGCCAAATTTAACCTACAAACTGATACCCCCTTTACTCGACCAAAATTCAATTAAACTTTTCTTACACAGATAGAACAAAATATAAAAAAAACATCTGAAATAATTTAAATTTCAGTGTCAATGAGTTACTAGACTGTAAAACCAACTCAAGTCTACCACCTCTATATTTGGCTCTATAAATAAACTTTGCATTGCATGCTAATTTCAATGATAAAGTTCCTCAAAAGTAAAATTATTGCATAAATTCTATATGCACCGCCATCTCGTCATTAATCATACAAAAATATATATAGATATAAAAAAAACAAAGAATAATTCCCCCAAGCTCAGGGTTGACTTGAAAAGAAGCTGAATAAACACAGACAATAACATTGGCTTAGTTGTGATGTGGTGGGTAAAGACGGAAGATCGCCACAGTCAGACTCAGGGCGCAGAACCAAAATTACTATTCCAGTCACTCGTCTAGCCTGGCAATTCCAACAACTTCGTTGTCGATTATTATCCGCTGCATTGGACCAGAAAAATACTACCCATCAAAACTACCACCCACTCACATAATCTTATGAATGGTATGTATGTCTATACATACACATATACGAGTACTAGTGTATATTTATGTATAGTAAGCCCCCGGGACTCTATGCCAAGGAACAGAAGAACTTCTATAGGATTGATTCCAGGACTCATAATGCAATAATCCTCGCTATATACTTTAGTATATACAAGGAGACGAATAAAATTTTAGATTTTTTTTGTTTGTGAACATTTTCAAGTCCAACTTTATTCTGTTCCTGGTTTTTGGTGTGTTTCAGTACTTGTGTATATAGTTTTCGACTTTCGAGAGCATCCTGGTGGTGCCCTTGGGTTGTGGGTTGGATAAAAGTTTTTCTTTTTCTTGCACTTTCATCGCGTTTATATTTGTAGTTCCTTTGTGTCTGGATAGATGTTAGATAGGATTTTGACTCTCTTATTCCAACTCCTGTAGATGAAGATGCGCATTTCAATTCAATGTTATGTCGTCTGGAAGCATCATACAACGACTATGAGTTCGCATATTGTATTTTAAGCTTCTCGTGAATTTAAGCTTGAAATTAAGTTTTAAAATTCACACAGGGTGATTCAAGTGTTGTGAAATGATTTTCAAGGTATGAAAGTCAGATTCACGAAAAGCTGAATCTTATTTAGCGATTAAATGATCTAATCCGACATGTATCACAACTCAATTTGTATCACAATATATTTTCAAAACAGGAGGACTAGAAAGTTTATTGATATAGATATTGATATTGATAATGATAATGATAATGATAATGATAATGATAATGATAATGATAATGATAATGATAATGATAATGATAATGATAATGATAATGATAATGATAATGATAGTGATAATGATAATGATAATGATAATGATAATGATAATGATAATGATAATGATAATGATAATGATAATGATAATGATAATGATAATGATAATGATAATGATAATGATAATGATAATGATAATGATAATGATAATGATAATGATAATGATAATGATAATGATAATGATAATGATAATGATAATGATAATGATAATGATAATGATAATGATAATGATAATGATAATGATAATGATAATGATAATGATAATGATAATGATAATGATAATGATAATGATAATGATAATGATAATGATAATGATAATGATAATGATAATGATAATGATAATGATAATGATAATGATAATGATAATGATAATGATAATGATAATGATAATGATAATGATAATGATAATGATAATGATAATGATAATGATAATGATAATGATAATGATAATGATAATGATAATGATAATGATAATGATAATGATAATGATAATGATAATGATAATGATAATGATAATGATAATGATAATGATAATGATAATGATAATGATAATGATAATGATAATGATAATGATAATGATAATGATAATGATAATGATAATGATAATGATAATGATAATGATAATGATAATGATAATGATAATGATAATGATAATGATAATGATAATGATAATGATAATGATAATGATAATGATAATGATAATGATAATGATAATGATAATGATAATGATAATGATAATGATAATGATAATGATAATGATAATGATAATGATAATGATAATGATAATGATAATGATAATGATAATGATAATGATAATGATAATGATAATGATAATGATAATGATAATGATAATGATAATGATAATGATAATGATAATGATAATGATAATGATAATGATAATGATAATGATAATGATAATGATAATGATAATGATAATGATAATGATAATGATAATGATAATGATAATGATAATGATAATGATAATGATAATGATAATGATAATGATAATGATAATGATAATGATAATGATAATGATAATGATAATGATAATGATAATGATAATGATAATGATAATGATAATGATAATGATAATGATAATGATAATGATAATGATAATGATAATGATAATGATAATGATAATGATAATGATAATGATAATGATAATGATAATGATAATGATAATGATAATGATAATGATAATGATAATGATAATGATAATGATAATGATAATGATAATGATAATGATAATGATAATGATAATGATAATGATAATGATAATGATAATGATAATGATAATGATAATGATAATGATAATGATAATGATAATGATAATGATAATGATAATGATAATGATAATGATAATGATAATGATAATGATAATGATAATGATAATGATAATGATAATGATAATGATAATGATAATGATAATGATAATGATAATGATAATGATAATGATAATGATAATGATAATGATAATGATAATGATAATGATAATGATAATGATAATGATAATGATAATGATAATGATAATGATAATGATAATGATAATGATAATGATAATGATAATGATAATGATAATGATAATGATAATGATAATGATAATGATAATGATAATGATAATGATAATGATAATGATAATGATAATGATAATGATAATGATAATGATAATGATAATGATAATGATAATGATAATGATAATGATAATGATAATGATAATGATAATGATAATGATAATGATAATGATAATGATAATGATAATGATAATGATAATGATAATGATAATGATAATGATAATGATAATGATAATGATAATGATAATGATAATGATAATGATAATGATAATGATAATGATAATGATAATGATAATGATAATGATAATGATAATGATAATGATAATGATAATGATAATGATAATGATAATGATAATGATAATGATAATGATAATGATAATGATAATGATAATGATAATGATAATGATAATGATAATGATAATGATAGTGATAGTGATAATGATAATGATAATGATAATGATAATGATAATGATAATGATAATGATAATGATAATGATAATGATAATGATAATGATAATGATAATGATAGTGATAATGAAAGTGATAATGATAATGATAATGATAATGATAATGATAATGATAATGATAATGATAATGATAATGATAATGATAATGATAATGATAATGATAATGATAATGATAATGATAATGATAATGATAATGATAATGATAATGATAATGATAATGATAATGATAATGATAATGATAATGATAATGATAATGATAATGATAATGATAATGATAATGATAATGATAATGATAATGATAATGATAATGATAATGATAATGATAATGATAATGATAATGATAATGATAATGATAATGATAATGATAATGATAATGATAATGATAATGATAATGATAATGATAATGATAATGATAATGATAATGATAATGATAATGATAATGATAATGATAATGATAATGATAATGATAATGATAATGATAATGATAATGATAATGATAATGATAATGATAATGATAATGATAATGATAATGATAATGATAATGATAATGATAATGATAATGATATTGATATTGATAGGTATTGCTATTGATATTGATATTGATATTAATACTAGCCATGAAAATAAAACGATACGGATCCTAATGACAATAGTGTTGTATGCTCATCTCTTTTTTTCTTATGTTTGTTTATTTTTCATGTATAGATACTGTATTTTTTCTTTACACTACAATTTGTACTCCCTACCAACTGAAGAGCCGTCTACCTGCCATAGTAAAAACTTATTTTTTGATCTTTAAAATAGATCCAGAGACAGAGCACAAGGATTCCTATAGTTTCTTTATAAAACTCTAAAATTTAAATTGATATAAATAAATCGGATCACCCTATATGTCTGTATTATGTATATCAAAATGCTTGCTTAAGATAAATTCCTTCACAATTCGAATGTCATTTTTCAATTAAATTCCTATAAATCTTCAGTCAATCTATTTAGATCACGCAGAATCGACGATGTCGTTTCATCGTTAAATAAATATAAATACAACAATTAAAAGTGTGACTTGTACGCCCTCTTAAATTCTATAAACACCCACTCGCTATAGCTGTCACTTTGCCTAATGAGAGCTGTCACTTGGCGTTGGCACTGCTCTCTCTGGGTTAGGCAATTTTATATGATGGTCGCCAAAATTAGAATTTCAAGTTTTATTCTTTCAAAAAGAAATTGACAAATCCATTAAAATCCCACCCTCATCCACCTTCAAAAGATCTGTTTTCTTTTATATAAACGTGTATTCCATCGTAAATTTGTCGTTGTCGTTAATTTTTTTTTCGTTTCTTGGTGTCAGCTATTTTTAGGCGAATTTTGTTATTCAGAGTGTGACGTTATAGGTATATAGTGCAATCGAATGGGGAAATAAAAATCCATTTAATTAATTGGGCATTCTTGTTTGTTTATTGGAGATGACTCCTTGTGTGCCATAAAGATTCATTTTATGATTTTTTTTTTAATTTTATAGAAAACATAAATTCTTCAGCTACCTACTGCTACAAGTCCAACATCACAAAACTTTTAGCTATTTCAAAAGATACCAATTTGTTTACTTACAACGCTGCTGGTTGCACTGCAAGCTACATCAACAGCAGCCACCAGAGTGTCACAAAAACAGAAAACAAAATTATACGACTTCGGTCACCCAGGTACCTACACTTAGTTATAGTGAAGATGGATCTTGCTTCTTTATGCAGTATAAACTCTTCTCCAGCTATCCATCGACCATGATGTCTGATGTGCCGGTGCGGTACTTCCCATACTTCGATAAAGACAGATAGCCCCGCCATAGCTTGAGCACAATATATAGGACTAGGATCGAAGACCAAGAAAGAAATTCAACAAAACAACAAGCGTATAGTATAAAAGCGCTTTGCAAATGGACAAATTTATTGCCTGGGCGGCGACATATAGTCCACACTGTGTTAATAGCCCATAAAAGGATAATGTCAGCAGCAATGAAAGACGAATGACTTGCTGCACTCGATTGTAGTATGGTATCTTCTTGGAGTTGCTTCGGTATATAGGTACACAAAACCACTCTACGCTCTGTTAAAATAAAAATAATAACAACTATTTTACTTAAAGTCGAAGATAACAGTATTACGAGCTTCAGTGTTGCCACTTTATTAAGTTGTTAATTTTTTTTTTTTACTGAAAATGTTATAAATGTCTAAATGAAAGAATGTTTAGAAGCCTTGTCAAATGTGAATGGGAACGCTTTTGGGCTAGTTTTAAAATTATCCGGTTAATGTTTTGAACAGTGAATTTCCCATTGTTCTCTTTTATAGGCCAAAAAAAAAAAAGGATTTCCCTCTATCTTTATGTGCACTAGAAAGGAAGCTGTACAGAAAGTTTGAAGTTCTACAAAAAATGTTCAGGTCCCCCTAATTGTTCCTACCAATTGCCTCTTTTAAAACATATATTATTGTTTTTGTTGGAAATATAAAAATTCTTATATCTTGTATCAAACTTTCTGTCATTTGATGTCAAAATGATTTAACATTTGAGTATAAAAACATCCTAAATCCAGACTGTAACAATAATTGTGAACTTAAATCACTGCCTACAAAATTATGTTTTATTTAAAGTGGGAACACTGAACGAATTTCGAACAAAACAAATGACATTTCGGCAAACTCTAAGAAATGCGACAGCAATTTTATACAACTATCGAGTTGGATGGAATTGAGAAGGAGAAGATGGTGAATTCATCCATTGAATTTTCTCTCCACATCATGCGGTCATTTATCACGGAACAATGAACCGGACAAAAGCGACTCGCTATAAAATATTGACCACAACTAAAAACCTGTGAATCCATTAGGGTCAGAGTTGTCTTGTCTCATATATTTGTCGAGTTTGGCAGTGGTGCCATCACCACTATCCCAAACCTATATCTTAAAACTAGAGAGCTCTGAACTGATATCATAATTGCCATTTTATTGGGCGGTGTCATTGTCAGATTCCTATATAGCTATAAGAAAAAAAGGAAACGTTTTAAAAGCGTATAAAAGCATAGTTCATCTCCTTGGTCTTCGCTTGTGGACACGTCCAGAGATTAATGTTTTACGAAGCAAGCTTGCAGTGGGTCTCCTCTATAGGTGCGATTCAATTATTTACTGCTGAGTGATGTCACTGCGGGTTATCAGTTGCAAAAATTGATTTATCCTATGAAGTCGTCGAAGGTTACTATACTGATACCAGACGAAAGGATTTCATTATAGGTTTTACCTACTTTGGGTTTTCTTCGTTGTCGATGATGATGATGATGATGATGGTTGTTTGTATATATCGTCCCTCTGGCTAACTGTGTTGAACCTTGAGCATTGCTGACACATGAAGGTGGACAACGTTAATCGCAATATGTCAAAACTAAGTGCATGGCTCTCTCTATGATATCCTACATTGCGGAGTAGAGATCTAGAAAGCATAAGTATACATTTGTACATACGTATGTAGGTACATTAAATTGGATTTTGCTTTGAGGTAATGGACTGTAATGATGGCTTTTATGAATCGTTACGGAGATGACCATTGGATAGAAGAAATGGAATGCTAATGTTTGATAAGCCAAAAACCTATAAACCATCAATATTTTCAAAAACATTAAACAAAGTCACAAGATTATTGCTAATTTGAGGTCACTTCAACAAAAAAAAAGAAGATAATAAATAATAAAAACAAGAGACAGACAAAGACAAAGTAATACTGAAAAAAATATCTGATCAACACATAAAATTTGCAGTCAAACAAATATTTAAAGATATGGCTGTTATAAGACTTTCAAAAATGCACAATAATATATGCCTTTAATTTAATTTATAGTTATAGGTTTATATTCAATTAACATTACAAGAGGTAACCCCTAATCCAAAAAAGGAGTATACCTATACTAACCATTATTTAAAAAAACATTTCCTGGGCTATGTCCAATTTTTATAGGTAGCTATGCAGTGAAAAAATCGATATTAATTAATGTCAGTCAACCGATTTTTACCCATGAAACATATTCTTTGTTAAATTCTGCAACTGTTGCAATTACACCTACACAGGCCAAAAAACATTTATGAATTATTCCTTGAAATATTAATTAAATCATAAATTCATACCACCGCAGTTGTGACAAAAAATAATAAATACATATTTATATTTACTTACGATTGGGACACAAAAAAACGAAAAATCCCCCGCAGCTAACAAAGCGCGACACAAACATCAGAAGACACTATTACAGCACTTAAAGTTAGGGTTCGGACCTACTCTTATAGATTTATTTATTTATTTATTTATTAACTCAGCTAATTGCTAGCTTTAAAGGTTATAATTATATGTACATGTTACAAAATTGAAAAAAAGATGATTTAAATTTAATTGAAGTATTAACAGTTTTGTTGAACAAATTAGTATATTTACTGTTGAAAAAATTAAATAATTTAAACATTTTATTGAGAGGAGAAAATCGTTCGTAATTAGTCCGATAATTTGAAATAAATATGCATCCGGTAAAATTCTTCAAGCTCCTTTGGGGAATATTAAAGCTTATGCGAGACAGAAGGTGCAAAGAGTCTATGTTTCCGTTTATAAGTTTCACAATGAAGACAAAAGATAAATACAAGCGTCTGCTCTCAAGACTAGGCATGTCTATCAGTTTCAGTCTGTTGTTATAAGGTGGGAGTTCGTAAGGATTTTCCCAACCCAATCCTCTGAGTGAAAACCTCAGAAATCTTTTTTGCACTTGTTCTAATCTGGCTATGTGACAGTCATAGTGGGGTGACCAAACCTGACAAGCATAATCAATAATGGGTCGCACAAATGTCACAAAAATCTGTTTGATAACAAAAGGATCAGAAAACTGCCATGACTCTCTCTTTATCCACCCAAGAATTGAATTAGCTTTATTAGTTATGGAGTTGATGTGTTGTATAAAGTCAAGTTTTTGATCAAATAGGACACCAAGGACAGTTAAATCGTTAAATAATACACCATTAAGAAAATAATTTGCAGGAGATACAGATAGCTTTCTCGTTAAAGTAATAGTTTTACATTTATCAATATTGAGAGTCAAACAATTGCGAACACACCAATCGAAAAAAGAATTAAGATCACACTGAAACTCTTCACAATCTAGAGTATTTTCAATAGTTTTGAAGATTGTAACATTGTCCGCATAAATGAGACAATTGGAATATTTCAGAAGAGAAGGTAAGTCATTAATAAATAAAATAAAAAGTACGGGTCCTAAATGGCTACCCTGTGGTATTCCAGAGTTAACCTTAAACTTAATTGATTCACAACCATTGAAAAGAACCGAATAAAATCTATCAAATAAATAAGTCTGGAGCCACGATACAAACTGTTCGCTAAACCCCATCTTCCTCAATTTTAATAACAAAACTCGGTGTGAGAGTTTGTCAAATGCCTTACTGAAGTCGGTGAAGACACAATCTACTTGTTTTCTATTTTTAAACGAATCAATACAACTTTCTGCTCTTATAGATAGTTAGATAAATAGATACAATTCTTTATTTCTATAGATTCTTACAATATTAAACATTTAATAGCCACGTCGGCTTTGCTGCCATCTGCCTGATTGACAATTCCTATACAATAAAATATAGAAGATAAAATACATAAATGGTTATAAATGAATATCAATTTTTCAGTCTAAATACTAAATAAAAACTAAATAATTTATTTTTATCTAGAAATAGCTTAAAAAATAGAATTACAAATTTTAATGGTTAAACAATTTTAGAAAGATTTGAAACACATAATACTCAATTTTGGAATGATTTCAAACATTAAATTATCAATTCTAACAATTTTAAGCCAAAATACTATAATTCTTCATTTATAATATTTTTTATCTAGTAATAACATTAAAAGTATATAATTAAAGGTTTTATTAGTTATACAATTTTACCTACTCTTATTGAAGTTAGGAGTACCTAAATTAAGTATTATTTTTGCACTGTTTACTGATTGGTTTGGATCAGGAATATACTAATGTTTTCTATTTGTGTAGTAGCGGTGCCGTGAAATAACTCCATAAATAAGACCAAATTTTTTAATTTGGCATTATTTCACTTTGACATAGTGAATTTTTTTCCTCTTCAGGTGGAAATCTTCAAAAGACACTTGGTAATATTCGTAACCAAGTAGTTTGGGACTGGTTCCGCACTAAAACCACGGTGAAATTATGACCAATCGATGAAAGATCGATTTTTATTACTTGAATACAAAATCGCATTGGGGCAAGTTTATAGTTTTAATACTTTCGAATCGGTCATGAGGCTTTGGTTCGGAATTTTTGGATGGTTTCAACATTTGTTTTCTGTGAACAACCCCATCATGTTGGATGCCATAAGTCCAAACGGGTTTCAGTACTTGGTTGTATAACATTATTTTGTTCTGGATAAATACATAGGTCAGAATTTTTACCAACTTATACATTTTCCTACATTTTAGGTTTAATTCTTCTCTTTTCTTTTTGATGTGCTCTTTCTACTTTAGATTGACATCCTAAGTCATTCCACTGGAATATATAGCGGGTGGCAATGGTGCAGTGGATGTAGTGCTTGACTGCTTACTTAGAGGTTTGCGTTCGAGCCCCACTCAGTTTCAACTGAACAACACCCCTGGTATTTCCTGAGATAAATAAACACCTTATTTCTCAGTTCACTGTGCCAACAAAAATTCTTTCCTATTCTTCTATTCCTTCTAACTATAGTGCCTTGCAATTCAGGTTGCAATTAAAAGACCTTAGGTCTTACAGGTATATAGTTGAAATTATTACTATTACAACTTCTCAACTTCGATGAAGTTGGAATTTACTTACCCGGGCTATGCCAAAGGCTCTGATTTATGTTTTAAGAACTTGCATACAATCCTCCAAGTATTGAGTACAGAACCATCGACTTTGATATTTCATGCAAAAGATGGTCGCATTGCATTTTCTTTAGTTCTTCTAAGACATTTTCCCCAATTATTCCCGTGTTGGATACAACAATTGGCATAATACGAATACTTCTTAATCTTTCTCGTTGCTTTATTTCATAGGCAAGGTCAGCGTATTTTGATATTTCTTCACCAAATGTTCGGTTCATGTTTGCTGCTAATGGAACCGCGATATATATTATGAATCCACAGCAATTCGTTTTGTCTATCCACACAATATCTGGCCGGTTCGCTAAAATAGTGTGATCGGTACTCATTTGACGATCCCAATGTAATTTAAAATTACTGTTGGATAGTACTTCATCTGCTTGATACTGATAGTTTTTTTTTTGGATCTTATACTTGTTTTGACCTCAACGAGAGTTCTTGGTGAATTATCTTCGCAACATCGTTGTGTCGTTTTAGATTTTCGTGGTTTGCCAGCATTGAGCATCCATTTAAAATGTGTTCAATTGATTTTATGTTTTGGTTACATCGCCTACATATATTATCAATATTCTCATGAAGAATATTATTCTTATTATATCCCTTGTATTTAACAAATACAGTATTGGTCCTAAGACGCTTCCTTATGGTGCACAGGCTTCAAATTTATTAAGTTCCAAAATATGGACTCATTTTAATTGTGGCTGTTGTTGGAGCGAAATAGTGCCAAATTAGTGTTTCTCATTGCTTTCTCGTAATCCGTAACAAACAAATTTGATTTGAATTGAAACAAATTTCCTTCAATGTATTGAAAAAGATGTTCCGATTTGTTGATCATGAGCACGTAAAATGTATGGATATACCTGAAAAGGCGGTTTTTAGAACAAAGTGTTTAGATATTTGCCCAATAATATTTAAGTTATTTCGCAATGTTGTTGAATCAACAGATTATCACAAACTAATATGGCATGTTCTTAGACTTACATAATCATAACATAAATGTTGAAGCAATTTTTTTTATTAAAGTACACGTTAAAAATATTTGGGTGAATTTTAATATTTTTAGGGTTACATATTATGACAACACCAAAATTTTAATAAAACTTAATGCATCTCAAATATTCCAATTATTATGAAATTAATAAAAAATATATTAGAATTTAATATATTTACATTTATAAAATTAATACGATTGTATTAACTCTCACTCTAAATTGTATTGAAAATAAAGCAACTAATAATACAAAAATATAAGGATTTGATAAAAATGGAATAAAGTAATAATATTCCTGTATTACATTTCAATAATTTTCATGTATAAATACACCAACACTTTATTAATTACAAACACAATTTTATTAGAATAATAATACAAATGTAGTTTATTATAAAACATTATGTAGGTATTCATAACATAAAAATATTTTTTTTCTGAGTCTATAAGTTAATGAATATTTTCTGACTGTCTACACCAAAAAGTAACCAAAAACTCCATTCATAGTTGATAAAGTTTGATTTTGTACTTTATACAATGATAAATAAATATTAAGGTTTTGGCAGACTGTAAAACGGTTAGCGGCTTTTAATACGTTAGAGACGAAGTGAACAAGGGGTTTTCGGCTTTCGCAGTAGTCACATCAGTGTTTGCGCGTGCTTTCCAGAGAAATAACGTATTTCATCCTTCACGAGATCTAAAAATGTCTTCAAAAAAATGTAAAAATGACGTCGACGCGTTTTGTTACATTTGCGGCAAACTCATTGCAGTAAGAACCAAAATATTTATCCTAGCAACAAAAATAAAGCTCTCTGAAGCCTTGAAAGCTAATTTTCAACTTATTTCCACTATGCTTGATAGCTATAAACTCATGGGTTGTAGAATGTCACTAAAAGTAGACATGTTACATACCCACTTGCACTAATTTAAGAATAACTTGAAAGTATATTCAGAAGAGCAAGGGTAACGTTTTACCAAGACATGCTGGACTTTGAGCAACGTTATCAAGGACAATAATATAATGACAAAATTATGAGAGATTACATTTGGGGACTCGTATGAAAAAGATCATTCTCACACAGAAGAAATCACAAAATATTAATTTTTAAAACTTTTTACTACTTTTTTAATTACTTTTTTGTTGTATTTGTAAATTTTTGTTAACTGTATTTTGCAAATAAAAGTGGTATAAATATATACATTTAAGTTTGATTTCTTTTTATAAATAATTGAGTTTATAAAAATGCGAATTTCCTTAAATTTCGTTCTAATAGCTACAAAAGCAAACTTTCTTAGGTAAAATTATTTTTTCTTTCATGACTTAGGCATAAGAAATAAAAATGAGACATACAAAACCCAGATTCAAAATTCGTGGTGACTTGTGTAATTTTGACTGTATTACGTACAGCTATAATACAAGTGCTGCATTAAAAAATATGCCAAAAAAAAACCGTGTACAGTCTCGTCTTTCACTTCACGTCATATTTTATCGTATGGATTTCTTTCACTTTTTTAAAGCGAAATACATACTTCAAAATTTTGCTTTATTTCACCTTGTCCAAGTGAAATTAGGACATATTTTGTTTAATTTCATAATTTTGGTTTTACTTACTTTACTTACAAAACCTCAAAGAGTATTTCTTGTCATGAAAAAGTGCCTCTTAGGGCCAGTTGTACAAATATTTAAACCGTGGTTCAGCAATTTGTATCCACCGATTTCGGCGGATTAATTGAGTTTCAACAGTGGTTTACTGTTCAATTGTGTGATAATAACCAATTACATACTTGAAGCAGCGTTGAACCTTAGTTAATCGGCCAAAATCGTTGAGTTAAAATCTTGAATCGATGCTGAACCACTATTGTACAACTGGCCATTATTTATTAATTTTAATTTATTTCACTTCATTTACTTATCGACTTCCGAAGTACACTATATTAGGTATATCATCTTCATCATCTATCAGCTTTTTATATTACAGTATAATTTACACTAAAAATAAAATTTCCGAACCCTGCCTTAAACTCACCCATCAGAAAGCAAAAACCATAACACTAATATGTAGGTATACGTAGGTAGGTACGCGCATCTATTTTTGTCACCGCTGCATGGATTACGTGCAACGATCCTAATTCGTTGCGAATTAAAGTGATCGCAATAAATTCATCATTAAAATTCCATCAACCGGAGCAGTGTTGGCACAATGACTTTTTGCCATAATGCTCGGGCCAACCATTTTATATAAGCTCTTAAAAATAGAACGCATTCATTCGCATTCATAAGTTGCTCGGCGTCACAATAAAAGACGTTGTTGGGTTGGCTTGGCGGCACAAGTCTGTGTATAATATACAGAGTGGCATTATACCTACCTAGTTCTTCTTTTTAAAGGCGCAAATTCGTGCATTAGAGACATCACGCATGCAAATGCTGAAATACTGGTGCACAGCGCAATAATGACACATGCACCAAAACCAAATGCAAAGGCTTAAAAATAGAATTTCATTCATATTATAATGAACGATTGTGGCAGGTTGTTGGCTTCTGGATTAAAATGTCGCCGTGTCACACAAGATGATCATTTGTTATGCCGGATCCAGAAATTATTTTATTTAGCGTGCATTAACTTGTACGAGTATAAACCTACACGAAGTAGCTTATTCTTATATACACAACATTTCACTTCAAGAACATGCCTCACAGTTGTATCTTATTAAGTATCTAAATATGAGTATACAGCTATATTAAGGTTTTGTAAAATGGGGATAGAACCCACAAATTATTCCTTTTACACAAGAATGCCTTAAAAAAAAATAAGAGCAAAATTATATTCAGATCAATTCAAAGGATTCCTCTTAAGAATTTTTGTAAAAAACTATTGCAAAAAATACTCCTCGAATGACAGCACTGTTTTACAAAATTTGGTTACTGAACCAGTGGATTCAAATATATCCTCCACGCTGTGAATAGTCCTCTCGGTAGGACGAATTATGGCGAACGTAAAATGGGCGAAGCGCGCACAACGTTGCCCGAACAGAACACTCATTTTCATAAAACAATTTTATCGTTTGAACGCTATATCCGTCTATGTGATTTGGCAAAATAGACTGAATAAATGACAACCAATGTCAAATGTGACAGATGTAGCTTCAACAATATGGCTGCTATCAAATGTCAAAGTTCAAACAGAAATCCACATTGGAGACCCTTTATATAGGTACAGTAGAATCTCAGAAAAATTAACGGTTCTAAAAGATGAACAGCTCGGAAAGATGAACGGAAAATGTTCACTTTTTAGTGTTCAAAAAGATGAACGGGGTTAAAATTTTGTACTTGAAAAGATGAATACTTTATTCCCAACATAATTTTTACTTCTTCTTTGCCTTTAGATCCTCCTGAACAATACTTTTGAGCTTGTTTTAATTTGTTATGTAAATAATTTTTAATGTTTACAACAACATACGTTGATGCTCGAAAAGATGAACAATTTGAAAAGATGAACGGGCCCTGTTTTATATCTGTTCATCTTTTCGAGATTCTACTGTATGTTTAACAAAATTAAATTAGTGGTGTACTTATTTTTTAAAAACAAAAAAAAAATGGCTATGTATTTTCAAAACATTAACAGAACATTTAAAATCGTTCAGCCTGCATCAATCGCCATTTACGTACCTTTATATGTTTTTAATTAAAAAAATAATACCCCAAAAGTTGAATCACTTGAAGCAAAATAAAACAAAAAAAAATATTTTTTTTCACCAAAATTGCATTCCAAACCTCCCCTTACTTAACCATCAAAGTGTTTATTCAAGGACTTAAGCTATTTTCCATAATCCTGCAGTCGGATGAGGAGTTTTAGTCGAAACAAACAGAACAAAAAACTTTATAATCGAAAAACATCCGAACAATGTTTTATAAACAAAAAAGGAAATTCTTTGGAAAACTCTTAAAGTATAGTAGGTATAGCTATCTCTATATGTATATATATTGCACCCCTGCTGTAATGCCTTTTGGTACTACATAAAAAGTCTCAAGAGTTTTTCCAAGCAAGTATTTTTCCCCTCCCAAAACTAATTTTGTAATTTCCTCTTCTTTAGACCCGTGTTTTTTTTTATTATGATGGCAACAATGTTATACAATCCCATTGGAGCAAGGAATTGTCTTATATTAAACCAAGAAGGGATCATATATAAAACTGTCCAGAATGTAGGATCAGCTCATCGTTTGGTTTCGGCCTTTTATCTTTTGCGTTATAGACCAAATCCCCATAGCTGTTTCGCTTATGAGGTGAAGGGTATTTATATATAAGGATACAGAAGAGTGCAAGAAAAAGTTTCGCTCATAAATGCAAATAACCAAATCAAAACTTTTTAATTGGAATCTCGTTATAAATCATTTTCAGAGTGCATACGGCACTTATACTGTATATGTTCATATATATAAATAGGAGAAGAGAACCATTATGGAAAAGTAAGCACGATGACGCAGTCCAAGTTGTTTTGAATTTTTTTATTTTTACAACCAATCTCCTCTCAAGCTTTTGAGGGATTTAACAAGGTCTTATAGTTTGGTATACCACGGACAGACTTTTTGGATAAAGAAGTTTAACTAATAACGAGAAAGGATTTACATATACATTTATATAAAAAAAAATTGCTATTGTCTTTTAATTGCATTTTCTAAAAATATATTGTTGAAAACGCTGAGTGCGGTGTCAATCGAGAATTTGTATGTTTTTAACACGTAGAGACTGTGGTTCTTAAATAGTTTAGTTATAGATTTAGTTGTACTTGGGGGTCTTAGTACGATTACATGACCATATAATTCCATAAGTTAAATAAATTTAAAATTCTGACATGACATAGGTACCTACCTACATTTAGGTACCTAAAATTGATACATTGACGAAACACAAAATTATTTTCATTTTCGTCAATGTTCAATGACGAAATATTTAGGGTGTGTAGTGTGTTTCAATTTTGCCTGATATTATCTGATTGTAAACGGTTAATTTTGTGCAAGATGTCTGATTTACGACAGAATTCTTGGGATTTTTTAAGCGAGTTTATTAACATTTATTAAGAGAATGAGTGCCTTTGGAAAATAAAATCCAAGGATTACATAAATAAAGATCTAAAAATTAAATCCTATGAAAAATTAAGGTTTAAATTAACTGAAATTGATCAGAATGCATTAATTGTAAAGGTAAAGAATAAAATAAACAGTCTCAGATCCAATTTTCGGGGTGAATTAAGTCGGGAGCACGAGAGAACGACATTTACCAGCCAACATTATATGGACTATGTAAGAAGGTTTTTTTTAATAATACAAATTCTATATACTATACTACTGAAATACATCAGCCAAGTAGAAGACTTAGCACTATGGACTATGGCATTTCAACGAATTGCACTATCTGAAAGGCCAAGAATCTCCAAAGAGTGGATTCAGCAGTAGAGAATCGACTTCCAATAGTTTCTAGATTTGAATTCGGATTCATTGAACGTGTGGAGGCTTCTTTTTGATCAAAGTTACCTGATGAAAAAAACTTTAATGTTATCTGACAAGTAAAATTGATGGTGTGTAGGCCCCTTAACGCTTTTAAGTTGATGATTCCATCGTAAGGGAAAAAAAAATAAATGATTGGCAATTTTGTAGTGTTTGTTATTCCTAAGAATTAATATTTTCTCCTTTCCATACCTACATAGTGGAATTTTCAGATATCGACACCATTTGCCCCTGAAAGTATGAACTTTCCGATTTTCACGATTTTTCCACTTTTCTGTCGAAATTTCCGGCTTATAATGGGCTACTACGATATATTCGGAGCTAAAGCCTATATCAGAAGCGGTTTATCCGGCTCCCCATCCTTAGAGTTATACTAAGGGTCTGGTCCTCTAGGTTGCGAGTTGTGCCGTCGGGGTGACTTCCCGGTCACGATAAGCTATCTAGTTGCAATACACATCGGATGCTTTCATCCCTCCACCACCACTGATGTGGTTTTTAACTTCGTATCCACCAATTTTGGAACTAACACGGCTGAAATTTCGTGCTTCAAACTTGTTAAACTTCAAGAATCTGATCTTAATTTGAGATTCATCAACTTTAAACTTTATACTTTGATACGATACTAGAGTCAAAATTAGTCCCTTCGTGCTTCAGCCAAAAACCTAGTAAGGTTAGAGAGATCTCTTATTCCTTCAGGCTCTCATCTACAATCAATTCATCATAAAATTCTGCCGAATAAGTGCCATAAATCTTCGCTTAGAATATATTATCATAATGCAAGTGGTATTCGCACGAAAGTATCTGCACTTTTTAATAACTCGAGTCATCTTGATTATGATGTTATTATTATCGTCGAAACCTGGTTACACCCTGGTATATCTTCGTATGAATCTGAATCTGAAAATTCACAAAGGACTTGGAGATCTCCGGATCAGTCAACAACATTGATCGACGCAAAAACTCCTCCAGTATCATGGATGTCCGCACGTTCCGAAGGGCTAACATTGACTCAGACCACTATCTCGTTGTAGCCACGGCTGCGAGTATCCCGAAAACGTCAAAAATAGGGAACTACTGAAAGGAAGTTCGACGTCATGTCGGCTACAATTTCTAGTTCCTAGAGGCACAATCTTTCAAAGGTCCATACAATTACTCGCATATTGTCATTATAGGAAGAACTAATTGTGATGTCAATAGCGCTTTTGTGAGTATTGAAGCGGAGGCGAAGAAAATGGGTTAAACGGTCAATGAGGGCAAGACCAAATATATACAGTCGTCAAGAAGGACACCCTATACACTGACGTCTTGGACAAAACATCAATATAGACAGCTATAACTTTGAGGTAGTTAAGGATTTTGTCTACCTAAAATCCGCTAATCGCTATCAACTCAGACAGCAATACCAGCGCTGAGATCAATGGACTTGCCAATCGCTGCTTCTTCGGGCTAAGAAGGCAATTGAGTAGCAAAGCCCTATCTCGAGCAACTAAAGTGTTCATGTTTAAGACGCTTGTCTTCCCGGTCTTGCTATATAGTGCAGAGGCTTGGAGCTTGTTAATGGCGGATGAAAACATCTTAAATTGTTTTGAAGAGAAGATTCTCCGGGTGATTTTTGATCCCGTCTACATAAACGGGGAGTGGAGGAGAAGATACAATGATGAATTGTACGGGCTGTACAGGACACTGACCTAGCCAAAAAGGTGAAAAGCTAACGGCTGAGGTGGTTGGGTCGTTCAGAGCCAATGGACACCAAAGCTCCGGCATGAAAAATCTTCGAATCTAACCCCGTGGGACGACGCAGTAGATAAAGACCGCGACAGGCGCACACTAGTGGAAGGGGACCTCGACCAACTTGGCAAGTAAAACAAAATAGTTAGCTAAGGACAGATCTGGCTGGAAGAGGCTTGTAGGTTAAGGCGCTGGTCCACTCCGGACTATAACACCACCTTAAGTAAGTGTGTTTACCTGGGTTCAATTCAAAAACAAACAAAAAAACCTCGGATAATATTCAGCCGAGTTTTGCACGTGTACCAACCAAAAACCAATTAGTTTTTGTAATTATTTAGATTTTTTTTTGATTAAATTCATTTGATTTGTTAAAATAACACCTACTTGGTAATTTAGCTCTTCTAATCCTGTAAAAATGTAGGTGATGGATTCAATAAGGGAATATTGGGAAATACTTTCGGTCTCTCTATAATGTAAGTAAGAATTTACTCGTTAAATTTTTGTACTTTGGAAATTAAGCGAACCAAGGCAAGCACGGGTCTATTATAAAAATAAAAAAAAAAAACAACTTTCATAGCAAATAATTCATCCTTCTTCTCCCTATGTATATAGAAAGTCAAAAAACATCTTAGATATTATCAAAAATAAATATCCGTTAACCTTCCATTCTCGTGTAACAAAAGGAGCCATATTCGGTTGTCCTTTCATAATCCCCCTTGCGCAAATCAGTGCAAATGCACACGCAATATAGCCCTTGATAAAAAGAACTTATATACACCATACAATTTATAGCCATTGCCCTAAGACGATCTGTCGTTTGCCTTTATTCGATTCGTATATACACGTCTTAATCCGATTCAAAGAAAGTTATCGAAACGAAGCCACCACACACATGGCCTGATGCCTAGCCAACCATCACCGACACCTTTTATTCTTTACGGGATAATCAAGAAAAATGGTTGAAGTAATCTTTCGCATCAATTGAACGAGGGTTGTATCTTTAAGAATGCCAAAGTCTCTAGCTCATGTTATTTTTCATGTTTTAGTTCCGCCATTAAAACGAAAAAAAAAATAATAATAAGAAATAACACACCAAAAATCAACACACAACCAAAAATGCTTCAGCTAGCATGACAAATGCGTTAGATTAAAGTGTTTCAAGCTTCGTAATTGCATTTTCAACCCTCTTCTTATGCACCGGAAGCAAAGATGAAAAAGAGAAAAAAGCAGAAAGAACGGAATAGCTAAAGCTGCGACAGCATTGATATGCACCCTGTTTTGATTTTGGATTCCATTGAATTCCCTCAGCCTTCGGATTATTCCTTTTTTTTTTAAGTCGATTGCTGATGTGACAGCAATTGGGGGAACAGTATTTTAGACTTTAATCGAATTCCAGAAATAAGCCGTTTCATGTATGTACCTACCTAAGCCCAAAGTCAGAAAAATAACTTCTCATTCGCAGCTTTTACCGGTTGAATGGTTGACAGAAAGAATTTTTTTTTTAATTACAAAATGATCCCAACACCGTTAGCATTAAAATAATCAACTATTTTCACACCGTTAAGCTTCACCCTTGACTGCTGGCAATTATTATTATCAAACACACATTTACAAAAACAACGACTGCCATTTGTCCCTCTTGGTCTGACATTGTTTGTCTCTCTCTCACTCTGTCTTTCCTGTTTCCAGACAGAGTTCTGCGCTGAGGTCAAATTTCGTTGTGACTGTCATTCATAATTTCCACGCAATTTTCATATTTAATGAATGCCAATGCCAATGTTGAAATGGAATATCCGATAGGAGTTCCGTAACGGTAAACAGTCTGTCCTTTGCCAATTTGTGTCAAAAATAGCAACAAATATGAGCAATGAGCATCCAATTGTGAATTATTGTATAAAAAAAGAAACCATTCACAGAAACAGAGGACAGGATGTCAAACAAGCCTTATACAATACACATACATACATATACATAATACACAAAACGGATCCGGATATAGTTGTCACCTGTTAGTCCATAGGGGCATTATTGTGATGGTGTCGCTCTTTCTGCTGTTGTCACAATTATTTCGATTGAATTCGGATATATAATATAAAAGTACGCAGTAGGTACTGAGTACACATAAAAGGTTGGCGCTATATGGCTTCACCTGCACGGAATTTCATCATTAATTATGAAGGCACATTAAACAAATACCAAAGGACTTATACTGTTTCCACTAATTGCATGACTTGATGATAAATAGAATGTTGGACTTCGATGGACATTAAACTTATGCAAAATTGTTTTTTGGCAACGAATACATAAATGGCATAAACCTATAACTACGATGATGGGTTTACATATTAAAAAGAACCGTTTATATAATTAACAGTTGGAGTTTTTTCTTTCTAAGGCTACATAACATGCATTTCCTGGTGCGTTGGTGAAAAAATCAAAAAACTTGAAAAAAAACATCAAAAAGTCGAAATAGAGGGTGGGACGTGGTTTTAAATTAAAATAAAACTTATAATAAGTATGATTCAGTAAGAATTTGTTTTATTTTTGTGTATTGTAAAATATTGGTAACTTTATAGGTAGGTTACATGTTACCTACATGGATTTAAACAAAGTGCCGGTCAATTAATGGCACCGTCCATACACAAAAGAGGACTTTTTTCTAAGTTTTCTTGCACTCTTTTGAACATTGTTACCAGGGGCGGACTGGTAGTCGAAAGGCCTCCCAAGAATTTAAGATAAAGAGGCCTATTTTGTGTAAAATGAGTATAGACGGAGTAAAAAACGATATTTCCTTTTAAATTATCTAAAACTGTAGGGGCCCCATATGACCCCCTTGGGCCAACAACAGCTCCATAATAATAAGTGTGGGAGCTACACAGCTAAACTATAGTTTTTGTTAAAATAATCTTATCCTATAACAACTGTATCCTCATTGTGGGAGCCCCTAAAAGAAGTGTGTTGGCTTTCTGAGATCCTTTTGGGGCCCCATTGCTGTAGTTTTTACTGTAAGGCCCTTAGAAATACAATTTTACTTGAAAGTTTTCTTTTAAAAGAGCAAAAATTACTGCAGAGCTTTCGTGCACTTTTTTCTTGCCCAGGGGACCATTGGGCAAAAAACAGGCCCAGTCCGACCCGGACTATGACCGGAATTCGGGTGATTTCGCGCCAGATGTGATCTTTAAGGACTTCCAGGGTCCTGAGGCGATTAGGTATTAAAAACAATAGATTTTAGGTACACCGAAATTAAAACCAAAGGTAACCAATAAACTGCGACGTGTCTCGAGTCCCAACCTTTATAAGAACTGGTAATATGTATATATTGACACTCGTGTAAGAAAAAAACCTTATTGTCTATGATTGAGACAACCAAGAGCAAAAATTGATTATTTTTTTTAATTTTTATCCATCCACTTATCGCGTTTTCACCAGCCATTCTCCATTTTATAAGTAAACTGCCAGAACACAATCGACAAGTTTTGCAGCTGTTAATGTCACTACTGTGTGTGTGTACGTGTAGAAGCTGTCATTTGAGTCGCTCATAACTATACAATCGAATGTAGCAAAACAACGGTGCTTTTAACAGTGGTTTAGCGCAAAAGAAGTGTATTTTTTTCATTTTATTGCTTTTCTTTTGTTTTACTTTCCAACAATTGAACATGTTCAATATACATTCAAGTTATTCAGAATTTCTAACTTTGTTCATCAGACCTAGATTGGTTGATATTTCATATGAATATCTGCGATGAATTTATGGAATTCGTCCATTCAAATCAAAGTCAAACTATTTAGCAGCATAAACATATCTATGTTGTTAGGTAGTATATAGAGGTAGAAGTTGGAACTACTTTTTTCTTCAGCTGCAAATTCTGGTAATCTACGTAAAAAAACACAGTTTCTTGTTTTTTTACCTTTACACTGCTCGGAATTGCAGTTGCATTGCAGCTTGGAGCTACACATATTGTAATCAACTTTGTAACGCTGTATAGGGTAGTCCAAAAGTCACTTAAGATTTTGAAATTAAAATAAAAGCTCTTGATATTTTTATTTAAATCAACGCAAAATTAGTATCTGTGTCAAAATATACTTACACCGGAAAAAATAATTATTTGACAAAAAAAAACCGAAAAAAAAATAAAAAAAGAGGCTGGGTGCGACCCACATTGTAACTTCCCATTGGTGCCCTTGGAAACGAGGGACCCAAATTTGTTTTGTAATATTCAATCAAGTGAAGACCAAAAATGGGCCGTTTGTTCTCGAGATATTCGAGACGAAAAACATTTTTGAAGAATGTTTAGTATTTTCTTCTAATTTATTTTGTTTGTTTTAAAAAAAAAAAACAGTTTAACCATTAAGTTGAAATGAATAATGCCTATTCGAGCATATGGGATTTTAGTTTAATATTATAGGTATGTATATTCGGAGTTTATGGTATTAGGGATTATGGGACTTTTCTGAAGTCTCAAAAAATATAAACTGACTTAATAGCTCATCTCCAGCGAAATCGAGATGTATCAATTAAATCTGTCAAACTCTTTCGCAAAATTTCAACAATAAAAATGGCGCTCATCATGATAAAAACTTTGCCCAGCTTAGACGCCCCATATAGAACAGCTTTAAGTCCATACGATTTATTGACTCTTTTCGCAGCCATTCATCACGCTCTTTTTTTGTTGAACGCGTACATTTTATTATATGTGATGTTGTCGAAAAAAAAAATAATAATAAAAATAAAATGTGCACCCTTTACAACGAGAATCGAAAGCTCATAAATCTGGCCCGAGCTTGCCTCTCGCATCATCATGCTCGTTTAGTCGACTTCATAAATGCGAAGGCATCTGGCAGTTTAAAAACCATTTCGAATGGTTTACTGTCGGCTTCGATTATTTGTTGACTCAAATTTGCATCCCCCTAAAACAAAGCAAAAAAAAAAAAACAGACAACAACATCGCTAACCCCTCCCTTTATATTTGATGACAATATGTCGTTGGAAAAAAAAGAAAAAAAAAAAAAACATCCTGAAGGGGATGCTGGGTTGAATTAGTTTTAGGTGTCAACTTGATATACAGTCGCCGTGTATTTATTGGGATGGCAACAGCTTGACGTTTCGAGTCCACATAAATAGCATAGCCATGGAACTGCAGAGTGGGGACCCAGCCCATATATATAGCTGAATGTGAGGGCATCACAGCAAAAGACACAAGTTGCAGAGTTGCAATAAATCACCCCATCGTTGCAACTCAGCCCCGCCACGCAATGATGTGAATACATTGACATTGTTGGGGGTCGGTTGGTGGGTATAGCTTTGGTTTGGACGGAGAGTGTGGGTGCTCTGATGCTGTCGCACTGGCCATTTTGAAAATTCAGCAATAACAACGATTTCCTCGTTTGCTGCAAAACTAAGGGAAATAAATTACACACATGGAAATGGCGATGGTGATGGTAACTTGGGGAGCCATATCGCACACAGCAAAGGGAGGCTGTTTCGAGATAAAACGGCAGCGTTTCGCATTTCGCATTTTGTGTTCATTTCATTTCATTTGTTTTATTTTTTTTTTCATTTTTATTTCGTGTTGAATTTATGAGAGGGTGGGGTTGTCATTTGGACACTGTTATGTTGTTTTGTTCAACACTACGGGGGGCTGATTTGGGCTGATTCGACTGAATCTAAATGATCTGGATATATGTGATTGCATGTGAAGTATAGGTATATACAGATTTATATATTGGATTTTGCATTATGCCATACATAGGTATTGTTCATATGAATATTATAAGATGATATGGGGTGATAAAGTGAACACAAATTTAAACAACAATTTAACCGATAAAAGGACTTAATTTTGAATTATAAAAAAGGGGGATAAACAAACAAAATCAAAAAAGAAAAAAAAAATTAACCACCCGCTGCTAAATGAACACATTTTATTTTTATTAGTTTGTACTTTTTTTTAGTAAATTGTGTCGTTGTAGTCGGACATTAATACATTATGGATTTTCGCTTTTGTTCAGAATCAGAATCGTTTTATTTTTTGTTGCAAAAGTTTTTGATCAAATTACATACATATGCATTTTTAAAACGTTGAGAGACTTGTTTCTAGTAGATACAAATAGTATACGATGTACAAATTATGTATATTATACATACTCAAACCCAACAATTGGAAGCATTTCTTAGCTTAAGATTTTTGTCAAATTTATACGAAATGCCAAAATATGTATAGACTATTAAAGTAAATTCTAAGATATTCAAAAAATTAAATAGGGGAGAAGAGGGAGACTTGATCCCCCCCTCAATCTCCAGATCAAAAAGAGTTAAAAATACTCATTTGGCTCCATTGACAAATATTTTTCAAATCATATCAATGCGTCTACTCTATCACAGTGGCCCCTGGCTCAAGCTCCGACTTTTGTCTACCAACATATGATCAGTTCTTAATAAGGATTTGTGATTAATTGGTCATTTTGTTCACTTTTTTCACAGATTGCCCTCTTCTGAATCGAGACCTTGGTCGGATAAATTTCCAAGTTCTACCGTTTTCCCCCCCCTTGTATGCAATGAAAATCGATTAATGATCATTAGGGCTGGGATTTCCATGCAAATGCATGTTTTTTGTCACTACATTTAGAAGCCTTAGACCAAATTATCTTTACGAATCATAAAATTTCCTTTAAAATGGCATTTAATCGTTAGTGCATATTTTGCATATGCAAAATGCATATTTTCATAATAAATGCATATTTTCATAATAAATGCATATTTTTATAATAAATGCATATTTTAAGTGCATATTTTCATATTTTTCGTACGATGTCGAGTCGAAATCCTGGGTCGAGAAGTTGGTTTAATAAATAATGCATTATGTGCACCGACCCTATTCCAACTCAATATTTAGATCCTGAATGTAAACGTATAGTAATAGTCGACAAAGTGAACGCGTCCATTGAACCAAATACCCTTCTCACTTTCTTCGAACTGTTGATGGTTTGGAAAACTTCCAATTTGTCGAACAACAATAACGAAAGCGTTTTTAATAATCTTAAAATTGATGAAATTTGTTGTTTAAAAAACGCTCCTCTTACTTCAGTTGATGTAGAACGTTCTTTTTATCTTTTCAAAGGCGAAACAGGCAAAGTTTTGTGTTTGAAAACTTTAAATAAAGTTTCATTATTTATGTGAACAAAATATATGAAAATATTATGTAAGTTTCAGTTACATTTTGAAAGATATGTATATATATTGTTTCTTCTTAAATAAAAATATTTATTGTTATTTTGTAAACTTTTAATGTTATCTTATCTTTATTTCTGTTAAATAAAAGACTGAATTCTTTACAAATAAAACTGAATGAAAAATGTTTTTTTTTGGAAAAAATAAGGTAAAATAATGTTTTTTTAAGTGCATGTTTTCCATTTTTTAGTGCATATTTTCATTTTTAAGGGCATATTTTAAGCGCATATTTCCGATTTTTAAGTGCATACTGATCATAAATAAATCTTTAAATCTAAACATATTAGTCATATGAAAAAATATTCTTTGCATTTCCTCTAGATAAACGCTAGATAAACGCTTTGGGAAATAATTGACAAATGTTTGAATGAATCAGGTATTGAATTGAGCTGCCCGAGAATTGTAAAGAAAAAAACTTATCAATCCAATATTCCTTCGTCTTCACCTGAAAATTATTTTACAACATCATTTTTCGTTCCTTACTTTGATTCTCTGATAACCTAACCTCCATTAAAGAGCAGTTTTTAGTAGAAAATAAATCCGCATACGCAATATTTCAGTTGTCTCCTAAAAGTATGCAAACCATGAACTCATCCAATTTCAATTTGATTCTCCAAAAGAGACTGTCCTTTCTCATGACAATTTCTAGTTTTTTTTAGTTCGTACCTACAGTATATTTTGGGATTCTGTCTGCAGGGCTGTTGTTTTATGTTTTAAGTACCTACCACAAATTATTTTGTTTGTGTTTCCAATTCTTTTATGAAAATTTTTATGTAATAAAAGTTTAGTTGTTTGGTAAAAATAAAGTGTGGTACGATATAATTTGTTTTTCCAATTTACCCAAACTGGGAGAATTGATCCCCACAATCATGGGATACTTGTTCCCGGGATATCAGCGAAGTGTCTCAACTTAATGTCTTTAAAAAAGTGGCAAACCCAACTTTAAGGGCATACAATTTTCGGGGCGTTTGTTTCTTCTTGAAAACCACACGTCTAAAAAAAAACACCCTTTATAACAAACTGTGAACAAACTGAAGAAAACGAAGTTCAGCCATACTTTGAATATAATACCATTCTTGAATCTCGAGTACTTACTTGGTGAGTTTCCTTTTTAAAAATTTACCCGATTTGTCATTCCAGCATAGTTGAGGTACATTCGAAATGAAAAAAGAATTTATGTATTTTAAAACTTTGAATAAATTCTTTTTGAAATTTGCTCTACTTCACATACAAATCTGGAAAGCCTACGAACGGGGTTGACCGAATTAACTACACTACATTTTCTACATCATTAACTACGCGTAGTTAATTTAATAAACCACACGTCTTATTTACTACAAATTGTTACGTTTTCATATAATAAAATTTCAATAAAAATTTAAACATTTTAACTCAAAATTCAACCTTCAAAGTTACAACTGATAGATCATTTGATATTTGAATTTAAGTTTGTTACAATAGCCGTGTTTTATTATCTACGGATCTAGATCGGGATCATCTTTTAACACGTAATACAACAACAACTTTGGATCCTGCTCTGTATCTGGATCTATTTTAAAGATCAGAAAATAAGTTTTTACTCCGGCGAGTAGACGGCTCTTTAGTCGGTAGGGAGTACAAACTGTAGTGAAAAGAAAGAAGACAGTATCTACATGAAAAATAAAGAAAACATAAGAAAAAAAGAGATGAGTATACAACACTGTTGTCATTATGGATCTGTATCGTTTTATTTTCATGGGATGATCCTGATCCAGATCCGTAGATAATAAAACATGGCTAATTTGTTTCATTAACTGCATTTACCAACGTTTAGCTGCATAAACTACGTAGCAAATGTAAAAAATGTAGTGCCCATCCCTGCCTACGAACACTTCTACTTTTTTTGGTGTCCGTTTTATCATCTTCTTCGTATTCTGTTTCCTCAGACCAGTAAGAAAAGAACATAGCATGAACGCAATAATTTTGTCTATTCCCTGACGTTTCGCCCTCTTTCTCAACTCGGCGTTACACTTTTTTGAAATTCTGTTGATTTTTTCATATTGTTAGTAGATATGCCTCCGCTTAAACATTTCTAATGTTAAAAGCTTACGCTCCAGAAGCGACAGTGGAAGCACAGGTTAAAGTAGTTAAAGCTACTGGCAACTGCTATCTCAGGCAGTAATTTAGTGGCGTTTGCTATCCCAGACTGTAATTTAATGGATACTTCTATCTCAGTCAGCCTTCTTTTACATTATATAAATTTAGTTGTAAAATTATGTGAATTTTGGTTTGTATAAAATTATAAGACGTAAATGCATTGTATATTAGAGATTAAAAAAACCCAGTGATTGGTAAATAAAGATAACCTCGATAACACTACAGTTTGTTACTTATAAGTTATAACATAGCATATAACCTCAGCCTATGATAAAACTCCTGTCAGAACATAAATTGATAAATCTATGAGAAACAAAAATGAAAACCTAATTAATTTTGTGTATACATATTATACCGATTGTTATTTTGTTCCAAAGAAAAAAACAAACCACTATAATTGTTATACATTGGTCACGCATACAAATAAAGCTGTCCGCCAAGATTTTATCGTACCTAAAGTTTTAAACATCCATTGCCATATTATATAGGTACACTTAGGTAGTAGGTGAATTATACGTATAGTTGAATTTCCATTAATTTCAATTTACATATTTGTAGATATTTAAAAAAAGTTTATCATATATTTATAAAAATGGCAAAAAACTAAACCACTATTCCCATAGACATCAACTATACTATCATTTGCCACAATTTGTCATTTCTCATATTATACGATCCAATGGAAGGCGACTATATTATGATAAAAGGTCCCCAATGTTTAAAAAAAAAAATGATTAATCACCACGATAAAACTTTTTGTTTTTTTTTTTTTTGTGCGCGAAAATAAAAAACTTTTTATCTGTCTGACAGGAAAACGACTAGTATTTTTAAACGCAGCCATAGTAGATATCTACATGTTTGTCCTTCGCTGCCAAACTATTGAATTTTTAAGGCTTTTCTTTAAGATATTCCTCAAAAAGGTCATTAAGAAGCATATTATCCAAAAGTATCCAAAAGGGCAACCTTAAAAGGTAGCATCAATTTTCTAAAATCAACAAACTTTACTCCATTGCTGCAGTTCCTCCTGACTTGGCACAAAGGATAAACAAACCAACAATAGCAATGAGGGCTGCGTGTAGACTTTAGAATCAGAGTTTCAGTTTGCTTAGACTTTGACATTGATGACGCGCACCGTTTTTGTCTGTTCAAGCTTTCTTGTTTATTTGTTTTTGACAATTCATTTGGTTGTATAGGTAGGTAGGTATATAGAAAAGGAAGCAGACACAAAGTTTCTGGCTGACTCGACGTTCCAAGAAAAATCGCAGAAAAATGTCATCATCATCATCATCACAGTTGCTGCCTCATTATTGCAATCAGCTGAAAGTGACACCTTAGGAAAACAAAGCCATCAATGGCAGCATAGCAAATAATATTATAGATATATCTATATGTATACCCAGTGCCCGCAAAATATAACCATCACATGGAGAGGCTTTTGCCTCTAGTCCTTAGGACTTTACAAAACTACAACAACAACAAGCATTTATTTCAATATAAATAAAAGAAATGAAACTCAAAGCAACAATAACAAAACTATTGTCCATGGTCGAAGAGGAGCCGCAATGGCACCTCTGAAAACGTTTCTTTTTATTAAGGTTTAGATATTTTCTCCACTGACACACAGTGGATCTGGATGATTTTTTTTTGCTGCTTTTTTTTACATTTTCGGTTTGTTTTAGATTCTTGTTTTTTTTTTAAATTATTATGACGTAATTTTATGAAGTCCATAAGACTGAATTTGTTTATTATATTTATTTTGCAAAAAATTTAATAGATGTTTACAGCTAAGTTTTTAAGCTACAGAAATGAGAAATACAGAACATCGATACTGACACCCCTTTGCTTGAAGTAATCGTTATTATTTTACCATTTCGTGAATACCTGTGAAACAAAATTCCATTTGGGAGCGTATCGGAATCACGGTTTTTAAAATCGCGTTTTCCAAAAATTCCGAAAAAAAAGTTGTAATATCCCGTCTGGTAAAATACTGTATTTTCAAAATCCTTTCTTGTAAAATCCCGATTAATCGAAATGCCGCTGTATTATAATCCCGCTTTTTAAAATCCCGTCAATTCAATGCAATTTTTGTTTGTCACAAATTATGTATTTTTTAAAGTCTTCAATCTTTCGACTTCAAACAGTGTTCCCAGATTGATGGTTTTTCTAACCAAAATGGTGGGAAAAATCAGTTTTGTGGAACTTATAGTGGGAAAAAATTCATGTGGGAAAATATTGTAAACGTTTTTTTATGGGGGGAATTATATTTTAACTGTTATCGAAGCTTACTATTCTTTGGTACCAACCTACCTATTTTTGTTTTTGTATATTACATTTATAACTAAAAAAATAAATAGCGATCGTAACATAATTAGCTATGAACGCACTTGTGGTTTGAGTCAAGCGATTTTTTAATCGCAAACAAATATAGCAACTAACATCATTTAATGAGAATGCACTAGACATAAATAGCAACTTATTTGTTGACAATTTTTTGTCGAATTGGCGCACACTTGTGATTTTAATCTCGGGATTATTTAGCAACAAAAATAGAAGATAATAAGGCTATTTATGCAACGTCTTAAACTTTACGATGTCGTAAAATCGTAAAGTTTCCGACACACGTTTCATAAACGCATCAAAAAACATTTTGCGTAAATGTAGTAAACGATATGGTAAACAAATCAGCTGTTCGTTAAACGTCAAACAGCTCAAAATATTTGATTTAATTTTAACATTCCCAAAATTTGTCATCCGCAATTTAAAAATGCCCAAAATAAGCCAAAAAAGTAAATTTATACAATTGTATGAACAAATTGCTTTCAATGATAATTAATTGTGATCAATACATAAGAGCATGTGTGAATGCATTTGTGTGTTGTGTAACTCACACTATTTTGAAAAAAAAAACTCATTTTTCCTCAATATGCTCGTCTACCATGTTTACAATGTTTACCATCTTCGTTTAACACATAAATTTGTGCCTTAAAGTTTAAGATTTGTTTGAAAAGATTCCCCATACAAATTTTGACAGTTCGTTTACGACGTCGTAAACTTTAAGACGTTTAACACGTTTACGATGCTTTTCCGACGTTGCATGAATACCCTTAATATAACAATTCTTTTAATTAAATCGCAAGTGCAGCCTCATTTGTTACCATTTGATCTATTTAATTTATACAAGATTCAGATCAAAAAGAAGAATCTTTTTCATTATTTTAATACTTGCTATTTTTATTCTCATGTAGTTATGAATGAACTCTATTTTTTGATATCGTACCTAAGAGCGGTCATTGTGGTGGTTTTTTTGTTCGTCCAGTACGAAAATGGTGGGATTTTTTATCGAATCCGGTGGGATTCTTTAAATTTCATCTGATATTACTGACTTTAAAGCTCTATCAATAATTATTTTTGAAGTTCTTGAGGGAATCTAATTGTTAAAATTTTATTTTTATCGGAATTTATATGCTTTTTAGAAAATTCGATAGCCGAATGCGAAAATTCATGCGGAAGTTGATAAGAATAGGGCTGAATGCTGATATAATGTTGTTTGTACATTTTAAAAAACAAAAATTACTCGACTTAAAGAAAATGAGTTTTCTATTTTCACTGTTAACGTTTGTTTTTGCTCCTAAAATCTAAATTATATATTTACTCCTTGCTAAAATTTTATATACACGCGAAAATTATACCTCTTGCTAGAGGATTTACCGCTTTCATTTGGTACAAAACAAACGAACGGCATTAGAGATTCATTTTTACCTACAGGGTTCCCACATGCTCTTCAAACTGTATTAAAAGTGAATAAATATTGTATTAAAAAGTTAGAAAATAGTGTTGACAACATTTTTAGTTGTTACAATTAAGTACGTGAAACCCACTTAAGAGGAACCCGCTTATCTGAAACACTTTATTCATTGCCGAGTATTTGTCGACCATTTACCTTTTAAACACTCCGCTTAAACGAAACTTGCTTAAGTGAAAAACCAGGATACCTGAAACATGTTTTCAGTCAAAATTTAAATTAAAAAAAAAAACTCTAAGTGCACAAAAAAATTGAATCCAACAGAACAAAAAATTTGCTGAACGCTTTCACATCTTTTTTATTTTTCACCTCCAGCAAATTCTCACCACGAAAATGACATTTGAATTTGTGATGTGTCACAATCGTGAAATTTCTTTTTTAATTATTCGGACTCCGCTTAAGTAGGTAAACTTTTTTCACTTAAACGGGGTTCGTTTAAGTAAAAAACCCGCTTAAGGGAAAGGAATACTGTCACATTTTGATTTTTCTCTTAAGCGGCTTTTACTGTACTCAGAAATAGGAAGCATATTACTGTAGTCGGTAGAAAAACTTAACATTTATCAAAATTATTGAAATAATTGTATCAATTTTGAGAAGGCCTTACTTAAATTAAAATACTAATTAACTATTTTTATTGTCCAACACTTCTATAGTAAGGCCTTTGGATATGTTAAGAGGTTTACTTTTGTTTCGGTTCCTTATCGTCAATTGCTGATTTGCTTAGCTTATAGATAAAAACAGTTTTTTTTTCCTTTTTTTTTACTTATTAGTAGGTATATACCCCACTGTCGTCGGTCGTCACCGTTGTTCTGTATAGCAGTGGTGGATCTATTTATTTTTACGTTTTTTTTTTTTTTGTTTTTCTTTTTGTATACCAAAACAAATCCGTTGACAGATGACAGTATTGCTCTGAAGCCATTGCGGTCTTATTAAAAGCGCTTTGATGGGCATCCGATGTTGGCAGGTTCCTTGAGTTGTCTGCTACGTGCTGTGGCATTGATGGTAGGTTAGGTATAGCATTCAACTTTACAGAAAAGTTTATTATTTTTGTTTTGTTTATATTATGAGCAGTTTTCCTTTCACTTCAATAAGTTATAGCTATAACATTTTTAAATTTAAGATGTTTCTTTATCATCATCAGTATATAGTTGATAATTTTTTTTTTGTTGATTTCTTTTTTAAGATAGATCGGTATATACTTTTATTTCCTGGACAAAGTAAGCAGTATAGTGAAAAGTGGTACCATGGCAGGTTTTTAAAAGCTTCTTCTGGTGAAACTATAAAACATGCATAAATAGGTATCCACTATCTCTGGTTATATTATCATCAATCAATTTAAATGTGTTTTTCTTCATTCGATTGGTTCACTAAAAAAATCAAAACTCATATACAAACTATCACGACTTTGAAAAATCAAAAAGTTTTATCAAGCAGAATGAATATTTCTTCCAGATTGTAATGGCCTTTTCGATTGGTAATCCGGAAGACATTTTGCCAATAAAACAGACGAACACAACTTGATTGATTCTGAAGTTTGTGTATTATATGTAAAAATAATCACAACAGCTCAAAATAATTTACAAGCTCTTTATTTAACTTTTAATATCAACATTTCTTTATGTCTTCCGAAATTGAGACAAAAATAATTCGAAGAAAACAGCCCTGGGGGACGATTCTACTTCTGTGAAAAAGTGAATCGAATAACTTTTCACCCTTTCACTCTAAAATCCGAATCTCGTTCTGCGAAAATGTGAAACCTATTGTCAAAAACATCATATGAATAATTTGGTTTCACGTTGCGTCGGCATTTGGAAGTGCATCTGTGAATAAAAAGTGTGAATACGAACGAAAAATGCTCAATTCAACCACATCTCCTTCTCTGTCCTATTCATGAAGAAAATAATCCTTTCTTTCTCATGCGTTTCTCGTCTTTTCAAAAATTGCGCTGACTGCACATGCGCTTCAGGCGAAATTATAAGGTATAGTTTGCCGTCAATAATAAACTCGGAGAGTTTCATTCACTGAACCAGAATCGCTTTGAATAGGCTCGTTAAGGAAATATAGGAATTCTGTTTGCAATTCTTTGTTCTCTAGAAGTATCAGTTGGGAACAAATTCTTCAAAGTTCACCTTGAATAGGCACATATAAAGAGGTATCGGTCGAGATGTAGGGATTGTGTAAACTTGTCTTGAAGAATAAAGACACAACACATCCCAGTGAAGTATCGGTCGATCTCATGAGAATCATACCGAAAACCACTTTTAAAAAGTTGTTTAAAAGTGTTGGACATCAGTTTAAGAAAGACTTGCTTGGAACCTTAAAACAATCTCATGGAACCTTGCCAAATCTTATTTTTAAGAAACCCGCTAAGAAAGAATGGGGTTTCTATTTTCTCAGGACATTTCCTAGGAGCTATATAATTATAGTCTATAGAAGTACACCTTTTCCGAAGCTAATCTAGAAGTAGCTTGGTAAGGAGGTGTCGGTCTGGATTGGAACTCCTGGTTCTCAGCACGCGACCAGGGCCCTTATTATGAAATACGAAACGAACGGCAGAAAAAACGAAACCTAGGGAAACGATAGTCACGGTGTAAAGCGATTATCAGAAACGAGAATGCAATCAAGGAAATGTTGCCAAACAAAAATCAAAAATAACATTTTTTTCAAAGCGCAACAAACTTCACACCTATTAGCAAATGTCAAAATATAAGTGTTTATAAAATTTTACTTGCATTACTCAAAAAAAAAAATGTTTTTGAATTCCGAATACTTTTTTGAAAGCGAAGATGAATCTGCAACTGAAGAAGAAACGCGAGTAACAAGAAGACTTATTAGAGATTCATCGAACCCTATGAGCCTTCCTAGTTCTACGTAAGTAAAGTTTAGTCCTTCCAACGTTGTATTTAAAGAAAACACTTAAAATATTTTCAAGGTTCAAGCAACTTTTCCGCCGGCATTAGTTGTGAGCCTAGAAATATAAACAAGTCTTATTTTTTTGTTTTTCACACTTTTAATTACTACATTTGACTCACATTTTTTAATTTCAATCAAAACAACCGAGGACCAAACAAAAACACAATTTTAACAAATGACAACAAATCCAAAACGAAAGCAAATGTTATTCGTTAATTTAAAACGAGTTTCGTTTTTATTAACGAGTCTCGTTACTCGTAATCTCAAATAAAATACGAGTTTCGTTTTTTCTACTACCATTCTCGTTTCTCGTAATGGCAATTTAACGAATACGCGGTATTACTTACGATTATCGTTTTACATAATAAGCCCCCAGGGCCCAGAGGAGAAACTAATCGGATCATATTTGTATTACCTTCTTATATTTTCAGCTTATACAAAAACAGAAGGATGAATCAAAGTAGAGGAAGTGTACATAATCATTATACGATAGAATTGACTAACTATGTGTGAGAATTAAATTTGAAAAGTTTTGCATTGGAATTTCCTGTCTTCAATACAAAAAAATACTTATTAGTTTTTTTTTCAAACTGAGTATTAAAGTGACCAAACCAACCTGATTCAAGATTTTTACAAATTTCAATCGAAAACTCTTGTCATCGCATAAAGTTACTATCAAGCTGTGAGCATTAATTCCATAATTCACTTGAACTAAACTTCACAGCATGAAGTAAGGCACTCACTGATTTAAAAAAATATAAAAACGGAAGACTCTTCGTACCCGATGTTTATGAATTTGCATTTGTCAAAAAGTTATCAAACTTTGCACATAAAAAAAACTTCCTCTACACACATTCTCTTCACTTTCAGCAAAACCCCTTGCAATATGCAATCTTTTTTCAGTTTTTCACTGTAATTCGAGATGAAGCTGGGATACTTTTTTGAAAATTTAATTTTCAACCTCATTTCCGCGAAATTGGCTAAAGAAAAATATGTTTTGTAGAACAACACCGCATATATTCATGAATACAGTTAATAGATGTCAGAAACACACATAAATATGAACATACAAGTCAGGACCCACACCAGAAGTGTCACTGTTTATAAAGCTGAACGTAAATTCACCTACTTTCTCAACGGTAGATATAAATTGCAAATGAAAATATCATTTGTCTGTCACTCAGTGAAGCAGCAAATTTCCATAACGCACGTCAGAGCAAAACAAAAACAAATGAAGCAATATGCGGATGCGGAAAAAAAATGATTGAATAGAGTTTGAGTTTGAGGGTGGACCAGGGCTGGGGTGTTCATTTAAAAAATTGATCCTCTGAAAGGATGTGTAGGGAATATTTTTCACTTCAGTGGTTGCATTTGTATAACTACGTTTTGTCGTTTATGCGTTTCCTTATTTTTTTCCATTTTGTCATTCCCTTTAAGAGCAATCACTCGCTATTCTTTTTCATTGTCCTTCATTAGGCACACCACACAAAGCCAAGCCACCCACACATATGTTTAATAAAAAAAATGAGCACCCTGATGACGAGTGTCCTTTTTTTCTGCTTTTTCTGATGTATTATTTGTTTAAACTCTTTATTTTGTTCATCCTAAATCATTTCCAGTTGGATGGCTCTCTCTCTCTCTCGCTCTCCCTCCCCCCATTATACCATCAGTACCATTTTGAAGCATCAACACTTGAGTGACTTTCTATTCCAGCACCAGTTGTTGTGTTGCCTAAGTCCTGAGAAACAGGAAAACAAAGGGAAAAACCCTTTTCATTCAATTTTTTGTGTGTCTATCTTTTCTTTAATTTGTCACAATGTTGCTATATAAAGGACTCTTAAATGTCGTTCCAAGTAACATCAGCTATAACCAGCACCAGCAACAACACCAATATACTATAACAGCAGCACCAGACCATCAGCACCCGCACAATAAACACCATCCTGGAATTATTTCCATTCACTTGATTATTTCCTCGCATTTGTCAAAGGAAACGGTTACAATGAGTTCTGTCGCTTTTCGCACATATCCGCCGTTACCGCCGCCTGCTGTCTTCATTATCCTTGGAGTATGTCTTCGATGAGGGCGCGACAATGAAGATGATAATCGTCCTCACCAACATCATCCTACCGCACTCAGCGCTACCCGTTCTATTGTGTTTCACGGTGTGATTTTCTTTTCTCTTTTCTATATGACATGTCATCATTTTGATAAAGAAAAAAACAGGATCGGATTTAATATAATTTTTAAGGCCAAACCTTAAGTCACCTTTAGGCCAGGCGCGACCACGCAACTAAACCACTTTGGTTTCGATTGGTGACTTGAAGTTTGGCCTTAAAAATTCTATTAAATCGTATCCTGCTTTTTTCTCTATCAAAATGATGACATGTCTGGCGCCTGGCTTTATATGCCTGATTTACACGACCGACGCGACGCACGGACAAATTGTTATATTTTCTTCAATTTTCTTACCAATTATGACCTCATCTAAATGGTATAAATTCGTCAAATATTTTTGTCATAAGAAAAGAAATGAAGCCCAATTTGACATTATAATCGCATAGTGTAAATTTCGTTCTGACAGAATTTTGTAAATTTTGACAGAATACAAGAAAAACTGATCTTCCCTATTCATTTCTGCAATATTGTCAATATCTTTAGAGCGACAGTCAAACGACTTCTTTTAAATCATTGTCATTAAGAATGAATCTTGTCCATTATTTTGTTAGTCTTTTGAGAGGAATTCTATGGGAATATGTCAACATAAGGCCGGATTTTTCGATTAGCCATATTTGTCCCGGTATAAGTTCAGGCATTCAACGATTATACTAAAAAAGGGCCGAGTTAAGAATCGCCAATTTCCAACAAACTTTAACTGAAATATCTCACAATCAACCTTTACGCCTATTAATTGGGTGGCGCAGCAGCTCGTGTAGAACCCGGGCCAAGTGACTTACAACTCTCAACTATTACTGAGTGCGTCTTATTGGCAGAAATGGAGGGGACCTACAATTTTCTGCTGAATCCGAACGGCTTATAGTTGAGAAGCACCTTTTCATGACACATAGATACTCTTCGAGGATTTGTCAATTTCTCGCAAGAGAGAGTAACCCGTTTGTATGTGGCTATAGGCTGGGAATCGAATCCAAGACCTTCGGCGTAAAAATCCTACGCACTTACCATTACGCCACGTGATACCACAAATCTTTACGCCTAATTTTTAAAAATGCCTCCAAAAACGCCCCTGACTTTATAACTCACCCTCTCTACATAAATGAGTTATTTAATAGGTGCGTAGAGAGTTCTTGAGATAATGGCGCTAGTATAAGAAGTTTAGTTCTTTGTTTTGCTTTCTCTCTTCCGCTATTATGTATCTTTGTGTTTTCAAACTTTCAACAACAACACAACTGTGTATATATGAGTATATCTTCCCGGCCTAACCTATGCCATTGTGTTCGGATTAAGAGAAAGTGAAGTGCTCGACATAAATAAAGTGTTTGTGAAACACTCAAGTTTTCTCATTCTTTTTCTAATGAAAAAATTGTGTCCTTTGCCATATGCTTATTGCTTATACAGATATCCTATATGCACATACGTCATCTCGCCATCCAAACGTATATAGGGATGTTGATAATGTATGATGGACTTGAAAATCGCATTTGAATGGGTAACTTTGCGGTTTGTGTGGTCATCTTGTGTGACGAAGATATAAGTCTTCTGCGGTGTCGAAGCGAAACCGGGTCAGTGTTTGTGGTCAACATCTCGCATGGCAAATGAGGCATTAATATTATACCTCCTGTTGGGTTCTGGTCATCGGCTCTATCTTTAGGGTGTTGTGAGCTAGCTAGGGCTTTCTATAAATCGATTAATATATATGTGAATGAGGTGATGGAGCCTGCGGAGGATGATAATGGGATTTCTTCAAGAGGGATGAATGTTCATAAGAGGCAAGAGGCATAATATCGACTTCAAACTCTCATTGAACTATGTGCAACAACTGTGTAATCGTTGCAAAGTTGATCAACTTTTAAAGTGGTTGGTGCTGATGATGGGCTATGCACAAACGGAGCTTATCCGTTGCTATGATGACCGAGTTGGAGATGACAGCTCGGATCATTGGATGCTTTAAGTTTTAATTGTGTTTGGCTACTTAGGGCTGCCCGAAGTAGGTATATGTGATGGGCTAATGATGATGACATTAAAGTTATAAGGAAAGTTAACTTTTATAGAGAGGCCCATCATGCAATGATCTCTGAGATTAAAGGGTCAAAGAAGTTTTAATGGCTTTTTGGTTTGAAACATAGAAGTGATTAAATATAGTATGTACCTATATAGTTTCTGAGCTTGAAGATAAAAAATAGTTTGCAAAAGGATTTTCATAGATTTTATCAAATTGGCAATGGTTTATAATACTCTTTCCTCAATCTACATAAACATACTTTATCAATCAGGGAGAAAACTTCTTTAAACCCCCAAAATGTCTTTAAAACTGCAATTGTTTTCAACAGTTTCGCAGCTTTTTATTTGTGTTTCTATATTCGGTTCAAATATAGAAGAACATTAAAATTAATTTCAAAGAAAAATGCGATGTAGGCAAGACGCTGATGAAATCACAATTAGTATAGCTTTTAAAATATGGATTTCTCTATATTCCTCCAGACAAAAGTTGAACGAAATAAAACCAAATAAGGGCCAGGATCAGCTACGTCTGTTCAACCTCCCTGCTTGCGAACGACTTTGGATGAAATTTAACTATAAGTCAGGGAGAAACGATCAGCGCCAGCGTAAAGGCTTTGCTCTTCAAGTTCTATCAAGCTATAAATTTTCAAATTCTATTGAAGGATGGCTACGATGTCGATGGATAAAAAAAACTTTTAAAAATCATAAATTTATGAGTTTTTACTTTGTACTCTTGAAAAATGAGATTTTAGGTCTTTCGGGTCACATTTAGAATGAAATATTCGATATATCACAAAACATACCTTGTTATCTATCTGTCAAGCTATAAACCGTACAATTCCATTGAAGAGTATAGCTACGATGTCGATGGATTAAAAAACCTATACAAAATCTGACAGTTTTGACATTGAGATGGAGGTCAACGCAGGCTAAGTTGAACCGGTAAAAAATTCTGCTCTGTCAACGTTGAAATACAGTCGAAGCGCTGACGAGCTTTCCGTCAATGTGTCCCAATTGCGTTGACAGGGCGATTTCCCGGTCACACAAAATAGTCAATGCATTGACCCCAAAATTCATGTCAACGCGAGTGTCAACGCAGCCGTCAACGCATTGGCAGTGTTTTGCGTTGACGATTACACTCCTTGACAGCTTTGGGACGAAATTTGACGTTATTTTTACGTCAGAGAGTCAACGCGTTGACTATTTGCGTTGGCCGTCTAATCGTAGCTTTAGTAGTCGGTACAGTGGTTGCGGGAAATACTGTTCCCTAGGAGGAAAAACATTAAAACATCTAAGTGGACATGAAGATAAAAATTTAGTTGTAATAATTTTCACTCTAAATTAAGAACTTTAGGTACACCTATTTATTTCAGAACATCCTTTAAACGTCACATATGTACATAACTATTTTTAAAATCAAAAATCACTTTAATCTTTTGTTATTCTGTTAGTTTGTTACTTTATTACCAACAACTCTTACACAAGAATTTACAAAATTTATACACACAGAATATTGAGTGCGTTTCAGTTTAAAATGCCATCGATAACCACATATAAATTCGCGTCACTACATTTCAAATCCGAAAATGTCATTATTCATCGTCATCCTCATCTAACTGTCAAATGGGCCTCGCCAACGCAACGACAAAATGCTATGTAACCAAAACAAAAGCTTTATCGTGCACCAATGGCCTCAAAAATTACACATTGTCCATAAATTGAAAGTTTAATCGGTTGACAGTGAAGTTTCGCTATATTGTAAAATCGCAAATTGTGCGTTCAAATGGTGCGAGCACATACGTTTGGCGTTTGTCGTTGTTGTTCATCTTCCTATAAAATTCCAACAATTACGGAATAAGCAAGCATGAAAATACACTCAGACAAAAATTATGCTCTAAGTTCAGAGAAAATAATCGCCTAAGGCTTTTGATAGTTTTGTAATGGAATTTTAGATATCGATTTCGCAAAATATTGATGTTTTTTCTTTCGTTTCCACATAAGAACAAGCACTTCGTATTCAAAATCAGCTTAAGCTGATTGCCTTCAAGGCAAACTCTGGAAGAAAGTTCATTGAAAAAAGCAAAAATTCTGCTGAACCGATAAACAGGAAACAAACATTGCAAGAATGGTTTAATCTGGCTAGTTTGAAACAAGTTTCAAATTGTTCCTAATTTAGTTGCCCCGCATCAATTTCGATATTCCACTAAAAATGGTTTAAAACTTAGGTATTTATGTCGCAAAATATTAGACGCATATGTGCATGGCCTTATAAAACCATTTTTGGAAGATTTTGGTCTTGACTCACCTTCTTACAAAATTTTAACAAAAATATTCAAAATGATTGTCCCATTTGAGTGGGACATTAGTCGCAAACCTATTTCGGGACTTTTGTCACAGTTAAAGGGACATAAATCCCGTTTTTTCATCTACGATAGAACATATAAGTCCCAAAATTAAAAGTTTTGTTTTCATTTGTAATTCATTCCGGAATTTCACCATCATTGTAAAATGGTTCAAGAAAACTATTGACATTGGCACCTTTTATGGTGACTGAACATACCCTAAGCGGAGCAACGTTGTTGCTTAAGCCTAGTACATACTTCCTCGTGAAGTGAACAACCATCAGTGGAGAAAGTGAATGTTTGACACAATTTGCTTGACTTTTGCAGGTTTTATGGTCAAATTGTCAAAGCTACACCAAAAATCAAAGAGTTCCCGTACATTTTGCGCGTAAATATGGTTCACCGCTCGTGAACGCAAACTTTCCACTTTTTGTCACGGCTTCACGAGCACGCTCACGGGTGAACAAAAATGCAAATTTGTATGGATTCACGACATGATTCACAAGTATGTACTAGGCTTTAAGAGGAGCATGGGACCCAAAGAGGGAGTTAAAATCCCAATAAAATTGTTGACAAAAGTTCGTTAAATTCCAGAATTTTCACACTTTGTAGTTTTACATTTACATAGTACAGTAAAACCCGCTTAAGAGAAACCTGGTTAAGAGAAAAACCCGCTTATCTGAAACACTTTTTTCATCCCCCAGTATTTGTCGACCAATTACCTAAAGTGAAAAACCCGGACAACTGAAACATTGAAACATTTTCATTGAAAAAAAACTCTCTTAAGTGAAAAAAAATTGAATCGAAGAGAACAAAAAATTTTCTGAACGCTTTCATTTCTTTTTATTTTTCACAACCGTTTTTGGAATTTTAAAATCCGCTCAGGTGAAATTTGTTTTTCACTTATCCGGACTCCGCTTAAGTGAAATTTTTTTTCACTTAAGCGGAGTTCGTTTAAGTGAAAAACCCGCTTAAATGAAAGAAAGACAGTGACATTTTGCCGTTTCTCTTAAGCGGGTTTTATTGTTACATAAGTTATGTTTATGGATTAGTCCCAACGTTTTTTTTCGGAGCTATTTCCCGTGCGGTTGAGACAAAAATCTGGAAATAGATTTGGTTCATATGTCATAGTTATACATATGCCCCACTAAAATGGCACAAAAGTCCCTTCGAGACTATTTTTAGAAGACTTCTGAACATTTCAGGAAGGCTGTTCAATTATTAATAACGACAGTTTTACCCGTGATCCCGATGCGACTTTCTTTGTTTCAAGTGATGCTTTAGTTTCTCTAAGTGCTATTAAGAAAATAATGTGCAAAGACTATTTGAACACATTTTTCGACTTTAAATCACTCGCTGATATCCGCTTTCCCCTAGGGCTGCTCGCTGTTATGTTATAATTATAAACGAAATTTCTGTGAAGCTTAGCCCTTCCATCACACGACGCATTTTGATAGTAACATTGTGACAAATTCTGTGCATCCTTCCTTGAACCGGAAGTGCAGGACTATGGCGCTTTTTCAAATTTTGCTACATCCTTCTGTGATTGATTTCATTGTTCGCCCCGTCCCACGCCTCTCGCTATATAGCCCTTTATGGCTGCTAGGGTGTGATTTAATGCATAAAATATCAATTTTGTAAATACAACACCTGAACACATTAATGTGGCCTATGGCTGTTGGCCAGAACCAGGAACCATACTTTCATAACAGCCATTGGCTTCTAGTCTTAGGTCGACAGATGAAGCTGTGGACTAGGTAGGCTATAACAGCCATCGCTATCGGCCGCCCGCGCCGCGCCGCGAATAACAATAAATTTCAGATACGTACCTGTTTTGTGTTCGTTTGTTATGGTTTTGCAAACGGGAGTGTGGGCAAGTTCACATCTACCTATACCCCACTCAGTCTGGCAGAGGAGTGGATTATTTAAATCGAACCATTAAATGTTTACCCAAAACCTAGAATCCTTTATTCAATTATTGACAATAGTGGGATCCAAAGAGAGTAGGGAGGACTAACATATACAAAAACTATATCCTTATAAATGGGAACCTAAATATGGGGTGGATGTGGTGAGTTCGAGGTGAATCATGAATGTAACTCAAGTATTTACCGCTTCGAATCTGTTGGGTATTATAATGTGGTTTTAAAATGTTCATTGTTCCATTAATTTAGTTGCATAAATTTATGCGCCTATATTATACGTATTCGTATGTATAAAGGGTGGAATATATAGGCCGTCGTTGTCGGACGGAGGGATGAAAGGACGATTGTTCGACCTATCGCTATTGGCATCACATCCATATGCAATTATTTCGGTGGTTTTATTTGGGCCATAATATATCCAGCAATCTCGTTGTGCAAACTTTCGAAACATTTCGGTAGGTTGGAAAGGAAGGTCTGTAGATATATATACACCTTACATAGGTATAAGTCCACCTACTCGTTGGATATTACAGGGATGGCACTTGAGTACACATTTTAAAATATTTATGCGATCGAACGTGCAGAGTTATATTAAGAGAAAAAGAGAGAGAGATAGAGAGAGGACCAGTTCTTTTTGATGTTTTGGTGTAGGTGTACTTAAACAAACCCAGAACCCAAAATTAGTATTTAAGTTATGTTTTGGAGAATAAATTGAATTTGGCCAAATATTTGCCAAGTAGTCAATAAATTATTATGTTCCGTTTATTGGTCGGAGCAAATAAACTCTTCTCATTCCTGCAACAATAGCAAAATAAGGATTCGATTGAGTTTCTGGAAATGTGTGTAGGTACTATAGGTATACCTGGTACATAGGTAGGTAATTTTGATAAGTTAAAAGATGCTTTTGAATAGAAGGGGAGATGAAGGTATGAATTGGAAAAACTCACTGAGAATTGAAATGCAATAAGAAGTAAGTAGTAATGTAAGCATATTTTTATAATCGAAAATCAAAAATTGATACAAATAATGAATAAAGTATGTATTACAATTGAGTTGCCATTTTGCAGCAATTGTATTCTCTATAACTCCACATATTTAAGATTTAATAGGTTTAACATATATGTACATATTTGGGAATGTATATTGTATATGTAAGTTCGATGTTTCCATTTTATATTTTATTGTTTATTACATGCAACCTGTTTAGGTACATGCAACCTACATATATACAGACCTATATCCAATATTTTAAATTTTGTTTAAAATCTTTTTTATGTTACAAAAATATTTGAGTCCAATTATAATATTGAACAAATTTTATTCAGGCTATGTTCTTAAAATATTGTGCGAGAAATTTTGAATCCTAATCTATCGGAGAATCTGATGAAATTCCAAAAAAAACAAAAACTTCAAAGAGATTAAATTCGACTCGGTGGCTGTCAAAACATGAAGCAGTTGACGATTTTTGTGAAATAAGAATCGCGGAAAGTGAACGCCTAAAATGTTTAAAAAGCTTTGGATTCCGAATTCTCAATTAGTTTTCAGGTTATCAATTTGGTTTATAGCAACAACTTTCTGTGCCTTTGAGCCACAAATTTCAAAAGATAAATTTAAATTTGGTACAAGCTATAGGATCTCGCTAAAGATTAATGCGATGAACATAAAAGGATTCGAGCAGAAGAAGTTGCGTTTTCTAAAATTTGGGAAGCTTTAAAAAATTTCTGAAACTGTTGTTTTGAGAACAGAAAAAAAGTGGGCAGACAGAAAAATAGCCCAAATCATGAAGTTAGAAGTTGAAAAAATTAGTTTCGTATAATTTCAGGACAATTCAATATCATTGAACTTGGAGGGAGTGCAGAACCTCGTAAGTCATTTTACATGTTTTTCAGAAATCAAAAATACCTGCCAAATTTATGGCGATCTATAGTAAGAGGTTTTGTATCCTGCATTTTTCTGTAAAATATTCAGAACAACATTGTTATGGTAAATTTACCAAAAGGTGGCCTGATTCTGATGATTTTTTTGTATTAATAAATTTTTTTTTGAATTTTTCGACTTACGAGGTCACATACTTTAAACGTCGATATATTAGAAAGATTTTTGGAGCTCTTCAAGCATAATTCATTCGAAATTGACAAATCAGCTGATAAACATATTAAAACGATTTTTTCTCAAACATTTCTTACTGCTGGTTATCTGTCGAGTTGAAATGGGGAAGAGATATTTGGTCCTTGAGGCGATAGCAAGCTTAAAAATTTATTTGAAACGCAATCAATCGGAAGAAAATTTTTCCGAACATTAATAACTTGTTAAAAAGTTTTTGCTACACTGCCGATATCAACGTCTTCTGTCGAAAGAAAGTTTTCTAGTTTAAACCTGATAAATACGATTCAAAGGAACAGGAAAAAAGAAGTGAATTTTTTCCCTCGACCTATCATTTAAATAACACTGCGGAATATTTAACTCAAGTGTGGGTTGTTTTGTTGTTATTTTAGGACCGTTGCCGGCTGCTCATCGAAAGATTTTAACCACAGAGAACTAAGTCTTATATAGATGAATTATCAACAAAAAATTAATACTCAATTTTACAAGATCATTTATATTTATTATTATATTATTAAAAGAAGAATTTAACTAATTAATTTGTTACTTGTTTTTGTTACAGTAAATAAAAATATAACTTTATAATAAAAGCTATGAAATTTATTACCATGTCATCCCCCCCACCGTAAAAACTATCTACGTCACTCGGTTGACAAAAAGGCCTCTGGCTCTGGTAAGGCAGTGTAAACTTTGAAAGTAACAGAAATAGCGTAACACTCGTGCTCCCAAAAGTATGCACAGGATTGGGTTGACCAATGTTGTTCAAATCCATGTAAAAAAAACTATTTTGTACCTTTTCTACTGAAAAGTAGGTAAAAAACGTAAATAAGTGTAAAAACCCCGTAAAAAACTTAAGAAACTCGTAAAAAAGGTAAAGAAGAGGTAAAAAAAAGGAAATAACTGAGGAAAAAGAGAGAAAATGAGAGGCATCTGTCAAAATTTAATTAAATAAAGCAAATTTGGCTGACATGACGTTCAAAAATATCGAAAGAACAAATAAATAATTGAAGTATTTTATATTGAAAACTTGGACTGAAATAGATTAGAGAATCTGTTTTTTTAATGATTTTGTGGAAAATAAAATAAAAACCCAATAGTTTTTTATCCAACTTTCATTTTCAATCTTGAAGGTAACCAATTTTCATAAATTTTCACGTTTTTTTTACATTTGTACCGTTTTTACGTTTTTTACATAAGCATATTAAAATACAGCAAGTGAAAACTAATGTAAGAAACGTAAAAAAACTATGTAAAAAACTTAAAGTAAACAAGTCCAACAACACTGGGTTTGATTAAAACCCTCGACATTTTATATTTTAATTAAATAAATAAAAGAAAGAAAAGAAACTTTAATTTATTATGTTTAATTTTAATTTTAATTTTCAATAATTTTCACAACTTATTAAATAATAAAATATTTTATATGAATTTGCGACGCGTTTCGGAGTGTACCTCCATCTTCCGGCGAAATACTCAATTTGACAAGGTGAGATGTCAAAGCCAGTTGGTTGTATTGTTGTTGTTGAATTATGAGTTGTTGATTTAATTATGAATTGTATATTGTCTTTCTTCATCTTCTTTGATGTCTGATGGCGGTGTCGTATAGTGGGTTTGTTTTCAAAGTCAGTTTGTCGTTTAATAATCTGTCTTGTTCTAGTCTATTGGCTTTATAAATTTCAAACTCTTCTGTCGCGTCTAATATTTTTCCTTTTCTGCAGCAATGTAAAGGTGTAAGTTCGTGTCAAAGTCCGTATAGTTGTGGTTGTTGTCAATTATATGTTGGGCGAATGTAGACTTTGAGTTTGCTCTCGGTTTGTGTTCCAAAAATCTTTCATAAAATGTTCTACCTGTTTGGCCGATGTAAAACTTGTTGCAGTCGTTGCATTTGAGTTTGTAAACTCCGGCAGATGTTTTGGTCTCACGTTTAACTTTAGGTTTTAATATGTTTTGTATGTTGTTGTTTGTTTTATATGATATATTGATATTTAATTTTTTAAATTCATAATTTAATATTTGTGGTAATATATTGGTGTATGTTATTGAAGTGTATTTATTTTCTGTTAAAGTAATATTTTTGTTGTTTATTTTGTTTTTCTTTTTCATTAATATTTTATCGATGATTGTTGTTGTATAGCCATTAGCGAGAGCAATGCATTTTATTGTGTTTAGTTCGTTTTCGTAATCTGTTTTGTCCATTGGTATATTGATTAGCCTGTTAATGAAGGCATTATAAGCTGCCATTTTTTGGGAATGTGGGTGGTGAGAATCTTTGTGTATTGTGATATCAGTAGTTGTAGATTTTCTATGTACTTTGTATTTGAATTTGTTGTTGGTTTTTGTGATATTTAGGTCTAGGAAGTTGATATTGTTATTATTTTCTATTTCTGTTGTTACTTTTATTTTTGTGTTAATATTGTTGATATATCTTGTGAGCATGTCTATTTGTCTATATGTTCCGTCGAAAATGACAAAAGTGTCGTCAACATATCTTGAATATGAAATTATTTTGTTATGTTGTGGATTAAGTGTGGATAAGATGAACTTATTTTCGTATTTATTCAAATATAAATCAGCTATTAATCCACTCAGAGGTGACCCCATCGCAAGTCCTTCTTTTTGGATATAATATTTGTTGTCAAATGTAAAATAGTTTTGTTTTAGTGTTATTTCTAATATAAATATTAGTTCATCTATTGTTTGTTTGTTTATTGTCGCAGTTGTGGTTAGGTTTTCTTTGAGTATTTGAATGGTTTCTTTAATGGGTATATTAGTATACATATTGGTTACATCAAAAGATATCATTTTATAGTTTGGTGATATATTTATGCTTTTTAATTTATCAATTAAATTTGTATAATTTTTTATGCTGTTGTTATTTGTAAGGTTGATGTTATGTTTAATTATTTTCTGTAATATTTTTGCAACTTTATATCCTGGAGCAGTTGTGTAATTAATGAGTGGGCGTATGGGTGTTCCTTGTTTGTGTATTTTTGGAAGGCCTGTAAATTGTGGTGCTTTGGCGTTTGGTTGTTTTAGTGTGTGTTTATTTATATTCGAGAAAAGATGGTTACATTTGTTGATGGCGTTATTAATTTCTTTAGTATATGTTTTTGTAGGGTCGTTTGGTATATTTTGTATGTTGTTGTCGTTGAAGAAGGTGTTTGTTTTTGTGATGTATTCATTTTGGTAATGCAACGACTGCAACAAGTTTTACATCGGCCAAACAGGTAGAACATTTTATGAAAGATTTTTGGAACACAAACCGAGAGCAAACTCAAAGTCTACATTCGCCCAACATATAATTGACAACAACCACAACTATACGGACTTTGACACGAACTTGACACCTTTACATTACTGCAGAAAAGGAAAAATATTAGACGCGACAGAAGAGTTTGAAATTTATAAAGCCAATAGACTAGAACAAGACAGATTATTAAACGACAAACTGACTTTGAAAACAAACCCACTATACGACACCGCCATCAGACATCAAAGAAGATGAAGAAAGACAATACAATTCATAATTAAATCAACAATTCATAATTCAACAACAACAATACAACCAACTGGCTTTGACATCTCACCTTGTCAAATTGAGTATTTCGCCGGAAGATGGAGGTACACTCCGAAACGCGTCGCAAATTCATATAAAATATTTTATTATTTAATAAGTTGTGAAAATTATTGAAAATTAAAATTAAAATTAAACATAATAAATTAAAGTTTCTTTTCTTTCTTTTATTTATTTAATTAAAATATATTATTAAACACAACTTGGAGACAAAACCGCAAAAATGTACCTCGACATTTTTTTTTTTGCAACGAAACCAAAAAATGCCTTATAGAGCAAATCAAGAGTGGACAGTTGTATAGTACTAATAGGAGAAAATTTAAATCTTTTGTTTTTTTCGTTTCACATCTGAATCGCGGCTCAAGAGAATAAATTAAAATTCCAAAGAAGAGAACTGAATTCTAAAACTAAGATCAAATTTTATTTCAATTTACAAATCAAATTTTTTATATGTTCAAAATCCTGATGAACTCATGGATTTTCCGCTGTGTTGAAAAGCAATGGTCGAAGCTTCCATGCTCTTGAGGTACTCCAGTAGTTATTAATTTCTTGCGTTTTTTTGTTTAATTTTCATTTTCCAAATGATTAGTAGGTATATATCAAACATTTTAATCCAAAGCTTTCGAAAGATAGGAATATGTTGATTTACTTCATTATGGATTTTTACTTCCAAAGACAGTACTGATTTCCTTGTTATAACTGTTTGTATCTCGATTAGTTCAGAAACCAAACCTGTTTTGTTTTTATGTTGGGTAAACTAGTCAACAGTGAATCATTTTTTACTTCTTGCACTGTCACATTTTTAATATTAAACATTTTTTTATCTTTTCCACAGCTTTTTAAATGTTTAGTCTTTATCACCAAATTTGAAATATTAATGCTTTATTAAAGTTGAGATAGTGAAAAAAATATAATATGAACTGAACTTTTCCATGTGATTCACTGTGTACCACGGGTGTACACAGTGAATAAGTGTACGGTACACAATGAATCAAGTATTATATTTTTGTTATCCAACAACTGCTTTTTATTAGGTAGATATATAGCAGTTGTTTTTTTTTGATTGAGAGTTTTAAGTCACTTGGCCTTGGTTTTCCACGAGCTGTGGCTTCGTGGCACCTAAATTATTTATGTATATGAATTTGCCAATATATTGATACAAACCTCATTCAATAGAGAAACAATTTTATCAATTTCATTACGATTTAACCTTGACTTCATATATAAAAGTATGTCGTTTCGTTTTTATTGTTGAGTTCTAAACTCCCATTCCCCCCACCACCCGCTTGCACCAGTATAAGTATATAGGTACAACATCCATTTGCCAACATCCATCATGGCTTTATATATAACCAGGTTCTCTGAGATGGAATAAATATGTTGAACCAATAAAATTGTGTCACTCATAATTTATTAACGATAAAAAAAATAATATAAATAAGTAGGATGGGAGAAAAAAAAATCCAAAATCTGATAATAGGTTTTGCCGCGAACACCATTCACCGTATCACGCATATCAAACAGCCCCCCGTACTTTCAAAAAAACATGCAATCAAAAACAGCACCGCGACAATTTAGATAGGTACTCCAACGACATCATAAAAGCCACCATATTACTCCTTGTACCGCATTGTAATTGACGGTAAGTACGTTCGCCAAGGTCTCCTTTCGTCCCCGTTCGTCTCTGATGCGATGGAACATTGAGATCCTTTCAGAAAATTTATCCGGAATGGGTGAAGTACCCAGGGCCACCATCACCACCGCACCGAGCACTATACTTACTCGTACATTCCTCATTATTTCGAGGGCGCTGCCAAAAATGTATAATATGTTCTCTACTCTGCTCTGCTCTGCCCCCCACCACAACATCCTACTATAGATTGCTTACCAATATTGAACTCTCTAGCATATCACAGGACCTCCTTTGCATATTTACATTTCACTCGAACAGCAGCAGCGATGGAGGATTTTGCAATAAACGAGGGCGGATGATGCTGATGCTGATGATGATGACGATGACGACGACAACGAACGGCGACGAGTAAAACGACTACTATACGACGACTACAACGCCTATGACGGTGATGGTTTTTGGTGATGGTGGTTAACGTTCGTTTGGGTTCGGTTCGGATATAGGGTTGGGGTTCGCTGACGATGACGCCTCAGCTTCAAGTGAAATTGTGCTCCTTTGTGATTCTAATGCAAAGCTACCCAGCATATATACAGAGGCATTATTGTTGAAGAATAAGATTGGAGAACGGAATAAAATAGAAGCCAACGAAAATAAAAAAAATGTATATGTATAAATTTCACTATGGGAAGAAATTCAATTTTAAGCACCTCACTGGCTCTGTATACACATTACACACCCATTACTTATTCCATTAAGGATCGCGAAGTAAGAATTGAAGGACGTTTTACATACGTTTTAGTCAGGTTTTTTTTTTTATTATTTTTCATTAATATACGAGTACCTAGTATGTACACTTTTAGAAATAAAATTCACCAACTAAACATAGAAATTTGGCAGCAATCCTTATAAATGTGATGTGGGACAAGTTTATTAAACGTTATCAAAATAAACAATATAGGTTGTGTACCCTAATTTGATTTAAATTGTGTTGCAAGTATGAGACGACATTGGAAAACACAATCAAAGATGAAAAAAGACTTAAAACGACAAATTGTTCTAAGGGTAAATAATTTATTATATACGTTAGAAATACAAAAGAGAACTTTTAAACTCGTAACATGGAATACAATAAATTACGGATTTCGTTTTTGTCATACATATATTATAGGCTCGTAAAAAAAGGTAGAGGGTCCGAGAACGATTTAAATAGGCAGTGACTTTTTTAAAAAAGGGAATTAAACAAAAATAAGTATGGTTTTGTTTTTTTTTTTTCATATTTTAATAATTCGATGCTCAATTCACTGGCTTCTACTGTTTTATCTTAACATTTAAAAGTATTTATTGTTGAATAATATCTTAAATGCTTCTTAGTAAACTGTCTTGACTCCAATGTGCCTGTTTTTTGTCTTAACTTTATAAAAAAAAACTTACATTTATTCTTTTGGAATATCGAATATTAAAAAAGCCATCTATACTAACACTCCTGATGCATTTAACACTTTACATCTGCTGACTTTATTTCAGAAAGTCTTCTGACAAAAATCTTGTAGAATATTTAAAGGGAAAATAAAAAAATAGTCTGGCAAGGTTACCAAGGTAGAAGAATACCATCCAGATTTTTTAAAACGCAAATGAAAGTCAAAATTAACGTTTCTTCTAGAAGGTTGGCTTTTGGATATGTTTTAATTTATGCATTTTTATGTATACAAAAATGACAGACGGATTTAGCGGTTGCAAAGGGTTGCCATACGAGTTTAGAGATTTTATATGGTATGTATATATCAAATGGCATTATAAAACTTCATGTATATACTTTATTAGATACCAATGAAGTTAGAAAATTATGATCTGGCAGCATTACCTGTAAATCCAGGGTTGCAAGCAAATTTATTATCTGTGAAAATAAACCTTCTGATTTTAATTTATGCATGAAAAAAAAAACAAACATCCCAGACGGATAATTAAATATCAGGCGTGTTTGTTTGATAGCCCGTGGGGTCGGTGCTAAAAAATTTACATGTAAAATGCAACAACAACTAATCCCCTGCGGGCTTAACTAATTCCAGAGAATTCTCGGGGCTTAAGGGCCCAGTTATAGCTTTCATTTAAAATCATCATAGAAAATTTTTATTTTAAGTTTTGAGGCACTTAAAAAGCGAATTCAGTGATTATATTGATGTCAATTTAATAATGATGACTTAATTATTAATTTTTGTAAAAAAAAATTCATTTTGGCCCAACCTTCCACATAAAACGATTTTTTTTTATTTCAGGGATTGAACTACCTTACCATTGATCATTGAAATCTTTTTATAAGTGCTTTAAAACTTAAGCGCCAGTTATAGCTTTTATTGAAACTCATCATTTAAAATTTTAATTGTTAAATTTTAGGCACTTAAAAAGTGAAAACAGTGATTATTTTAATGCAAATAAAAAGCTGATGACTCGATTATTATTTCTAGTCAAAAAAATATTTCATTTTGGCCCTACCTTTCACATAAAATTAATTCTAAGATTTCAATGATCAATGGTAAAGTAGTTCAATCATTGAAATAAAGAAATTCATTTCACGTGTTAACTTGGGCCAAAACGAAATTTTTTTTGACAAAAAATAATAATTAAGTCTGTAGCTTTATATTGGCATCAAAATAATCGCTGATTTTGCTTTATAAGTGTCTCAAGACTTAAAATTTAAAATTTTAATGATGAGTTTCAATGAAAGCTATAACTGGCCCCTAACTGGCCCCTTAGTGAAGGGCACAGAAAAACTGTGTTACCGGCATGACTTACATACATGTTATCGATACTTTGTATGAAAAATCCATGTTTTTCTCTGTGATGGCGTCGCTAATCTCCGTTGTCGTTTTTTTTCAACCAATTGTCCCCGGGGTTGTAAATAAAACACACCTATCGCAGCGCGACTATGATTTACTGAAACTAAATAATTCGAACCAATACCTGTTGTAAGACGTATAATAAAAAAACTCAGGAGTTATTCGGAATGTCTCACTGTTGGAAGTGTCTCACTATTGGGAACTCTCCCCTACATAATATGGTATTTAAATTAATTGCTATACGGAAGCTTTATTCAGTCTTTAGTGAGAACAATGTGCTTGTTTTTTTTTTGCATAATTCTTGTATATCTGGTTGAATATGGGACAACAGCTGCAACCGAATATCTGGCTCTGCATCGAGATGAGATCTATATTTTGTTTTGGTTCCAACGTATAGGCGGAGAATCCTGATTAGAATTCACATGTATGTTCTTGTAAGCGGCAGAAGAATCACTTTGGCTTTGTATGACAAAATTTTGAATTCGTTCTTCAACATACACCAGAATTATGACAAAAACTTCTTCGTTTCAAAATTTTCCTTTATCAAAGAATCTGATATCAAATCAATCAAGCACTTAAATTGCAAAGATGTCAGCGAATGTGGCTTTTGCAACACTAGTGTCAAATGGATATTTTGTATTTTTTCCGATATTTCCACGGATCACTTGGATATTATCCGCGGAGAAAACTTTGGGAAACTGGGCCCTAGAGGGGAAATTGGTTTTTGTTAATTTTCCGGAAAACGGCTTGGACGATTTTGGTTAAACATCGTAATGAGCATGGTGATATTAAGAAAACGTTTCATGTAAAAAAAATATACGCATTACGGAAATAGAATTTTAACAATTTTTAAGAAAATTGCTTTATGTTTGAATTATTCACCTATAAGGACTTTTAATAGCTTGACCCATTTTGTTATAATTTTGCAAATTGATGCTTATTAATAGTTCAAATAATATCGTTGAGACTAGAAATGGAAAAAATGGAAGAGAGGTACCTCAAATGGACACTAGGGATAGAATGGCAAACTCCAGGATACATGGTGAGAGAGGAAACAGAAAGAGATAAGATAACTATAAGAGCAGGGAGAATGGCGTGGAACTATGAAGAGAAATTAACAGGTCGAAAAGGAAGCGAGATAGCGAGGGAATCTTTAGAGGAGATGAGAGAGTGAGAGAGGGATGAAACCGAGAGAGGATCACGATGGGAACAAGGGAGAAAGAGAACGTAGGGAAGGGAAGGAAGAGAGGAGAGCATGACAGGATACAAGAGAGCAGAATTGGAAAGAGAGATGATAGCAGTTGAAGGAAAGATGAGAACTAATAAAGGAATCCAGATATTACAATTAACAGGTGGTATAAAGAAGTAATGACGGAGGGGATCCCGCAATATTTGAGAGCGGGATGGAAGGTAAATAGAACAAAGAGAATAGCGAGAGTCATGGCTAGGGAATGAGGTGAGAGAAAGATGGTACTGGAAACAAGAAAAAGAGAAAATGTGCAGAGTGTGTAAAGGTGAGAAAGAGACTTGGGAACATGTGATAGAAAGATGCAGGTCAAGCGGAGATGAAAGAAAATCAATAGGGGAAAAAATGAGGGAAATAATGGACAAAGGAGGGAGGGAGATGAGTGAAAGAGGTTGTTAGAAGGAGTAAGGCAAGAGGGATGGGAAGAGAGGAGGTGGAAGACTTGTAACCCTTAAAGCCCTTCCACACTATCCCACTGAGTATTAATACATGCCAAAAAAGTGGGATACAAATCATGTATAATAGTGTGGAAACAAAATATGACTGCCCATTTAACACAACACTATATTCTAGCCTACACCATTTGACATATTGTGTTAATACATGAAAATTTTTAGAACTGGTTCTAATTCTATCACACATTTCATCACATTTTTGTTGAGGTTAAATTAAACTTTTGTGTGTGGTAAAAAAATTGAAAAGGCATTTCTCTTCAACAAATTTGGCAGTAGCATGGAATACTTTCCAAATTTCAATTCGACATGTATTAATACTCAGTGGGATAGTGTGGAAGGGCTTGTAGGGGAATCAAAACAAACAATACAATATTATATGTATTTAAAAATTTTTAAAACAAAAATCCATTTTTTTAAACTTCGTATAAAAGGTACATAGCTCCTCTATATATATATTTGTTGATGACAAGAACAAGTTCGGGCAGTTCTTTCATCAGAATGACTCATCGGGGGCATTGCGACCCTATCCCGTCCTATATATCAACTTTATAAAAATAATAAATTCGAAGAAAAAATAAGTGAATTTCTTTAAGTGTATTCCAATCAAGCTGTTCAGCTTCTCAAAATTGATTCCAGCTGAGTGACGATGCGTCAATGCTGATGACGATGAAGGCGACACCACATCGTATACATATACGAAAAATGAATCGTTAGCTCCTTAAAGTCGCTATTGTCCTTTATGTAATTGAATCCTTGTGGTATATACTTATATTGTGCAAAACTGCCGCTGTGCAATTGACAGGTTCATAGAGCCTGATGTTAAGTTAAATGGTGAATACGCATCAGTGTTGTGTTGGGTGGTAATATCAGTTAAATGACCCGCATGAGGTTAAGGGAGGCCAATTAATTACAATCTATTTTCTTCTCATATATGTATGTACATATATCCCTTAGGAACAAGGGGTCAGTAATTCAGTATGCAATCAGTGTGGACAAAAGGATCAATAAAATTAAACGCAAGAAAGTGTCGCATCTTTATGTAGAGCAAAATTTTGGCGAGGGGCGCCGTAAAACATCATATTGTATACCTACTATAAGATATGAAACACAAAACATTGGGTCAATTAAATGCCAAAACGTGGTCATGGAGAAAATTAAATTTGTCCATACAGAAGTATAATACATGTGTGTGTTGTATATTATGTCCTTCCACATGCATATGATGTTCCTTGTTCTTTGGGATTTGTGAAAATACATACATATATAATATATGTAGCAGATTGCATTCAATTACGAAATGGAATTCAGCCAGGGTGTCACGGATTATATCCCCCACTCTTTTAGCAATTCATGCATGCGGGTGATTTTATTAGTGTAACACACGTCTTTTTATTCAGAAAATAAAGTTACTTAGTCTTTGGATGAATTCCTTTGTTGGAATAAAGTTGATGTTGATGCAGATGCTTTCTTATTTTATTACTTTTATTAATTGCAAATGCGAAATGTCTGGAAAAAATTACAATGTGTGAGTGGAAAGGAGTGCATATACTACACTACAAGGTAAAGGTATATATGTATGTACCTGATAGTTCAAGCTGCTCAAGCCATATACAGATTTCTTTCTTCCAAATCAATTTGAGAAAAGAAAGAAGGTAAACAAATTTTGTAAAGCTTAGTGGTGTCTGGTAAAAAAGCTTTAATAAAGATTCTATTACGGCCAAATTATTCACAGTAAATCTGGATTTATTAAATACAAAAATATAAATCTATGTCCATATAATTCATTGCAAAACATGCCTTAAATTCAATGGATTTAAATTGTCTGAAATGCAGATGTAAAATGCTTTAATCCATTTTTAAATTTTGGACCAATTTCCTTAAAATAAATATAAAAGCGCAGTCCCTTTACTTTAAAACTCTGTGCATTTGTGTGAATTTCTAAATAAAATGTGTATAGAAATTCACACTAAAGCACAGAGTTTCAAATTAAAGGAACACACCTAAAAAACTCTAAATTTTTAAGATGTTTGAATTTCTTTGAAATGAATATTAACGCCCATATTATTCACTCGGAAAATCCAGATTACAACTTAAATCCGGATGTATTCACATTGAAATTGTAAAGTTTATATCCGGATTTAAGTTTGATTCTGAATGAATCAATTGAATAATATGGCCGCTAGACTTTTTTGAATTTTGTTGGGGTTACACAAGTCCTTATCTATCTTATATCTATCTATTGGATCCTGGTACACATTAAATGAAACTTTGAACCTTATTTTATAATTCAAATACAGTGTTGGAAAAAATAATAGAAACAATTACTGCCATATTATTCACTCGATACATCTAGATTAAAACTTTGATCTACATCATACAAATTCAATGTAAATACATCCGGATTTAAATTTTAATCTGGATATATCAAGTGAATAATATGGGCGTTAGTGTTTTCATCATTTTCAATGAACAATATTTTTTAGCAGTTTGAGTCTTCAGTCATTAAGTTTTCTATATTTTAATCGTAAAGACGGAAATACAAAATAATCCATACCCAAGGAAACATCTGCCAAATTGGTGAAGCAGTTATTAAAAATTAGGGTGCAACTATAAAGAATTAAACGAATATGAAATACTTTTACCGTTAAGTTACCCTTTACCTGCACAAAGAGTATCATTCTAATTTTGTTTTTATTATTTTTTCCAGGATGAAACAACATTTTTCTACAAATTCTTCTTTTTATCACCATTCTTGATTTTCTTCTCGATTAAAAAAATTAAATTTAAAATTTAATTTTCTCAGCTCTCTTCACAAAATATACCATTTTACGTCTTATAAAAAGAATGAAGATGAAGCCTAGTTTCACTGTATGTTTATAGTTTTTACTAAAGATCTAGAATCATTCGGTAAAACTCATTTCCTAATGAAACATTCCATAATCTTTTGGGAGATTTACCTTCAAACTCCTAGTTAAGTAGTGAAATTAATTGGCACTCCATGGTTAATATCGACCTTTTGTCAGGAATTGTTTTAAAAATTTATTTTATAAATCGCCGTTATAACCTTTTCAATCCTTTACTTAGAAAAAAACCTTATGGCTTTCAAAACATTCGTCTTTTCTATATTGAATATTCAAACTCAGTAGTCCAATCACAATTATTCTTATGCTTGGCGAATATGTAGGTACCCATGAAACCCAGCAAAAAATCTCCTACCATAATATGATCATTTATCTCTAGACCCGATATTGCAACGAAGCAAAATACGTACCTATACCCTTCTAAGATTTTCCTTTTAACCGCCATCATGACCCCCACTATTGTATACCGTTTTCATAATATACATATACTTTACTTATCTCATGAATAGTAAATTATAACAATCTACTTTTCAGTCTCGTCTTTGTCTGTGCAACGGAATGAGATGAAATATTGAAGTTAACCTTCGTCTTTGCAGAAAACAATATACATACCCACCAGCAAAATAACCCCATTTGGAATTTATTCATTGTTTTAGAAACACAAAATAGCGAAGAAGCTGACTCGCTTTATATGCACTCTTTTACTGGAGAGGATTTTAGGACAGAACCCGCCCTTGCAGTTTGACTGGTGTAACGGAGCTCGCGATGTACCAACGACCATCATCAATTCTAATATTTATCCCAGACAATGGAGACGCACGTTCGTCTTGTTACATATCTTTATCTTTTCTTTTTTTTTTCTACTCGACCACTCTGTCTGATGTTAAAAAACAAAAAAGAAACTGCAGAAAAAAAACCCTTGGGGGTTGAATTTATAAAATTTTTTGAATCTATGCACAGGGAGAGAAATCAACCATCAGTAACGACCATTTGTCTCAAAATGAAAAAAAAAGAAAAAAATAAAAGTTAAAAAAAAATCTAAACATTTGCTCCAGACGACCTTCTTTGGGAGGCGAAGCACCCCGAAAAAGTTAAATATCTTGGATGCCTTAAAAAAACAAAAAAAAAATAAAAAGGAATTAAATCCTATTCAGCGAGTTTTAATGGAAATTAATTGAACTTCATCCTTCCAAATGGAGAACATGTCTGCAAGTGCGTGCTTGAGTTGAACTGAACTTCTTGTGTCTAAAAGCTATAATATAAATGAATTAAAAAAAAAAGGTATAAATTCAAATTGTTTGTGTATTTAGGTATAGCAGTTAATATAACGACTTTTTTTTGGAAGAAGTATTTTTGTTTGCTATAATAGTGATATCGTAAATCAGTAAATAAATCTTTCATTTGTAGCAGCTTGTAGTGAAAAGTATTATATGTAGCAGGTGCAATAGACAAGAAAACTTGTTTTAAAAAAGTCATAAATATTGATGTAATCCTTGATAAAATCTTGTTAGTTGAATTAAAGATTTCAAACGACATTTCCAGGATTTTTTTTTAAGACTTGATTTATTAGATTTTTTTATACAAATATATTTTAACATCCCTGGCTAAAACTCGTCGGTTTTATGCTGGATGCGAAGATGGAAAAAGCGTGTTGTTCTATGTACCAAAATCAGCAAAGACCAATATAACTTCTTTTTATGTCGGAAAACATTTTCGATAAGTGTTGGATTGTCATGCGAATTCTTTAACCACGTTCTTGAAAAAATAGATAGTGAAGAACTCTCTTACCAATACGTTGTCTTTCAAGGGTCCGTAAAATTACTTCTATATGTGTCTTCAGTCTTTACAGACTTTGACTTTGGCGTTTGACTAACTCTCACATCGAGTTTTGCTTAAGGAAAATGGAATTTAACGAACATTTTGTAAAGTGGCTCCAACCGTATTTAATTGAGAGATCTTACTCGGTACTCTTCAACGGTTGCGAATCAAATAAGTTTAAGACTATTGCTAGAATACCACAGGGTAGCCATTAAGGACCTGAACTTTTTATTTTATTTCACAATGACTTACCGTCCGTTCTGAAGAATTCAAAATGCCTCATTTATGCGGAGGATGTTACAATCTTCAAAACTTCTGGTAACACCCGCAATTGTGAAGATTAATTGGTTTTTTGACTTTTGTTTTCATAATTGTTGAATTCTTAACATTGATAAATGTAAACCAATTAGTTTTTGGAAAAGTTGTCTATTAATTCTGTCAATTTTTTGTTTATTGGTGTACTGTTGTCGCGATTACACAATATGAATGTTTTTGGTGTCCTGTGTGATCAAAAGCTCGAGTTCATACAACACATCAACTCTATAAGACATAAAGATTCTTGGTTGGATAAAAAGAGGTTTTTGTAACATTTGTTCGATTCATTCTGGAATATGTTTGCCAGGTTTAGTCATCCCACTAAGACTGCCATAAAGTTAGGTTTGAACAGGTGCAACAAAGATTGCTGAGGAGGATTGGGTAAGGACTTAGGAGAATCCACATGAACTCCCTCCTTACATTAACAGACTAAATCTTGAGAACAGTCGCTAGTAGATATGTATCTTTTGTCTTCATAATGAAACTTATAAACGGAAGCATAGACTCTTTGCACCTTGTTTTGTATAAGTTCGAGGAATCTGGGTGATTGCATATTTATTTAAAATTTTGGGACATAAATCCCAAATTTTTTCAAGGAATAGAAGATAATAATAATTTGTTAATGTTTTATTTGAAAGAAAATTAGTACAGTGCAAGCACCCATCATTACGACGTATAAACAATGTGGTATGTATGGGGGGAGCATGCTGCCTCTCTGCAACCCCCCTGCTTGGGCACACTATAAGATTTGGGATAGATGCGAGGTTGGGTGTATGCAAAGTTTCTTTTTTTCATTTGTTAATTTTTATTTATTGGGACATAACCCCAAACATTTTTATTTGGGACTTACGGGGGTATGGTCCTAAAAACTCAATGTAGATATATGACTTTGGAAAGATCGTTCTGTAATTATCTGTTGTCCCATGGGCAGCCTAGATGTCGCATTCATGGAAGTGGGACTTAAAGCCCAAATTCAATTTGGGCTTTATGTCCCACTCAAGTGGGACGTAAGCCTCAAAAATAAAAAATGCGCCTATTTAGATATCACCCAATTTTTGAATACTTATACCACTAAATATCGTTGAGTTCAAATCTTGATCCAGGCTTAACTGCTGTTGTACATCTGGTCTATTGATTATCTTTATATGATGACAGCGTCCTTAAAGCCTAAAGTATGAATTATATGAAATATTAAATCATTTCAAATCATAAAGGTTTTTCAATATCATAAGAACCAAATGACTTAATATTATTGCACTTTTCTCAGAAGCAGGTCACCTTATTCTTAAGTCTGTCTTTTTTTCTTTCGTCAAAACGAATATTACCAACTTATATTATTACAACCAATTTTTATTTGAAAACGAATCTTCTTCCCATTTTTATCTAATTGTCTTCCCTTTAAACTTGAGAAGCCATCTTTTCTTTTATAAGTGAAACAATTGCGTGAATAAATGAATTCAAAGAAATAAAAAAGTTTCAGTCAAAAGTTATTGTTTCAAACGAAAGATGGCATTAAAAGCAACATAATTAGTTTGAAGTGTTTCTTTGAAATGCATCAAACAACTGTTTTTTACATTAAAACTTGTTCTTTTCCAAAAACCCCTCAACTATACTATTATATAGGTTACTGAGCATACAAATTGCGTGTTTTATTTTATTTTATTTTATTTTATTTTATTTTATTTTATTTATCCCCTTACCTGGTGAACTCTAAGCAACCTAAGTCATTCCAAATCCCCTTTTTACATCCTCCCATTCGTATATAAGCCCAACTTTTCGCCTTTAAAGGCTCCAACTATAAGGCATGCGGATAAAAACCTAAAATAATTGTTGTTTATTCGCAGGAAAGTAGAAACTCATATTAAACGAAACGAAGTCACATGTATACTTTCAATGTGGGTAAATGGAGCAAAGTAGGTGCACACAACGAAGTAGCTACTTCTAACCTATAACGTGCAATTCACATTGACGTCTACTGTCTGAAGAACTTCCTTATACCTGCCACATCAAGAAAGTGTTATATTTTTTTTTTCTGCAAACTTTGATTGGCCACTTGAGTGAGTGATTTGTTAATAAAGTCATTACCTGGTGTAGTGTGTGTATATATGTACAATGTACATAGTTGTTGAACATACGGGGACTCTGAACTATGCTCAAATGCACATTCGAGAAGACCATCATCATGGAACAGTTATGAAGCAATAGCGGAAGGTGAGACCGGAAGCTTGCTGAAAGAAATCACTTTGAGTAACGTAACTTCCGCGACGTGTAATGATATAATATTTGGTATTAATCGCGTGACGATGATTACAGCTTAAGAGCGAAATCCATAACATTATATATGAAATGGCTTAATTTTCCCAAAGGATATTTTAATTCTTCAAAGTTTTTTTCTTTGCAAAAAAAATTGAGACTTCATTAGGTTCAATTTAGTACATATCAACACTTTGCATGATCGCAAGTCACGAATCTAAACGAAATTAGGTCAAAGAATTTAATATAGAAGGAGTCTTAAAAATTTCATTGGGAACCCCACAAATGATGAAAAAGTTTTTGACCCAAAGTTGAAGGCAAATATTTAATTTAACCTGAAGGGAAATTTGTAGGATAGGTTTAAAAGGTAAAATATTGAAGTTTTTGATCATAAATTCAAGCTTAAGAGCCACTAGGTCATATAACTGAGTGAGCAGTGCAGTTCAAGTTTCCAAAACCAGTCTTATTTATAAACCCATTCCAAAACTGTATTTATAAGCAATTGGTTGTCTAAACCTATTCTAAAGTGGTTATGTTCAATGAAGAAAGAATTGAAAAGATATTTTGAATTGAATGAAATGTTCATTGAACGTATATAAATGTTCACGAAATTGACAGATTACAGGGATGTCAGTGAGTATATGAGGACATATTTAGACAACTGTTGATATACGCTTATAACTAAGGAGATTACCTACTATTTAGTTTAAGTTAGGTTTGATGGGGTGATAGCACGGCAAGCCGAACTACCTCACTCGGATCTCAATGTATCCATTGTGCTTCCCAGGGAGTAGGAAATAAGGGTATAAAGAATGGCTAGGAAAGGAGCTTATGTATGGGGTGCCTCCCTGAACCACCTCGAATTCTGGATGAATTTAGAGATGTTTCTCAGTGACAAAAACGAGATGTCTTCCAGATCAGCGAAGAAGTATTCTCCAAGGGCTGTTTTCCTGGTTCTTGCTAGGCTGGGACATTCACAAAGGAAGTGATAGGAGCCCTCTTCCGCCTCTTTGTCTTGACACCCTCTGCATAAGTCAGATGTGCTAATGCCCATTCTGCTCATATGGGTTCCCATTGAATTGTGATCAGTTATGATTCCAATCAAGAGGGACAATTGAGGTCTGCCTAGTTTGAGTAAATAGTCTGTTTTTTTCTTAAAAAGATCCGGCCATAGGTTTCTTGAGACCCGAAATGTGTCAATTTCCGACCATCTGTCGTGTACGGCTTTGAGAAAAATCTGGTGGATTCTGCTTTTTTCTTGCACCAGTGGCATAAATTCGGTGGATTCGGTTTTTCTCGGATCAAGTGATCACCCGTTTTTGGCCAATTCGTCGGCAATTTCATCCCCGCGTACATCACTGTGTCCTACTGTTTAGACAGTGGCTAGCTGGAGAATGGTCCAAGTGTGTTCAAAAGAAATCCCACAGACAACTTCCAAGCCACTTTTGAGTATTTTTATTTTTCTTGAAAGCATTCGTCTATATTTTTAGTTACCAATAACTTTTTATTTTCAGTTTCTCGATAAAAACTATAAAAACCAAAATTATAAAGATTTCAATTCTCTATAAAAACAGGTTTAAATTTTGTTTGTGTGACGTATAAATGGCTACCAAATGGGAGTTTTCAATCCCGTCTTATACCTACTTGTACTGACCTCCATTAAACACGAACAAAAATCTTGCATGTCCAAAATGCAAATTCGATGTTGCTGTGAAGTTTCCTAGTGGGCGTAGGAAGTTCTTCTCGCAACTCGGAGCTCTTTCTAGGGGAATCAACTTAAGGTTACCTAGTGAGTGCCAAGGCTACTGTAGACGAAAGAAGTTTTGAACTTATTTGCTTCGCCAAACTTAAGCGGTTTCTCAGCAGTGTCGATTCTTGGTCTTTATTTTTGGGTTGTACCGAGTACCGACGAGTACTATAGAAATTAAGAATAAATACACATTTGATAATTTTTGTTATCTATGCCATAGATTGTTGGTATTTATGTTCATAATTATTATATTCATCATTTGTTGCGTAGTAATTGTATTTAATAGAGTTTATTCCTCTAAATTCTTGGTTTGGCGCGGCGCTGCACAACTAGGCAACTGAGAGCAATCGCCCATGTTTCTCAGAGTAATGTTTCGAAGAAATATTCATTAATGTGTTATTCGAAGAGTTGAGATATCGATATTGTTAACATGCCCTTGTAGATAGAATTTTTTGAATAAAGTGTCTTCCGTATTAGCGCTTATCCTAGCATTGGTAGCTCCTAAACGATGTTTGGAAAAGTTCAAAAGAGCAAGTTTTCTTATATCACTCAATACCGAATGGATCAGTTTTCCTGGTATCCCGACATACATTATTTTGAGCAATGAATACTTTCATATGCGACTTTGAAGTTGATTAAAATATGATGGGTCATGATGGTCGCGCAAAACATAAAGGATCACCTTTTTTGTATAGGTGGGAAAAAATGGAGCTGATAGCCCAGTCATCGAGCATATTTCCTTCAATGGCTGATGATTTGATTGATGCACTCTATCAACTCATCTTAAAAATTTCCCTGAGAATCCATCAGAAGCGACGGACTTGTTATTGCTAGGGCCACCAATCCTTCCTGGCATGATATTATTTCCTCGAAATCTTGTTTTAAACTACCGCAACCGCACTTTCTTATCCATCACCTTTTCCAATATACGCCTTCATTTCATCTCCATACCACGGTATCTTTTGCTCGGGTGGCTGATTAATACCCCACGATGGTATGAATATTTTATTTAAATATTTTGATATGAAGATGACCTTTCTAGGCAAATTTTCACTATAGCGGTTGATACCATTAAAACTCCCTTTCAATTTTGAGTTTAGCTACTTTGTATCACAGGCAACTGTAAGAATTGTCTGGACTAAGGTTGACTGGAAACGCTTATCCTTATCTCTCCATTTGATCGCTGCTTCGAAATGTCCATCCATTAATCTGCTATTTGCCGAGTATCCATTCAACTTCCTTCTGTTGATACTACTCGATGTGTTATTGGCAGGAATGGAGGGGGCCTACAATTTTCAATACCTTTGGCGTAATAGTCCTACGCAATAACCATTCAACCACGAACTACTACCAAAAGAGACATTTTACTTTACTCAATACTGAAATAATATAATATTTTGCCAACTATTGACCTCTTCAAATTTATATAAAGACAAAAACTTCTACATACATACATACATTTTTGTATATTTTACAATCACCTATGTATCTCAAGCTCAATGAACTATAAACATCGAAGATTTTTCTAAAGAAACAAACTTTGAAAGTTCAAATACATCATCGATTCTGCTTAATAATTCATGTAGGAGAAGGATGGTTGACTTTTAAAAATAACTTTGGCCCTAAACAAGCGTTAAGTTTAAGTTTATTGGTTCCTTTGCTTCTTTGGCCTTTTTTAACTACTTTATATTTCTTGGCGATATACCAACGCACTTTTAGGGTAAACTTGTTGGGAAAACTTTTGCTTTCCTTCAAGATTCCTTATATACCTATACTTTCATAAACTCTTCAATATTGATTTGAATATACATTTACAAATCAACGACAAGTCGCGCGTCAGTCGGTGGTGGGTGCAGACATGGACACAAATGAAATTTCATTTTAGGAACCTGTGCAGACACGAAGTTTCTGTTTATAAGTTATACCTATACTTACAAAAATGAAGCCACTTAACCCTTACATTTGAGATTTGACCCGAATAGTTGACCAACCTACAGAAAGCAGATAGAACCTAAAGATTGGTTTTGTTTGTGTATATATTACATAAATTTTCCATGGGGAACTTTTCGAAGTCCGAAGAGAATCATAAAGATTTAAGGAATGCTTCTTATTTCTTTAAATATCTATTTGTGGTTGGAAACTAGTAGCTTCTAGTAGACTTCCTAGTGGTCAAAGAATGTGGCAAATGCAATAGATTTATGTAGCTCTCCTTCTTGGCACTTTAGATCTCAATTCATTCAGAAATCGGTTAGTGGAAGTTTGAAGGCATTTACCAACCATCACCATCAATTAAGGATACCCTTGTTCTTGGAATAGTTATTCTTTCGTTTTTAAAGTAAATGTTGAGAAAAGATATAAAAAAAAGAAAGAATAAAGTAACCACAGGCAAAGCGAAAGTTTAAGTAGCATCTTCAGTTACTTCCTTCGAGTGTATTATGGTTGCCAATTTGTAAACCTTTTAATATTCTCGTTGACTTTGATTAACTTATCAGTCCAATTCTTTACTAGTTATAATTTCTTTTTCGACGAGTTTTGATTAATCCGATGTATTCATTTAGATGTAGCATCATAAGATGACAGTTAAAAATTCCACAATAGTCTTTAGAACCATCACAGTCTAAACCCATAAATAAATACCTACTTTTCTGGCTTGTAATCCTTAATAACTTCAGTAATATGATTACATTCATCGATTTCACTTTGAAACTTCAGACTTCAAATTATCCAATCACCATTCACTTGAATTAAAAAAATTTCAATCATTTTTATTCCCATTCATTTTATTGCAATCAGTTGAATGCAATCTTTGCATTTTTTTGCTTTCTTGCATTCGATTACATTCTTTTGCATTTTTTAAATTCTTTTCATTCTTTGCATTGCCATTTCTCTGTGGAAACTGGGGTAAAAGTTTAATCGGGCCAGAACACGTAGGGTTCATGGAGGGAAATGGCAAAGCATGAAAAGAATGCAAAAGAATGGAAAGAATTCAAAAGAATGCATAGGAATGCAAAAGAATGCATACGAATGCAAACGAATGTAAAAGAATGCATGAATTCCCAAAAGATTTATTTTATTTAATACCCAGGTTAGACATAACTGGTATTCATACAGAATTTGGCATTTCTGTTTAGTTAGAAACTGGTTTAAGGATATTCTACTACAATTTGACGATAATTTCCCTTGAATCTGTCAAAAAAAACACCACTGACCGCGAAATTACAAGCAGCTGCTGTTGTCTTGTAATTTTGTTATTGTTGTGCTTTCTTTTTGTTAAGAAAAACATAAACAATACTTAAGTTAATTTATAAACATGTTTTAATATTAAAAAAAAATAAAATTTAACAACTTAGAGGACAAACAAATTTTATCTTTTCGTATATTTATTTTTGACGTTTGATAGAGTTAAAAACAGGTTAAACATATCTACCTTCTGTCGTGTTTATTTTTAGACTCGTCTTAAAAATGTACTTAAATTGTCTATAAATAACTTAAACCGGAGTTAAGTTTAGCAAAGACATAATCAAAACTTATCGAAGAACTATTGAAATTGTGAAATAAGATTGCTTTCTTGGCAAATGGATTATGAGTTCAAACAAATTTTGTTTATCGTGGCATTGGATGATAGTTCTTTTCTGTGGTAAAACACAAACTTATATGGCTGTCAATTATAGTATAATGGTGTATCTAGCGGAGTTAGTAACAAGAATAGTCCAGATTTATAGTCAAAAAAAAATAATTATTTTTTGTGAAAGGAAGTAAAAAATTGTCAAAATCGGTCATTTGACAGCTCTGGATGAAATAAAAATTAATTTCGTTTACCAATGGTAAACACCTATTAGAATATAAGGAGGCTAACAAAAAAATCAACACAATTTGGCAACCATATCATACTTATGATGACGATGGACCAGATCCCACCAGAAGTAACATTGAATAGTCAAAGACGACCACGAAGAACAAGAAGAAAACGAAGCCGAGAAAAAGAAGAAGAAGTCATTCAGCTTCAACCAGCAATGAACTTCAACGTCCAAATTGCAATTATTATGGGAGCAACCCAGGCTCGTCCTCTCATAGCTTAAATTGTGGGCTGACTGGTGGTGGCGGTTAGAAGAGGTTCATAAATTTTCGATTTCCATTCGTCGCTAGTCGAGGAGAAAATTTGTGTGCCTTTCAAGACGCCATAAAGAGCTGAGTTTATATGACAAAATTTATTCCAATTTCTGGAGGATGAGCAATTTCGTTTATGAATTTCAATGAGCTTGTGTGGTTATCACACACACACACACAGCAATATATAGATAAATGCTATAGTACCAGTCCAGGACTAGGTCAGATTATGAAGTAGAAACAGACATTTTTTTTTTACGTCCATAATGCTACTGAATATGACGTTTTTATATCTTGATCATTTAAACAAAGTAAGTTTTTCGGAAAGAACTGAGATAAAAAAAATGACATAAATAGTCCTGGGTATAGCCGCAATCTAGTGGATTGTGGAATAAGTTAAAAGAACAAAAAAAAGAAAGAAAGGCATTTATTGTTAATTCACGAAGGATTTTCTTTGTTATATACTCAGTCATTAGGTCAGAAGTTATGTTCTTGGCTTAGATTAAATAATGTAGTTTTTGGGTTGTTTTAGTTTTATGGCGATGTAGTAAGTTAAACGAGAATTTCCGGATAAATTGAGTTTTTTTTCTCTTTGCATACCGCATTTAGCAATATGAATATAACAGTTTTTATCAGATACATAGCCTTATAGACATTTTTGTTAAATCACGTAAAGTGAAGTGGAATGTACGTCGAATAGATTTTTTTATGACTGTATTATCTCAACCTTATGTAGCTATAATATTTTTTCGAAAAGATTGTGTACTTCAATTTCTTGCCCCGGATTCTACTATAATAAATACACGCTACGTAAAAATATTCTTTTTTCATTTTTAGTCTCTGTCCTCAGTATTTGCGTGTTTATATTATTTTTAAGGTTCTATATTTGAATGTTCAAGTCTAGCACGATGCACTCCCCGACATATGTAACTATTTATATGGCAAGTTATGGATTCGTATAAAAATTGAACGATATTTAACTAATTGATTTCTTTTAAAACCTGGGGCCTATTTCACCAAACACTTTTCACTTTGCAAACAAAAATTTCCTGCAAAGTAAAAGTGCAAAGTGTTTCACAAAATTTGCAAAGTGCAAAGACTTTGCAAAGAGGAAAACTTTTCAATTCAATAATTTCCTCTTTGCAAATTTGCGTTTGGTGAAACAAAATTTGCAAAGTAAAAGTGCAAAGTTGCAAAGTGAAAAGTGTTTGATGAAATAGGCCCCTGATGAATCAACGAGCGATAGCTGCGTGTAAACCAGGGCCTATAGTGATTTACAACTCTAAACAATTTCTATTATAGGCAGAAATGGAGGGGACCTTTTGTAAATAAAAAAAATAACAGCTCCTAAGTATCTTCCTTTCAAAAAGTTGGATCTTCTTTATATATCTACGTTGGTGATATTGTAAACCAAATGGGACAGGCATATGTCAGAACGGGCCGGTTCAACTGCTTTTACACCAGAAGCTAAGTCCTCCTACTTAGTCCGTTTCCCTTTCTAAAAAACGGATGGACTAGATCTAGATGAAGAGAAAAGTTTGCTCTCTTTATAATAAGTGCAGGGTGTTTGTTGGTGAAATTTACTTCAAGGTACTTCGTTGTCGTCTTTGTCGCTATATCTCGGTAGTATCTGGAAGCTTGATGCTAAGTATATCACAGCGCGATGCAAAACCTCTTCGATTCCCTGTTGCTGTTGTTGGTGTTTTAAAATAGATAAGCTAGCTCTTATTAACTTTCAGTTCCCATTCGAGGTAGTAGTCCCACAAGTTGTTGATATGCTCCTTCACTTATGGCAGTAATTTTCGGTGAAAGGGCGATGTTGCGTATGTTATTGAGTCAACGGCATACAGTTTCGTCTTCGTCCGAGGGATGTTGGTGGGCTGTTCCCCTGTGAATATGTTGAAGAGAATGGGGTCCAACTTAGATTCTTGTGGTACTCCAGCACAGATCCTCCACTTTGTGGAATGCTCCTTGCTAACCTGTGCCTAAGGTCTGTAACTCTCGCATCGTTAAAATTGGTCGAGAAACGTTGAAAAATGAAACAAAACTCATACGATTTGTTTAAATTTACATCGTTTCTCGACTGGTTTTATTGATGCGAGAGTTACAGAATACATACAAAAATCTATGAGTTAGAAAATTTTGTATCATTCTTACCAAGTGGTCAGGTAATCCTACGCTGGATATTTAAACATTTTTTTTTTATTTAAACTGTGTCGAAAGCCTTTTCGATGTCTAGTAAACATGCAACGGTCTTCTCCTTCTTGTTGAGTCCATGGGTTACCTCTGAGTGCAGTCCAAGAAGTGGATGGATGGTGATGTCTTCCTCCGAAACCATGCTGGAAATAAGTTATGATCTCCCTTTCCCTGCAGAAATGGTTGAGCTTCCTCAAGATGAGCCCTTCCACAATTTTTCTCAAACAGCAGAGCAGCGAGATTGACCGATAGCCCTCGATGCTCGTCCTGTTATTCTTCTTCGACTCGGGTACCAATTTTGTTGTTTTCCATGTTTTGGGGAAGTAGCTGTTGTTAAGGCAGTTGTTGAACATGATCATCAGCACGAGAATGGCGAGATTTGGTAACTTTTTGAGTACAAAGTTAGAAATCCCATCATTTCCCGCTGACTTCTTGGAGTTTCCACCGTGGATGATATCAGTCACTTCTTCGAAGGAAATGAAGGCGTCTCCATGTTCTTGGGTCCATTGCAGAATTGTCCTCAGTGAAAGTGGTGACTGTGGGGCTGAAAGAGGCAATTTCTTCATATCTGCTTTCCAATTCTTCGACGAATAGAACAATTTTGTCCTTTTCTTCACCTCAGCTTATTAATTTCCGGCTTTAAGTCAGTGTGAACTGAGAAGATAAAGTTAAAAATTGAATGGAATTTTGTTTGAGTAAATGACTTTAGTTTAGAGCAGTTGGATGAATTGTACAATATGCTTTGTATAAAATCGTGTGGGTATATGATTACCTAAAGTGTATGTACATACATAGGTGCTGTAGCGCTTCAATTCAGACCTTTTACTTTAATTTAATGCATATATTGGTAAGAATCGAATGGATAATCACAATAACATAGAATCATCTCCTTCCATTCGAATCATAAGTTAAACTTTAAAACTTATAATTATTTAAAAAAAGAAAGACCAATCCTTAACATCGACGTTGTCATTTCACAAATTGAATTGCTAGTCGGATTATTCAAGTCAAAAAATGAAGAAGATGACGACTTCGAAGACAATGAACTCAAGCGGTCTCTTTTGTGGTTTTGTGTCGACTATAGGGATGCAGCTATTTGAATGGTGAAAAGAATTTACCGGCTGAGGTTTACTTAATAACTATATTTAGCGAGGATGGTATAACGAGAGAGAGAGCGATGGGACTGGGACCTCTGATGGAACCTGGGAGCACTCTGTTATGTAATTGTGGTAACAATGGTTAATCTGTTGTGTGTTGTTCGTTTGCTTGTCTTTTGTACTCCTTCGCTTTGTTGCCAGGCTCTGATTTATGGCAAGGAATGTTTTTAAAGAGTACATATCTATACATTTGGAACTATGTGGAGATATTTCTGTGGGTATAGCTCCAGTTTTTCCAGCTCATGCAAAGCAATGCGGCACTCAATCGCGACGCTTATTCACTAGCAATTCTACTATATTCTTTTATATTATGTAAAAATGATTCAGTAAAAGATTTTCTATTGTGTCCCAGAAAAGTTCAGTATAGGTAGATGTGACTCTGTTGGTTTTTCGGTCTTGTTAGAGTTAGGGACTCATAAATCGTTTTATCTCCACCGATCATGTAAAAGTTTAGTGTTGATAGGATTTTGTATGCCGTGGCGGTGGTGATGTGAGAAGAGAGAACTTCATTGTTTTGGAATCTGAACTGCAAAATAAAGTACCTACATCGAAATTATAGGAGGTGGAATAAAATATGTAGTTAGTTTCAATGTTTAAAAATGTTGTTCGAATAAGTCTATTTATGGTTCAAGGGTGTCGCATTTTGTATCTGGTAGTAGATAAATATACAGATGAAACAACAACTGTTAACAGAAAACATTTAGTCATTTTGGGAGCATATCATTTTGAACTCCTACTTATATTGCTATTTTTGGCTCCTTTTCTAAAAGTCCCGGAAGACCCTTTGACTCCCAGTCCGTCTCTAAAGCTGTTGTTCAAATTTTGGGAACAATTTAGGAGAGGCTAAGAAAGAATAAAACAAAATAAAGCTCTCAACCAAAATTTAGCTGTTTCGGAATTTTTTCGAAGTAAAAGTCTCATTTCCTCGGCTATTAATTTTGTATGTATCTTTAAACTTTAAATTCATTTAAATATAGGTATCTAATGGAAAAATGCCTTAAATTTCTAAAGAACCTAGGCTTTAGCTGAACAGCTGTTAAAAAATACTATCCACATTGATTCAAATTAACGATGGAAATATACTTCAACGTATCCGTGATATACCTTTTTTGTATATGCTATGCATATGTTCCTGAGTTATTTATGCAACACAATTCATCAATGAACTTCTTTCACAAAATTATAAGTATTAAAAAAATATATCTCGTGAAAGATACATTAAACATTGACATTATCAATGTTTTGCGCATTTGCTCAATTGCATTCTATAGATGGAAATTAATTAGGTAAGTACTGTAACTTCTACTCATTTAGAATCCCCAGTTCTGTTCTTTTCTATTGCAGTTATTATTATAATGAAGTTAAAGGCAGGTCGCTTTCGTTTGAACAACATTTTAATTTTCAAAATCATGTACTACTACGGGCAATTTTTCGGAATGGTCTTCTTCAACATCACCAATAGTTTCCGAGTTGAATTTTGCAGACGAAAGCTAATATTTTCAATAATTTACCGGATTCTATGTCTTTCTGGATTTATCTTAGGTCTACCACGCCTTTTAACTATTCTACAACAAAAACAAAATATTCATTACATTTTAATAACAGTTGTGGTATCTGCTACAGTTATTTCGTTCACAATTATATGTATAGCACTGCAAACTCTACGACGCAAAGAACTCATCAATTTGATAAATCACACAAAAGATACTTTCATAAGTCTTACGAAAACATCTGGAAATCGAAATATCTTTGGGCCAGAATTCGCGTTCTTAGTTTTGAATCGAGTCTTTAGTAATTTGCATGCTCTGATAACATCTTACCTCAGTTTTTTTAACCATCAGTATTACGTGCTGATGATCGAAGGAAAACTAACAGTTTTAATTGCATATTCAATTGGATACTTTGCGTGCTTTGGAGTCCGTGTTACCTTCGATTTCCTGACTTTTGGTTATATCATAGTCTCTGGAATGTATTATAATATTGGCAATCATATGATTGAATTTGTTAGACGCATCCAGCATATGGAAGGAAAAAATTTATCGAAATTTCGTCAGATGCAAGTACTGTGTGTATTTTCCGAACATTTAGATGAATGTGCAGTGCATTATTCGAAAATCTTCAAAATGTCTAAAAAATTTCACGAAACATTTAGATATCATATTCTTTTGATGTTCTGCTTTCAAATAATCCTAATTATTGACTTTTCATTGAATTCTTTGGTCTTAGTTGGTTTTTATATTTTCGATTTTGTAATTTTCATTATGATGATTGATGCATGTATACAGCGTTCGAAAATTCCACAGAAGCTTAGTTGGGAATGTCTTTTTTCTGACATTGATAGTCGTTGGGATTCAAGTGTAAGTATACAAACCTTAGAGAGGTTTGCTGATACTACACATAACGATTTAAGTTGAACTTAATTTCTTAAGTATCACTTTATGACATGGAAAAAGTACCCCTTAAGAATTTAAGTTCAACTTAAATCGTTATGTGTAGTATTAGCAAACGGGTCTTAGACTTCTTTAATTTTGAAATGTTTATAGTAGAAAAAAAAATTTGTTTTTTACAGGTCGACCTTTTTTTGAATCAACTAAGACTTGAAGCCTTGACTTTTGATGTATTTGGATTATTTGAAATCAATAATAACCTCTGCTTGACAATTTTTTCTATTGTAACAGCGTATTTGACCATTATAGTCCAGTATAGCATGCAAGGAATGGATTCTAATTAGAGATGTACCAATAAGTTATTTTAATAGCAGTACTATGAAATAATTGTGTTAACAAATAAAATACATGACTTTTTCGCACTAACTTGCACTTCAGAACTATCACACTGTTGTTTTGAAGTCTGAATATTGCAGCAATATTTTCAAAAATCAAGTTACATTTGTCGTTTACTCAAAAACATAATACAAATTTTGAAGCAGACTATTTATGACTTGAACTACACAACGATAAACTTTTTTATCCTCATTTTCGGAGCTAATCATTTTGAACTCCTACTTATATTGCTATTTTTGGTCCCTTTTCTAAAAGTCCCGGAAGACCCTTTGACTCCCAGTCCTTCCCTAAAGCTGTTGTTCAAATTTTGGGAACATTTTAGGAGAGGCTAAGAAAGAATAGAGCAAAATAAAGCCCTCAATCAAAATTTAGCTGTTTCTGAATTTTTTCGAAGTAAAAGTCTCATTTCTTCGGCTATTAATTTTGTATGTATCTTTAAACCTAATCTATCTAATGGAAAAATGCCTAACTTTTCTAAGGAGCCTAGGCTTTAGCTGAACAGCTTTTAAAAAATACTATCCACATTTATTCAAATTAACGATGGAAATATACTTCTAAATGCCCAACGTATCCGCGATATACCTTTTTTTTTGTATATGCTATGCATATGTTCCTGAGTTATTTATGCAACACAATTCATCAATGAACTTCTTTCACAAAATTATAAGTATTAAAAAAAATATCTCGTGAAAGATACATTAAACATTGACATTATCAATGTTTTGTGCATTTGCTCAATTGCATTCTATAGATGGAAATTAATTAGGTAAGTACTGTAACTTCTACTCATTTAGAATCCCCAGTTCTGTTCTTTTCTATTGCAGTTATTATTATAATGAAGTTAAAGGCAGGTCGCTTTCGTTTGAACAACATTTTAATTTTCAAAATCATGTACTACTACGGGCAATTTTTCGGAATGGTCTTCTTCAACATCACCAATAGTTTCCGGGTTGAATTTTGCAGACGAAAGCTAATATTTTCAATAATTTACCGGATTCTATGTCTTTCTGGATATATCTTAGGTCTACCACGTCTTTTAACTATTCTACAACAAAAACAAAATGTTCATTACATTTTAATAACAGTTGTGGTATCTGCTACAATTATTTCGTTCACAATTATATTTTTAGCACTGCAAACTCTACGACGCAAAGAACTCATCAATTTGATAAATCACACAAAAGATACTTTCATAAGTCTTACGAAAATCTCTGGAAATCGAAATATCTTTGGGCCAGAATTCGCGTTCTTAGTTTTGAATCGAGTCTTTAGTAATTTGCATGCTCTGATAACAACTTACCTAAGTTTGTTTAACCATCAGTATTACGTGCTGATGATCGAAGGAAAACTAACGCTTTTAATTACATCTTCACTTGGATACCTTGCGTGCTTTGGAGTCCGTGTTACCTTCGATTTCCTGACTTTTGGTTACATCATAGTCTCTGGAATGTATTATAATATTGGCAATCATATGGTTGAATTTGTTAGACGCATCGAGCATATGGAAGGAAAAAATTTATCGAAATTTCGTCAGATGCAAGTGCTGTGTGTATTTTCCGAACATTTAGATGAATGTGCAGTGCATTATTCGAAAATCTTCAAGTTGACTAAAAAATTTCACGAAACATTTAGACATCATATACTTTTGATGTTCTGCTTTCAAATAATCATAATTATTTCGCATATACAATTTATGTTTGTGGCGTTTATGACAGTGGGAGAGTTTTCATTGAATTCTGTGGTCTTAGTTGGGTTTTATATTTTCGACTTTGTAATTTTCATTATGATGATTGATGCGTGTATACAGCGTTCGAAGATTCCACAAAAGCTTAGTTGGGAATGTCTTTTTTCTGACACTGATAGTCGATGGGATGGAAGTGTAAGTATATATAAACCTTAGACTTCTATTGTTTTGAAATGCTTATAGAATAAAAAAAAATTTTGTTTTTTGCAGGTTGACCTTTTTTTGAATCAACTAAGACTTGAAGCCTTGACTTTTGATGTATTAGGATTATTTGAAATCAATAATAACCTCTGCTTGACAATTTTTTCTATTGTAACAGCGTATTTGACCATTATAGTCCAGTATAGCATGCAAGGAATAGATTACAATTAAAGATGTACCAATAAGTTATTGTAATAGCAGAACTATGAAATAATTGTGTTAACAATTAAAATACATGACTTTTTCACACTTACTTGCACTTGTGAATTATCACACTGTGGTTTTGAAGTCTGAATATTGTGAACCTATTCATCTGATTTTAAAAAAAAGAAATGATTTCTGGGATCCTATATTTTATGCTACCTTTCTTATGTGAGTAGACAAAAATGAACAATATAGCACTGTTTTGCAGATGTACAATGCACATATTCTGGGAAATTAATAAAAGTCAACATAATTCAATTCAACATAGCTCAATAAATTGATTAAATGGATTTCCAAATTGTTTTTATACCATGGCAATATACACTACCGTATTAATTAATAAGACCAAAATCTTCAAAATTTGTTAGAGCAGTTTAAAAAAAAATAAATAAAAATATTTCTAAGAACAAAAATGGTAATTCATCTTTTTTACACTTTTTAATGCGGGATTAAAAAATAAAATTCGAAAAAAACATCCACACATTTTTGAAATAACGAATCTTAAAAAATATAATTTTGATTTATTTTTTAAATCCGAACTTTAATTTTTTTTTAATTTAAAATCTGATTTTTTAAAAGTTTTGATATTCAATTTTTTTTTACTTAGCAGCAGCTCTTGTATAAAAAATTAATTTATTTTAAATATCTGATTATCTGTACAGCATAATGAGTGATGCGGCTAGCTTTTTAGCCGAATATTTGCTATTCAAAAAAAGAGCGAAATGAAAACTCCAAAAAATTTAATGCTATAATAATTTAAACTTTATTCTACGTCTTCATATGACGGCGAACTTTAATGGACTGTGTCCTGTCCTCAACTACCGCTACTCGGGAGCGACGACGATCGATGATGATGATAATACGTGTGTTCGTGTGTATATCACCATGGAAGGGCAATATTAGCCAAAGGTCCGCTTATCAGGAGCGATGATGTTGATTTGTGCAAATGTTCTATTTTTCGGTCGCAACCACCGCTATTTGGGAGCGGACGATGTCGATGATGTTTTGAGTGTCGATGATGTTAAGGCAAGTGCATTGGATGGCCTTGGCCTTGGCATAATCTGATGATATTGCCGCTGGTATTGTGCGATTTGGTGGTGCTAATAAAACAAGTTAATTCGTAGGGTGATGTATGGTTGTTTTTCAAATAACAACCAATGATTAAAATTTGTGAGCAGTAACAATGCGATAGCTGAAAATCAAAAAATGGTTTTATGAGAGGTATATGTTATGTAGATACTGTTAATGATGGATAAATGTAAAATTTGTTCCTGTCAAATAGTAGATCTTACTAATCTTACATAGCACCTACATACAGACAACTTTAAATCAGAATTAAAACCAAAACGAGAGAAGAATAAGATTTTCTTGGACGGTATATGGAAGGTAAGAAAATTTTGTTTTTCTTTTTTGTTTAATAAAAATCGACAAAAACGTTTTTTAAAAATATACCTATTGAGTTTTCGAAACAAAAATTTTAAATCCAAAATAATTTTTTTTGGAAAATTTTAGTACATACCAAATATTATTTCATCTTTTCAAAATATTCTGTATAAAAAAAATTATTAAAATCAGCTGAAAAGTTTAAGTAAGTGACAACCAAATAAAAAATTTTCTATCGGAGGAACCATATTAGATAAAAAGGATTTTTTTTAATTTTTTTTTTAATTAACTGAATTAAAAAAGAAAACCCTTGGATGAAATTGTTTAAGGTGATATATGTAATATGATTATAACATCAACCATAGTGAATAGTCCCATGTGTTTATCATTGAGTTTTCCGTCTGAGTAAGGTGATTTAATTCAATTAAATTGAGTTGAATACTTTCCAATGAGATTTGTCAGAAACATGGTTGCTATGGTGAATGTTTCAAATGTTTGTAATGAGCTTTTAAAAATATCGAACGAAAATGACGTCTTTGCGATATACATAATTCCTATATTTCCTTCATCTTCCGCAATTTAGTTAACTTGTTTGGTAATAAGAATGCTTGTTTTTGTTTATATGAATGGATAAAAAAAAAGAACTCCAAAAAAATTGTAAAATTTTTTTTAGGCTGTTGGTAACCTCTAGTTGTACTGTCGATGTTGACAGTCATCGTATTTGACAGACGGGCGGTCTACTCAGATCTAAAGAAGAACGGGTGACAGTTGGTCCCCGAAAGTACTGAATACCAGTTTAAAAAAACATTACTCGTAAGAGAATGGCCTAGCGCCCAACCTACCTTTAAAATTATATATTGTATAATGTACAAGATGGAATGCTATTGTCTTATCCCCAATTCTCTCACATCTAACAAAAGCCCACGGATGTAGTTTTATTCAGTCCCGCGAGTAGGGAAATAATTGCCAACTGTATTTCCAAAATTTTAGTTATTGGTCGTTCTCTTTTTATTTTTCGTCGCTCTTAATTATTCTACCTTTATATTTTTGCGTTTTGTAAGAAATTTGGAGGGGACAAATGTTTTGTTCATTCGAAATTGAATTGTTGAAGTTTTTATACTTTCTTTTTCTTTTGATTTTTTCTTCGAGAATGATGAAAATGTCTGAATGCGTTCATTTTTTTCGCCACTTCTGGGAGTAAAAGCAGCGATCGGCGAATTCAATGATGATGGTGCATAAATTTAAAGATTTAAATCCCGGACTTTGGAGGACATCATCTACCTTAAAAAAGAGGATAAAATGAAAACAAAAACAAGGCCCCATGAACTCAAACAGAAATATATTTCATTTTTAAAATCACATAAATTAAAATGCAAAAAATAAATGTTTTTAAGACTTTTTATATTTATCTTCAGATTGATTTTTTTCAAGATTTCATCATTGCCTTTAAATATAAGGTCATAAAATGACACAGCTTTGGTTATAGTAATTAAATTTAATTAAAATTCTACCCTTAATAGTTTCGGATAATATACTATTTCTCTCCTTTGTCCTTTGTGAGTTTATAAATGAGAACACTCTTTAGTCTTTCGACGTCCGCGTTGTGACTCGGAATTGCAAAATAGAGTTGAGCGACTTTGATAAGCTCCGAGTAAAGTTCTTCGGACTTGAGGGTTGACACATGGGTGTCAAAATAAGATCTGTTTCATTTTATGTTTTCTATCAGTTTTTAGTTTAAATCAGAGAGAATGAACTAATAAAGAGAGTCAAATTCGACGGTGGCTCTCTTTTAGCCTACAAGCTACTATGTTGCGACTTGCGCACCATCTTGCATATGTATAATTATTATAGCTCCATATAAAAATGTGGGGACAAATACATATGCAAGAAGATGTGCATACTCACCACCTTTTTTTTGTTTTGCACTGCCCGAGGTGAAAACATGTACACACCGATAGGAATTCAACACGTTATAAAAAATGTAAACAAAAGGTTTCAAGGGGACGGAGACTAGGAAATTTGACTCTCTCTATTAGTTCTTTCTCTCTGGTTTAAATCCAGAGTTCAATGATTTTGTTTATTTTCAAAATTACTTGTTAGGGAAAAAAAGAGGACAATTAATTCTTAAAACGTTGCAGCACGTTCCTCGCCGGGGTTTAAAAGAGGAAGAGAAAGACAGTGAAGAAAAGTTAAGAATTTAATTTTGAAAAGTAAAGTGGTAAGTAATAAGTGGAAAGTAGTTTTCGGAGGAAGAAAATTTAAGGAGAGTATTGACTATTGAGACAGAGCAAATACAAGAAAAAGAAAAAATGTGAGGAAAAATTATAGAGGAAAGAAAGTTGACATTTTATCTGGAGAAAAAGGAAACCAGAAAAAAGATAAGTAGAGTGTTTCATTAATTGGCGAATTTCCTGATTTTTTGTCTAAATTGAGCTAATTTTAAAAATTCGGTTGGCTTTTGTTCCGTTGGTTATTCCTGAAACTCGCAACCCCTACTTAATTGCAAGGTTTCCCAAGCAAGTAGGTTTAAAGATAAATACAATTATTACGATTTCTTATTCGGAAACTTAAAATTTGGTCTTTTGTTATTTTTAAAGTGGGTTTCATCGTCGATTCGCTTCAAGAGGTTTGCAATTTCCTTTATCACAAAAAAAAATTACTCGCGCCCTTTTCTTTTTCTTTGTCAGAGACGAAGTCCCTGTGGCAATAAAAAAAACATCAACTTTAATTAATCGATAAAAAAAGGTAATTAATCGTAAAAATAAAATTTATTTGCGAAACCCACCATTATTTTGATCTAGCCGAGATGGTAGCATTTGAAGTGCTACCTGTTGCACTTTGTTCGAATTCGAACTTTCCTTCGTCTCTATTTTCCTTTTGGTTGACATTCGTTGACAATCGTTGATGCCGGTCGTGATAATTTCGTCGTCTCGAATAAGTTAATTTAAATATTAAGTTGTTTAATTTTTTAATTCGCATTATCGGAAGAAGTGTAACAACGTCAAATTTGTTGGAAAATGACAATCACATTTTTAATGTGATAGCTCTTTAGCTATCAAATGTGATATCATCTTACACAGACTTAATTGGAAATGTGACTCTCACTTATCGCAAATCACCTTACACAATTCCACCCCTGTTTTTCAGTTTTTGAGAAAAATAATATTTTTAAGAAATTCTAAAAAATATTATATCAGATTTGTATTGGCTCGGTATTGGCTTTTATTTGTGGTCCTAACTTAAATTAAAAAAGTGTAGTGTTCAAAATATAATTTCGATCACACTTATGCTGAATAATCAAAATAGGCAGAGCAACGTAAGATCGGCCCTCCTAGTGAAAAATAAAATCAAACTAATAACTCTAAATCCAAATATTCTTTCTAAAATGCATAATATATATAAAAGTCTTAATGTTGAGTTATATACGTAACCCCTTTTAAGGCTTTAAGCCTGCCTTGATGTCAAGGAATCCATTTCATCAACTTTTGATCTTAGAACTTTATAAAATTCCCTTTTCTCTCAAAGACATGTCTCTATATTATACAAAGAAGAATATAATTTTTATATGGGTCACCCAAAATAACGAAAAATCCATGGTGTTAATGTATCAACACAATTTTCAAAGGCATCCTTAAAACTGGATGAAAACAGCTTGGTAATGTTGTTTCCCTTTACATCACGTTATATTTTATATTCTCTCTTCCACTATAATGTCTAGCCCTCATACCATAATAATAAAACATCAAAATAATCTCCTCCAGCCTGCCTATGTCATCCAACTCCGGGTGTAAATCCCGGTCATTTGTCACATTTCAGAGTATAGCACGACACAAGGTTTAAAATTTACGTCCTTGATGCTTTTTTGCAAGGGAATCATTTTTAATGAGCATCCTCATCGTTCGTCGTTGTAGTGTCGTTGCCGTTTGTTTGGTTGTCGGTAGTTGTTGTCCTCCCCCAGGTTTGATGACATATAGGTACATACTTGTATACGCTACGCACCCAGAAATTGGGCTCAACTTTTGGAAGGAATTTTATTAAATTATGAGGATGAAAATCCCCAAGAGTCAACTATATACACTATACAGACATTGTTTCTACTTTCTGCAGTAGCGAAGCAAATGATGGAATTAGTTGTTCTCGGAATTTGTTCTGCTGATGCCTTGACGTTGGGCCTATGAATTTTTTGTTTTTGTTTACTTAAGAGAGGGCTTTTATTTAAGGTGACCACCCGTGCAGTTTTATTGAACAATTATTATATTATTTGAAGACATTTAGCATTTTATTGTTCTGTATTATAAAACATGTTATAACTTACTACATCGATATGTTTACTTTATTAACAAAAATGAAATAAATTAAGCTCGTGTAGAGGAAGATAGAAAAATTTAATTTATTTAAAATTTTTTCAATTCTGTTCATTTCGAAAATCTTTAGAAATCGATCCTTTGATTTATTGCAACTGTAACCCAATTTTTTAATATTTAAATTTAAAGTCATCCCCGTGGTAATTTTAATCCATTAACTTTACTTTTCTTGAGTTCCTAACAACTGTCAACAAGTTGCTCAAATTCAAAATTTTAGAGCACACAAATTCTTAACTCTCAACAACAAAAAGTTTTCAGTAATAAATTACATAAATCGGCAGCAACAAATTGCCTCTGGTCTGCGAGATATTCATGGAGACGGCCGGAAGCTTATTCAAAATTACAATTTTTCTAAATTAAACTTTTTCTTGTTCTGTTTTTTTTAGAATATGGTAACCTTTATTTTATGACAATGGAAATGGCAAAGAAAATTACATGCGCCGCATAAATGTCAATTAGCTAATGACAATTAATGGCTTTCCCCCTCTGCCTGGACCATAGGTATAACAAAATATTGTGCAGGGATGTTTTTATTCCATTTTCTGATGTACGCTCATAAATTATAAACACACAAAGCTTATAGTCTGGGAGCTATACACAGCTAGGATAGATGATTGGAAGTTCCAATTAATTGGAGAGCTTCCATTAAGAAATCACGTCTACACAAAGCGAGCAAGGAATTTGACTTTAATTGGAAATCATTCATTGGTTTGTAAATTATTGGACGTGAACAATTTGGCATGCAAGTGTAGAGTAGGTATAAAGAGGTTAGGTATACAAACAAATATGCTGTTCTGTCAATCACAGACACTCTAGGTGTAAACGAAATGACCACTTAGTTTAACTAAATGGAGCATGCAATTTGTTCGACTTCTAGCATAAAATGATGAAATGACTTGCAATTTGTCAATGATTTGTCAATCACTTTGTATACAAAATATTCTTTGCTATATATATGTATAATATAGGCTAGCAGATCTCACAATTTGTTCCCCTAGTTTTTGGTATTCCTGCGGTGCGTTTTAAACGAAATTTAATTGAAACCATTTTCAACATTGTTTAAAATCTCAAAAAGGAAAATCGGAATTGCCTTTATTGATGAGTAAAAATGAGAAAATTTTAAGTAAGCATCGCTTTCTAAAAAAAATAACAAGCATCAAGTTACAAAGTTGCTAGTTTTAGCAGTCAGGTGAAGATATCATATTAGTTCAATTACATATTTGGTGAGATTCGATTATTATGTGGTAATTTTGTATGCCTTTTTCGGTTCCAGAATCCCCATATCATTAGAACCCCACATATGGGATATTCGAAAAAATATTCCATTTAAAAAGCATTTTATTGACCTTTCAATCACAGTAATTGGTCAAACACAGGTGATTTTTAATTAATTTTCAAAGATTTTTCAAGCTCCTAGAGAGCAATCGATGTGGGATATTCAAAAAAAAAATAGTTGTTCACAAGACGTCAGCTGGTTCCAGTTATTCGTCAGCTATAGGCATTTTGTATTTTAAATATTTTGTTTATGTTCGGCTATTAGAGGATGTTGGCATTTCTTTTGTGGGATATTCAAAAATCAAGTTTTGCAGCAATTGGTCATTTGTAGGTGAGATTCATGAATTCAAAGAAAAAATATCAAGGTCATATAGGACCCCAGTATCTCATTTAGGGAAGTTCCAAAAAAGTTTGCCATCTTAAAAGCCCCTAATGAGTCATAAACGGTCAATTTGTTACAGTAGTTAGTCAGTCTTAGATGAATTTAAAGGAATTTTTTGATTTTTTTTTGCAAAGTTATGCATTAGAAGACGTTAGTACCTCATTTGTGGGATATTCAAAAAATTAGTATGCTATCTGCAAAATCATCTACTGTTAGTTAGGTGTAGTTTTAATAATTGTTGCCATTTTTTACAGGGACATATTTCTGATAAGATGCCATAATTTTTACGAATATCCCACTTTTTACGAATATCCCACATTGTCGACTACCTTTAAATATTTTTGTAGTTCAATATAAACTGCCAAAGATCTTAGTAAGTAAGAAATTACATTACATTTAAGAAGGCATACTTTTTTTCGAATATCCCATGCTTAAATCCCAGAGACGACTTTTTCATCAACATTATAGCTTATATCGACTATTTCTTTGTTCGTTATCATGTTTTCAAGTTTGTTGGCTTAAGCACAATTATATATAGAAAACCCCACAAAACAAACGAATAACATGCTGTCAGTTAAGGTCAACAAAACGTAAACCAATAGAGACTTCGCCTGTAAAGCTTTTAAAACCATCACATGAATATTGTACGTTTGAATTTCAAATCAACAAATCGCGTCTGTCTCCATTTAGTTTGAATGATGTTAATTAAAGATATGTGATCATTGGGAACATTGACCAAGCTGCTCATCAGACTACTTTAGCACCATGGTCCATGATTCACATAAAAATATCTCACAATCTTCCAGTTTCTGTAGGTATCTCACAACATATCAGATTTATTAGGATCGTTTCGATTCAAAGTTTGTATAAATATAATTGTAATTCTTGTTACGATTGAGCGAAGAGTAATAAAACTTCAACATTTTATTCAGCCATTTGGGTTATGTTACCGATGCTCATCAATAAAGAAATGACGTTATTTTAAAAGTATATACATACTTACTAAAAACCATTCGAAACATATGATTTCACCAAATGCCAAATTATAGATATAAAAAACAGGCCCAGATTTTGGGTTCGACTAAATTTAACATATAAAGCTGATATCAACGAGTAACAACCCTTTTGTCTAAATTATGTTCAAAACTTATTTATGTTCAAAAATAATGGGATTTTTTTGGTTGAAATTATTCAAACTGACTTTCCCATGTGAATAGCTGAAATTATTATCAAAAAATAGAAAATTTCCAATAAAGCTATATCCAAACCCAATGACTTTTCCACCTAAAAAGGTCCATCAGCAGAGCTTTTTATATATAAAGAACAACATAAAAAGAGGACGAAAACCACACGCTAAAAAAAACCTTCTGAGTCTTAAACCCCTTGGGGATACCCGATGTCAGAACAAATTAAAATTCCCAAAATGCGCAACGCCCCGGGATTTCCGTAGCTTTCGCTCCAGGCTTCCTCATCGCCAGACTCAACAGAACCGAAACCGAACCATCATCAGGCTCGTTTTTGTTTTCCTATATACACAAAATATCCAGTTAGTCCTTTTCTATATACGGACAGGTCAGGCTCTATGGCTGTATAGAAAATTTGAATTTATAATCGCAAAGGCATTTCATTCATTTTTTTTTTGTTGGGGTTGCCCAGGATGTTTCTGCCTACTTCCTTATAAATGAAACATATGCCAGCGCTTTCGCCTTCGAATGTTGTTGCAATAGACGATATACACACATATTCGTACCTAACACATGGCCAAGTCAGAGGAAATTCCCTGCGGAGCTTAGCAAACATTTTATGCAAATGTCAAAGCATTCCTGTCGTTCTCGTGTTGATGCTGATGGGATGCGACGACGACGACGAGAGATGAAGATGACGACAACGGCAGTAGCATCGGTGGCAGGGCGGTAAAGTCTGACAGACTGGCAGGCGACAATACGACTTCATGTCAAACATCCATCCACCCACTCACTCAATGATGGGACTCACCCGCTCACACCACGGAACACATATAACCTCTCAGGCGACTACTGTCAGTATATGCAAATGTTTTTTTTGTTTTCGGAGGAAGCTTTCCGTTTCGGTTCCTCCTTTCGGGACCTTCTCGATAAAGTTTTTTGTTTTTTTATTTCGAATCCTTCCTTACTATCTGGCTATAATGTTTTTGTTTCTTGGGTACCAGACGAAATTGTCCATGTTTTCCCATATGGTGCCAGTCCCAGCAGAATCAACTGCCAAAAGGGAAATATCTGGTGTTCGAAGTTTTTCCTTCGGATGAATGTGGATCCCTCAATTACCATAGCAAGGACTCGTTGAACTGGATGCTTCAGTATAGCAAGCTATTTTCTTTTTTTCTTTTTTTTTCTAAATGATAATTTGGAATCGAAAAAGGAAACATGGTAAAGCGGTGAACGTGTCATCCTCTAGAGAACCCAACATAATGGAACAAACTCATGTCCACTTGATGGAAGTTTAAAGACGGTCTTCTATGATGATGGGTAGAGTGGGGTGTTAAATTCGGGAAGGTAGACATTTGAGTTAGCAATAGGGAGAATAGGATTTTGTGTGTTCACCAGAAGCACACCAAGAAAAATAAATTAAATTAGGATTACTAACCCAGGAGCCATATATACCATCATCATCGTCGTCAGAATCTTGGAGCTGGAGCTGGATTCCAACCTTTGCAAAGACCATATAGGACTATAGTACTAGGACTAGAATATTTTTTTATTTTTTTTTTTTGTGTTGGAGAAGAAACAACAACTTTTGTCAAACCATCAGGGGGTTTTAAACTAATTACATTCGAAAAAGGGTGGATGTGCCATGTTGGTGGACAGGACACAACATAAACGACATGACCAAAATAGGTGGGTTTTTCATTTAAACCCATTTATACCTTTGGTATACTCGTATATTGCTTGAATACAATCCGCCCGGGAAGTGAGTAAATTTGGTTAGTAGCTCTGTTGGGATCCACAAATTTGTCCTCGGAGCTAAAAAAGAGAGGTGTTACAATTTTATTATAGAGGTATACACAATTTCTATTATAGTATGTGATTTTGTTACTGAAGCTTTATTATTATAGAACTGGATGTATACACATTGTTAAAATATATAGAAGCGCACCAATTCGACGTTGCTAATGGGTGTATGTATATCGTAAAGTCAGTAAACAAAAGGAATGTGCTGAGTTCTAAACTTTTATACCTTTAATAATAATATTTGTCTTTATATCCTATAGTACAAGGTTGGAGTGAAAATTAAATTTTCATAGAAAGCTGGTGTATTTAAACAACGTTGTGATTCTTCAGCATACATTAAACATAGATACGTCGAACTTTTGCGTTGTACTTTTTTTTTCAAAATTCCAAAATTTGTATGAGTTTAATTTTCAACTTTATATGAGTTTAACTAAAATTAAAGATGGAGAAGTTTTCATCTTAAATTGGCCTCCTATTCCATTTTGTTTGGGAGAATTATATTTATGCTCTGGGAAAACATCGTCTAAAATTAAACAGAAATTAACCAGTTATCATGTTGTTATTTTTCTACATATTCTATACATATTTTCTGAAGTTAAGTAGCTATTTAACAATGTACAAGACTTTTAACTTGCGTCGTCGTATTTAATCAACATATAAAACCTAACATCTTTTCAATTTTACACTATCTTGTTAAATGTATCCTGTTAAACTAAGTAACAGGATTAATTATACTGATAAACTGATTGTAAGGTATCTACTGTGTAGATAATCTATATTTTCTATTCCATGTTAAATTCTCCTAAAAATGACACACTGTAGCTTTTACAATGTTCACCTGTAAATTTTACTTTATTCCTTGTCAAATTAAATATATGGAATTTTCAATTCACTTATGTAATGTGTACCTACTATGTTCTTACTGGCTTAACTGGAATCGGAGCCGCAGCTGCAACTGCTTTCAAAAAATGTCATACGTCATTTTTTGTATCTGCCCACAATGAGTTGTACAGATTTTTATACATTATAAAGAAATAAAAAAACAGCTTTTTGTATATTATTATAATATAAATAAAAAAACAGCCACGTTATTTATTTCCAATATTTTTCTTCTAATTAATAATTTTTTTCGTGACACAAACAAGCACCAAAAGCTCGAATATAATTTTACGGCTCTTTTTTTCTTCATATATTATGTAAATTGAAACGTCAAAAGAGCTGTACGTGAAAAATTAAATGCAATGGCGGCTCCGACTGCAGCTCCGTCTGCAGTTGCGTTCGAATTTCGAATCTGCTCGTAAATTTTTGTGAGTATTTAATATTTTGACAGACGTTCCGGCTGCAGCTCTATCACATTTTGTTCTGCCAGTTATATTATAAATATCATTGAAAATTTGTAGATATGGTTCGATTTGAGATGTTTGGAAAGTAAAAAACTACTGATTTTTATGATGCAAAAATAAAACTTATTTAAATACATATGATCTTATTTATAAAAGTTGTCTAACTTTGGACAACTGTCCAACTATGGAAAATGTGTTTAAAAACCTTGTTTATTGTTGTTTTATAGCTGCCTAACTAAGACACAAGAGTAGGTTATCCTAACCGTGAATAATATGATATGTATTTTTATTAAATAAAGCATATTTAAAACAATTTGAAAATAGTTAGACAGTGTCTAAGTAGACAAAAGTTTTATAAATACGACTGATATTATTTAAATATTATTTAAATAATAATAAGGCTTTTATTAATAAAAAAATGCATTCGAATTCAATCTCCTTAAAAAGGGGTGGAGAATTCTAAACTGACAAATTTTTTAGTCATCCATGAAATTGACTTCATTTGACAGTTAAATGTATGACATTAATATTTCAATATGACTTTAGGCTGGCACGTAAATAGCATTACCCGGGGTTTCACTTTTCACACACTCTTCGCACTAAATCATACTGTAATTCTGAAATAACTTACCAAGAACTGTCAAATAAGCTGTCACAGAAAAAAGTGTTGCCAATTTAAAAATTTCCGCTTCTATAAGAAAATTATATAAAAATTTCTAATATTGAAAATTGATTGATGCGCTCAACGAAGAATTTGTAGCTCTTTCTTTTCCCTTGAATGGTTTGCGGCCGAATTTTCCAGAAAATCTATCTTTATGTTATGTTATGTACTTTTGAATCATGGAATGTTAAATCCAATTCCGTCTGAACATCTGGTCCTAATTCTTTAATCACAAAAATTCTATGTATGTACCTATTGCCTTCTAATATGGTTTCAATATATACATAGCTGCATTACTGGTCTCCTGAAGTCTTCTGTTAATAAAATCAGACAAAATATTGATAAATATAAAATCATAATCTTTTTACTGCTTGATTTATCGAAAGCATTTAATGTTGTCGATCAATCTATTCTTTGACACTAAATTTTAAATAAGTTCAACAAACAACTGTTATCCTTTTTTTCGGGAACAAGCTATTTTTATCAATTATAGTTTGCCAAATTTTGTAGATCTACCTTTCTTAATACGACTGCAATGTTCCATCTTAGACCCAGAGTAAAAACATCAGTGGTAAAATTTTGGAGCGGATTTGTAAAAAATTGAGTAATTCGAAAATTTCCGTAGTAGATTTTAAAACGAAAGAAAAACTCAAATTTTCAAAAACAATAGGTATTTTAATAAAAAATGTAAATATTAAAATAAAAAATCACTTAACTAGCATTCGTTTCAGAACAGAATAGAATTTTAGATTCAAACATTCAGAGTCAGGGTTGATTAGAAAATTAATTTGGTTTGGCTTAAGAATTTTTGAATTTTTCATTGTGGAAAAATAGAAGCAGATAGGGAGTAAATTTGCGGTTCTAGCGTTGCTTAGGACCGATTCTATTTCCCTTTATATCAATGAACTCACATCTATTTTATTAATATCTGCTCTGTTCAACTTTATGCTGATGACGCTCAACTTTAAATTAGCTACCTTCACAGACTTATGTTAGACTTTATAAGTGACATCAATTCCGATCAAGAAGACACACAAACTGGTCAAACAAATCTCCATTTGCGTTTCGTCCCGGCGATCTCACTTGGACTCATCAGTTGACTATAGTGAGGGCCTTTGTCAATACGCAATTTTTGCTAAGTTCAGTTCATCTTACATAGATTTCTTGACGAATACCTAGTGTGAACTATATCCAACAAGACTAGAATTCCTAATCATTAAATTGGAAGTTTTTGTTTTTGTTTTTAGCCCAGGGCCTGGCTAGTTAATAAGAAGGTTTTTTTAATAATACAAATTCTATATACTATATTACTGAAATACATCAGCCAAGTAGAAGACTTAGCACTATTTTAATGGACTTTGTTAAATTATTGATTCAAAATAGCTTTTAACGGACTTTAAGTCCTACAAAAATTGGCGTTTCGTCCCGGCATCTCACTTGGACTCATCAGTTGACTATAGTGAGTGTTGACAAAGGCCCTCACTATAGTCAACTGATGAGTCCAAGTGAGATCGCCAAGAGAATTTGTATTATTAAAAAAACCTTCAAATCTCCATTTGCTTAATTTAAAAAAATGTAGGTAATGTGATTAAAAACAAAAAACTGTATCCACTTCTAATTTTCCTTCAGTCATCCTTAATAATGGTCTTACCAAATATGTCCCTATGGCAAAGAATTTGGAAAATTAAATCCTAAAATCAGTCACCATCGCCTTTAAGATACAGTATGCGTATACCTACTCCATACGACGCGAGTATCCATTAATTTTTGTTTCTCTTCTTTTAAATCCTAGGGACATTCTATTCGCATATAACCATAGATACTTTTTATTAAAAAATATTACAGTTTTTAGCAGAGCTCATAAAATGAAAGTGCTTTCTTTTTGTGATCTTAAAAGAGACAAATCGTATTAACAAACGCTCATACAAAAACTTGAAACTTATTTGTATTAGTATTATAATTCTGAAATATATACAAAATATACATATATAAATGTATAATATTGAATACTTTCGCTATGCAAATCAAGGCCTCATGTTATCGTAAAAGTAATAACCTCCGCATGTACGAGCAATTTTGATCTTTTACCATTTCGCATTACAATTTCAGGGCAATAACAACAACAACAAGAAGAACAAACCTCCCTAAAGGCTTCTCGTTTTATTACCCAATTCCGCATATGGACTTTAAATAGCCTGATTTTAACATCCGCGCTTCGACTTGTGGAGCACACACAGTGAAGTAGGTAGGTATACGCATTCCAGCTCAATATACTCAGCCAAGTTGGTTTTGCAAGCAAATTTGTATTTAAATGATTAAATTTTATCGAACGTAGTTCTACACGATATGAGTGTGTGTATATTTACGGTGGTGTTGGGTATAAGAGTTCAACTTCAGAAGTCGTCCTTTGCTGCATGTATACATATACATTGTATAGTATAACCTACAAATCCGCTTTTAAAAAGAACCAACAGCAAGAATTCAGCAATCGAATGAAAACAATGAATAATTCCACATAATCCCGCAACCACAAGACTATACACACATACAAACAAACACACATATCTATTCATACAACGAAAATCCCATGTCTAATCCTTTTTTGAGGGATTAAATTCTTTTCAACGAAAGCATTGGATGTTTTCCGACGCCTTAACCGCTGCCAGCAGGACTATTGCTCTCAAATCGAATCGACTCTTGCTTCAGCAGTGGCGGTGGCGGTCGGTGGTGGCGTCTTCTCTTATGTATATGTTGTCCAATATTTACTTTTACGATTGCGTGCAACCCTCGTTTGTACCGCCATTGTACTACAGACCATCATCGACCAGAGACCACCATACTACAACAGCCCCCAGCTAAACACCATTCCATGACATATAGCATTCTTGCTACATACCACTTTGCACTTCTGTTTGCAGTCCTCAAACAGACACAAACACTCCATGTCCACTGTTGATGACAAATTTAATTTCCTCGCCTCACCGTCAATAGGGGTTGATTATTATTATGCACTAGGTAAGGTAGTGTATATGTCTCTTGAACGACATCAGTAACGTATGTAGCTGGAAAGAACTCATCTTCAATCCGTTGTACGTAGCGTTCCCACTTTTGACAAAACAACATAATTTTAAATAAAAATCAGTCAGTCTTCTGTTGCCAACGTGTATAAGTAGTTTAGTTTCCATCTATATGTAGTTTAAGTACATAATTTCAATGATCAAATATCTTTTCCTTAAAAGAGCACGTTGACGCTATGGTTAATATGGACAATATCAGTGTGGGTTCAACCCAAGAGGCATTTTAATGCAATTGATAATTCACAATGGCCAAATTTTTATCCAGTTTAATCAACATGTTAATAGGACTTCAAACACAGAATTGTTTAACCTTCCGAAGTCCGCTAGTGATGAAACAGTTATTGTACCGATTCCGTAGGACTTTCGACTGTGAAAGGGCTTTGCTTTTCTGAGTTCTTTGTGTGAAGTATCCAATGCTTCTTCAAATAGGACACCAATAGGCAGTTGAAAAAAATAAATTATAGGTAGGTACTTTTCAAGATGAACCAGAAGCTTATTGATGCTGCAAGGCATATTCCAATAGTTTCAAGAATTTTATCATATTAATTTCGCGATGAGTTGAAATAATCCTTACTCCTTAGTATAATACTGAAGTGTCGTATGAGTTTCTTATCTACCCTTGTTATTTCCGAGCCCAATTTGGGATCATTCAAAACACCTTATCCAAGAATATAAAGATGAAAAAACGAATTAATAATTATGTATCGGTAGTTGCAGTGTTCGTTCTTCTAAAGAAGGTAAATTCATCTTCGAAGGTGGGGATACCTCCACTGATAGGTATAACATTTTGAGTATTCTGAACTACATTTGCCCTATTCCATGTATTAAGTTTACTATATCATCAAGCATCGTCATTAGCATTGTGTATTTAATATTTATTTTCCTCCCATTACCAATGTTCACTTATTTCCGTCAAGTGGCTATGCTGAGAAACAATAAGGGCACTATTTTCTTTCAAGAAATTGAATTTCATAGGCTTTCTGAAATACACAGAACCTGATCCCTCTCTACTGTTGATTGTTTGTACTAATTTCAAGGGCACAAAAGCACTATCGAATATGAAACTATCAGGTATTTTAACTATTTCCCGATGTTTGCTATGCCCGAAACTTGCATATTAGATCGAATTAGGTGCTCGCATTCTCAAAGATGACAGATTTTTCTTTGTTAATTTCAATAATGCTTTCAGAAGGTTAAAGATTACTTTCAGCCATAGTTTCATTAGAAATTTAAGGCAACAACTGTGCTTATACATAGGTATATTTCTAATTTATGGTAACTTGGAAAAAAATTTGTATATCCTCCATTGATAACAGAACGTAGACTAACGTACTTTCTCTTAGACAAGCTTTTGTCTACAATTAGTAATTTCAGCAGCAAAGCTTATAGCTCATCATTACTATGTTGTGAGTTTTTCTTGTACGCGACGTTTTTTCGTACTAATCGTTTGCAACTCTCCAATGGCATTGCATACCAAGCACTTCCCACAACTGGCTATTACTGGTTGGTTTGGCATCATGAACTGCTATTTTAATGTCTCTCCCAAGGTTTTCATTTGGATTCAAGTCAGGGAACTGAGCTTTCCAGTCCATAACATGAGTCCCATTGATGCGATGCATTTAAGAGGAATTTCGGAATATGGGAAAATGACATTTTCCAAGATGTCAATAATACCATCGATTTTCTGTATTGGACCAACATCATAATACGAAAAACATCACACACCATGAGCGCTAAACTACTACGGTGTTTGAAGTTTTTCGTTATGTACTTTGTCGGTATTCGGAGGACCTCTAACAAACTAACATGAATCATTGCCACTAAACAAAACAAGTTCGGACTCATCCGTCATAAAATGTTTCGCCATTTCTCAACAAAAAACGAAGCGAATTTCAAATGTTTCCTTTATGGTTCTTTTTCTTGGGCTACGAGCTAGAAATTTTGCTTCCAAGAGTCTTTTTCGGACGGTCATATAAATCACTTCCAAATTTAGCTCGACGATGGACGATCTTATGACCCTTCTATCACCCTGGGACTCGATTCTAGTTCCGTGAAAAACTAAATCAAATAAATTTTTTTTCACATTCAATGCCATGGCTATCATTTTGGCGGAGCACAAGCAAATAGGTACGCTAGATTTCTGTAAATTGGATTTTCCTTTTCTACATGTTTGAGATCAAAGGTAATATGGGTATATTGCGTAGGTTATCAAAGTTTCAGAAATCAAAAATGGCTGAAGGGCCATTGGACCCGGCATTTTCTTCGATTCCGATACACAAATAAAATTTTTTACATCTTTTAATGCAAATGCTGATAATTTTACAACAACAAAATGTTAATAGAAATAGAATAGATATGTACATACAAATAATGTTAATGGCGATGGTATGGAATCTTGGAAGTCCAATTTACAACCACTTAATCTGACAGCTTAAGCAGTATACTGTATACATATTATGTTTACAAGCGTTATTCTCGTGTTAGTAGATATGTTCATAGTGAATTCGTTATATTTATATATTTACTGAGCACAAATCATCTATCAACTGTCAAATTTACTGTCATTAGAAACAGTGTTACGAATTTAAAAACAAAACATTTTATTTAAACTGAATTCAGTCTTAATCCAAACTCGTTTCTTATTTTTTTCGGATGTAGTTATAAAATAAAATAGCTACATCCTAACAAAACAAAAAAAAAATGAAAAAGTGGCAACAATGTTTAAAAGCAAAAGTTTATGCTTCATCACTGGTCGTGGGTCAGTCAGTCTTGGTCTCGGTTATCCCTTGTCGCACCTTACCTGTGTGATGACTGAGGACTGAGGAGTCAACCAACTCAAACCCTAAGCACGACATAAGGAAGAGAGTGTATACTCCTGGTTGGTCATAACATAACTGAAAAACAGGATAAATATTAAAATTAAACATCAACGGGAATATTTGCAATGCTAACATAGGGCTATTTGCATTCTGCATCCTTTATTTTGTTTGGGTGTTTGAGTGTTTGAGTGTTTGTACTGGTTTTTGCCATCATTGAGAGAGAGAGAAAGACCCAGCGAGTTGTATACCTACTGTATACTGTATATAGTGAGTACACACAAAGCAAGAACCAACGGTATCTATAGGAGCTTGAGGTGTGTGCTGTTGCTGGATGTGAGTAACAAAGCAGAGCCAGTCAAGCGTTGAGATCCTGCGTTGTGCAAATATACGTTTTTTTTTTTGTCGGCTCCTGCTGCCGACCCGTCCATCGTCGTCGTCGTTGTCCTAACTTGCACCCAGGATGGTTAATTCAATCCGGCTGGATGCCTTTGTACGAATGCGGTGCAGCATAGAAGGATTTTCCAGGGGTTATGGGTAAATAAATGGTTGGGGGAGATGCGTTGTTGCCATTGCCATTGCCATAGCCCGAGACAAAACAGAGACTGGGTTGGAGTTTGGAGTGTAACAAACGAAGTGCATACGGAACGGACATACACTTTGTGGCAAGGAGAGCTCTTTGAACGCGAAACGCTATGTTAACATCCAATAATTGGAATACCTGGTTGCGCAAGGGTTGCAGGGTGATGCGATGATGGCAGCATACGTAGATATATGTGCATTGCGTGTTCTTTGTTCTTCTCGAGGATGGGTGGGTGGTTTCTGGTTTGTCCCTCAAGAGGGCTTGTTTTTTATTCTTACTCCCGCATTGAGGTCTAATTTCTCCGTGTTGTGCATACCTATAGCCCCATATAGGTATGATTCGGAACAGTTTCCCGAACATATACTACTCATCATTATATATGCGATTGCGAATTCAGCTCGACCGACGTGCGTCGTCGTCGCCGTCAAGGGTATGGCAGTGGCGGACGAAAATGAAAATCACTTTGTAGTGGATTTACTTTGTATGCAACAAAAAAGGATATTGAAGCAAATAAAAAAATCAAATCTACATCAACATCAACGAGCTTCGTTACAAGAGAAATTGGTATCTATACAATTTGTTAATGGCATAAGTGGAAATGTTTTCTAAAATGGCGGCAGTCAGTCCTGTATATATGTATCTACCTGTATGCATTCGTCGTGCGCCGCCTTTGGTGAATTGAAGACTTTGTTTGATTTAGCGATGAGCTTAGATTTGATGAAAAAATAACTGGTCGCTTGCCTTTGATATGCGATGGACTGACTTTAAAGCAACTTTATATCCTTTTGGATTGGGTAGGTCCTTTCCTTATGTTTGGTCTTTTGAAGTGGATAAAAACGATGAAAACTCACGAATGAATAAGCCAGAAATATCTACTGGAAAACATAAACCGTATTTCTTTGAGGTAAGCATATACAATTTCAAAATAAATTGGTATACATTTTTAGGCAGAATATTTTGTGTTTCTATACAAATTAACTTATCCTCAAAGTATGAAAGGTTTTTTTTTACATTTCAATAGAAAAAGAACTTTGCAGATAATTTTTTTTTGTAAGCAATTTTAATTTTATTAAATTGAAACAAATACTGTTATTAGTAAAATAAAACAAAATATATGTATTAGTTTTAAATTTTATGTTATAGAGAAAGGAATTGCAGCATCATCAAGTCGGAGAACAATTGTACAAGAAAAATTAATTGGTTGGCGCTACAATTCGAGTAGAATCAGGGCCCAGCGACTTACAACTCTCAACCATTCCTATGTGCGTGTTATTGGCAGGAATACAATTTTCCTACAATTTTCTAACTGCTAAGATGAGAAACACTTTTTCATGACAAAAGATACTCTATAGGTTTTATTAATTCCACGCAAGAGGCAGTAAATCGTGACAAAACATGGCAAAGGTTGGGAATCGAACCTAATGAGACCTTCGGCATAAAAATCCAACACTCTTACCATTATGCCGACGGCTACAACAACTAGCAAGGTAGAACTAAAGCCCCGAAAAAAAACTTTGGGACTTATGTCTCACGAAATACTTTTTCATATATTTTACTATATGTTTCTGTAAAACTCTGAAATATGAAAATTCTTCAAATTATCGAACTTTTGTCAATAGTTTCTAAGACATGAATACCTTGGGTGGCCGGCTTTATGGGTTCCAAGAGTTAAGACTCCTTTTTTGGATCCTACGGTCCACTCGCGGAACTCCGTTGCTCCGTTTAGGGTGTTTTAAGTCACCAGACAGGCGCCACAATAATGCATGTTGGTAAAAGGCCAGGATGAATTTAGAAAATAATTTTGAAATTGCAGAACTTTAATATAAAAAACTATTAATTATACTTATGAAGAAAAGTAATGGTACTCTAAAGTTAATTTAATTTCTGTTTTAAATATTAAAAATTTTATTTTTTCAGGCAAAAAACAAAAGACTAGAAAATAACTCTTTCTATATTGCTCTCATTTCCTGCCGTTCAAAACCTTTTATTGTCTTAAATCATTTTCTAAGACAGAAACTTTTTCATAGAATATAAGAAAGTCCCTCTTATGTATATAATTTACATGCTTGTATGAAAACTAAATACATACAAATTTTATCTCACATTTAACCATTATTCATCTATTATCTTCAACGTCTTGTGCAACCTTTTACAATTTTTATAGCAATAAGAAACTTTGTATCCTCAAACATTTCTCAAAATGTGGAAAACTAATTAAGAAATTTAACGAACCTTTAATTCCGCATAAAAAAGCAACACCCCAAGCACATGAACTGCAGGAACTCTTCACCACTATAAACCTTGTAGACTCGTACTATAGGTACTGTATGGGAATAGGTATATGGTATAAGCATGTGAAAGTAGGTATACTCTTATACACCGTTACCATCAACGCCTAAACTCAGCCACAATTTTATACATTTGAACCAAAACTATACAAGCATAGAGCATCCCTCAAACACACAGTAAAATGGCGCCCAACTCCGACCCACCTTACACACTTGAATTTTTTGGCAGAAAAGTTAACAAACTTAACATTTCTGGGTGGCGGCAATAAAACCGAAATTAAAATTCCCATAGTTAACCGCAGGCATTAAAATTTTCTCCTCCATATGAGTTTTTAACTTTCCGCGGTTTCTATATAATATAGGAGCAGTGTGTGTGTGTGTGGTGTGTGTGCTGGGAAAAGTTCTGTAGGCGAGAACGTTTTGGTTGGAGTAGCTGCTCCAACCTCCAATATATGTGCTGAAATTGAGAGTAATAACATTTTCGAAAATTCCATCGCATCGTTCCTTCTGCCGCTTCAAAATCTGCCACATACAATCAGACGCACTTACAAAAGGATTTTATATCCTTTTTACTCTTCGTCGTTGTTCTCCAAACAATTTCCGAGATCATAAAAACTTGTCATTATCTGCAATGTAGACGAAACTACGACAAAAGTGGTTGTGGGATAAGGTTATGGGGTTTGGGTTAATGCCTTAGGGTGGAATATACTCACCCTATATAAATGGATGTTATAGTATAGGTTCACTTCAAAGGGTTGATAAAATATAATATGTATATAGGGTTGCGGGGGTTGTAATTCACTTGCATTGGTTGAACAACGATGTTTGTGTGCATCATCATCGTTTACTAAAACACATTGTTATCCTGGTGAAAATGCACACAAAATGTGGGTGGCGCACGGTAAAATGAAGAATAAACTTGAGATTGTAAAAATACAAGCTGCATATAGAGGGTGATAGTTGGAGAAACCAGGGTCACCTTCAGCCATCTAAATTGCCTCATTGCAAAAAAGAGTTAACATTTTGTCGCTCTCTTTTTCTAGCGGACAACCGGAAGATCCATTCAGAGTTAAGTTTTTTTACTTGGTTTTCTTCAGGTTAAGGTATCCTCACATTTGTAACTTATTCTGCTGTTTAAGGGGCCAGTTATAGCTTTCATTGAAACTGCATCATTGAAAATTTTAATTTTCATTATTGAGGCCCTAAAAAGCGATATCAGTGATTATTTTGATGCCAATAAAAAGCTGATGACTCGATTATTATTTCTAGACAAAAAAATATTTCATTTTGGCCCTACCTTTCACATAAAACGATTTCTAAGATTTCAATGATCAATGATAAGGTAGTTCAATCATTGAAATAAAGAAATTCATTTCCTGCGATAGGCTTGGGCAAAAATGAAATATTTTTTTGACTAGAAATAATAATTGAGTTATATGCTTTATGTTTGCATTAAAATAATCACTGATTTCACTTTTTAAGTGCCTCAAAATTAACAATTAAAATTTTCAATGATGAGTTTCAATGAAAGCTATAACTGGCCCCTAAACATGAATTATTTAAAAAAAAAAAATGATACATATAAAATATTGCCCCTAGCTTACCGTGGATCCAAAATTTACAAAAGGTCACAATATGTATAATCAACAGCTTAAGAACGAGTTTTTGTTTTCCCAAAAATACATCCTTTAAAAATTAAATTTTTTTTTTAATAGGATGCCCCTTCTTACATGTCGCCCACATACGATTAAAGTTTTGCCCACTTCGTTCCGACTCTCCTGATAGTTGAAAATACCATCACTAATCTCATATGAGAAAATGACGTTCCAAGAACTAAGAAAACTGAGAGACTATAAAATTAAATAAATATTGTTTGTTTTCCAGAGGGTTTTTTTTCAAGGATCTCCTATACATTGTTCCGTAACATTGCTTTTTAAGGAAGACGATGAAGTTTGTCCGAATGCAGCAACAATAAACAGACTACCTATACCGTTCTCCTTTTTGCTTCTAAAATGGTTTGGCTATTAAAATGAACCTTAGATATAACCTGCCCAAGAATATAAAATTTCTTATAATAAACTTTGATATAACCTGGTTGAAAATAGATAAAAACAAACCCTCATTTCCAAGGGTGTGGGAAGGGGGGTAGATTTAACTCTCGATATACGTATTTCGGTTTTATTACAGCAGGTATACGCAAAACATAAAATGAGGAAATAAGTTGACATATACCTTATACCTACATTTCTTTTTAACCCAACTGGGGGTGAATCCTGTTGACACACAAAAAAAAAACCCTTTCCCAAGGGAAAAGTAAACATAAATAGGTTTACAGAAGAGTGTATGTGAATAACAATTCAAGACAATTCCGACGGGATTAAAAGATTCGCAAAAGGTTTTATTTATATTCGCTCTTACCAACCATTTTGCAGTAGATCCAAGAGAAAGAATGACTTATCCTTCTCTTATTTTTTTTTTTTTTTTGTTATGTTTAAGACGAAGAACTTAAATTGCTTCCGAGTCTTCTTACAGAGAAAATTGAAAAGGAGTGTGGGTGGAAGGATGACAGAGAATTCTTCAATTGTTTTCATTTTCCAGAAGAGTAACGCTTTAAGGATTTTAGTTTTTTTTTTTTTGTAAGGATTTGATAAGTGTTTCATGTGCACTTTACAAAGTGAAAAAGGATTTATTGCATTTAAACAGAAATTTCAAGTGAATTTAATTTATCTAACCTATGTATAAGTTTTTATTTTTTACAAAGCAGAGTTATCATCATTTATGTATGAGTTGTATTGTTCATATAATTTTAGAAATATTGGAGTCAAATCAACATACCTGAGTATTATAAAAATTGTATAAAACTAGGAATAAGGAATTACTAAGGGAAAATCTGTATAAGGTAGCCCCAATTTCCTTTAGCTTCTTCGTTTAATGCATCTGATTATGGGCAAGATCGTATAGAGCGACTGTGGTACCAAGAAAGTCCGGTTTTGCCACAGGGCACAGATGTGTTGTGTTGTAGAGTTCCTTGTTGTATATAAAATTTGATATTGGCAAAGTTCCCAACATTTTTGAAAGTTTATATTTATTGTTAACAAGATCCTTACTTCAGTCTCCAAGAGTTCTTTGAAGGGTGTGTTTCTAGTTGTTCATGACATTTTTTCTTCCACAGCAAAAATTCAGCCTTCACCGTATCCCATATCCAAAAATCTTCTATAAAATTTAAAGTTTTCTTCTTTAAACTTTGTTTCGCTTTTACCAAGTATTGAAGGTATCATAATATACTATGATAATAGAATATACTTACGGTCCTCAAACCTCGTTTCAAGCTGATTTATGATTTATGAAGGCGCCTAGAAGAAGAATCATAACAACTATCCTTAAATTAAGTTTTCAGAATCTCAGGCGTTTACATTGGCCCTAAGCTGTTGACTGTTTAATTACTTCCTCAACCGCTATCCCCTTAATATGCTAAATGTAATATTTAAAGTAAGCGATGAACTCATAAATTTTAACTACATTCCGAATCGACCTGAACTGCCAATCCTTTGCGATCTTTGTAACTTCAAGGAGAGGGAAGATGTACATCACTTTATCACCAGATGTCCCATATTTAAAGAGTTTCGTGTCAGGTACTTTGGTGTGACTTCGATGGAGTTCAATGACATCCTGAAAGTTCTAAATGGAAAATTGGTCAGGGAAATCCTATATAAATGAACGTCAACCGCTCTGTGAATTGTGAATTTTAAGCTATGAATAAAGTTTTCAAATAACTAAATCAGTTGACTGTTCATGGAATTTTCAAGGTTTCAGTTTCATCCACAATATTTAGAATGTCTGCGCGCAGTCTCAACGATATCCTTAAATTCAAAAATAACATTTTCTCGAATTTTTGGAAACGAAGGTATTTGTCACTTACTTAACGTGGTCCAGACTCCAGATCTGACATTAGGTCACAAGAAGAGAATTGAAAAATTCTACAAAATGGCAATAGTGGCCAAAACTGATTTAAAAAAAAACAAGTCGCTTTAGATTATAGGTTTCAGAGTCAACCCCTCCAAAGTTTGCACTGTGCCTTTAAAAATTTCTTTAAACCCCATTGATCCTTCAATATTTTCAACCCATCGAGTTTTACTCATTGCCGTAAAATTATTCCATTTAGTTTCTGGATATATTGTTTTTATATTTTCCTGCAACAAATGTGTACGTTTTTCAGATAGTTAAAAAAAAAATCCAATCGATTTTACTATGTCAATCGTATTGCTAATAGGCTGAATTTGATAAGAATGCCCTAGAGGGAGATTTAATGAATGTGCACATGCAATGAACGTATAAAGCTTCGGGGTAAAACTCTTGTACAACTGCTTGGGCACCATTAAAACAACCCCTCATATAGCGGAAGCACCATCATATACACATCTTGTTCAATTAAGTTGCTGTAATTTATTTCCAAATTTTGTAGTGCAAATATAGAATTTTATTAGCTAATTATTTTCTCGTATAGTGCTTTTACATGTGGTAAACCAAACCCCTGTAAATCCCCCGCCCCCTGGTTACAGCTTAAAACTCGGGTTTTAAGTCCAAATAATACTCAAATGTTGAGTAAAAGTTAAAACACACGGGTTGTAAGTCCAAAATGAATACTAATTTTATTTAACAACATAATATATCTTCCTTAAATACTATTTTTACATATTGTGTATTATTTACATACCTATCCTAAACTTACTAACAAACGCCTAGTTTACTTTTGGATATTTCTTTGATGTTTATTACTTTAATTGAATGTGTTTTTTTTGGATGTTATATTATATAGTATAGTAAGAAATTCCAAAAAAGATGTGCAAATGCACAGTTCGCAAAATTCTGAGGGCGCATTACCAGGAGCAAGAAAATGTAATTTGATCTTCCGCAAGGCGCAAACAAATATGTACTGCCATTTAAATTTTAACCAAAAAAACTTGTTCAAATAATCCCAAAATAACATCCATCACAACTGTGCTAAGTTATTTCCTGCACACTATTAGGTATAACTAACATCACTTTCATTGTTGCATTCAGGGAGAATTTGACTCAAAATATCGTAAAATTAAAGACCTATGCAAGTTCAATCTTACCTACCTAATCTCAAAATATTCTACCCTGTTCGTACAAAAGAAAAAAAGAAAGAAAAAAATCTCAACACAAATAATTCCACGCCACCTCATAGTTTTTTTTCATACACACTGAGTCCCAAAATTAACATGGGGAAATATGACAAAGAAAACAACTTATTTATACTGAATCATGTGGGCTAGAACTTGTAGGTTTTGTTACACCGCACCTGGATATGGGACTTCTCATCGACGAAAAAAAAAAAACAAAAAAATGTCTCCGAAAAAAAGAACAGGCTCAGTGGGAAATTTATAAAAATTCAATGGTAAACAACCTGGAGCCCAATTCCGTAAAACGAAAACGATCGAACGATCGATATCGTTTTGGCAATAGCTGTCCCTATCATTCTCTTTAGATGTGATATAGATGTGTATAGTCAAAACAATATCGTTTGATAGTTTTCGTTTTACGGAATTAGGCCCCTGCTTTTTCCTTGGAGAGAGGGAGCTCCACCCGATTCTTTTGTGCGGAATACATTAAGGAATTTAACATGGACATGTCATTGGCGGGGTGCACATACCACTTCTTCGATGAAAATTCCACATCTAAATCACTAGTTTCTTGAAAGTTTCTTATTCACCAGCTGGACTGAAGACTCCGATGAAAAATATGATGAATATTCAACAAAGAAATCACTAAATAAGTGTTACTTGGTTATTGAACAGCTCAATATTTTCGATGAAAATTTAGTAAATCACTAGGGAATTGGGGGCTGCTTAATCAATACCTCTTTTATTTATACCGACTCTTGTAAAAACCGTCAGCATGAACTTATTGCGACTTTTATTTTTTCTAAGCGAATTTGTTTAAATTCAGACATTTTTAATGCTCAGCTGAATTTATGATACAAGTCGTTAACTGATAAAAGGCTACGTTACTATTCTTCACAGAAATCCTCATATCTATCGTGTCAGATGAAGAAAAGGGCAGTTTTTATCTCTTCTTTTGCGAAGGGTAATGTGGAAAAGTCTTATGCAAGAGCATCTGTGTATGTAATATGTATGTATGTATGTGAGCAAATATAAAAAAAGTGTGCGTACTTATGTACACGCGCTAGAAGTAAAACTTCTTTCACGACAACAGGGCAAGTATTTTTCAAGTCCTACCACTCAGAGCACCCGATTTGAAACTCAGAACCGTTGCAAAATCGTGACGCTGAATTTTGTAATTCGTGACGGGAATTTGTATGTCGGTTTGACATGTCACTGACAGCTCCATAGAAAAATTTTTTACCCCCATGCCGCAAAAGAAGTTTTACTTCAAAAAGGGGGGCTTTCTACAAATCTTTGCACAGGGCGCAAGTTTGGCTTGGGTCGGCCGTGCTCGTGTAGAATCCTACTGTACTATGAATAGCTTTCCCAAAGAAATATGAATATTTTAAGATTTGTATCATTTGTACTATTAATCTTATTTTTCAAATGAAATTAAAATCTAATCTAAATATTTCTTATCTCTATATTCTTATATCTACCTGTTTTATTGTATGATTTATTTATCTCCAGATAACCGTCAGTGCATGTTCACGATGATCTGTGTTATCTTTATTTACCACACACGTGCTAAAATTCTTTTTCTGAATATAATGTCCCGTAAGATATAAATAACTTAATTTAATGAGCAAGATGCAACTTCACATAAATCCGCTATGACCGCTCATGTGGTGAAAGTCCCAGCCCTTAAGGTGAATGTTTTTCCTCCTTGAACTGTTCCAGGTCCCTTTGAATTTTCAGAAGCTCATTCTTGTTGTTTATTATAGTTGCTTGTATAGGTTTAACACTTTCTTCTTTTGGCATTGGACTGTAGTTATCAAAAATTTCGAAGTATGGCGTTGCTCTGTAACCTGTTTTCCTTAAAATGCTATAAACCTTTTGTTTAGAAGGTTTATCGAATATTGATTGTGGTGGGCAGCTCCTATTTCTGTCTTGAGTAATTACAGGGAGTCCTGTAGGAGATAGAAACCTGATGCTCGTAGGGATTCTCCTTATCATAATCCATGATGACCCACATTTGTTCCTTGTGAATCATATCATTGCTGTTTGGCATCAGGATTGTCCTTATCTGCATTCGAGCATACTTTCTTGAAGGTGGAAGCGTCGTAGATATCTTCACATGAAGATCTCTGCTTAAGTAATTGTATTTTGGATCACCAGAGAATCAACGTTTTTTTCTCTTTATCATTATTGCTTCTCACAAAATTATAGTTATGGATAGTTCCAAATGGGGAAGACAACCTTCTTTCCAAATCGGATTGGCTTTTCGCTAGTGACATGGCTAAATGTGTCTGCCCGAGGTGTCTTTGAGCTGACCAGTACCTTTTCGATTCCTCTTGTAAGGGCTGTGATGGTGTTGACCTTTCCCTGTGCTATTGCTAGAAGCACTGATGATTGGTGAATCTTCATCTTTTGTTTTGATAGAGGCTTGTTTGCTAATTTAATATCTTGCTTGTATTTCAGCTCACTGTAAGAGCATTCGATATCAGTATCCAAGACTTTCATGGAAATTAGATATAAATTGTCTCCGTTGACTTCTTAACTCAGCTAGAATCTCCTCCAAATATTCATTTGTTTTTTCATTTGTCGGTTTTTCATCGTTTAGCTGATGATAACTTCTGTTTCTTTCTTCATCATGATGTGTTTTTTTGACTTTCCAAAGGTTTTGTCTTCTTTTATAGACCTTTCCCCAACTTCTCCCAGGTCCCGGACTTTATCCATTGACGACGTGACCGCTGACATGATTTTGTTAAATTATCGTTTCTCTAGTTGTAATGTTTCTGTTTGGAAGTTTCCAAAGTATCAGTTGAACTCTTTGTTTCGAGTCATCGTTTGAATTTGTGACTCAAGAGTTTGAAATAAACTTGTATATGATTTAGCGTTCATCATTGGAATGTCCAGTGCTTGGTTCAATCTTTTATTCCCGAATCTTGTGGTGAGAGTCTTCAATGCTTCCTTATAATTTGCTGAAGGTCCTTGTATGAGGTTCGCTATCAACTTTGGGGCTTTACCAGAGATGGATGATCGTAAATGATTTAATTTAACAGAATCCGGTTCCGGTAGCTCATTATTGTTGTGAACCACATCTATGAATAGATCGGAAAATAAATCTTTCAATAGAATTTAGGCAGTTCAATTTTATGACTTTTTGTTGATATATTTGTATCTATATCAGATTCTGTCATCTGTGCCCTTATTTTTGCCTTTTAACTTGTTTAGATTCAATTTCACATCATCTTCCTGCTTGATTATGTAGATCTCTTCTCTAAATTTCTCTTCTTCGACTGGATTCATCTTAAATAACTGCATTTGTAAGCGTTCATTCCAACCAGTGTTGCCGCACAGAAATATTATAAGGTAGAGTAATGCAACTTGTTTTCGTTTTACTAACTAGTAAAATACTAATTACCTTTTATTAAAAACGGTAGATCTGAACACGTCCAAACAATGACAGTTCGTGAAAGAGAAACAAAGCAAACGAACCTAAATCTAGGGAACGGACCTTATAATTTGTAATGTCAAAAGTCAAAATGACAAACTACAATTATTTTTGTTATTTTATTTTGCCTCGTTGCTGTTCGTTGTAATTTTGTATTTATTTTATAATATTATTTCAATTTTCTTTTTAAACGGGATGAGGTTCATTTTGGTTATGTTCACTTTGTCAGTATTGAAGCTTTTTTCATTTTCTTGATTTTGTTTTCACTTTATCAGTATTTTAGAGCGTTATGCAATAACGCCCAAATCGATTTGGAAAAAGACAGCTAAATTGATTTTCCTGATTTTACAAAATCTTTTCATTTCATTTTCCATTATCTTTTGTTTGCTAATAATTCAAAAACTCAAAGTTTAAAAATTAATATTTTGTAGAAATTAAAGTGCAATTTTTTTTTGTTGCGCTTTTACAATTTCAATCTGTTCAAACATTGTACAAAACAATTTTAAAATGCTTTGCACTTCTTTACAGACAAGCATGTTAAAAAGTTTAAAAGCAAAGCATTTTTTAACTCTTTCTAATCTTGTTAACCATAAAAATCAAAGCCTTTTCAAAAACAGGAATTATTAAAATAAGACTTCATTAAAATTTTAATATTTTATACCTCCCTGCAGTCGATGATAAGTTTGTTTCACAAAATTCTGTCCATTGTTAAAAGAATTCTATAGCTTCTTTAATTCCTCTATAACATTCCTTAACCAAACCACTCAAGTGCATCAAAATAACTTCATATACATTCATTTAAACTTTTTGTATAGTTGAACAATGCTGAAACATAGTTCACAGAACTAACAGCTAACAAGAAGTCAAACCCTGACCGAGTTAAAATTAATAACCAAAGTTAACCCAAAAAACTTATAACTGCAGCTCTAGAACATCAGTACATATACCTACGAGTATATACATACATATACATAAAGCTAGCATCTGAAATTGCAAATATTTGTCAGAATCACCTTTTTCCAAAGAGAATTGCAAATGCTCGGTATTTCAGCTGCCATCAAACAAATAATGCAGGGTAGGTGCATTTATACACACCTATACGCTTTACCTCTATACAACTTTTACCTTCTTTATGGATTTTTTGGCCAAAACTTCACTCACAAAGGATGAAAGAGAGAGAGAAACTTTTTGTTGTGAAAAGTGCATCGGAAAGTTTTGTTCATTTAAAGTTTAACCCGTTTTGTGCGATTGTCGTAAATACAAAGTGGTGCCAACTAACCCCATCTGATGGTGTTGGTGGTGGAAGTAGGTAGTAGTAGTAGTGGCTATAGATAGAAATATTATGATAGTTCCAGCAGGTGGAGATAGTGCTTGTTTTATTTACCAAATCGCAACCTCTACGTAACGCCCACTTTTGGTGAAAAGAGCACTTAAGTCTAACCCCAAACTCCACTCTCCAAATCCTAGGGAAAGGCACTTAATAGTTCGACACTCGAAGCGCAATGAAATGAGCACTTTATTGGCGCACAACACTACGAGTGGCAGCATTCAGCAACGAAGCACAAGCAAAAGAAGCAAAAATTTTACCTCTGATTGCATTAAAAAGTTCTTGGTGGCAGGCAAAGAGAAGCCCATTGGAGTCATATTTATTTAGCGTTATTTTCAGTTTTTCACTGCACTGTCAGCTTTGGAATTCAGAAGTCTCGACTCTCGAGATTCCATCTTCAACCTCAGTAGGAAAAAAAAAACAACAACAACAAAGTACAGTGAAATAATAGCAGCAACGTCAATACAGATTGCCAAAAAGATCTTACTTAGGGTTCCAACCAACTTGGGGGAATACCAACAGGAATAAGAAAAGTTCTACTACTTGTCGTGGTGTTTGTTGAAAAAGTTATGACAATCATGAAAATGTGTTGCACATTTAACAGAATTTAAGAGGAGAATGCACTTAAGTCCCTCTGCTAGACGTCTGCAAGGAACTAATTTGGACTCAACAATTTTCCTAAGTATGTATTCGATTGGGAGCAGGCGGAGGACGACGAGGATGATGGTGAAATTAATTATTCTCCTTTTGGCAATCAGGAGTTTCTATTAGTGCCGACTACTGTTGGAGAACAAAAATATACATAGCTTAAAATTTCTGCTGAAATAGAATATTAAAACAAAATGCCGGCACTTGTATCCTTTTGCAGGGTAGTGAAGTTTTGGTATTTGAAATTGTTATTTAGAATGGTCATTTTGCTGGAAAGTCACTTAAATTCAGCAAAGTATAGGAAGAAGCCTTTTATTTCTGATTTCTGGTAAGTGTGGATTGTGGAGTAAGGGGAAATGGCATTGTTATGCTGATCAAAAGAAAGAAATAAGTTCAACATACGTTTACTAAAATTATGATGAAGGCAAAGTATAAGAAGGTACATAGTTTGAAATTTCGAACAGAATTCTCCGTGGTTTAAAATTTTAAGGTTTGATTTGCGGCTATACAGTGTTTATCTTCTTTTTTAATTAAAATAATAAATTACACACAGAAAAATTATTACTAACTGAGAGCTTTTTTCGGTGGGTTAAAAAAAAGTGTTGAATATTACGTCGTCAAGATCAAGTTAATTATAACGTATAGTTGACTCGATTAAAATAAATTGTTTAAAATAAAAACCTAAAACGGTTATATTGACCTTGGTTCGGATTTGGAATTTTGAAGAAATTGTTTATGTTAAACGAGGTGCTGGCTTAAATCCAATAATTATGTTAATTAGTTAATTACATCACATCTGTGAGCTTGGATTGCCTATTATGAACGATTTAATATGTTTCATTAACTAACGTAATTGGTTGTTGAAACCGAACAAACTACATAGTTTAATAAAATTTAGTACATTTTAACCGAATTAGTGTGTAGATTTAAATAATTTTGTTTAATCGAGTTGTTTCGTATAATTTAACCTGGTAAGTTTGCAGATTGTATATTAACAAAGTTTGTTGTTTAACATAACCGAGTTTTACTATTTTTTTAACGGATAATATTTCTGCGTGTATACATAATGCTTACAATTCGTTCATACGATTTGACATATTCTTTTAACCATTTTCTTGTAGGTAATAGTTATGTACCTAGAACATTATTTTTCCTCAAACCGGACTCAAGTTATAGGTCTCAAATGGAATCATATCACCACACATAGAAGTCAGTATGGTTAAAAATGTTGTTGTACTTACTGGCAAGCTCTTTCAGTCAGTTCGGTCTCCAGATAGAACTGTTTTTAGTTTCGCACACCAAGTTGATTAAGCTTCCCTTCCTATCTCTACTGTGCATTCCATCGGAGGTGGACTTAAAGATTAATTTTTTTTTTTTATAAACGGGCACTTGCTATACAAAAATACCTTCTTACCTATAGCCCCAAGAAACAGCTATCTGAACTTCTAATAGAGTCAAAAGTAGAAGGCGTAAGTAAAAACTAAAGCTGCCTATAACCTTAAAGTTAAAGTCTCATCTGTTGATGTTCTATATAATTCTACTATACTTTCTTTTTAGCCGAATATTTATCAAGAAAAAATAGTAATTGGTTTTAGAGCGAACAAGTGATTTAATTTAATTAAAAAAAAAAGAAGTTATTTACACGATGACGAACATTAATAGACTGTGATCTCTTCTACCGATTTCTTACTTTATATGGCACATGACCTTCTTTCGTCTTAATTGGTCCTATAATTGCAGTTATTTGGGAGCGGAAGATCGATGATGATGATGATAATATGCATGTTTTACCGTGCAAGGCCAACATTGTACTTTTAGGCAGTTCGATAAAGGAGACCTACAATTTTCTGGTGAACGAATAAAAAAAAGGCCTGACCAGGAAAAAATTTACTGTAAAATTTTCTTTTACAATTCGTTGGAGGGGATTATTAGGAGCATATTGGTAGTTTTTCGGAAAAATCGGGCAAGAGCTTAAGCCGCCGCGCCGCGCCATCTTGAATTTTCTAAAAAAATTGACTTAAAATAGAAAAAAATATTTAAAAACAACGTCAACAATTACAGTGTAATGTTTTATCTTTTTTAAAAGCCAGAAATGCATTCTTTAATTATGTTTTTAATTCAAATTTTTGAATAAATTAATTTTTTAACTCAAAATTTTTAAAAAGAAATTTTTTTTTCAAAATTTTACATTATTGAGTAGTATTTTCTAATTTTCAATGCTCTTTTCAATTCTAAGTCAAACGCTAAAAAACAGATATAAAAATGTCTCCTTGTTTTTGAGAACATTGAAAATAACAAAATTTTTTCTATCTTTTTAGTGGAAATATAGGATTTTTAGATCAATTTAAAATTATTGAAGCCAAATTAATTGGTAAAATTATGCCTATAACATTGACTTTAGCATTTAAATTGTACCTATATTTTCTAAAGGATGAGTTAAAAAAAAATGCTTACTTGAAAATTTCTCTTGTTCAAAATTCATAAAAGTATCGTATCGCCGTCATTTTAGTCTCAGTCATACATTGAGAATGTTTCATGTTATTTTTTTCGTTTGACACGCATTTATGCTACAAAATGTGAGCTTTTTATGGTCTATAAATTTATTATATATGCTGATGGTCCAATTATTATATCAACTGATATTCACCACAGTTATGGCCAATAACAAGACACAAACTACATAAAAAAGCCTTTTCCAGCTAATTGGAAAAAGGGAAAGTGAATGAAACCATTTTTTTTTTTATGAAAAAAATAAAAAGCCTTTCTAAATGAAATCACGGAAGGCTAAAACAACAAAGCCATAACAAACAACCATCATCATCATCATCGTCCTATGCACAAACAATTTATTAATAACTCCTTATTAAAGATTGTTAGTGAGGCACAATTATGAACGGCAATGACGACGGCAAGGGCCGTTATATATATTTTTTTTTTGTTATTTTACTACGAATAGAAGGACTATGGGAACATTAATTATAAATTTTTCATATTTAATCACTGCAGACTTTTATGAGTAAAATGGATTCATGCACTGCACACACGTTCCTCGGCTCTTCGTCGTCGTCGTCGCACCGATAGCGATGTATGACTTCATTCAAAAGTTTGTCCTTTTCAACGTTGAAAACAGGATTATATATAGGTGGTATAGGTCTCTTTATCCTTACCGTCCAGCATGTCATATAGTGGCGAGGTTCATTTTTTGTTATGATTACGAACTTATCCGATTCGTAAAAAAAAAAAAATCTATCATCCTGCTTTAGTACCTACCTGTATATGCAACAGCAAAGCGTAAGAGTCCTTTACCGCTTGTTGCAGGACATAAGCTATATCTACAACTGCAACGATTGCATGCAATCTTCGGTTTTGCAATTATTATAATGGCAATAGTTGAAACGACTTCAGCAGCCCCGCACAAATATAATAGGCACTAACGGGACACCGATTTTTGTGCCCTCGTTACGGTTATTTTGCGTTCGTATATCTACAAACATACATTACATATACAATTTTTCCTCCATGTTGCAGGATATTTACACTTTTTTTCAACTCTTGTTGAAGTTTTGTATTCCTACATTGAATGCGATTTAGATTGACACGCAAAATGAATCTAAAATGGTCAATGTTTTTTATGAAGTAATTTACGCTGTGATTTATGGGTGGTCCGTTAGCAATATGTGCAATTCAGCTTAGCTTTTATATTAGACAATGTACACCTAACTTACATACAATCTACCTACAATGGAGGACTAATGAAAAAAAAACAATGGACTGTAGTGTAGTTGGTATATTACCTATGTTATTAAATTGGCTCTTAAAATAAGAGTTCAAATAAAATGATGACAACTGAAATAATAACGCCGCCGTTGTTCGTACCGGAACAAAAAATGAGTGAACGTTTTTAATATTAAATTTTTAAATATTTTGTAGGTAGGTAGGTTTCTACCAGTCCTGTGAAGTTAGCAAAATAAATGTTTAAAATTGAATAAAAAATGAGAGTTCCCGGTAGCAAACAAAGAGTTCTAGAGTTCCTAATACTTTTTTTCTATAGTTCTGGCGAATAAAGTGTTAAAGTTATTTTGAAATTTTTTGTAACTCTTTGTTTGCTATATCGGGAACTCTAATCAGAACTCCTTTCTTTTTTTTTTTAGATTTTTAAAATTTTTGTTTCTAAGTCAATGGGCACTTAAATTTGCCCTTAAAGGTACTCTAGAACTCTTGATTTTAAGTTGAAAAACATGCTCAGAACTCTTTTTCTCAAAAAAGTCCTTGCTGCGTGAAGTTAGCAAAAAAAACTTTTTTTTTCGAATTTTGAAACTTTTTTCACCAGAAGTACTGAAAAAAGTATGAGGAACTCTAGAAATCTTTGTTTGCTACTGGGAACTCTATTTTTGTATTCAAATTTAAATTAGCTTACTTCACTGTAAGGACTGTAGGTACCTACCTAACCTACCTATGCATTATATATCAAAATAAAGCCTAACATTTTGCAAAGTTTTTTAATTGAAGTTATGCTTTTGATCTCAAACATACATAAAAATCCCGATTAAAATGGTAAATAAAAAGTGTTTTTTTATAATTATTTAAATAAATATTTCAAAAAGAGTAATTTGTGTAAATAAAAACCACACCAACAATTTAAACAATCAAAAAAAAAAAAGTGTTGGTCTTATTAGTATTTTTTAATGTAAGAAATAGCCTTTAATTATTATTTATGTACATGCTTTCAACTCTAAAAATATGTCACCATCAACTCCTATATGATGGGATTCTGTGTCTATGAATTTTCCACGTGGAGTTTCCTTACAGCAATTCAGTTGAAAATTTTTTATTATCTCAAAAACACCTGCCTTACACTCCAAAAGTCCAAGTCGCATTCCTTCAATAAAATATTATAACAATTTCAATAAAATAAAATAATTTTCTTATATAACTTAATCCTTACCAGCACAAATTCTTGGCCCATCGCCAAATGGTAAGAAGCATCCCTTTTGAGTCAATACCTTTGCCATTCCTCCGTCAAAACGTTCTGGTATATACTCCTCTGGATCGGGATAAATTTCTGGATCATGATGTATGGCAAAAGCTGATATGTGAACAATCATTCCACGCTCGATTTTTGTGCATTTGTTTTCGCAATTTTCAAAATATGTTGTTTCCGTACATATTTTTGAGAAATCCGGGATGGGACTGATCACACGTATTGACTCTAGAAATACCAAAAAAAATATTTGGTTTGTAGTTGATAGCTTTAATAGAAATAAATGTGTAGTTTTCCAAATAATTGATGCAGAGGATTCAAACAAAATTATGCAATGAAAAAGCAGAAGAGTATGCAATGATTTCCATAAAATTACAGTTAGTTTTCTCACCATTAACACATTGATCCAGATATTCGAGATTTATTAAAGCTTTGTAGCTGATTCTGCCTTCTGCGTCCAAACTGGCCAATATCTCTTGTCGCAACTTATTTTGTGCTTTTTGATTTATGGCTAACTGAATAAAAAATCAACAAAATTTGTAAAAAAAAAAGAAAAACAATAACCTACAAAGTATAACGTATGATATATCACAATAGCAGCTGTATCAAATGCATCTAGCAACACTGTCAAACTATGTCCCACCATATCAACATGACTTATATTTTTCTTCCTCTTCAGCTCTAGCATGTAATTCAAGAAATCAGATCTATTATCCTTATTGCGAAGTCGCATTTCGACAGCATCATTCTGTAGTTGGGTGAAGAAATTATCAGTTTCTTCAGCATAAAATCTGTTTTTGAGTATTTTTTTCAAGCCTGGCATCAAGTTCGATATATTGACTAGACCAATTTTGAGAAATGATAAATCCATGAATAATGACGACATATTTAAAACAACATTGTGTTCATCATCAAATTTAAAAGCATCAGTATCGATGCCCCATACAAAATTCGCATATATTTCCACGGTATATTTGAAGGAAAGCTGAAATAGAAGTATTGTTAAAGAACAATCACATATTATATAGGTAAAGGTATGTAATAATATACAACTCACAGACTTCACATCGATCAAATGGTTTGATTTGGCAATTTGGGATTTTATAAACTCTGTCATGTTGTTCCCAGTCTGAATAACAATAGGAAAGGCTTGTTTAAGCTGCAAAAAAAAAAAAAAAACTTGATATTAAGGAAGTTCAGAAAAAATTGCTTAAACAGTCTTACCCTACTGGGACTTATTCCGCCCATAAAGTCATTTCGTCTTTCCTTCCAACCGTCTTTGAAAAAGGCAAAAAACGGATTTCGGCCAGCAATTTCTTCATTATTCCTATTGACCTGATATTTTTTTCATATTTATCAATTACAAGCATTTTTTATATTTTCGAAAATATCGTACCCACAGTGCACCTTCATTGTCACGAAAAGATTTAAAGTTATAGATTAAAATTTCACGAACCAGCTTGGTATCCAATACAAGGACCATTGGTTTTCGAGTCATGAAAATTCCAATGAAACTTTCTCCACATTTTTTGTATTTTCTGAAAGAAACATGTTAATTGTTTTGAATAATTTTGGGTTTTGGTTGGTACGCGTATTGATAGAGTCGTTTTGAGGTAAGAGTGTTAATGTTGCACTTTGGGTTAGAACTCTGAAAAAACATAATATTACAAGAACAATATATTCTTTATTTCTCTTTCATAAAATTGTATCTAGAAACCGCATCTATGTAATTAGTTTGCATTATTTTTAATCCCGAAGTCAGGGTATAGATTGTTCAGTAAGAGTACGGAACTTTTTCTATTCATAGTTTTTAGAGACCGAATTTTAAAGCTTCTGATACGACAGAAAAGAACATCCCAAAAATAGTGAACACAATTGAATCACCAATTTCAAGAAGGGAATAAACGACAATATTTCCAAAAATGACTTTTTGATGCAAATGTCTTCTGTAAAGGTAGACGCATCTCTTAGACCTAAGAATTACACAAAAATCATTTTCACTATCAAAATATACTTGATTTTATAAAGTATAAGCCTTAAGAAAGAAACAAATCCTGGAATTATTTCCTTCTTAGAACTAATTTTTTTTATTTAAATAGGTATTAACTTTTGAGTTGCGTAATAAATTTATTCAGTTTCGAATTTCGATTTAAATCTTAGCTAGCTAAGTTGTGTGGACCAAGTGTAAAGTTTTGAGCTAGTATAAGCAAAAAAAAACCTGTTTATGGATAGTCCTGTGTTAGTTCCTTAACAGCTGTGTGAATAACGGTTTTTAACAGTAATTTGGAAAAATTGTCGGTTTTTAAAGAAAAAATGTATGTATAGTGAATCGGAAACTAGCAACGTTGATTTACGACCTATTAAAAAGAAGGAGCTGTGTACACGATCTCTAAGTATAAGCATTTAATATACTCTTCAGATCATAAAGGAGGTAGGCCTCTGAGTACATCGATGGACTTGTGCAAAATATTTATTTGCTCCAGAAAAGCAACGTTACCAATTCCAACCGAAAAACTTTATTCGGATAAAATCCCCATAAATTACAAAAAAATGGAGACATTCGAAAAATCGGCGAATATATAGAAGAAAATAAGAATAAGTTGTACCTGAACGTATTGACCTAGCCTACTACTGCCCCCGAAGCTGCTGAAGAGGAGTAGTCTTCCTCAAAAATGTCAACAAATTTGTTTTTTAGGTTCGAACACTTTTTTTTAATTAAAACATTTTATTTTCCGTTAGATCTTTTTTTTTTCAATTTCAAATTTTCAGTTCTAAGAAGGAAATACATCCAAGCATTTTAAGACGGTTTATCTGGCTACCAGGAACGGATAGGAACAAAATGTCTTTTGCATATGATTCAAATCATAGTGTTCTTTAAATCATCTATAGGTCAAACATCCAGAAAATAATAATATTCCCATCTCGAAATTGGTGGTTCAATTACAATTATGTACGTCAGGGATGAAAAATCACATTTCAGCAATTTATCAAAAGTAAAAAAGGTATATCGAAACGTTTTCCTTGATTTTTGTTCAACAAATAAATCTTGTTTGAAAAATACCAGGATAAAAACAACTTTGTGTATAAAAAAAAAGTAACCACAACATTTACGTCACTATTAAACCGATATTTGAGTAGTAGATTTACACTTAAACTTCTTAAAATCTCGAAGATTTCTCATAGAAATTTATTTGGTTTTTGAAAAAGTCAAAGCAAAGTCAATTTGATCGTCAAATTATCGTTATTTTTGACTCATATATTGCCAGAGTTACCACTGGGATATACAGTAGACGCTCGATATAGTGAAGTAATTAAAACCAGGCCTGTTCACTATTTCAAGATTGTTCACTATTTCGCGAGAGAAACTAAAAAGGCTTTCCAGTGTGATTTTGATACAAAATGATTTTTTTTATTTATTAAAGCGTAAAATAATTTCCATTGGGTAAAAAAAACATAAATATTTTATAATATTATAAATAACATACAATAAACGTTATTTTTCATAAAAACGAAAAACCTCATAGCTCCCGGTACAAATTTTTTTTTTTTTTTAATAAGAATGAAATCACTAATTCTGTTTGATGGTTTCTCAACTTTAAATTGATTTGCACTGCTTTTTCTTGTAAATGTTTCATTAATATCTTAAAAAAAGGTCCACAATGCTGTAAACGCATTGCTGCTGGCATAATCTTGTTAAATATTGAAAAAGAAATGTGAGTTCACTATATCGAGATACCTTTTGTTCACTATTTAGAGCATAGAGTACGTATATTATCTAGAGAACCGACTTAAGGGGTTTGTTCTCTTTCGACCTACAAGCTACTGGAACACTTAAATCTACTTTATCATAAGCATGTATTAGTGGTCCCGTGCATTTTAAATGGGAGCCCATGCCAACACTTCTTTGAGCAAAAGTAGACACGCTCAGTTTGAAGTGTGGTGAATTAATGTGCTCAGATATTCAAAAGAAGATTCCGTTAAATTCAAAAATTTAAATATGAAATTATATTTCAATAAAACTTCTTTTTTTTAACCCTTTATCAATATAAATTATAACAAATATCATTTTTTTTACTTCTGGTACATAAATTCAGTGATATTTATAAATAATTAGATAAAAAACAAAGAAAATCCAATCAAAAAGTAGAAGCGTACCCTTGAAACTAAATGCGTACGTGCCTAACTTCTTCCACTAAGAAAAATCGAAAAGGTGAATATTTTGACAGATGAACGAAAGTAACAAAAAAAAATCAATTTTAGAAAGAAAACGGACCTTGTTGGATTGGATGCACCGGATATAATTTATTTCAGCTTTTGTTTAATAATTAATTTACTTTACATACTTACTAATTTATGAAAAAAGAAATATCTTTTCAGATTTCAAGTAAGTATTTTATAAAATTAAAAATAAATTGGTTATAAGTGGTTCATTGAGCCAAAATGAAACTTTTTTGCACCAGATAGCTTTCAATGAAAACAACCATTGAAATTTTTAATTTTTAGTTATAAAAGAATTTTCATTTCGGAATTCGGTCCATATACAATCAATCAGTAATCAATAGTAAGGTTTAGTTCAATCATTAAAATAATTAAAGTTAATTTATGCGGAATCCTTTGCTAAAATTAAAATTTTGTTAAATCTTATTATGGTGTCTTAACCTTCATTTTAATATATAAATAAACCCTGATTTTGATTCCAAACGCCCCAAAATTAAAATTTTCAATGAAAGCTTTAACTGGCGCCTGGGCACCAAAAAAGATTTAATTTTGGCTCAATCTTATGCATATCGAAATTTTAAAAGTGATTAATAATAATTGCGCCATAAGTTTATATTGGTAGGTATCAAAATAATCATTGATTTCGCTTTTTTAAGTACCTCAAGACTTAAAAACAAAGTTTCGGGGATCAATCCAAAGCTATCCGGATAGGTTTGTGTTGTTGTTATCCTATGTGACAAAACAGCTGATGCAACAACAACCCAACGTATCTGAGAATTTTTAAGATAGGTGGATAGCCTATCTGATAGTTCACCGAACGCAAGGATTGAATTGATAATTTTGAGTCGTTTAGAAAGCAAAAGCTTATGACTTTAATTATTATCCATACAACATACAACACTGTATCCAAACTATAGTCCCTCATCTTGCACGAATTGAACCAATTGTTTTTTTTCACACAAAAAAAAAACGCTATTAAAAGGTTTTAGCACCATGAGTGCCGTTCGTATGCGAAAAAAATGTTTTACCAAAATTCTATCTTAGAGCATATGTTATATGGAGGCTTGTTCCTATACTTAATGCATTGTAGTGCCTGAAGTATTAATAGGGGGCACTGTTTCCCTTTCGGTGACCACTTAAAATTTATCTATCAGTCATAATCTTATATTTTCTCTTTAAATTTGATATTTATTTTTTTAAATTGTTTTAAAAATTTTTTTTGACGAAAGTTACGGTCCTCTGGACATGGACAAAGTGCCATTGAATATAACATCTTGATAAATGAGAACTTTAAGTGGTCACCGAAATTTGAATAGCGCCCCCTATGAAAGCTTCAGTTTGGAATGGAAACGAGCACTCCATATAATATATCGTCTAAGAGTTCTATATACTATAGGCAAATAGTTTGTGGCTTACATTACTTCAAATAAATAAAAATACAAATAGAATTTGCACCTTTCTTCATTTAGGAATTAATGAAAATATATTATAGTATAATCCATTAAGCTAGGACCGCACTCGGCGGAACTGAACTTCACGACTTATTTGTAGGAAATTGTATGAGCTATATCGCACTAAGCGACAACTGCACTTCACGGCGCGACACTATGCGACAAAGTTGGTAATCTGACCAACTGTGTCGCGACATGAAGTTTCGTTCAGATTCGTGCGAAAGTGCGCACGGTGTCGCTGAAGTGCAGTTCCGCCTAGTGCGGTTCTACCTTTATTGTAAGTCATACGGGATTAAATTTGTTTATGACATCGTTAGACCACATGCCGGAAGCATAATAATGAGTTTTGAGTCATGAGTGCCAGATGTCTATAGCCGAAAAACTCCAACCAAAATATCGATTTTTTCTAAAGTGCCTACGTTCTGTAAATCTCGCATCGGCAAAAGCAGTCAAGAAACGATAAAAATTGAAATAAATCATATGAGTTTTGTTTCATTTTTCAACATTTCTCGACCAATTTTACTGATGCGAGAGTTACAGAACGTAGGCACAGAATCGAATTTTGTCTCCTCTGAGATCTCGGAGATCTCAGAAATATAGACTGGTCAAACTGTGTGTGGTACTTGTCAGATGAAATTTTGAAGCAAAATGTCAAGAAATTATTCAATTTGGAAATTGTAATTTGTAAGTCAGTTGTTTTTAAATTAACTTACAGATGTTGGAATTTCATTTTCTTTTTCGATTATTTTCATTTCATCAACTTAATAAGTCCACCAAGATGAGTGCTTTCACTGATATTCTTCCCCGATGGACAATGAAAGAATACATGGTGTGCAAGGAGTGAAACTGGAAATATAAATACAATTTTAAACTAAAAAAAAAACTATTTCAGGTGTTTTGTGTTTCAGGCTGAATGATTTTGATCGCGATACCCTCCAAAGCAAATGCAGAAAAAACTACACAATCAGGCACCGAGCATGACATGGGGGAGTTTACGTGCGATTTCACAAAGTGACATGAGCTCAAAACAAAAGTGAATTGAATTAATTTTCCAGGGCTTTTGCCATCAGTTCTTTAACATAATCAAATTAAAATCCTCAGATGAAACAAATAAAGTATTTAATGTCCCAGTGAACATAGCCGAATGGCAGCTATTATGTAAGCTACCGACAAGGACGTTCAAAGTTTATGAGTCGTCAAAAAATACGCTGAAAATGTAAGTAGTCACTGTGATTCCTCCAATAAAGCACTCTTTATTCAATTCAATTCACAGAAAGTGGAACCCAAGAAACTACAAAAGGCGGGAATCAAACTGCAACAAAAAATTGGAAAGGCGATTGGATTTAGTTCAGAATGCCGACATTCTTCACTCAGCAAATAACATTGATTGTTCGGTCGTAATTGTCTCGGAAAAACCACTCTACTGCGGATGATATCAAATCGTTGGAAATTTCATATCTAATTTGAGTACTCCACGTCGAGGAGGAAGTAGTGGGAGATGCCACTCCAGCTGTCGATAGTGTACTCAAATGTGATTTCGAACGTTCAACTGTATTTAGCATGAACGTGCTATTGGTGCCGTGATTCACCAACCAGGAAGCCTGAGCTTGTGAATCAACTTGGCTAAGCGCCATTAAGATAAACCATGGGTCACGGTTCTATGTAATTCGATCTAAAATTTGTGGATTAATAAAAGAGCTCAAATAGCTTCGCCTTTGAACATAAATTGTGATGTGGTTATAATTTCAAAATTTTTGTATTTCCTTTAATATCTTGAGTGAAATTAGGTGTTTTACAATTTATAATATATATGTGGGTATATAAAAAAAGGATAAAGTGAATGAGTTTTTTTGTTAAAAGATTGACCTTTTCCATTTTTGTTTTATTATATTTAAATAGAATTGATTCTTTGGTTGGAAGGAATTCGACATGATGTCATATACATTTATGCGCGTGCAAAACTCATTTATCGTAAATAGATAAAAGAACACAGAGATTATGATTCGATTTTCATAATCGGCATAGATAAAATCTTATTTATGTACCTACATAGGTATGTGTTTCATTTCCTTATATTTGTAATTAAGTAAGGTAAGTTCTCAACATTATCAAATAATATTTTTGAAAATACAGTATTATTTGATTTGTTTGTTGTAATTTTCCACTTAAATGAAGCTTTTTATTCACTGTGAATAAAATGTGTTGTCCTTTAATTACACAGGTCAGCTAAATTTAAATGATTTTTTTTATTAATAAACCAGGCTATACTTTTCCGAATAAAAGGTCACAAATATTATATAATATAATTTACTTTTCCGAAAGCTTTTAAAGCGCTGAATTTGCATCCGATCTCAAATTTGCTCTATCAATCTTCAAGTTTTCGATAGGAGTATTATGATTGACGAGCTCAATTCGCTAGATGATTTAATTTAAATAATCACCCTTATTGCGTAAGGCGTTTTGGTAAAACGACGAGCGTTTAAGTAAAACTAAAAATTTGCCCTTCTAACCATTAAAACGATTGTCGTTTTTACTACAACTCCAATTGCCGCTTTGGAGCCTTCTCGTTTTACGTAAACGTAATTAGTAAATTGAAGTTAATTCACAAAAAATAAATTTATAATTTGTTGAAACTAGTGGTAGAACAATTTATTACAATAGGCTTGTGTTTTAATATACAGAGCAAGCAATTAATTCAGCCCTATCATGAATTCCATCGTAATCGGAAACTTTTCTGAATCCCGAAAAAAACTATCACCGAATCCGTTCGTAATGACTATTTGTATGAGATTTCCCACTAAGATGGAATCTGTTATAGTTTTTTTCGGGATTCGTAATAAGTTTCCGATTACGATGGAATTCGTGATAGTGCTGATTATAAATACGATATGCGTTCATAACCTCATGGACCTTAAACTAGTATAATTAATATATGAACATTATTATTGTTTAAATATTACATATGTAATAAAAAATTAAATTTAATATTTTGTTTTCAATATTTATTTGTTTTAGACCATTTAGAAGAAGATGGAAACTCAGGAAAATATGATAAGTAAGTACAAAAACTTTTGAGTAAATTTTTAACGTTTAAATACTCCTTAGCTAATAAGCAACTCGTTACGCAGCTAAGTTTGCACATTAGTTAATTTGAAGAATATTTGGCGCTACAATAAATTGATTTAATTTTTTTTTGATTCGTTTATGAATTAACAGAAATTATTGCGTATAACATCCGTGGCGATGCGTTTTTGAATGTACTATTATTTTCTTCAATAGTTTACAACTTTATTCCTATATGATTTTGTTTTATTTTCCTTTTAGTGTCAAACCTATGGCATATTTCTTTTGAAGATGAGCCAACACTTGCCACGCCAACAAACAGCACACCAAAACGAAAACCTATTTGTGTTTTGAAATGCACAGATTTCGAAGTGTTGCATAAATGTCCGCAGGATGATATAAGGTATTGATATATTTGTATATTAGATCGGGTTTTAAACTTGCAAGATTATAGGGAACCGAATTTTTTTTTGATAATGTATTTCTGATTGACTCGCCAGCAATTATTAAGTACATAATGCCCCAACCATTTTTGTACCTCTTTTTTGATTTCTTACAAGTTGAGTTATCCGAATTTGCATATATTTTAAATTTTTGGATTTTAACAATAATGGCCTTAAACTATATCTATCTTAAAACCATATTTGAGAACCTTTACGCCCATATTATTCACTCGATACATCCAGATTAAAACTTAAATCTAGGTGTAAAGTATACAAATTCAATGTAAATACATTCGGATTTAAGTTTCAATCTGGATGTATCGAATGAATAATATGGGCGTTATTCCTCATACAATTTGATTATAAATGGATATTTGTGGCATCATGTACACTTGTTGGAAAGGTCAATTGAACTTATGAAAAATTAAATTGGGAATAACTTAATTAAGCCGGTCTAAATTTTTGAATCACAAAGAATTTATATAATAACCTTTTTTATCAAGTAAAAAATCGTACTTACGAATTTTGTTTGCTTATATAGCTTTCGTGATTCTCTGCGCATTCCCTTCCACTTGGTAGCGGGTAAAGGATAATAAAATAAGTCCTAGTCATAGTCTAGAATAAGTCTTTTGGTTAGTAATCGTGAGAGACAAAATTCATTTGACCGTGTTTTAAAATAAGCTTTAATTTTAAAAGTTTAAGAAATAAATATAAATAGAACAATCTCGTAAATTTTATTAAATTTAAGATAAGTTACTCAAATATGAAATTAATTAAAACATACAAAATGTAGTCTAAAGAAACATTAAATTTTAATACTTATCTTAACAATGAAAGCAATATAATAAGCCCTTTTTTTTAATAAATACACTAATGTTTTTAATTAGTTTTAAAAGACAATTTAATAAGTTTTAAAAGACAATTTTATTAGTTTTAAAAGACAATTTATTTATTTTTAAGTGTTCTTTCAATAAAAAATTGATAAAAGTTGTTTGTTGATACTAATGTGTAGACACACATTTGGCTTCACGGGTTCATCACTCAACAGATACATTTGTATCTTTCTATCTTCTCTATATCTGTCCTTCTTTTCTTATTCTCTCTACTTCCAAACTACTTTTGAAATAACCGAAACTTCTTAATAAAACTTTCATGAACGGCAGACGCCTCTTAAACGAAGTCTTTTATTTTATTCGGAATTAGCATTTATCTTTTAGATCTTTTTTATATCTTTTTATATCTTTTTTTCTATTACCTTTCTTTCATTTTGTAATATAAATTTTCTTAAAAACTTAGCAGAGAAATATGGAGGGTAAATTTGAATCTGGCACAACTGAAAAAAAGTCACAGGGTCTGCAATAAACATTTTTCAAATGTAAATGGACCCAAGAGACATCTTCCTGGCTGGGCTGTGCCAGATTCTGTTGCCCAAGATTCTCTTGCTGTAAATCCTACGGTTACGGCAGAAGTTCCTAGTCCCCAAGATATTGGTTACACTACCATATCTTTTGGGAGTCTGGAATCCGCAACACAGACGAATTCTGCGTTGACGAACAACACTCCCAGAAAGGTAAACTTAAAAAAACAAAACATAGAACTAAAGGAAAAAATTATAAAAATGCAAAATGATTATGAGGAAGCTATTCGTTTCAGGGATTGTGAGCTTTTGTCTCTGAAAAAGGAGATTGAAAGTTTAAAAAAAAAGGTTGAATCAATACGCTTGGATTCAGAAAGATTGCCAACAGATATTAATAATATAGTAGAAAATAGTTTAAGGAATTTTAATAGGCCTCCTCAAGGACGTAGATATACTAGTGAAATCAAAATGTTGGCACTTTCAATTCTTTTTATTTCTCCTGTTGCACATAGGTTCTTAAAGCCGTTGCTGGATCTTCCATCCGTAACAACTCTTAGGGATTTTATTTCAACTTGGCCGAAAACTCCAGGTAATATAGACTTTAATGTAAAAAGCTTAGTTCTTAAAATGAGTGAGAGTCAGCTGCCAGATATTTATAAATATTGTTCGATTTCAGCTGACGAAATGTCCTTGAAAACTCATTTTGATTATAATAGGAAAACAGATTTAGTTGTAGGTGTAGAAGATTTTGGTGATGACGAATCCCGCTCAGCTTTTCCCGCAAGTAGTGTTTTAGTAATAATGGCTCAAGGCATTGCCAAGAGATGGAAACATCCCTTAGCCTATTATTTTGTCAGGAGTAGTTGTCCCCCTTCCATTTTAAAAAAACTTGTATTTAAGGCTATATCTGCGTTGCAAGATAATAATTTATGCCCAGTGCAGTTCGTTTGTGACCAGGGCTCGAACTTTAGGGGCTTGGCCAGGGTGCTAGACATCAGTCCCGAGAAACCATACTTTGAGGTCAACAGTTCCAAAATATTCTTTTTTTATGATGTTCCACATCTCCTAAAAAGTGCTCGAAATTGTTTGCTTCAAAATGATATCATTTTTTCAGAACAAGATAGAGCTACATGGAACGACCTCCTCTATTTGTATGATGTCGATTGTGCAAATGGGTTTCAATTGTGTCCTAGGTTGACTGAAGCACATTTAAAGCCAAATAACCTGCAGAAAATGAAAGTTCGTCTTGCTACGCAGATTTTTAGCAATACGGTTTATTGTGCATTTCAAACTCTTTCACAGTTTGATCATAAAACGGATTCAATGGCTAAAACCTCAAAATTTCTTTTATTTTTTGGAGATCTTTTCGATATTTTTAATTCTTCGACCAAAACAGCGCAACAGGAGAAACGGGTAGGATTTACAAATAGTGAGCACCAAAGACAATTCCTAATAGACGCAGAATCATTTCTTAACTCCATTCGCGTTATTAGCAATGATTTTGAATGCAAAGATGTTACCAAGAAGTTTTCCTTTATAAAAGGCTGGCTTTTAAATATACAGTCCTTGCGGTTACTCTGGGAACATCTACAAACATCTGGATTTGAGTTTTTACTCACTCGGCATTTAAATCAGGATTGTTTAGAAAATTTTTTCGGGAAGATTAGATGCGCTGGTGGAAACAATACACGCCCTACCTGTATACAGTTCCAAAGCGCTTTTCAGAAGATTTGGGGTATTCAATATCTAAAAATTGTTAGAGGGGGAAATTGTAGTGTAGAAGAAGAGAATAGGTTAGTTGAGGTTTTTTCATCCAATAGAAATTTAAGAGAGAACATTGATTGGTTGCGGTGTGAACAAGAAGTTGATCCCGACAGCATTTCACAGATTGTGTTATCCAACGACATAAGTGGAGATGAAGTCATTAATGAAAACAGCTTTGTTTATGTCTGTGGTTGGCTATATCGAAAGTGTTATCAAAATCATTCTTGCGAACATCCGCTCCCAAAACTGTCAGAGTCCGTCCAGTCCGACAGCTTGTATTTTTCTTTCCACAAACAATACAAGAATTGCAGCCTTGTTGCTCCACCCCCCGAGTTCGTAGAATACATAAGACACCTTGACAACGTGTTTGTAGAAAATTTTTCTAGGTTGTGTCATGTAAAAGGAATTGCAGAAAACTTTTTCCAAACTCTTCAGTTTGATCCCGTCTTTTCTTGCTGCAATAACTTCGATCCAAATTTTATTTTAAGATTTTTTATTAGAGTTAGGATTCATTTTGTTGTTAAAACAATAAATAGGAGAATTCAAGAACCCAATTTCAGAAACAAAATGCTCACAATCATGCATTTATAAATTTTCGCTTTTGGTAATAATATTTATTATATTTATGCATTGGATTTGTTTATTTATTTTTTTCTTTATTTTTATTTTATATTTTTATTAATTTTGTTTTGTTTTAAGCGTGGTGCAATAGGCCTACTGGGGAAACCGAACACCTTATCAAAAAATCGGTTAACGCACCAAAAAGCATACCTCATGGGTGGTGAGGAAATGCTATAAAAATATGCATGCTCTTATTTGTTTTTTTTTCAAATTCCGGAAATTTTTCCACACTTCCTCAATTGACTGGACTATTTGGTCTTAAAAGGTAATACAAAATGCATGTGTGTTGTATATTGTCTAATTATCATTTTTATTATCTAAGACACAAACCTAAGTAAGTTCTACTTTTAAACCGATACTTTGAAAACTTGTATACTGTTTTGAAAAAGTTTCTCATTCTTATTCTTATTTCATTTCATATTTTTTTTTTTATTTAAATTGTCTTTTCAGTGTTGTATGCTCACTTTTCTTTAATATTCTGTGCCAAATTTTGCTTTCCGCAAACGGAAAGTGAAAAAACCGAAGAAACGATCCTGAGAAAAAGGCCGAGTGAAGAAAGCGACTATGGGATTGAATTTTTCTTCGACATTTAATAAAAGTATTTATATTCACTTAATATTGAAAAACAAATGTATTTAATTTAATTTTGTAACACAAGAGTAAATTTGTCCAGTTTAATTTATTCGTTCTTTAATCTTTTGTCTTAAAAATAAACCACAATTTTTTCTCCATTGAAACAATGTACATACATATTCTGATCAATATCAATGAATGTCTATTATAAACCAAACATTGAACAAATTTTACTAATACTTTAATATAAAAATAATTATTATTCTATGATTATATTTTTAGCAACATGCTTTATATTAGTTTTGGAAACAATTTTTTTAGTTTTAAGTACCAGTACAATATTATAATTATAAATATCAAAAATAAAATAAAGTTACGCAATTGCTAAACATAGATGCAAATTTCTCTTTTAATTCGTTTTCATTTTCAGCTTCCTCCTCTAGATTTCCGGTTATGATTGTGAACTGATAAAGTGTTTAACATTTTGCTGATTCGATGTCGTTAGCCTGAATAGAGTGCGAAAAACGGTTTAACTTTGTGGTAACAATATAATACAATACAAAATGTTAAATTATTTGAATATAATTAATAGCCAATTTTGATATTCGTTTTAAAGCATCAATTGCTGATTCCAAAAAGGTATCAACCATCGCTGTACGCCTTACCGGTGGTAAGATACACTCGAAAACGTTTTTAATTTTTCTTCATGATGGCAAAATTGAAAAAGGTTTTTTAGTCTATCTGGCCAACGGTAAATCGTAGAGAGATGAATGATACCTTTTTGGAATCCACATTTAATGCTGTTAAATAAAACATTCAAATCTTTTACTCAAAAGCAGAAATGAAAAAAATGACTCTTAAAATACACATACAGGTTCCAACATGTGAATTCGAAAAGTAAATTTTTTTTATTAGTTATTCTTTTTAAACAAATTTTAATACTCGTTTTTAAAGCATCAATTGCTAATTCCAAAAAGGTTTCAACCATCGCTGTACGACTTACCGTTAGTTAGATACACTCCAAAAGTCTTTCAATTTTCTTCATTATGGGAAAAATCAAGAAAATTGTAAAAGGTTTTGGAGTGTATCTAGCCAACGGTGATTCGTAGAGAGATGAATGATACTTTTTTGGAATTAGCATTTTATGCTGTTAAAAGAAGCATTCAAATATTTTACTCAAAAGTAGAAATGAAAAAAGTCACTCTTAAAATATACATAAATACACATATATAATTTATAAAGTCACGTTAAAGAAAAAATCATTTGCTTAATGTAAAGTAATACAATAATTGTATGCACCTGGCTGTAATTTTATTAATTTTAAGCTCATACCTTTTGCTGCTGTATAATATTTTAACTGTATGTATTTAAAGAATAAATAATTATTTCATAATTTAAAAACACAAGCCTTCTCTATAAATCCAATTCAATAGCCTTTTAAAACTTTGAGTTTGAATATCCTTAATAGATGTAGATATGTACATATTTAAAATGAACAATATATAATATGTATATATTTATATTTATTAATAATAATATGGGAAGAATATACAAAGCTTGTTTTACTTCCTGCATTTTAAGACTTTTAGCTTGAACATCAGATTAGTAGAAAATAACTTTGCTTTGGTTAAAGTGAATAGGAACTCGGCAATTTTGTCTACACTTTTTGTAACAACATAAAAGTGATCATAGAGAGTTTGTTATTGTTTGCACACAAAACAAAAAATTATGTTATTTTTTTGCGTTTAAATATTATAATTATAAATATCAAAAATAAAATAAAGTTACGCAATTGCTAAACATAGATGCAAATTTCTCTTTTAATTCGTTTTCATTTTCAGCTTCCTCCTCTAGATTTCCGGTTATGATTGTGAACTGATAAAGTGTTTAACATTTTGCTGATTCGATGTCGTTAGCCTGAATAGAGTGCGAAAAACGGTTTAACTTTGTGGTAACAATATAATACAATACAAAATGTTAAATTATTTGAATATAATTAATAGCCAATTTTGATATTCGTTTTAAAGCATCAATTGCTGATTCCAAAAAGGTATCAACCATCGCTGTACGCCTTACCGGTGGTAAGATACACTCGAAAACGTTTTTAATTTTTCTTCATGATGGCAAAATTGAAAAAGGTTTTTTAGTCTATCTGGCCAACGGTAAATCGTAGAGAGATGAATGATACCTTTTTGGAATCCACATTTAATGCTGTTAAATAAAACATTCAAATCTTTTACTCAAAAGCAGAAATGAAAAAAATGACTCTTAAAATACACATACAGGTTCCAACATGTGAATTCGAAAAGTAAATTTTTTTTATTAGTTATTCTTTTTAAACAAATTTTAATACTCGTTTTTAAAGCATCAATTGCTAATTCCAAAAAGGTTTCAACCATCGCTGTACGACTTACCGTTAGTTAGATACACTCCAAAAGTCTTTCAATTTTCTTCATTATGGGAAAAATCAAGAAAATTGTAAAAGGTTTTGGAGTGTATCTAGCCAACGGTGATTCGTAGAGAGATGAATGATACTTTTTTGGAATTAGCATTTTATGCTGTTAAAAGAAGCATTCAAATATTTTACTCAAAAGTAGAAATGAAAAAAGTCACTCTTAAAATATACATAAATACACATATATAATTTATAAAGTCACGTTAAAGAAAAAATCATTTGCTTAATGTAAAGTAATACAATAATTGTATGCACCTGGCTGTAATTTTATTAATTTTAAGCTCATACCTTTTGCTGCTGTATAATATTTTAACTGTATGTATTTAAAGAATAAATAATTATTTCATAATTTAAAAACACAAGCCTTCTCTATAAATCCAATTCAATAGCCTTTTAAAACTTTGAGTTTGAATATCCTTAATAGATGTAGATATGTACATATTTAAAATGAACAATATATAATATGTATATATTTATATTTATTAATAATAATATGGGAAGAATATACAAAGCTTGTTTTACTTCCTGCATTTTAAGACTTTTAGCTTGAACATCAGATTAGTAGAAAATAACTTTGCTTTGGTTAAAGTGAATAGGAACTCGGCAATTTTGTCTACACTTTTTGTAACAACATAAAAGTGATCATAGAGAGTTTGTTATTGTTTGCACACAAAACAAAAAATTATGTTATTTTTTTGCGTTTAAAAATGTTGTTGAATTGCTATACACTTTCAATAAAACAGCGGCGTATTTTCTATTTACTTGATGAAGTAACATACACATAAGACTAATTTTATAAAAATTATGTAAGATAACTTACCCAACATTATGATCCTTAATCAGGTGGATCAATTTGAAGCGGCTTAACATCGATAACGTTATCTGCATAATCCAGTGGAGGTTCTTCGTCGTCAAAGTAGCTTGAGAACAGCGTGGGGCATGTACTTTAAAGCTCGTATTTATTTAGCTTGTCTTGTCGGTATTTACAACTTGGCATCTCTCCATGGTCACGAATAATCTTCCGGATTATGCTCCGGTGGCATATAATTCTTTTTTTTGCATCCACAAAATCGAATTTTGGCTTCTCAGTGAATCCCTTCGACTGTCTTTTGGCCCATTTTTGAGCTATAAACAAGATTTTGTAATATAATAAATTTTCTTCAGTAAAAAAAACACAAACCTTTCTCTTTGAGTTTTTCTTCGGTGACAATTCTGGTTTCGGTGTTGGAATGTGTCCAAGTTGTGATGACGGTGATGATGACGGTGTAGGCGGGCTCCTAGGGAGGAATTAGCTGCATTTGGTTGGCAATCTGGTGAGCGTGCATCAGCACCTGGCGTTGGGCCTGATCAGCAACAAAAGCCTGCTGCTGGGCCATAAGTCGGGCAACCCACCTTAGTCAAACTTTTTTTAGTTAAGTTTTCTTTTCAATATTTTAAGTTGTAATCTACAATTGGAACGTTAATAAAGATATTTGTAGAAAAAAGTGTACTCACCGCAATGAACTCTGGTACGGCCTCATCAATATCGTTAGCACTGGAGTCCATTTGTGCAATTGGATCGGTTAAATATCTAGGTGTTTTTGCACCCTCGGGAACTGCATTAAGATCAACTAATTTTACATAAGGATTTATCAGAGCTGTGGCTTTCTTTTTAGCATTTGAGGACTTACTATCCGCAGAATTCCTTGACTCGCACTGCAGGTTTGGGTTCTTGTTTAGGTGCTTGTTCTTCGATGGAAAATGTATCTTATCTGCACTGTCTAAACTTTTCTCTCTGTTTGAATTGTCCACAGGGCTATTCTTTAAGTTGTTCTTTAAAGTAATCACTTATCACATTCATCACACTTTTGGCAAATGCCGAGTCTAGCAGCTCTTTTTGTAGGCGGAGCCCACGTTTCCTCCGAGAAAAACATCATTGAAGGCAGCAATGATTGCCTTATCGATTCGTTTCGACTCTGATCCGAACTTCTGAAAACACTGAAATTAATTTTCCGAATTCGATAAGAGCAATTGTTATTACCAATCCCGCACTTTTAGTTTTTTTGCTTCAATAAAATACAACGAATAACAAACATAAATCTCCGAATCGAAAACTTTCAATTTATAAAAAAATACAATTTGAGAACTGTCACTTTTGACAAATAAAAATAAAAAAATTCACCTTTTTGAGCAAAAGTCGCCATTTTTTTTTTAAGTTCACCATTCACACACCATTTTGTTTTTTAAATTCACCATTCACACGGATTCATGGACAGGAAAAAAAGAGAGAAATAAGAGAGTTTTCGCTTTCTCACCTTAGAAAAAAATTGCGGGTGTTTCAGGCAAGACGGGTACCGGTCGGTTCTCTAGATAATATACGTACTCTATGATTTAGAGTTGTCTGTATAAAATTTTGTGTGTTCACTATACTGGATAGTTCACTCTATCGAGATTCACTATATCGAGCGTCTACTGTAATTGTATCCCGGGGGATTCTTTTTTTTCAGTGGGATTCGGGGATACATTTTTTTTAAAAGGGATACATTTTGTCACAATCATTTTAACTTAAGGAAAGTTAAGTTTTTTTATGATATTTAAAACTTTATTGTATTCTACTACAATTTTTGTATGTATATTAGAATGAATTACTGTATTTAATTTATGTTTTATAAAACAAAAAATCTTTGATAATACTTAAAATCGGACATTTTTAAAAGTTTTACACTTAATTTTCAAAAGGACTCTTTTTTTCATTCAGAGGGATTCATATAAATAATTTTGTTTGCGGTAACACTGTGCTATCTTCAAATATGCAATCTTCTTACTACCTCAAAATCAATATGATCAATTTTCTTGATTTCGCATTTGTCGTTTACGAACCTGTCGATAATTAGGACACAAAGTGATGCACATAGTGGCGACATGGAAATAAGAATACTTTGCGAAAACAGCCACAGAAATGAAGAGTGTTCAAAATATTGGTACTTATATTGTTGGGCTAGTTATAAATTAGCAATAAAACGCAGCTGATATTATCGAACATACTGACATTAGCAAACTGGCGTTTTAAAAAAATGTTTTGCATACAATTTTTATCAGCATATTATTGTCATTGATTTAGGTCGTTTAAAAAAATTAAAAAGTGTCTTCCAGGTTACATGGAAACAAGACGATTACACAGAAATGTAGCTCGACTCAAGCAACTTAACTTTTTTAGTAAAATTCTTTCGGCAAGAATAAATGAATCAATTGTACCTATATTACTTATTTTAACTGTATGGTAATGAATTAACACAAAATAGAAAAATTGTATCGAAATTTATAGAAGTATATTTGTTTACTTTAGCCAAGACGAATGTATCGGAAAAAGTACAATTGTATCGACTTTTGCAACCGTGTACTATACGTACTCTTTCAAATTTCAAGAATGAACAACAAAATAATAACATAATTCGGTAACGAACCTTAAAAAAATAATCAAGGTTTAGATCAGCCATAAATCATTCCATACGTCTTGCAAAAAGTTCGCAAATTAAGGTGAAGAAAGCGAATTTTTCGTAGTTTTACGTGAAAATCTAAATAAATACATCATTATATAAAAAATGATTTGTTTTTTTTTTGTACACGCATAAATCCGATTTGAATTTTTGTTGCATTCGTATTGAACAAGGTAAAGGCTCTATGTAACCTAAAATTGAAAAATTCGACTGGAAAAGTGGGAAAAATTGTGATTAGTCGAAATTGCATACTTTCTGGGGTGGATGATGGCGATTTTTCAAAATTATATTGGGAGCGCGTAAAATATAGCAGGCTTTCGTTGATTGAACACCCGGTCCAAAAAATCACAAAAAGTAGTCGATGCAATTAAATACTGTACATCTCAATCCTTCATACCAAAAACTTTTATAGACTAGACACGTTTTAATAAATGTCACACCACACTGCGTTTAGATAATTGAAAATTAATTTCACCTATCTAATATTATAGATATTTAATTTTATCTATGTAATTAGTATAGTTGGGCAAGCTAAAGGGCAATATTTTATCTATAAATAGTTTAGTCTGCTTAATTGACACTTTTCGTGTAAAGGCCGGGTTTTTATTTAAATAATTTACAACACTATAAAGTATTCATATACTGTATACAAATATTCAACTACACTTCGATAAGTTGCGCATACAGTTAAATTGTACGAGAAGCAATGGGATTCGAGATCCTGTGTGCCTAATCCAAAAGACTTTATAGGTGAATGGTACTTTGTTATGACAAGTTCTGATTTATAATCCCGCACATAAATAATGGCACAGTCTCAATTATTATAATAATTGGAAAAATTTCAATTTTAAATTTCCCAGATCTACCACAAGCTAAAAAAAAACAACCAGACTTTTGAATTGGATATCATAACACTTGTACCTTTTAACCTACCTACTGACTATATTGCTCAAAAATTCACCTAGCCAAGAAAAAAGCTTAAACCGAAAATTTTGCAAACAAGGGTCTTTTAATTTCTTATATCTGCTTCTCGAAACTATAAAATTTATTTCTAGAAAACATCATCCTGATTTTATGTGATTTTTTTATCTGACGTCTCTTTTTCATTTTTTTTTAATGTTTTTAACTCGAGTTTTAGATTTTCTTTTTTATATGACTTTCTTGTATTTATAAGATCCATCGATAAAAGAAACAAAAGAGTTTCGTTTAGGAAATATAAAAATCTGGTCAGATAATTGAAAAAAAAAACAAAAAAAAAACGAACTTTAAAGCGTGGCAACCTTATGCCTTGACCATAATTCTCCAGGCAACCCATGCAAAAAATGTTAGTTTAGACACTACCTAAAAAACTGTATTCACCTTATCCGGTTACTCGATGGCGAGATCTTCTACTATTATATCTTTTATTTATAATTGCCCTTAAAACAACTCTATGATGGTATGTATTTAAAATTAACTTACTCATACAAGTCCACCATGTCAAAAACAAAATGACGATTTTGTTTAATTACACTTGGCAGAGTTCCGTACAAAATTGATGGCGCAGGACCTTTGACACCTCTCTTTTTCCAATAGTTGAAGTTCCATGTTAAATAAACGTATACCCAAACAACGATATTAAGAATGAGAATAAACACTACTAGAATCGGTTCCATTTTGTTGAGGAGACGTGCAGAAAACTAGATTTTGGAAAGCTTAAATGCAAGGGTTTTATTCTGAAAAAAATAATAATTGAATTAAATTTCGTAATTTATAAAATAAAAAAAAACTCTTATTGAAATTATTCACATTTTATAGGTATAATTTTTTTTTAACTTTTTTTTATTTAAAAATATCTATTTTTTTAAACAGAAGTTTAAGTTTCCGTAAAATTATTAATTTTTCTTTTCCTAATGATCACAAAACGTGTCCTCTCAGTGTAAATAAAAAAATATACAGATTATGAGAATGACAATTATGCACCTTAAATACAATGGCACAAAGTTTTAAACAGTCTTTTGTTAAGGTTTTGGCATGATATTACTTTACAATTTATTAACTAAAGCTCTTTACTAAAATGTTTTTTTTTTAACTTGTATCATACTTAATCTATTTTCTTAATAAACCTCAGCTGAACAAGCTTATAAATCAACAGTTCGTGCAAACAAGTAAGCTTACATCCCATTTTCACGTGTTTAATGTTATAGGGACATCTGGAGTTTATGATAGGTACTAAAAGGTTGAAATAGGCATTTGATTATTTTAATTTTAATAAAATGATAAGGAGATAGCATCATACTTTAACATCGTATACCTACTTCTTTTAAATTTTGCACCAATAACTTCATAACTCGATTTTCTAATTTTAGAATACATGCATACATCGTTTTTATTAGATAAAGGGTGTTTTTTTTAGACGTGTGGTTTTCAATCTGGCAATACTTTTTCGGAGTTGGTCTTTTTGACAGCTGTCACTTGATTTATGCTCAGTTTGGTTTACCATTTCATAATGAATAGACTTACTCCTGAACAACGTCTGCAAATCGTGCAAATTTATTACCAAAATAATGGTTCGGTTCGCGCGACGCATCGCGCGCTGCGTCCAATATTCGGTCGACATAATCGCCCAGCAGAGTAGTTCGAGCAACCATGGATCGGTTTCGCAACATGTTTACTCTAGTGGATAATGCGCATCCTCAGAGACGCCGTACAGTGCGCCCCGAAGACGCTATTGCTGCTATGGAGCAGAGTATCGAAGAAGACCGGAATGAGTTCATCCGTCATCGCGCGCAACAATTGGAGCTGGGGCCTCTTGGGCCTCTCGGCTGGAATTTATTCGAGCCAGCCGCGGCGGCCACTTGCCCGAAATCAAATTTGAAACATAATGGCAAACCCTTATCTTTATAATAAAGCTAAATTCTTGGTCATAACATTAAATTATATGCGTTTTATTTCTTCTCGAAAACCACACAGAACAGCTTTCAAAAATTTTGCAATAATAACTCTAGGGAGGGGGTGTCTATATCCTCCGTTTAAAAAAAACTAAAATAGAAAAAGAACCATACAAAAATAACAGAACCATCTGCATCAACGGCCTATGTCTTTTTTTAAGGCAAGAAACCCATTCCTAAATTTAAATTTAAATTTAAAAACAAATTTATTTTGATCAACAGGTTTTGAAAAACGTATTTACTTTCAGACTAGAAACTTCGCTTTTGAGTTAGCAAACAAGAAAGAAACACCTTTTTCTTTGTACCTATACCACACAATGAAGTCCAGTGGCGTACCGTCGCAGGGGTAAGGGCACTTTACTTGCGGGGGCAGCAATTTTCCAGAATATACGGGCGGCAAATTTTGCTCGGGGCGGCAATTTTTCAAAATATTATTCAAAACAGACATTTCCTTTCGCATATGAATCCATTTCAGGGGGGACAAATTTCCAAAATATCCAGAAGTCAGATTGCAGATCTTAGAGTAGTATGTAGGACTGTTACGCCGAAGGTCTTGGGTTCGATTTCCAGCCTATGCCACCTAAAAACATAAATGTTTTTCACGGGTTACTGCCTCTTGCGAGGAATTGACAAATCCTACATCCCTTCCATTCCTGCCAATAACATGCACATAGGAATAATTAAAAGTTGTAAGTCACTAGGCCCAGGTTCTACATGAGCTGTCGCGCCCCCCAATTTATTTTTCAATTTATTTATTTATTTTTTTAGACGTTATTGTTAAAGATTTTTGTATGTTTGTTTTTATATTTTCTTTTCATTTGGATCCATTTTTCTTCTAATTGATACATTTTATCTGTTCAAATAAATTATTTAAAAGTTAACGAGCGATAACACTGCTTCACAGTCAAGAAAGTGTTGTGTTTAACACTCCCTAACAATAAAAGTACCTACCTACATAAAATGCTGCTCTATCACTGCTTATTATGTATTTCCAAGTACTCTAAAGTTAAATGTCACAAAAAGCCGCTGAAAAACGAATTCAAATTAGGTACTTATAGCCATAGAAGGTAATACAGTTTTTCTCAGTAACAGGTTAGTTGTGTGGTTACTTCTTTTTATTTTACTGTTGGTTTTTTAATTTAATAATTGTTATAAATAATGAGAAGTTTCGATCTCATCTAAGATTAGCAGTGGTAAGTTTCACACCTTTTATTGAACTGTAAAAAACATGCAAACTTTTTTTAAAAGATAAAACCAGTTTTGAATACTTAAATTTGTATGGGTTGCTTTAAAATATGTTTTCGTTAAAAAAACTGTGACCAACATTTCTGATTCTTCAATTTAATTCAAGAAAAATGGCAATCGGAAAATCTTAGTTAAGCAGCTGTTTGTCTTTGAATTTTTTAAAACAACACAAAAAATTTAAAATTTAAAATACCTACGCTACGCCACTGATGAAGTCTTAAGTCTTATACTTTTATTTGTAACCAAAAAAGCCGAAAAAACTTAATTATACACTTACCTTTTATGTATATTCAAACAAAAATTTAAAACAATAACAACTTTTGGAGTATTGTTTAAATTTTTTATTTTGATTTAAAATGTCTAAATAATTCTTATACAAATGTACGTATTAAGCGAAATCTATTCAAAATCTAATTCAAACTTTTAACACTCGCGTTTACTGGATATCACGGCTTGACATTAACTATATGACTGTTGCTAAACCAGAATTTTGATAAAAATATAACGACAATTCATCGAGGAAATTCAAACAACGTATAAGATTATGCATTGGTTATTCAAAGTGTGCTCGTCAGAGTTTAGAACAGTATCTCCGGTAACTTGATGTCGTCTAATATTCAACAATGTTTGAATATTTAATTATATTAATTTTTATACAAACAAATTGAAAATTGTATTTTTTTTTTTTTAGTTTTTATTGGTCTACGAGTATTCATGGAATGAGTAATAAACCAAACTTTTGGGGACTTTCTTCTTTATTCTTTGAATTTCGGTGATGCTCTTGGGGAAATTACATAATATAATATAATTTGTGTGTAATAAATAGCTTTTTCTATAAATTACTGGATGAAAACAATGCGACGGAGACGCAGCCGGAGTCGGAGCTGGAACACCTTTCAAAATATTAAATACACAAAATCAATGCTACGAGCAGAATGGAACGCAACTGCAGACGGAGCTGCAGCCGGAGCCGCATTGGTTCGCGAACTTTTAACTTTTCACGTGCAGCACTTTTGACGTTTCAATTTATATAAAGACAAAGAAACGGAAAAAATATTGAAGTTCTTAGTGCTTATTTGTGTTGCGAAAAAAATTATAAATTAAAAGAAAAATATTGGAAATAAAAAAAGTGAATAATGGGTGTTTGTTTTCATTTAAATATACAAAAAGTTGTACAGCTCATTGTGGGCAGATACAAAAAACGACGTACGACATTTTTTGAAAACAGTTGCAGCTGCGGCTCCGATTATAGTTGCAGCAGGGCATTGTGTTCAGCCAGTTAAACAAAACATTGCAGTTGTAGTTAATGAAATATTTTGCAAAGTGAAGTGCCGCCTCGCATATACATATACATTATACATATGCATATACATATAAATACATAGACTACAATAATTGTAAAGATTTTGCTACATTTTTTTTTTTTTTAAATCACTACGTACAATCAAAAAATATTCGTAAAACACTAAAATTTCAAAATTTTAAAGATATCGCACATTGTGTTTGGCCCTTAAATTCGCCCGTGGCATTTTCTGTGTAAACGCTCCAAAATCAAAAATGACAGTTTTTACTTTTTCTTTTATACGCAATACTGGTTTTCTTTTTCAAAGGAATTGCACCATTTTAATTAGCTGTTTTAATTGTGTTGTTGTTCTCAAGTTTAATCATTGCAATAAATTTGCTATTTCCTGCCAAGATATTCTGTGCTTAGTTTATAAAAAATGAAGAAGCAGAAGTACACATGAATCTCTATTAAAATAGTACACCATTAACAAGAAAGTTTGATGTTTTTAGAAATAAAATAAGGAGCTATATTATAAATTGGCAATAATTATATGAAGCCATTTTACTTAAAGGGTATTATTATTTTATTTAATTATTCATTTTCCCTTAGACTTTTGATTTAAAATTTTAAGTTATCTTTTAATAAATATTTTATGTTATCTTTATAATTATTTTTTTTTATTATAGTTATTATTTGTTTTTGTTGTTGAAATTCTTGAATTAAAAGTTTAAATTAACGTTATCTTGTCTTAAGTTTTGTTTGTATTTAAACAAATTACGAGTCATATTAAAGTAATCGACATTGTACTACATTTTAAATACGCGACGCTACATTTTGAACCAATTGGGGGGGGGGGGGGATAAACACTTATACACAACCTTTTTAATTAAAGTACCTACATAAGTAGGACATTCAAATAAAGATTATTATAATCACTATTATAAGTGAAATTTTTTACAATTCGCAGGTCACAAAATCTTCAATATTTTAAAAATAATCTTTTGAAAAAAAAATTACAATTTTCAAAAAACAAAAATTCATAAAACCCAAAATCTCTAAAATCCAAAATTCCGAAAATTCGGATACCTATATCCAGAGCTAAACAGCTGATGACAGCTGATGCAACAACACCTCAAAATTACCTATATATGACCATTTTTGGATAGCTATATCGCTTAGCGAATAGTTTTCGAACAAATAGCCAGAACCGATTATTCGTTGGTAACTACTTTAATAGTTTACTCGATATCATAAACCCTTTTCTCATTAGGAAACCAATTGCTGGAGATCGATAATGAAACCTTCGATTTCGATAAATATTTGACAGCTGAAAGTTAAGCTCAATCCTACACTGAAAACTGCTTTTCAGTTAACTCGGGTTCAATAATTTACAAAAATAAATCTTTATAACTTATAGATTGTGCCTCTTATTTATGCATTAACAACCTGCAAGCACCATTGTACACATGTTCAAGTGAACATTTAATGTGTGGTAGGTTTTATTTATACCTAATAATATAAAGAAATTACTCTTAAAAATCTGACTATTGGAACTTAAAGCTATAAATCAATCCAGTTGTCCGTGAAAATCACTTCACTGACATTAAATTCTATAGCATGTATGTACCTAGCTTGACATCTTACCTTAGTTTTAAGCCGTCAACCGTAAAGCCTGGTCAAACAGAACGCGGGCAGGCAGTGCGATCTGAACTCGTAGTTTTCTGAGTTCAAATAGAACGGAGGCATCACTCGGCGTTCATAGTCTTTTCTATAATTTCCACAACAAAAGGTTTTATGGAGTTTTATGAGGTTTTGAAATTTGAACACAAATACTTTTCAAAGATTTAAAAATGGAATCAAATCGGGTGTTTTCATAATTTTCAACCTAACCCAATCACGTGCTCATTTAAACGGAAATGTGATTTTTTGTGGAATTGAGATGCCATCAAAAAGAATTTGAAATTTTGTAACTTTTGGAAACGTAGTATAAAATATAAATTATTAAAACATTCTTCAACAAATTTAATTTCGCCCGATTCGAATTGTTTTACTTTCATTTTCTTTCATTTGATATATAAGACGCACCTGATAATTTTTGACACTATAGCTTTACAAAGTTTCAAAGCCCTGCGTCGCGTCTCTTGTGTTCGGACTATAACGTCAAATAAAAAAATCCCTTTTCAACTCCACGAAGGTACTAAAATGGGTGCAAGCGTAGTTCAAACAAGCTTCAACTCTAAATAGGGGGGTTCACATTATCAAATATGCTTGACAAGCATGGTTTGATTGACTCGAATTTGAAAATGTGAACGCTCCATCAAACGGCTTGTCAAGCATATTGGATGGATATCAAAATATTTTGATATTTTGCTTGCTTGACAAACATATTTGAGAATATGAACGCATTCTTGTCAAACCAGGAGGAAATTTCATTCTAAAAAAAGTTGGCAACCTGTGCGCACCAGTAAGCGGAAATTGTGAATTTTGGAGGGAATTCTTTGAAATATATCGAAGTTTACCAGAAACATGGCAAATTAAAAGTGAAGACTATAAAAACAAGAGCCGCAATCAAAACGTCCGCCATGGTTAAAATTATAAAGAGAAATGATGTTTGGCAGCCTGTTTGACAAATGTGAACGCAAAATGGCTTCAATCCATCAAACATCATGAAGCCATGCTTGTCAAACAAATTTGAGAATGTGAACCCCCCTAATAGTAATTACTAATTTCTTAAAGTTATTTGTGTTTTGTTAGTTCACAATAACGAAATTGAGTCACAATGCTTGGCAAATTCAATTTATTAGGCGTGTTTTTTGCAAGCCCGGGGGGAATTGGATGAAAAAAACGACGTCGATGCTAAACAATTTACATGTTAAATGCAACAACAACTATTCCCCTGCGGCGGGCTTAGCTGATTCCAAAGAAATTTCGGGGCCGCGGTGCCCTTAGACGGGACTGGGGCCCTAGGCAGTTACCTTTTTTTTCCTGAGGGTTAATCCGCCTATGCACCTACCCCATATTTTACCTTATATGTTGGGGATTGTTGGGGATTCACGCAAAAGATAATATTTATTGGGGATATTGGTCATACGGCACCTTTCCCCATTGGGATTTTGTCCTGTTAAAAAGCATTTTTTTGGAGATTTCATCCGATTGAGATTTAGATTTTTGGGCATTATATGTACATATGTTTCCCCTTCCAATAAACCCATATAGTTATACTGATAGTACATATATCCTAAAAACTCAATACAACATATAAAAGCTTCAAATTTATAAACTTAAGTAGGAGCGAGAGACTCATTCTTGTATTCTATTTTGTTTTTTGTGGATGAAAAGTTTTTTTTTGTTTTCAAACTTGATAAATATGCAAGAATATAAAAAGTAAACAAAAATTGAGATAACACTGACATGACTAACACAAATCTCCACCAAAATATGTACAAGCTTCATTGATGGCAGCACTTACTACTTATGTAGGTAGGTATCAGTAGCGTACGCAGATTTTTTTTGGAAGGGGCTCAGTCTCAATTATTTTGATGGAAATTATTATTATTATTATTATTTATTATTCGTTACATAAATGTAAAGACTAATATAAATATTAACAGCTTGAGCGTCTTAGGCTTTCTGCTGAGATTTTACAAAAAACGGATAAAATAAAGGATATTTTGATTGTGTATTATAATATGAAATAATGAGATGAGTAATTATTGACTAGTTCTTTAGTTATTTAAAATATATAGAGACAGATTTTAAATTAAAAATAGTGGTGTAAATATTGTGTAAGAAATGGAAGGGGAGGGGTGGTGGGTGATGCACAGAAAAAAGGTATTAACCATTTCTCTCAGCATCACCAACCACCCCTCCCCATCATACGGAAAAAAGTTTATTCAAATTTTACTGTCCAGTTTCAGTATTTCTAAAGTTTTGTAAACATTTTTAATATTTGGTTCAGATGGAACCGAGAGAAGGTTTGATAGCTTATGATTAAATAAAGATAAGGTAATACTGTTGATTTTACTGCAACCCGAAGTTAGATGTGTGATTGACAGTGTTTCGTTTGTTTGGCAAAAGTGGCAAATCGGAGGTGGATCTTTACTGATTAAATGACCATGTGTCAAATTCGTGTGTCCAAGGCGAAGCCTTGAAAAGCATCTGTTCATCTTGGTGTTGGTAGAAGTAGGATAAAGAGCTGGTATACCTTCTGGATTAATTGATGTGTAGTAGTGTGTGTAGTTGTTCCATGCTTCTGCTTTTTTATTTTTCCAGTGTGTCGTTATGCGTTTTTTAAGATCACTTTTGGAGGGCCGGTATTGTTTGATCTCTGCATTAGAGTTAATGGATATTGCTTTTGCTTGGATGTCCGCTGCTTCATTACCTTTTATTCCAATGTGTGCTGGAACCCATATCAGCATTAATTTATCTCCGAGGGAAATGATGTTGTCCCGGATGTTATTGATAACGGGGGCACGATGTTTGTTGTTGGCCAGAGCTTTGAGCGATGAGAGGCTGTCGGTACATATTAAGGTTCTTTTATTTGACTTAACGGCCAGTTGTGTAGCTTTGAATATTGCCAAGGATTCTATAGAGAAGATGGAAAAAATTGGTGAAATCCTTTCAGCGCATATAAGCGCTCCGCCGTTGTTGACAATAGCAAATCCTGCTCCATTGTCGTTTTTGGAACCGTCGGTATATAAGATATTCCACGAATTTATAGGAAAGTTACTTATAAGGTGGTGGAAGTTTTGGGTGAAGACTTCTTTGGAAGTCTTGTCTTTTGGGTATTTAGAGAGGCTGATGTCAATAGCTTCTGGAGGGCAAAGCCAAGGCGGATATTTTTCAACTGCTAAACTCTTAACGTTTGGACAGAGATCAATGTTGTTGGCAAAAGAAAGAGCATTGAACAAAGTCGATGGCTGTTTGGGAATTTTTTTCCTTTTTAGTATTTTGGCAGCGTCATTATGAATAGGGGAGCAAAACGAACCGCAGATTTTAGGAATAAGAAGAGATATTAAGATGTCTCGTCGTTCTTCTATTGTTGAGAAACCACCTTCTGCCATCAAATTTTTAATTGGTGTTGTTTTGAACGCTCTTAGAGATGATCTTACAGCTGCGTTGTACGAAGGTTGGAGAAGTTTTAGGTTTGATTTGGCACATTTTCCAAATATTACCAATCCGTAGTCAATCTTTGATAACAGAATTAGTTTAGTTATGTGGATAAGAGTGTTAGTGTGTACATAGCTATGTTTTGATGACAAATATCTTATTATGTTAAGTCTAGATACAAGCTTATTCTTTAATTCAAGGCAATGATTTTTAAAAGTAAACTTTTTATCGAATATTACTCCTAGAATATTTAAACTAGTTACATTTTCTATGTTGATGTTATTGAAATTAATACTGAAACTAGAGCAGTTTATTTTTCTGCAAATATGCAGGTGTTTGTTTTTGCTTGCAGATAGTAAAGCACCAGATTGAATACTCCAGTTATCAATTTCATTTAATATTAAATGAAATTGATTTTGGGTACGGTTTAAATCGTTGCACTTAGACAATAAATACAAATCGTCTGCGTAAAGGGAGTGATTGATATTTTTGTGTCTGGTAATAATTTCGCTTAAATCATTGTAGGCGATAATAAAAAGGATTACCGAAAGTGGTGATCCTTGAGGTATCCCGTTTTTTAGGTTATGAACGTTTGAGAATGAGTTGTTAACTCTGGATCTAAATTTTCGGTTGGAGAGAAAAGATTTTATGAAATTATAAATTTTTGGCCCGATTTTCCAGTTTATTAATTTGTTTAATATAACGTGAATACCAATCCGTTCAAAAGCTTTCTCAAAGTCTAAAGATATAATGGATACATGATTTTTGTTAGAAAGTGCTGATGAGATAAATTCATCGATGTGTAGTAGGGAGTCAGTGGTGCTGCGACCATGTTTGAAAGCGACCTGATTTAAGTCGATAAAATTCTGTCTTTCAATATACCAGAGCAGTCTTTTGGAAATAATTTTTTCCAAGAGTTTGCTGATACAGGGTAGTAATGAGATAGGTCGGTAGCTTTTTGTGTCTGTTAACGGTTTTTTTGGTTTGGGGATTGGGACTATGGTCGCGGTTTTCCATGTTTGGGGTATTGTGCCCTGGTCAAAGATACTATTAAACAGAGATAGAATGCGCTTTTTGACTTCGAAATGTGCATTTTTAAGCAACGGATATGAAATTCGATCATAACCCGGAGTTTTTCCTTTAACGGAACTCAAACAGCTTTCAAATTCGACAATGTTAATTGGTAGTTCAATAAGTTTTGCAGATTTTGATGGATTAAAAACAATGTTATTTCTTGTTAAAGCACGGTATTTGGATTCGCAGAAGGGGACAGAGAAGTTGGAGTCGCTTGAGTAGGCTGACCAACATTCGGCAAGATATTTGGCAATTTTATATGGTTCGGTTATCGTTTCGTAATCAGTATGAATAACTTTAATCAAAGGGGAAGAGTAAACACCTGTTAACGTTTTAATGTCGGCCCAGATTTTTTTACATGTCGTGTTTGGATTTAGATTAGTTGTGAAAGTTTGAAAGCTTTCCTTTTTGGACTCTTTAGCTACCCTGCGGAATTGAGCATTGGCTTTGCGGTAATTAATGAGATTTATGTCATTTGGATGTTTTTTAAATAATCTCCACAAACGTTGTTTATTGTTTCTCAGAGCAGCAATTTCGGGGGTCCACCAAGGGACAATTCTTTTAAGCGGGGTTTGTTTTGTTTGTGGGATAGATGTATTGGCGGAATATCGGAGACCTTTGGTTATTATTGCAGCTTCTTGGTTTATATTAGTGGATTTTGGATTGTCGTTAAAATATGTCAGCGAACTGGATTGAAATCGAGTCCAATCTGCATGATCAGTTAGGAATTTAGGAGTTGGTGTGGAGGGATGGTTATGTTTTCCGAGACATACGTTAGTGATTATGGGGAAGTGATCACTTCCATGTAGGAAACTATCTCTAATCCAAGTTGAAGAGGGAAATAGTTGAGGAGAGATGAAGGTAAGGTCTACATGAGTTAGAGTATTATGCGTGGATAAGTGAGTCGGACTGCCATCGTTTAAAAGAGAAAGATCGGAGTTGGCTAAGAAAGTTTCTATTTCCTTACCTCTAGCATTTAATGTGGGTGAGCCCCAGAGAGGGCTCCACGAATTAAAATCCCCTGCTAAAATTACAGGAGTGTTAATTGTTCTTAATATATTTTCCAAGTCAGACGAAGAGAAGGGCTGTTTAGGGTGGATATAAAGTGACACGACTGTTAATTTAAAATTAAGTTCAATTTCAATGGCAGTAACAGATAAATTAGAGTTTATTTGAAGAATCTTATGTGGAATTGATTTATGAACCAAAATGCCTGTACCTTGTTTTGCAGTTGTATTTGTGTCAAAGTTGTGGAAAAATGATTCGTACTGTTTTGGGGCTGAAACCTGTGTGTAGGTTTGGACGTGAGTTTCTTGTAGGCAAATAATTCCCGGCCTGTGTTCTCTTATCAAGAGTTCAAGCTCGAGATAATTATTTAAATATCCATTGAGATTCCATTGAAGAACCTTAAGGATTGATTTATGGAAAGAAGAAGACTTTTGTGCAGTATAGGTAGAACTATACTGCGAAAAATCTGATGTTGTTGAGTTTTTTTGTTGATTATGTAGACTCTGTCGCCTCGACGTTGAACCATTCAAGCTCCTCATGGAGCTTGGATGTTTCAACGCCAAAACGACAGAGTCGTTATTTGGGATTCCGATTGCTTGACTAGATGTGTCCATCATCGTCATTGTCGGACATATTTTCGTAGTTTGCGTTTAATTGATTTTCAGTTGACATAGAAGTGAGGTTAATAGGGGAGGCTATATTATTTGTACTTGTTTTTTTATATTGGTTGGTGTTATGTATTTGTTGTTTATCTGGGTTGAGAGAGGAGTATTGAGTGGTTAAAATTGAGTGACTTGTAGTGTTATTTAAGTTTGAGGTAGATGATGCGGTAGAGGTGGAAGCTATAACCGCGTTTGGGTTTGTTTTGTTGACGATTGGAAGAAAAGAGTTCGATTGTGGAATGGAGTGAGAGAATGATTCAATCGGTACGGAACGGCGAGGGATCGTGGGGGGATCATTGTTTTGAATTGGAGTATTTTGAGGAGAGATTTCGTTAGGTTTTGTGTGAGTTAATGATTTTGTTTCAGTTGAGGAGAGGTGGATAGGTGTAATAATTTCGTTAGAAAGGTGAGGTGGTGGGGATGGGGGAACCGAGTTCCTAGCTATAGACGCATAAGAGAATTGAGAGGTTGGGAGAACTGGAAATTGTTCGCTATAAATTTTTTTTGCATCGGCCATGCTGCATTTTTTAATGGTTTTGATTTTAAGAGTCTCTTTAGCCTGAATATAACGTTTGCATTGTCTTGAGGAGGCAGGGTGTTCTTCAGCACAGTTTGCGCATAAGGTGCGAGTACACTTTTCGGGAGAGTGAGGGGGAAGGTTGCAATTTACACATGTTTCGTCACGAGTACACCTTTTTAAGGTATGGCCAAGTACTTGGCATTTTTTGCATCGCATAGGGTTTGGATAATATTCTTGTACTTTAAAGTTGTACCAACCTACATTAACAGATGTAGGGGGACGGAAGAGGTCAAAAGTAAAGAGAATAAGACCAGTACATGTTTCAATATTGTTTTCTGATTTTTTAAATTTAAATACATTTGTAACTCCTTGATCTTTCATCTCTTTAATAATTTCCTCTTCTGGAACATTTATTAAACATGGTGCGTATACAGTGCCTTTAGATGAGTTAAGCTGTTCATGGAGGGAAACGTTTATTGGGCAAATATTTGAAAGGGAACTTTTGGTTAGGAATAGGTTTGCAACGCGTAAGGATTTCACCAGGATTAATAGGTTACCGTCACGGAGTTGGGCAATAGATTCGTAGGAGGTACTTATACCATCAATGGCTTTTTTTAAAAGAAATACACTGTAGGTGGATAAGGGTTTTTTCGGATCGGTAGGGGATATAACAATAAATTTTGGATTTGATGAGTTTAATTGTGTGGGAAGATCTATATTAGTTTCGATGGGAGAGTATGAGTTCTTTTTCTTTTTTTTATTTGGGGGGTCGGATTGATGATTAAAGACATCAAAACGATTGCCCGAAAGCACACGTGGCCTAGAGGCCATGGTAAAAAATAGGTTTTCACTGATTGAGTTTATTTTTTTTTTTTTGACACACACAGGCGCGAAATTTAAGAAAAGGGAGAAGAAAGGAGAGGGAAATGAGAGGTAGGAACTAAGAGAAACTGTACCAGCTAAGAAAGACGGAGCGATCGGAAAAACGATGTTGACGGCTCAGAGCTTAGTCGACGACTGTTTGATGGAAATTTTTTTTAAGGGATCATTAAAACTACCGCCAAAATGAATAAGTGAAAGTGAATAAGAAGTAACATTTCAATAAGAAAACAATAAAAGGAAAAACACTCCCAATAAAATGAATTTTATAAATATAGCTAGAGATCTTTAGTAAACATTTTTTGATTTTTAGTTTGAATTTTGAAATAAGATATTTAGTGAATATAATATGGTGACCCATTTCACCGAAGGTGTCTAAACGCTTACCATAGCTATTTAATTAATAGAATTTTATTTTTTCAAATATTTTAAATGACAAAAATCGATTTTTATCGACTCGATTTCTAAAACGGTAGGTAGAAGGGGGTATATGAAAATGGTATTCATATTAAAATATATTTGTGAAATTTCTTTTTTTTTCTATAAGTAATATTAGCCGCATTTTATTATCGCCAATGACCCGTTTGGTTCGACCCGATATAATAAAACGATACGGATGAAAACAGTGTTGCATGCATGCTCATTTCTTTTTGTTTTATGTTTGTTTATTTTATTTTTCGTGTAGTGTACTGTCTGTTTTCTTTACACCACAATTCGCACTACTTTACCACTTGCAAAGCTTGTTAAGCCATCTACACGCCAGAGTATAAATTAATTTCTGGTTCCATAAAACAAATCCCGATAGAAACCTAGATCCAAATTTGTTTTTGTATTACATGTTAAAAGATAACCACGACCCAGACCCGTAGATATTACAACTCGGCTATTATTAGGCATAGTAAATTTATGATATGTTTTATATTTTAATTTAAAGAAGCGCCAGCAGCAACTAATACAGTGAAAAATAAAGTAAGATTTTCCAAAGGAAATTCTGTTAATACAAATTATTATTGGTGCGTATTCATATTGATTCGCTAAACTCTTGTTTTACTTTATCAAAATAGAAGAAGACTTAAAAAATAGTGCAGATAGACTTAAAAAATGTGAACTAGGGATGTGACTCGGAATGGTATTAAATATTTAATACCGGGTCGACCCGAAATTAAATTATTCATATAAATTTTAGTTTTACCCGAAACTAAATTAATAAGAAATTAATTTCGCGTTGACCCGAAATTAGAGTTTAATTTCGGACCGAGCTTAGTGACGGAAATAGTTTTGCACCGATTTTGCACCAATTTCAAAATTATTAATATAGTACCAAATAATATAATTTAATACGGGGTCACATCCCTGGCATTGACAGAAATTTAATCAAATTAAAATTGAAGGTTTAGGTTTAAGCATAGATAACATTACAAAAAGAGTATGAGAAAATTGTCTATAACTAATTCTAGATGAAGGCAGTCGAAACGTCATGATATACTCAATTGACTCTATAGAAATGTCAAACAAATCTAAATTACGTGTGGTATTATCTTAGCATAGTATGTCATTTTGCTTGGTGGAAACTCAAGCCCACTTAACCCCGGGGCCCCCCTTGCGTGGGCCACTGGTAGGTATATATTTTTCAAAAAAATGTGTTTCCTTCGTTCACTGATTATGGAAAGAAATTACTTATCGCAAACATTTTGAAAACTTTTGAATGGTGATTATGTTGAATCGTTATCAAAATAAAATGCACGTCTCGGTCGCACGATCTCGTTCTTGTTTTTCAAAGCTTTATATAAAATTGAAGATGTATAGGTATGCATGGTAGGAAATTGTTAATTAATACAATTAATACATTCAATTTTTTAAAAGGAAGTATAATAAAAAAGTCATAGTAACCACAAAATTTATTTGATTGTTTTTTGGAATGCAATATTATTTGAACTATAAAATACTTAGCAGTACCTATACCTACTTATCAAGCTCTAGGTCAATGCATCAGATGGACGCATAGACCTACAGTACACATATATTAAAGGTAATATCATTGTTGTTTTTTATTTTTGTTCAGTTCTGCGCATCTGTCAAAATCGAGGTATTATGTTGGTAAAATGGTGGATTCAGTAGCCCTTTACTTGTCTAATTTCAATATTCCTGAGAATAAGTATAAAGGGGCACTGTATCCACCATTTTTGTCGATTTTGACAAATGCGCAGAACTGAACAAAAAGGAAAACGCATAGACCCACTTTCCAACGGACTGTCTGACGAAAATCACTTCTCCTTCATCGTTATCTTCGATTTTAATATAGAACATCGATTTTTTTCACGAAACTAATACTTGCCAGATAGACAATTAAGAATTGATTGTGATCTGTAGATGTTTCAATCAACAAAAACTTACACATGCGGCCATAAAGATTTTTGTCAGGGGCTGGGTATACAATGTTGCCTATTATCTGGTAAGGTGATTTGTGATGAGTTAGAGTAAGCTTAAGAGCTATCACAAAACAAATGTGATTGTCATTTCCCACCAAATTTGACGTTTCGCCCGCTGTACAACTAGAGTTAGCACCAGCCTATAAAATTGTGTGCAACTAATGACAAAAATAAACATCCCTGTGACAAAAACAGTTTACTACTTTCCGGGAAATGAAGAAGATATAAGAATTATATCGCAAAAAAGTCACTTTCATTTCACAATTTCGATAGCTTCACTACAGCAACAATTTTTCATTCAGCTGAATTGAGTAAAATCACCTCACCTAGACGGAAAACAATCAAAGAAATACTATGAAAAAAGAGATGGTTATATGCCTCTGGCTATCACTGTAATCCTGTTTGTTTTATTAGGTCCGTTTTCTTGCAAGCCTATATTATGAGAATCTGATCCAGATTTTTTAGATTTTTTTAAAACGTCATGTCTCAACTAGGTTTGAAATAAAAATTAAGCATCTTATTTTTCTAGAAATATAATAAAATATTGTATTGGCCGGATACAAGAGGAACCAAGTGCCTCCTTGATCCCCCTGTGCGTACGCGCTTATGAATGTATAAATTTATTTATTCAAAATTAAATTCTGAAATTCAATAGACAGACAGTCTTATACATATATCACCTTGAATCAGACACTCAATATAATTATATTAATCTAACTAATAATAATGTTGGAAATTGTTACAGGGCTTTTTGTTATTTTATCGGTACTAATTTACGTCTATTTGAGATGGAATTTTAATTACTGGCAAAAAAGGGGTATTCGTGGACCAAAGCCGACTATTTTAAATGGAAATTTTAACAAATCTGCCAGAGGCGAATGTAACTTTATCGATGAACTTAATGACATTTATTTGTACGGTAATACACAAATCTTTTCATAAACAAATATAAAAGTTTTTTTTTTTCAGAAATTATAAAAATAGTGAAAAATTTGTTGGTATTTTTATATCTCGAGATCCAAAACTTTTTGTTTTAGATCCAGAAATATCTCGACAAATTTTGATGACAAATTTTAAGAGTTTTTACAATAATGAATCTTCGAGATGGGTAAGTGTCGAGTGTGTGTGAGTGCTAAATTGACTTTGAGATACAAAACATAGTACATAGAATAGCTGATACCTTTTGTTATATTTGCTTTTTAAGTCGGTACCTAAAATTGAGCTTCTTCGAATGCAAAGTCCTTTTGTTTGTGTTGGAGAAACTTGGAAGGAAAAACGTTCGGAAATTGTACCAGCTCTGACGGGTAGTAGGGTAAGTGCATTTGTAAATATAATGGTCTAAATACCCAATAACACAACTTTCTTACATATAGCTACGTTCGTCATATCCAGCAATGCAGGAGATTGCTAAAAAATTAACAAACTTTATCAGAGCCAGTGATGGAAAGGAACTTGATGCAAAAGAGGTACAAATGTTAAAAATTTCTCAGAGACTGACTGGTACAAAAAAACAAAAAACAGTTTTGTCTGCGTTACAATAAATAATAATTAATTAGTCCAGTGAGCAACCGGTTTTCTGTTTTTAACATAAGAAATGTTTAAGCGGAGGCATACCTACTAACAATGTGAAAATATCAACAGAATTTCAAAAAAGTGTAACGCCGAGTAGAGAAAGAGGGCGAAACGTCAGGGGAATAGACAAAATTATTGCGTTCATGCTTTGTTCTTGCTGGTCTGAGTTAACAGAATACGAAGAAGATGATGAAACGGACACCAAAAAAAGGAGAAGTGTTCGTAGGCAGGGATGGGCACTACATTCTTTACATTTGCTACGTAGTTTATGCAGTTAAACGTAGGTCTATCTCTCCCCGTTTGGGTGGGAGGGGCAATTTCATGAAAAAAGTACTTAAAATTATTAAAAAATAACGGTAATACCTACAATTAAGTATTATACATTTTTTTAAAACCAATACTTTGTTCTATTAGCTAGTTTTTAAATCAGATGAAAGCTAGGCATAGTTTAAAAAAAAAAAAGAGTTTAAAATTCAAAATTGTGAAAAAAAAACATAAAAAAAATGTTTTAAGTAAAATTTTTTAATACATTGAGATTTCATATTATTTTTTTTTTCTTAAAATTCGTTGCTCTTATTAATTCTTAATCAAAAACTGAAAACTAGATGATTTTATGTTTTCTAGTTTTCGAGAAATTTTGTTTTCAAAATTTCTAGTTTGAAAATTAATTTTTTCAAAAACTAATACAACTTAATTTAAAATGTAATTTAAAGAAGAGATTTTTGCCTTTCCAAAAAGGTATAACATGGCATTGCAAGTTTAACCGTTGTTTTTAAATAAATTATTTCCGTTTTAAATCAATTTTTTATAAAATTGTCCCTCCCGCCTAAACGGAAGGAAATAGACCCCCTTATACCATTTTTTTTTGTCTTAACCCAACCTACTCACTCTAGCTTTTTGGTGCACCTTATACCAATCACTCTGTATATCACTTACGAATATGCCAAAATTTAAAAACAAAATAATTTTTTTATTATTTTTTTTTTGCAGCTTTCTTGCAGATTCACATCGGAAACAGTCTCAGATTTCATTTGGGGCATCAACGCGAATGCTTTCAATACACAAAAGCTTTGTCAAATTCATGAATTAGGCAACAGATTAATAAGCCAATCTAAAAAATGTGTTCAATACTATCAAAAAACCGCAGCATGGCCATGGCTAAGGAAATTACGACCGCAGCGTTTTTTTCCTGAATCCTGCGATAATTTTTTTACACATCTTACCAATAATTTAATTAAACACAGATTGAAAAATCCCAATGAGCGTTTAGATGTTCTAAATCATCTTATAAATCTTTCAAATAAAAAGTCACTAACTGAAGCTCAATTAGCAGGGCACTCGACGACAGTTTTGATTGATGGTTTTGAAGCTTCAGCTATTGTAATAAGTCATTGCCTTTTGTTGGTAAGATTTACGTTGTCTTATAGCTTTGAATATGTTACACTAATGAGTAAAAATTGTTTTTTTAGCTTGGTCGTAATAAATCCGCACAAGAGAAGCTTCGATTTGAAATTCAAGAAAACTTGGATGATGAAGATGCCATTAGTTTTGAAAAACTAAGTGATCTTCCATATCTTGATCAGTGTATTTACGGTATTTTACACCTTAAGTTGGCTCCGCAATGTTTACTGATATTTTTTTTTTGTAGAAACACTTCGTATATTTCCACCTTTACCAATTCTAATGAAAATCTGCACTTTACCAACAACACTTGAAAATTCCGATGGCAGAAAATTTCACCTGAAACCAGGAGATAGCGTTTATATGTCAGCTTATTCTTTTCACAAAGATCATGAAATATTTGAGAGACCAGAAGAATTTATACCGGAAAGATTTGACCCAGAAAATGGTGGCTACAGAAAGTATCGTGAGAGAGGAGTATTTCTACCATTTGGTGATGGTCCAAGGATGTGTTTAGGTTCATATTTCAAATGCTCGTTTATTTTGTTATTTGCTCTTATAACTCTTTTTTTTTAGGAATGAAATTTGGTCTTTTGGAAACAAAGACAGCTGTTGCTGAAATTGTGAGAAACTTCCACATCAATTTAAGCAATTCAACTAGATTGGATAATATTATTGACCCGAAAAGTTTTCTTTTATCTGTGGCTGGTGGTATATCACTAAATTTTACACCAGTTAATATTGAATTTGATTAAAGAATATTTTGAATCGATCCAAACGTAGTCTATACCTTAAGAATTATGTAAGGACTTTTTTTGTGCGAAATGTAAGACAGGACATTAATAGCTCGATGTTGAACGGCGTGAAGTCCTAAAATTGGTTTATATAACTAAATTCACCTTATTTTGACTTCACTTGAGTCGACACTCGTTTCTTTAACTTCGTCTTACGAAAAACACTTTACATTTAACAAAAAGCGAATTAAACAAACACTTTACTAACCCAAATGCATTTTGAAGCGTATTCACTTCATCATCAGCAATCGCGACAAATCACTGAACTTTGTTGGGCAGTAAAATTGGAACGGTACCTCTTTCTTCTCCGTTTTAGTTCTGTATTTGGCACATGAGGTTAAGTAGGCAAGATTCAATATTGCTGTTGTCTAAATTGAGTGCTATTGTGTCTTTTTGTAACAAGATATTACTTCCCAAAATTGCCAATTTCTACCAATTTAAGTATTTAATTTTGTCAAAGTTCATACAAAAAAATAAAATTGGATTCATTGGTAATTGGGGACCTAGTATCGAACAAAAATTTTGTTATACTGCTTTTAGATGACTGCACTTTTTAATGAAAAGGAACATAGCTCCACACATTTTACTCTGCAATTTTTAAACCTGAGCAACTTTGGGCGTGTTTTTTTCCAAGCCCGAAGGAATTTGAACGAAAAAAATGATTCGGGGCTAAAAAATTTACATGTTAAATGCAACAACAAAATTTTGCGTTTCCATGTGAATTTTTTTAAAATTATTGACATAAAATAAAATTTAAGATCAAAGAATAGATATCTAGCTTTCGAAACCGGTATGTACTTTATTGAAAGTGAAGTTTTAGTCATTGTTTTTTAATATTTTTTTCCTTCTTAAGTCATTTCTTTTTCTAAAATTGCCCCTACCTCCCAAACAGGGCGAGATAGACATCTACAAAAAACCGTTATCAATTTTTCACGCCAAAGTTATCGTACTCGTGCCGATAATTTCTAAGGAAACTCCATTTTTTCAGTTATGGTGTCGCTAATCCCCGATATCGTTTTTTTCAACCAATTCCTTCCGGGATTGGAAAAAAAAACCCCTCTTGTTACCCCGGCCACCACACACGACATAGCTAAGTTCAGATAATTTTAGGGACTTAAGTTCCGATAAAAATTGGATTACCGGCGCTAATTATCATTTTTCTATTGATAGTTTATATGGAAACGTAAGATTATTTGAGTCTTCGAATGAAACAATTTTTTTATGGAAAAAAAAAAATGGCGATCATTGTCATGGAATTTATTTTGTTTTCTTATTAATGACTTGAAATTGAGATCTATGTTTTTATTAAATTTTATTGAAGGGAAATAATTTTCTATATGAGTTTTCTTTTATTTTAATGTGACGTATAGATAATAGGTTTTTGTTTTGTGTGCTGCCAGAACAGAAAGTTGAAAGGGTAGTGATGACATTTTATAACAGCTTCTTTGCTGTGATGACTTTGGTAAGTCCCAATTTCGTTTATTCTATGTCTACATGGACTTGCAAAAAAAAAAACACGCAACTATAACTTACATAAAACAAATTTTATATTTTAATTTGTTTGTATTAAAAAATTGTAAAGAACCGTCATAAATTAACTTTTATCACTTGTGGAGTTTTGTTTTTGTTTCTTGAGCGCCACAAGTTGAGCTTTTAATTTTAATTTAGCTTTCCTATCGACGCGTTGGCTTTTCATATTTTCCTTGTACGCCTTTAATTTCTGTCTTTTCAATTCGAGAAGTTCATCTTTTTGTTCTACACCCTTTTTAATATGATCCTCAATATTGTTGATGCTTCTCTTTATATCCTTCATGAGATCTGTCATATTTTCATAAAACATTTTTTGGGCAGGACTTTCTTCCATGAGAGTTTTGCATTCATCAGTTTGAGATGATTGTACTGCTTTACCGATTGGATACCATTTTTCTTGGATTTCTCCAACCTTATGGCAATCATTTTTCAGTATATCGTGGTTAAAGTCCTCTGGATTAAACTTGATATCTTCCATGCTGACTAAACTTTCATTTACAGACATTAACGAATCTTCACACTGTACTTTTCGAAACGGCTCAGGGTTTAAGTCAAGCATTTCAATGACGGCCTCTTCCATGTCATTAAATTGGTGCAAGCGATTGGGACGATTTCCCGTTGAACGTATTTCAAAATCGTTTTCAGTTTTTTTCTTCTTTATTTTGCATTTCAAATCCGCCCATACCTTATAAATAATAAAGTTCTTATCAATATGTAGACATAATATTAATACATTCTTAAATCTTTCAAAAAGAAATTTCTTACCCTCTGCCATTTATGCCATTCACGTTGTGGCGGACCCAAACTATTCAGTTCTAAAGAAAATTCTTCCCATTTTGCTTGCCCAGCGGATTTTGAACAAATGCCCCTTGCAATATTTTCATGATTTTGTAATAACTCTACCAAGCGCCTCAGCTGCCTTTTGTTGCTTACTACTTTCGACCTAAAAATAACGAAAATCAATCATGAATATACAAAAAAAGTAAATTCAATTCATAAGTATATACATACATTTATGTACTAAAAGCCACAACTTACATATTTTTAATAATCAAAAACAGCGACTGGCCGCTTCGCTACCTCAATCACGTTTGATGATGTCAATTGGTAATGGAAAAATATCGTGTTGCTTGAAAAATTCACAATGAGTCAATTTATACATTCACAACGACACACATATACATTTCACTCAATTCCAATGCGATAAGCGTATCGTTTGTCGTTTTATTTCTGTTGCCAGCTGCAAAAAGGTTATTGATTGATAAATTAATCAAAAATCATTGCGTTGATAATAATTGACAGTCGCAGTTGGGTTGGTTGAATAATGATGATTACGTTTACCTATAAAAAAATAGATTAATCTGATAAGTTTATTTAATTGGACCAATATTTTGTTAAAAATTATAGATTTATCAAAAATTTAGGTAAACATACTTTAAAAGCATTAAACAATCTTACTTCCGTAGCATGATTTTGAGTAATGAACCAATGCGTATTTTATATAAAATATAAATAAAAAGGTAATCAAATCATCTCTCACGAAATAAAAAAACGAATGCGTTCCACAGAATTTCGTTGCAAAATACTATCTACTCTATGTAAACAAATAATAAAAATTTCAATTTTTTCTCTGTATCTATGTCTGTACGTATATTGTATTTCGTATTTTCTTGGTTGAGCTTTTCTGGCTTTAAGCTTTAGAGTGAAGCGCTTTACTCTAGTTATTTCATATAATGGGTTATTGTCGTGGAGCTTTATTGGATATTAAGACCGGTTCGGGGTATGTGTTTACATACCAATTCTTAACAGGGGTATGAAATTTCTGACGATTTGTGCAAATGCTTTATTAATATGTAGGAAGCTTTTGTCCATTGTGATTATGTCAATTATGTTTTTGGTGTGGTGTCTCGAAAAGAGAATCGAAAAATTAAATATATGTAGGTACATAATATATGTAAGTATATAAAAATAATATTGGTGTGTAAATTGTTGGTAATATTTTCGTTATTAATTTGTTTAAATTTAAGGTAAACCAATAAAAAGCTTAATTTGTAGCAAATTAAAATTAGTGATGGGTAGATAAGTCGGCGCATGCGACCAAGTATGATGATACTTATAAAATTTTTTTTTTTTTATATTATAGTAGTAGTTTCCATACGAATACTGGAATTTTTAATTTTATTTAAAATTTAGAAAAGTTGAGTAAATTCATAAACGTCAAATTTGCGTTAAACCGTTTCAGAATTTACAAGTTGACTTACATGAAATTTAAATTTGTTTGGTTTATTTTATTAACATAGAAAACTTAGTTACTATGTATTGTTTTCTGTTAATCCCATTCGTTTCAAAACAGTATAGAGTTTTAGAGTAAGAAATTCACGGTCGTATTTATAAACGTTGTCTAATTTTGGACAGCCGCGGCCGTCCAAGTTATAGATAAATATTCAATTTGATATTTTAGAGTTTTCTAATTTAGACAACGGTTGTCTAAACCTTTGCTATTGTTATAAATAAATATAAAATAAATTGGGTAGCGCGACGGCTTGTGTAGAACCATGCCCTAGTGACTTACAACTCTCAACCATTCCTGTGTGCGTGTTATAAGCAGGAATGGAGAAGACCTACATTTTTTTTGCAGAATCCGCACTTTTTCATAACAAGAGATACTCTTAAAAAGATTTGTCAATTCTTCGCAATAGGCGGTATCCCGTGAAAAAATATTTCTATTTTTAGGTGGCACAGGTTGAGAATCGAATCCAAGACCTTCGGCGTGACAGTCCTATGCATTAACAATTAAGCCACGCCCTACTAACCTTACATTTTTTTGTAACCAAAATTCAAAAATCTAATTGATACGCCTGACAGAGTTGTTTCGAAAATTCAATTAAACAGTGCTATCTTTAACTTTGATGTGGTTTGGCATAAGAATGTTTGAATATTCAAATGTGTAAAAAAAAGAAGTAACTCTCAGAAAAGTGGAGTAAATTTATTTTCTTTTTTTTAAATTGGAGTAAATTCACCTACTCCTATCGCGAGCGGAAAGAATGTAAAGAAAAGATGTGTTCTTTCTCTAAAGACTAAAAATTAACTCTCTTATTTTCTTAACTATTTTTACACTACAATTTTTATACCTACTTTACAAATACATATACATTTTCTTCACCTATCTTATCTTTAGTTTCCTTTAATCCTTAACTAACAATAAGGGTTGTAAAGTGGATAAAGACGATGCAGTGCGACGCATTTCTTATTTATAACATAATGCTAAAAGCTGTCATAAAACACAATCTGCAAGATCATTTACTGTTATATGGCAAGATTCGATGCGATACAGAGTCGCCATACATTTGGATATTCTATTTACACAATGCAATCCTACTGTCATAAAATATATTCTAAATATATAAAAATATGTACCTATAGACAACTTAACAACTCCCATACCTTTAACGTAACAATTGTCAATTATCAATTGATATTTGATAATTATTTTTTAATTTGAAATTAAAAACCTGATTATCAGTTTTCTTGTTCATAGTTGACAACGGTATTTTTAATTCTCAATTATCAAAAATTTTATTAATTAGGTAGTTAAATACCAATTTTTTATGAATGTGAATGAAAAGCAACGAGCAGCTCAATGTCACTTGTTTTAAACGAAAGGAGAAAGACGTGATGTTAACAGTGTTGCCGCAACTTGAAACAAAAAGTTGCTAGACAAACCTAAACAACCTTTTCTTTGAAATTCTAAATACAAGAAGTCGCCAGAAAATATTAAATTTGAACAAAAAGTAAATAAAAAAACAAACTTCTCTTTAAAAATCCGTAGGTACATACTTTTATGAACAGCTGTTACTTACTTAAAAATTCGTGTTCAATGTCTACGTCATGAAAACCTTAACTTAGTAATAAAATGATTTTTGTATATTTAAATGCATTTTGAATTTAAATATTCATTCTTCAAACTAAATCTCGATCGAAATATTCTAATGATACGAAAGAATGTGTTATAGCTGAGTGAAAATTCCTCTAGATATAGTGACAGAATCACCAGAACGGCAACCCTGGCTATCGAACTGATTCTTTGGCTATATGAGCAATGTGGATAAACATGTACCTTCGTAGTCTCTTACGCGCATTTGTGTACACATACCCACACAAGTCACATACACACGGTTCTCACAAGCCACAGTCAAAATATTTTATCTCTCTTCTTCAGTAAAAAGAAATAAAAAATAAAATATATGTCGCGATAAAAAATCGCCTAACTGCGTAAGAAAGAAAATAAATAATAATAGCAACAATCAGTTAAAATAATATATTTTCTTATAAAATTCTGACGTAGTTACAAACTATTAAGACATGACATACAAGTGGTAAATAAATAATAACTCACCGTTTTGTTTTTTTGTACGCTTTATTTCACCTTTCAGTTTGAACATCCGCACATCGACATCACTAAAAGTGAACACAAATTCAACTGAATGAGATTTTTGTTTCGGTTCTCTTTGCTCTTGCATTTATATAACATTCTTGGGTACCTAAACGTGTACCTTGTCCCTCTCAGACACAGACCAACCCTGCAGGCAACTCACTGAATCCAGTCTTCGTTATATTTACCGCAAATACAAACATAATGAGAAAAAGTGAAAAGTGTGCATACTGCATAGCAAATAAAAATGCCATATGTATATGTAGCCTGTACTCTGTCTGTATCTGTGCACTATCGTATCAACTCATAGACGATCGGCGAGAAGTTGACGCTGAGCAGAGGGTCAACAGAAAAATATCAAACGAAACAAACAACGCAGCAGGCAATGAGGAATCGTTTTAGTCTATCAATTGTCAATTCAACGGTTTCCCTCATTTTGTTGTTTTTTTTTTTGTTTGCTATGTAATTGAAAGAAGAGAAAAAAAAAAACTAAAAAGAATAAATGACTGATGATTACGGTGACCATCCGTTCATTATAATAATGAACAGTTCTGTATATGAAGACGATGTTCATTATGAATTATTTGTTGATCAAAATTACATAAATGTTCTGTATTTCAGAAGTTGTTCATTATTTGTTCTGTATTTCGTACACATTCTTAAAAACAGTAACATTAAAGCAAAATTCAATGGCAAAAAAAATAATGATGCTAACGTACCCTAACCGCTTGAAAGAACGAACAAGTCATCTAGTACAATTTTATTTTGTCAAATGCTCCTGCAAAGAGTTTTTTCTATTCTAAATAATATTTGGGCAAATAAAGGTTGAAACTGCAAAATCTGTTTTGAAAACTATATACAACTCACTTGTTTAGAGTACAAAGAATATAAAAAAAAATGGAACTTAGTCATTAGTAAAGGAAATTTACTCTTCAGAAAAATATAAAAATCCGTAAAAATGGACTATGTTAATTAAGATTTACTTTTTTTGTTTTTTTTTTTGTTTGAAAGATTTATTTTAGAGTTATTTAATTTCTAAGTTTAAATTTTATGCAAACAAAGGCTGAATTTTTGATTTCTGTATCCTCTCTTTTCTTTAAGTCAAGTCATTTGTATGTAGATATTTTTTAATTAAATAGAATCAATTAAAATTGAATTGAATTTTGTATCTTTTTCTCACTTGTTCATTATTTGGAATTCTAAAATTTGGTCACCGTATCGATGATAGATAGAAGAACACCAGTCATTTTCTTTTATTTTAATTTATAGTATGTACTATGAAGTGTGGAGTGCAGTGTTGAACAACACCGTGTAAAAAACTATTTTTTACCTTTTCTTCTTTAAAGCAAGTAAATAAATGTAAAAAACGTAAAAATCCCGTAAAAAACTCGTAAAAAAAGAGAGAAAATGAGAGGCACCTGTCAAAAATTAAATAAATAATTGAATGATTTTTTAATGAAAAACTTGGACTGAAATAGATTAAGAATCAGTTTTTTAATTATTTTGTCGAAAATAAAATAAAAACCCAATAGTTTTTTTTATCCAACTGTCATCTTCAAACTTGAAAGTTGAAGGTTTTGATTATTTTTCACGTTTTTTTTTTACTTTTTTGCCTTTTTTACGTTTTTACATAAGCATAATTACAATACAGCAAGTGAAAAACTAATGTAAAAAAAGGTAAAAAAAAAACTATATAAAAAACGTAAAGTAAAAAAGTCGAACAACACTGGTGGAGTGTATTAGTTTCGAATATCGTTTTTTTATCGATAAACGACTTTTGTCAAAGTCAATCAACGAAAATATAAGTTATCTTAATTATTAAGTTTTTGTTTTATAAGATGTCTTCAGCTGTAATTTCGCAAGGGATTGCATTATCATAACGATATTGAGATAGACGAGATCTCTTCATTATTTTTTATTTGTTTCTAGAGCTTTTAATACCTAAAAAAAGTGGCATATTCATAGCTCTTCAATAAGTTCTGATTTGGTCTTTGATAAATTAAAGTTCGGTTTAAGTTACTCATAGACAATTTGAACCCATTTGTAAACGATAAAGTTTTTAAATCTATCAAACGTCAAAAACAAAAAGATAAAATTCAAAATTTTTCAACGTGGATGAATTGTTTTTGATTACAAAAAAAAATATAACAATTTTAATATTGATGAAGATTTTGATATTCTGCTGAATATTGACATGGTTACGCCCAATAGAAAGGGAAAGAAAACCAACTATGATTTTTATGAGAGGTATCGATTCGATAAAGAAACAGCTACATTTAGTATTGATTTGATAAATATTGAAGATCAACCGCCAAGTGGAGACCCGAGTACCAATTCACGAAGCATTCCCTTTTCTGATTCTTACCAGTTTTGTTTCCTTGTCCTTTTCAAATTTTTCCTATCCATTCATTTATACATATTCTTGTAATCGATGTTAGGTGTGTTTTTTTGCAATCCCGGGGACAATTTGTTGAATAAAACGACAACGGGGTTAAGCGACGCCATCACAGAAAAAAACATGGAGTTTTCATACAAACTATCGATAGCAAGTATGTCATTCTTGCCGGTAACATAGTTTTTCAGCGTGCTAAAGTTAAGCCCCGAAAATTATCTGGGTCAAGCTAAGCCCGTTAGGCCATTGGGGATTAGTTGTTGTTGCAGTTAACTTGCAAATTGTTTAGCCCCGAATCGTTTTGTTTTCGTCCAATTCCACCCGGGCTTGCAAAAAAACACGCCTGTTGTTAAATTTTTATTTTTTTATATCAAAAACATTGTGGCATATTCATAGTCACTGTTTAAGTTGTTTCTAAAAAAATACTGAGTTTATCCTAACTAATTTACATTAGATAAACTCCAGGCTAAGATAATCTGGGGTCTAAAAACGACTATGAAAATGCACCATTATATTTATAAACATCTTAGCTTGTTTAATTTTTTCTTTACAAAAGAACAGCACAACAATAACAAAAACAACAGCAGCTTGCCATTTCGGAGTCAATGTTTTTTTTTGACAGATTGTCATAGAAAATTCTTAAACCTATTTCTAACTAAACCGAGCTGCCGAATTCTTTATGAATAGCAACTGGGTGTAACCTGGGTCTTAATTTTAGACTTGTGTTTAAAATATGACTTGAAACATGCCCCAATTTGTTTAAATGCTTTATTGTAATAAAAGATATTTGTGACGTCACACATCGCAAGCGAGTTCGGACGCTTGCTTAAGTAGGTCGTCAATAAACAGTCTTTTGGTAACACTGATCATTAATTTGTCCAGGAGTGTTTTTGCTCAAATGTAAATCGATTTAGAAATGAATTCAGATTCGAAGGTTTTGTGCACTTATGAAACAGTTGTGAAGAAAAATGTTTGCTGGGGAACTTCTGAAATTGATTTGAGACAAACGCGATGTACACTATCTGATTTCTTTAAAATCTTTATTTATGAGTTAAAATCGTTGAGCAGTTTAAAAAATAAAAATATGCCAACTGTAAGTATTAATTAGTTATTAAAATATCAGTTAAAATTAAATGTTTCCTGTTGACCTTTTACTTTTTAATAAATGAATGTAGGTTAGTCAATCAGTTTCAGCACACGGACAATTTTTTATGAAAATCGTGAGAGCTGTCAACTGTTTTAAAAGTCAAAATTCGGTTAAGAATCGATAAGAGTTTCGCTCGTTGAACTTTACCCAGGGCTGAACCAGGTTTTCTTGACAACCCCGTGGAATTGTCGAAAAACCTGGGTTCTTAGGTTTTCAAAAAAAAAAAGGCCGAGAGCTTTAAATTGTAATGTTGACATTGAACACAAGAAACAAAAAGTTCTGTGCTCAATAATTTAAACATAAAATTAATTTTGAAAATGAATTAAAACAATTCCAAGCGTTTCTCTTTTCTATTTCTTTTTATAATCTATCTATCAATTTTTCTTTGACTTTCTATTTCAAAAATAAGAAATTACATGCAGCAAACCAGTCCAGAACAAAATAACTGCCTCACAGCTCAAGTCACTTAGGCAGCTTATTCGTTACCTCAACTCGCCACAGCAAAAAACCTATAGATCTAATTAAGGGCGGATTAACCCTCAGGCAAAAAAGGCAACTGCCTAGCCCCACCTAAAGGCCCCGCGGATCTTAACAATTTTTTTTGCTTCAATCAGCTGCCATAGCCAGAAGATAGAACTATACATAATTTCCGAATCGCGTAGCACATAATAATACAAAATAAAAATAAGTTCTTTAACAAAAATGAAAGTTTTTTTTAAATAAATAAAACAAAATACCTATACATATATTTTTAATATTTTTCATTTATTTATATTATTTTCAAAAAATAAAAAATTGAAAACTGAAAATGTTAATTTAAAATTGACATTTTTTTCATTAATTTTCCATTGAGCAACATTTTTTTTAGAGAGGAGGGGGCCCCGAGGCTATCATTGCCTTGGGGCCTCTACATATCTTAATTCGGCCCTGCCCACAGGGTAACTTCAGGGCTCAACGAACGAACCTAAAGACTCGTTTTCGAGATACCTTATGAGTTTTCAAGCATTCAAAAACTGATACATTGCTTATCTTTGGTTCGGAAGAAAAACGAAACAACAAATATTGATATTTGACTGATATTTTTCCAGTGTGAAGTATTTTTCCTACATAGACTTTAAAATGTTAACTAAAATTTTAACTTGTTCAGTTGTATTGTTTTTCTGACGAACCGACGACTGCTTGTTTTTCTGTTTTTCACGGCTATCTATAATTACCAGTGCTGCCAAAATATCAAACTTGAATTTTTATTACAAAAAAACACTCCGCTTTAGAGAAAATTGCTCAAGTGAAAAACCCGGATACCTGAAACATATTTGCAGTCAAATTTTAAATTTTTCATTAAAAAAACTCTTAAGTTAAAAAAAAATTGAATCCAACAGGACAAATTTGCTGAACGCTTCACGTTTTTTATTTATTTTTCACCTCCACCAAATTTTCCCCAAGAAAATGACATTTGAATTTCTGATATTCCACAACCGTTTTTGGAATTTTTATCCACTTCAGTGAAATTTCTTTTTCACTTACTCGGACTCCGCTTGAGTGAAATTCGTCGCTACAATTGAAAAAAGAACCTCCGTCCGTAAAATGCTGACTTCCGACATTAAGATTATTTTCTATTATTAAAATTCTGAAGGAACTACTGTACGATGGAATATTCGAAATATGTAGAAAGTGCGCAGAACACAGCAAATTTCCTTATGAAGTAAAAAAAAAACTGATTTTGAAATTTTGGACTTCTGCATTGTAGCGACGAATTGTTTTCTTTTTAAAAGTTTAAATGAAAAAACCGCTTAAGTGAAAGAAATACTGTGACATTTTGCCGTTTCTCTTAAGCGGGTTTTACTGTATATGAAAATGGCCTACTGAAGCCCCACCTTATCATCTAACTGTCCATCTTTTTCTTTAAATTATTATCTTAGATTACAAACGACCAAATTAGTTCCGGAATAAATTCGAGAATAAAAGTTGTTAAACCAGCGATTTCCCAGTAGGTAGGTATGTCCCTAGCCAAATTTATGCATACACCTAAAGTCTATACCATTTCCAGCATCTCCGTGTATCATAAAAGCCAAGTTAAATTAAAAAAAAAAGTCATAAAAAACCCACGAACATAATTTATCGCTCTAATTTACCGTTCATTAAATTTTGATCATAATTTACGACTCAATACCATCAAAGTGTATATAAAGAACTACGTGGGGTCATACGACAAGACGCGACGTCCAGGCAAGTCTGTATCGGTGATATTATAAAAATCGGGTTTTTTTTGTAACGCATCATCCCCTCTATTGGGTTGAGTCTGTGTGGCAACTGGCAAGGGCAACCCTTTGTTGTATTTACTGAAATTGGATGCTGTCACTCATCCAAAAGTTATTAACACGCACAAATAAAAAAAAAAAAAAGAATAAAAAAAAAAAGTGTGAAGCTGTGTTAGCAAATCCCTGGCACGTGCGTTTTTTGTTGCAAAAGGATGATATGGAAAAGACTCGTCTACATTATGAAACAAGTGCGCTAATTTTGCTTATTTATTTGTTTTCCAACATTATTCTGACAATGGGGTTGAAGTTGAACAACGGAATGCAGTTGTTGTGTCATAATTCTTCCAGATGGTGCCACGTATTCGCTTGGCGAAAACATTCATATAGGAGAGGGGGAAGTATTTTTATTACTTGTAGTACTCTATTCTATCCTTTTGACCTTTTACGAACGTAGCTAGGAAAACATATAGGAAGGGGATAAAATATATAATATGTAACCTACCTGTATTTTGTATTAAAAAAAATTCTTAAAATTTAAGTTTATTTATTAAATATAAATTTAAAATTTGAAAAAATCTATACGCTCCAATTTGTCATCTTGGATATGAGTAGTTCATTTAAAGCTTTTGAATTAAGAAACTTGTGGGATAGTTTTCTATATTTTTCGATTTAAATTAAAAAAAAAAATCTGAAAATTAATTTAGCATATTATTCCAAATTTAAGGCAAACTTTTAGGTACTTTGAAACTTTATAAGGATAACATATGTTTTTATTATATTATTTAAAAAAAACTTAGAGTACGGTTGGTCATAGGGGACAGGGGCTCCAGAACGGTTTCATGTTTATATTTAACGAACAGTTTTTTTCCTAATTTATCTCTCTATCTATAGGTTTGTATTAGGCATATTTTCTGTTAAAGATATTAAAAAAAAAAAAGGACTCTAATACAATAAGGATACAAACCATGATGTGCCCTCTAAGATGAGTCAAATGAACATATTCGAGCCCATTGACTCCCACCCTATCTACGTACTTGCTCTTCCTTGACACCTTATTACTGCACGTACACAAGAATTATGATAGAATATAACTCTCGCTCCAGCTCAAAACCCCCTAGCTTTCTAACGCCCGAGGAACCATACAGACACAATTGAATAAGGAACGTTGCTCATTTCTTTTGCGTTATTATTATTTTTTTGTTTGGTAATAATGTTTTGCTGGGTATCCTTATAGAAAGAATAGGGGAATAAAAATTGTGAATTCTACGTGTTGGTCTGATGATGGGATGAGGCTGGAGCTGAAACTGGTATGTATGATGGAACACAAAACATTCTGATGCTGATGCGTATACCAACCTACTTACATACATGCATACATATAGCTAAGTCCTGGTGGAAGGAAACAATAACGTGTTGTAACTTCTTATTAGATACGAAACACACAAATAAAATGATAAAAGTGATGATGTCGAGAGAAAATTGTAACAAAATTGTATCACCACCTCTATATATACAGTACAGTATACATATACCTCTCCAAGGCCATGTCATCCCGGCCGGTGCGATAGGGTGGGAATTGGGAGTAAGGCTTTATGGGTCGTCAGTTGGTCGTGTCGGTGCAAAAAGGTTATGGTTCGTTGTGCCACAACAATTAACTCTGGTAAAAGAATAGAAAATTAATGATAAAACTTCATCTAATGCACGATTCTAAGAGCAACGTTGGCAAATATTTTTCCATCAACACAACGGATGAGCTAAAAGTATAGAACTTATATATATATTTAACAATTTATATGTGCGAGGGTGTGTTGTGTGTTTGTGTGATGATGTATAGGTAAGACAAGTCAAAACAAATTCATATCAAGACAGGATACGAGCACTAAAAAATGGCATATAAGAGGTGTGCCGTAGATAAGCAGGACGACGACCTTATATTCATTCCTAAAAGAAAAAAAAAATATATTTTTTCGTGTGGAAAATTGCATTAACATAAAATGTAGATATTTTAAGGCCGAAGAAGAGCGGGGCATTTCTTACCTGTTTTCGCTCAAATCTTGTAATGGAACACGTTTCTTTTAATTTTATATGCATAGCTGAAAACTCTTTCTGAATTTAATACAGTCCAACCCGCTTATATGCAAAGGGAATGCGTTTAGTTTAAAAAATTGATTACTTAAAACATAGTGCATTGAATAAACTTTAATGCTGCAATATTGAATCTTACGATAATTGTGCGTATAGAAACTGTTACACCATAGAAGATAGAATTAGAAGCTACTACCATTTGCAAGGATTTACCAAATCATCCAAAAACATTTCTGATCATGAAAAAGTGCCTCGGATTCATTAGAAAACTCACGGTCTCTTCCATTTCTTTACTAGCTGTCACACCTAAGTATATTTTATTTGACTCGGCCACAGGAACTTGCTCTGTAGCTAAAATCTATAATAGGCGTTTTTCTTTTTTAGCTCTGAGCGGGGCACAGAGCGGGCTCTGAGCGAATAGAGCTCACTCCGAACAGAGCGTGACCTGAGCGCACCGATCTATTTAAGAAACTCAATTGAGCACTGAACTCTCATATCTGTCAAATTACATGAAAATTGTATGAAGTTAGCCGCGCTCAGCTTTGTGCTCCATGTGCGCTCGGTCATTTTTTTCCGAGCTCATCGAGCGAGCCCCGGTCGAGCTCTGAGCTAAAAAAGAAATGCAAGTTGAGAGCTCGGAGCGCTCCGAGTTAAAAAGTAACATAGTTTTCTTTTTGACAGCTCAGTGCCACGCTCGGGGCCAAAAAAGAAAAACGCCTAATGTAGCTTAATATAATATGAAGATTGTATGTAAATATTTCAGTAATTTAATGATATTGGCGCAAAATTTTAAACAACCTATTGTTAAGGGCTTTACATATTACTAGTTAGCAAATTGCTAAATTATTTAGTAATTTACTAGCTCTTCCAAAATTGTAATCCTTTTTTTCGTTTTACTTACTAGTAAATTACTAATTCCCTTTTATTAAAATAGGTGCATCTAAACACGTCCAAACAATGACAGTTCATAAAGAAAAACAAAGCAAACAAACCTAAACTTAGAGAACGGACCTAATATTTGGAATGTCAGCAGTCAAAGTGACAATTTATTTTGTTATTTTTTTATTTGTGAAAACTATTTTCTTATTTTATTTTGTTTATGTGCTTTTCCCATCGTTGGGAAGATTTAATAGTTTTTTTTTAAGTTAAACTCACGGGAAGAACGAATGTCTGAGGATTTATTAAAACGACTTTTGAGTTTTGGCCACAGCAATCGATTCTGCAAGTAATAATGATAAAGTAAGATATTGTTAAGTTGTCATAGTCAAACCAAAGAAATCATTTAATATAACTTAAAAATTTAACAGGTTCACTATAGCCATGCAGCTAACCATTTAAAGCTGCCAACATGGGTCCATGGAGATCTTTAGTTCAAAACAGTGTGGAAAAGTTGGTTAAATAAGTGAATGCAGATGGAAATTTACTTTGAAAAGAATTAGCACACGAGAAAAAAACACAATTTAAATCTTTCAAATAAAATTGCCAAGAAATTATTTTCGAGGACAATGACAAATTTCATATGGATTTAGCAAATTACTAAAATTTAAAGTAGCCATTTTCTGATTTTAACTTTAGTAAAATGTTAAGAGTTAGTAAATTGCTAAAATCGTTTAAAATTACCAAAATCTTCTTTTTAACTTAGTAAATTACTAAAATGTCTTTAACATTTTACTAAATCGTTTAAAATTTTACGCCATTATCTTTAACAAAAAAATTGTATCACTTCAAAACAAAATCATACTGTCCATTTTTTGAGAGTCGAAATCGTTTTTTTTGTATGGGATTTAAAAAATCCCACTGGATTCGAAAAAAAATCCCACCATTTTTGTACTGGAAGGAAAAAAAAAACACCATAATTACCGCTCGTGAATAGGGACGCTTATAAAACTAAAAATCGCAGCTATTAAAACAAAGAAACAGATTCTTCGCTTTGAGCGTTTTTTGGTTGCAAAAAAAAGATCAAATGTAAACAAATGAGGCTGCACACTGCACAGTGCACACACTTGTTATATTATCTTCTATTTTTCGACTTAATAGTCACGCGATTGAAATCGCAAGAGGATTTTAAACTTATTTATTATTCGAAAAACAAATATTCAAACAAGAATTTCTTTAAATTTCCAATTTATTTGTAGTAAATGCTTGCATTTTCATAAAAAATGTCTGAAAACAAAAAGTGTGTGTGTAGCAAAAATTTATTGCGATCACTATCTTTTAATCGTAACGAATGAAAATCGCAAGCGTGTTCCTAGCCTTACTTCAAAGAAGCACACAAAATGAACCACCCATAACTATTTAGTTGGCTGTGTGAGGACAAGATTTTACCTGTGCTTTACAAGATTTTGCATGTGAATGGGTTCCATTGTTTTAGAGTCGGATCGGACTTTAGAGACAAAAAATGTTTGGGGTAAGTTATAATTGTTTTAGGTAAATTCAAGCCAAAAAGGAAGATTTCTGCTGTAATTTAGTGAACAGAAAATTTGGTTTCTTTTTTTTAAGAAGAACGAAAGATTGTTCCTCTTTGCTTGTTCGACGGGTTTTATGTGTCGTTGATGGTAAGGCCAAATAAAATTTTTGTGAGTTATAAATGTGATTTAAGAAAACAGAAAGGAGGAAAAAAGGTATAGGTAGGTGCCAAAGTATAGTAAGTTGCGATTATCGTAAAAATATTATTTTCCCCCCATAAAAAAGCATTTGGAATATTTTCCCACAATAAATCCCACCTTGAATTTTTGCCCAATATAATTCTCACCAAACTGATTTTTTCCCACCATTTTGGTTGGGAAAACCACCAATCTGAGAACACTACTGTACTGTATAAGGTACACAAAAAATAAGAGGAAATCATTTGGTTAGTTATATTTCAGAGTCCTCACTAATTTTCCTCCGTCAAAAATTGACCAGTATCCTCAGTATTTGACACAAAAAATGAGAAATTTTGCTGAGGAATTGGCCTAGTTCCTTTACTTTGAAACTCTGTGCGCATTTCTGTTTCTTCTACACCAAAGTCTGTCAAAGTTCATATAAAAAAAATAAAATGACGTAGAAATTCACACAAATGCACAGAGTTTTAAAGTAAAGGAACACACCTATATTATGTTTATATTTGTGAGATTATTGAGATCTCTGAGCAAATGTCAAAATTCGATGTTTGTATATAAAAAATATAAAACAACAAAAACAAGCTATTAACTATACAAATCAAATTCAAAACGAAATGAGCTGTCAAACGAAATAAGCTTATTCAAGGAAAACAAAAAATGGTAGGCATGTCATTTTTTTTGGTATATTTATTAATACGGATTTAAAAATTTGTTTTCGAAGTAGGATATCGACTTTTCAAAAAATAATTTTAAATTATATTTTTTTTTAATTTAAAACATATTTTTTTGAAAATTTTGATATGAAGACTGATAAAGGGAAAGTTAAAAATTATATAACATAATATGTAAGGGTACTGTTAATAATGACTTTCAGGGCCAGTTTCACTTTGCACACTTAACAATATGTCGTCGTCGTTCCATGAAAACTCCCTAAGTCCAATTTTTCAAAACTGCGATACCGCTTTTTAAATTCGCCATAGTTAATCAAATATCAAGAGTTAAGATTATGTAAAACTCAACTTTAATGTTGTTTTAATTCTTAATTCAAAATAACTCAAACAAAAAAATGTTCGAGTTGTTTTCAGTAAAATATCCATAACTAATACAAATGCTTTCATAAAAAAAAACAAAATGGACTTAGGGAGTTTTCATAGAACGACGACGATATGTAAGTGCCATTTTCTTTTCCCATTTTGGCACTTTAGACGCTGTTTGAATGTCTGGGTAAAGAGGCACTTAAGTGGCCAATGTGGGAGTCTTAGGCCCAGTTCCACGCTCGATTAAGTGTCACTTAAGTGCCAAGTATAGAAAACTAATGTACAATTTCACTGTGTAAACTTACCGTAATGAGTGAAACTTAAGTCCCCCATGTTGGCCCACTTATAAGTTCTACTTACTCAGATAGTAAAACTACGGCTAAAGTGCCAAAATGGGAAAATTAAATGCCACTTACTTTGTTAAGTGTGCACTGTGAAACTGGCTCAATTTAAACTGTGATATTGAGCATTAGTCTTCCATATTTTGCCAATAAAGTGACACTTACTTCGACTGTGAAACTGGTCTTTAATGCCCATTTAACTAACATGAGTATGAGATATCAAATGAAAGATTTTTTATAAATTTTGACCCTTACATATTATGGGAATAACGTCTTATTTTAACGGAAACTTTTATAACAAAAAAAAAACTATGAAAGCTACAAAATCGGGGTTCGACCGTTTAATTCGTGCAAAAAAATTAAATATAAAAAATTGAATATAAAAAAACGTTAGAGCTACAAATTTCGACTTGGTCCAAAAATACAGCATTTAAAATGATACAATTTCTGCTAAAAAAATCCCATTGTTTTTTTAGATTTTATATACGCTTATACCGTTTACCCAATTCAAGACTTAAATTAAAAATCCTTTAATGAGCTCGTTATGCTTCTTCACTTTGTATATATTTATGACCATTATTTTTATCCTGATAAGTGAGGTAAATCTTGTTTTATATAGACCAACAGACCTCACACCTCCTGCCAACCAACATATCTAATATGTGTGAATAGGTCATTTGCATATCGCATCACATCATGATGTATTGCATTCCGTTATATAGAAAGGACTAGCTTGCAGTGTGAATTCACTTCAAATGACCTGTGAACGATTTGAATATCCGATTAAGGAAAACTTACATATATTTGCGGAATAAACAAAACCTTAGACAACCAGGAATCACACTATTCAAACTAAGGATTTGAATGTATATAGGATAAATTCGTCACAGGATACAAGAACATGCATAAATTAAACCATCAAGATAATAATATGAAATACCTACTTGAGTTACGTTTTCTAAGCAAATACCTTTCAAGATTCATGAACTTACATATAGGTATGCACATAAATAAAAAAAAAAATAATGCTTTATTTTTAGTTCTGTTCAAACTAGGGCTTTATCTATACCTTTACTTCTTGTCGTCTGCATAAATTCTTGACCACAAACAAGGGACAGGGGGTATCTCTCGCGTCTAGGTCATGATTTATTGCGACTTCTTTTCAAATCGTAAATATACCTTTATGCAAGTTGCTGTTTGAATTAGCTGCAATGAGGTAGGATGGCGCTTATACTTTTCTATTTTTTTTTTTTTTACATACAAACACACATCCGCACCAACTTGGTCTTGCATCTAGAAGACAAGTGGCACTTTGTCCGGGGTACAAAGTGAATATAATGAATTGGTCATGGTTTTTTTAAATTTTTCTCCTACCGCTTCCAAGCAGTTTTAAGTTTGAACCAAAGGTGTGGGCTTAACCGTAATTAATTGGAGCGTCGTTATACTAAATTCAACAAATTTATATCTTTAGCTTGGTATAGCTGGACTAATATCGATGGAGGAGATGCCTTGAGGACTGCAGTGATTCTGCGACTTTTGTGCCACTGTGGGATATCGGCGTGAAATATAAATGATGGATGCTGCAAAAACGGACTGGCATCGTATAATAACTTTGACAAATTAAGATATCTTCGGCTGTTATAAGTTTTGAATATGTCCATTTGACTAATCCGTAGTGCTGATCGATGGAAGAGATAAATAAAATTTTATTATGAAGGAGAATTTCAACAACAATACATAATTTGTTTTAGAAATTTTGTATATTTTTGGAAATTTATCTTAACTTTAAGTATGTTTGCTTTATTTCTTTCACGTACAGAGAAAATTATTTTTTTTTAAATGATACATAGCTAATTAATTAAGGGAATCTAAAATTTCGAAAAGCATTTATAGGTATGTTTTTAGTTAAAACTCACATCCCTATTAATAAAAAATCCTCAGTTATCTTCTTATTCATGAACTTTTGCACATATACTTTCTCATTTTAGTTTGTAAATCATATTTATGTGTTACTGGCATTGGTTTTCTTTTTATCTCTAGTCTTTGGTTAAATATACCAAAGGTATTCTTAACTTAATTACTCGGTAAACCTCAAATAAACATGAATTAAGTTCAATTTTGTTTTAATGGTAAAATTTGGCAATTAATTCACTAATTAAAAATAATCCATGTTTGCTATGAGTTTATTAATAAGGCCGGTTTAGTGCTTTATGTTGGGAACCAGCTATGTTTAATCACAGTATTATACGCATATTTAAGTTACGATTAGACGGTCAACGCAAATGATTAACGGGTTAAGACTCTCTGATTTTGTCCCAAAGTTGTCAAGGCGTCAAAGCAGAACAGAAGGCTGCGTTAATACTCGCGTTGACATGAATTTTGGGGTCAACGCATTGACTATTTTGTGTGGCCGTGTAATCGCCCTGTCAAAAAAATTAGGACACATTGACAGAAAGCTCATCAGCGCGTTGACTGTATTTCAACGTTGACACAGCAGAATTTTTTACCGGGTCTACGTAGCTTGTGTTAACCTCCATCTCAATTTCAAAAATTTCTGATTTTGTATAGAGATTTGGTGTGTTCAGAAAAATGAGATCTCAGAGAATTTTTTTACTCAAAAAGTGAGCAAGCGAATCCAAGATTTTTTTTCCTCAGATTTTTGACAGCAAAGCTGAGAAATTTTGCTGAGGAATCCTGTAATCCTGAGGAATCTCCTGTAACTGAGATTGCTGAGATCTCCAAGATCCCATTTTCCTGAACATGCCTATTTTTTAATCCATCAACGTAGTAGCTATCCTTCAATGGAATTGGACAGTTTATATGCTTGACAGATACGTACAATGAATATTTTGATCCAATTGTCATCCAAAAGCTATTAAAACGCCTTTTTCCGGAGCAAACAATTCAATCTTAAAATTTCTAATTTTTTAGAGGTTTTTTAATCTACCAACATCGTAGGCATCCTTCAACTGAATTTGACAGTTTATAGCTTGCTTGACTGATTTAACATATTAACGTCGTGTGATCTTCAACGCGAGAAATGGTTCATTTTTGCCCTCGTCAACTCGGCATCAACGCTCAAATTTTTCGAATGTGTTCAAGTCGTTTGGTCATCATAGTTTAACATGTCAATGCCTTGGCAGTAATGTATAAAAAATGCGTTGACAATTGACACAGATAACACATCAACGCATTTTGGCCTTTGTGACAACATTGACCGACAGCTGTCACTAACGTGAACGTCAAAGTTTCATGCATTAACATGGTATACGTTGGCAGTAAAATTATGATATTTTTGGTGACCTCAAGGAGTCAACGCATTGACTATTATGTTAATCGTCTAATCGTAGCTTTAGCGTTTACAGTTCTGCGCATTTGTCAAAAGCAAAGAAAATGGCAGCGTCTTCACTTGTATAATATCAATTTTTTGTTGTTGTTTCTAATAATGTGGTGTGCAGTTTTTGTGGGCACTCGAACAGCCATTTTAAATTTCTGACACTTTTAACTTTGATAACTTGCTACATATACATACATATAATTTGGGATTGCCCAAACTAAAACCTCCATACAGGAATCAGAAGAATGACCTGATGAAGAAAATTCAAGCCAAGCTAGTTCTACTGAGCAAAAGCGACAAGTATATAGAGCAAGAGTACATGGAAGCAGCCAAAAACCAACTACAGGTGCAACCAGTACGTAAGTACACAAACCTTTGTCATCCCAAGATTACATATAGTTCCTTTAAACTTTTATTTGCTTCAATATAGAATTGAAAATAAACTTTTTTATTGGCAAAATTCTTCCTTATCTGTTCATACTCCGATTTCCACCTATCTATTTATGTAATTGACAGTATAACTGCAAAGGCAGAATTATTATTATTGACAAGTGACAACTTGTTATAGATGAAATTCTAGGCTGTTTTTTTTTTTAATTTTTTTTTTATTCATATGAGCACGTTATCCTGTCCACGGTTCTCAAATTCCACGACAAACACATCGGCGCAATAAGAGTGGAACAAGCCAAGCCCAAGATTAATAGAGACAGGTGAACAGCATCGTTTTGTCAGATAAATCACGGCGAATGTAAATGTAACACAGAGGCAATATATCTCATAAATAATTCAAGTCCTTGTAGACAGTTACATACAAGCTGAGGCAAAAGAAAAGAAGCAACAGAGTGGTGCACGAAGGAGGAACCTCTATATACATATATATATTTTGTTTTTTTAATTCCATTTCTTGTCGTCATCTTCGTCGTAGTCGTTATTGCTGGATCTGGATTCTGAATCCTTGTTTGTTTTGGTTTGTTCTAATAGAAGGGGCCAAACAACAAGAACAACAAAAAAGAAAAAAAAAACAAAAACAAAAACAAGAACTGAAAACGAAAGGAAAAAGAAAGTGAGAGACATGAACAAAGAATTTTTGTGGCAAAAGAGAAACTAAGAAAAATTAAGTTCTGCTGTTGCATATAAATGGTGTTGAAGTTGCTTTGTGTCAAAGTGTAGAAAATTCTTTGTGTGCCCCACATCTTTCCGTATTTCTTCTTATCGCTTTTCAGCTCCCTTTTCATACTTTTCTCCGTCTCCTATAAATAAGCTTTGTATATATAAGGACCTCTTTTCTTCCTGGGTAATTTGGACAAAAAAAAAAAACTGTAACCGCGACAAACATTTCTGTAACCACTGAAGTTGGACACTTCATTTCAATGGAGACTCTTTTCACATTTCTTTGCTCCTGCTGCTGTTTCTGGTGCTTGTTTAAAATTAGGAAATTTCAGCTGCTCTGATGGGTGGGTTTAATAAGGTTGTTCTTATAATATTGTTCTTTTAAGGATGTTGTTTGTGGTTTTATTTTATTTTTACTATTTCCATATAACTAGTCAAAGTAAAGGGAATTGGCAATGGAGGGTAGGATTTTAAATGAAATAAAGTATTTACAAAATTTCTTTGAATACCTATACCTACCCAGATTTCTGGAAGGTTTTTTTTTAAGGAGGTTTTTTTAATTAATTTAATTTGGGTCAGGTGCAGTTAATTTTACTGATGGTTGAAACTTAATGATTTAATTGAGATACAAATTAAAAACTTTAAAATGGTTTTGATATATTATGTGTATGTATGTAATTGTAATAGATTAATAAGTAATTTTGCCCAGGCTTTAAGCCGCAACCACTTCAACATCACTTTCGCGAATGTCAGATTGCTAAAAAATGTGACCGATGCAAGAAAACTTGATGCCTGCGAGAGTGCTTACATCCATGCCAACGACCAGCTGATGAACAGGGATAGTGGCAATATTGCGTCTTCCTTATTTAACCTAATTTAAATTAATTTAAATATGATTTAATGTTTTCTCTTTTTTACTGTATAAATCTATCAATTTGTTTTTCTGACATTCCTTATATTCTTTTTTATTTTGTTTTGATTATGTTTTTCTTATTCAACTAAATAGTGATGTGCGTGAAGTTAGCACCGCCATTTTGGATTTTACTAAAAAATAGTATTGTTTTTTAAGCATTATCCATCAAAACATAGATTTTATTAAAAATCGAAATTTTGCAAAAAAAAATTACATATTCGTAAAATTTACAAATTAAAAAAAAAATGTACTTATTTTTTTTTTTGAAAATCGAAAATGGCGGTGCTAACTTCACTCTTAAAACCAAACGCTTAGTACGATTTTTTTTTAAATTACGGATCGCAGCACAAGTTGGTCACATCGCAGGACAACCGTTTTATTTTACAAAAATCCAAAATGGCGGTGCTAACTTCACGCACATTTAATAGTGTATTGCTGAGGATGAGTCGAATTTGACTCGAAATGAATAAAAATTAAATAAATTCATTTTGACGAAGTAAATTAATTTTGTTTTTTTTTTTGTTAAAAGTTGTGATCTTTCGCGGTATATTTGTCTTTTATTTTAATATTACGCGATCACAAGCAGAAAAGTTCGTGCCTTTCCTTACTTTGCTATGGATTCATTCCTATTGAAATAGCTTAGTGAAAGAAAGAATTTAAGTCTCAAGTATTTCAAGTTTGAATAAAAGGAAAAGCCTGATAAGTACATCGCAAGACTATAGGGTAATAGAATATATGTATATGCAGTACTGAATCCAACAAACTTGCCCTTGTTTCTTACAACCATATAATGTTGCTGAACCGGTAATCCTAGTGATGAAAGGGATAAACTGATTAGCAAGGTACCCAATTCCTCTTTGTACTCCTCAACCAAGCTCATCCTTAGTGTTCCTGCAATAAAAGAAATTAAAAGAACCCATACTTCCCTTGACCTAAATTTAAACAAAAGAGCTGAGCTTCAAACGTCATGAATGATCAGTGTAATGAGTTGAAAATTAATTAACCACAAATAAAATTAAATTAATAATTTTTAATCAATCAATGCAATCATTTATTCAAATTAACAATCATTAGAGAAACTAAATTAAATGAATGCATGTACAAAAATTATTAAAGAATGTCAAATAATGTAATCAGTAAATTAATAAAAAAATTTAATTGATTTAATTTTTGTCTAATTAAAATAATTTTTCAAATTAAATTATTCAGTAAAAAAGATACTAATGAGTTATGGTGATGAATTCTAAAAAAACAAAAAAGATTTCAAAATTATAACAAAAATAAACCATTTTCTCAAAACCGTGGAAAATTATTTTTGTCAAAAACCTTAGAAGTAGTATTCTTACAATCACTTTGGTCATTAAAGTTATAAAGTTTACTCAAACTCGTTAGTCATTTTCGAAATAATTACAAAAAAAATAACAAAATTGTTGTATGGCAGCTAGATGAGCTAAAATAAAAATTCGATTTTCCTCTCTAGTAAATCACATAACAATTCTCTTTACCAAATTTTAAGTAAATGAGACCACTCCTTTAGACTCTATCTGAAATTACAGTGGACGCAACGCCTAGGGTCCTTATTGCACGCATGTACACGTGCATCTCTACCAGTGTTACACGTGTAATTAAATTATTTGTGTTTGAAAACGTGTATTTTATTGTCACATTTGTATTTAGCCAGTGCATGATTATTTTTGATGTTTTTTGGTCCAAAGACGTTTGAAAATAGATAAAATGCAGTAATTATTTTTTTTGGAAAATATTTTTTTCTTGTTGTAACTAATATAAAACGTAAAACCGTTCTTTTACAATGTAAAAATATCTTGAAATCACTTCACATCGTTGAGTTACAAAAAAGCGCAGTTACAGAAAAACTTTTATTTTTATTTACACGTTTATTTAAAAACTAGACGTGTACACGTGTTTAAAATTATTTACATGCGACACGAATACAAGTGTAATTAAATTCACGCTTATAAAATCGAGAGCTCTATAGCACAGATGCATAGAAACGCAGACGGGATTGCAAAAATACACACCTAATACCACATTATTTCCAAAAAGCTCTGAAATCGAAGCCCTGTTTCGATAAGCCTTCTTTAAAAGTTTTTCTTTAAATATCGCTAAAGATGTGCTCAATCGGTTGAATAGTTGCAATATTTATCTGACTAGAAAACAAATTTTTTTTTTGTTCTTTAACAGAATCCATTTCCAGCTATAGTCCCGCCAATTTTTATTGCATACTTTGTTGTTGCAATATTTAGTAGGATTATTTTTACGACCACTGTCTGGCTCTCAAAAAATTTTTATCGTGACTTTTTATGGATAGGTTAAATGGAATCCTTTAAAAATTGAGTCCATTATTTATTTTTATTTGATATTTGATCCACCCATTCATACGAGTATATTGCAAGTCGAGCCTTTATATGTACATATAGGTATAGCAACCCTCACCGCACGTAATCGATTAACTCTGCTAAAATGAAGTTAATACCGGCACATCGGCATTCAGCACCCCTTATAGCGTCACATGTCTATATGTTCCAATCCCTGTATCTGCATCCTGCAACAAATTCCTGTCACCCGATGCGTGAAATGAAAATGAAATCGAATTCGTTTCGGATGTCCTGTCAAATGGCGAGGAAGAACAACTACCTACTACAATGTAGTAAAACTGATGTGAACGCATTCGTTGCTGTTATGAATGCTTATGATCGCCATTATGATTTCAAATGATGGACCATAACGGAGCGGCGAACGTCGCCTTCGGCAGTTGTTTGGTATTGGTGGTGTCGGAGATTGCGACCAACCTGCTAGCTGATGTATACCACATCCTTGGCGCAGTTATTTTAATTCTGGTGCCATTGCTGGTGGTTGATGATAGGTGAGACTACTTAACAAACCGTGTCACATTCCGAGTAGCTAAATAATAATAATGAGCCAGCAGCCGGAGACTCTATATCTTCACCCTTCGAGCGTCTAAGGCTGAAATTCATTCTATAAGTTGGTCGGGGAGTCTATTTTAATGCCAGGAGAAGCAAGTTAATATAGAACGCATAAAAAAAAGTTCCTTGTGTTAGCAAACAAACGCTGTACGTGGCAGCCATACTTCCGACGAACTCACCTCAGACGAACTTCTTCGTCGTCCTTGTCGTCGTCGTCATCTTAATCCCTTTGAAATGTCGACTAATATAACACACGGAACTGCCAAATTTAAAAGGTTCGTCACCCGAACGTGACCGGAATCGTACATCGCGAGAGATTCTTGGAAAAATTAGTTCCGTTGCGATGGATGGAGAATGTGTAGGTTTTTATGAGAGTTTATTAACAAGGAACTAAAAATGATGGGCCTGGAATTTTTGGGGCCCAAATAAAATTACACATTCGTTTTGGCTGAAATTTTTGTAACTGACTAACAAAACCTGAAGCTGAATTCGGATTAGAAGTTGAAATGATATGTCATTTAAATTAACATTAACATTAACATTAACATTAACATTAACATTAACATTAACATTAACATTAACATTAACATTAACATTAGCATTAACATTAACATTAACATTAACATTAACATTAACATTAACATTAACATTAACATTAACATTAACATTAACATTAACATTAACATTAACATTAACATTAACATTAACATTAACATTAACATTAACATTAACATTAACATTAACATTAACATTAACATTAACATTAACATTAACATTAACATTAACATTAACATTAACATTAACATTAACATTAACATTAACATTAACATTAACATTAACATTAACATTAACATTAACATTAACATTAACATTAACATTAACATTAACATTAACATTAACATTAACATTAACATTAACATTAACATTAACATTAACATTAACATTAACATTAACATTAACATTAACATTAACATTAACATTAACATTAACATTAACATTAACATAAACATTAACATTAACATTAACATTAACATTAACATTAACATTAACATTAACATTAACATTAACATTAACATTAACATTAACATTAACATTAACATTAACATTAACATTAACATTAACATTAACATTAACATTAACATTAACATTAACATTAACATTAACATTAACATTAACATTAACATTAACATTAACATTAACATTAACATTAACATTAACATTAACATTAACATTAACATTAACATTAACATTAACATTAACATTAACATTAACATTAACATTAACATTAACATTAACATTAACATTAACATTAACATTAACATTAACATTAACATTAACATTAACATTAACATTAACATTAACATTAACATTAACATTAACATTAACATTAACATTAACATTAACATTAACATTAACATTAACATTAACATTACCAGCTGTACGGGATGACGTAGGCTACTTGAAAAAATATTTCAAAATTTAATTTATTTTCCCCTTACAATATTCCAATAATCAAGGCTACTTAAATTCATTTAAAAATTCTTAAAAAATTGAAAATATCTTTTTACTTTTTCATTTCTTTTTGTCAAGCCTTCAAAAAAAACAAACAAACAAAAACTCCATCAATTTGTTTGATCTTTTCCTGCCTCACCCGTATTGATTAGCCATTAAAAATTTAAAAACTTTTAATCCATCTTCCCATGTAAGGAAATTAGCGATTTTAGTCTAAAGTCTGATTAACTTTTTCCCTGTTAATCATTCTTCACCCAAAAGTTTCACCCCTATTAAGAAACAAACAAAAAACTTTGTCCTTTTGAGTGCTGTTCTTAATAAGAGAGGGCTCATTTTTTGTTGTAGAATATTAGATGGAATCCTTAAGAAAAGAATATTTATTTTTATTTTTGTGTTTGTGTTTGAAAAATTTTAAAACCTTTTTTTTTCAAAAAAAAAAAAAAAAATAAAGTTAAGAAAAAATTACCTAAGAGTTCCTTAGCTTTCAGTAAGTATAGGTAAAGGAAAAGATATTGTTTTATTGACATCTTGCAAAAAACTTTAAAATGGTCAAGCGGGCCTGGTCATATATTAGTCTCGATATTAAGATTGAGAATGTATTAATCCTAGTCGAATTCATCAAGAAAAGAATTATCTACATATTTTGATAAAAACAATTATCATTGTTGTTTTCAAGACTTTCTAATCCTTCCCTGACATATGGATTGACATTCATGCTTAACTCCCTCTGGACGCCGATGCCGGAATAAAGTTATCAAAGCAGGGTTGATTTTTCGTCCTTTTATATTAGAGTCGTCGTCGTCGTTGTCGTTGTCGGCCTTGTCCTGATATATAAGGAGTGATTCCAATTCCGTGCGCGCATTTAATATGTAAGCCACGCGTTATGACAAAGAAGACGAAAACGAAACGCGTTAGGAATAAAATTATTCATCCAAAAGCGTATATGTTTTTATTCAGTGGTATAACTGGTTATAAGGAATACCTAAGGATGTATGGCGAGTTTGCTTTCGATTTCATTCACAGTACGCTTATATATATCCTAATCTTAGGCCGCTATGCTATATAGTGTGTTTGGGGGGAGTGGTGTGGGTTATATTAGTATTCGAGATTATTTCGTTTATTTGCTGATTTGTTTTTTTTTTTTTTGTCGAAGAAAATTACGTCGCCAGTCTCAATGACATTCATAGATCTTGACAATCAAAAGAAAAGGGTTCCATCACCCGCACCTTTTTATACTAAAAAAGTAAATTTAACTTTGTCATCGAAATAGAAGATATTCTGAAGAATTTGCAATTTTCATCTCATTCTTTGATTGAGTCCTTTTCTTATTCGAGTACTATAGGTTTGTACATTTATGTCGAGTATAGACAACATACATGATATATACACACCCATCCAATCATTCTAACTTTTGTTTGCAAATTGGGGATCCCAAAAGCGAATACGCCATTGTATTGTTCGTTATTGTTGGCAAAAAAGGAATTCTTAGCCGCAGGATATCCTAATGCACACACACATAATCACCTATACCTAACCTTAACCTATTCTTGCCAAATTCTAATGAATCAGCCATTTGATGGGCATGGTGTACAATGTACATAATATATATAGTGTATGAGTGTATAGTGCTCCGACCAGACATTTATTTTGAAGGCATTCTGACTGCTTTCAATAAGGAATCCATTGGTATGCTGTGGTCTATGTCGATACGTGCCAAATTTAATATTATCAAGATCTTATGAACTCAAATTCCCTAATATAAATGTATGTCTAGGCTTCATCTTGTGGACTTGTGGTTTCTTTATGTGGGTTGGGTAGTGTATGGAACATGTCTCAGGGTATATATTAAAGGAAAATTCAAACCCAGTGGCTTTTTGTTGAGTTTTAAAGTTGAGTTTTAAAATCTCATATTAAAAAAAAAAATGTTGCCTGAAGAAAAACAACCTTGGATTTTTAGTTTGAACATTTTGTATTAGCGATTTTATATCAAAGAGTTGTAGTTGAAAAGAGTTTGGGTTTTTTGGTATTGGGTGGGTACCCAACCCAAAAATTACATCTAACACAAAAAAATACACTTTTTTAGCCTGAAATATAAAAAAAATGATTTTGTGAAAATTGTGTAGCCCTTGGACTCATTTATATACAGGGTGTTTTTTTATATGTGTGGTTTTCAATATGGCAATACCTTTTTCGGAGTTGGTCTTTTTGACAGCTGTCAGTTGATTTATGCTCAGTTTGGTTTGCCATTTCATAATGAATATACTTACTCCTGAACAACGTTTGCAAATCTTGCAAATTTATTACCAAAACAATGGTTCGGTTCCGCTGCGTTCAATATTCGGTCGACATAATCGCCCAGCAGAGTCGGTATTCGGTAATTCGTCCAGCAGAGTCGGTAATTCGAGCAATCATGGATCGGTTTCGCACCACGTTTTCTCTAGTGGATAATGCGCATACTCAGAGACGCCGTACATTGCGCACCGAAGACGCTATTGTTGCTGTGGAGCAGAGTATCGAAGAAGACCCGAATGAGTCCATCCGTTATCGCGAGCAACAATTGGAGCTGTGCCCATCCACTTTATGGAAGATTTTGCCAGCCGTGGCGGCCACTTGCCCGAAATCATTTTTAAAACATAATGGCAAACCCTTATCTTTATAATAAAGTTAAATTCTTGGCCATAACATTAAATTATATGCGTTTTATTTCTTCTTGAAAACCACACGTCTAATAAAACACCCTTTACAACCAGTAAGCCTTGTTTAACTCACTTTTTGCCGGCTTCCAACCGATACCGTGTTTACAAATACAAATACCTACCCGTCCACACTCCGGACAACCCTAACCATACCACCTCATCAATCTTTGGTAAAGTATATTAAAATTTCAATCTTACTTTTTCTGTGATATTAAAGTTCACACTTGGTATGAACAAAAATATATATAAGAGACCGTGAACGAACAGAAGAAAACGGTGTAAACGACTGTTAGCAGTGCTTAAGCCGGTAAAAAAAATTCATTTATTTAAACTTAACAATTTTAGACTAAGACACTTTTTATTTAAAACGTTAAACTAAAACTAACACTCAACGAAGCAGAGCCCCTTCTGAGCTCGAATATTCAAATTTATATTAGACTAAGACTTAAAATATTGTAAATAATACCCATTTTTTAACACTTTCAGCAAAATAAAAACATATTGTACCTAAATAACAATAATAATGAAGAAAAGCGAGAAAACTGTCATAGTTTGAATACAGTACAAATCAAAAGCACTTCGTGAGTCTCCTTTTTAAAAAGCTTAGAATGCAGAATCGACAGTGTAAGCCCAGGTTAAAGTAGTTAGTTAGTGACGCCTGCTATCTCAGGCTGGAATTTAGTGGTGTCTGTTATCTCAGACTGTAATTTTGCGGTGTCTGCAGACCTCAGACACAGCAGTGAACACTGTTATAGTGCTATCTCAGTCAGACTTCGTTTACATTATATAAATTTATTTATGTATATTAGTATATACATTTTGGTTTTTATAAAATTATATACATAAGTGAATATAACCATTGTATTAGAATTATAAGAATCAGTGATTGGTGAATAAAAATAACCTTGCTAACACTAAAATTTGCTGCTTCTTTGGTAAAACCTTGTACCCGACGAGCATACCTCACCCTATGATAAAAAGCATCTCACAATAGGTACACTCCAATCCCCACAGCATTATGTTGGATTTTATAATCATTATTATTATACAAAAGCAAATTTTCAGCTTGGTTTAAAGTAATTTTCAGTTGTGAAACATTGTAATCTATATAAAATGTGGCTTCGACTCAATAATTTGTATATTTTGTTTAAGATGAACACAAAATATTTCCTGAATTCTTTCTCTCCTTGGAATCATTTATAAATAAATTAAGGAATTAAACTTTTAATTGGAAAGCACAACTTTCGCCCAGACTCCAACTCCGCTACGCTATCTAAAATTTAATATCAACCTTTATTTATACATAAAATAAAAGATGGTAGCTTCTGAATCAACTGTAACTTTATCTTCATTAAAGTTATAACAAAAGTCCAAAAATAACGGTAATAAAACTACAATAGCGGAATGCATTCAATGAGCTAATAAAAGTCACTTCTCTTTCGCTTGGTGGTGTCTTTTTGCCGCACCAAGAAAAAGTCGGCAAGCCCACCCATCATCCCCTGCAAATTAGGTGTAATAAAATCTACTACTGGTCTTGGTGTTGGTCCTGTGTTTCTTGGTGCTTGGTCTTCTTTTGTTGAAAAAGCTTCAAGAGCCCCCCTGCCCCCTTCGTCCGCAACAGAACAGGAGAGCAATATAGCATTACAATACTATACAACAGCAACAGCATCCCTTTGCGTCCAAATTGGCATCATTATCATTAAAAAGCAGAGAAATTCCTTATCTTGAAACATTGAAGTCGCTTCTCTCCCTTTCCCGTTATAAGATTCAGCGGGTGTGACTTTGATAAATTTTATGGACGGCTTTAATTCCGGGAAGAATGCAAGTGGTGTGAGTTCGTTCCATCCAGATCCTGAGCTGGGCCACCCTTGCTTTGCGCCCATGTGGAAGACTGTCATTGATGCATGATGGTTTAGGTTCAGTAGTTGGCGTTTGCGTTGGTGTTTTAGGCGGCGAGAAAAGGAAATATCTTTCAGCAGCAGCCACCACCGCGCCGCCGGTTCGCCAGCCACATCGCTATTATACATAGATGAGAGTGGAAATCGTTGTTTAAAATTAAATTTATGTTATTTTGCTCGTAATAAATTGAAACAATAAAGAAGATGTTGTGAAGGGTGCGATGCAGGGGATCTCACCTCCGAAGTTGGACAGCTTAAGTGATGAAATTGAAATCCATGGAAGGAACTTTGGAATTAAAATTGAATTAAAAAAGAGGAAGCCAGGTAATGTTTTCCTTAGTGCCATTATAATGGCGGAGTTCTAAATTTATATTTGGCTTCGTAAACTTGAAGAAATGTTGTTTCTCCTTTTATTTATGTTTTTTTTTTTTTTGTTATTTTTAAATTGAGAAAAGTGGTAGTGCTTTCTATTTCTGGAGGCAACAACAAAGTTTGTCAATTAAGTTTCTCCACCAGAAATGAGGTAGAAAATCGATCAAACAAAACGAACATGTGAATCGTAGGTGTTGTTATACAAGCTTCAATAATACACAATATGACGTATTTTTAAGTTTCTAATTCGACCTACATCATGGGAAGTATTAATGCCAACATTTTTCTGTGCTGAAGCCTGAAGTATACATACTACATTATATCAGAGTATTGGAATTGGACATACAAATAGGTACGGTAGCGTTAAATATTGTTTATGGATGAGCATACATATAACGACATGACTATTAATTAATTTAAGAGTTAAAGAAAAAAAACAAATTTAAAGAAGAAGAATGATTATAATTTGTTTAAGATATGAAGGTTGACGAGTACCGATGATGTTAAAGAGCGTGACAAGGTTCGAAGTCTAAGCAAGTTGTCAAAGGAGATATCAAAGATACTTCTGGAGAAATGCGAAATGTGATCGTAGCGTCTAACACCAAAAATATAGCGTGCAACATTATTGAATATAACATTCATTTTTCTTTGACTGACACCATCGAGCTTACAAAAATTTCACAACCGTATGTAAAAATGAGTTGTAGTAGCCCGTGGCGTAATGTTTAGTGCGTAGGACTGTTACTCCGCAGGTCTTGGCTTCGATTCCAAGCCCATACCATCTTAAAATAGAAATGTTTTTCACGGGTTCCTGCCTTTTGCGAGGAATTGACAAATCCTCCAAGAGTACCTATCTCTTGTCATGAAAAAGTGCTTCTCACCTAACCGTTCGGATTTGGCAGAAAATTGTAGGTCCCCTCCATGCCTGCGAATAACACGCACTCAGGAATGATTGAGAGTTGTAAGTCACTAGGCCCTGGTGCTACACGAGCTGTCGCGCCACCCAACTTACAGAATAATGACCCCAAACCTTTCGTAAATTTTAATTGACTTTTTTCACATCACCGCTGTGTAAAGTACTTCTGTGGCTGATCGATCCATTTAAGAAACCGTCTGATCTTTTATGACCATTTAATGACTTTTTCGATCGATTTCTTCCTTTGAAAATGCTACATATCCGATGCTTTGCAGTATTTCTTTCTTTCAATTTAAATTTCCCATTTTTCAAGAAAATTATTTTGCTTTTACTGAATTAGTAGATTGGAGGAATTGTTTACTTTAAATCTTCAATGTTATCTAAATTTCTTACCACATCCAATATGTCGCTCGTCGCAGTGTTACCCTATAGCCATAAAAAGCTACATCTGAAAGAAGACAAACTTTTTTTTGTTTCGGATTCTGCAACATCAGGAACATCACCAGAGCACCACCGCCACACTTCAACACATGAGTTACGATTCAATTGTGTATTAAAGGAGACAATATCGGAGAATAGCCAAAACTTGTGCCGTGGACACTGTTCATTTGGAAATCGTGCTTCGTTTGCATAAAAGTCGTTCGAACACTTTTCTCTCCGCACATGGTCGTCGATGTTATTGCCGGTTCTGATGCTCATCGTATAGTCGAATAGTGGTTGTCTTGTTTTGTATTTGTTCGGGGCACCGAAAAATCTTCTTTATCCTCTCCAGTCTCCATTCCAATTCCATGCCACAAGAGTGTGGGATGTGGTTGTCTCTTCATTGTACATCCCGAGTTGCGATTCATGTCGTCCTTTTGGCTGTTATTGCCATCAGGGCTCGAAAAGAGCTCTCATTCTTTTGTTCAAACATGCATTAAGTAGTCACCGTCACCAGCTCTGTTATAAGGTCATATAAGGGAGCAGCGGCGGCAGCGTATCAAGCTGGTTTGGACTTCTATATAAAGCCTGAATATGTGTAGGATTACGTATCTATACCTCTATCTAGGTGTGTTTCCTTTTTGTAGCACTTATCGGTCCGAGGAAATAAAAGAGGAGCTCAGAGGTAAATAGAGAAATTTCATCCAGAGCCAAAGGTACAACAAGGGATATAAAGTAGAGAAGCTCTGGGTTCGTAACTCTCCGGCGATGTCAAATGTCTAAAGGTGATTACATGGTGCTCGAACATGAATGGGCCAAGTTTCATTGAAAATTCAACTCTTTGTTTATTGTGTCTGCTCAAAGGAAGAGGAGAGGATGATGCATTTCGTAGTTTTAATTAACTATGCAGGGATCGATCGCATTTAAGGGTGTTAAAAGCCATAAGGAAAGTTGCGGCTTGATTTAATGAATGTAATTGGTTTTTTTTTTTTGTATAGATGATTTAATTTTATTTTTTTATGCGATTGTATACATATATACTTAATACAGTACGTGGATTCTGAGATAAAATATGTAGATAATTTGTTAAAACTTTTTTTTTTTTGAGTTAACAAACATTAACATAACATAGCATTTTGAAGTTTTTTTAAGACTCATTTGAGCTTTGGGGTATAGCCTTTTCAATTGATAATGCATTGTAAGTAGGTATTTTTTTTGTCTTTAGGGAAAGACAGGAAGAATGCTTTTTGCACCATAACTGGCTGAACATGAATGGAATGCAACCGCAGACGGAGCTGAAGTCGGAGTTAGTTCATGACCTTTCAACTTTTCACATGCAGCACTTTTGACGTTTCAAATATTGAAGTTTTTATTTCTTATTTGTGTAAATTATTAATTAATAGAAAAATATTGAAAATAAAAAAGTGAGTAATAAACTCGTGGCTGTTTTTTTTTCTTTAATATACAAAAAGCTGTACAGCTCATTGTGGGCAGATAAAAAAAACGACGTACGACATTTTTTGAAAGCTTGCCACTTCCGATTCCTGAGTTGGTCTGCTTGATCAGTTGCCGCTTCAATACCAATTTTCCCTTTTTTGTCGTAGACGTATTTTCACTTGCAACTACAAGGGCGGCTATTTCCGACACCATTTGGTAAGAACTGAGCACACGTATAGAGCTCCCCGTCTTTGCGTTGCCACCACCTGTTTCTGGTACTTTTTCTGGAGGAGTGCTTCCGCACAGATCTCACATCCATAAAGGAGAATTTGTAGTCGACATCAGAAGTCTTCTCTTAGCTGGCTGTTGCCTGTTGGACATTAGTCTACTAAGCGATGTGGTAATTTTGGACGCCCATTCAGCTGCACCTTTGATCTGTTGGCAGAAAGTTAGTTTCGTGTTTAAGGGCCGACTTAAATACTTTAAACATTAATTACTTTGTATAACTTCAGGGCGAATATGGAAGTCGAAAATGGTTGGGATGCTTTTTGTTTTTGTAAGAAGGAATATCTCCTTTTTTTCCTGTGGCCAGGCTAAGACTGTGTTCATTAATCCAATGGTTAACACGACGCATGACTTGGTTCATCTTCCACTGTGCATTTTTGGTGTCTTTTACCGTTATCATCCCGGCAATGTCATCAGCAAATACAGTTTCTTTGGTCATACCGTACCGTACCAGGAAGGTGTCAGCATACTCCGCATGGACAGCTTTCATAGCAGATGTTTCAAAGATCAGCCTCAATATTGAACCCTATGATATTTTTTCGTTGGCACTCTGTGGTATTATATCAGCAAAAATGCATTCTAATACAAAAGTAAAGCACATGTCATTATAAAATAAATGTAATCTTAATAGCATTTTGAATCTTTCGTGAGACCAAGGCGACAATATATCAAATTGCAAGACATTATTTAACGGCGCGGCGGAGCACTTGCGGCACAAAAGTCGTTTAGCGAGATAGTCCCGCGCCTGGTGGGACGTTTGGTATGTCTTAGTAGGTATATCTACTAAATTTCGAATAAATTTAGGTAACAATTTTTATTTTGCACTAATTTTTATCCAATAAAAATGTACGAATTTTGTTTTATAAAATGATCTAACGTGGTTTTTTTATATTATTTTTTTAGAAATTAAAAAAAAATCGGTCACATCGTTTTTATCTCGACACTATTTTATTATATTTGCTGTTGCTTTTGTTGCTGTTGCTGCTTGGTTGCGCGCTTTGACAGACATCCACTCGTGGGTGGCTTTTCCTGTCTCCATGAGAGCAGGGATTCCCTTTGCGACGGGACAGTAATGCTGGGCGTCGGTGACCCCATATGCATTCGAGTTGCGGGCGGGTTTGAGTTCAGATCAGTTAACCCCCGGACATAACAATGAAGACTGTATACAAATTTCCCAATGAAATATTCTTGCATTGTTTTTCAGTGCGCACAATTAAGGGTTGTGGCCAACCTTGGAAGTGAGAGATAATGGACCGCTCAATATAGTGAAGATCTATTTTTTGTATTAATCTAACTTAGTGGTAAAACAATTCTATGAACTTTAAGAAAAGAAAATAATTAACTATATATTTTGTCATGTGCTTATTTGGACATAATCCCGGTTTGTGTCTTAAATAGGCATTTCTTTCAGTTATTCCTCAAACCCATACATATTCATACATTTTGTTATTGTTTTAACTTTTTTTTTTGTGAATCACCTCAGGTTAAATGAAGAAATGAACCGATTTTGGGTTAATTCAGGTTCAAGAATGTAATTGACTAGTATTACCACGGCTAGGATTTCTGTGTAAATACATACATTTTTTTGTTGATAAACGTACAAGAAAATGAATAATATAATAATTTATAATCAAGAATTTTTCTTTAAAATGGCATTCAATCGTCGAGCATAATATTTTTGCATAGCTATTTCACTTTAAATGCATAATTGCATTTTTGTGACTGTTTGGAAACATTTAAACATTAAATGCATATTTTCGTGCATATTTTTGAAATACTTAAATAAATCTTAAATATTAAAATTTTTACTTTGACGAAAGTCGTCTTATAAAAATATGAATACCAAATTGAATGAAGCACTAAACACAATTCCAAATGTCACTAACGTCAAGAAATTGAAAACGAAAAAAATATCTCAAATTATATTATTTTGACGTTGAATTGAAGTTGAACTGTTGCAAAGATGAGAGCACCTAATTCAAATCAGGTTTGAATCTTATAGTTTGTATTTCATTTTTAACATCAGTTTTAAGCAAATATTTTCTCATGTGCATACCTACTTTATGAGCATATTTTTTGGTTTTACGAACATAAAAATCCGAGCCCTGATTATTACATACCAACATAAGTACTTGAACTCTGAACCACGGCTGAAACTCAGTTAAGACGCAGAAAAAACACACAGCAACTTCAGCAAAGCAACTGATTATCTTTTGTGAGAAATATATTATTTTGTGACTATTTCCGTAATTCTCGGATATGGCTCGACGGATTTCGTTTAGATAAGGTAGTTTTCAAAGGTATTTTTTTATGGAAACAAAAATATAAAAGAAATTAATTTTGTATACCTACTTACGATATTTTTCAATCCTTTATTAAATTTTAAGTACATAATATACAGTATACATATTTCGAAAAAGGATAGGTATGTATAAATAGCATCACTCCCATGACCACTAAAAGTGGAAAGTGATTGTAATAATACAGATTTATAATGTTTTTGAATTAAAATTGACGTAAAGCTATTTACAGAAGATAATGCTTGATGGCGAAAGTGTTCTCAAGCGCGTTCAGTATGTCGCTATACCTGGCTGGGTTATAGGCGTTTCTGACGTCCAGAGTTGCCAGCAAGACAGTCTTCCTTGTTTGGCATATTCGGCGGCTTTCACTTCTGCAAGTAGGTATAGTTAGATCACAGGACACATGGTCTTCACCCTACCAATAAGAAAACGGGATAGTTATATCCAAACTATATTCAAAGCAAAACTATGGAAAGTTACAAAACTTTTACATATGTTTTGCCCGATGAATTAAACCCCAGCAAAGTAGATCGCATCTACAAAAAAGAAGTATGGAGTAAGAAGATTCAACGATGAGATCTAGGGGCAATCATCACTATCTACGACTCTACAGCTGGGATCCTTTGTTTCTTCAACAATCCATCGAGTTGAATGGTAGTGCACTACTCTAAGAAGTATTCTTATATCTCCATGAAGGACAACACTGCAGTAGCAGAAGAAGACTCCACCTATAGGTGTACAAAATTGGTAAGTGAGTCAACATGAAAAAAATAATTTTTAGAAACCCCTCACTATCATTTTTTTTCTATACGAACAGCTCTGATAGGTCAATAGTAGTAAAAAATACTTCCAAGAAACTGCCATCTAGGATTAAGGAGTAGTTGCCTAATGAAAATGGAAATATGTAGCTAAAAATTATCAAAATATTCTTGAATAGTTAACATTTTCTCATATTTTGGCTTGACTTTATTTTTGATTCCATGATGAATTTCAATATATACAAAACACACTGACCAATTCTAATGTTCTTTCTTAACTTTTGATTAAGAAACTCATCCCCTATGATTTCAATTCAGCCATCACATGAAGCACATTTCACACATCAACTTTCTTCCTTTCTCCAGCTCCTCTTCCTCACACAATCCAATTTCCAAACAAAAAGTTACAGTCAATCAAGAAGCATTTGCATTTCTTAATTAATTAAGAAAACTTTCACCAATGTACCAAGTATATATAATACGGACTAACTTTTTGGGGGGAAAAACTTTGAAATTATAGTAATTTTTCACCCTCAAAATCGTAATAAAGAAGGGGACCATCAGGACTCTCACAACCAAACAGGAAGTTTGCAGCTTATCTCCCGTATACCCACCCCCTACTCACACTGTCTCTCTCTCTTTCTCTCTTAAGGCAAATAAACGAAATTAAGAATCAAAAATCCAAGACAACAATAAATTTGTGTCCACGTTAATTGAATACCATTATTTTTATTTTTAGCTCCATCCAGCCGGATTGTTGATTAATCCACAATTTCCTACCGCTACTGGGATGGAGTTCCCTTTAGTATTGCGCCCGCGCCGGCAATCTGGCCTTGATTGATGCCAAGAGCATCTAAATTCATCTCAGTTCATGTAATATAAAGAATAAGCCAAAGCATCGAAGAAACAATAAATTCTAGAAGATAGGTATCATTAGGCGATAGGACGACGATGACCAGGTTCATTGATAGATATCTTGCAAAAGTCCAACAACCGCACTATCTTTGCGCCGCCAAAGACCGGCATCTCAAGAGAACTCAGTCAAGACGTTGACAAATAATCCCTGGTTATGAATAATCAAAGATGTCACTCAATGGCGGATCGGCAGCTCTTGAATAAAATTTCCATAATATTGTATTTGCAGTGTCTGTCCAGCATCAGAAGCTGATAGTTCATAGAGAGAGAGAGAGAGAGAGCCTGTTGAAGCTTTGGTTGGGGCCGACAAAGGTGGGTGGTGTCAAGAAAGTCAACCCCAGTGATGTTTTCATCCGTATATCTGAGGACGACAATGAAGGGGATACTTGCAATGGTGAAACTGGATCAAAGAAAGACTTGCGTCCTAGGCCATGGCGAATGCCATCACCATCGTCTACACACATAAGAAACATAATAGAGCATAAAGTAGCGTCCTCGCTCGCATATAGTCGGATACTGGCACAACCTGGAAGGGTCATAAATTTCCACCAACAAAGAGACACAACCTCAGCCTAAAACATATATCTTAAAGCTGTCCGTCCGATTGTCGACTTTAGCCACCTTGAATGCAGGGAACCCAAACTGAATGTCGGTAGGTACCTATAAGACTTATACCCATGCAGTAGACCAACTCTAATGCAAGTAGCTCCAAGTAAAGTGTGACCAGCACTGTGGAAATTAAAGAAGTTTAAATGCCATTCATATAAAGTTAATAAAGTTGACGTTTAAATTAAGATTCAGTCACATTTATACGATAACATTTTTGAACCTCTAAGCTCAGATTTTAAAAATTTGACGTTTTTTAAGCCGGAACGACAACTATCTCGTGTTGTGTGTTGTGTTATAGAGTGGTGTTTCTCTATCGATTCAATGCATTTCAAATGCGTAGAGCAATATTTGTCTCGTGTGAATGTGTTGTGTCAGAATCAATATTTTTCCGATTGCGCCACACCACGCTGTGTCGTAGAGATATTTTTATGTATGAATGAGAAGACAGTGCTCGATGGAGAGAATAAGTAAATAGCGAAAGCAAAAAATGATAGTTTGCACAGTCAGCGACACAACACAACGATCCACAACACAACATACAGACAGGTGTGGTTCCGGCTTTATTCCCATTAATCTAAAAGGTATTCATAGTTAAGTGGATTTCTCTTGTTTTTATTTTCAAAAATTCTAAAAACTGTATTCCGATAAATCGGAACTCCAATTGCAATTGAATGGTCACACCATCGAATACAAATGCATTTTGTTACAGAAATATCTACTATATCTATCCATAGTGGTGGTTGTCAAGCTGAAATTCCATAAGAGTCGGGGAATCCTATGGGAATCCTTTATCGTTCTTTTGGGCGAATATAGAACAGACAACCGGAGACGGCTATAGTCACCGCTTATAAGCCTCCGATTATGACTATTTATGTGTCTATTTCTATGTGTGTGTGTTGTTTCAGTGCGACAAACCAACCGAGAAAGCGATATCTTTTAATAATTTTTACCCGCAACGTTTTGAGGTCGCCTATTCCTTTATATAAGCTCGTTGTTGCCGTAGGTACGTCTCCGTCTCTGTGGTCGTCGGTTGTCGCGTTGTTAGTTTTTGGTTCGGGCGGTCATCTTCATCCTTTTGGATATAAAGGAAACCAAAATAAGCAACAGCACCAGCGCCCGCCACCCATTCGAACCGCCACCATCGCCATTGCTAAGGCAGTAAATTTAAAATTGTTGAAAGGTATTTAATGGACATGGAGAGAATAAGTGACATTTGGTTTACATTGGCGACACAGAAGATACATATAGATTAATATATGAGAATACGGCGAAGGGATCACAAATCACCAAGGTAAAAAGGTTTTTTTTTTCTCTTTTTTTTTTACTCCTGGTAAGGTTGCCGCAGACTTTCGTATTGGGCTCTACTTATATTTTTCTGAAACAATGGATATACCTACTATCGATGTTCAATAGTTTTGGTTAATGATGGATTAACCCAATCGGAAATAGCGAAAGGCGGACGACAATCAACTGAGACTGTTTATACCTATATTGGCAGTTAATGCGAATATTTCTGTCGAAATAAGAGTCTGTGAGCCTGCCAGGAAAAAAGAAGAATTTATGGAGCCAAAATATCTTATGAGTATTAAAAACATACTTTTGTAATAAAGTAAATAGTATCGGCGTAATTTGTGTCAAAAATACAATATCAAGATGTTCTTAAAGCCAAACTGCAAAACCACAAAACGAAATTTGTATGCAAAATCATTAAGGTAGAACTATTATATTCGGATTCTGTCGAAAGCAAACTTCAAAACCGAACCTTCGTCAAATGCACAAGTCACCCATAATCCAAGATACTCAATTGGTGTTTTTCTTTTAAAAAATAAATTCTGTTTCTTTTTTCCTCTCATCTGAGCACATATAAGTAGTGTTTCTTGTTTCTATCGGAGTTAGCTCGGAGCATTCTCTGTATGTTCAGAATAAAATGACCGAGCAAATGGAGCAAAACGCTAAGCAAATCCAAATTTATACAATTTTTATGTAGTTTGACAGATTTCTAAGAATATGACAGTTCAGTGCTCAAGTGTGTTTCATAATTAGGTAAATCTGAGGGATCCAAACATAATTTCCTCAGAACTTTGCTCTGATCTCTCAGTTTCTGCTCAGACCAAAGAAGAAAAACGCCAAATACAAAAATTATTTGTGTGTTGTAAACTGTCATGCTTTGCTTTTGCTATTTACTTATTCGCTTCCCCGAGCACTGTCTTCAGAAAATGTTGATTCCGACACAACACATCATACGAGACAAATATGGCTCTGCACATATGAAATACTTGAAGCGATAGCGACACATCACTCCACAACACGCCACACGAGATAAGTGTGTTTCCTCCGGTTTTATGTTGTTCTGTTTCATTTTCATTAATGTACACGAAATTAAATTACAAAAAATCGTTTTGGAGAGTGAAACTTAGGAATATATGAAGATCTTTGATACATTAGAAAGCTCTCAGTTCAGTTACGCATGGTCGCTGAGTACTCTTCACTTCCAAAAGCCAAAGTTAACGAAAATTTGACGAAACAAAGCAAACCCAAACCTCAATTATTGGCACGTCATATTCTTTGTATTCGTTTTGTTTCAGCCTTATAGCCTTTTCACACCAAGCCCAAAACGCTGTTGTCGTGAAATTATCGGTTTTGGCGGAAAACCTAATCGAAAAATCAAGTTTTACCATACATTTTTGGTAAACCACAAGTTTTATATAAAACCTTCCGAAAACTAGTTGAAATTCAAAGTTGAACTAAACAAACAAACCTTTCGAAACATCCAGCGCTCAATAAATGTAAAAAAAACTGCTGAATTCTGCTGAAAAAAAAATTCTGAGTGTGTTATGCAAAAGAGATGTTTTGTTACTGTTTTTTTTTTGCAGGAGATGAGTTGGTATTTTTGAAATGGCAAACGAAAACTTGTAAATGTTCAGTGTGAATGCTTTTTGGGTTTTTGAAAATTTTTTGCCGAAAACCCGGTTTTGGGTTTGGTGTGAAAAGCAGCTATTACGTCGATTTCGACTACTAATTGTCTCCCAAACCAATGCGAAAAATTCGGAACGACAACGAAATTTTCGACTGGCAATATATTTTACATGAGATTCGCTTAATCGCATTGTCGCGTTGGTGTGGGTGCTTTCATTTACGCCCGAATGTTTCGAATGTTTCGGGCTGGTTTGGGGAGTTTTTAAGGTTCTACCTTTTTCTTCGATAATCCAGTTTGCTAAAGTTATACGTTCGATAACATCATTTTTGCGGCGCTACTCTGCAGTATAAAATTCCAGCTATATTAAAAAGGTCAGAGCATGTTCGTAAACTTCAAATTCGTTTGCCAGAACATTGACTGACGTCGATTAAACAGATTTTGAGCAAGCAGGACGGTTGAATATTTGGAGATAGCAATATCTTTGTCAAAAAATGACGATAATTTGACAGTAAAATTGATGTTGATTTGACGTTTTCGAAAACGGCCATCGATATTTATTCTATCTATAATCTATATCAAAAGATCAGAGTTCTTTTCCGAATTTAAGGGAAACATTTCTTATTTTTGAAGTTTTTGAAAAAGCCCTTAATTTGCTAAATTGTCCATCATGGAATAGATTCGAAGAAGTAGGTTTTGAATAAAACAGCCCTTAATTTGCTAAATTGTCCATCATGGGATAGATTCGAAAACTTTTATATAGGGCTGGTGAGTTGCTGTCTATAATATGGTTTATGCATGTCCTCATGTTTATAGTAAAACTTAAATTTGTGCACCTTCCCTAAAATTTGAGTAAAATACATAATATGTTTGCATCCAAAATGTATATACGTACATATATACATATTAAAGGGAGCAACACGCATGAACGAATCAAAGAAACATTTCGTCAAAAATTCAAAAAAACAATTCCTTTCACATCAGGTAGTCATACGAAAGCTTCTATTAAGGAATGCTAAATGCAACAAAACTTTCTAATAAGCTTTCATACTATATCTTCCTACGCATACGAAATAGACTTAATACAAGAATGTTGCCAAATCCATCAATGATAAATGCAGGATGCTTCCGAGTGATTGCATCCGTGTAAATCTAAAATAATGAATTCTTGGTGCCATTTTATAGAGAGTGTGTTGTATATGCTTTTCCTCCCAAAAATATTCCAACTGAACGAACGCGCCAAAGTAGGAATTTCCGATGTAAAATTGCATACGGCTTAGATACAGCATTACATCAGATAGGTTCATATATATTTCGTTCTGTTCCACTAGTGGCTTGGTCCATCCTATTCCTATCAACGCACCATCAAAATTTCAAACGAATCCTGCATTTTTAGTTCTATCGTTTCATCGTATATCGTAATGTTTATACATCCTACACCTACAAATAGCAAGCAAGGACGAAAATGCTGGCAGTTTGAAACCCCGGCCGAACTGATTCTGCCCATCTGTGTACGATATAGTGATGATGATGACTTTGATGGTTGTTATGGTCTATATTTGCTTTTCACATAGGAGCGACGAATACAACACATGCATACATATATTGTGGATGCATGCATTTTTCCCGGATGGAATGCGTCAAGGCTGCTGCTGTTGCCCGTGAGATAAAACATGACGACGACCATGTGGTGCATCTGAATATCACAAAATTAATTTTCCATTCGCGGCCGACAGGACTGATTCTATCTTTTTTGCTTATTGCCACTATTTGGTCTATTTGAATAGTTTTGGCCGTTTTGGAAGATTCCAACTCATCGTTGATTGTTGAAGTGGAACACGTATTTTTGTCTGCCTGCATCCATGATGGTTAAAAGAGGAACAAAGGGTTGATGCAGAAACTCCTTCCGGCATACGAGATGTGCCTTGCGTAGATTTCCCAGCACAACATATATACTGGGCGTGAATACTTAACACACAGTGCATCAGCACAATCGCAGGTGCTTATATTCTACCTACCTGCATTTGAGGTGTGTGCTACAACACAAATCATATCTGAGGCCCTTTTAAAACCGCTTAAAATGCGAATTACACTTCTGAATTTGCATTCGCAGACTATTAGTGGGATTTAATCGCGTGTGCCATAAAAGTTCGAGTTTGATTTAATTGTGCACAATTGCAATGACCACGGCCGGGGCCCGGGACGGCCCGAACCCCACCGACCGCCGCTGTCAATTGTTGCTCATTTCCAAGGTAGCTATAAACATGATTGATGATCGGTTGTTAAAATTGGGCTTCAGTTTTTTTCTTTTTTTTTAAATGCATCATCATATATGGACAGGGAGACTCATGACTGAGTATTTTATCATGTGAAATACTGTGAGTAGACTAATGTGATGTGTTTTTTTTTGTTTTTTGTTTTTTTGAAGGAGCGCATTGCTATTTGGAGTTAATAGGTATATTTTATGTGAAAAGAATGTGAACGTAACTCAAGTGTGTAATAAAGCAGCGCTAATTTATGCTCTCAGAAGAAATCGACCATCAGAAGATATTCTCTGAATAGACAGACAAAAGTGATGTGTTTTTGAAATAGAGAAGTAGAAATGTGCAATTTATAGGCAAAAGAGAAAAATTTATGGGGGAAAATCGCGTAGGTCAAACGTCAAAGTGCTTCATTAAATTTATTCGACAGGATTAATGTCAAAAACGTTTTAAATAACTAAAACATGACAGTTGAGGCGTTATCAGACCAACAAAACACGATTTTGACTGCCTTTTTTTATTTCACAGGTAACTGAAGTGTTGTGGCTTTTATAATGATTTTAAGCCAATATTGCGCTACCGTTCCTATTACCAATACATCTGCACAATTTCTTGACATAGGTATAAAAGTTTTCATTTCTGAGACGATAAACTTTATATTAATGACCCCATGCATCGGTCCCATCTCCAGAACCAAGTTGGAAAACATGTATATAATGAAGCGTTAAGCTATGATTAGACGGTCAACGTAAATGGTCAATCGATGACTCCCTGACGTCACCAAAAATATCATAATTTTACTGTCAACGTATACCATGTTAATGCATGAAACTTTGACGTTCACATTAGTGACAGCATCGGTAAATGTTGTCCCAAAATGCGATGACGTGTTATCTGTGTCAACGCATTTTGTATACTTTGGTGTCAACGTTTTGACATTTTAAACTATGGAGATCAAACGACTTCACCACAAAAACTTTGAACGTTAATGCCCAGTTGACAAGAATAAAAAATCAACCATTATCGCTTTAACGATCACGCGACGAAAAATTTTAAATCTTTTAAGCTATATAATTGTCAAATTCAAAAAAGGGGTTTGCGTCAAAATGTAGTTTGTTGCCTATCTTTCAAGCTAAAAACGGTCACATTATATTGAAGAATTGTTACCATGTCGATGGATTGAAAAATCTCTAAAAAATCATAAATTTATGATATTTTTCTTCGTACTCCTGAACAATGCGATGCGATTTTAGGTCTTTCGGGTCATATTTGGAAGAAAATATTTAATATACCACAAAGTATAGCTTGTTATCTATCTATCAAGCTATAAACTATCCAAGTCCATTTAATAATAGCTTCTATGTCGATGGATTTTTGTTTCTATAAAATCAGAAATTTTTGAAATTGAGAAGGTCAACGCAGGCTACGTTGTCCCTGTAAAAAATTCTGCTGTGTCGATATTGGAATACAGCCAACGCTCTGACGAACTTTCTGTCAATGTGTCCTTATTGTGTCGAGAGGCCGATTACACGATCACACAAAATAGTCAATGCGTTGACCCCATAGATTCATGTCAACGTGCAGCCACCAAAGCATTGACAGTGTTCTTTGGGACAAAATTTGACGTCAGAGAGTCAATCGGATCTTTACACAAAATACATATGTAATGTATACCATTTCCCCGGCCGCTTAAATTAAAGCAATTTTTTTTTTTAATTTTGCATCATTAAGTAGTATTTTTGTTTTTAGTATTCAATTTTAAGCCCAACGCTAAAAACCAGATGCTGAAATGTCTTCTAGTTTTTTGAGAAAATTGAAAACAATATCATACACCCACATGCTTCACACATCAAACATGCATACATTGGCTATATATCATCATATAACTCGGACCAAATTGGAATTTATAATTTTCCAAACATTGAACTTTATCCTCTCAGTTCTCATTAACTCAAAGCCTTAGATTTCATAAGAGGAGATGGATAAAATAACAAAATTGTCTTTCTTCCTCGTTCATGTGTGAACCAATCTAGTGTATAGAGAATCCAAGATCGGGCTGCAACAAAAGCCTTTCATATGCTGGTATTTTGGTACTGCTTAGCGGAGTTTTCGGAATCAACATTGTTGGGGACATTATAGCTAGAGTAGGGAAAGCATTATTATTAGTTTTAATATTTGGTATTTTTCTTATTTCCATAAGAATTTCCGAACGTTGTGCTTTTTTTTACTTTTGGTGGATTGCTTTACGCACTATAAGGAGGTATCTATACCTACTCGTGTGCCGGGCTCTCCAATGTATTTCAAGCGTGCCATGCCGACTAAACCACCATAAGTGTCTCGATGATCACCCCCCGTGGACCAATTTTTTATTACGTCAAGGAAAACCCTGTTTATAAGTTTAGCAGGTTCTCTCTCTTCACGAACTGGCTCTTCCCTTTTTTTGTTTTCAGTATCTGGTTCAGGTACGGTCTTATTTGATGCAATTGCTCTTCGTTCTTAAATCTTTAGCATCTTTTGGATGATATTGTCCTGACTTAATTCGCCGATGTTTCTATGTAAGTCCTGGCGGAGGGTTTCCTATCTGCTGCACTTAAAAACAGACGGTGTGGTAAGCGTCATCCGAATTCTAGTCTTCATACTGGCAGGAGGGGGTTCTCACACTGCCTATCTCATAAATGAAGAAATTGAAGTCCGGTTAGGAACTGGGTGATGTAATATAGTTCACTTCCCCATGTTTCTGGTTACTCCATTCATCTATGTCTTCGATGAGCCTCGCAGTCCAACGCCCTCTACTCTCAAACTCCCATCGTTCTTGCCACTTCTGTTGTGTAGCCGCCTTTGCTTCCGCGATTGACGCCTCAGATCCGATTTCCTTTTTCTTTTCGTATACTTACTTTCGTTCTGCTGCCAGAAGGTCTATTGGCGTTACTAATGCGACTACAAGGGCGGTTGGTTCCGGCTGGAGACACCTAGAATTAATACGATGTTTCTTACATTAAAATATTCAGTGGCTTAAATAACAAACACGATATTTGAATGTACGAATCATCGTGGTAATTTAAGGGAAAAAAAAATTGTACGTATATGAAATATCGTGTTATTTATCTTTCGAAGTCCAATATTGGTGAACCATAATTATATGAAATACCATGTTAGAAACAAATAAGATTAATCGAAATAGTAAAAAGGAATTTAAAGAAAAAGAAGTATTTTATTCGGAGTTTAGACCCTCCAAACTCAAGTTTTGTTGCTTTGGGAAGAATCCTGGACACCAGCCAGCTTATCTTAGCCACGAAGAAAACCATCACAACAATAACTACATGTTTCCTAAAATCAGGAATGTAGCAAGGAAATTGGTTGATTAAGAAGTCGAAACAGAAAATGTGATCCCTCTTCCTTTATATCAACTAACAAGCATTCAGAAACCTTTAAAGTCCAATTAAGTCCTCGAGATAATTCACATGTCAAAAATTATAACAGATATACCCGTAGGCGTTGTATCTCTATGCATATCGGTCCATAACTATACTACTGACAAGCATTTCCAATAACTAATCATTTCGAGAACGTGTGTGGGATTCGTTACCTATAATACATTATTGTTAAAATGTCAAATGCGAAGTAATATTGGAATTCTGCATTAGTCCTGCAAGACATTAAATCCTTTTCATAAAGTTCACCTTCACATTCTACCTATATCACTCTCACCACAAATGTTCTAGATGAACATGTTGTGATGGTGCCTTGCCTTGTTAAACCGCAATTGAATTTACCCCCGAGACTTGATTCAGTTGAAGTTGGTTTTTGGCAAAAAGAGAAGATGTTGGTGTATACGAACAAGGATTTATCCTCTTTGAAGACGGCTGAAATTGGGTTGACTCATAATTTGTATGTATTGTGTGGAGATGCGGTTGTAAAGCTTGTTGAGGAAGAAGAAGCAGGAGTTTCCAGTCTCCACCATTTATATACCTATACGATGACAACGATAACGATGCTCTCTTGTATGTGTTGTACATATATACTGATTCTTAATTGATTTTCTTCCTTTTCCTCAGCCGGAAGTCAATTGACAGGCTATTATTACACACAAAATGGATGACAACACGGCCAAAAGAGGTCGACAACGACAACAACGACTACGACTACGACGACGACGACAACACACGATGAGAACAAGTAAACATGTGCACACATGTGTAATAAACATATAGAAATGGCTGCCGGCTGCTTCTGCGATGCTTTATATTATATGTTCGAAGCGTTCGTTAGTAGCAGCATCAGCAAAGTCATGTTTCTGTAGATTCCCAATTTAATAGGTTGCTTGAAATTTAATATAAGCACAGTTATTAGTTGCATCCCCAAATGTTAAAGGTTACTCTCTCATAATCCTGTAATGCAATGCAAACAGGAAGGCTCAGATTTGAGGTTACAATCGAAGCATGTAATGTGTGGCAAAATTGAAATGGTTATGCTGCTTGTTCGGTATCGATAGGTGTAGTATATGGTTTGGTTAAATTGGTAAATTATGGACAAGTCGACTATTGGAAATATCTACAGAGTTATCTGGCCCCTTTTGATTTGAGAACCATAGAATTTCTCTATCCCAAGCTATACACCCCTTACAATACATATAGAGGATATTAGATGGGTATTTGATTTAATTATTATAGGTTACTTAATTTATTGAAGGAGTTTTAACAGGTTTTTCCTTATTGAAGCCTACGAATTAATTCTATGTTGGTACTAAGCGGCTTTTTGTACATTATCTGAGAAATTGGAACTAGAAATTTTGATTAATCATAGGGACAATTACATATATCTATGTCTATTGTCCAGCCCATATAGACAGGTAGAGTTTAGAAGGGAGGACCACTTCTTCAAAAGTCTTTAATTTGTTTAGGGCCAGTTTCACAGTAAAGTAAGTGTCACTTAAGTGCCACATATGGAAAACTGATGCCCAATTTCACAGTGTAAACTTATCGGAATAAGTGACACTTAAGTTTCCCATATTGGCCACTTAAGTACAGTAAAACTACGTCTAAAGTCCATGAATAGGAAAATTAAGTGCCACTTATTTTGTTAAGTGTGCACTGTGAAACTCCCTTAGAAACTTAAATTGCCAGAACATTAGTAGTAGGTCCCTAATGGCAATTGAGTTGGGCTATCACGATGGAGGTATAGAATCTAAACCCAGCCTTGAAGAAAGTGGTATCTCCTGTCTGCTGCGAGAAAATCACAAATCTTCTAAGAGAGTATCTATTGTCCGAAGCCGAAAATATTTAAAAAATCGGCTGAAAATTGTAGGTCCCCTATATTCCTACTGGCTTACAATAAACACGGATGAATGGTTGAGAGATTTCTACAAAAGGTCCTACCAACTTTTTTGTTCGTTGATCCGTACACGAGGTATATTGTTTAAAACGTTAATTTTGATATGGTGGCTGACGCTGAAGAAAAATTGTAGCCGTGCCATTTTTTTGTTACTCAGGAACGATCCACCTCTCATTTTCAATCATCGATTAAAGTGATTTATCTAACAGGGTCCTAAACACGTCCAAAGATTTAACGGTTATTTCATTAACTAATCTCTTTGTATTCTTCAAAAATGATCTCTAATACGAAGAGTTAGAAATTATTAATCTTCTAGCCAATTCAGCGATAGGAAGAAGACTTTTAGAGGGAAATTTATTCGGAAGTTTTTCTAGAAAGTTACCACCAAGGAAAAATTGCACTGTCATCATTTTTTTTTTTGGAAATCTTGACCGAGAGGATTAAAAAGGATTCAAAGAAAGTACCAAAAAATCCAGTGGAAGCTCCAAGAATTTCTTTAATTTCGAAGACTTAAATGTCCTTATTTATGTTGTGTCAGATCATCTACTTTGTAGATATACTGTTTTCATTAACTACCAAGAAAAGCATTTCTTCCAGCTCCCAATATACAGTCCTTCGATTTATCCTATTCGAATTCCTCTTTGGCTTCTCATTTTCTTCTATCATATAAGAATAATGTTCAAATGATAATCTACTAAATTTATTAGCTCATTATCGACATCACCTTTCCACGTGTGTCACATCAGTGGTGGGAATCCTAATCGCTTATTTTCCATTCATCAATGTCATCCCTTATCGTATACATCACAAGGTCTACATCATCCACACACACGATAAGTTCCCCTTCACTTTATTTAGTTGTTTCAACCAAAAAAATACAACTTCCAACTGCTGACTCAGTGCGAGAGTATATAGCCTGAGAACTCAAGACAAATGTTATCAATTATTAATAGAAGCTTTGTCTGATTCCGGGTGATTAGTTAAAGACTGCTTCGTTTCATTTTTATTTATTTTTTTCTAAGACGTCGATTTCAATGTCGAAGAGTATAAATTCACTCATCGCGTCTCAGCAAATATCAGCTTCATATTCGTCAATGTCCTTGCAAACAATTTGAGGCATTTGTTTGAATTCGTCTTTGCGTAGTCGCAATTTCGAATGAAGGTATGAACCTTACCTACCTATACGTAGAAATGAAAAAACCCCATCGTAATTTTTTATCCATACACCCAAGGTCGGAAGGAAGCTAGGGTAAGCAGGTATAAAAAGGGAGATGGAAATATATAAAAGTAACAATGATTCAACAACAATGTGTGCGCTTCTCGCAAAAATTTCAAATCCTCGAGCTTACACACAACACTCTTACAACGACAACGAAGAGGTTTTCTTCAGCGACAAGGACATGCCTTCTTCCATTGCAATCCACTTAAGCTAATCCGATTTTGTGTGCGCCATTATTGTATTTGCGCGACATATCAAGGATGTGAGTCCTTGTTGTGCTGTGATTGCGTTCTTTCGTCGTATATAGTCTTGTTTCTATCCAAAGGTATGCCATCAGGACAACAACGAGAACGAAGACGACGACGACTTCTAGCAACGGAATGCAATTGTGATTTTGGTTTGGGGGCTTTAATGCGTTTAGTTTGGGAATGCAGAGGAGGGTGCTGACATGACACAAAAGGACCTCAATCGTACACAACAAACATATGACTTCCTTGCGCTCTCCTTCCTTCTGGCAGTGACATCCACCACCGCCGGCGCACCGAGCGGTAAGATTCAAAGTCGAATTGTTGTGCACTGTACCTACATATATTTCTTGTGGTAGTGTCATGTTTCCAAAGGAGGAGGATTTCGTTAAATTGATTGTACAGTACAGTTCAGCTCACTGTCACAGTCGAAGAAGAAAAAAGTCAAAATGAACAAAAAAAAAATATATATACGAGTATATCTCTCCAAGGATGTTTTTCACTCGGGATTTTATGCCCGTACTCCCAAGTGACGTATGTCATTCGTCGACTGACATTTAATTCAGTTTCGCCAGCTGAGAATGGCGAAATAAATAGGCTTCCGCGGAATTTCCAAAATTGCGGGCGCCGCCGTTTCTCACTGTCATGTCAGTATTTTTTTTTTTTATTATTTTTTTTGCTACTTGTTCTGGAGGGTGAATCCTTGAGCTATCTCTTGGGTCTCGCGATTCTATATATCTGAGCCAACCAACCCACCCACCTATCAGCAATGGAATTTAAATGGAAATCGTGTTGCTTGGAACGTTATCGACTGCTTCACATCACTCACAACCTGCTGTTCCACCTTCTTTAAACGAAAATCGCATTCAACTATGTATAGGAATATATGGATGTGGAAGAGGTGGGCAAATCCCTTCTGACTTATGCACGGACATTTGTGTATATATTCGAAGAGGAGCTTTCGCCCAAAACTGAAATTTCTGCTAGATCCAAACGAACCGAAAGCAGGTGTATTCGCGATGTAATAAATCGAGACATCGAAAGCGTTTCGCAATAAGCACCGCTCGTTCTTGAACGCCAACATCACTTAATGGCACAGCAGACAGGAGGCGGGAATGTATTACCTCCCCCCCCCCCACCAGCCTCAGCTATTCAGTGTTTTGCTTTTGCTTGAACTGGAACGTATATCCGGTGTAAACATGGTATATCTGTGTATCATAAAAGCACAGCTAGTATTATATTCAACGAGAGGGTTTATAGCGGAAAATAAATCACACCCTTCAGGTGCTTCTGTTTTAATTTTCCCGCCATGGAATTAGGTTAATATCTTCTTGAATAATGAAAATCACTTGCAATGCTAATGGGTTAAATATTATAAATACAAATACATATATGTACCTACATCAGGTAGATGATGTTGCAGTGGAATAATTGTTTTTTGAATACAAATAAATGGAATGATAATTAGACTGCATATATATAGTTAATAATCAAACATTTAACGAGAATATCGACTGAAAAAAGGTGGATCAGTGGTGTTTCCCAAAAACCTAGAATCTCAAAATCAAAATCCAAAAAGCTAAAATCCCCTATAACTAAAACCTAGTAAAGACAAAATCCCCAAGATAAAATCTCTTGAAAATAAATTATATTATAAATTATTAGATTTTTTACTAGTTGGACATTGTTCCAAATAGTTAGAAAAATGCTTTATTCTTTTAAATAAAATGTTACATTAGCCAAGGCTTAGACAACCGAGTCTGTTGTCTAAGTTAGATACATAGCTCTTAAACATCAAATAAAAATGTTTATCTACAACTTGGGCGGCTACTCAAAGTAAGGCAACGTTAATAAATGCGACGGAAAATCCCAAAAGGAAGATGTGGAAGTTGCAAGCAGGGTTGGCCGAATTAACATTTTCTACATCATTAACTACGCGTAGTTAGTTGAATAAACTACACGTCTTATTTGTTTTTTCCATACATACATATGTACATATGTAGTTAATTTAGAGAAATAATAAAATATCAATACAAATTTGAACATTTTGACTCAAAATTCAAACTTCAAAGGAACAACTGACAGATCATTTGACATTTGAATCTACGTTTGTTACAATTTCTTTCATTACATACATTTAACTATGTTTAACTACATAAACTACGTAGCAAATGTAAAAAATGTAGTTATTCCAAAAAGTGACAGTTCGGCCATTCCTGGTTGCAAGTAGTGAATAGCTAATCCCTCTTTTCTGTTGTCACTTTTTGGATGACCTTATACCCACGAGTATTCCAGATGGAATAGAATTTGACAGCTCAACCATAACAGGCCTATTGTTTCCAGATGATATTGTGCTACTATGCATAAAAGCCAAATATGTTGCAGCTAATGATCAGCATTTCAAATATACATTTCTTATATACATATCTTAAGAATAATCGAAATCATTGTCTTCCAAAAGCAGTTCTTCAAGAAGTTATTGAGAGAAGATCTAATTTTGTGCAAAATTGGAAGCAAGTTGCAGAGGAACTTGAAATGGAAGTTTCACTAAGATGAGACGACCGATTTAGTTGGATAGTATCTTTTGACGTCATTCTGCGGAAGTTAGATGAGAACATTCATCGCGAGGATGTATGGGAAAAGCGACTCGATTAATTTAAAAACAACTCAATTTATGTTTAAATGAAAGCAACTACTTCAACTAGAAATACACTATTGATCAAATAGAAAAGAAGAACTGTTGCCGCTGAATTTCAGACCTTATGGCTTATACTACGTTTTCATTGGAACCGAAATAAGGTAAGGAAATAAGGAAATTACGTTACGTAAATTACAGGATAAGTGTTTTCATTGCAAGTTTGCTAATTTTGTTTGACAGCTAATTTCATTTTGAATTTGATTTGGCAGTTAATAGCTTCTTTTTGTTGAGTTCTCCTTCTGTTTCTGTTTTTTATACATCAAATGTTGATATTTCAAACGGGTTTCCACTGTGGATGCATTCCATTTGGGTGTGTTCATAAAGTTTTTACGTAATTTGCAACCAAATTTCGAAATGGGAAATGATATAATTTGGAATCGAATTTGGACATTTACAACGAAATTACTTCATTTGCCTCAATGAAAACGTAGTGTTACAGGGAATATCTTCCAACAAACTGCATGTTGTGAAAATTAAGAGAAAAGGAAGATACGTAGGTACCCTTTTTTGAGAAAATGCACTATTCTTCAAGGAACGAGAAGAGTTTACTTTAGTAAACTAACTCTCTCAAAAGAAGAAGTAATTCGGATAGGTACTAAACAGATCTAACTTGACCATACCCTGCAACTACATATCTGATGCCCTTACGTATAGAAACCAGTACATCGAAGATTAAATTTATTCACTTGAGGGACAGAATTAACGACTCTTCTATATAACATGAGTACTGATCAGATGCATTATATAGGATTTAGAAAAATTGTTACTTTATTCCATCAGAAGTCTCCAAAATCAGAATAAAAACTGCTATACGTTTGGTAGTAAAGGAAGAAAAAGAAGATCAGCAAACAACACACAGCTCAGCAAAATAAACAATCCCGATTTGATGATAAAACTGGTGAGGCATAAACCGACATTTTTTAGCCTGCCCAGCAGTCCAAATAGGTACTTCAAAAATAAAAATAAGAAATGACGAAGTGTTGACTTGAAAACGAAGTGAAATAATTCGATCGGAGTGACAAACGGCATCGCTTCTCCTTCTGAACTATTGGTTATATTTTTGAGAACATAGCTTAGATCTCATTTTTCTGAAATAACCTTACCTAAATATAACAGCAATAAATAAACAATTTGCAAAAAAAATTATCAAAAACCAGTATTTTTAGTTCGATCATAAAAAAACTGGGTTACTTACGTTTCAAGGCAACCATGAAAAACCATCATTCCATCACTTTTTTTTATATTAGTGACTTGACTATACCTAGGGGTATTTTATATTCATCACCTTATTCGTCGGCTATACGTAAATACTTAAAACTGCTAAGTCCACTTTGGCAAATTTAACAGGAGATGGAAAAAACATACAAAAATTACATAAGGCTCCATATAACAACTGATTTTGTCTTTAGGATTCTGAAACAACTAAAAAACATTGGATAAAAGTGCGATTAAACAAATTTGTACAGAATACGTTTTTTAAGAAAATGGCATCAAAATCTCAATTTCGGCCAAAAGTGGACTTAGCAGCTTTACGCATTTAGCCGACGAATTATTAATTTAATTTTAATATCTGATTTCGAGGAACGTTGCACGACGCAGCTCGTAAAAAGAAAATGAGAATTTATTTCCGGTATGGCGAAATTTCACTCGCTGATCAATCATTTGATACCAGCTTGAGCTAAAAGAAATACCCAACGCATTGTCAGTTGAAATTCCATTCAACTTTTGGTGTTATTGGGATCCTTTTAAATATGGTATAACCTCAAGCTCAGCTGGTGTAAGTATAAGCCCCCCACTCTAAAGAATCCCTTAAATGCCAAAGGCCAGCAGAGCCAGCGATGATGGTATATGGCAGCAGCAGTGGTAGGGCGCAACCATGTGTGAGATAGAAAACCTCTCTTCAAAAAAAAAAAAAAAGAAATCCTTTTGAAACTTGTAATGATTGTTTGCTTGTTTGAGTTTTGGTAAAATCCTGCGGAAGGACCTGTGAGCTAAGGATCAAACAACATTATTTATTGTTCTGCTATGTGTGTATATATTGTATACATTTTTTTTGGGTCAAGTGGTTGAGGTGAATCCTTCTTAAGTCGTCTTCCTTCCTATTCCTCCGTGTTTTGTAACACACCCAAGGGTTATAATTGCCAATTTATGTGGATGACTTTTTCAAATACATGTATATACCTAACTTTACCTACATACATACATACTATATACAAATATACGCATAAACATAAAAGAAAACACATTCTGATGAATTCTGATAGGTATATAGAAAGGGGAATAGAAAGAGAAAGAGAGAAAGGGACTTTCGATGGGCGATGATACCTAAACGTAATATCCCAAGGAGAAATCAAGGATCGATAAAAGTTTTCTCAGATTGTTTTGGATTTTAATCCATTACTGATGGGAAAATATTATGAAAAGAGTCCCTTATATTACTTTAATTCATATAAGGACTCTTGTTTACAACAATAACCCTTGGCATAAAAGGATATAATTCTTTAGAAAAGTGAAGGCTGAGTGGGCAGGTAATTGAAGGAGATTACCTAAAGATTGAGATTTTGATTTTAAATAGATTTTAGCAATGTAAGGGGTCGGTGTGATGAGTAAGATGGTTATATATATGTTTATACCATGAATAGCAATACCTATAAGCTTTTAATGGGAGTGTGTTTATGAGGTTTCTTTGTTGTTTGTTTTACAATAAAGGTGATATTCATTTACATAGAAGAAGCAAAAGGCAATTACTTGAAAATAATAGCTTAAAATGACTTAAAGAAATTGTTTTTCAATGTAAATAGATTGAATGATTTTATAATTTGAGACTGCCGGTGTGTTAATTTTAAAATAAAAAATATCCCAAAGGTTGAAAATTAATATTATAGGTAAATATTGGATCGAACCCTGTTATAAATAGAATTTGAAATTTTTTTTTCATGAGACTGATGTAAGCTCTGCTTTCTAGAATTCTTCTGACATAAGCAAGTATGAACTGAGAGGCGAAGAAGTGTTATAAAATCCTTTGAAATTTCATGCAGATTCCAATTTATGTTGAAACGAAAAGTATTAAGCTAGGTTAGGTTAGGTTAGGTTTATGTGGTTGTCAGCAGAACGCTGGACACACTTAGACCATTGGTTGGCCCATTGTGATACCACAGGACTCTAGGAAACTTTCTTCCTACTCATTGAACCATTTAGAGCTTCTTGCGAAGCGAGCGAGACTATTAATGTCATGACTTGCAAGATCACTAGGATCATTGTAGTAAAATTCTCCTAAGTGGAGCCTACGTCGTTGAGATAGAGCAGGGCATGTACAGACATACAACTCCTGCAGAAGTCGTTAGAAAATACACCAAGCCTTGTTGCATGCTTGCCTATTAGACAGTATCCAGTAATGACACCTATGACGGAGCTAATGTGCAGTCTCTTAGAGATAAAGAGTTCCTAGAGCGCTCCAGATCCAGCACAGGCCAGATCTGTTTTGTGGTCTGACATGTGCCAATATTACTCCACCTAAGGTTTGTTCTCTCTATTGCATCTTACTTTAGCATAAGTTTATAGGTAGCGATGGGTATACCAATATTGGCCCGATTTGACAGTATAGGTAGTAAAGTTCCACTTTTGGCGAGCTCGTCTGCTCTGCAATTGCCTGGAATGTCCTTTTGACCCATGGTGAATGTTGAACCGCTGTGCCATCTCCAAGAGAGATGATCGGCAATTAAGGGCAGTTTTTGAATTCTGTCTCTAGAATCCAAAGATTTAATGGCTGCTTGGCTATCCGAGAAAACACGGATATCTGTGGTTGATATCACGTTTTCTTTGAGCCAAGACAGGACTTCTTTTATCGCCAAAAGTTCCACCTGGAACACGCTAAAGTGATTGGGAAGACGGAAGGAGAGACTAAGTTTCAGCCTATTTGAGTATACACCTTCACCAACCCTGTCCTCAGTTTTAGGACCGTCAGTATAGAAGTGGATGGATTCATCTTCCAGAAAAGTCAGGTCCTCCCAGAGAGATCTGGAAGGAATGGTAACCTGAAAGTTTTTATGGAACTGTAGCTGTGGGGTGGTGTAATCTGTGATACTTGGGAGTGATCTGAATGAGTTCAGAATGATCGAGTGGCCCATATCAAAGTTGGACCATTGGGAGGAAGCTTTAAGACGTATAGCTGTGCTTGCCGCGGTTTTTTTTGCAAAATATATCGAGATGTGTGAGATGGAACAGAATATCCAATGCAGCGGCAGGGGTCGTACGGAGTACTCCATCCATGCATCGGCAAGCTGAAAGTTGGACCTTGCTTAGTTTGCCAACATTTGTTATTTTATCTAGAGCGGTTCACCATACTGACACACCGTATGTTAGGATCGGTCTTACTACCAAGGTATATAGCCAGTGAGTAATGCGGGGTTGGAGACCTCATTTATTGCCGATGGCCTTTTTACAGGAGAAGAGTGCCACAGTGGCTTATTTAACTCTTTCGTTTATATAAGGTTTCCAGTTTAACTTCTTGTCAAGAATAAGACCCAAATATTTTGCTTCTTTCGAGAAAGTTAAAGGTACACCTTTGATGGTAGGAGAGTCTAGATATATGGGGAATTTTGTATTTCCTAGAAAAGAGAACAAGATCAGTTTTGTGAGGGTTGACACCCAGTCCACAGCGATCTGCCCAGTTTCTTAGCTTATTTAGCGCGTTTTGTAAGAGTTCACTCAAGGTATTGGGATGTTTTCCTGATACGGCAATAGCATCGTCATCCGCATAAGCAATCACACAGTACCTCTCCTCCTCAAGGCAAATCAGAAGTTCATTAACGACCAAATTCCAGAGAAGGGGAGATAGGACACCGCCTTGCGGCGTCAGGGTTGTGACTTTACTGCAATTGCAGTAGATCTACTGCATTTTTTTCGAAAAATAAATCTACTGCCTTTAAATTAAATCTACTGCACTTTTGGTTTTACGAAAAAAAATCATTCAATAGGCGTTTTTCTTTTTTAGATCAGAGCTGATTGAGCTGAGTACTGAGCAAAGTCTGAGCGAACAGAATAAATTTTAAGCAGAGTATGTTCAGAGTTCTCTGATTTAATTATGAAACAACTTAATCACTGAAATGTCATGATTATAAATTATTTATTTATTATTATTATTATAATTTTACCTTCAACCAGCCCATTCCGCCATTTTTTATTGTTTTGACGACGTTTTTTTTAATTTACCCGTCATCTCGTTTGTTTTCAGCATTTTACTCCGTTTACTCTCCTATTTTATTCTGAGCTCACAGAGCGTGCCTGAACATGCTCAGAACTAAAAAAGAAACACAAATTTGAAGCCTGAACGATCAGAGCTAAAACATAATATATATTTTATTATTTTAAATTTTGTATGTTTATTTATGTTATTTCTTATTTTTATTTTCAAAATATAAAAATCTACTGCGAAAAAGTTGAATCTACTGCGTTTTTTTTCCAAATCTACTTCGGACATTTTTTAAAAAAGTCCCATCCCTGTGCGGCGTACGTCTACTGACAAATCTTGTGGCAGAAAAGCCGCCCAGTTTTGAATTGATAACTCTGCTGGTCAGCATTTGATTAATCAATTCACCAAGCGAACCATCTACTTTCAGAGATGACAGCGCAGATTCGATTGCAGATGTGTCGACGTTGTTAAAGGCGCCTTCAATGTCTAGGAATGCGACCATAGTGTACTCTTTATGGTGGAGGGAGTGTTCGATGGTTCGCACTAGTGTGTGCAGAGCCGTATCTACTGATTTCCTTTTGCAGTAAGCATGTTGAGCTAAAGACAAGAGTCTTCAGTCAATGCTTGTTCTTAAATGGATATCAATCAGTCGTTCAAAAGTTTTAAGAAGGAATGATGATAGGCTAATAGGTCTGAGATCTTTCAGATTTACATGGGAACATTTGCCGGCTTTGTGTGTAAAATATGATTGGAATGTGTGGAGGTAGTTTTAAAACCGAGACGAAGGCTCTTCGGAACGTTGAAGGTAACCTAACCACGTTTAAACAGCATTTTAAGACCTGAATTATGGAAATCAGGTAGAGTGAGAGATAAGGCTAGAAGAAAATGCACCACCAATCAATGGAGACCCAATTCCACCAACCAGCATAAAAGATCAGTTAAACTTATGTAATTTTTGCTTTAAGGTTGATCTGATGTGAAAGAGGTACGGCCCAGTTTTGATCCTTGAGTAACTTCTGCTTTGATGCTTTTGACTGTTGACTGAATGTTTTCAATCTGAACGAAGAACGATCTGGAATTGAGAAAACTGAAAATTATTTTGATTTGCGAAAAATTAAAAATGGTAAGTTGGTGTATTAGCCCTCGTATCCAAATGCTGTCGAAAGCATTCTCTACATCCAGGAAATATCCAACAACAACTTGATAGTTATTGAAGCTGCTTACAACGTGATTCTGGAACCTCAAGAGTGGATGTAGGGTTGAGTGATCCTCCTGAAATTCAAACTCAATGTCGGGGATGATGTTGTTAGTGGTGAAGAATACCTTCAGACTCCGAAAAATAAGTCCTTCAAGGATTTTGCAGGTGTTGCAAAAGAGAGATATTGCACGATATCTAAAAGCGGAACTTCTACCGGCTTTCTTCGGTATCGGGACTTTTTTCACGTCTTCCATCTTTTCGGAAAACAGCAATTATTGACGCTGTTGTTGAACAGGATGGGGAATACCATCCATGACTTGGGGAAACTTCTTTATGATGTAGTTGGAAATCATGTCTGATCCGGATGATTTATTAGGTCGTCCAGTGTCCACTATAGATTAATTCAGATACTTCTTCAAGGTTGGTGAACCTTTCAGTCAGTTTGTGATCACTGGCTGGATTACCATTGTAAAAATAGTAATTTCAGAGTTCGTCTGCTCCAGCTGCACTATTGTTCTGCACTACTATTCGACTTCCGAGTTATTCAAAATATTCGGGAAATGCTTACGCTTTATCCTGAGCAGTTGTATCTGGTAGTAATATTTTCTGGCATCTGTTGTCTTTTTCCGATAATCTTTTTAATTTCTTTAAATGCATCGGGTCTTGGTTTGATTGTTTGCAGCCTACTTTGGAACTGGTTGTTGAAGAGCGTTCCTTAACATAATTTGCATAGTTCACTCTTCAACATTTGGTAGTTGTTGTTAACAGTGTTCCAATCCCATTGTTGGATCCTTTGCAGTTGCTTCCGCAATCGCTGTCGATGATCATGCAGTCGAATAATCCCTTCTGGGAGAAACTGGTATCTGCCTCCCAAGGTTTTTTTGTGTCTCTTCTGCTCGTCAAAGGTATTGTTTATGGTGACCTCCATTACTTCGAAGGCTTCCTCAATCTCGTTGTTGGAGAGGTTCCTGTTGGCATCCGGCATCACTATCGTCTCCCCGACTTTTCTTTGGAATCATTTAATATTCAGTCGGTTGTAGTTGTTATAAACCTCGTATTGTGGATCTGTTGTCACAATCGGTTAGCCCAATTTGATAGGGAGCTCCACTTGCTTGTGGTCCGCATCTCGAGTAATGGTCCTACATTAGTAATTCTGAAACTCGGGAGCGATGTTGATAAAGTGAGATGAAACCAAGAAGGAGTCCAGACAGGATGGTGTTCTTGGGAATACTGGCTTTGGTTTTGAGACTTCTGAGAATGAATGGTTCTCAAAATTATCATCCAACCAATTCACCAGGTAGTTTCCAACGTCGGATGAGGTTGTGTCATACCATCGTGGGTGTCAGACATTGAAATCGCCTACAATCAGTCCATATAGGTGTGCTTGGTGGCTAAGTTGCTGAAAATTGAAAGATCGTGATTAATATCTGCTTGTTTGGCACTGCATTTGTTATATATGCTGAAGATTATTAATGTTGTGTTATCTTCGACCTAAATGACGACGGCTGTGGCTTCAATCCATCTTAAGGTAGAAATATAATAGTCGGAAGATGTCGGAAGAAAATTCTTTCAGTTCACTTACGCATGGAGCGGTCGGTGAGCGCTCTTCACTTCCCAAAGCAAAAGTTAACGAAAATTGGTCGAAACGAAGCAAACGTCAATTATGGGCACGTCATATTAATATTCTTTGTATTCGTTTCGTTATTACGACCACTTACATCGGCATCCGACTATTATAGTTCTACCTTTAGACTGGAGATCATCTAAAGCTCTATACTTTTTAAGGCACACTTTGAACAAGTTTCCCGTAAGAGGGTTCTGACCGATACTTCCCCGGTTCTGTCGATTTTGATTAATTTTTTGTCTGTATGCGCAGTTACGGATAATATTTTTTTTTTCTTTTTTCTTCCTTGAGATAAACTAGATTGCAGAAACACGCATGTCATCCCATGTATAAACTCAAATAAAAACAAAACTTGAACGCATCGATTATGTATATCCTATACCTTAACTTCACCGATCCGGATGACAAACGACGACTTAACGGATTCGTTTATGCAGCAAATCATTCAATTTGTGTTTAATTGCAACCGTTCGTTGCACATTAAAAAAAAAATAATAACTCGACCACAAGCAACCACCAGACAGACAGACGATGCGAGGACTTTAAGAGAGCAGAGCTCCGACTGGCAATGTCCCAATGATAACCAATAGGACTTTTACTTATACGTAACTATACTATACGTATGTGACAGCAACCGGTGCAGGTGCCTCGTGTTTAAGGTGAATGCGATTATCTTACTTATCTCTGGCACTAGAACCAGCTTAACATGCACGCTTGTTGTTGGCATACTTGTCGTGTATATTATGAACTGAAAGGCTATGGAGGACGCAGGCACTAAAAAGGCACATGCTATGGCTTAAGTTGATTTGTCATGAATGCGCATTGCTCTGGTTTCTATGGACCTGGACCGTATTTCTTTTTTTTTCTTTTTTTTCTCATGCTCTTATTTACATTTCCGAACAAGCTCGAATGCACCGACCGAACGACTTAATCGAAATGAATAGAAATATCTTTGATAACCCAGAGGACAGGTATCATGGAACAAGAAAAAAAAAAGTCTTAAAGAATAATAAACAGCTCGAATTTGGCCCGAAATCAGGCCATGCAATATAGTTAGTAGGCAGAGGTAGGTATGTATGATATAACCAAAGCAATATATCACTTTGCCGTTTGGACGGACAACCAGACAGAAGCACAGTCTGATTTATTGCAGGTAATCTATACGTGATAATTACGCAATTAACGAAATATGAAACACAACAAGGATACACTGCTGTTGGAAGTTGGAGTCTTGATATTTGGAATTTATAGGTAGATACCTATACCTACGTAGCTGCTTCGTACAATGTATGTACATCTGTGCAGGTGATTGTTTTATTGGGTAAACCAATTCGCCTCATTCTTTTAATTTTGCAATACATATACCTGCATACCTATACTTATGTTGTACATACCTATTTACATTTGAAATTCAAACAAGGTTTATTATTTGTAGTTTATTTGGCTTTATCGGCAATAAAATCAAATGCTCATGACAGCTTTTAGTTTAATATTTGGACAAGTAGCAGGAGCTATAATTTACGGTCTTGATTTATTGGTAATACATTATTTGGCTTTGATCACAATATACATGTATGAATTCTCGATTTAAAACGCGTCTTGTTTGTGTAAATTTTGTAATGTAAGTTATGGGTATACCTTACCTATATTACATGAATTATGACCATAAACTATCTTATACTTATAGACAAATCGGTGATTAGAACAGTTATAAGCTAAGAAAAAAAAAGTATATTTGAACAAATTTATTTTGTTGCAATGTTGTTGAAATCACTTTTAATTTTGAGAAAAACGTAGCAACCAAAGTTAGGCCAGATCCAAATAAATAAAAATCTAACGTAGGATTTTAAGAGATAGGTTGATATGGTTGATAGATGGTGCTTAATACCAAAATAAAAATATCGAAAAACTTGAAAAATATCAAAACATCCAATTGAATTTGAATGTGACATTCCCACGGGTTGACAAACCAGTTGTGAGGCTTGTCTATTTACCAGAATTTCAATAAGTTTTTTATTCAATTTAATTTCATTTTTTCAGTAAAAACATTTATTATAAAAAATAAATAAAAATTCGGTTTTGAATTCAAAAATGTACAAGCTGTCACACACATTTGTATTTTATTTTCATATACATTGTACAGCAGAGCGAAAAGGCTTACGGCTAGTTCAATACAAAATATGGCCGTTTTCCGAAAATGTCATTTGCGTCAACATTTGTATCACCCTCATCCGAGGCTTGTTGTTGTATCGGAACCATGACTTTTTCCTTGGTAGGGAAGTTACTCCGATGCAAAACCCCCAAAAGCCGGAGAGCCGAATAAACCGCTACTTATAGGCGAATATTTCATAGCAGCTCATATAAGGCGTTCACCAAGTAGTTTGACCTAACTGGAATTGGTTACGCCACCGTTGATTATATCTACGGTGACCATCATTATAATAATTAATTAACAGTTCTGTATTTGAAGGCGACTTTCATTATGAATTATTTGTTATAAAAAAATACATAAATGATCTGTATTTCAGAAGTTGTTCATTATTTAATCTGTTTTTCATACAAATTCTTAAAATCAATAACATAAATATTAAAGCAAAATTCAATGACAAAAAAAATAATAATGCTTACGTGCCCTAAACGATTGAAAGAACGAACATCTAGTGTACATCTAGTATCTACCGAAAGAGTTTTTTCTGTTCTAAATATTATTTGAACAAATGAATAATCACTGAATAAACTCTAAAATGTATTTTGTACTCAGTTTCTTAGAGTTCAAAGAACTCAGTGAAGAAAATTCACTCTTCAGAAAAATATGAAATTCGTAAAAATGAACTTTGTTAATTAAGATTTTATGTTGTTTTTTTTTTTTTTTTATAAGACGTGTCAAATCGCACGATCTAGGCGACCAATTGACCGGCCCGAAACGTGAAATTAACTGTTCACCAAACTCGCCTCGCAATTGCGCCATTGTTTCGCGTGCTGTGTGGCATGTGGCACCGTCTTGTTGAAACCACATATCATGCAAGTCAAGAACTTCCATTTCGGGCAAAAAAAAGTTTGTTATCATCGCTCGGTAGCGTTCACCATTGACAGTAACGCTGCGATTCGCATCATCTTTGAAGAAATATGGCCCAATAATGCCGCCGGCCCATAAACCGCACCAAACAGTGGCTTTTTCGGGATGCATTGGTAGCTGTTGCAATGCTTCTGGCTGATCTTCACTCCAAATGCGGCAATTTACGTACCCATTCAACCAAAAATGAGCCTCATCGTTGAACACAATTTTTCGATAAAAAAGCATTTCGAACCGAGCACGAATTTTGATAGTAAAATTCAATAATTTGCAAGCGTTGTTCATTTGTAAGACGATCCATGGTTAAATTGCAAACCAAACTGAAGCTGTTTGACAGTGACACAAGGTACTAAACACACGTCAGCTGTCAAAACCAGTGTTGCCAAAACCAAACCAGCTAAAAAATCACCCGTTATAATACATCAACTATTAGAATTGTTTTCTTTAACCACTGAAAAATTTTTAAAATATCGATATTTAAAAGTTCGGTAACTCCGAGTGTGGACAATGATTTGGAAACAACATAGGACCATAGTACTCGTAACAGAATTTTCGTTATTAGTCCAGTCAATAAAGCATTTGACTCGGAAAAAATCGCCGGAAAGCTGGATTTTGGTATATACCTTCCTCATGGTAAGAAACTGTCAAAAGTCCCAATCGATATGAACGCCGCTTACGATTTTACGGGGGGTTGAAGGCCCGCCAAAATGGTTTTTCAGGAATAACTTCCAAATGGTAAGTTGTATAAAAAAGTGTCAAAAACTAATTTGTAGCTTCAAATATTTCCTACAAAAAAGATCAATCAATCAGAAGAGTTAAGGGTTTTACTTTTCTATGTAGTTAAGCGACTTAATTCCAAAATTGTGCATTTTGTGATATCATCATCAATCAATCAATTTTTTTGTAATGTTGCTACATTATAAAGACATGGAAATATTTCAAGCTTCAAATTAGTCTTCGACACTTTTTTTGTACAACTTACCATTTGCAAGTTATTCCTGAAAAACCATTTTGGGGGCCTTCAACCCTCCGTAAAGTTGTAAGCGGCGCTGATATCGATGGGGACTTTTGACACTTTCTTAAGAACATCATGAGGAAGCTATATACCAAAATCCTGCATTCCGGCGATTATTTCCGAATTTGACTGTTTTTTTGGCTTCATTGACTGGACTATAATATATTGATGTTGTTTGAAATCAAAATACAAATGAGAATAAAAAGTGAAAAATCAAAAACCAACTAAAATTGATGAAAATATATATATTGTTCAAAAATTCACATAGCCAAGAAAAAAGCAAAAATCAAAAATTTTGGAAACACGGGTTAATTAATTTCTTATCTGCTTCTCGAAAGTATAAAATGTACATATTTCTAAAAATCATCATGGAAACACGGGTTAATTAATTTCTTATCTGCTTCTCGAAAGTATACCTAAAATGTACATATTTCTAAAAATCATCATGCTATGCTGATTTTAGGTGCTTTTTTTCTCCAAACTCTAAATTTTTATCTCGAGTTTTAGATTTTCTAGATTTTTTTTTTTGTTGATATGACTTTATTGTATTAAAAAAATCTATCGATTACAAAAAAATTCAACTTTCTTTCATTTTTTGTTTAGAAAATAGAATCTAGAAATTGATTTCCGATTTTAAAAAAATCACGTATATCTTAAAATTTTAAACAAAGTTTCCTTTCACATGATATTTTTGTTTTATCACTAAAACCTACCATATGAGCTTAGTCAGATAATTGAAAAAAACCAAAAACCGACCTTTAAAGCGTGGCAACCCTATGCCTTGACCATAATTCGCCAGGCAACCCATGCGCAAAATGTTAGTTTAACCACTACCTAAAAAACTATATGTATACTCCTTATCTGGTAACTCGATGAGGGTAGGTAGGTTGTCCTATGGCGGGATCTTAGACCATAGGGAAATCAAAACGCTAAACCACTTATTGTGTACCAAATTTGAGAAATATTTTGTTTTCTTATATGATAAAAGTTTTATCGGAAAAGGAAGTACTGTGGAAAATTGTCTATTTAAAAAAAAAACTTATACTAACCCTTTTTATCCTCCATTTACTGATCTAGTAGGTATAACAATATAACAAAAAAATCTTCTTTAACCTTTAAATGAAATACCTTCATGTCCTTATCCAAGGAATCTCATTTTCAGCCTTAAACAGAGATGCAGATCAAAAAGAATCTCTAAATTGATACGATTTCATTTGAAAGGTATTCTGCGGCAACGGCGACGACGCAGCAGTTCGGTGATTGCTTGACCAATTTCGAACTAAATTACATTCCAGACTGACCATCGCGTCTCTCATTTGAGCTCACTTGCATATACATACAATACACTAACCAGCAGTAGCATCATCATCACCACATTCGTTTTACCGAACCGACAGAGACAGACAGCCGCACCAGAAGATGCAAACACGACATCGATTCCAATGCAAAATTACTTAAAAGATACATATTCATCTGATGTACAAAAACACATCCATCCATCTCGAATGACATTAGAGGGCCCAGTCCCAATTTCAATAACCAAAAAATAAAAAAAGAACAACGAAAACGAAAACACTCTCAAATAAACATTTCGGACAATGAAACTGACTGACAGACGATGTCCGCTAATTGAAGGATTCTGTCAGAATGGAAGTGGTCCGAAAACAAAGCCCCGACAACAGAAAAAGAAGAAGAAGAAATAAAACTTTGCACTGCACTGGCTGACCTCGTCACAGGTCGACAGCGATGCACTGGACAGACTTCTTCGCTGATTCAAGATGCTACTGCGTTTGTCGGCACAACAGCTCCGTCCAGCACATCACTCGAGTGTCCAGTGTGCGTCCTGCGTCCTCCTGCACCACCATCCCGTCCGTCGCTTGCCACCGCTCAGTCCTCGTCTCCTTTCCCAACGCCATTGTGACGTGATCGCTGCTCTGTGTTACCTGTTATCTACTTGGCCATTGTTGTGTGCCGCCAATGGCCCTTTTCGAGCCTTTTGTAGTTGGCCGCCAAGGAGTCAAGTTGCTCCTGCTCCTTCGTGTCTCTGCAGATGATGATGCTGCAAGCTGGACCTGGCTCCAAGTTCGACTATGTGGCCATTTTCAGAGCGAATTCAATTTGACCGAATGCAATTTATATGCGATTTTCAATTTTCCCAAATTGCTGATGGTTGCTCCTGCTTCTGTTCCCAGTGAGACTCCTCCTTCTGACAACCAAGTGCAACAAGGGCAACCGACGACGACGACGCGTTGGCAACGATGACCGACAACTACGACGACGATGGTAGTGGAGGTAGCGGTATTATAGTGATGGTGAGTGGTGACCAACAACGAGTGAACGTAGAACGTAAATTATTGTGGAAATTTTATTTTTATATTTCATTACGTTCGACGTTTTTGGTTGGGATGAGTGCGCGGATCTGGATTTTGGATTCTGGATGTCTGCACGTCCGTCGTCGTCGTCCGTCGGATTGCGGCCCATCTTATATAGAGCCAATTGCCAAGCTGCTTGACTACTCCTTGGAGATTTATCGATTATCCGAGTTGATAAAAACAAATCCGGGCATTTTTCGGGATCATAAATAATGAAAATCGTTCGATGATTTATGGGTTACCAAAAGCTGCTGTAGCACGCAGTGTAGTTGCCGCTTATTTCATATATATATGTCCATGTTCTCCGGCTCCCGGTTCAAAAACAGTGACTTTATACAAGAAGCATTTTCGGTAATGATGAAGCTCGTGATTTAATTTTTTTTCGACGACCGCAACGACCGTAAGAAGAATGTGCTTCTGATTATGAGCAGAATTCATATTACTCGTCTCGTATATTACATTGATGGCAGAACAAAAATTTCTCTTGTACCTTTACTTGAAACTTGACATTACTCAAACCTAAAAGGCATAAATTACCATCAAAGACTATTGTAGGTTGCTATATGGTACAGTAAGTAAATACAGGTAGATACAAGGGTTCTCGTTTATAATTTTTGTGATGCGATTTCTGATTATAAGATTACGGATTACGGCAAAAGGACTCAGTTATAATTGGTTTAAATGACGTATATAAATAAGTGATTTATATAGCTGCTGAGGTGGCCTCGAGTATTGAACTGGAAGGAGTTATTTTTCTAGGAGTATACAAATAAATATTTTAAAGTAAACTATCGCATTACATATCATCAGGTTCATGCATCTCAGTACGGAAAAAAAATTAAACAAATGGCAAAGAAAAAAAAAAAAACAAGTATCTACATTTGCAATAATTGAAGCTTATTTATTGTATATGCCCTTCATCTAATCTTCTTTATTTAAGAAATATAAAATGGCATAATATACGATATTAATTTGACGTTGAGGAGCATCAATGGTTGTATCCAGCATCCAATTTGATATGCAGCATCCGACAGAAGTACTACAGAAACAATCCGTGCGTTCAGAGAACTATCATATAGGCTATCCACCTATCCCAAAAATGTTCAGATGTTGCATCAGATGCTTTGTCACAAGGGATTACAACAACACAAACCTATCCGGATAGCTTTGTATTGATCCCCGAACGTAACCAATTACAACTCTGGAACGCTGATGTAAAGTTTCTCTAGAGTTTATCACTATTTCTACCAAGAGTGTTCTAGTGAGATATTCAATTGAATTCCTCTCCTAAAACAATTCAATGGTAGAAATAGAAGGAACCTTCAATTTTCTGCTGAAACCGAACGGCTAAAATGACAGCCACTTTATCATGGCAAAAGATATTCTTGTAGGATTTTTAATATTCTCGCAAGAAGCAATACTCCAGAAAAAACAATCAAAGTGGAAAAGGAGAAAACTTAAAAGAGCGCTGAGACCTGCTGGCAATCAACTACTAGGAAAATTTTCTGTCAAGCGGATTGGTGGTCCTAAGTTTGAAGTTTCCCAACAACTAATTTGTGTTCATTACTTTATTCCTTCCATTCTTTCCAACAATTTTCCTGAATCGATTTGAAATATAATTCTACCACTTTAATGATTCACAATACAGATTCGCGTATGAGGTTCACCGGGGTGACCCCAGTAAACTTCGGAAACCCTTCCGGTTTTGGAATGTTACATGCTTGAGACCAAATTAATGCTGATATAGTCGGTTTGGTTTGTTTCAGGAGGTTTTAAGCCTGCTTCTCTTTTTCATGATCGTTTGGAATTTTATATCGTTAGCCCATTCTTCTACCCTACTTCATTATCGGTAATAAATCCATGATTTTTCGCAAGCACCAGTAAGATCTATGTTGATCGGAAAATTTGGAGCATATAAGTATTCTATCTTTTTTGTTTTCACTAATGATTCCTAACACCTTTTACTAGAAGCAGTAAAGACGGTTTCCCCTCGTTTTCCAATCCCCAGTATCCAGCAAGAAATCGTTCTCATTTCCCTCTAAAATCTCTGCCCTTACGTCAAAATCTAGTTTGAAATATCTAAGGAAATTTAAGATGACTTCTTCTTTACCCAAGAATTATTGATTTACTGTGTAGTATCCCGTGGTTAGTGCGTAGGACTGTTGAGCCAAAGGTCTTGTGTTCGATTCTCAACTCAATTCGATTCTCATCTCAAAAAATACCTAAAAACAGAAATGTTTTTTATGGGTTACTGTCTCTTGCGAGGAATTGACAAATACTCTTGTCATGAAAAAGTGCTTCTCTCGTTACCCTTTCGGATTCGGCAGAAAATTGTAGGTCCCCTGCATTCCTGACAATAAAACGAACACAGAAATAGCTGATAGTTGTTAGTCACTAAGCCTTGGTTCTACATTAGCTGTCACACCACCCAATTTAATTGATTCACTGTCTGGTCTCTCACTTTACCTTTAAGCAGCGACAATCGGGAGAGCTATTAAAAGCAATGAACCCAAACCCATGTTGCGCGCCAACTTCGATCTTGCACTTTTATTTAAACACATCCGTGACTATTTTAAAATATCCAAACCTTTGATTAGGTACTCAAGATATTTTTCGTTAAATCTCCGGTGTATATTCCCTAATTTCTTGACATTTCTTTGTTTTGATATGTAGGCCATAAGGTGTCCTAAACCGTGATTCATCAAGACCAGTGCTTAACTAAGTAAACTCGTTCGTTTCTTTGCAACTATAACTAATAACAAACCAAATAAAAGGCCTTCTTTAAGTATTCCTAGTATTGGCTAATTTCTATTTCCCAAATCATATTGTCAACTCTACTTTGCCAAAAAGCAACTTTATTAGCTGTCAAGCTGTCATCAATTTGCCGAAGGTAATAACGAAAAAACTCAATAAAATTTCAATTTATCAAATCTTAAGCAAACGACCGACTACGACACGATGTGACGCGCGAAGTCTTCTTGTTGGTAATTTCCAGTGACGTTATAGACACTCAGATGTATAGACATATCAATGGCCGCACTCTCGCCTTCACTCAACGATCACACCCTTAGCCGAATCGTTTGGCGTAGTAATTTCCTTGTGTTTCTGCCACCCTCGCAGCTCGCTCAAACAAAACATGAATCCTTAAAAAAAATTAATTCAACACTGAGCCACCCCCCAATTGATGTAATGTTACATTATTATTGTTATTACGATTTTACCACCCTCTCTTTTCATCAACCAAAAAAAAAAAATAATAAATAAAATCACTTGCTTAGCTGCATCAGCACGGGAATTCGCCTTCCCATCAATTCGATGGAATCAATGTCAGCATTTGTATACAATACACGAAGCGAAGGCGGTTTTGGCGGGCTTGAAGAAGTCTTACTTCTGCTAAAAGGCTGACTGAATGTATATACTTACGACGACGCGAGACGGACAATATTGGTATAGGTGGTCGGGGGAGGGCTGGCAGAACGAATATATCTATACTGATTCGTTATTCGGTTTTATTGCCGATTCATTCATGAATAAACATTGAAGGGTGTCAATAAGCTTCGAATTAAGGGATGAAAGTTATTGGTTTTTCGTTTGCCGCAGCACACGTTTTGCACTGAAAATCAACCGGTCCTGGATTGATTAGGATGCGGTATATTGGCATGGAGTACGCTAGAATGAAATTCAATTCGAATTATTGTCCTTAAGATTGTTATTTTTCTTTTTCTTATACTCTCGTATATTTCTCTGATTTAATTTCGACTTTTTCGGAGCGAAAATAAAGAAGCAATAGAGCGGAATACCACAGTTGTCGATGATTGATTTTTGTTTTTCTATGAAATTGAATGAGGAAACCCCACACTTATACATACATATACCTTACTGTACTCTTTGTATTCAGCCGTTTTCGGGGTGAAAGCTGAAAGTTTTACTTTGGAATGAGGGAAGTGCGTGCTTATATACCACACCCAAGAACTATAATTCCAGTTGTTGAATAGAAGAACCGAGAAAAGAAGTTCCATCTCCATCCGGACATGACCAAATTAATATCTTCTTTCATTTTCGGAATTTGATTTGGCCTTCGGGGATCAGCATCATTTATATATACACAAGACTGCAGGCAGAGATATTTATGGTTCGATAAGTTAGGAACCACCTTCAAAGTTAAGTCTACAAAAATGACGAATTTGTATCCGAATTGTTCTTATAGTTCGTATACAAAAGTATCTCTTGTAGAAATTTGTTACTATTGTAAATATTTTATATTCCATAGAAATGAATAGGTTGTTTGTGATGTAGAATTTAATGGATATTATTTTCGAAGTATTGTTATAGGTATAGGGAGCGTATTTGAGTTTATCAATAATTCTAAGAAGTAGAAAGTTTTGGTATGGGAATGATATTGGGGGTCGGAATGAAATGATTTGTGGTGAACAAAAACCTGTAGATACAAAATATTCATATATTTTTTTAGCTTGGAAAACTGGTAGATAACTAAAGCAACTTGATTCCTAGAAATAAACAACAATGCTGGCAAAGTTTTGCTTTACTGGGTACCTATGATATTAATTCCCAAAACACAAAAGTTTTTGTTCAACTAATAGAGTAGAAGTTAAAATAAGAGAATTTTATTTAATACATTCATTGTGAAAACAAAAACGAATTTATGTAGGTAAGGTATTTCTTATTGAAAAATAATTTAAGATGATTTTCTAAAAATATCAGTTATTTCTTCAGAGTTTTATAAGTTATTGTTCATTATTGTGAAACATTTGTTCGCATTGTGATTAGGATAGGTACAACCTATTGAACAACAACAAAGTATTTTATTTCAATGTAGTTAATTATCTAGAAACATGAGTTGTGAAAGAAAAATGGAAAAACATGTATGTACATACATTGTACATACTTTTTCACTTATATCAAAACTCTTGAATTATTAATTTAACTTAATGTTGGATCTCCTTAAAAAAGTAATTTGTGTTTTACATCATAGTACCCATGGCGTAATGGTTAGAGCGTAGGACTGAGTTTACGAGCTACTGCCTTTTGCGAGGAATTGACTTATCCTCCAAGACAATCTCTTGTCATGAAAAACTGCTTATCACCTAAGCCGTTCGGATTCGGCAGAATATTGTAGATCCCCTCCATTCCTGCCAAATAATACACACACAGGAATGGTTGAGAGTTGTAACCTGTAAGTCACTTGGCCCTGGTTTGGTTCTACACGAGCTGTCGCGCGGTTATTTATTTACATCATCTAGATACACAGTATCTACATTTGAATTCGTCTGGTTAGGTTATATCTACCTAAAAAGGTTAGAACTTTGACAATTTAGTATTGCTCAGTTAAAGAGGCCTGATTCTAATGTTATCAGATCTTCAGACAGCTTACTTAAAAGTTAAATATATAATGTTTCAAGTATAGGGTATCACATTAGGGATTTCACTATGTAAATTGTGAGCAAAAAAAAAAACAGTTTTAAAAGAATCAGAATCAGCCCATAGTATGCTGCTTTACGAAACGAAAAATCCCATACAAAAATGATACAGAGTACAAATTTCGTTCTGCAGTATTCGCTGTTCGGTGAACGATTATTGAGGCAGATTATTTGGAGAAGTCTGAACTCTTTTTTTCACCCAGAATTAATTGTCTGGACTATAGTAGAAGATTGCGCTTAATTTTAGCTTCCATACAAAATTATCGCCAAAATTTAGACAAGCTTAAGGGCCAGTTTGTTCACAGTGGTTTAAATTTGCACCACCACTTTAACAGGTTAACAGGTAGCGATTTCCATGATTAACAACTCAAATTTTGATTTCCCTAATAAAAATTTTGATTAACATGCACATTCGATGATTTATCAGTTGCATTAAACCTTGATTAAAGATAATCAACTTGGAACAAACTGGCCCTAAATGAAGCCACGCATTTAAGCTGATTACACCACTCCAACTAAAAAATATTTTTTGTTTCCTATACGGTGCAGCACCTATCTGTCAAAATTAGCGCACACAATAATATATTGTTTGTTACATTACAAGTGTGTGTTTATTGTTAAATAATGAACTTCTTTTTCGCCGAAAAGATAAAAAATATTCAGAAAAGTACAGGATTGTATGTGTTTCATGAGTAAAAACAGTTAAGAACAACATTGGGTACGTTCAGCAGACACAAGGGACTAAATTATGTAGTCTGTAGACAACTACTATATTCATTGAACGCTAAATTGAGTAAGAAAACTAGTTTTTCTTAAGACGTCAAAAATGTCGAACTTGGGACTTTACTTCAAATGTTTAAAGACTTATATTATTCATCTCGATTGCAGAATCGACATGAATTTGTTTATCTGAAAAATACATCACACAAGGAAAAAATCAAAATTTCTTATATTTTTTATTAAATCCTTTCCATAATATATGATAAAGAACCAATTCACCCAAAACTTATAACAAACGTGAAAAAAGAAGAAATTGCAAAACAATGAAGTTCAGCTGGCTGTTTAGCGATTAAATATAATCAGCTGATATTTTTGCATAAATACACTTAACTTAAAATAAAGGGAAATATTTCGTGACTAGCTTTCCAGTCAACTTTCCAATATAGTTGACTTGATTTGAATGGAAGGCAATTTTTTGACAGCTGATGAATCAAGAACTAGAAACTTGCTTACTTTTCTGCACCTACTTTTGAGGTAAAGCAATTGAATTAGAAATGTCAAATCATCAGCTGACTGTTGTGTTTAGAAAAAAAAAAGCTAAAACTAACCAAACAGATAAAAACAAGGAATTGAACATAAAATAACAAGAATAAATTGTGAATTGAAATCATTGCAAACAAATTAGAATTTAAAATTGTTTGAATTTGAAATTTTATAGATGATGTCAACCTCATAAAACACAAAGCAGTACACTTCTGTTCTGACAGTTTTCTCAAACTTGTGTAGTTTTACTTCATTAAACAAAAGTCATAGTTTCTTTACTTTGAAACTCTGTGCATTTATGTGAATTTTTTCATAAAAAACAGTCAATGTTCATACATTAAAAAAAAATGTGTAGAAATTCACACAAATGCAGAGAGTTCCAAAATAAACATGATGTAAAAGAACACAACAAGTCTTTTACACGAGGAAACAAGTTGCTGAAGACTTTTTTGACATTTTCTTTTAAGTTCTTTTAAAATCTCTTGTACCTTTCACACGAAGAAACAAAATTGTAGAAATTTTCTGTAGTTTCGTTCTAAAGTAGCTTGGTTGAACACACTGCCCTACTGTGCTAGAAATGTCAAACAAATCTCCTCAAATCGTTGACCGGGAAGATTTCTTTCACTCCTCTTACTTTTTGCCCTTCTCGAACTAAGTCATATGGATGAATTGTCAAAAACAAACTGAATACTCAGCTTTTTTTTATACTTATATTAGTGAAAGAAAAGATTACCTAAGTAATTTGTTACTTGTATTTTGTCACACTAAATTAATAAAAAAAATGTATGGAATTTATTAGCATGAGAACCCCCCCTCTCCCCCCACCATCGTAAAAAGCTGCTTCTGAGAATAAAGTAGAAAAAACTGTATTTTGCTGGTGAATCACAAAGCAATTTCATCACTGCATCATTTAAAGAATAGCCAACAAAATTAAGAAGTCCTTAGTCGAAAAACAAAAACAAATTTGACGTCTTATCGAAGACCTTACCAAAAGCTTACCAAAAAATGATTAAACAATGATTAATAAAACTCAAAACAAACAAAAACTCTTTTCTTACTCTGTTCTTATTCTGCTCTATGTCAAAAACAAAAAAAATAATTAAAAATCAAGAACTAAATTCGAAGTTCGAAAAACATTTCAAATGAACACCAATTTGCATTATTGTCCAAATGTACTTATAAATTCCAAAAGTTCTGATTCCACTTACTTAAGCAAACTGTATATGAAGCTATACTTGCTCTCTATATTGATTGTGAACCTTTATTTCCGTTTCGGAAACGGAATTCTTAATATTGTCACAAAAATACAACCGCACGTATTTTTGACGTTTGCATATATGTATGTACATCCCTACCTATGTGCACTTGGATAAACATTCCCTTTTTGGCAGATCGAATGCAAATTTGTATTATGTATATATACGAGCAACGATAAAACGACTTTGTCCTTCTTTATCGTTCTCTATATCACTTCCCCTTTCTCTATGTGTTCCTCTTGTCAAGATATATAAAATCCATACAAACACCGGACATGATGGTCGCTTGGACAAGATAAGGAACCAGCCCAGCACAGACTCTCTGGATTTGTCTTTTAATTAATGCAATGGCAATGCGAAAAAGCAAACGGAAGCATTTATTTCTTTGTCAATCTTGTGCTGCTGAAATGTTGGTTGAAGGGCCGGGGCAGAATATAAGACATTTTGCGTTCGAGTGATCCTAATCAGTGTTGTTATACAAACATCAGTTTAGTTTTAGAAGGAAAGTTTTCGATTGTAAAAATGAAATGGCTTTGATGGTTCTTTAAGGATTGCTATAAATATATTTAAATAAAAAATCTGATCAAACCCATCAAAATATATACCTATCGAAAGATTTTGACTACCAGATTAGCTAGATGTTGAAAGGCACGGTAAAATTGAGGATTTCTTGAATGTAATATTTTTAATGAAATTTTAGAAGTAACCAATTCAAATTTATCTCATTTAAATGGTTTTCACTTTCTACAAAAGAAAATGTATGAAACAGTTTTTTTTAACGATACCACATTCTTATAACATCACTGTGCTTTAACCATATCAGGCGATGACAATGTTCAGACATTCTCCTCGCCGTCATCATCGTCATCACACATGCAATCAAAGTGATTTGTAAATACATATTTCCATGTCCAATGTCCATATCGTTTTCATTTTAAGCTGCATCAGTATATCTCCCGCATCTCCCCGTAGGGACTATAGGGTCTAGCACTTGTCCTCGTTGGTATCTAAGCTTTTCATTTCCATGTTTCAAAATTTTAAATTCCATGATGTAGACGTTGCAATGACTAAATACAACTACAGTTGTCTGTAGCAGAGAACTGGAGCATTATCTTTCAACATGCGTCCGGTTGAATGTATGTCGATGCGTTTCCAGCTGCCGTCCGTCGTCGGTCGGTCGGTTGGTTATCGTCCTGGGACAGATTCTTTATATACATATACATGCATATGTATGTATAGGATCCGATAATACTCATCTCATCTGGTTGTTGTTTCGATTGCACTTCTCTGTTCCAATGAAATTCCTAATCGGGTGCCTATATATAGAGATACATATATGGAGGAGATGATGGAGTCGAATCTATTGGGATGCGAGGGTGATTATATACGTCCATGCTATACCCAATTCTCGTTCCAACCTAAATTGCGTCAATAACCGATTTCCGGTGCAATTCAGAAATTTTGTGTTCCGAAATTCCATAGTGCCAAACTACCATTATAGCAATGGAGGAGCACTTAACCAGCATTAAAAAGGACGACAAAACGACGCGACGCGATGCGACGCAACACTATAACTGAGCACAGAAATAGTTGCAACAAAATTAGCATCCGCGCGGCTGAATTTGCATATCGCCCGATCGCACGAATACATCATCTTAATGGGATAGCATGGGAGTTGCAACACGGATTAAAAATAATGGTTCAGGTTGGGTAATAGAGCCAATAAATCCAAAACTCCACCAAATCAGTCTGCATAATCTGACATAACAATTCCGATGATTTTATTCTTATCGCAGGCACAGGGATTGTTTTTTTGTGTTTTTTTTTATAATATAGTCTCCTGCACTGGTGCTTCTCTGTTCCGATGGAAATTACTCACAATTCATGGGCAAATTAACTATGCGATGTTTTGCATAATTATCCACAAAGCCATAGCATAGGAGGCATCAGGCACTGTTGTAGATATGAAGGTACTATATATGTACATACGTAGTCTCGTCAACTGTAGGTTCACAGGTGGATGAGCCTGGAAGGGAATAGATAGATGTTTAGGTTTAAGATCTGCAATGATAAATGGAGTAGGAATTTGAAAAAAAAATTAATTCAGTTTTGGAGATTTATGTTTGTGATATTAAAATTTTTTGCTAAACATTATTTTTAACGATGGTAATATTATGTTGGGTGGTGGTGAACAAAATGGTAGTAGCAAACAAAATCTAGGAAGACAAAACACTGCTATTCAAACACTACGGTTTTCATAATTTTTATCTCTGGCGCAAAATTTTAAACAGCCTATGATATTAAGGTAATCAGACCTTTCACACGAAACCATCACACCCCGGTAAAAGGGATTCACAAAATCCGAATATGCAATCGAAAAACAACAATCCTCACATTCGAAAAACTTACAACCTACCCCAAAAATGTTCAGATACCTTGGGTTGTTGTTGCATTAGCTGTCACAACACAAATCTATTCGGATAGCTTTGAACAGTTCCCCAAACGCGGGCAATGTCTCATTAAAAGAAGAATTTCGAAATCAGCTTTCCTACATCACAACAATACTCGGAGCTTTTAAAAAAAAAATCAGTTTAACTTTTCAAAAAGTCCAAATTTTTGTCCCTTTTCTTTCCACGAAAAAAGCTCAACATTTGTATTAATTATGTCTAGAAAGAGTCGTTATTAATATTTAGCTTTGATTTAATTTCAAATAATTAAAAACTGATTTCATTTATAAAATATGTAGGGGAGAAGAGGGAGACCTGATCCGCTTTGCAGTTTTTGTATCATAACTTTTTATTAACGATTTCTAGAAGACCTGGGGTCTCATTACGTAAAATAAAAACGATCGGACGATATCGTTTCCACCATTGCTATCTCTATCATATCTGTAATGAAAAATAAAGACAGCTATCTTCAAAACGATATCGTTCCATCATTTTCGTTTTACGTAATGAGGCCCCTGTCCTATGTTGAAATAAAGACATATGTATTTAATTCCTTTTTTGCATAGAAAACAAAACTTATGTAATTGTAAATAGTTCAGGCTCTGTTTTTTAAAAAAGTGAACTATGATAGACTTGTTTTCCCCCTGTAGGAGACTTGATCCTTGGATCGAATTCGCCTTACATTTCAATTTCCCTAATTTAAAACATCTTTATTTTTTTTAACGAGTGTAAATAATTTATTAATTCAATTAAGAAAGTACAAAAACATATGTACAGAAAGAACGAATCCATTTAATAAAAAGTCATTTTTGAAAAATAAAACATCTCACACACTTGCTGTATGCCCTGAAAGTTGGTTTTCCAACTTTTAATATAATCAAGTTGAGACAATTCGCTGATATTTCGGGATTAAGTATATCGAGGAGATCAAGTCCCCACTTCGGGGTGAATTGGAAAAAAAAATATCATAATTTATTTTTGGCACACAATTAAACTTTAATTGCATACAAATCTTCATAAGAAAATTGGGAACATATAGAAAAATAACGTGTTGTACTTCCAACACAAAACAACAGCCCAGATGGAATCGACAAAACCACAAAATATAATGTACGAACTAACAAAAACATAGAAACTGCCACATGCTATCGTTTTGAGTTGAATTAAGACTAGTATTAGACGCATTGATATGATTTTAATGGTACTTAATAATGGAGCCAAATGAGTGTTTTTAACTCTCTTGGATGTGGGAGGTAAAAAAGTCTTCCAAGGCAACAATTGTCTCCCTCTTCTCCTCTATATTATTTGGTTTAATAAATCGACGGTTAAAATGCAAAAACCTTCGTAAGTCGTTTTTTCATGCTTAAATTCTTTCTTTTTATCAATGTGCAGAACAACATTGTTACCCTGAAATTGCCAAAAGGTGGTTCTGATTCTGCTGACTTTTTTGCATTAATAATACATAATTTTTTTAATTTTTCAACTCACAAGGTCGTACACTGGCACCGTGCACAATGAGGATTCAAAGGATTGCTTCGCAATATCATCGTTTGTTTTCCTAAGTTCGTGACCAATAGCTACCAATAGCGCCATACAGGTTTGGTATTTTTTATATTAAGTATCTTTGATCATGGCCTATGGGTGACTTGTGCATTCGACGTTTCGAAATGTTACTTTTCGTTCGGTTTTGGGATTTTCTTCCGACAGCTTCCGACTATTTAAGTTCTACCTTAACTTGTGGCCAGCGAATCTTAGGAATGAGGCGTAGATAGCGATTTACAAAAGCCTGCAATTTCTTCGAGATGGTATCCGAGACAGAGTTCATTATACCGAAGGCAACGCGAGCTTTACTAATTATTTTGCTTTTAACGTCCAGATCCGAGCCACCATTTGCTGTTACTGTACTTCCAACAATATTTATCATATCGGCATTGGCCAGCAGAAAAAGGTTTAGCAAATTTTGTGTTTTTGATTTTTACAAAGTTTGGCGCTTGATAACTGGGATTATTCATTTAAGTTTGACCAGTCAGAAATAATTCGGTAAAAAAAAAATAGAACTACCAGGTCTTATAGAAGGTCCCCCGCCTTCCAGCCAACATGGAAAAAAACTACAACAATTTAAAGAACAATTTTAGCGTTTTTTTACAATTACCACTAATTATGATAAAATATGTTTTCATTTATGTATTTAATGTTTAAAAAAACCAAAACCACTTATTTCTTGTCACATGCGAGTAAGCTATTTACATTTTTTTTTCTATATCAACTTATTTATTGCTATTTTTTTTGTGATTTTTCTTCTTTTAAAAGTTTTCTAACCTTTTTTTAAGATTCAACTCATATAAACCGTAATCTAATACTTACCCTTATATGAAATACAAAACTCAAAAGAAAAGAATAATGTTCTTTTTTTTTTGTTTGATTCTTGATGGGTTTGAAACTTTGGGGTGAAGTATATTATGATAAACAAGAAAAAAGTTAATCAGACTTTGGCCTAAGATCGTTAATTTGCTTACGTGGGAAGATGGATTAAAAGTTTTTAAATTTTTAATGGCTAATCAATAAGCGGCACGCGGTTGGAGTAGATAAAAAAAGATAAAAGAAAATTTGATGGAATTTTTGTTTTATTTTATTGGAAACTTTAAAGAATAATTAAAGGAAATTTAAATTCCTAACGAGCAATTTTTCTTAAATTAACTTAAGATAAGTTTCGATTTTCGGGTTTTTTTATGGGAGGCCTATTTTACAGAGCCTGTGTAAAAATAATAATTATAAAATAATTTTATTAGTAAATATTGAAGCCTATAGTTACTGTTACTTCAGACCACACAAAGTCGCCCCCTTCTCATTTGTACTTTAGGTTAAATTTACTTATCGTAGGCATAGTAAGTCTTTTACCATTTACAATATTCCCTTTCTGGAAACAATTAACGATACGAGAACATATTATCATCCTGGAATTTATACGTAGGTGTGCTCATGCTCAGGCTCTATTTTATATTAAAAAGTTCCAACTGTCAGTCGCCAACAATCGATTATAGTATAGGTACCTACTATAATCCTCTTCCGCTTCTTAGAATAAAACCGCACAAAAGATGCATCACTAACTTAGCTTATTTGCAACGTTAGACGGATATCGTTCCGAAACGACTCTATAATGATGCGACAAAAAGTCATATCAAGCAACGCCAGTCCAGCAGTCGCAACCTACACACGAATGATTGCGCGCCGCAACAGATAATCGGCACTTAGCTTAGGATATTACCATGAATTATGTCTCAATCGGTTGCTCTCGGACAGCCAGCGCGGAAAAACATGACAAACTGTGCTGAGCATCGCTGCAGCGATGTGATGGCGGCGGGCGGCCGGCACTGCGTCCGTCTGGTCCAGCATAACCGATTGAAGGAGCTGTGCAAATACTTTGAGCCTTATAGGTATACCTCCTCTATAGATACCTGTCTGTCTGTGGCTCTGGTTGTGGCGCTGCTGGTGTAAAAGGCTTTTAAGTCATTTGCACGTAGATGCATTTATTTGCGATTAGCCGGGTACTCAAAGTTTCGTTGTGCAGTGGACAAGGCGACAATCATGAGATGAGGAGGACACGACGACCACGATGACGACGACAACGGCAATGAACAAAAAAGTGAATAGTAGGTATAGCTCGTGAGGATATGGAACTTAGCATTCGTCTCCATATATGTAAGTATCCCATGGGATATGGGATTTAGTTAGCGATAACGATGCAACAACAATCAAACAAATTAGATGTTGTGAGGAATTTAGAAGGATATATCTACCCAACAGTGTTTACCATTTCGCAAACCTGCAATTTTGTCAAATGATTTTAGAGATGTCATACCCACAAATGGCCCGAAACAAAAACATCGTTGGTAAAATCAAAATGGCGGTTTATCAGCTAGATATACCAATCAGATCTCATAGATTTTGAACTAAGTTTCTGCTTAAATCGATCCTAACGTAATGTATTAATGAGTTTTCGAATTCGTTGCTATATTTCTACAATATGTCCCCTTGGCTACACGACTTCCAACAAATAAACCCAGCTCTCTTGATATATTTCCCCAAAACTTGACCCTCATCTTGAAATCCAATAAAAGTCATTCGCTAACTTATATTAATCAATTTTGTTTGTTCAATGCCAACGCTTCTTTGCTTTTTCCTAAAAACAAAAAAAAAAAGAAAATACAAAGGAAAAAAAATATCTTTCCTCAAGTTTCATTCTGTATCATCAGATACATACAAACAACTCTCATTCAGGATTCAACAACCAACACTGCCAAACTAAACGCCTCGCATCGCCTTTCCCATCACCCATCCCAATGGAATTCCGAAAAATTTTCTGCTCAATTAAACAACAAAACAACTTCAAGATGTTTCATCTCAGTTCGACGCAGTAGAATTCTATTCGAAATTAATCACTTTTGCAATTAATCACATGACAGTGCTTCAAGGCGATAAGTTAGTTGTATATGGAATTGGGGTAGGGGTGGGGGTTAAGGTTACATCCACCATTTCCAATTTTTCGTTATCCTCTGACCCAAACCTTGGCAATGCCGCCACACCGCTCCAATTTTACGAAGCTATATGAACAATATTATTATTTTCTCATCGAATCGAACCCGATTTCAAAAACAACAATCCTTTCTTCGTTCTCTTCGCCTTCGTCGTCTCCGTCATTGGCATTCGTAGTGAAAGTTTGTTTTTCGTTTTTTTATTCTGCCAAAAGAGGAAAAATCATTTTATGGGGGACGCTATGCATATTCATGAGCAAAGCTCCAACCAGTGCCCTAGGATCCATCGGACTGGTTAAAAAATTGATAACGAAAAAATGCACATGCCACAGTACAATGTACTTACATTGTATAGGTATATAGATACACCAATGTTGACCTTCAATAGGAAAGGATCCCAAAACTTTATAGGAACGGGAGAGGTTGCATTATAATTTTCAATGTCTAACGGGTCTCAGCTGGGAATTTCGATTCTCTACCGAAACACGAGCAAACATCTGTTTTACCCTGAGGCTGGATGAATAGAAAAAAAAGAGATAGATACGTACGTCCTACAACTTGTATTCAAAAGGTATCGATCGGTATTGTGTGATTATTGTGGGTGGGACTCCTTTCGCATGTTAAATCGGAATTTATCCAATTGGAGAGTCTAAATTAAGGAAAAGCATATAAAGTTATTCTGTCAAGAGATGTCTAATTTACCGAAATGTCACAAATAAAGAACTTCCGAATTTCCGAATTCATGCTATAGCTTGAACCAAATAACTTGGTAATTTTACTGTGCAGCTGTCTTTTAATTTCTCTGTAGATCAGGGTTGTCGGTTTGAAAAAGCCGAATCGCCAAATGTAATAGCTAAGTTGCCAAAAAATCGCAAAATTTCAAAATTGTCCACCCAATAAATAACAAAATTCAAAAATGAAATAAAATTTCGCAATTTTTAGTTTTTTCATCAAAAACCTTTCATTAAAAAAAAAATAAAACAGAAGAATTCAAAAACTTAAAATTAAAGAAAAAAATACGCCTTTCTTTACCTAGTCTTCTTTAATAAAGTCAATTGGACTTTTTCATATCAAAATTCAAATCGCCGAAAACTAAAAATATCGCCTTTTTTATGGTACATCGCCAATCCGATTTTCGTGTCGCCAAATGAAATTTGACAAGCCTGCTGCAGATACACAAAAAAAAAATACGAAAATCACTGAAAATCACGGAGTTTTGCTTATAGCTTCATTAAATATCTTGCTCACCATTTTGGTTCTCTTAAATCCTCTCTCTGCACAATCGACCGTTGGCCAAGTGATTTGGTTCAAGCTATATATACCTACTATTAAACTTGCAATAGCCGTGTTTTTTTGTACCATTACGCCAGTAATTATACATGTACTACATGTAATTATATCGATACATTTGAAACACTTGAAATTGACTGCCTCTGTTACATAAAGGAATACAAAAAATTCAAATCTGACAAACTGATGAAATTCAACTGACTTCGCCACTGCTTTTACAAAATATTATGCGCACCAGAAAAATGTATTGTAAAAATGAAGATATAGGTTGATGTTGTTGGAAGAATACGCGGTTACAACAGAGGCAACTTCTCTTCTCCTCCAGTGACCCATTCAACTGATACACAAACATATAGTTTAACCCTTCCACCCAGGACTCAGCCAGCCAAGCCAATATGCGAGTATATGGAAGAAGCTCTTCCCTTAGTCTCCACTTCTCTCCATCAGCCTGGCAATCCCCGGGTGGTTAGTTAATGCAAATATTGATCTTTAATAAACATGCAAAGTTCTGCTTTTCCTTGGAGTATTTTACTTTCTCCTGGTTGGTATATTGATGGAGACCATCATACCTACTACACTACACATCAACCATTCACCATTCCACCCATAATTGCAAGGAAAAGTAAAAAAAAGAAAGGAAAAAAAAGAATTCTGAGAATCCTGATATCCGGAGGGTTCATAAAGACTATACACTGCGACGACCGACTTCCTCATATATAGCCGTGTGTTGTGCGTATACAAACTCTTGCGTTCTCGTTCGTATATTGATGATGGAAATTCAATTTCAGTTTTTAGGGTAGAGCACTATGTTTTTACATGGAAAAACTACTATAGGAAAGGGCAGCAGTATAGAGGTATAAGGAGTAGGTAAACCATCAGGCTAGTTTATAGGTATATTCCAACTAACTAACTAACAACGCTGCAGTATCTGTATATGTAGTATCAACCAGTGAAAGCAATGTTTATGAATGCAAACATTGCGGCAGCACCAGAACATAAAAGCAAATATTTCCCAGGACTCGCGATTTATGAAGGACAATATTAGTTATTGCTTCACAAGGACATCTCTAGTTCCTATATATGTGGGGACATGTTATTGTAATTTTCTTGTTTGTTTTTCCTTTGTTGTGGATTTTTTTGTAATAGAAGCACTGCAGAAAGGTTTGCTATAAGGGTGCATGGACAAAAAAAAGATAAAATGGAAAGAGTTTACTGGGAAAACAAGGCAGGATAAATAGGGCATCAAACTGTTGCAAAAATTATGTAAGCAAAGTTGATTCAATGGTAAAGGTAGATTTTTTTGGTTTGATTTGACTTGGCAGGATGGTTCAAAAAGTTGATAGAAAGCTTTAAAACCGTTTTTTCTAATTGAAATTTTACCATCATACGTTATAATTTCAAGAAAATACTGGTACTGGTGGCTAATTATAATGGGGAACCCCGCACAAGTGCTCAAACAAATTGTATCGTATCGTAATGTTCTCATCAACACATGAACGAAACATAGGACAATTGATGTACGACAAGTCAATTGTGGACTTTTGGCATAACGCAAAAATCGATTTGGAAATATCGCCCAAATTTTTTTTATCGCCCAAAAAAACAGGGAAATATCGCCCAAATTTTTATTTTTCCAAATTTAAAGTTGGAAATATGTATATGTATCGCCCAAATATTTTCAATGTAAATTGTTTTTGTAAAATATGGGCGTAATTTCCTTTCGTTTGGGGTAAGTGCGAGGCTGGGTGTATGCAAAGTCTCTTTTGCATTTAAAGAATCTGGATTTAAAGAAACTTTGCGTACACCCGGCCTTGCACCTACCCCAAATCCTATATAATGTGCCCAAGCAGCATGCCACCCCATACATACCTCACTGTTCATACGCCGCCGTTTTAATTTTCGAAAATGCACATTGCAAATGTTAGTATTGAGTTTTATTATTATTTGGGCGTTATTTCCTTTTTCTGGATTTTTTTTCGGGCGATATTTCCAATTTTGGGCGTTATTTCCCATTTTACTTTTAAAATTTTTATTTTGGGAGTTCTTTCCTTTACAAAAAAAATTTAAAAATTGGAAATAACGCCAAAATCGACGAAAAAAACAACAACAATTATTCAGAATTTTTTTGGGCAATATTTCCAAATCGATTTGGGTGGTATTTCCTTGGGCGTTATTGTTTAACGCCTTGTACATACAGTCTTCAGTACATCAGGTGTTGAGTTCTTTTGCTTTAAGTACATTTGGTTTTCTTGTCAAAATTTAAAATACAACCTGAAAATAGGATTTTTTCTATATACTGACATGCTATTTAGCTTCAAGACTCCCAAGTACATAATAACCGAATACAGTAAACTCCGCTTAAGAGAAACCCGCTTGAGAGAAAAAACCGCTTATCTGAAAAACTTTTTTCATCCCCGAGTATTTTTCGACCAATTACTTAAAAAACACTCCGCTTAGGCGAAATTCGGTTAAGTGAAAAAGCCAGATACCTGAAGCTGAAACAATATCTTAAGTGAAAAAAGGAACAGAACATAAAATTTGCTGAAATCTTTCACTTCTTATTTATTTTTCATCTCCACCAAAATTTTCACCACGAAAATGAAATTTGAATTTGTGATATCTCACAACCGTTTTTAGAATAACTAAATCCGCTTAAGTGAAATGTTCACTTATCATGGACTTCACTTAAGAGAGGTTCGTTTTAAAGAAAAAAACCCGCTTAAATGAAAGAAAGACTGTTTCATTTTGCAGTTTCTCTTAAGCGGGTTTTACTGTATTTAATAGAAATCTATCAATTGCATCATTATTTTTACTGCGTCCTTTCTTATATTCATCGGCTTTGGAGCATTTTTATAAAATTGTAAATACTCGTTTCACTAACTCAACCTAATTTTTCATTTCGAAAGCAATGATCTTCTTCACTATCAATCGTCTTCAATCGTCTTCTTCACTATTTCCTATAATTGACTTCTCACATAGCCAAATCGTATTTAAAGACTTCGCACCTATATAACTTAACTTAGTGTAACGATCAGTTTCAAAAGCATCAATTCTGCCCAAACTTGTTTCATCGATAGTATAGGCTGCTCTTACATAGAAATTCTCATTTTCTCCTCGTTAGCTGATCTAACGTCAAATTAACTGCAATCGACACACAAATTAAAACCCGCTGACCATTCACAAAAAAAAAAAATATATAGACATAAATGAAACCACAAATCCAGCCTTAAATTGCCCCAATAATTCCGACAGTAGCACCACAGCATATAATATGTATATATGTAAGCAGTAATCATCATTGGCTCGAAAGCCGCATCATTAACATCAGTTCCAACTCTGTAGCAAAGCAATCAATGACAGCTGGTGTTAGCTGCTGAAGTAGCCTCATTTTGTTGAAACCAGACAAAACTAGTAGCCAGCGACGACGACCCGGTCTTCCTCTATATATTCCCTTGATACAACAAAATGTCGTTCTTTCACACGCTACGCTCCTATTTCACACATAATCATGGGTCATTACATAAATTTCCTTCACCTCCTCATGAGTGTAGGAAATTTATATCAGTTAACAGCTGCTGCAGCAAAAATACAAAAAAATTGCAACAAAATAAGAATCTTCTTGCACCTTGCAACATACCACCTCCATATACCTAAACATACCTTCCATCGCTCTGCAGTGGCCTCAAAGTCTATTAGCCAAGCGAAGCGCGAAGGCGATATCAACTCACTTCCTTGTCCAACTTCAGTTGCACTAAATAATTTTCTAATCAATATTTCTTCTTCTCATACCTATGCCGCACCGCTGTCACCGGCCACCCGTCCCGATCTAAGTGCCAAAATCCAAGGACCCATAGCAAAGATCAAGAAGAGAAACTACGTATAACAAAACGTGCTTCTAACACGTTAGAGGTAGTCTTCCCGGATCACCCGCGGTAGCTACTGTCCGTGGTTGGCCGCAACAACGACGAAGTCAGCCGATTCCGATAACTGCGACTGCAGACTTTTCTGTTCTGCGGGAGGGCAAATCGATCGGGACAACATGAATTTCCAAGTGATCTTTATCAATTTTACGCGATCATCGCGTTCGTAACACCAAACCAAATGGTGCTGGTGTCCCGCGTGCACATTACCATCCGCAACATCGCGAATAGCGGTGGCGGTGGCCACGAGCTTCCTCGTGTGTGTTGGTGTGTGGTGTTAAACAATCCATTGGAACGATCTTAAATGCATGTTTTCAAGCGTTCAAGCTATGTTCCCCTCCTCTTGTGAGTTCGCAGGGCAAAACGGGCCCAGGAAGCAAGTTTTTGGCCCGAATAGTTCAAAATCGCCAAAGATCACGCGACGACGATTGTGACGATGAGGATGACGACGACTACGACAACGGCTAGGCCAACGATCGCGCTATAGTGTTTAAAGAGGACACCACACACAAAACTTGCCATATAGGAAGATCAGTGAAAAATCAATATATTATATAATCGAGAAGTTACATATATGAACGGGACTAGCGCTAGATACTTTATTAAATCACCGAGAGACATTGTCACTGTAAAACGTTCCACCATGCTGAGGTATTAATTTATGGCTAACGTGACTGTAAATTACTCATTTAACTCTTTGAGTTCAGCAATTAAAGTTTAATATGATCAGACGGTAATTGTAGGTCCTCCCATTTGCACAGCAGGAACAGAAGCTCACAACAAGCTGAACAGGTTCATACCAGGTCCGAATGAAGGGAGCTTATGGCCTGGGGATGAAATCATATTTCAATGCTTTACAAAAATTTGAATCTGCAATTTTTTGGCAGAATGCTGAGACAAAGTTGTCTTTGTGTCCTGTTTTAGTGGGACATAAATCACAAATCCATTTTAAGACTTTTGTTCTATCCAATCGGGCATCGGCACATAACTAACGCTTTGGCTCCATTGACAAAATTTTAAGGAAATAAATTGATTGACTCATTCACCATTGTTATTGACTTGAATATTGACAATGGAGACGTAATGTCAATGGCAATAGTACGTCAATTTTGACGTTTCACCCTTTTCAAAATGGTTTCTCCACGATTTTGTACGAATTTTGCTTACTGCTTTGTTTTGAAAAATTTAAGTTGAAAATATAATAAAATTGGGAATTAAGTTTTTGTATTATCAAGAATAGAAAATTTAAAGAGCAAAAAAACATTTTTATACTGACAGCTCAAATTACCTGGCAATAAAACACTCACACAGGAAATAAACTGTTATGCCATTGACTCAAATATTGCCAATGTAGCCACAGCGTTAGTGAGAGTGGGACATCAATTCTCGAGAAATGAAAAACAAATAATAAGTTTGTTACAGACTTTTTGTATACAGAAGTTGGCAGTTTGTCAAAATATGTGAAGTGGGGAAAGAAATAAACTGCCGAAAAATTATGCAATGATTTGTGGGAAAACATTTCTGCAACTTTTTAAACGTCAAAAACAAAGTTCGATTAGAGTTGCCGTAGATCGATGATAAATCACTATTCTAGCTTGATTCTAGAAGTGTGTGAGGGGCTTACCAGATTAGGCTACTTCTCGGAAATTGGGTTATCTTTTTCCAAAATTACTGAAAACAATTTCAGTTTGACAGCTCACAGCCCAATCGTAATTGGTCTATAAATAGCCCAATTTTAATCTTAGGCGATTTTTTTTTTCGTATAAATAAATCATATAGGTAAATAAATCACTTTCCTCCGCCTAAACATACCTTTAACGCATCACTTTTTGTTCAATGAATAAAGGTGCTCTGTTTATTGGTTTTGACATCTCAAATAATCCGCAACAATCTTCACTTTAATTTCATGCAGTTTCTCTGTTGTTCCCAGAATTTCCATTTTTATTTTTTTAAATAAATTGTGATTGAAGTTATGAGAAAATTTTTATATTGGTATTGGGTTACTTTGTCGGTTCTGATTTTGGGCTACAAATATTTTTAAATTGGGCTATCAAACTAGTTCAGAACATGGCAACGCTGGTAAGGAGGCCATGTTAGTGTCTCCATGGTCCACTTTTCCACGATGAAACTTGTTTCTCGTTGTTCAACTTTATTTTAGATTTGACGAAAGCGGAAACGTCAAAAAAGTTTCTTCAAATCGTATCCCGGTTGTGTTTGGCTATCCCCCTCACTTTCCTAACCTTCTTGTCCACAAGCGAAAAAGTTTCATGCAGAAAGTTCAATCGTTGAAAAACGGACATGCTTCTATTCTCGATCTATTCTTTCCGAGTATATGTTGGACCGAGCTCACTCTCTCCTGAGAGCCCTTTGGTACAATGTCATAAGAAGGAACTTTTGTTTCATTTGAGTGGAACATCATCCATTTCGGGAAATAAGTCCCGAAAATACGTTGGTATTAATGTCACTCTGGAATGTGGAAATTCTAGAATTCAATGAACTTTTGTCAAATTTATTCTTGGATAATAGATTCTTTGTCCCATTCACATAACTCCCTTGCTTTTAGGCCATAGGGTATATTCGGTCACAGTTCACATATTAACGTTAATATGATTAGCGTCTTCATTTATGTTCAGTTCTGCGCATCTGTCAATATCGAGAAAAATGGTGGAACCAGTGCCTTTAATTTCTAGTTTTAATGTTTTGTTGTTTTTAGTGATGCGGTGATTAATTCCTGTGGGTGCTCGAACAGCCATTTTTAATTTTTTGACACTTTCAACTTTGACAGCCATGCGCAATATATTACCTTAGCATTAAGATCTGTGATATTCGGTCACCAGGCAGGCAGGTTTTCTTCGACAGTATACATACCATGGGTCACCCGCTTTTCAAATGCATGCAATCTAAAATTTTGGACTTTTACTTTTGCGACTCATTTCCATTCTGCGATAAAAGGGTTTATGTCTTTTTACTGAAACAGAAGTACCGCAATATAGTATTTGAGACTTATATGTCCCACTAAAATGAATGGGACAAAAGTCAAAAGTTCCCCAGGGGCATATGGCCTCGGTTTACTTATTTCCCTGTATAGTCCATTTAGCTCCCACATTTGTCCAACTTTTAAAGCTTAAATACCGCAATAAACATAGGCTAGCATTTTTTTTAAAGTTTTTCAATCATATACAACATTAATATTTTATTGCGAAGCAACGTTACTACGGGTCTGTTAGTTAATATGTTATAATTGAATTATATAATATATATAGCTGCTTTTGAGACAGCATGACAGACATTTCAGAATGTAATTTGTATTCATTGTATTATCAATTTTCAGTCAAAAACTTTAGATTGGGGTTTTATTATTAACCAAGGGTTGTAAGTGAAAAATATAAATGCTTTATTTCGGCATTCGACCTTTGGCCAACTAATTCAGTCAATTCTTATATAGTTTGACTGTCAGCCTATATTAGTTGTATGTTGTTGTTGTTGTTCACTTTCCATTTGGTAAGTAAAAACTTAGTTTATTCTTTTGAAATGAAAGATTACTCAATATGCTGAGAATATCTCAATTTGAATAAAAGATTTTGGCCATAAAAGCTTCCCATAACGGCCGACTACTTTTCTCTTTAAATTAATATTTGTTTTCATTTAATTTAAAGCCTTAGCCTTAAATAAAGTTACATTAATAAATCCCACCCTGCGCCAGAGGCCTTACCGTATTGTGTAGTGGTGTTGTGTGGCATATAACCACATAGAGTAGGCCTGTGGCTGGTGCAGAATGGTGTTGGCGATTAACCGGGCGGGAACGCCAGTGCTACAAACATGCGATGCGACGGAATGCTCATCGATGGGAATCACGAACAACATTGGTCTCCTCTAAATCAAAAACAGAGTCATACATCCTCTGCTCTGACTCGCTGGCTCAGTCCCGATTTTCATGTCCACCGGCATCGACAACCACAAACATAAATAGGAATGCCATTCCGATTAATCAACAGCAGTTATGCGAAAAATGAAAAACGAATGTAATGTCGATTCCACAATATGTCGCTTGACGATGATGAGTCTTTCATTGACATGCATCCATCCATCCATCCAGCCGTCCAATATATAGAAAACGGAACCAGAACCAGAACCATGCGAGCCAAAACCATCCCGGAGTCGAGCCCAACTGCGGAGACAGGAAAGAAATTATAATTACCGCGTGTCCGATCTGTGTAAATAATCCCTCCAGAGTGTGTGCAAAGTTTCGTTCGAGTAAGGGAATCCTGGTTTGGTTCCTGACCAAGCATCCATCCCTATACATATATATTTACCGCCGGGCTTCCATTAGTGGCCTCATTCAAAATGCCATTATCATCATGGCCCGCATGGGCTATGGGATGCAGGAATTCGCTGGAATTTTGTCGGCGCGTATTTTCTGTTCGGATGATTTTGAAAACAAGACAATTTTTTAATGGGCTCACACGCAGTCCATTCACAATCCACCGCACTCACAGCAAGTCGAATAGAAAAACGTAAAAAATGTATATAAATTGGTTTTTTTTCCTTTTTTTTTTTGTCTCTCTCATTTCCGAGAAGAACTGTCATCAGACTTTGATTGAATTTTCTGCATAATTAAGGAGGTTCTGGCTGCGTGGGTGCCGCACCGCGCCGCCGCTGACGGTTGGTAGATTTCTTAATTTAAAATGCAAGCTTAATCATTGTCCGTTGGTCCTGCGGAATAAAAAAAATACATATCGGAGAGGAGAATGATTTTTTGATTTCCCTTGGGAATATTATGTCTAAGACAAAAGACATCTTTCTTATCCCCGAAAAGATGACAAACACCAGGTGAGGAGGAGGAGATTGATTTTTTTTTTTTTCAAATTTTGTTGGGGTATACCGTATGTCTGTATATACATATATTTATTTATTTATTTTTGAAGGAAATCATTAAAGTAACGAGTGCCACTGGGGGTATAATTTGTCCGGTTGTATAACTTTATTGTTGGCTCAAGAGGAAATATTCAGATATTCATTTGCGATAATAAGTTATGCTTACTGAAAGTTAAGCTATGCATTCTAAGAAATCGAATTTTAATCAAATTTAATTTTGAAAATAATGATTTCAGGCTTTTAGAATTCAACTTCCTTCAAGGAAATTGGGTATTTTTAACGGCACTTTCTTTAAATTTCTTTTAAAATATAAATTATGAGTAAAGCACGACAAGAGCCTTTGGAAAATGGCGCCCAAATAGGGGGCTTTCAACCCCGAATATGAATTGGTTTTTTCTTATTGATTCCCCTAAAGACCAAACAAATTTTTTTTCTTTGTTGAATAAATGTAAACACGACTCAAGGACGGTTCTAAAGTGAATATGGAGGTAGTATTTCGTTGAAATCGAAACAAGTGCATATGAACCTAATTCATTTAAAGAAAATACAAATAATTCGATTAAAACCTAGAATATAATTCTGGAAGTACATGAACAAATTCTCTGTAGCCAAGGTAAAAAGAAAAGTCCATTGGTAACTTCCCTGTGAAAGTCCCGAGGAAGGAGCTTGACAAAAAGTTCCTGAGTTGTGTTTCCGCTTCCCAATTATTTGATTGATATTGACAGTCAACCACAATTAAAGCCTTATATTTGATTCGTAATAAAATTCAGATTGCTTGTCTATTCTAAGCACGAATAATGCATTTATTGTTACAATATCTAGTATAGTACGGTCTGATCTACGCCTCTAAACTTATTGAAAAGATTTAAACTATAAACACGAGATTGGAATTTTGACAGTTAAACAAAAATTCTAAATATTTTCTCAGTGCCCTAGTTTCCCATATCGTTCTTTTGCTGTCATGACCCACTTTAACACTTTAAAAAAAAAAAAAAACATTAAGTATTTTATCGTTGCCATGACTTTTCACCGAACGAACACGTTGCATACAATGTCTACCTTTATAATGCCCAACCTCGATAGAATGTAACTGCTTCTGTTTGTTGCTCTTAAAGTAGATCAATATCCTTGATCCTAACCTATGTTTAACTTGTCTAACAGTAAAAAAAAAAAACGCCATTCAAACAGCAGCCAAAGCAACACCATATACACACGAGCTTATCTCAAACGACATACCATAAAGTTTTAATACCACCCAAAACAACCAAAACTCGCTGGCTGATCGTGCAAACCGTTCATAAACGCCATCGCATGGACCATAATGGCCGTCGCCAATCGCCATCGTCATCATAATCATCTGGAATCTGGATACAGCGGCTATATGGCCACGCGCATAAATGTCATAATTCTGCAATCGCGATATCGTGAGATTTCAATAAATGTCTGACATGCCAATAAAGATGCCAGCCCAACGATGACTTCCGTTAGCGGAAAGATAGTCAGGCTGTAGTGTATACGTTATAGCTGCCCCAACAACATTGGCCATCCATTCATTCTCCTTCCCGCTACCGTCGCGTCACCCATTGCCCGTCTCGCCACCACCACCACCAACGCCATCGCGATCCGTAAAGTGGTGCTAATGAGAGTTGCCCACCGGCTGATGTGTGGTGCATGTCGGTTGAGCGATATTTTAAGTGCACAGCAGCTAACATTGTTTTTTATCTTTCAGACCATTATGGAGCGATGGATGTTCCCAGATCTCTCTCTCTCTCCGAAGGGAAGATAGGTAATCGTGTATATATAAGTTTTCGCTTTAAATATACGATATCGTGATGGTGTTTGCAACATGATAGAAGCTTCAATTTATTGACGTGGATTTTTGTCTAACAACATCGACAGATCATATCTAAGGACAACATTAAGATGGACCTGATGCTTCGTGGTATGATAACATGTTATGCTTTAATGCAGGAGAGATTGAGATGCTTCTTGTTGTGACTGACGTTAGATTTTATTAGTCTCGACAAGTCGACAAGTGGGCAGATCGTGAATACTATAGGCGTCGTGGATCGAAAGTGATAAGAATCAATTTTATGGGCTTAACCTTTGGCTGCCATAATGAACGCTGCCATTTCTAAATGTTAACAAATGAAAAATAAAAACAAAATTTTATATAAGAGGCTTGATAAAATATAATGAGCAATTGATCTTATGGCTTAACTTCGGAATCATATAAAATCAGGAAAAGGGTGATAACAAAGGAATTTCAGATTATTTCTTTAAGACCAAGTTGAAAACCGAATATAATGAATGGTATATAGGGTGTGTAATGACATTAAAGCCAAACATGTGTATTTTTCTTGGCATAAGACACTTTATGAAGGTAACATACGAGCAAGTCCAAATTCTAGCTGTAATATACTTGTTTCGAACAAACGAGGTTATTATAACAGTTTATCGTTACTAAAAGTAGGTAGGAATTTATGGGCTGGGTGCTCGAAGTATGCCGCATAACCAATAACTACAAAAAAATTGTTAAAAAATGTTTAACTTCCTTTTCGAAAAAACACATATTTTAGGCTGCGGTTATGGCCGACGCTATTAACCGAGTGGCCTAGTTTGCATTTTAGTCTATATAGTAAGAAAATCGGATCTTAATTTGTGTTTTGTTTTTTTGTTGTACAAGATAATAATGTCATAAATTCAAAATGGCTGTTCCAGTATCCCTAAAAATATTGACATTTTGAAAAGTGAAGTGGCACTAATTAATCCACCATTTTCTTTAGATTTTGACAGATTAACCGAAGGAAAACTTCTGCTGGTTGATTCAAATGCATTTGTCAAACAATAAAACCTAAATTGGGATGGACCGATCACGTGACCTTCGGTAGCGCAGTTCGTAGTGCATATGGCTATGAAGGGAGCTTGGTCTGGTTCACCTCCCAATCGTGACAAAAAGTTTTTCTAAATAAAATGATGATCGGCGAAGCAGTCGTGAAACAGCTATAACTCCAGCCTATAAAAACTTGGTGGTAGCTCACTCAAGTGTTGTTCATTCAAATCTTCAAAACTTCCCATTTGGTCCGATTTGTCGAACCGAAAATTTTGATATATCTCGTTTCGAGGTCCCAGATCAATCGTTTGTAGAGAGATGTCTGTATGTGTGTATGAAAGACGTACTTACGTTCGTGATACATTGTATCGTTCCATATTCGATTACTGGTATGATTGAAATGAAATATGAAAAAATTCAGCAGACAGTTTTTTTAAGCAAAAAAACTACAAAAAAGTACTAAAAATTGTTGAAAAACACATATTTCGAAGCCGGGCTAATTTTATTCTACACACAATGCCGTAGTAAATAACTAAGGTTTTAGAAACATTCAGTAGAAAGATTTTTTTAAAGTGACAAAATTGTAGAGCAAAACCACTAAAAAATTGTTTCGACTCAAATATCTCGAAAACAAACAATGTTATCGACTCTGGTATAATTTTATTTTACACATAATTCTGAAATAACTGAAAATTGATGGGGTTTATAAAAAAATTCAATTGATGGTTTTTTTATAAACAAATTCTAAAAAAAAAAAATTATCAAAAATATTTTAGCGCTCGGATATTTTGAGAACAAATAGTAATACATATTGACTTCGGGCTAATTTTATTCCATACAACGATGCCATATTTAATTACTGATTCGATTTAAACAAAAATTCGAATCAGTTTTTTTAAACGAACAAAATACAGTACAAGAAAATACTAAAAATTCTTGAAAAATGTGTTTCGTCTCGAATATCTCCACAATGAAAACAGACTTCGACGCCAAACTTTTTTTTGTACTAAACACAATGGCGCATATTCATAGTCGTTTTTAGAACCCAGTCCATCTTAGCCTGGAGTTTATCCAATGTAAATTAGATAGGATAAACCCACTATTTTTTTAGAAACAACTAAAACAGTGACTATGAATATGCCCCAATTTACAAACTTTATCAGTTGTTAAAAACATTCAATCAACAGTTTTGTTTTAAACCAAACAAAAAATGCAAAACAAAACTAATAAAAATTGTTCAAAACATGCTTTTCGTCTCGAATATCTCGAGAACAAACGCCCCAATTTTGGCCTTCACATGATTGCATACTGAACACCCTGATAAAGTCATTCGAAGATCTTGAATTGTGAATTTTCTTAGTAAAAAACAACGTTGGGTCTCTAGTTTCCAATGGGAAGTTACCAGTGTGGGTCGCACCACCCTCTTTTATTACTTTTGATATGTGACGTAGTTTCCTCTTCAAAATGTATACAGATATAAAAAATGTCAAAATGCCCTGAAGACGGTAAGCAAGCGTTTACGTTTTGTACTTTGCATTTCAGCAGCCGAACAAGAAAAATATCAAAATCAAACTGAACTAGTTACACATGAAGGCAGAAGATCGACGCTGAAACTGATACGAAACAAAATATTTCGGTAATTTTTCAACAGGACATAGAAAAATTTTAGAAAATACAGCTGAATATTTGTATTTGTTTGATTTTCTTACGACCCGATCACATCTTCTTATTAATAGAGTGGAGTTAAATGTTTGCAGAAATAATATATGTCTAATTGTGGAAGAGATTCCGCTTCGGGAGAGATGCCGCATGGCCCAAAAGTCAGATTTTTTAGTCAACCGTGCCAAAATGTTTATAATTAAAAAAAAAAAAAGTTGATAAGAGATTGAGTCGGTAGTTGATCCAAATTTTAGTGCAGAATGCTGGAAAAACTATTTTCCAATAAAAAAAAAGAAGATTAAGTATAATGCACCAAATGCTGGAAATGGTTGCATGAAAAATGTGTACAATTTACAAAAAGGACAAATTTGTCATTTGTACTGACTGTGGATCAAGAAAAACGTAAAAAAATTCAATAAAATTTATTTTTAATTAGTTTTTATTTAAATAATATGTTTTTTTTATGTAAGTCTTTTTATGGCAGAATACAAATCCATTTTTAAGTTTTATAAAAAAAATAAATTGTTTTTTGTTAATAATACAACAAAAAATTGAGTTTTAAAAAAGTTCAGTTTCAGTTCAGTTTTCTTTATTGAGACTTAAATTTACAAATTTAGTTTTGATTACAGTGTAGTTTTATATGCTGCCGACATAATTATGCCTGGCTTAAAATAAAATTTTAATTAAAGAACAATAATTATAGATTTCTTTTCTTACAATATAATTACATATTACAAAAATGTATCTTTAATGTAAATTTCATATGATTGCTCCCGACATATGTTCGTGGTGAGTTTTAAAAAAGTGTGGCTGTGTGAAAACAATAACCACATTTCTGTTTTGAAGTAATAAGAACTTGTGTTGGTTTTGTTTTATTTGTTTTTATTGTTGTGAAATACGAAACAATACCACTTCTTGTTCCTTCACAACTCATCTTAACTAAACAATACCACTTCTTCTTCCTTCTCAACTCATCTTAATTCTAATCCAAAACAAGCCCCGATTTGATTTAAAGGCGAAGAATCATATTTAAAAATCTTAATGTTTACAGATAGTTTTTTTTAGCTTTTGAGGCTAATTTTGTGTATCCTAAAAAATCCCTTATTTTTATTGTGAAGGAATTATTTCATCATTACTCATTAGTAATTTTTCAAATTCGATTGTATGCAGTCATTATGGCTTCAATAAAATCAAGACCATTCGAACCAATCTCACTTCCATTTAATCTTCAAATGCATCAATCACCTAGAACTATCTGTGTCAATCTATACTATTATTACAAAATGAAACCGAAACACCCATCATATAGCTATCAATACCTTGTTAGTTAAAGCTGGTGGATCAACAAGCTGCCATCAGGTTCTACTCTTATAGTTCTACTGCAATCACACAAATTGGCAGCAACCTGTACAATCAATCATCTAACAAGGTCATTCAATTGTCTCTTCCAGATCTCATCTTTGATTAACTTTGTATATAGGTTGTAGAATATAAATATAGAAAACTAACCTGTATATACATAATACGCCAAAGATACTACAAGAAGATATATTTTAATTATAGAATTCTTCGTCCCAGTTTGGTTTTGCTTTGATTCCATCTTTAATTGAGCCGATGTTGATTGTACGTTTGGTAGGTATAGTTTTTTTTTATTTTATTTTTTTTTAAGTTGCTGGTATGCTTTTGTGTGGAACTTTTCTCCAGTTTTTGTGTTGGGCTTATGCTACTGTAGCATATAGAAACAGAAGACGCCGACTTGGCTCTCTAGCCTGCAGGAACAATTTTCCACAATTAACTGTATAAAAACTATAAGAACGGAAGAAAGCGATGTGCTCCAGTTTTGCTCTGCCATTTCTACTCCTGTTTCAAATGATGTTTGAGTGGATTATTTTTTATTCTTCTCGAGCACATCAACTGGTGAATTTCACCAATAAACTAGTTCTTTATTTGTTTACATAGATTTAGAATTTACATACGACTGTAAGTTAACAAGAAAATTGCACTGAAGGAAAGGAGAACTTAATGTTTAATTTAGAAGAACAATTATTTGGTTTCTATTTTTTTGATATTTCCCAAAATTTGGGTTGCTTTAATTCTCCCTCCTCTTTAAACAAGTATTTCAAAAGTCGACGTTTTTCTCACGAATCCTTAGCTCTATTGTTTTCTTCTTGAATTATATTTCTTGTTGCACTTTGCACTTAATTTGTCACTCTTATATACTGGTGAATTTCCCCTTAACACTTGCATCAAGTAAAGAAGTTTGCATTGCTGCAGTTTTTTGTTTGTTTTGTTGTGTTTTTTTTTTTACTTTTCTTATTTTGCTTCCTCTTTTGCTTGCAAGTCACCGCTATTTAATTTAGCAGAGAATTTAATTCCACAATTCAATTCAATCATCTCTGATAATGAGATTCGAAAAAGTGCAGAGGGCACCTGCGTTAAGTTGAATAACGGCCAACTCAACGTTGATGGAGTAACCTCAATGGTATAAGCAAAAACCTTTAAATTATTTTTTTTTATTTTTTGAACACAAAAGAGGGTATAAAAGGAGAGAGATGAAAACCACCCACCCACATCATATACATACATACACTCTTGTTGACCCAGAGTCAGAATCCAAAGGATCTTGGAGCAAGGTGAAGTGGGATTACCTTCAGTATTATAGTTCTGGTTTTCGTTATTTGTTTTTGCTCTTGCACCTTAGCCTTGGAGGCAAGAGGCAAAACATTCTCGTCCTTGCATTATGTTCGTATTTGTTCATTCGAACTCCATCAGGCACTCCAAAGATCCGTATGTGTACATATAAGTGGAAGGCTCAGCTCAGTGCACAGAATTGAAGGTGGCCGGGCTGGGGGTAAAATGAAAGACATTGTGGCAAGAAGCAAACAAAAACAAAAATGTATAAAACAGCCTTCGTACTTACGACAGAAATCGATTACGGTACAGCCCTAATTGCACATTGGGTGGTAGTGGTAATGACGATGGTGATGCTAATGCTGGCTGTCGTTGGTTGTGTGTCATTATCATTATCCTTTCATGCTGTGCTACACTTTCTGGGTCACAGGCAGATTTATCTTTTGGAAACGGAGTAAACTGGGAGACTTGTTTAATGAGCCCCAAGGTGGTTTATGATCAGTTTGGTTTATAATATGAATACGTGAGTATTCACACGATGCGACATAAATTTTATTGCATCAGCTTATCTTCTCCATCTTTACAAATGAAAAGTTGCATTTAATTCAATCTTAATATCAGTCGACTTGAGACTAACTTCACAGTCTTTCTTTCACTTAAGCGGGTTTTTGACTTAAACGAACCCCACTTAAGTGAATTTAAAAATTCCAAAAACGGTTGTGAAAAATCAGAAATCCAAATGTCCTTTTGTGGTGAAAATTTGGTGGAGGTGAAAAATAAAAAGGAAGTGAAAGCAAATTTTTTGTTCTGTTCGATTCAATTTCCATAGTTAACTCCAGCACTGATAATGCGCAAATACCGAAATCAGCCATTGAACGAACAAAACGGCCATTTCACTGAAAAACCAAATTGAACTAAAAGTACATTATAAAGTTACATACATATATTTGGTTTTGAACTCAAAACATTCAATACCGGGGAACCCTTTAGCGTATAAAAATTTCAGCTGCACTTATTAAACCTTTGATAGAAAAAAAAAGAAATTGCCCTGCCCTACAGCATCCTATTTCAATTCTCTCCCAAAGGTCCAGTAAACAAAAACATCATAGTGCATTTTTCTTCTGGGATCCGATTCGATTTGGTTGTCAATCTGTAGGTATACGATATGGTTTTGCCCACATTTCCCGCCCATAAAATTGTTCAATATTGTCACGTGTTTTGTAGAGCTCACGTTCCGTGCACCTGATGTATGTAGGTATCTACACTACAAACTGCAAGCAGATATAGGGTTAGCCAAGCTCCTTTTTGGGGCCTGGGCTTATCCAAATCCGTCGCCTCTGCCACTGGAATACACAATAACGATAGCTGCCGATAGCTGCTTCTATACGACACAAAGACACCATGTGATGACACAAAAAAGGAACCGCATTGATTTTCCACCTTGGGCTTTGTTATTTTCTCCTCCGTCTTTTTTTTGTTTTTTTTTTTCCTTCGGCCTTGTTGAACAACACACAAAAAACACCTCCAACCAATTCTAGGTGTTCCGGTCGGGAATCCAAGATGAAAAAGTGGATCTCTGTCACTCGACATAGCGGCGGCGGTGACGATGGCAGTAGCGAGAGATATCTTATGGCTACATCTTGATATAAGAAATCGGGGATACGCTTTGTGGTCGCGCGTCCAATTCGTTTTCTTGCTACGCGGTTTCCTCTGGATCCAGGAGGAGCTCTGTAAAAAAAAAATGAAAAACTGGATTAAATAATGATTAAGAAATGTCATGAAATGGAAAAATAACTTTGCCGCCACCGCCATCCATTGGGTCGCTATAGGGAAGAAAGGTAAGCAGGCAAAGGTATCCCTTCCCTTCTGTGATGCTTCTGATGATGCAGGAAGCAAAAAAGCCTCAAGCCAAACCAATTTTGTTTATCTGTGGCATGCCAGCTCGCTCCTTGGAGCTCTGCTGCGAGAAACATGCGAATGTGCGTCCCGTTTCCTGATTGTTTCTTTTTTTTATGTTTGCAGTTTGCCATTGTTTTTTCCCTGTCAACGGGCTATAATTTTATTTTATGTGAATTATTTTTTAATGCGGGACGGGACTCCGCCACGAATATAATTCTGGGATGATGGACAGACTGGGTGATGAGAAGAATCCTTATTTTTTTTTATTGTTATTATTTTTTCATATGGGGACTGACTGTGGGGACACAGGAATGAGGATTTGAGCATTCACTTGGATTATGGTGAAATGGAGAATTCATTTTTTTTTGCTGTTGTTGTTGTTGCGTTGGCAATGTTGCCATTATTTCCGAACATTAAATATAATCGGCGAACGAAATGTGGGAAATTTATGGTTTGAATTAAGGCTTCATTCAATTCATTGGTGGTTTGGTTTGGTTGAGGAGCTTTTGACTGACAGACGGGTGTATATACGCAGGGTTAGATCGGTTATATATTCTCGTTATGGTTTGGGCATCATCAAGTTGTTTGAAGTTAAGGACAATCGGATAGCCAAAGGGATTATAAAATGCCATGACAGTAGGTAGGTATATCATTGAGTATATAGGTTTAAAGTGAATTAATTTAAGTAAAACCGGCAGATTTTCAAACAGGTAATGAGATTGAGTTGATGAAAATATGAATTTTAAATAATCTAGTTGGTATCACTGATTCTTCTTTTTTGAATTCGGAGACATTTAGCCAGTTGAAGTTTCTGGGATCTCACTGAGCAAACTTCTGTCAGCTCCACTGAGGAGGAGGACAAACCTGAACAAAATTTCTTCTTTAGAAGACAAAAGCACTCTCCATCTGGTTTTTATAAATTGGTCAACTGCGACGAAAAATAATTGAACAAACGAATCCAAAAAATTACAGTCTCAGCAAAAGTGAGGAATCTCACTGAGGAATTACGTCAGATTTCTGAGATTGCTGAGATCTCAGAGATATCAAGAAACGTGAACTGGCTAAATATCTAAGCTTTGTCCCCTTTCGCACAAGGAAACAAGTTGCTGGAGATTTTTTGACGTTTTCTTTTAATTTCCAATTCCCACCAATCGTATGACCGTTCATTCCTCTTACTTGGTGCCCTTCTTACCTAAAAACTGAAAGTTGCTGGAAACTGAGTTTCCTTGTGTGAAAGGGGACTTTACTTTCAAAATTCTGAGAAAAAAATCTTGAATTCACTTGATCACTTTTTGAATGAGAAATATCTCTGAGATCTCATTTTTCTTAACGCGCCAAATAAGATGCTCACATACATTTTGGATGTCCCACATATTAATGACTTCTATCCAAGATATAGTCCAATTGGAAAGACGACGAACAGGAATGGCGTTTTAAATTGGTAATCAGGGGACTACGAATAATAATTTTAATTTTGTTCGTTTACCTCCCAAAACTGCACATTTCTACCTTTTTTAGTGCAAAATTTTGTCTTTGTTCATATTACAAAAATAAAACGGGTTGAATCTACCAGTTTTGAGCAAGTAAAAATACAGACCTTTTATGAGTTAACCATCTCAAATAACTAAATATGTAAATATGCATGTTCAGGAAAATGAGATCTCGGAGATCTCAGCAATCTCAGTTACCTGAACAGGATTACTCGCAGCAAAATGTCTCAGCTCTGCTGTCAAAACTCTGAGGAAAAAAAATCTTGGATTCGCTTGCTCACTTTTTGAGTGAGAAAATTCTCTGAGATCTCATTTTTCTGAACACACCAAATAGATATTTCTGACAGATGTTTGTCAAAATGTTATCAAAGACGCTGGTCGCTGATTGCACGACTCGTTTTTTCGGTCGTTTCGCCTCTCGTCTTTTTGAGAGCTTGGGTGAGGGTTGTACAAATGTAGGGGGGAATAAAGTAAAGAAGCATATACTTCTACAAGATGTTAAAAAGACGAAAGACTAAACGACCGAAAAAACGAGTTGTGTAATCAGCGTAAAAATGGAGGGGGCAATACCATTTAAAAAGCGCTGTCAATTACGGTGCCTCCTCCGACTTTTTTTGACGTACCTATCTGTATTTTTTTTCACACTTCATGGCTACCTTTCTAGTAGGAGTGAGATAAGTGTACAGAGGTGTCAAAAAAAGTCAAATGAGGAAGTCCACAGCTTCAATGTCAGCTTCTCCGGGCAAATTCCTAAACACAAATTTTGCAAAGCAAAGCACATGCAAAGCATAATGGATAAGAAAGTTTAAATGTCAAAAGTATAATAATATGTTTGCTTTGCATACATATGCCATTTCGGAATGAATGTTGCTTAAATTATTGTTTATCGCCCAAATCAATTTGGAAATATCGCCCAAATTTTTTTCTATCGCTCAAAAAAACAAATTGGAAATATCGCCCCAATTTAATTTTGAAAAATCCATATTTTAAATTTTAGTATTTTAGGCTTACCGTTCGTATTAATTTATTAATTAAGTTTCAAAATAAAGTTTTTTTGTGACCTTTAGTCCAATGCGTTTCGCCCAGGCACGACAGTTGGGCTCATCAGTTAGATGCTGTCATACCTTTCTAAGACGCAATTTACGACGAATTTATTCAAATTCCCCTAGAAATATATAATTTGCAGTGTATGTATGCTGCAAATTGTATAAGAGTCGGTAACCATCGACCAAAAAATTGCGTCTTAGAAAGGTATGACAGCATCTAACTGATGAGCCCAACTGTCGTGCCTGGGCGAAACGCATTGGACTAAAGGTCACAAAAAAACTTTATTTTGAATTTCATTCAATACAGTCCACTAAAACAAAAACAAAAATAATAAATTTCTTATTATTTGTGTTTCTCTTCTTCTTATACTTAGCCTGACCACGGGCATTATTTTTCTAGGTGCACGAATTTATTCAAATTCCCCTAGAAATATATAATTTGCAGTGTATGTATGCTGCAAATTGTATAAGAGTCGGTAACCATCGACCAAAAAATTGCGTCTTAGAAAGGTATGACAGCATCTAACTGATGAGCCCAACTGTCGTGCCTGGGCGAAACGCATTGGACTAAAGGTCACAAAAAAACTTTATTTTGAATTTCATTCAATACAGTCCACTAAAACAAAAACAAAAATAATAAATTTCTTATTATTTGTGTTTCTCTTCTTCTTTTAATTAAGTTTCTTTCATTATAATTTCAAAGACAAGGTTTTATTTTCAACATTATTTATTTGGCACGTCCAATTCAACCAAATGCTCTCGTTCAACTGGCGTGCAGTGTTGCCATGTTGGCATTATTAATGCTAGATCTAGCATTAAAGACGAGTAAAAAGCATTATGAAATTTGAAAATTATGCCGAATGCTTTTTTAGCATTATCCGATTTTTTTTGGCATTCTTGAATGCCATTTTTTGGCATTCTTGAATGCCAAAAGTTGATTTTCAATCATTGATTCATATACATGAAAAAAATATTTTCAAAATAATATATTTTAAAATTTGTTTGCAAAATATGCGCATTATTGTGATCTAACCTTAATAATGTCATATTGAACTCAGACAAAAAAAATGGTGGAATTTAAAAACTGAGTATATTTTCGCAATAAAATGATCTACAAAAAACATCTTGAATGTTTTTCAATAAAACTGCTACAAAAAAAGTTATAACCCTTTAAAGTATTTTTTTTTGTAAATGTTCGTCGATTATTGGCTATATCTTTTTTATTTTCAATTCAATGGTAAAAAGTGTCTTAACCAATATTGTAGAGAATTAAATTGTCTACAAAAATGTTCTAAAATTTTTTTTGTCAGACTTTTATTTCTCAAGATATTGAGAAAAGGGGCTTCTTACCCCTTTTTCAAGTTAGCGGCCAAATGGGGGGGGGTGCAGCCCCAAAAATGATTTCGTATACTCTAACTAATGCACTCTACACATTAAAAAAAAACGTTGTCCTATACTAAATGCAAGGTCAATGTAACAATATGAAATATCCAGAAATATAATCGAAGAAGTCGGAGGCTCAGTCAATTATGAGAAAAGAAGTCAAGAAGATATCTATGACGACCTTTGGGTTGACGCATCAAGTACCTTTTTTATTTCCAAAAGCTATGAATTTAAAATGTGATATAAATGACGTCTGACTGAATTAAAATACTAACATATGTACCTAAACGTAAAAACAGAAATATTTTTTTAAATAATATTATTTCAATATATTTAAATAAGATTTCTTTTTTTTATAGCATTTATGATACTTATTTGCATTATTACAAAGTTTTGTTCTTTTAATCATTGAAATATAAGAGGGAAAATTTTCTACGAATGGATTTTAAAATCTAGCATTCTGTTTTTTGAGCTCCCATACGATTTAGCATTATGGAATTTGAAATCTAGCATAATGAAATTTGAGATTATGGCAACACTGCTGGCGTGTGTATCCTAAAAACTAACTTACTTCAGAATATAATAAATACACATATTACAAATACTTAGATAAAGAGGGGAACGTAGTACCTACCAGGCACCGGCAAGGCAACCCATACAATTTATTTATATACAGAAAAGAGCTCAACTCTTTTTTTTCGCTAACAGTATTGAGTTTTATTATTATTATTTCCTATAGATTTGGGCGTTATTTCCTTTTTCTGGATTTTGTTGGGCGATATTTCCAATTTTGCGCATTATTTCCCATTTCACTTTTAAAATTTTTATTTTGGGCATTCTTTCCTTTAAAAAAAAATCGAAAAATTGGAAAACGCCGAAATCGAGAAAAAAAAACAACAACAATTGTTCAGAATTTTGTTAGGCGATATTTCCAAATCGATTTGGGCGTTATTGCCTAACGCCTACGTTTAGGGATTTTAAACGAAGCAATTACATACTTGCTGCAATTTTTAAGCACGTTGGCGGGGATAAACAAAGTTGCTTATGTTGAGCATTGCATGAGTGAAGAATGTGGAGAGATTTTTCTTTTCACTAAATATTACATTCGTCTAAAAGCAGTATCAGCAGCGATGTTTACATTTGCGTAAGTTTTGCGTTTAGGAATTTTGCCTCGGTTTTAATAGTGAAAGCGCATTTCCATAAGATTTGTTCAATGTTCTCTGCCCCGGGTCAACCTAGGGAATATCAATCAATTGTCAAAAAAACTCAGGTCTGCTTTGGTTTATATTTCACATCGAACGCTTTAAGGTAGAACTATAATAGTCGGAAGATGTTGGAATAAAATTCTCTTAGTTCACTTACGCATGGAGCGGTCGGTGAGCGCTCTTCATTTCCGAAAGCAAAAGTTAACGAAAATTGGTCGAAACGAAGCAAACCTCAATTATGGGCACGTCATATAAATTCTTTGTATTCGTTTCGTTTCGTACGACCACTTACTTCGGCATCCGACTATTATAGTTCTACCATTAGTTCTACAAGTTTCGCCATCTAATTTTTTCGTTAATTTCCCTTTTTCATAAAGACCATTGTATATTTTGGCATTTTGACTATAAAGTTATAATCCTGCTCTGAAAGACTGCTTCTGAGTTAACTAGGGTTCGCTACTTTTGCACCTTAAAACAAATTTCTCCAAAAATCCAAATTATAAAAGAACGATTAACGATTTTAGCGGTGAAGGTTAAGTTCTACCTCATTTTATGACTTTGTTATTGGAAATTTACAAATGACTATTTAAAGTCACTGATTTATTCACAGCTGTTTAAATTATAGCAAAATGTATACATATGTATGTATAATATATGGATCTCAAACTAGATCACTGTAAATAAAATGAAATAAAGTTGATAATCCAGATGTCACTTGAGTTTTTATGAACTCAATGTGTTGGTACACAAAAACATGAACTACCTATACCATTAGTTGCCTCTTTTATTCACATCTATTTCATATCCCACACCAATTTAATTCCAAACACACATTTCAAGGACATTCTCATATGCAGAGATAACACAGAATTTTAATTGCAACAAGCATGACAATTTAACCACAAGTTTAAACCAAACACACAGTCTGTCTGGTCAGTTGTATGATTTGTCAAGACCCCTCCTCCCGGCAACTCTTACCCACGACAAACCCTGCATTCAGAAATGCAAAACTGCTTGCGCAAATATTTTCGCTCCCACCATTCGAAAAAAAAAAAATTATACCGAAACCCAATACCTCCAAGAGCCCCGCGGGCGGTCACGCCAGAAAATAAACTCTGTGAGTATAAGCAAGCACACACCATCGCACGACATGTTCAACATAATTTACCGCAAACATGACGGATCGGTAGACAGGCCCGAACCGGACCATAGACCAGGGACCGGACGCACTGCGAAAACCGCCGTAATTAATTAAATGCAATATTTATTGCTACCCATGCAAAATGTCATTTTTGTCCCGCTCCCAATCCCAAATCTGAGCCCAATACCTATACCCATTCTACGATACTTGATACTCCTCTGCGCCGAATGCGCCCACAGGAAGCAACTGCGACAAACTGGAACATTATGTGTCCTCTTGCTTCCATGTCCATGACTGCAACATGACTTCCACGTACGACAATCATAAACCACGTGTACAATGTCACAAAATGTCCACCGCATTTCTCTCCATATATGTAATGTGTAACGCAACTGTTGTGTGTAAGTTGCCACGATGGTGATGGAGCTATACTATACGATGGACTGGGACTCCAACAAACTACCAGCAAAAGCAGCTCCGCCATGCCTAGAAGATGCATATAGAACGTGTGTGTGTTTGTCTTGTTTTGTGATACAAAAAATGGAGTACAATCTAGGAGCAATCGGATTTTACGAGCACTTCCCACAAATAATCCCTCTTATCCCAAAGACTCATTCTTTTCGTCGGTTATTCGTCCGGCGTCAGCACCACTCGCCGCCGCCATGTTGTTGTTGACGAAATGAATGGAAATCCGTTTCCGGAATTTATGGTGAGTGGACATCGGAGGTCACATCCGGTGATGCGTTTTAGAATGCGTTCATCACCCCACCCACCCAATTGACCATTGAGTCCATTAAGGACTGTTTCCTTGTTTGTTCGACTGAGGGAATTTGGGAGGAGGGTTTAATGAAAGACAGCGCCCTCTATAAATATATATGTATACACATACACTGTATATACACTACACACATTATGAAACTGTTTACGGAAACAGTTTTCCAGTAAAAAGATTCCTCGCTTGCCTTGAGTGGATATTTATGTTTTAGTCTCGCAATGTTTCCGATGGGACTTTTTTTTATAGCAAGGAATAAGAACTAAGCTTTGTACAACACGTTAAAAGTGCGAGCGCTTCCGATTTTATGAGCGAATACACTCATCTAAAACTTTCGCCGTCAAGTAACATTTTTTACGACTTCGCCCTAAAAATGCCAGATTTTATGGTTTAATGTAATAAAAATAAATGTATACCAGGGGATGAAAGGATTCTTAGTAACTTTTTTTTGCAGATCTGTTTGCATTTCCCTCCAAAAAAAAAACCATTTAACTGAACGCAAATGCAATAAAAAGAGATTTTGCTTCCCTCCCCCCTTACGATCAACCAACCAATGGCAGCAGCCTCACCCTAATCCTTTCATTGTATATCAAGCATCTTTTGGTCGCACCCTTCGGATGAAATTCCAATTATTGTTGCAATAAAATTGGGAAGCTATGGCGAGAGGAATTTCACCACTTGTAGAAGAATTAAAGAAATTTTATGAACAGAAAAATAAAAAAGAAACTTAAGCTAAGTACAGACGATTGTCAGATCTTACAATATTGTCAGATCTGTCAATGCAAATACTGTTTCAAATGTCTTAAAATCGTCTGAACACACAATTTTGTCTGACAATATTGTCAGAAACTTCATGTCAGACGAAAATATGACAAAAAATTATCAGGTATCTTACAATCGTCTGAACACACAATTTTTATCATTGTCAGTCATTGGTCATTGTCAGATGTTTTCATTGAAAACATCTTAGAATTGCTTACAATTTCTTCATTGTCCGAAATGTCAATGAGTTGGTTAAAGAGAGATAAAAAAAAGAGCTGACAATCAAATTGTCAGAATTTAGGAAGAAATCTACCAACCGTGTGAACGGACAATTTATCATTCTAAGAAATATGTCAATTGTCAGCTAATTGTTAGCTATTGTCACACCATTGACCGTTCTGACAATATTGTAAGATCTGACAATCGTCTGTGCCTAGCTTTAGAACTGCCTAGAAAATTTGTGTACTTACATTTTAATTGCAATAAAGCTTTTAGTTTCTGTAGGCCTTTCGTGCCGAATATTTTTAAATCTACCTTGTTATAAACAGTGATAAGTTTTAAAGGAAGTTGAACTAAAATTCTAATTTCAGAAAGGATTTGATTAAGAACTCAAAATAAGTTCTATAGAAGTTAGAATTTTCCTGGCACAATTAAAATATATATATATTATATAAACTCGTCTAACATTACTATGGACCCTCAGAACCCAAAATATGTTTTATAGAAGTAAGAATTTCATAAGGAAACAAAGCATTGAATTAATTTGTAATTAACGCTTCAGAACACAAAATAAACTTTATACAATTTAGAATTCGATGTGCACAATTTTATATTTATTTGACTGAAATTACACTGAAACCCTTTCTTTACTTTTATTCCTGTAGATTTTTGGACCAAAATCATAAATTATACTTGTTTACCTTGTTATAAGCTGTGACAATTTTTTTGAAGCTTTAAACGAAGTATAAGCAAGATACAAGTTTCGAAAACAGTTTGTTTAAAACATCAAATAAGCTTTATAGAAGTTAGAACTTCTTTTAACAAAAAAAAGTGATTTGGATCAGTTAATTTTCATTTTTTGTAAGTTTTATAAGAACTGGAGACATGTTCACAGCCAAATATCAACGCATCTATAATTACAATTAAGCCTCAGAGCCTAAAATAAGTTTTTAAGAAGTTATAATTGAAGTAATTTTCAATTGTGATACATTTTTTAAGGCTTTAACCCTTGTGCAGTACGCAGCTCAAACGCAAAATCCAAACCTTCAAAATTTTTCCTGAGAAAAAAATGTAGAGATAAAATTTTGTTTTGCCCGATTACTGTAACTAGCTTCTGAAAAGATTTGCTTCGAACACAAAATAAGCCTTATGGAAGTTAAAATGTTGCTTAACAAGAAAATTACAGCTGATTGAATTTATTTAAAATTCTTGTAAACTTATAAGAAATTAAAAAACCCTATTTTGAATTCTTTTGTCTGAATTAAGTATATTAATTTTGTTTTTCAACCTTTTGTTGATTTTGTTAAAATCTAACAAATTCAACGCTCGTGAAATTAACCTATTCTTTGATATTCGCATACCCTACTAACTGCTAAGGTGACTGACCCTACTTTTGTTCTAAAGGCAGGCAGTGTTTCAAATCATCCTTTTATCGCTAAACGAAGTTATATACGGTTACAAATAAACTAAAGCGAAACAAAGCTCAAGCTACATATACTCTAGCCTAGCCACCGCACTCTGCCAAGTCGATGCCAACCATTACAGGTTATGTAGGTACTATATAAGTCCACCATCACCGCCGCCGCCGACGGCATCATGTGCATTGTTGCCACACAAAGCTCGACAACCATGAAGCGACTTCACATGGGAGGCTCTTGTGGTGTTGCCGTGTGATGCAAATCCTTGCGAACTCCTTCGACTGGAAAAACTGTTGACGTTGATTTTGTGGGCACTTGTTTCTGGGTTTATTTTTTTTTTTTGGGGGGGGGTTGGTTTTGTTCTTTCATTCTTTTGTTTTTTGCTATTCGTCCTGGAATAGGCCCACATCCCGTTTGGATCCTTGATTTGTTCAAGTGCGGTGTTGGTTTTCTATACTCAAAAAATGATTTCGATGGCTATAAGCAAGCACCCTTTTCGACAAAAAAGGAAAGCATTTGGAATTATTTTTTTTGTTTTTTTTTTTTATAAAATGAATAGGACTTTTGTTTCTTTTGGGTAACCATCACCACAATCATATATATTCCGATGATGGTCCTTGCGACTTTTTGCAGTCGTCCGTTTTTTTGTATTTATTTTTTTGGGAAAAAGTTTATACCTACATACCTTTTTGTCGAGTACAAAGTAAAGGGGTGAGTTCAGCCATTTTTACTGCTGCTATACTCTTTGGAATTAAATCTATTCTTTTTTTTTCTTTTTTTGTTTATTCGCAGCCGAGAGGCTTTTTTAAAAGTATTCCCTGTGAGGATGAAGAGTTGAATTCTGGAATTTGAAGTAAGACCGAATTCATTGTTCCGGTAAATAAGAATTTTGTTTTTCCTACAATAAGGGGTGAGTTGAAAGGAGCCATCATCAAGCATTAAGAAAAAGTTGAGCATGAATTTCACTCATCAGCAAAGTTTTGATTCAGTGAAGCCGATTGCGAGGACGGGAATGGCTATCCAAACTGGGTATAGGTATGGGTAAGATAACTTGGAGCATAGCTATGTTATAGGGCGTTGGTCAGGAAATGTGTTAATTTTTTTTGGCAGAAAATGCTAAGAGTCTAAAGCTGAAGGTGATGTTTGACAATACTAAGAGTTATTCAAAAGTTGAAGAATGAGAAAAACGAAAAGGAAAGAACAGTTGCAGAAAGTCAAAACAATAAAGTTGAGAGTTTTTTTTTATTTTAACTTGAAATAAACAATAGATTGTATTATTGCGTTTGACAAATTTATAAAGCTTTTAGCTGTTCCCACTTTAAGTTAACTCGCTTTTAATTGAAACATTTTAAGGGGAAGTGATCCTAGGATGAATCGAATAAACAGTCTTTATTTATTTTCTTTAATTATTTTTATTTTATTTTTCAAAGCAGAAATTTCACTTCAGGTGAATGATTTCTCCACTGGTTTTCTGGTGCACAGAAAATTGATATTTGAAACCTTTCCTTGGTGTAAAGTTTATCATAAACAAACTATAGCTAGTGAAAGATTTAATCAGAAGATAGGATAAAATATCACAAACGAAAAATACTTTACATTTGTGAGATACTTTCGCTACTTATTGAACAATTTCATCAATTCGTCGGCTGAGTTCTACATATGGACATACCATTTTTAAAATTGTTGGGAAATCGATTTTTAAAGTTCAGGTTCAATATTTTTGTTCAATCAGCTAGATTTTTGTTCTTAAGTATTTTTTTTTAGAAAGGTCAAACAATTTTGTATTTAATGACTAAAATATTTTTGTACTTAAAGTTTCTAAGAATTAATTAAAAATTAAAATGTAGCATAATGTCATTTTGGATATTGGAAAGAGTAAAAGTTAGTTCAAATGTTGGATATTGAACAAAAAAAATCATATTGAACAGGATAGAACATAAAGAAAAAAAACTATGGAAACAAAGTAATTAACAGTAATATTGGACAAAAAACCTTCCTAATTTAGTACATAATGTACATACACATCTAAATTCGATTTATTTTTATTTATCGGAGAACTTGGAAAACTCGAGTTTTACAAATAGATTATGCGTTGGAAAAAATTATGTAAACAAGGGGACTAACTATATAAGAACAAGAAATTAATTTTGTAAAAGTAAATATTAAAATAATTATTTTACTACAAAAAATACAAACATTCTTTTTTAAGTATGCTTTTATTAAAACAAACTCCAATTTTATTTCTTTTTTTTAAAAGTACAGTAAAACCCGCTTCAAAAACTGAAAAATGTCACAGTCTTTCTTTCACTTAAGCGGGTTTGTCACTTAAACGATTCCCGAAATATATTAAATTTAACTGAAAATATTTTTCAGGTATCCGGTTTTTAACTTAAGCGGGTTTCGCTTAAGCGGAGTGTTATAAAGGTAATTGGTCGACACATACTCGGGGATGACAAAAGTGTTTCAGATAAGCAGGTTTTCCTCTTAAGCGGGTTTTTCTGTACTCAATTCGATTGAAAATGGAATTTTCATACAAAAATGACTGGTATGAAATTCACAACAAGAAATAAGTCCCAAAATATTAAAGTGAAATATGAACCAGTTCTCCAATAAATTTCACGCAAAATGTTCATTTCCCAACGTACGATCACTATAGGAAAAAAAACTTAGGTGTTGTGAAAAATTGTGACATTTTGTCAATCAATTTTTTTTGCTCAAAATATAAATTCTGTATTAAAAAAATTGAACTACCAGATTACGCAGGCCGCGGTGGACACATGTCCGAAATAATATTCAAACATTAATTCCATAAAATTATCTGTCAATGAAGCCAATTTCAATTAAAAGTTGTCTTAAAAACAACACCCATTACAAAGTCATTGGATGGATGAACTTAAAGCCCAAAAGTGACCTTTTTCAATCTCGTACAAGTTGTTCATCAATTAAGAGATCCAAGTTAGAACTCGTTTTATTCTAGACTTGTGTTTATATATAATCACGATTTTCATTCTTTTTATAGTTATTTATTTTTCATCTTCTTGGCTACCATATAACAATAATCCCATCGATTTTAAATGATGCAATAGAATGATATACTAAAATGCATATTCATTCTTAACCTCAATTCATTATAACACAAAACAAAAATGCCTCCCCGATTACATCATCAAAAATAAAAAAAACTATATTGCAGGTGTCAAATCCAAATCGATTCATTTACCTCAGTTCACCATCACTATACCTACATATACCCGATATAATGTACCATAAAACTTAACCACCTGCATTTTAACGTATATATTCGAATCTAAATGCCACTAATTAAAGCTGACATTACAATGCAACTTTAATCCAAAATACACGAATGCCTACACTTAAGCTACAAACAACAGCCTAAACATTAACTATTTGCACAACAATCATTGGGGGCCTAAAGCTGCTTGGCTTTTGGCCTCGGAGCCCGAAACCCAAACCAACTATGCATATAGGTACGAACACACAAAAACGTTACCAACTCCATCACATACATATACAAAGGAGGCCAAAATAGACCACAACAATTGAACGTATTTCATTCCGGTGTACGTTAGGTACGTGTATGCTCATATCTATGTATATATGAGGGCCTTACCATTGCTGTGGCCTCTTCTCCGGCTGAGTTGCCATAATTGTATAACTGTATCCATGTACTTATGTGTCGGACTCACCGACAAACTAAATAAATTCAAAATTAACCTCACTTATTCACACAAAAATTCCCAGTAAATCACATAATCAAATATAATAATTTCTATTTGAATGGCTTTGCCGGTAGAGGGAGGTCGAATCGCCTTTCTCTCTCTCTCTCTCCATATCCCTGGCTATATATGGTTGTGATATTAGGCTGGACAGAGAGAAGACCGTAATAATCCATTAAATGATAAGCACCGCACCATCATATACGCCGCACACAATGAATTTATTGCACGTTAATTGCCATCGGAATCCATGGGCATTCAATAACAATCACAATTCAAAGGCGGGTCGGTATACCGATTTGAAGTGAAAGAGAGAGGACTTGGATTAAAATGGCAGGATATATAAAGTGTATACGTAAAGTGCTTGGAGTGCAAGCGATGTGCATCCTCGAATTGCTACAGATGCATGCACTTCGTTCACCCCAATCCCACAAATTGTCGAACAAAACCAATCCAAACCAAACCCAACTCATCCGTGAAACTTTATCCTTCGATTATGACAGCGCGCAATACTGCACCGCACCGCCATCATATAGCTGGGCTGGGACATAAGGATAACGCTCTATCGATACCAAATCGAGCCTCGCATATAAACTCAACTAAAAACCTGCAGAATTGCTATATCTCGACTATCGAGCTACGTCCACGGCATCAGAAGAGTAAAAATTAATACGTTCCACTATTTGACATTTGATGGTGCCACTGCACGCCGCCCGGACCGTCTAAATTGCAAAAGGTCCTTAACGACTTCCCAATAGCTTGCACACACACACACACACACACAACAAATATATTCAATCTACATTGCATATTATAGATATATGCGATTCCATTATCATGTACCGTTGTGTTCAAGTATCCGTTTTTCATTAGCAATAAACATTTTAGATTGGCAAAAGTTCACTGCAGAGGACGCTGCTATCGTATAAAAGGGTAAATAATAATAATAAGCGCTTCGCTGGTGTTTTAACGACTTTTAATGAAATATTATGGCATTATTGTGTATAATATTGATAAAGTCCATATAGCAAGTCCTTGTGTAGATACACAAGTTACCATCAACCAGTACAAGGCCATGCTTAGAACAATAAACGATTGTGGAAGTCAACCTCATTTCAGTAAAGTGTATCCTCTTGTAATTTTAATTGAACTTTTAAAATCGCGATTATATTGAAAATCTATTGTGATTAACTAGAAATAGTTAAATGGATGGAAGATTGCCTTATGGAAGGCTATATCCATATGGATCGATACTTAACATTCAAGTTTTAAATGTGAAATAGTAGACATTAACCGCCATATTATTCACTCGATACATCCAGATTAAAACTTAAATCCGGATGTAAACTATACAAATTCAATGTAAATATATCCGGATTTAAGTTTTATTCATGGTTGTATCGAGTCAATATTTTATTTATTTATTTATTTATTAAATATAATTATAATGCAATGTGAAATTACAGTAAATAGGAAAGATATGAAAGATATGAAAAGCATTTAAAATTGGTCTGATTGGTAACGTGAACTTGCACAAATTTTCACAAAATTTTACAATTTGCTGTCAAAACCCATAGAAGAAAAAAACGAAGTTTTTGGAAATTTGTTGAAAAAAAATTAACTAAACAGGCATAGTACATCAGCCTATCGAGTGAAAAATATGGGCTTAAATGTTTTATTAAATGAATTCGAAACATCGACTTTGACTGACACTTTGGGCTAAAATGTATAGAATATTTTAGTTCAAAGATCTGTCAAAGTCCATATTGGACTCGATTTGGTCAAAGATGGCAATTTTGGGAAGTAGAGAAACCTTATTATACCTTTATGATAGTTATTTGGTCAAAATGTTTTCTTCACCTCTCCTTGAACCGAAACACTTTTGGAAATTGGTTAATAGCAGGAGATAATCGATGTCCTATTTTTTAATTTGAGTTTGTTAATAAAGGATGCATAAGTACGAAGCTTATTTAAAATCGTTACAACCGTTTTAGAGAAAATTTGACAAAAAAAAATAAAATCATTGTGTGGCTGGCAGCTATTCATCCTAGATGATCTACATAAATAAAAAATTTCTTTTCTAGAAACAAATGAGATAAAAATGATCAATGTATACCGAATTTAAAGAAAATCAGTGCACCCATTCAAGCTCTAACTTTGGTCTTCCTTGATTGATTAATTACATATATATGTGCGATTCAAACAAAAATATCTCTTCTATAAATGCATAATTGTCTTGAAAAATTTAAAAGTTGTTCGTGTTGAAGTTATTTAGAAAACACAATAGTCTGCTCAGGTCCCAAAGTTACCAAACACATAAAGAAATTCTTTAAATAAACGGTGTTTTTTTAGACGTGTGGCTTTCAAGAAGAAATAATGTAAGGGTTTGCCATTATGTTTGATTTCGGGCAAGTGACCGCCGCGGCTGGCTCGAATAAATTCCAGCCGAGAGGCCCAGCTCCAATTGTCGCGCGCGATGGCGGATGGACTCATTCGGGTCTTCTTCGATACTCTGCTCCACAGCAGCAATAGCGTCTTCGGTGTGCACTGTACGGCGTCTCTGAGGATTATCCACTAGAGTAAACGTGGTGCGAAACCGATCCAAGGTTGCTCGAATTACTCTGCTGGGCGATTATTTCGACTGAATATTTGACGCAGCGCGCGATGCGTCACGCAAACTGAACCATTATTTTGGTAATAAATTTGCACGATTTGCAAACGTTGTTCAGGAGTAAGTCTATTCATTATGAAATGGCAAACCAAACTGAGCATAAATCAAGTGACAGCTGTCAAAAAGACCAACTCCGAAAAAAGTATTGCCAGATTGAAAACCACACGTCTAAAAAAAACACCCTTTATGTGCAATCATGTAGAATTTAATCCCACTAAGTTTTCCGCTATCCTATATTCACCTGATACAAACTGTATGTATATCACCAGTCATCACTTGCATTATTGCAAGGCATTGTGATCTCATTTACGCTTCCACCACGACTTTAACCCACACTCAATCCACTCCAATCCACTCCAATTACATGTCATTTATTATCTGTAATCAGGACAAAATCTCCATAATTATCCATACCACAACTTGGATGGTGGAAATTTTAATTCAAAAGACCCACATGAAGTCAGAATTAATATATAGAGTCACAACTATATACATATATACTCTGATCACCACCTTCACCAAATTTGACTTATACACAAAACACCGAAAAAGAAATCTCCTTACCTCGTGCATCATCATTAGACAAAATTGTCCTTCCTACTTTCAAACTATTGCTTTATGTCGCTGTCGTTGCCGTCGTCGTCTTCTTCGTCGTCATTGTCGTCGCCGCGCCGGCCGCCGCCGCAGCCGCACCGTGACTGGTCATCGTCATTCTCTTTCTAATCTTCGACGAAATCATCGTGGTTGTCGTGGTCCTATCGTCATTATTGTTGTCATTATCATCATCAGCATCAAGATCTAAAACTTCGTCTGTCTATGGCGGTTTGCCGATAGCATCTTCAGCTATTAGGAGTACATATTTTTTTTTTTTAAGCATAATTTTGCAAAGCCATCTCAACAGAACCTTATAATCAGGGCAACAGAGGCAGGTTGCAGGTCCGCCGCAGTCTTATTCTCCATCGTTATTCTTATTATAGTTAAAGTCACAGCCATAAATTTCCACAGACGAAACTTATAGATGTTATACACGAAGAGAAAATTATTGTGTTTTCACTCCAAAATCGGAATAAGTGGTCTCTTTATACAACTTCATCTTTACTACAAGTTATACCTAAACAATTTGGTAAGTTAATCCTGGATTAACTGAATAGATATTTCTGACAGATGAGTGCTTCTAATACTATCGAAATAGAGAGGGAGACACTATTGAAATCGATCTTTCCATAGTGCCGCTACTTGTCAACGTCGCTATTTCCAAAGTGAAGTGTCGCACTTGATAGATTTGTGACAACTGAAAAACTTAAAGTGATCCTACACTGAAAAACTGCTTCTGCGTTAACTCGAGTTCAATTTATTTGCAGGATCAACTAACTCTGGTTTAAACCAGAGCTAATTCAGCACTTAAAAACTGGCCGTAAAGTTCTTGATGTTTACCCATTTTCACACGAGGATAAAAAGTTGTTAGAGATTTTTTGACGTATTCTTTTAGTTTCCAATATCCACCAATCGTAGACCGTTCACTCAGATTCCTCGTTTAAAAGGAGATTTGGTGTTTGTCTTTTGTCACGCCTTTTGAGAAGAGGATTGACACTGAAAATGTAGTTCCACTATCGAAACAGAGAGGGCGACACTAGCCGCGTTTTATTATCTGCGGATCTGGATCAGGATCATTTTTTAACACGTAATACAACAGCAACTTGGAATTCTGCTCTGTATCTGGATCTTTTTTAAAGATCAGAAAATAAGTTCTTACGCCGCGACGGGTAGATGGCTTTTCAGTCAGCAGGGAGTACAAACTGTAGTGTAAAAAAAACAAACATAAGAAAAAAAGATACGAGCATACAACACTGTTGTCATTACGATCCGTTTCGTTTTATTTTCATGGATGATCCATACATAGATCTTCGTGGATAATAAAGCGCGGCTGCTATGACAGGCATATGGAAAAGCTGATTTCCATACAAACACCCTCTCTATTTCAATGGTGTTTTGATACTCATCTGTCATTTCGGTTGAGTTAATTCGCAAATTCTGCAAGTTTTATTTTTTTAACTCTGTGGGTAGATAATGATGTTTCCCCAATTAAAATTGATTTTTTTTTACAGTGTATATAGGCAACATCACTTTGGCATTCGGCAACTGAGTGATCCGCGTGAGATACAAAAAGACACGACAGCACTGTGACGAGCTAAGCAACATAAAAATACAAAAACAAAAACAAAAAAAAAAACACAAAAATATAAAACAAGGGATTAACAAACGATTGTGCTGGGACGTAAAAGGGGGCAAATCTTAGACATATCCTGAGGGCAAATCTTCGGGGACGTTTATGTTAATCAACTGTCATACTAAGTCCATAATTACTCCTGAGAAAAACGTTTTGGATTTAGCTCACGTTTCGCGTATAAATTCTTCGTCTTTTCTCCTTGAATTTTTCCTGATGGCATCGTCATTGTCGTCGTCGTCGGTCGTCTTCGTAGTCATCGTCATCGTCATCGTCATTTGATGCAGTTCCTCCTCCAGAGGGTATAACATGTAGATGGATTGCTGGGATAATGTCGCCAGAGCCTTTCCTTTTAAACTTATATATAGTGCATGTACTGTTGCACTAGATCATCGGTCTGGGACAGCATGGCAAATCTCTGTTTGTCTTAATTAAAGCTGAGCGCTGTATCTTTAAGCTGGGGCGACAAGTATCATCAAAAGATATCCCAGTTCTATAGTCAACAAAATGTATGCAAGAGGGACCACCGAGAGGATATACGATGTTGGTGGTGGTGGTGTTAATGGCTTTGATGGTGGTCGGTTGTTCGTTCGAACCTTGAAACGTCCAACTCTCTGTCTGCTTCTATCTCTCTCTCTCTTTCTATATATGTCTATGCAGATTAGTGAAACGTGAAATGCCCACTTTCGAATGCAATTAAGCTGCCTAAGATGTTTTTGGAGGAGTTTGAGGGGAGGGGGATGTTGCAATAGACAAGGATAATGCGAAAATCGTCCAAAACCAACCCATTAACACAGCTGCAATTGCTTCAGACCGATGAATACTAATGTGAGAGAGGGGCCATCGCCATTACCATCACTATCAACGCATCGATTGACTTTCCATATTGGCAAAGCCATAGTATTGTGGTTTCCAGGCGATTCTATATAGGCACATAATGCAACCTTAATGAGGCGTTATGAGCCATTTATTTGCAAAAGCAGATTACAATACTTCCATGCTTGTATTTCAAGTATGCCTATACCTATGGTTAAAGGGTATAGAGGCGTGAGGCGTGAGGCGTAAAGGCCCAGTAAGGGTGGTTTGGTTCAAATTAAGCCCCTACGCAGTTTGCTTTGTCATTTATGACTTACATACTCTCTTCGATAAGGTTATATTATTCTCTCTATATAGTTGTGGAATTACAATGCAGGTGTGGTTAGGAAAATTTATGCAACAGTTTACTGAAGGTGTTAATCCTGTTATGGATTTCTTACGCAATTTGTTCAAGTCTGAGGTATAAATTAGATATAATGTCTATAAGTAAGAAAAAAAAAAACCTTTTAAAATGATGAGCTTAAATGTTAGCAGATTATGTTTGTATTACACCGTTTTTTTAAATAATGGAATAATGTAAACGGACTTTGTATTGGCTTCATTGAAATATAGAATTTTTGGCATTGGTGTTTAAAACAGATGCATATGCATATACCTGTATATAGCTGACTTGAATTTAGCGCAATCTGGAAGTACGATTATCGCCCCATTCACCGAGCAGATGGATCGGTTTATTAAAATTTGCAAGTCAACGGCATTTATAGTTAGAACAAATAGGAGAGGCCCTAGATGGCTGCCCTGAGGGATACCAGATGTAGCAGTGATGGGATCGGATACAGAATATCTCCACAAGTAGGATCTTACCCACTGGATGAACAGTGGTGTAAAACCAAAGACTTTTAGTTTAAGGTAGATGATTTGTTGACAAATCTTATCGAATGCTTTACTAAAGTCGGTAGTGATTAAATGGACAACGTAACCATTCCCTAAAGCACACAGCGTCACAGAAATGAATTGAGTAAGGTTTTTTGTGGTGGACCTGCCCTTTAAAAAACCATACTGTAGTGGAGAAATGATAGATTTACAGTGAAAGCATATACAATCGTAGACAATACTTTCAAAAAGCTTGAGGATGGTAGAGAGTTTATCTATTGGAAGATAATAAGAGAATTAATTCTTACTGCCTTTTTTGTGGATAGGGAATACATATGAGTTCGCAAAGAGAGTTAACACATTTCTTTAGTAATATTGGCTGGGATACCGTCAGGACCAGGAGCAAAGACATCTTTAAGCAAGTTAATCTTTTCAAAGACAGCAAATTTGTTAGTATTAAAAGAAACGACCCCACTCGTGTCTCGTGGACAGTTTGACGGATACTTACAATGCTTAATGTCAGATTCGTTTACATCATAGCTGTTCGATAGAGTGAAGAAATTAGCAAAGACATTGACAATTACTAAAGGATCAGAAGAAGAAGTGTTGAGACAATTCAAGGAAAAAGGGAGATCATCTGATTTTCTCTTAACATTTAAAAATTGGTAGAACCGCTTAGGTTCAGATATAAGACAGGACCGCAATTTCTCAAGATAATTAGAGATATTCGGAAAGAAAAGAAAAATCGGAGGAAGTTTGTTGGTAGTTAGTATAATTTAAAGGAGTTTGGGATTTTAAGTAAGTTTCCCATTACTTATTCCTAAGATTGCGAAGAGAGAAGAGATAACAAACAATATTTTTGAGGCAGGTAAAGGACGCACTGGATGAGGCATTCAAAGATAGCAAAATAGAAAAAAGAAAGAGCAACATTAATAAGGGTTAGAAAGTTCATAAAGGTTAAAATCATTATCGTTTAAGAGGGTGTTAAGTAGATTAAAGTCAGCTTTACCAAAGTTGAAGTTGAAGGAGATTTCAGAATCGGTAGTCGTGATACCTTGATCATATGAAAAAACAAAGGAAATAGGAGGGTTATAAAGGTCAAGGTTGGAGAGGAGACGTAGATTCTCTGTGACAACTCAATTGCATCTAAATTTGTCATCAACATTCACTATAAACTTGTTGAAGCTTAAATTCTTACCAAAATTCGGACAGCTGATTTGAATTTTAAGATCTGTAAACATCAATGTTCGTCCAAGTGACGTAGTTTTGTTACTGAGCGAACCCAATTCCAACGTAATGTGTGAAATGTAACGTATTGCACGTAAGACTCATGTTTTTAGTTTACCCTACCACCGGTAAAGAAGTTTACAAATCAAAAGCTACCTTACGAAATCTTCACAGACAGATTAGATGAATTGCGCTACGAAATATTGTAGCACTTATTTAACTTGCCCGACTTGACCTGCTGCGACTTTTTTCTGTTTCCCAACCGGAAAACGTAGCTCGCAAAAACTTTGGCTCAAACCGGAGAAGTCATCGTGCAGACAAAAAAAAAATTATTTGAAAATTTTTGGTCCACCCTAGTAACACCTTTTACTGTTAGTAAATGTTAAAGTTTTATGCATATTCCACCCAGAATCTGATTGGAAATCTGGGCCAACCAACATTTTTTCTTGTTATACTAAGTTTACTGACAAGTGACAACACTGCCGGTGGTGTCAGTGTCGCCGTCGTCATATATTAAGGATTGTGTTTATTCAAGTAATCCGCTATGATTGCAAAAAATGTTAAACAAAAAAAAACAAATAAAAACAAAACCCTTGAACAAGAACATGTAATCATCATATATTTTCATTTTAAAATCAGATTACACCAAAAAGTCATGCAAACAAAAATTACCAGATTTGTAAAGATGATAATAATCACACAAATATACATAAAAAAAGAGAGAGAGAAAGAGAATATGGTCATGAAGTAGATTACACAAAGGGACACGCAAATTTTTATTTTGTTTTTTTTTTTTGTATTACAAACGAACATTTCCCCGATAATCCTGCAGTCCAAGGATTATCTTTTAATTTATCCTCTCACTATATAGGTTATAGTACATGCTGTAGTTATTCCAAATAGCAATCCTAAAAGAGATTTCATGTCCTCCCAATTTACAATATTCATGAACAAACGAAAAGTTATGCATTTAATTTTCGTCCTTGAAATATGTAGCGAAAAAAAAACTGTTCCTAAACCCTGTAAATTTTATATATGTGTGTACAAAAAAGAAATACACATGAAAAATATGCAAGGGTAGTCTGGAGGATATTATACCCCATAGCAAGCTTCCCTATAGCTCTCCCCACTGTATATGGAGGATCCAATGCTTTAATCAGAGCGCACCAAGGACATTAGCTAACGAACAGTGTTTTCGAGTATCGTCTCTCTCTCTTTACCTCTCGCTCTATTTAAACAGTGGCCCGCATGGTGTGATGATTCGTGATTTTAATTTGAGATAAAGCAGGGGGAAGTTTATTTTACGACTCTTCCTGCCCACCCCTTGCCTCCTGGGGATAGAAGATACCTCCTTAGTTCCTTGAAGCTATTTTTGTGATTCTATTCATCTTAAAAAGTTTGAAGCTACAAAGTAAGTGCTTCTGTTTTGTTAAAGAATTCAAGGCTTTATACGAGTCACCTTATCTTTTTAAGACTCTACTTAATGTAGACAGCCCCCCGAAATATGATATTGGACAAGGAAGAGATAGTGGTTTGCTCGCAGGCCATCATATAGTGTTGTTTTGCATACAAAAAAGGGACAAGGAATACAAACATTTTTTTAACTAACTAACTTTGTGAGAATGGACGCAAAAAAACCGCTTCATTCTTCTGAATTTCGAACCCCAATTCCATGCATTCATTAGCTCGCATGATATGGGGATGAACAGAACATGAACATGAACCTATGCGCGTTTATAATTTTTGTGGTGTAAAAATTCTGTAAGCGCTTGTTATGAAATTTCCACCCGAAAGAATTGGGTTGAATATTTTGGTGTGTGTTTTTATTTTTTTTTACTTTCTACCACCACCGGACTGCAAAAACCTGGAATTCCTTTGAGAGGTGAGCACCAACGACACAAGTCCTTCATCCAGTGGATTTTTGGGTTTTTTTTTTTTGTTTTTCTTTAATTCCAGTTGAGAGGAATAATACAGGCGAGAGTTTTTGAGAGAAGGGACCAGAAAAATGTTTCCATACGAGAAGTCAAAGGTGTTTCAAGTGATTTGTATACTTTTATAGCTATACAGTCTGGTCACAGTTGGAATGTGTGGTGGGTGGCAGTTTTGATGAAGTTATACTCTTTTTTGTTGGCCTTCGGTTTTGAAACAAACCAAATATGGGATGGAAAATATTTCACAACGGGATGTTGTTGAAATACATATTTTTTTGAAGCAAAATGGAAGGATGGTTCGTTGAAAAAGGATAAACAGAGTTAACCAATTTGTTGTTGTTTGGGCCGCCTGAAAAACAGGCGTGTTTTGTGGGCCATCTATACATATTTTCATTTCAAAATATTGCTAGTTTAATAACCAAAATGAAGTTTATCGTGACATGACGGGAACGTTTATCTACTAAAATCGTAAAATGTTTTGAAGTTTATATCATCATCAAAAAAAGCCTATAACCACAGATGTGGGATAAAAATAAAAACAAAAACAAAAACAAATTAAGTATATTTGGAATTTTTATTGAAACTAGCCAGCACCTATAAGTGTCTTTTTTTCATCAAGTTTTTTTAGAAAATTTTAAAACATTATTTAAATAGTTAACATTCAAAATAGATTGTCTCTTTGGTTTTTTGTTTATACAAAAAAAATAAACCTGTGCAAATATTCTATACTCAAATAGATATATTCGATATTATATTCGAAAAAAAAATACACAAATAAAGCAGTTTCTGTCACTAAAAATATGAAAAGCATATTTCGAAATTTTAAGATTAAACTTTACATTTAAATTAAACTTGAAATTTAAATTTTAAAATCTGCTTTTCATATTTTTAGTGAAAGAAATTACCTTATTTGTGTGTTTTACACAAACGATTTCTAAATTTATTTTCCATTATATGTCATTGTATTGGATCTAGATTTTTAAGCAATGTCTTTAATTCGTTTAGAATCTTGTTCAATAAAGTCTCAGAATCCAGTCCTCGACAACGTATTACAGATAATTGTTTCAGTGACAAAATTGTTAAAATTAAGAAAATCAATATTATTCCTCTAAAAGTAAATAACAAGCAAATAAACTAAGTCTTGCTTAAAAGTTTAAATTAATTAAATTGACATTGCTATTTCGTAAAATTTGGTAGATTGACTCACACACGTTAAGTTAAGCACGACCGATTGCAAAAGTAATATCTTCTTAGAGTAAAATTGGCCACAAAAGTAATAAATAATTATAAGCATAAAAATAGTGTTGAAAATTTGTTTTAAGTTCACCGCATTGCTTTAAAAACCTGATCATCATGTCCTCAAAGTATTTTATAATAATTTTTCGTTAATATTGCTTTTATTTAAAAAAATGTTGAGCTATTAATGTTTTAAAAAAAACACGACCTTTATTTAAAAAAAAAGTACGCATACGCCATGGTGATCAATTGAATTTTTCCTTGTTCAATGACAGTTGAAAATTTTGTAAGCTATATTTTCTTATACAAACTTTTTTTAAACCTGTTGGAATAGTGAAATTTGAAATTTAAAGCAAGCCTTAGGGCCAGTTTCACAGTGTTCAGTTAAGACAATAAGTGGCACTTAATTTTTTAACTTTACTGTCTGAGTAAGTACCCCTTAGGTTAGGTTAGGTTAGGTTATAAGGGGTGTGCACAGCATGAAGCTGTTGCGTACACGGGGGCCTACTGGTCCATTGTGATCCCCTGTAAAAGTTAGCATCGATGCTCCTCAATTTTGCCGATTAGCGTAGACTGGCTCGTTAACGAACCAGCCTGTGCTATCTATAAATTTCCTCATGTTTGCCATTGAGACCTGTGCTAGATCATCCAGCTCTCCAACAAACCTGTTTCCGAAATGACGGAGTCGGCCGGTTTGGAGGTTCGGACAGTCACAGAGCAGGTGTTTAATGGTTTCTATTTCCTCCTCCTCTTGACAGCTCCTACAAAAATCGGGTGCAAATGCCCCTATCCTGTTAGCCATTGTGCCAATGGCGCAATGACCTGTTAGTACACCTATCAAGGTTTTAATGTTCTTTTTACTCAGCGATAGAATATACCGAGTTTCCTTTTCATTTGTGTTAGGCCATAAACTTCTAGAGATTGCGCAATCGTCCCTGGATTTCCAGGAGTTATTGATTTCCTCTTTTAGTTTAAGGTCTATCTTCCTCTTGAGTACCCCAATCGGGACGAGTGGTCCCCTAACTGAATGGTCGCTACTACTTGTGTCTGCTTCTGACCCTTTCCTGGCTAGTTCATCTGCTATATCATTCCCTTCTATATTGCTATGTCCAGGAACCCAGCAGAGCTTTACCTGGTTAGTGTGGCAGATTTTATTTAGTTCCTTCCTACAGTTTAAAACTGCTTTTGATCTTATGGTCTCACTGGCTAAGGCTTTGATAGCGGCCTGGCTGTCCACGAAAAAAGTAATCTCCGAAGAGCTTAGCTTTTCGTGATGTGCCAATTCAGCTGCTTTTCCAATGGCAAAGATCTCGGCCTGAAAGACACTACAGTCAGCTGGGAGTTTATATGACACTCTGATGTTGAGTGATTGGCAAAACACTCCCGCACCTGTTCCTGTTTCCATTTTTGAACCGTCAGTGTAGAAAGGGATACCCTGTTTACTTATAAGTGAATTAGGATCCCAATCCTGTCTTTCTGGTATGAAAATAGAAAATTTCCTATCGAAATCTAGTAAAGGGGGGATGTAGTCGGTGGTCTCCATCAGTCCTGGAATCGTGTCATATCTTTGTAAGATTGACCCGTGTCCATAAGTGCTGTGCCTCCAAAAACTCAGTTCTCTTAAACGAATTGCAGTTTTGGCTGCCGTGCATCTTATGAACTCATCCAGAGCCGGGAGGTCCAAGATCACCTCCAACCCAGCTTGTGGTGTGGATCTTTGAGCCCCTGTTATTCCTATACAGGCTAGTCTCTGTACCTTATTCAGATTCTTGAGATAGCTTGATTTTTCTACCGCCTTCCACCATACAATAGAGCCATAGGTAAGAATGGGTCTGACAATCGCTGTGTACATCCATTGGATGACTTGCGGTCGCATACCCCAACGTACACCGAAGGTCTTTTTGCATGTGTAGAATGCACATAGTGCTTTTTTCATTCTCTCCTCAGTATTACGCTTCCATGTAAGCTTGGAGTCAAGGATTACTCCTAGAAATTTAGCTTCCTTTGAAAGTTTTAGAGGAATACCATTTAGTTTGGGAGGGTTGAAGCCCTCCAGTTTCCGTTTCTTCGTGAACAAAACTAGCTCTGTCTTGGTGGGGTTGACCCCGAGACCGTTCTTAGTTGCCCAAGAAGATAAATCCTTTAATGCATTTTCCATAATGTTTTCGATGATGGTAAGAAACTTGCCTGATACCAAAACCACTATGTCATCTGCATATGCTACGATTTTAATGCCCTGATCTTTGAACTTTGTGAGAATTTTGTTGACTACGAGGATCCAGAGCAGGGGTGAGATGACTCCTCCCTGTGGTGTGCCTCTAGTAACTGTTTTCTCGATAGTGCTAACTCCTAATTGAGAGTTGATAATTCTGCCATTTAACATGGTGAAGATCCAATCGACAATGACAGATTCAACTCCAACCTCAGCTAAGGCAGTTTTGATTGATTCCGTTTTAACGTTATTAAACGCACCCTCGATATCAAGAAATGCTGCCAGGGTATATTCTTTATGTTCAAGACTTTTCTCAATATGTGAAACTACTTCATGCAGAGCAGTCTCCACTGATTTACCTTTAAGGTAAGCGTGTTGGTAGTTGCACAAATTGTTTTCGTTGAGAAGTTCTCTAACATGTAGATCAATTATCCTCTCTAGTGTCTTAAGGAGAAACGAAGAGAGACTTATTGGTCTATAATCCTGAGCGGTCGAGTGAGTCGGTTTCCCTGCTTTTGGGATAAAGACTACCTTGACCTTTTTCCAGCTATTAGGGACGTATCTAAGTTTGATACAACTTATGAAGATTACCCTAAGCCACGGAGTTATTACTTTGAGAGCATTTTGAAGAAGAGCTGGAAAAATCTCGTCTGGTCCCGCTGATTTATAGGGTTTGAACGAGTTTATTGCCCAGATAATCTTCTGCTCAGTAATAACCTGATTGAGTTCTAAATTCGATTCCGTGTGAGTAAAATCCAGCGTGTTCGAATGCGAGCAATCAGAACTTTCTGGGTTTTTACAACCGGGGAAATGAGTTTCCATGAAGAGTTCAAGCGTTTCTAGGCTCGAGTTCGACCATGATCCATCAGGGTGTTTTATGTACCCCAGGATCGTGGGATTAAGGGCCAGGGTTCTACGGAGCCTCGCCGCCTCGCTTGTTTTTTCAATGGATTCACAATGTTTAGCCCACGAATCCTTTTTGGCCTTCCTTAACTCTTTGGTGTAGATGTTAAGTGCGGCTCTATAAGACTTTAAGTCCTCTTCTAATTTACTCAGTTTAGCTTTATTGAAAAGTTTTCTAACCTCTGTTCTACGTTTCTTTAGTACACCATTCCACCAGGGTGGGTTAGTGGAATTATTGGAACGAGATAAAGGGCAGTGTTTTTCAAAAGACATTCTCATTTTGCTAGACAAGTTTTGGACAACAGTGTCAATGGTTGAAATACTTAGACTTGTATTGTCCTCTGGTGGATCAATACAGTCTTTCAGCCATTTTTCGTACTCTGTCCAATTCGTTCTAGTTGGGTTCCTGTAAGGTTTCTTTTCAGTAAAGTTCCTGTCTATAGAGAAGAGTATCCTAAAGTGATCCGAAAAAGATTCTTTAGGTGAGACTCTCCAGTCTTCAACTGAAATTTTACTATTATTGCTAATAAGAGTCAAATCTATGATTTCCTCCCTGTTTTTGTTTCGAAAGGTAGGGTGATTGCCCCTATTACATAACGATAAATTAGAACAGAGAATATATTCAAAAATTGACTCACCCCTTTTATTGATGTCCTTTGAGCCCCATTGAGTGTGGTGAGCGTTGGCATCACATCCTACCACCAAAGGTGTATCGCTTGCTGTGGCATGGACCACCAGATCGCGGACTGTTTTTGATGGTGGGCTCTCCTCCTCGTACGGCATGTACGTCGACGCTAGAATGAAGTTTCCTTCATTCGATTCGACGCTGATTGCCGTGTTGTCCTTGTTGCTGTACCTAGATAGGAAGAAAGCGTTAATTGATTTTTTCACTAGGATACAACTTCTTATATCACCTTCATCTGACGTGGAATGGAAAAGGTTGTAGTGTTTTGACCTCAACCCACGGATTCGGTTTTTGCCTAACCATGGTTCCTGGATCAAGGCCACATCCACGTTCTCGTGAGACATGTAGAGCGTAAGGTCGTACGTTGCTGCTTTAGCGTGGTGCAGGTTTATTTGCACCACTTGCAGCTTTTGACTCCCCTTTGCCTTCATGCCTCTTAACCTTTACGGTTCCGAGACCATACCTCAACACGTCTTTCCTTTCTCTGAGCAGAAGGTCAGATTTCTTGTCTGCCACAAACAAGAGGTCCTTCCCTTCGCCACCATGACTCTTTCTTGAGTGTTGGAGCTTCCATTCTAAAATGGGAAGCTCTTTGTTCTGCTTCGCCAACAGCTTAATAATGGCTGCGTCCTCATGTTCTGCAGGAGGGGGGATCCAGATACTAAACTGCTGTCGGAGTGGTAGAGCTGCGGCGGGTAGAACTTCAAGGGAGGAACCTTCCCATAGTTCGTCAATGTTGGCGATTGTATGGTACAGGAACTCCCGTGATTTCTGGTCACCGCAGCAGACCACCTTAACTCCTCGCCGCCATCCGGCACCATCAAAGATATAGTCCTCAGAACTATCGTTCTCTGATGCCGCCATCATAGCTTTAAGGATCTCATTTTCCACAAGAAGCCAGTTTTTTGCCGAGATTTTCCCATCTGGGTCGTCACGGCTTATTATGGCGATTTGTAGAAGTACCCCTTAACTGTGACCAATATGAAAGACTTAAGTGTTATACTTATTCCGATAAGTTTACACTGTGAAATTAGGTATTAGTTTTCCATATTTGTCACTTAAGTGACACTTACTTCGATGGTGAAACTAAGCGTAAAATTGTAAAGTTTCGTTAATATTTCAAAAAGGCCTACTCCTCTATTTTTACGCGAAAAAGATGCAAAGAAAAAACTTTCAATACAAGGCTCCTTCAATATAATGTAATTTCCAAAACCAAAATCTCAATCGGATAAAATCCCCAAAAAAACGCAATCCACCAAGAAAAAATACCCATGGAGAGAGGCGCCCTATAAGAACAAAATCCCCAATAAATATTTTCTTTTGCTAAAATCTCCAAATCTCCAATAAAAAACAAAAATAATTTTAACAAAACTAGCTGACCCGGTGAACTTTATTCCGCTTTAAATTGATTTAATTATTAATGGCCCTATCGAGAAGCAAGCCTCTATATAATAAATTGAATTATTGAAGCTTTTTTGGAATTAAATTCAGTATATTTCGAAAATGAATTGCTTCATCGTCATCAAATTACACGATCAACCGATTTTAACGAACACAGTCTGGCTGTAATTTGATTTTGAATAATAAATCGTCAACGTCCTTTTTTTCGCCGCTAGTATCGCGTTCAGCCAATCGTGGTTCAAATAATTGTAGCCGATATTCTGGAACACTTTAAATTGATGATATGAATCCAAATTCAAAAATTCGACGTTAACGAAATCAGGCCATTTGTAGCAATAAAATCGTCCATTTCCATTGAGAAATTTTCGGTTGATGGATTGTTCATGCAACGCTTAACTCGCATGTTCATTGTCAATTGTTACTTCTTTACAAATTACCATAAGTAGGAAAATTTAAGGCAAGCGTTAAGTTCATTGCAGGCATTGATCGCGAGACGACCAATAAATTTTGACGGAAATTGCTACCATTCACCCCTAAAAGTATGCAATTTCACTATTTTTTCACTTTTCCTCTCTAAATTTCAAAATTTTCTGCTCCGTTGTGTTCTTAACTGATTTAATACGAATCCAACAAAAAAAAAACCTATATGTAACTCGGTTGATGTTAAGCCTAGTTATGCTGCCACTTACAAAAGAAATCAATTGATTATCCCCTAAAAGTATGAAATTTCACAAATTTTTCGACTTTTACGGTATAATTTTCCAATTTTCGGCTCCATGGTGTTCTCTTCTGATTTAATACGAATCCAATAATGTTGATGTTCAGCTTAGTTATGTTGCTATACTAACAGAAAAATGAATAAATTTTTATACAAATGTTAAATACTAGTGATTCATCTTGGGTTGTTCAGATCTGGTTGTTCTAGCTACTGCTGTGTGCCTTGAAGAATGATACCGCTATATTTGAGATACAAACCCAATAAAGACAAATTAAAAAATCTACAGTACACTTCTCTGATACCTGCTACCTACCACCTGCCACCTGCCATAACGCCATCCATCCCCTCCAGCTATACCATGCTCAAAATTGCATCTCAAATTGAAAAATCCGCCTGGGAAAACTTCACACAATACGGAACTTATATTTTCCCATTGCTATATTCAGGGGACAGCTCATTACACCGCTGGAGAGCATAAATCCGCAAATACCACTTGTTGCAACCTCCAGAGCCAAAAACAAAAAAAATACAAACTCAAACTAAACCAAAAGAAACTACACTCAATTTTGCATCTCATCGCCTCCATAGTGAATAAATATAAATTGCCCAAAGAATGTACACTGTTCAGAAGTCCAAATCTAAACCAACGATTCTTTGTAGAAGGTAGTTGTCTATGCCAAGGAATCCACGAAAAGAAAATAAAGAAACAAAAAAAACTCTTATATAGCTCGAGGTGCTGAGATCTGCTATCCATTCTTAAACTGAATGGATTGCTTCTGATGCACTCCTGCAATTACCCCCGCTTACATAAATTCGGTAGGAGTATAGTAATTTTCAACGCTAACTAACTTCTAGCCTCGTTACTATGGCCAAATGGAAGTTTCCTTGATTATTTGGAGCAATCTCTATGGGAGTGCTGAAGCTGTGCTATGCTATGCCAACTCACATTCGATAAATAGTGTGAACTTTGTGGAGGCTTCATGCTAAGCCCTCAAGTCAATAATGATCATTTCTATGTATGTATAGAGATTCAGTTATGACTTGGAAACTAGTTAATTGCTCTACGACTTTTATACTATATACGATCAGTGCAGCCATCGAAAAGAGAATATTCTTGAAATTGAATCGCATAATCCTCCTTGAGGGCAATTGAACCAAATGAGTGCACACGTTGACTTCAGACAGGTTCTATGCACATATATTGCATTGGATTGCATTGCATATTGAGGAAGTCACGCGTCACAGTGGAATGACTGGCCCCGGTATTGATCTTTTGGCGTTTTTTCTATTTCTATTGCTGGAGACAGAGGAGCAACATTTTTTTTGCTGGGTTGTGCCATCATCAAGAAGTAGGTACACCGGACAAAAATATTTTTTTTAGATGGGAATAGCCTGAAGGTGATTTAAATTAAGAAATTTAAGGCAGCAGTGGAATCAAAATCCATGTGAAAAGCGGGAGTTTGATCTTTAAGGGAGTTTGAATAAACAATTCTTTTGTTTTCCTACAAAATTTTGTATTCCAAAAGATGGTGAAATGTTAAACCACGTTGGACATAGATCCATGGAGTCTACAATTTAAACCTTCTGGTAAGTGTGTCAAGCCGGCTTCTATAATTCCACAATAATTGGAATCACAAGGCCATTGCAGCAAAACACTTTTATATCCCTCTTCAATTCGACTATGTACTCTTAAAAAACCGTTTGGTAAAGGCAAAAGTTTTATGATGGTAAGGGAATCTCATATTGAAAACATTTTAAAATACTTTTTCAGCCATCACTTTCTCCAGAGTCCAGAGGAGCTTTTTCAATTCAATAAGATGCTTTTGTTCTATAAATGACCGCTGTCTAAACTATACTTGTACGTTTCCAATCTTTGTATTTCTCTGAAGGATTGATTAACACGCTGCAGGTTTGTAAAAGAATGCAATCTTTTGTGAATGCAATCGTTAAAGACTTCAATAATTATAGCGAGTTTCATTCACGAAAAAATTTGCATTTTTTATCAAAAGATGTACCCTTTTCTTATTTTAAGAGTTTCATTGCAAGAAAAAGAGCAATTCTAGGTCAATTCTCAACACGAAAGAAGAGCTCTGTCAAGGGGTAGGAGATTCGATCTGAATACATAGCTTTTCATGCAAATGAAAAATATTTTGTTTTTTGAACTTGTGTCCGCTAGTGCTAAATTAAAAAAAAAAAACAATTATGGATTTCATAAATTTGTTGGAGTTTTTTGTCAAAAAGCAAATGACAGGCATGTCAAACTACTGAAAAAAGTTTCATTAATTGATTTTGAGAGCAATCCTTTAAAATTTGAATGAAACTCTCTATAAGATTGTATTTTCATTGATTTCACTTTGAGACTCCAGACTTCAAATTATGATATAACTATTTACTTGAAAAAGATTTGCAATCATTTTTTTTTTCAATTCATTTTAGAACAATCAATTGAATGCAATCTTTTGGGATTTCTCATTTCATTCTTTTCGTTGCCATTTTCCTCCATAATTGGAAAAGAATGCTGAAGAACGCAAAAGAATGCAAAGAATGCCTAGTATTGCATAATCGACATGAATATGTAGAAAATATTGGTGTGCGTTCACAAAGTAAGAAAAAAAGCGAAGTGCAAGCATCCAAAAGGGATCTGATTAATTGCAACTCCGTGTTCCGTCCAAGTGCGGACTGGGTGAAACTAAATTACCTAAAATGTATGAACAGTAACAAACCCTCCAAAACTATTTCTTGTAATGATTAATATATATAAGTGCTTCCCATATTAGCTGTTTGCAATTTTCAAAAAATTTAAGGTCCCCTCAATTAAAACTGATACTAACAACACTGAAATTTTTGAGAGATGTATAAGGCCCAGTTTCACAATCGAAGTAAGTGTCACTTAAGTGCCAAATATGGAAAACTAAAACCAATTTCACAAGGTTTTTACTTGGTTGTTGAGTTGAAGAATCGTCGAAAAACTCCAGTAATTTCAAATATTTTTTTGAGTGTATTTTTATGAAATAAAGAGAACCTAGATGAGACTACAAACAATTGCGATGGCACATGAGCAATTCATAAAAATCACACTCATGAAATCAAGACCGTGCGGGAATTTATTTTCGTTTTCTGTTGAACCGCGATGACCCGAGCTCAACCTACGCTCTGCGCAAGCAAGCGCACGTTGCGCAAACAATATATCTCGGTGGTAGAGTGAAGATAATCCACTCATTGAGGCTCTAAAGTTTTAATAACGACGAACAAAACAAGGTATGGTACTATATAGGTACGTTAAATATATGTAGGTACATCTCAGGTGGCCACGCCGACAGTTAGTTTACTAAGCCCGATAAATGCGATGCGGCAAGGAAGCTTAGTTTGGTAATGTCAACTTTTTGCTTGTTTATGCCACAAATGTGCTATGCATCGGCGACAATCATAGATTTGGTCGAGAGTTTGTTATGTTTTTTTTTTGTTTTTTTTTTTTTGCTTAAAACGCGACTTCCTTTGTATGTTTTGGTCTTGAAGCAGAGTATAAGGTACGTCTTAGAAAGGGAGATTTATTTGCTTGGTGCCTTTGGTGTTTTGTTGGAATTTTACTGGACCTATACGTAAGATGCTTTATGTTTTTTCTGTTTTTTTTTTTTTCTTTATCTCTTGGGTTAGGAATGAACTTAAAGACACTTTAAAGGGAATGGAAGTAGGTACAATGGATAAAAGTGCAAGAACTATAAAGAGTTGTTTACTTTAAACTACGAGTATTTGTGATATGTGACCGAAGCGGGGACCTTTGTTATGTGAGATTCTAAGAAACGCGAGATCATGGAAGTTGATATTTTTTTTCCATCGGAAGTGTTGGACATTTTGATAAATTTTAAAATGCAATTGAACTTCAAACATAAACTGCAATGATATAGAAAATAATATACCAATATTTACTTTTCATCAAGTTTATTAAAAACTATGAAAAAATTATGTCTGCTTCAAATACTTCTAATTATTATTCACAAGAAATATTTAAGGAAGAAGCCCTTGGTGTAGTAATAAGTATGTATAGGCTATCATCATTGGCGTAGTTATAGGAATTTTGTCTAGTGGGGGGCAGTCAGCCAGTTGATATACCACCGCAAGATTTAAATTTTATTTTTAATAATATTTATAAAAATACTTTCAAAAATATTTACTTTAAATAGAAAATCATTAGGTTTTATAGATAGAGCTTTTGTCAAAACCATAAGTGTTGTAATAAATGAGTTAGTTCACTCTCATACGAAGTGACACCACACTATAGTCTGCTAAATCAAAAATGTCGTTTTCTAAAAAAGTTGATATTTAAAAAAGAATTGGTATATTTTATCAAAATTTGTTGCATTAAGATTTACAAAATAACCAAATTTTACAAAAAAAAAAAAGACTTTGTTTATTAGTTTTTGTTTTTTAATTAAGTTTTAATTTTACATGTTCTTGGCTGAACTGGTTCAGAACTTTTCCGGAAGTGATTTTATTTTTAACTATTTCATTTTCAATATTAAGTAGTGATACATTAGAGAAACGATTTTGGAGCATTGTTGTTCTCGCCGCATTGCTGAGAAACTTCTTTCACAGCTGGCGGAGCTCACTGGAAGAGCTAACGCTGCCTGAAGAAGTTTGTAAAAGTTTGGAAACATTTCTTTTGAAACATTTTGTTTTAAATTTTCGATGCTTGTTTCGCAATTTTTCAGTTGAAACATATTTTTTAATATCAAAGCTTCAGCACTCAGTGCTTACACAATCAACTTTAAAAACATCTTTATAGTTATTTATAAAATCTTCTGCAGTAGGTAATCATGTTTAATTTCAGGAAAGCATTTGCTAATGGTAGGTTTTCAAAGCGGCGCGGCGTTTAAATTTGACAATTATGTTATCCATTACCTATAAGCAGTAGTATGCTGCAGTAAGAGCTGAAAACATAGATGAGCGTGGTGGATATGACATTTTTGGACTAGTATACCTTTCTTAACGCATACTCCAGCAAAACCTAAATGACACCCCATATTTCCTATCTATAACTTATAATATCTGGTTTATATGCAAGAACAAATAAGATCGAGTTGGATTAGGGTCGGATTTTCGATCCTGCATATAAACGAATTACCCGTTTGTTTGTAGGTATTGTGTTTGCAATTAGTTTTCACGTATTACACATACGTACGAACATAGTGATACATTGTTATTATGTTTGCGTTTTTTTACACTACCTTGAGAAAAATACGACGACCAGCTGGTAAAAAACCTTAATGTAGGAAAAATATAAATTTTGTTGTCTTTATAATGAATGACAAGTTAGTACTGTCGATTTTCTAGGGTGGGCAATACTATTTCTAGGGTGGGTGCCGCCCACCCTTGCCCACCCTTAACTACGCGCATGGCTATCATGCTATAGGTCTGATTGGGAATCAAATTCTAGAAATCATAGGACGGAAAAGGCATTTTAATGTAATGCTTTTTTCGTCCCTGCAACGCATTTATGCTTCCAAAATGTGTGCCAAGTTCCTCTTTTCTTGTTTTATAATCTGGTAACCTTATTACATGCAATTACAATAGTTCTAAAAGATCCCGGTATACACAAGTCCACTGGCCCGGATAGTGTCCCTAGTGTTCGCAAGAACATTAGCTTTTTAATTATTCGGCAGTACACAGTTTTCGGAGGGTAGGTTAGGTTGCGATGAGATGGAGTGATAATACGGTACCCCACAACATTTCACTTGAATCTCAATGGATTCATTGTGCTTCCCAGGATGTAAGCAAGATATACCTTACAACAAGGAGGGCAAAGAAAAGGAGCAAGTAAGAACCATCCTGAGTTCTGAATGAATTTCCTGATGTTCTTTGGTGGCAGAGTCAAGAAAGTATTCTCCTAGGAATGCTTTTATAGTTGTTGGTTAACTGGAGCAAAGAAAGTGAGATAAGCTCTCCTCCCCCTCTTATAATCATTACATTAGGATGTCAGGTGACTAGATATCCATTTCGCTCATTTGGGTTCTCATTGAGTTTGGACCCGCACCAATTGGCACAATTGAGGCCTAGCTTGAGTAATGAGTATCAAGTCCCTTTTTTTTCTTTGGAAGATCCAGCCATAAATTTCCCGGGCATCGAGAAAACAACAGTAAATTGTACTCTTTTCTTATTCCAGTGACAAATGTAGATAAGTGCCGCCTGCCTTCTCTATGGATATTGTGTCAATATTCCTATTAATCAGTTCTAATCTAATATAGAACGATGATCTGCTGTTTTACAAACCATCTTCCGCCAGGAAAACGCTGCGAAAGTTTGAAATTTTGATAGATATGATTGTCTGAAAGATGCCTGAACTCTACCCCATAATCTATCTTGAAACTGTCCGTAAAGACACAAATTCCGGTATTCCTTTTGCAATGTTTCATTTTCTCTCGAATAAAAATAATTCTGTCTTAAACAACTATTGATATTAAAATAGTAGTTTTTGGCCCATTTGCTGAGTTAGTTCAGACCATTATTTCATAAGCGTAGGGTTTTCGTAGCAAAAGGTCTGGTATAAGCATTTCTTAAAATTTGGCATCAGGCTAAAGGCCTGCATCTGGTATCGATGAATCTCTTCGTTGGTCGAAAGAAATCATTTTTCAGACGGTTTCAAGTTTGAAATGCACAATATAAATGGTGATGTACTCTGTTTTGGTTAGGACTTCCTTCCTGATTTCTATCACAGATCTCAGCTTTCTGAAATTTCTAATTTTATTGACTAATCTACTATTTATATATTTGATATTAAATTTGTATCTCTATTCCTTCATGAATCAATAAAATGCTGTGGAAAAACTCGACACTATATAATTTCATTAGCGGATACTGACCTTTATACCATTATCCATAGGAAAGTCCTTCACTCCAAAGAAACAGAACAGCTTTAAGAGAGATTTTTGTTCAGCTGTACCTACTGCATAAACTATATGGTTTTTTCTCCCAATGTCATTACATCCAGAAATTTACAACAAATGATAATCGCTTTTTCAAAGCAAATTCTATAGCCTACATTTTTAACACTTTTACTACGATAAACATTTAAAGGGTATAGTCAAAACCTTTCGCGTATACATAATCTTCTACAAAAAATTACAAATACATGCTCATTCAGCTAAACTTGATTACAGATCTTACCTTATCTAAAAGAGCTGCTGTTTTAAAATACATAAAAGTTTTATGAACCTTATTTTGCACATAATAAAAAGGCTTTATTTAACGTGTTTTTTTTATAACACTTTCCATTGCTTTTTCGCACCTGAATCGGTATTTTATTTTTTGAATTATTTCTTTTTTATGCCCTGTCTCTTACAAAATTGTCAAACTTCTGAAAGACCATTTTTGAACTCCTCTTTATTGCATTGGACATTATTATAAAGCCTTTGAAAGTGCAGATGAATCATTTACGTTAAAGAATGGGAATATACATAGATCCTCATCAAATGCCAACTTTCTATGAAGGTATAGGTAGGTATACCTTCAAAAAAACGAATAAAAATGAAGTCAAGTCCTCAAATAAAGCATTCTTCTCGTATTTTATTTCCCAGCACTCACCTTTAGGACCTTTGCATTTGTTAACCGGTAATGGGTTTCCTATTCCCAAATATTCTTCTTCCCTCACCTTCAAATAACAGCAAAAAAAAGATAGGGCCACACAAAAGATTTTGGCACGTAGACAAGCAAAGGTAACACTGCTGAAAGTATCTTAAGATCAAATGTAGATATCAGGTTAGTGTGAGGAGATAAAAAAAAAAACGAAATATATCTAACACTTGAGACAAAATGTGGATGAGGTAAGTCGAACCTAAGCCTTTGCACTGAATTTTCGAGCAATGGCACTTATTTTGTATTTTCGTTCCTTCGCAACAAACTCTAACCCTTATCCCCATCTCCTTGTTATATCTTAAGAACGACTTCGTTTAAGATTTGTTTTTTGCTCTTTGTTATGTACCTATAGGGTATATGTAGACTGTAGAGGTATATCTATACCTACTTTAACTTCACACATGGGTAAAATTAGAACTTTCTCCCATTCTAAGACTTTCAATATATACCTACATATAAATGTTTATATATATATTTTCTTTTCAGGGACATTCACAAGGGATTTTGGGCATTATTTTGCTCTTGCGTGTGGTTTAATGTGAATTCCAAGGAATCAAGAGTCGCACATAAAGTTTTATGAGAATTGATGAAATTCAAAACGACCCGTTTTCTTGTGATCCTAAATTCACAAATCTGTGTGTGTATTTTCTTCATTTTTTTTTTTTTTGGTTAGGGTATTTTCTTATAATATGGTTTCCTTTATATCGCAAAATTTCCCTGTGTAACACCTGCCAGCTTAAGGGGATGATTTAAGAAAATCGTTTGCAATTTTCCATTTTGACTTCAAAAGAAGATATTCAATGTAATATGAATTTTCTTCATTGTCTTAAAAGGCTTATAACTCGGTAGGTATATTGTGTGTGTATATGTGTGAGTAAATTTTTGAAAACTATGCTAAAGGATCACCGGCATAATATGTCACTTAAATTCGCAGTAGATTTCTATTCTTTTTCATAAGCAACCGAATCGTATATTAATGGGAAATATGAAATTTTGCGCCTAAGATTTAGACTTAATTAAGCGATTTTAAAATGTGATACTAATTATAACAAATATTATAGTTAGAAGATCCTTTAGATATTTGAGTGTCTAACTATCTTCAGACTTCGTTTTTAATTAAATTAGGATTTTGTAAGTTTAGGTGGAGCTCATGTAATTGGATATTAATAAGTTTGTTCAATTAGCGAATAAACTTAAGGATGTAGACACAATGAGATTGATTCAAATACACATTTTTTAATGGCTTTGCTTGCGTTAGGTAATGCCTATATACAGATTTTTATTTTGCAAAAAAATGTCAGAAAAAGAAATTTTTTATAATATGAAAATCAAACACAGTAGGTACCTATGTCGACTGTCAAACTACAAATTCTTTTGCGCAAAACAATAGACGTGTTCCTTTGGGCTGCAGCATCTACTGCCAAGTACTTTTCGCTGCTTTCAACTACTTCTACTCTATGGTCAAAGTAGTTCAAAGCACTTCAATAATGTAGTAACGAAATGAATCCCACAAGAAAGCGACATCTTCAGTAGAAGAAATTACATAGTAAATTATTGTTGTTGATGTTTTCAAAATTTAAAATAAAATACAAATACAAACAACAAAGCGTTCCATTCATCATCTACTGCGAAGTACTAAAAAGTACTTTGCAAGGCCCAAAGGAACACACCTAATGTCACTGATATTTTTTGACCCAAAAATTTTATTAGGTAGATTCATTACTCTTATTATATTTTGGTGTTAATAGTCGTGGCCTCGCAGGAAAGCCAGTATGACCTTTTTTATGAAGCCGTTAACCAAGACCAAGTTAAGCCAAGAACTTTTATTTTTAGCTAAAAATCACTTAAAAGCTTTTTTTTTGTCCAAATTTTAGTACTCCCGATCTGTCAGGTTGGAAGGAGGAAATGCAGGGGCTTATTTATTGCTTCTGCGTACTCAGCTCATGACCTGCTGTCACCGCCAGACCAATTTCGCAATAAAACCGATTCGACATTAAACAAGACAAACCTCCTGATTGGATGCGATGCGAACGCACGGCATACACTCTGTGGTAGTTCTGAGATCAACGAAGGAGGTCAGTCATTTTTTGATGTTATTATTGAAAACAATTTAACAGAGGCAATACTCCCACTTTCGTTTTTCCGAGTTCGGATAATTATGAAGTGTGGGAGGATGTGCTATAGATGTTACTGTCGTCAGTAAACATTTTGATTTAACGGTGGAGAATTGGAGAGTATCGCTTTCGAATTCCTTTTCGGATCACAAATGGATCCTTTTTAACATTAACTTCGAGATTGTAACATCTCCTCCCTGCAGAAACCACAAACAAAATTGAATGGAAGAAGTTCAGTGAATTTATTCAGTCCAAACTGCGTAATATACTGAATCTGGAACCAGTTTCAATTACAGATCTTGAGACAAAGGTGAAAATCCTTGAAGCATCCATGAACATTGCTTTCAAGATCTCTTGCCCAATTAAAAATAGCCAAAAAACCCTCTCCCCTTAGTGGAATGATGACCTGTCCAACCTCAGAAAATTGACAAGTACAATTTTCAATAACTGCCACCATAAGTTAACGTTAACCTCAAGCGGCACGAGAAAAACGTTTCCCACTAACTACCTGCTCCACTTGGGACCAACCGCTGAATTTAGGACCGAGACCAAGAAAAAACTGCAACAACAAAACCAGGTCCAGTCGGCAGCCAAAAAAATATGCTCTCGTAATGCAAAAATATTGGAGTGTGTGAATTTTTTATTGTTGAAATTTGTTCCTGGTTGTTCCCGATTTGTTCCTCACTTGAATCAAAAAGATTGTAATCATTTTTAACCCATTCATTTAACTCAATCATTTGAATGTAATCTTTTGGGAATTCATGATTCTTTGTATTCTTTTGCATTTTTTGCGTTCTTTTGCATTCTCTGCATTTTGTGTATTGCCATGGAAACTGGGGAAAAAGTTTAATGTGGCCAGAGCACGAAGGGTTTATGAAGGGAAATGGCAATGCAAAGAATGAAAAGAATGCAAAAGAATGCAAAAAAATTCTCAAAAGATTGCATTCAATTGATTGCAGTAAAATTAATGGGAATACAAATTCCTGTCATCTTCTTGATTCAAGTAATTGCATGATATGAAGTCTGAAGTCGCAAAGTGAAGTCAATGAAGGCAATCTTTTAGTTGAATTCAATAAATGATTTTTAAAGACTGCATTCACAAAAGACTGCATTCTTTTACAAGCCTAATAGTTATCATTAAGAATACATCAAAGCTAAGCATAGTACTTTCTAATTTCAAAATTATTTAACGATTTTAGTTTTATTGAATTTAGTTTTAATTCAAGAAAGTCCAAATAAAATACTGCTAAGTCTTTTACTTGGCTGATGTATTTCATAAGTATATAGAATTTGTATTATTAAAACCTTCTTTTATAAACTAGCCAGGGCGCGGGCAAAAAACAAAAACAGAAACTTCCAATTTAATGATTAGGAATTCTAGTTTTGTTGGACATAGTTCACACTATATATTCGTCACGAAATCTATGTAAGATGAACTGAACTTAGCAAAAATTACGTATTGACAAAGGCCCTCACTAGTCAACTGATGAGTCCAAGTGAGATCGCCGGGACGGAAGCCAATAGGACTTAAAGGCCGCCGTTAAAAGCTATTTTGTTTGTTCAATCTATAATTCAATTTACTTAGTTTACTTTACGTTTCTTATTATAGGACCAAAGATCCTTACCGTGAAAAATTGTAATAATGGAAATTTCATTAAGAAAACTTGATAACGTTTGAAACGATCCTATATACAACACTTTTCTATACCATTCTTATAGTCGCTTCTTTGATTCTTAAGAAAATTCGCCAACACCAACAAACTTCACAAAAAAAAAATAGTCGCAACTCCTTGAACAATCGCCATAATTTACCCTGTCCAACCATTATTTTAACCCCTTGTTGCTGCCAGAATCCTATATTCCATGCTCAACCCCACCCACTCTCATACACTCACTCCCCGTTTCACTTACAAGATAATTAATATTTTCCAAGCAAGCAAGTTTTCACAGTTTTCCCATTACTTAAGCATTAAAAGGGTTGACCAGAGTTTATGGGTCTCTACTTCACTCTCACAATGTTGTCAGTGTTTTTAGTATTTTTCTCTATGCTCTGGGATGCTTTAGGTACGAGTAGGTATATGTTGTATCTTCCAAGGATGCTTAGAAAAGGCTTTATACCTACGTCTACTAGAATAGCTATATATAATATGTGGAACAACGTTCTGCATACCTCCCATGCCCATCTCTAAATGTCGTCCTTTAGGTTCCACAACTAAACACACATATATCTATAAGGTGAGTTTTGTGTAATAGAAAACCTGCATTCTGGTTGTGTGTGAGTCAGTTTTATGGGTTTTATGGTTGAAGTGAAATTCCGACAGCATACCTACATTACGGTTTTCTGACAGAGCAGGCGGAGTGGAGTTGAGTAGAAAGGAATTGAAGGCACAAGGTCTCAGGGTTAGGACTTAGGACTCTCAGACAAACATGGGACAGGAACAGAACAGCAGAAGACACAGAAGAGAGGTGGACAGACTGTGAGTGAATTATTTCTTTGTTTTTGTTTCCGAAAGATATTCCCAGCCCAATGTGTTTTTGTTTTATGTGTGTGCTTGTATATATTCGTATAAGTAGGTATAACGTTGTTTCTAAGAAAGTAAATGGCCCAGATATAAATTTCATCCTCTAGCACACCGAACAACGAAGAACGAAGTTTTCTACATTTCCATGAGCCTCCACGTGTATCGGCGTCGTCGTCGGTCGCTCGTCGTCGTCTTAAATGTCAGCCGGGCTAAAGGTTGGCACCATGGCAGACCATTTAGCATTATGTAAGATTCCATACCTTATAAAGGGGTTAAGGAGAATCGGAAATGTACGCTCAGAGATTTGTGTATTTTGATCCTGTTTTGGTTTTTATTGTGTTCGTACTTGTACTTTAGGTACTTGTCCTTCAGATTCAGATTCAGATTCAGCTTCAGCTTTGCTATGTATAATGTGCTCTCCTGTTTTGCTTCTGCTATTGGGGCTTGTAAAAATGTTGTAAGATTTTGAAATTATTCTTAAGAATAAGGACTTATCCGACCTCCCCACCTCTTTATAGCGGTCGGTCGTCTGCAATGGAAGAAAGTCTTCCGAAATGTTTTGTATAGATATTTATGTGTGGTGGACACATCAATTCACCTCACCTCCTTATTCAACTCCCTCCTCCTTGAGGGAAAGGAGGCAATGTATTGATTTCTAGAATTCCTTTGAAAATGAAAAATGTTTTACGAGAGGAATTTGTGTAGCCTGAGGATTTGTGTGCTGAATTTTGTTTTGTTTCTTTTTTCTACTTTTTCTTATTCTATGCTTTATTTGTGGATTTTGGATTTCTCGTCTTCCCTTAGATTATAAAAGGAGTCGATTTTGTACCTTTAACTCTATGTAGAACGCTGCTGGAGGATAATTTTGTGACAGAGAGTGTAGGTATTGCTGCAGTGGCTGGTACCTACAATTCAATTAAATTTTGAAGAGCTGACTGGATTATTGGACTTTTTAGTGAAGTTTCGATATGGTTTATTGTATATACATATATAGTAGCTCTCTCTAGGTTTAAGAAAGTATAACCTACCTAATACAAAAATGTGATAGGTAGGCATTTCGTTTTATTTCATTGTGCTTATATAGTGAATTTGTGTTAGAAAGTAGGTCAACATAGGTATTTATAATGTTACGAAATATTTTAAAATGCAGGGATTTATAGAACGGAATAAAAGGAAATATATTGTGAATTGAAAAAAAAAATACTTTCAAAAGCTTTTAGTATACCTTCAGTTAAAAACTTTTCGTGTTTTGCCTCTGTGTTGTTATTTGGCAACATAAGTAAACTATAGAGGAACTTATCCTATTTTGAATCTTACGCCTACGTCCAACACAAGGATCAACTCACTTACAAGCTAAAGATATCTTAGATCTTTTATGACTTCTATTACAATCAATTACGTGCTCAAAATGGCGCTAGTGGAAAAGTTATGGGATAATTTTGATTTTTCGGTCGTTAATTTGTGTGCAAAAAAGGTAAAAAAGGTAAACCAAGTGAGATCGCCGGGACGAAACACCAATTTTTGTAGGACTTAAAGGACATTAAAAGCTATTTTGAATAAAGTTTTTTCGCGTTTTTTCAGCGGATTTTTTCTTTTAATTTTTGTAACTGCATTTGTAAAATTTTCGACTTAAATAACAAACATTCACTAAGTTTTAAGAAACATAATATAAATAAGATTTGTGCAGAGCATTCAATTAAAAATATCCTCAAATAAAATAAATCAGGCTCCGCGAAATTATGGCCCCATGGAAATAAGACGCCAAAAGTTTAAATGAAATTATGCCCCACAAAACATGATTGCTGAAGGATCCACAATAAATGGTATTTAACAAGCTCTGAGTCCTCGATTATCGAATTTTCATAATACTTTTTGAGACTCACAGTGATTTTTAAGCAAAGCGAAATAACGCCCCAAAATGTTTTTCAAAATAAAATAAAATAAAATTGAACCACAAATTAAATGTTGGGGTCATATTTAAATTGGGCTTTATTTCCTATGATATAAAAACCAACGCAAAATATTCGGAACGATGACGAAATATTCGACTGTCAAAATTAATTTACAAGGCGATATACAGGGTGTTCCATAATCAATGGTCCAAACTGGAACTGGTGATAAGGCAGGTCATTACTACTCAGAATTTAATAACTTGTCCCTACCGCATCATAACGGTTTTTGAATAACGGCAGTTTTTTTGAACCAGGTATTTGATCATAATTGGTCCATAATTGACTTTTTTTTTACCGAATTTTTTCACTTAAATATTGTATAATAGTAAACTCTGCAATTTACTGCATTAAAATATTTTTGATATCCTGCACCATTTTGCTCAAAATTCATTGATAATCAGCCTTATTGTGAGTTTCACGCGAAAAATATTTCACCTTAAAAATTTTTTTCGCCCGGAATTTTGAAAGCTATTAGTTTCGCCCGAACGAAATTTCGTTCCCCTACTAAAAATAAGTGAAAATCTAGACTGTCGGGCATTATATTCCGCCCGATATGAGTGTTCACAATGAGAGGAATTTTTCGAACATGAAATTTCGGATGATACTCACAATAGGCAAAAATTGAAATGTCAAATTTTCTGGGTGGATTGTTGTTCGGGTGAAACTCACAATAAAGTTGAATATGACATTTTGATTAATCCTTTTTTTACTTCAATTTTTAAAAGAGCATCCTGATCATGTGTCTCAATACTGGTTTCTAGCTTTAAAAATTAGCCATGTTGCTTAAATTTATTAAAAGAAATAAAACTTATCCAATGTCTTTCATCAAACATGAAATATATAAAAATAATTTTTTTTAAATAAAAGCAGTTTTATTAATTTATATTTTATTTTTACAGTTAGCTCGAATTTTTATTACTTAACTTTCGAAAACTGTTCCAAATAGTCCTCCTCTGCACTTGTACATGCCCGCCAACGTCTTAAAAACTATCGTGTCTTGTGCTTCCCGAATTTCGATCCAATGTTTCGAAAAGACAACATGTAATACCAAAATTGACAATTCAGAAGATACTTCAAGATATTCGAGACGAATGAATTGGACCTCGAAACGTCAAGAAAGGTGGACTTAAAAATTTGGAATAACAGGTTCTGTTTGTTGGTGGATGAGATAATCCTCTTCCTTCGGCTTTTTTGGTCACTGGAATTTGCAATGAAACAAAGTTACATTGATTTGTTCCCCAATGAACAAACAAATGTAACTTTGTTTCATTGCAAATTCCAGTGACCAAAAAAGCCGAAGGAAGAGGATTATCTCATCCACCAACAAACAAATTTTATCCAATTTGGTCAAATCATTCAATCATAATAACAGGTTCTGTTATAAAACGCAATGTTTGTAAAATGTGTGCAAAGTGCTACTCCAATTTAAATTCCCCGTGAGGCAAATGTTTTTTTACAGTTCACTTTGTATTATTATTCTTTATTGTTAATTACAATTCTTTTAGAAGTCTCTTTTTCAGCTAAATTTTTTGTAGATTCACATTGTTGTCGAAACAAAGCCCTTATTTTTTCGATCACATTCATGTAAGGTGACTGCGTCTGATATGTAATCGACTGTCAGAAATTCCAAATACGTCACGTCTGCATAATATCTTGTGCTTCCCACTTCAGCTGCAGACATAGAAGCAATACCATAACGCTTTCTCTGCCATTGTTTCACAGTGCTCTGTTTTAAGCTATGTATTAAGCTTCCTTCATACGTATAGAACATCCCGTCACAGCCAAAAATATTGATCTTGGATTCGCCCGCAAAAATATCACTATTCTAGAAGACGCAGTACCATTAAGAACATGCTCTTTAGCAAAGGCAAATTGGCTTTTTTGTTACATATGTATTTCTTGCAAAAAAGAGATTTTTTACGAGAAACTCGCTTATTAAATTCATGCTCGCAAAGAACAAGGCTTATACGGTCTCACTAAGGGCCAGTTTCACAATGCGCACTTAACAAAATAAGTGGCACTTATAATTTTCCCATTTTGGCACTTAAGCCGCAGTTTTACTACCTGAGTAAGGGGAACTTAAGTGGCCAGCATGGGAGACTTAAGTGTCACTTATTTCGATAAGTTTACACTGTCAAATTGGGAATTAGTTTTCCATATTTGGCACTTAAGTGACACTTACTTCACTGTGAAACTGGCCCTAACTATCTAACTTCGAATTAATTTATGTTTCTTCCCTTGTCTCCAACCCGATGTTCATGAACTAACCGTTCTACGATATTTTGCACTGTATATACCTCATAACTAAAACTTTTTGCAATTGTCCAAATAGATTTTCGACTTTTATAGTGATTAATAACCAGTTTGCTTACTTTAATTGTTGTGTTGATCGATACTTTCGTACGAATCTGCGGCAAAATCAAAAACAAATCAGGTAAAATTATAAAAGCATCCAGCTAAATCACGGCAAATCATGGTGAAATCACGGACGCATCTGATAAATAACAGACGAATCATGTGAAATCAAAAACGAATCTGGTAAAATCACTAACGAATTTGATAAAATTAAGAAACAGCAAACTGCTCCTTTCATTATAAAATTATCTCCTTTTTTGGGATCTTAACTTAAAACTTAAAAGAAAACTTGTCTAAAATTGCGAAACACATTACAACAAGACTACAGAAATTATTTTATAACAATTTGAATGGGATCTTTCAAAATAATAAATAACAACGGGCTTATTTATAAACGCTGTATAACTTTAGACTGCCGTCGAAGTTATAGATAAACATTTTAATTTGGTTTTATTTTTATTAACGGACTTACAGCGTTTAATTAATTAATCCAGATTAATTGAACTTTTTTTTCACCCGACGACGTTTCAACAAAATTTGTCGTGGTAACGGGACAACTGATGGACCATCAAGCCATCGGTTGTCCCGTGACCGTGCTAAATTAAATAAAATGTATAACAATCACGAATACAAAAGTTTAAAATTTTAATTTGGTGTTTAAGAGCTGTATAATTCAGACAACGGGCTCGGTTGTCTAAGCCTTGGTTAATTTAACATTTTATTTAATCAAATAAAGCATATTTCCAACTACTTCGAGCTAACTATTTAGACATTGTCTAACTAGTAAAATATCAAATAAATACGCCTGGAAGTTTTGATCGTTAACTTCAACAGTGTGACTTTAGAAGTGTTTATACCAAGTTCTGCGGAAGTCCATACAAAGATAAGGAAGTCCAAAAGTCTGATGTATCCGATCTGTCATTCAAAACTTGTAAAATATTTATATAATCTTAATTAAAGTAGGGTAAACTGGTCGACAGTGGATCACTTCCTGCATTATAGATGTCATAATAATATTAAACGTGCAATTTTTTTCCACAGCTTTTTCAATATTTAGTCTTAAATGTTATTACAAAATTTCAAAACTTTATTAATGTTAAGATTGTGATAAAATTATATGAAATAAACTTTTTCACGTGACTCAGTGTGTAACATTGGGTGTGCACAGTGAATAAGTACATGGTACAAAATGAAACAAGGATTTAAAATCAGTCTAATCAGTAAAAAAACATTTATATTTGGTAATACATAAACACAAATACATATATGTACATATTGTTGTGAAAAATCACAAAAATTTACTGTTTTCGTACATTTAAGCAACTAATAGACAAATAAAATTTGTAATTCAGATGCTTATAATTACTATAAACTCTAAGCTAACATCCATATTTGAAAAATCAGCATTGAATGATAAATTTGAATTTTGGAGGCTCAATCAGTGATTCACTGTGTGCCACGTTTTTTTTGATTCATTGTGTACCAAGTTGTCGTTTTGCAAAAACATGTTTATAATTTATTAACTATTTAATGAAAATAAAAATATCGACAAAATTTATTAAATTTAAGTAAAAATAAGTAGGTACCAATATTTAACTCAAATGAAGGTACACCACACACTTTTTTAATAAGAAAAAAAACAATTCATAAACAATAAATTACCTACTGATGCAGAAACTCAAAAACATGAGACGAACCGCCTCCGGCAACGGGATGGTTGATCCAAGGCGCATGAAAAATGTGTTATTTTCTCTTTTTTAAATTCGTTGTAAAATAAAAAGAGATAGTATGTATATTAACTTCAAAATAATCCACAAAAATTGTCCGTTTTTTCCCAGCAATCCCACTTGGACTCATCACTCATCAGCTAACTAGTGAGGACCTTGTCAACACGAAACTTTTTTAAATTTCAGCTCCCCAACTAAAATCTATTTAAAGCCAACAATCCAATGTAAAATATGAATTTATAATGTAGGTACATATACCTATAATCAACAAGATTTAAAGCTTTAATATCGTTATCTGCTGAATAACCAAAAAAAGCGATTTATTTTTCTTGAATTTATTTTTCTAAGACCGTGACAGTCATAGGTCAGTTTTGGTTCAGCAAATTGTTTTCTTTTATTATTTTTCAAAGAACGATAATAATCTTCTTTTGATCGTTATCTTTTTATAATTAAAAAAAGTCACGAAAGGTTAATAATTTTTTTGAAGAACATTATAGGTCTACACCACATAGGAATTAAACTCGTCGCTTTTGTCTTCATTGCCTTTCATCAAAAATATTTAAACTTGGATATACTTTTATAGTAAAGTTATAAATAGGTATGTAGTATGAATAAGAAAAATAAGAAAACACCTTTCCCCGAACTTAACCTCTAAATGAAATTAATTAAAAAGTATATCTAAGCTAACAATACGAATCATCTTCTTCACCTTCCTCAATATTTCCCAAGGTTATTATACATTTTTAAGCTCAAATGGAATCTTTTTATATAAACATCCACCATTTTCAACACATACCTACACATTCATAATATTCCTTTTCTTTCTAATTCAAAGCATTTTTATCTTTTTGGCTCACAAATGTATTATAATTTCGTTTTTCTTTGATGTTCCCTGCTAAATCCTTATACAAATATACCGGCAGCTTGAGGGTATATAATTCCTCGGATTATTAACTTAGCTATATTCACCGCAATTAAAATTCCCTACGCCCGCATCTGTATAGGTATACCTAAATATCTTTTAACCTTTTCATTTATTCAATTTTCAAACCACAATGAAGGATCTACGTCCTATATACTAGCTCGAGTGTAAATTAATTGAAACTCTCAACACAAAATCCCGTCTCAACCCCAAAAATAGTTCTGTTCATATACATATAAACTGAAAACTACTTTAAGTTCCTTACAATAATAAATTCAACAATCCTAAAATATCTTTTAATACCTACTCTGGGTGCGTACCTATACCTTCACATTGAAGCATCTCTCTTAAACCACTTTTATAAAATATAATATAAGTTCAAAATTAATTCGGAAAACATCCTTGAAAAAAAAGGATTTCCATAGAAATTTGGGTTTAAAATCTGAATGGACTCTCAATTTAGTCGATTAAAATTGGTTATGCATCATCCTTTTATTTTGTTGTTATGTTTATAAAAGGTATACGCCATATATGTGTATAAATATAGCATCAATACATTATGTAGTACTTATACCCAAAAAATGGACGCCAGGAATTTCCATACAAACGGTGTCCATGTCTCAAAACTTTGATTTGACTCATCCCGAAAAATGAATTTTACGTAACACAGAGTCCCGTCCCGTCTCATTCCGTCGTTTCATTTATTTATATGTACGTTGAAAAGGAATGTAGGTCAGGTTATATTTACCCGAATGGGAATCTTCCCTCTCTGGGACTTTGGGGAATGAGAGGTTGTTGGCCACCAGCTTGAGTGGAATAGCTTTGAACTTTTGAATGGCAAGTGGCCGGGTAAATGTTTATGGCTAAGCTCATTACACAAACACAAACTTTAGAAAATTCCTTCATCATTTTGATTCGACTTTAAATCCTTTTTAAAACTATATCATTTGTGCTTATTTGATTTTCTTTTGATATTTTTTTGTTGTTGTCCAAAGAATCCTTCGCAGTTGTCGTCGCGCGGCGCCGACCCACCCAGTCAACCTTCCACCAATGCCAAGTCAAAACCAGAGCCACCCATTGTATCATCGATTTTTGCATTCAAGAGATGAATGTCATCTCTCTGCAGATATAAATGTGGAGCATTTTAGTGAGTCAAACTCAAGGCTGCACAATGTCATGCAGAAATAGGATAGAAGAGAAAAAGTATCTGTTTAAGAAGGGGAAATAAGAAAATCTCTTTGCAAAAAGTGTGAGTGTAGGAGAAATCGGCGCAGACTTCAGCTGCATTTTTGCAGAGCTGTTGGAACTTGAGTGGCTTTCAATTGGGGAACTTGTTTTCTGCAAGTATTTTGAGTGAGCTTATTTGAGTTTTTTTTTATTTTATCATTTAAATAGTCCAGAGACTCTGAAACTATGTTGAGTAGTTGTGTAAAGAATCCACCTGCTATCTGAATGTGGTTTATAAGGTGTTCCAGCGCTAACGATTCTATTTGATTTACTTTAATTTCTTGTGTTTATTTATTTATTTATTTTTTTTTCTTCCTCTACGTTTTACATCATCAGATTCGATACTTTAATATAATAATACAAAATATTTAACGGTTCTTAATAAGTATTAAATATATGTGCTAAAAATGCTTACAATACATTTTTTAAAGTATGTCTCTTCAAGCTTATGTCTAAAAAAATGTCAAGCATCATAAAATAATTTAGAATCACTTAATGCTTCAATTAATTCATTATTAGTTCTATGTGAAACTTTATAATATAATAAAGGTCTCGATCTCAATGTTCTTGAAGGAGCATAAACTGTTATATTAGAAAGTAAGCAGTAGCACTAAATTATAATATATTAGATGTGATTAGGTTTTATTCAAACCAAACATTAAGACAATGGAGAAGTGAATTCTTCTTCAATTTAATACAGTAGATTCCTTCCATGCACCATAATAGTTAATACCTCCATTTTAATTAAACTACCTTCATTTTTTATTAAAAATTCTCTGCAGTGCATAGATTTGGAGACATTAAACTATTTCTTTATACATACAACGATCGTAGTCAACTTTTAGACCTTAATTTTGGTATCCATATTGGTACACTAATGCCCTAAGGTGGTCCACCTTAATACCTTTATTTTTATAAAAACTGCTCCCAAGTGCATATTGCGTGCACATATTTGGAGATATTGCACTTATTCTTTGTGTAATGTGCAATCTGGCCACGTAGCTTTTTCGCCTCCATTTCAGATTGGTATACCAGTTTTCTTGGATGGTTCATAACAGTTAATATCTTCAATTTGATTTTTTATTTAAAATATTCTTGGAGTGGTCCACAATAGTTTAATTTCAGTAAAAAGCCTCTGAGTTGAAAAGATTTCAAGATATTGCAATTTGACATTGTATATCAGCTGTTGGCTAGCTTCCAGGTCTGCATTTTAGCAGCAATATTGGTATCTACACTACATTTCATGGGAGGTTCACAATAGCTAATACCTTATTTTTTACTAAAAATCTTCTGGAGAGCAAAGATTTTGAGATATTGCATTTTTTCATTGTGCGTGGAATGGTCAACTTCAAGATCTTTATTTTGAAAGCCATATTGCTAAAATAAAGATCCTGGGTGGTCTACAATACCTTATAACTCAATTTTTTTTAAATGGTATGAAGTGCAAAGATTTGGAGATATTGCACTTTTTCTTTCTGCAACGGGTGATCAGCTTGAAGACCTTCATTTTGGTAGCTATATTGGTACACTAAAGTTCCTGGGTGATCAACAATAATTACCTAATAACTTAAATTTTATTAAAAATGCTTTAATGTGCTATGATTTGGAGATATTGCACTTTTTCTGGTGTTGATCTTCCAAAAATTTTAAAAAAGCTTGAAAATCAAATGATGTTTTAGTGCAATAAAACTTCACCGTTTCCCGTCATGGAGATATTCACGATATTTTGTGTGGTCTTAAACTCCACAAATTCATTAGCGGTGCTGATAACAATGCCAACGTTCCTCAGTTATTTTAAAAAATCTATAGAGACCTTTTTACCAAAATCTTGTAAATTTATTCCCAGATATTTTGCTGCAATTTGACTAGTAATTTTCAAACTTTTATTATTGAAAATTTTATTTAAGAATTTAAAAAAAAATTCATAAATAATTTAATTTTTGTAAACTGAGTCACTAGATACAAATCTGTGAATGTCTATTTATTAAGATTTTCTTTAAAGACCTTCTTCATAAAAAAAAGTCTTTCGTTCCTCTATATTTCATCTCGAAATCCAAGATACCATAAAAATACATCACCGCGACTGTCTGGAATGTACAATCGATAATTATAAACTAATTAAGACATGCGTACGAAGTTACCATCAGTAAGAAAGTAGCAAGATACCCAGACAGAAATACTCGATAGGTTAGCCAGACGGTAGATTATAAAACACAGCTGAGTCACAAGAATTAAACGTCGCCGTCGTCGTTTTCATCTTCTTGGACGACACGATGAAACGTTCCATTCCTCCCACTAGTAAATACCTATATCTATCTCGTCATGATCTTGTTGCTCCCTTCTTCTTGAAGAAGAAGTTTAAGTTTCTAAGATCGGAATCGATCTGGCAAAACAACTTACTGCTACACACGCAGTTTTTTTTCTGTCCACATGCAGCCAACATAACAGCACAGAGCGTCGCGTCGCGTCTGTCGTCGATGTCCCTATGAAGCTGTGTGGTTTCTGAAATCTTGATTGTTATGCGATCTGCAGTGCTCGAACAGATGGAACAAAAAGATGTCTTTGGCTATAAGTTCGTTCTTCTGGTGGTAGGTAGGCTCGTATACGGCGAGAAAGATGTTGTCTTCGTGTGGTGAAGCACTTTGGTATGGTGCGGCAATTATCGTTATATTATTCGGAGCAATTTAATTAATAAGGCGTTAGATTCTATGCTCGGATAAGATTGAATTGTAAATAATGGATTACTGAGATTTTTTGTGGCGAAACTCACTTAATTTATTTAATGAATTTTCAAGGAGAAAATTTCTTGGAAAATGTTATATGTATATGGAATGGAAGATACTGTGAAACATGGGCTTTATTTTTGGCCCCAAGAGATTTTGCAAAATCAAAAATCCTTGTACGTATCAAGATATAAAAACAATTTTTAGATGGTTTAGTATGATCTAAAAGCGTTTTTAGTATATGGTGCTTGATTAAAAACTTATTTTTTTTTTTCAAATTTTAAACGAGTACACTTGCTTTTTAACATTTAACTAAAGTTAAAGGCGAAAAATTTTAAACAACCTATTATTAAGAGCTTACCATATTACTAGTAAGGACTTTGCTATTCGAAAATTTTAATCCTTTTTTTGTTTTCTTTTCATTAACTAATAAAATACTAATTCCCTTTTATTAAAAATGGTGCAGCTGAATACTTCCAAACAATGACAGTTCGTGAAAGAAAAACAAAGCAGACAAACCTAAATCTAGGGAACGGACCTAATAATTTGAAATGTCAGAAGTCATAGTGACAACCTACAATTTATTTTGTTATTTTATTTTGCCTAAAGTTGCTGTTCGTTTATATTTATTTCATTATTTTATATTAGCTGTGTTTTATTTTCCCCCAGATCCAATCCAGATCAGATCATGAAAATAAAACAATCCAGGATCTCAGTGACAACTTGTTAAATACCCAACTCTTTTTTTCCTTTGTTTTTTTTATTCGTATACACCCTTTGTCTTTTTTCTTTACACTACTGACGACATTTACAAATTAAGGGTGTGTGTTCAAAATGGATTTGGAAATCCAAATTCAAAACAAAGTTGGATCTTGTGTTGTTTTTGTAATACATGTATTTTTGTAAGCAAATCCAATCTGGTTCGGATCTTGGGGAAAATAAAACACAGCTATTATTTTATTTAGTTTGAAAAACAATTAGCACACAAATCATTAAAAAAAACACAATTTAACTCTCTCAAATAAAATTACCAAGAAATTTTTGTCGAGGAAAATGATAGATGTAATATGGATTTAGCAAGTTACAGTAGCCATTTTGTGATTTTAACTTTATTAAAATGTTAATAGAGAGTATAAGTTGCTAAAATAGTTAAGCAAAATCTTCTTTTTGACTTATAGCCTTTTCACACAAAGCTCAAAACGGGGTTTATTATTATCGGTTTTGGTGGAAAACCTACATCGAAAACTTAAGTTTTACCATAAATTTTTATAAATTACAAGTTTTTGTAAACCTTGAAAACTAGTTGCAATTCAAAGTTGAAGTAAACAAACAAACCTTTCAAAACATTCAGCGTCAATCAAATGTGAAAAAAAAACTGCTGAAGCTGACATATGAAATTTTGTGTGTGTGTTATTAAATGAGATGTTTCGTTATTGTTTTTTTTTTTTGAAGAAGAGGAGTAGGTGTTTGTGTAATGTCAAACGAAAACTTGTAAATTTTCGGTGGGGACGCTTTTCGAGTTTTTGAAAACTTTTTGCCGAAAACCCGGTTTTGAGTCTGGTGTGAAAAGGCTATTAGTAACTTACTAAAATAGCTTTAACATTTTACTAAATCGTTTAAAATTTTGCGCCAAAATCACTAAATACCTATTTTAACTTTTTAGTATCATACTAAGTCCAAATGTCACTTGAACCTAATTGTGAAAATGGAAGATACATAAACTTTGTTCGTTTACTCCGCAAACCTACCAAGTTTATATAAAAAAAATAAATCTGGTAGAATCTGGCAGTTTCGGGCAAGTAAGCGAACAGACCTAGGGTAATTGCGGGAGAGATGCCGCGCTTTTATAAAACTCAATTTTTTGTTGTGTTATTAACAAAAAACAATTTATTTTTTTGACAAAACTTAAAAATTGATTTGTATTCTACCATAAAAAAAGACTTAACAGAAAAAAAACTTATTGTTTAAATAATAAATAATTAAAAATAAATTATATTGAATTCTGGTCTCTCCCAACAAGTGAGGGAGAGATGCCGCAGTGTAAGATCATTAACAAAAAAAATGTATTTCATCTAAAATGTATGTTTTTACGTTCTTCTTGATCAACAGTCAGTACAAAAGACAAATTTGTCATTTTTTTTAAATTGTATACAATTTTCATGCAACCATTTCTAGAAATTGGTGCATTTTACACAATCTTCTTTTTTTTATTGAAAAATAGTTTTTCTAGAATTCTGCACTGAAATTTGGATCAATATCCGACTCAATCTTCCTTTTATCAACTTTTTTTTTAAGTTACAGTTTCTGCGTCTCTGTGAACTGTTTTTTTCTAGTGTTAAAGGGCACCGGAATTTTGGTTAACGGGAAATTTCAATATGCGGCATCTTACCTCGCAAAAAGTGCGGCATCTCTCCCCGAAGTGAGGGAGAGATGCCGCACAGTAGCAGACAAATTAAAAAAAAAGAAAAAGTAAAAAAAGTCACTTGAACATCTTCATTCAAAACCACTCAATCAGCTAAAATACTTACTTACAATAAAAAGGGTTTTAACTTCCATATGCAACGTCTGCTGGCGTCGAACTGAAAAATTTCCAGGCTACGAACGAGAATGAAAACCAAAACAGATCGCAATAACTCCCGTTAACTTTAATAAGCAACCTTTTTTATTGCTCTCGTTTATGTTTTGAAACCAAATGAACAAAAAACTCAAAAAAATTTTTGGCAGGGTCGACTACAAATCTGACTTTTGGGCTATGCGGCATCTCTCCCGACGCGGCATCTCTCCCGCAATTACCCTATAATATGTTTGATTACGTTTTCGCATGAAATGTCACTGTTTGAGTGATGTTCAGCTAGAGATTTATTAAGAAAAAAGGTTTCGTATGATAATAAAGGGTCTTTCAATAGGTACTTCCGAACTTTGACAGTTGATAGCGGCCATGTTGTTATTCAGTTTATTTTTCAAAATAACTATGGGAGGATATAGGTTTCAACACACTTGGAACTGTCCGCGGCGGACATTTGAACAATGTTATATTCCATAAATAACGGCATCAATATTGGCCTTTCAAACGAATATCGAAGATATCTCACACACACTTTGTTTTATTTAAATTTAAAGAGACGAAGCGCTTAATGAAAGACTCGGTAGTTGAAAAATGTCTAAGAACATTTTAGTAAAGTGTTTTAAAGCTAGAAAATTGATGAGTAGTATCATACTTATACATTAACATCAGGCTGTTTAAAATTTTGTACCTATGGGTGTACTTACGCAAAAGTTGTAAGTACTTCTTTGGTGTGATACAAAAATAATAATGTTTATCGCTCGCATGGAGATCTCCAAAATTTCAGCACAGTTAATAATTACGCGCATGGCGTCTCAAAGCAATGCCATTGCGGCGTCTATTTTCTACAAAAAAAAATAATACCAATACATATGTCACTTCTTTTATTATGATAAGGTTTGACAGCAAACTTAGTGTAATAACAGGTGAGTTTTTTTACAATTCCGGAGGCAATTGGTTGAAAAAAACGACAACGGGGATTAGCGACGCCATCACAGAATAAAACATGGAGTTTCCATACAAACTATCGATAACATGTATGTAATTCATGCCGGTAACACAGTTTTTCTGTGCGCTTAAGTTAAGCCCCGAGAATTCTCTGGGACTAGCTAAGCCCGCTGGGGATAAGTTTTTGTTGCATTATGCATGTTAATTTTTTAGCACCGATGTCGTTTTTTCATCCATTCCCCCCGGGCTTGCAACATCAAATAGAACGTTATCACAAATATGCTGACCATTTAGCAATTCAGCTAAAAATATTCCCGATTCTTTAAAGTATTGATATGAATCGATCCGTATAATTTGTTCGGATTGTTTTTCATTTCTATTCTTATTTGTTTTTTTAAATTTTTTTGATGCGAAACTTTGTTTAGATTAAAGATCTGATGCATTAATTATAAAAAACTTCTTGATTTCAATAAAAGCCATTAAATATGTCCTGAAATAATATTTATTTATTTTGATTTTTTCTTTTCATTGTTTCGGTTTTTTCATTTAATAAAAAACAACTTATTTTTTTCCAAACCTATTTATTTTCTCAAAGTAGACATACCTCGCATACCTTATTTGCACTCCGAGTCACATGCTGATAGAATTTACAATTAATTTGCTTGTTACAGTCAATTACTTTTGCCATTGATTCGCCAACTTCTTGATTTTTTTTTCTCTCAAATTAATTCAACCCAATCCAGCCAGAACCGACCGAATGGATTAATGATGATTGGAGGAATCGCATACAACTTTCTCCAACAGAACCCAAGTTGATGATGACAACCTCTGAACAAGAACAAAAAAAAAAAAACAACGACATCTCTCAGAGAAAATTGAATAAATCAGCAAAACTTTTAGCTCAACGTTCAACGAGCTCACTAGGTATACATTATATAGCAACGCAAAGGAGAGGAATCCTTTTGGTTCATTTAGAGAATCCTTTGGTCTTTAACTTACAAAATATATCTATATAACTACATCCAACCAATCACTTTCACATGTTCACATGTCGGATCGGAAGACACGAAACCTAAGCACACTTTCCACATTCACATAATCCGTCAGAGTAACACGTAGGTATATTCATAGCTAACGAATAGCGCTACCAAAGGGTTCATTAATTAGCCGCTAGCGCCCTCCTTTTCCTCCTTCACCAACATTGCATCCAGCCATCGTTATCAAGGACACTGTATAGCGTTGTTGAACGTATATCGTATACGTTTCGTCTTATACCTATAAACTCAGCTCGCGAATGCCACCAAGAGAATTCGACTTTTTATTAAATTAGACTTCTGGTGATTTATTTATCCGTTGTGAAACTTTTTCCCAACATATCCTGGGCTTCTTTGTATATATAACTTACCTTCATACACTTTGGTGAATGAACTCATTTATGTATGGAAAGGATTAGAAAACCAGGACCACCCCCAATGTTACTCTTCTGGGTACAAACTTTTCAAATGCCCGCGAAGGTTTCTAGATTTTAACAGCGAAGAACACAATATTCCGTGTATGATGGCATTTAACAGCGTTGTTACACACTTATGTAAGCATCTTTAGTTTTTCAGTAAAGTTTTTCTGTATAACCCAGAACAACTTTTTTTTTAATAAAATTAAGCAAGGTCAGGAAGTTGAGACCTTGGAGATCACAGTAATTTCAGTTACAATGAACAAGATTCTTTAGAAAAATTTCTCAGCTGTCAAAATGCTGAGAAAAACATTTTTGGATTCGCTTACTCACTTTTTAAGGAGCGATTATGCGATATCTCTGAGATCTTATTTTTCTGCCTATTAATTATTGACAGAATTGTCAAAAAAATTTAATGGTTACAAATTGGTTCAGAATTTTTTTCATAACATGGATAAGATACGCACGTTACGTAAATTCAAAAGTTAAATATGTCTTATAAACTTAAAAACATCTACGTTATTGATGTGTAAACATCTATATGCCTGCGCGTTAGGGTAAAATAAAATCCCTAGGCCTACGTGTAATACCTTCTCACGTACTTTTTCCGTTGTGTATTATAATCCATGGGTGTATTTTATTCATTGCTGCATAGCCAGCGCAGCAAAATTTCCCTTAGCAAACAAAAACAATTTGATTGCTGTCGAAAAAGAAGTCAGTAAAAAAGAAGATGGCTGTGCTGGCGATAGAACTTTGAATTATTGAAATGAACATATAGAGTGAGTAATCGTTTTATTCAGACTTGTGCTGCGCTGGCTATGCAGCAATGAATAAAACACCTCATGTAAATTGAAAATACCGGCACTCAAGGAATTTTTTTTATGTTGATTGATAAACTGCTACCTTCCTAGTCACTAAATTGGGAAAAATAATAAATAAATAGTGAAATAATTTAGATGAAAAATTTGTGTGCGTGGAAGTAGATGGATTTTTCAAAAAGTATGCTTTATATTTTTAGATGTTTCCGAAAAGAAGAAGTAGAAGACATTTTATTTACTAACTTTACCCTTTTGCAGTACAAAAATATCCTGCATCCTAATCCAAGTTTATCAGCCCAATTCTAAAATTCCCAAGAAAAAAACTCCCTGGGATACGTGTTTTCTCAGGAGTAGAATACTCGTTTTCCGATCTCTCCGGTAGAATATTTGTCCCTTCGAAAGCAGGTATGAGAGTTCTGAATGCTCAAAACAGCTTTTTTGCAGTACCTATTAGAAATATAAATCAAATTGTAAAAAAAAAAAATAATTTATTCCCGGGGAAACGATTCCCCGTGATTGGGGAATATTCATTTAGAATTGGTCTGTATATATCAACTTCACTGCCAAATGAAATTATGATACGTCCGCCTCTTTGTGTGCGATTCAGATACGAACATCTTAATATGTTAAAAAATTATTAATGCAAAAAAATCATCAGAATCAGAGCCACCTTTCGGCAATTTCAGAGGAACAATGTTGTTCAGAACAGAAAAGGCCAGAACTCAAAACTTCTTTCTTTAGATCGCCATACAAAATTTGCAAGGTTTTTATTGATTTCTGAAAAACATGCAAAAACGACTTACAAGGTTCTGCGCTTTAACCGTTAATATGCAAACTCTCACATCGGTGTGATTTTTATCAAGATTAATTTTAACAACCCTGGTAAATTCCTCGTTGATTCGCTGTTAGCGCGTCATCTGTGAAAAATGAGTGATAAAATATCCAAGATACATCAGTCCAGGATTTATCAAGAATAAAGAAAGAAGCTAATGCCCGTTTCGTCTAAGTCTTCGATGAAAGTTTAAGGGAAATTATGTATCTCCCTTCAACTCGGCTGCTTGGAATTTCCTTCCTTCTTTCTTAGGATCCCGGGTGTCTGTCATGATAAAATATATAAAGAAACAACATAGATTTATGACCTTCTCGCATCAGCTTCATGTTACTTGATACGGAAGCAGCGGATAACGAAAATAAAAAAAAAAATATATAATAAGAAGGATAGAGTTAAAGTCCTTGCGAATGAACACCTCGAACGTGAATAAAAGTGTCTTCATTCTATGTACAATGTAGGTATAGCACGTGTGTGGGCCTGTGTGTTATTTGTGTGGTGTGCAACTTTCATTGATAAGCTGAAACTGATGCACAAGAAGTGCGCGGTAGAATGATGTCCTCAGGCTTGAAGGATATAGAAGGAGGATTCAGAAATCCGTCCTCATCACCCAACGTAAGTTAGGTATATACATACATCTTCCAACATCATAAATAAGCATTTATCAATACATACTACTTTAAGCTGTGAACTGAGGGTGTTCGATGAGGTGATGGGTGGGATAAAACTTAACAGTGGGTATATTTTGTGGGGAATTGAACGAACCTCTTGAGAAAACGCTTTGTTGCCGCTGATTTATAGAAAAGCCCGCATTATGATGTTCGTCCGGAGTGCATGTCGTGTAATCGTATAATTTATATCTGTAACCTGGATTTCGATTAGATTTTTCATATTCTATGTATGTTCTCTTGGGGATGTTCCTTTTTTTTTCTTTTTTCTTGGTTCCTGAACGACAAAGCTTTAATATAAGTTGGGTTAAATCAGGGCGGATTTGATTGATTTGCGGTGTGCACCATAGACATTTTTATAGCTTTATATACGGTCGAATGGAGCTGAGGATATAATATATAATAGGATATAAGATATTGTGTTGTGTTATGTGATCTATTGTTTCGAAATTCATCAGGGGACATTTAACACATCTGGGAGCAATAGAAAATGAAAGCAAAAGAAGACGTGTCTGGGAAAAGAAATTATTTTGAAAGTTAAAACCAATCACAATTGGATGCCCATCACCACAAAAGTTGTGACAAGGGTCCAGATGAGAATTGAATGTTAAACTTTTAAATCTTAAGGGTATATAAAGACGCGATTGGTTTCTTTCACACCAAGTTGAATTGTTATAATTTCAAAAAAGAACTACATATTTAAGTCTTTGGGTATATCCTATTTATTTCCATTGACCAACGAAGATTTTGCTGAAAGAATTTTCATTCTTTATTTTTTCTGGAAGCTATAATTGGTCCACCTTTAGGTATACTTAGTTGTAAAAAATACTGATTCAATCAATTAATTGCAATTTTGGCCAAAGTAATGTAATGGCTTTCCGAAAACGTAACTTTTAACTTTTTTGAAAGACCTTTTGTACTACGAAAAATTCTATCCTTCCTGTATGTAGATACATATTTGCACTTCGATGATGCTAGCAAATCAAAAAACCTAGGATTTCAAGAATTTTTTTATACTGCAGGGCTGTCATCCCGTTGTTTTGTTTTAAACATTGGAGGTAAATATTATTAACAATTTGGATCGAACTTTTCTCCTTAAGAATATTTCAGTTCGTGTCTACCCATCAGCGGTCTTCTTTAAAAACAATTTTATTTTTGTTTTTATGACACTTCCTTAGATATCAGCAGAGACCATAAAACAGAATTAAATGTTCATTTTATGTTTTTCCCGTACTTATTTTTTCGTATAGGCTTTATGATAAGTATAGTTCCACAAAAAAAACAACGTTACGCTGAATAGGTTAGGTACTTTATTTCGTATGTGAGGATAGCTTGATTCATGTTTTATGTCACTTCTTTCGCCCCTTAAAAAAAAACAAAAACGAATGTTGGTTTGAAGAATCTTATAACTTTTTGCATGAATGTAACATTTTTTTCTAGACGCCACGTGACAAATAAAAACCGCCATTCTACTAAAAGTGACATTAGCCAGTGATGGAAGATTTTCACATTGGTAATTTTTTTTTAAATGAAAATATATGTGTGTATATACTCGACTTGTATACAAGAAAGCATCATCAACGATATAAATGTGATAGCTGTTTTTTTTTTAGGTATATGTCTGTCCTTGCTGTGACATCCTTCATTCAGCATTGCAGCAGTATACATATACATAGGTGTAGAGGAGCTAGTGAAACAATTTGTTTCACTTAAACACAATTCACGATGTGCACAAAAATGGAGATAGAAAATAATGAAAATGAGATTTTATTCGTACAAGCTTTTACGCATAACCATTTTTCTTTGTTTCCCGCGAAGTCTACTTCTATAAGGAAGAGACCACATTCACATATATTATTTTGTTTAATGTCTGAATCACATTATTGCGCTTCTACCATTAATTTGGTTATTTTAGTGAAAGAGAATGATTATATGAAGATTTGGTGGTTGTGCTGAAAATGAAATAATTGATGATTGATGTTGAACATTGGCATATGAATTTTAAATTTTCATTTCTTCTGACTATTTTATTATTCAGTGATCGGTCTGTTAAACTTCAAGGAATTTTGTCTAACCTTATCGAATGAAGACGTCGATTCGAAGCTGAGGCTTGTATAGGAATCAAGCAAATATGTTTACATTCTCTTCTAGCTGGAACTAATTTTGCTATGGACAAGATATAAGAGTAATATTTATTTCTCATACTTCTCTACATTTATTCCACTTAATTAGTAGTTAGTACATAAGTATGACCTAAAATGGCTTCCCTTTAATGTCAGTGATCAGTATTTAAATTTAATGAATCATATTTTCCAAAAAAAAAAAACCCTTGTCCAACATAACCCATATCCTCACGCAATCCACATTCAACGTAAACATAGTCTTCTGCGATCTTAATTCTTCCTAATTAGCAATCTATTTGCATTTTCGAGTCATTGATATTTTTTTTCTTATTCACAAACCACAAGCAAGCAAATAATAATTAGCTTAGACATTTAAAGTAAGAAACAGAAAGTTTGCCATCTTTCAAAAAATCTTTAAAGAGCACCCACACTGACCACATCTTAAACTCGCACCGTACCGCAGTTCAAATAAATCCAATACAAGGAGATCTTAGAATAAGACGCTAAAAGGTGTAGCTACAAATGTTACAATTTGCAAATTAAAATCCAAAATAATCTTGAGAATGTAGAGGGTGTTTCAGCTCGCAAAGTTTAATGGTAATGCGAAATCCCATTTCAATCCAATCGATCAATTTCTGCACGGAAGTGAATCTATTCCAATTCCTTTTTCCAATGTAACCATAGTAGGCTGCAGTATAATATACCAAGACGAAAACTACGCCAGACTTACATATTATGTCGATTTCCTTTCGCTATTTCGAATTTTAACCTGGATTGTGGATTTTTCTTAATAATGTCAAATTTGGTTTTATTTCCTTGATGAATTCAGGAATAGTATGGTTAGGGAAGAATTCCTAAAGGTAGGTATTTTCAAATTATAAAAAAATATTAGCTTAAAATTTTTAACAGCCTGATATTAAGGTATTAGCATGATATTACTTAACAATTTACTAACTTTAAAACTCTTTACTTGAATTTTCTTAATCCCCTTTCACACGAGGAAACAAGTTGCCGGAGATTTTTTTGACGTTTTCTTTTAATTTCCTTAAAAATCTCTTCTTCCTTTCACACGAAGAAATAAAATTGTGGAAATTTTCTGTAGTTACTTTTTAGAGTAGCTACTGTGTATGTGAAGAGGAATGTCAAAAATATCTCCTCAAATTGTTGACCGGGGATATCTCATTTACCCCTCTTGCATCTTGCCCTTCTCCAAAATAAACTGAAAGTTGCTGGAAACTCAGTTTCCTCGTGTGAAAGGGGAGAGTTTAAGATGTGGTCACTTCAGCTGAACACGCCTAAGAAAGTGACAATTCGTACAAACAAGAAAGTCCCCTTTCACACGAGGAAACAAGTTGCTGGAGATTTTTTGACGTTTTCTTTTAATTTTCAATTCCCACCAATCGTAGACCGTTCAATCCTCTTACTTGGTGCCCTTCTCACCCAAAAACTGAAAGTTGCTGGAAACTCAGTTTCCACGTGTGAAAGGGGACTAAGCAAACATACCATTTTTTTTCATTTTGAATAACTGTAAAAGTGACATTCGGAGTTAGGATACAATAAAATACGTGTTTGGTGATTTTAAGTTTAGAAAATGATTAATAGATTGTTTCAAATTTATAAATCCTGTTTTTAACCATATCATATTAAAAATGCTTTACGTACTGAATCGTCTAAAATTTTGCACCATTTTTTTCTATTAAAGTTCTTTTCAATAAAAATATTTGCGTGTTACGAATTTTGTAAACTAAGGGTGTGTGCTCAAAAATCAAAATGGATTTGGAAATATAAATTCAAAACAAAGTTGGATCTTGTGTTGTTTTTGTAATACTTAAATGTTTTTTCTTAAGCAAATCCAATCTGGTTCGGATCTGGGGGAAAATGAAACACAGCTATTGTTTTCATCCAAAACACTAGTATTTTCAGAGTGTCATTATTTGAAATCGTTTTAATGTATTAAACATTAATTTTAACAAATATTTTGCAAGTTTTGTGAGTTTTTTGGGAACAGCTACACACCATACATATAATTATCTATCGAGCCCGCTCAATATTTTCCTGACTAAACGGTGTTCACATTGCACTGCCTCCTCCGATTTTTTTTGACGTCTCTGTACTTTTTCTCACTCCCACTTCATGGCAAAAAGAGTTTCCTTTCTTCTCTTTCTCGCCTTGAAGTGGAAGTGAGGTAAGTATACAGATACGTCAAACAAAGTCGCAGTCCAATGTGAAAACCGTCTAAAACATTTTAAAGCATCATTTCTTTTCAACAAGTAGCAACTAGCACCCTGTGTATAGCTTGAATGTTTACGTATCGGTTTTCTGAATGTTTACAAGTTTGGATTGAACCACATATATGGCGTTTAGGACTGAGCACCAAATAAATGCTAAACAAAACGCAAAACTCTAAAAAAATTAACAAAAAACTTATTTGGCTATATACCTACAACAATCTCCAAAATCGGTTAAACCCAGCTCAAAGAAAAGTTTAACAATAAAACAAAAAATAAAAAAACAAAGCAAGAAACAGCATTTATTTCCCTGCAAACAATCCACACCAAAGGGGTTTTTTTTTGTTTGTTTGGCTTTTCATTGTTGTTGCATTGCATCATCCATTGGAATTGGATCCATGTCCAGCTCGCCAGTGGATCTTCTGAATAAGTTTCATTTGGCTTGATGCCTTTATGCAGATTACCTGTGTATAGAGGATCTTGAAGTCGCATTATTGTAGACCGACACCGCCAGAAGTTAGTCGGGTTTTGTCACGATTTGTGCAAAACGTAAATTGAGTTGTAAATTGTATATATTGTATGTTTTTGTTCTTCCAAGTTCCAGCTGTCCATGATGCCCATTTTTCCTGTGGGGACGAATGCTGAAAATCTTTTATTTACATTTTCTCTATATTCTTGGTTTGGCAAACAAAATATCATCATGCGATCGAGAGCAATTGCATGAGCTCTATACGCAGACATGGCTAGAGCTATGTGGTGCATAAAAGGAAATTGTATTATTTTTTTTTTCTTAAGGGTGACCGAACATGTATGAGAACAAATCGTTTCCGCTTTGGGTTTTCGATCTCTAATTCTGTCACACGACCGGCGATGGAGGCGGTTTTTTCTGTTTGAAGACCCTGAAGTGTTAACTTAAATTGAATTGCCTTAAACTGCGCGGGAATGTAAGATTTACTATGATCATGTGAAAAACAGTTACTATTCCGAAAAGAATATGCATTTTAGATTCTCAGGCTTGACATAGATTTGCATTAGGGAAATACGATGAAAATTAAGCTGATATGACATAATGTTAAGATGAAATTCCTTCTTTACCATGACTGATAAAAATCTTCTAAGTTAGCAATGAATCAGGAAAATGTCTATCGACAAAAACTATAGTTATTATCATATATGTACTTGCATAACCTAAATGCACCGGAAGAGGTTGAAAAGAGTTTTTAACAGCTTTTTAAGTATAGATACCTTTATTACCTACCTACCATCTAAATCGAAGTTAATTCAGAGAAATTCCACAGAATTTTCAATGGGCTTTCGTGCATTCTCAAAACCTTATACGACGATGAGACGTAGAAGCAGAAGACCGCAGTCCATAAGATTTTTAAGGAAAAGTATGTGTATACTTTAAACTTAACTGTCCCAAAAAATGGTTAAGTAAATAAAAATTCTTCTGTCCGAATTTGTTTGTTATTCAACATTCCTCCGACTTTCCGTAAGCCACCGAATTACCCGTTGAGATAAATTGTGTCCCCATTTCAACGGATCATGACCTCTTCGCTCCTCCATGATGCGTAGGTTGTATGTATGAATGTATTGAATTCCATGTCATTGAGTTTTACCGTTTTGTGCTGGCCGAAAGTTGGCGCAAAGCTTCCATAAACACATAAATTAGTTATAAAAAAATTAAAATTCAACAATATTCTTCGAATTCCAACAGTTGCGTTGTGTCGCGTTGTCGTCGACCTCCCCCCCAAAAACAAAAAGAAAGACTTAAAGTGAAGGAAAATTGTTCGCGCAATTTGTAGAGATCTCCCCTTGGATTATTTTTGTTTTTGGCCAAACAATTGTTGTTAACACACAATCGTGCCCCTTGCATTTTGAAGTACAACAGCATCCAAAGCTAATTACGTAGCATGACCATTTGGCCATCAGTGATGTTGCATTCCAACATGCATCCCAATCGCTGACAGGATATACTCATTCACAGACACACACACACAAACTACAACATGAAGTGCAGCCCTTTTAGTCTTCGAATATGGAATTGAATCTGAAAATCCCTTTTGCAAATCCCGTAAAGTCCAGGTTCTTTGGTGCCTAATCGATTCAGACTTTGTTTGGGAAAAAGCATCTATAATGGAGCACAGAGTTCAACAATATCACGTGTGGTGTGTCCTCCTGCTTCTCGTAATTATCCCAAAGATGTACATATAAACAAAAATAAAACGTAAAAAAGATACAAATCTCTCTTGGTTTGGAATTTGCAATTTTCTTCATAAATTAATTCACAAATCCGTTGACCGAAATGGGACGTAAAAGTCACCGAAACATGTCACATCGAGAAGAAGTTCAATGGGGACACTTCATGGGATTGTATAGCTTTGCGCAGTGACAATAATTGCCACAGTGTCGTGTCTGGGTTCTGAACTTTCAGCGAAAATAATGGACAATACTGAACTGAACAATCATGGCCCGTTATCATATGGTTTGAATTCGAACACGGAAATGTGCGTGCGGATATTTTGTGATATTTTGGGATAGGTATTGTGTTATAAGAGAATTCGGACTTCCAATGGATTCGAAAATTTTTGGGCAGGTTATATTTAACAACGAAAGACAAATGTATGTAGGTATTAGCCAGAAGAAGATTGCAAGATGAAGGTTGACATAAATCCGAATTCGATGCTAGGGAATGTTGCAATCAAATGGATGCTGTAGGGTATTGGGTATATTTGGAACTTTCAAGGAAATAAATTGGTACAAGAAGCAAATCAGTAATTCAATATTTTCAGCAGGTATGTTTATAGGCTTGGTTAATTTAATAGATTGAAGATATGACTTCGAATTTACAAAACATATTCGAAAGGTTTTTATAAACAGAACTTGACAGCTTTACACTCACATTAGACATGGCCTTTGAATAGTGTTATAATAAGCTTAAGCGAAACTTGCTTAAGTGAAAAATTTTATATTTTTAATTAAAAACCACTCTCTTAAGTGAAAAAACATTGAATCGAACAGGACAAAAAAATTTCTGAACGCTTCAGGTTTTTTTTTTATTTTTCACCTCCACCAAATTTTCTCCACGAAAATGACATTTAGATTTCTGATATGTCACAACTGTTTTCGGAATTTTTAGATCCGTGAAATTTGTGATGTGTAAACATCTATACTGGCGGTAGGGATAAAAAAAAAACGTAACATATCTTGGACGTCACTGTGATTCTGTGATTGTGATTCACTTTACGTTACGTATGTTTACACATCTTAACCGGGAGGCCCGGCACTCACACTTTTTTTGCACTTAAGCGAGGTTCGTTTTAGTGAAAAACCAGTTTAATCGAAAGGAAAACTGTAAGATTTTGTCGTTTCTCTCTCTTCCCCAAGCACTGTCTTCTCTTACCCATAGAAAATAAGTCTCCGACACAGTGTGGTACGGCGCAACGCAATACAATAAGGTGTCGATTATGGAATAAGCAATACTAGAACCTGAGTGTTTCGCACTTCGAAGTGCATTGCTCTAGTTTCTCTTTACCCATTTGTCGTGAAATTAAAATAGAACACTGGAGAATCACTGCGGATCCAATATTGCGTATTCCATTATCGCAGGTTGTCAAAATTCAAAGTGTCAGGAATTAAAAACTGCTGTTTGAGTACCCACAAAAACTGTTTACTGCATTCAACAACAATATATTGATATTTACCACTGCACAGCCATCTTTGTATGATTTCAGAAAAATTGAAGAAAAATGAAAACGCTATAATGATGTTACCTTTAATATGTGTATTGTGCTTACTGAGTCTTAGAAACAGTAATTGAGGGGAAAATCTTAGGGGATTCTAAAGCTAAGTACAGACGATTGTTAGATCTTACAATATTGTCAGAACTGTCAATAGTCTGACAATAGCTAACAAATAGCTGACAATTGACATATTTCTTACAATGAAAAATTATCCGTTCACATGGTGGGTAGATTTCTTCCCAATTTGATTGTCAGCTATTTTCAATTGTAAGACATTTGGAACAGTTTTTTCACTGGCAGATCTGACAATATTGTAAGATCTGACAATCGTCTGTACTTAGCTTAAGGCTAATCGTGTTGTCTGACAGACAACAATTTTTGTTTTAGGGTTAAAATCTAGCAGCTCTGTATGTTAAGATGTACCTGTTTAAGGCCTTAACACATAGAGAACAAATCTTTATCTGATACCTTCAGAGGGTAATGAAGTGTTTCATCTATTTTACTTAGTAACATGCTCAAATATAACTGCACTCCCACTGTTAACGTCTAGATTTGTATGTAAGAAATTAGGAAAAAAGATTTTATAAGTTCAATAAAAAGACAACCACTTTGCTTGAGAATTTCGAAAAAGTCATTTATTTTAGTCATATCACCTATTGTAAAGTCGAAATGTAGGGTCACTTCATCAATTATTTGACATTTTAAGAGTAGGTGAATTGTGGAATGCATTTTATGGTGAGTTCATATTGCAATATTTGGCTTCCGATTTCAGATTTATACGTGTATTTTCGTACACCCACTATGGTTTTTAAAGTTAAATTCCCATCCAGAAAGGACTAGAAGGATAACGTCGTGACGAGAGACTTCGAAATACCTACTTTTACTGATGGCTCAAAAATCTTTTCTGCTTCCCAACTTTGTTAGTGTTTTTTAAGCAGAACTACTACCATTTAGGGAGGCATGCAAAATACGCAAATAAGATCCTAACCAAAGAAATACTGCTATCCTGACATATATAGTTAGGCAACTGTTAAAGCCATTAGTTGGGCTGTATCATCATAAAGATTGACAAGATTCATCTCTTAATAGCTCACTTGCGGAAAGATTTAAAATTTCTCTTGGAGTTGTGAAGGGCAATATTTTCTCAATCTTTCTTAACGAATCCAATCACAGGTGGGGCAGTTAAACAAACTGCATCACTTCTAGAAAGATTTGGTTCACCTTAAGTAAATCCCGAACAAATTACTTAATTTGCAGACCCACACAAGACATAGCCAGGATCGTTGCAACCTGTTCTGGACACTGGTCATTAGGAGTGCATGCATTTAAGCTAGGAACCCTCACAATACTTACTGTTTCAATTGTGGGGACCAATAAGAAAAGGGAATAGTTGTACATTTACTCTCTAGCCAGAATGAGATTATAGTCAATTTGTTAATCATTCTTCGACGACCTCAACGAACTTTCCGAACTAAAGATCAAACACTTGACCTATTTTCTCAACATTACGAAATGGCTCTTAGATGACGATGATTTTCTGAAATTTAATTAAATTCCGGTAGGACAAGCAGAGTGAGCAGACATAGCCTCAGTGGAGCTTCATATTAAACCCCCCAGAGGGATTAAATCATATAATGTAAGTCTCTGAACCAGAAAACAATTTACCTATCTCGGAATATTGTGGTTGTGGGAGTGTAATGATGAATCCGCTTGAGGTTTTATCAAAAAACTCCTCTCAAAAGTAATTTCTCATCTCCAGGTGAAACGAGCTATGGTCTCAAAACGGCGCAGTCCAGCGCTAATTGGGTCACGGAGCTATAGGTGCTCGTGGCCTCCATTTCTACCTACCTATACCTGAAAGCGGGATTTTGTAATTGCGAAAACATGAAAAGCGGAATAATTAATTTGAGAGATTTCGTTTTTCTGAATTTTTAAAAAAAATTGCGAGATTTTAAAAAATTTAAAAAACTAATAAGAAGTTAAACATGAATTTTCTTACAGATAAATACAAGTTATCCGAGGCCTAAATTACCATCCTCACAGGACTTAAACTAAGGGACCAACATTGGAGAAATAGACAAAATCTTTTCTTTTAAATTTATAGTCATTTTCAACTAAGATTTCGTTTGTTCATCCTTAACTTGGATGACTGCCCAAATATCTCAATAATTTGAAACCGAATAACCCGACTTCTTGTTAAAGTCTACACTAGATAACCTCAAAAGAGACGTAACGAACTTCCTGAACTTTCATAACCCGGTATGTAACAAACAAAAGCAGAGAGTTTTCTATTTGATAAGATCACATTCCTTTAAGAACTCTCAGAACAACTGCCGTCTGCCACCACACCGGCCGCTGACTTCCATATCGATGTTCTTCTTCCTTAACTATTTCCCTCAGCTAAAGCTGCTTCTACACCATACCAATATGTAGAGAAACATCACATTTCCTTGGCCATGTCCAGTTTGGCTACCCACAACACAACAATGTGCTATTGTACTCGCTCTTGCGTCAAAAACTTATATATTAGAAGATACAAAACAACTCTCGTGCAGCAATGCTAAGCTATATAGGTACACAGGAATATAACACAACGAATGTTCGGAATCTATGTGGTTGCATCGTTTGTGTTTAAGACTCGCTTTGACTTCCTTTTTATTTTTTTTTAGTCACACTCTTATAGCACATCAGCCGACCAAAAACCAACCTATGGAGTTCACGGAAGAAACATGACTTTACGGTAAGGAGCGTGAAAACTATGGCGACAATTGGAATTTATTTTCAATGTTCGCGCCTAGATCGGACCTACACTCTAATGGGTATTCCGCGAGTTTGTCGCGAGTGCAATTAAACTGTAAGCCACAGGGTGACATTAGTTTTATTGCATTGCAAATTCAAATTGCGATTTAAAGATTCTGTTGTTTGATGGGGGTATTTCTCCTTGTAAATAGAAGGAAAATCAAAATATACTTTAAGCCAAAATTCGAAGGGATCTTTAAGAAAAATCATTTAAATTGTTCCAAAGTTAAATCATACAATCAAATATGTAAAATGTTAAAATGTTAAAACAAAAGTCACAAATCAACTTTAACGTTTTCACAAATTCAACAAATATCAAATAAATGCTAATTAACGTTGAGTATTAAATCTTAACAAAAATCTAATACATTATTTAATCTGCAGATACACAATTTCCCACAAACTGTGAACTTTTGTATAGACAAACGTTTCCATTTAAGCTTGTACATTTCATAAAAGTCACTACAGTGTTTGTATTTATAGAAGCTGGCAAAATTATAAGTATTTTGAACTTAATTAGTCGTTAATCCACCTACTTGGTTAAATTAGTTAACTAACATGAATGCACATTTTGTTTGATTTAATCTTTTGATTAAAAAAAAACCTCATGTTTGATTTGAGTTAATTAATATGAGTGTTATGTCCTTTCTTTTTTTTCAATAGTTTAATTGGAACTTAATTCAGCAGGTTTTAAGTATGAAAAACATTTCCATCAATATCTCACTTTATTTTCTCTTCGCTGTACTCACTGCATGCAAGTTGATGAAATTCCCCTACATTTCTGTGTGTCATCTATATCGTGTTAAAAAGGAAAGAATGAGAGGGAGTGTTGAAGTCGTGCTCGAAATTACCAAGCGAAATCAATTGCAAAGAATCGCTTACTGGCCAGGCTAGACCAAGATTCACTATACACGCTACACCTATAGCTAGTAGCTACAATCTACATACATACATATTATGTATGTACAACCTGAAATCTACCACCAAAGCGAGGAGGACTTCTTTTGATGTTCGGAAGTTAAGGTGCTGTATATGTTGACGACACCGATCTGCTGCCGCGACGATTAGACAAAATGGAAATTAGCAAGTGGTGTTTGTAATGAGAACTAAGATGTGTGATTCAATCCGACCGAATATACAGTTTCGGTAACTGTTTGTTTTGTCGCATATATTTAACCAATTTTTTTTTTATTCAATTGCATCTGAATTTTTTTTTGTCTTGTTGTGGTTTCCCAAAATAAACGGTGTTTTCGTTTAATTTAAACAATTGTCAATAAAACTAAACGTCTTTAGTTAGTATGCTATATTTTTTTTGTATTTTACTTTTGTGTCAAGTATAATTATTATAGTTGAAACGTGATTTTGTGACACGAGGTTTATTAATTGCTTTAAAAAATTGGAGGTTTAATTTTGCATATATAGGTTAAACATTCTCTTTCGGAAATTAATAAACTATGTAGGCATGTATTAGTCCTTTAAAATTGTGATTCTGTGGAACAAAGCATACAAGAAGTACCATCGTCTAACAAGTCACACGGTTATATTGTTTTATGTCTACCTTTAAAGCATTCGGGAATTTAAAAACAAAGCTTTAATTCGAATCATTTTTTAATAGAAGGAGGTTTGAGTATGTAATTAAAGCCTAAATTCGTTAGATGTGATCGTTATTTTTACTATAAGCAGCGTACTGCTGATGCGAAACGAAAAATCCCATACAAAAATGATACAACGAAATCAGAAACGGAAAATTTCGTTTTGCTTTTCGTTTTGCAGTACGCTGTTCGAAGAGCGAAATGTTTAATTGTAGCAGATTATTTGGAGAAGTCTCCGCTCCTTTTTCGCACTACATTAATTATACAGACTATTTATTGTGTGCGGAAAAATGACGTTTGGGTTTTGTTTGTGTTTTTTTTTGTTTATCATTTTCTTACATCATGGGTTTCTCTGATTTTTTGCGTTAATGTTTGATTTTGTTTTTGGAATTAGTGAAACTCTCCAAGGATATTTTCCGTTGTGTTTTCGCAAGCGTTTCGTTGTCTGTTTGGAGATCACAGGAAATTTTCGTTTCGCATCAGCAGCGTACTAGGCTATACCCATAAAATTTAAGTGGACGTTTTAATCAATAAATAAGTCGTGTTTGTTTTGCAACCCCGAAGGGAACTGTTTGCATCGAGGATTTGCGATGCCATCACATGCAAAATTTGACGTTTCCTTACAAACTACATCGATAGCAAAAAAGTAGTTCGCGTCGGTAACACAGTTTTATATGGAATAGGGGATTAGTTGTTGTTGCATTCAACATGTAAGTTGAATTTCCCAGACCCGCTTGCTATCTGTCATTTTTTTCAGCTTCATTAAGACCTTGCCTGAACTAAAACATGCCATCTGTCAAATTTTTAGAAGAGGGGATGAAATTCTCTTAGAGAAAAGTGAAACTGTCCAAAAGTACACGAACGTTTTGAACTAAAAATTCTATCACATTTTAAACTTTAACAAAAAATTTTCAAAAGAATAAAAAAAGTTAACAAAGCCACTACATTGGAATTCTTTTTATAATTGTTGAAGGTCCCCTAAACCAACGCGAAGGGTAAAGTAAAAGAACACACCTATTGTAATTGACACATTTAGTTGAAAATTGTTTTTTTAGTGGTTTCATTAAAAAATAAATAAAAATAAAAGTAAACATCAACCATTTTGCATTTTGTTGTTGTTCTTTGACTTTAATTGTTTGTTTTTGACAGAACACAGAGCCTACAAGTTTCTACCGAACAATTAGTAAAATTGAAAATTTGTAAGAATTCAACGCAAATGTCAAATTTGTGTGAAAAAAATTTTAATATTTTGCTTCGACATCGAAAAAATCAGCTTATCCATTAAAATATAATTCAAAGACAACCGGATTTGAACAACCCGAGATGAATCATCAAGTATTAAATAAGTACTATGTACTTACTATTATAAAATAAAACAACCAATGACAATTTTTTCTAATAATTTTTATAAAAAAAAATTAAGACAATCACCCCTGTTCCGATTTCCGATCTGTTTTAAAATCCTTTCGTTTTCAAACTTTAGGTGTTCTGAAATACTTTTCGCTTTCAATACTTTCGGAATGAGTGTGCTTTGATTTTCGATCGGATTGAAAATAATTGACATATTTTGAAAAATAATTTGAGTTGTATGTCGTTTCGTGTCCGAAGTAATTGAAAACATTTTAAAATTTAAGTATTTTTTTGTATAAAAATGAATTTGGTTTATACTTATACGAACATTACAAAAAGGGGCAAACACACAACTACTTCGCAGTTTGAAGCGCTCATAAATTTCATGGTGAAATACCCACACCTCGCAAAAGGATTTGTGAAAACCCCAAATAGGAGTTCGGACATATGTAGATGACTTGTGGTGTAGTATAACCGTTGATCTATAACTTAGCGCCACTGGAGGTGGACCAAATATTGAACTGCCAATTTCTTCTTTAGAAGAGGTTGTTATTCAACTAACTGGAATGTCCACTTCAATAAATGGAATCGAAGGTGCCAAAAAGTTTGAGTGAAGCACCATGGTTAAATCCATCTTTTTTATCTCTATAACTGTTTAGACATGTACAATGTACACAGATATTAATAAATAACATTTTTGCAACATTTAAAACATCTCAACTTACGTTTCACCTAAAAAGACACGTATAATATTGATTATTTTTATTTATTTAATTTTTTTCAAGAAATTTGACGTTTCGAATTTAGTTTTTTCTGATTTCGAAAGATAAAAAGGTTTAAATACTAGCTAACGTGAAAGTGAAAATCAGAACACTTTTTTTGAATCCGTGAGGCAATCAAATACGTTTACGGATGTGATTCCGAACGGAAATCAGATCAGGGGTGAATGTATAAAATTAGGCCCCTCATGAGCCAAAACAAAATAAAATCCCAATGTTATTACATTGGGATTTTATTTTGTTTTAATATTTTATGTAAAATAGAATTGAGAACCAATTGTATATATTTCAGTTCAATAAATAAATTATTATTATTATTCAAATTTAATAGAATGTTTTAATGTTGTCTAAATACACTACAGTTCACTTGAATAAAGGTAACAATTTTATTGACTTAAAATGAGAATTATTTCCCTATAATTCGTTATATGACTTTGATATGTGAATGGTAAATTATAGTTTCAGAATCTCTTAAGAGAATTTACCAACAAAAATCACTTTAATGTACAAACGGGGATTTAACGAAGTTTGTAAACAGAGCCGGAAATTCATGCACTTTAATAAAGGCAGTTGCGAAATTAACTGCATCCGTGAATATTTGGTAAAGAAATCCGTGTTATGTGATTTTGAAACTTCTTTTCCTCTCATTTACTAAAGTCATGTAACGACTTATTTTGACATAATTCTCGTTTTAGTTAAACAAAATTATGGCCTTTATTCAAGTGAAACGTAGTGTATGAATAAATTCTTTTGAAAGATTATTCGTATTTCAGCAAAGACGTTATTCACATTGGACTCTCTCCGTGCCACTGTACACAAATCGTAATATATTGCGCAGGTAGTCAAGTTGAAATTGTCAGAAATTAAAAATATGCCTGTTTAAGTGCATCATTAGAAACAACAAAATATTGAAATTAGACAGTTAAAGGGACACTGGATCCACCATTTTCCTCGGTTTTGACAGATATGCAATAACAATAAAGATGCTGCACATTCACGTTCCACTGCTGCGTTCAGTTACAGGACTTTTGTTGAAGGCAGCAAGCACCATTTGCTCGCCATATATCGCACGAAGTGAGGATTCAGTTTTTGAAAAAATATTTGAAAATACTATAAAATATTAAGAAACAACATTTTTTGCCGCGTCAAAGTAGCCTGCGTTGACCACCACCTAAATTTAAAAAATTTCTGATTATGTAGAGGTTTTTGAATCCATCAATATCGAAGCCATCCTGCAATTGAGTTGAACAGTTTATAGCTTGATAGATTGGCAACAAATTATATTTTGTCATATATTGAATATTTCGATCCAAATGTCATCCAAAAGCCCTAAAAACAAAAAATGTGGTCCAAAAAATTTCGGATTTTCTAGAGATCTCATTTTTCTGTACAACCCGCCGCACAATATATAGCATTGATGTGAACAGGTTTTTGATCACATCTTTATCGCGGGATAATAGTTATCGTGATCGCCACCGCCATCGCGTCGGTTTGCTCGTACTTTGTAGCTTTAAGCGGAAAACACAAAGCTACTTTTGTGTAAGCGTTGAGTGACGTCTATATGTTGAATTGTTTTAATGATAAATAAATATTTGTGCTGGTAAAAATGTAAAAGTGGGTAACAATGTGAATTTTCCTATTTAATTAAATTTTTGTTTGTCTATTGGAAAAATTATTGATTTCAAATAACTTTAAATGAAAACAAACAAATTTTCTAACAGCTGATTACCAAAATGACAGACGTCAGTCAAAGTACAATCGAAAGTATAGTAACGTAACGGAGTCAGGCGTCAGCGGTAACAGAAAAGTAAATTTGTGTTTTCCGCTTTAATATGTGTACTTTGCGACTCTCTTTACTTCGACTGTCTCTTTATTTCATCAATCAATTTCAATTTTTAAATAATCTGCCTCACTTGTCTACCTCTTATTATTTCTTAGGAGTGAAAAGCAAATCATGCGGAGTGAACCACGATATACATGATTTTTTCACAGTTTGTTCATATTAGGTTAAGGAAAGGGTTCTACTTAAATTTCTCCACTGCCACGCCCATTTCTTTATATCTCGGTTACTCGGGAATGGCTCTTACGATTTGGATAAAATTTTCAGAGAATGTTGGAAGATGAAAATAGGTAAAAGAAGAGATTATATAATAAAATCCACCCACTGCCACCCCCACTTTCCTTGTATCTTGATTTCTCCAAAACTGCTCTTTCAAATAAATGTAATAAATTCCCAAACCATGCCCCAAATTGAAATATTTAAAAAACATTAGCATAAGAGTAAGGAAATATTTCAATTTCGCTTCTGTCAATATATTAAATTTATTAAAGTCATATATTAATTAAAACTTGTCGTCAGTATTTACATTTTTGTGAGCTTTTTTATATGAAATCAAACATTTTTCTGAAAATTTGTAGCCTTAATTCTAACCCTCTCCTGAATTCTAGCTGAATATCATCAATTCCACATATCGACCCCTGTCACTGCCTCTAGGCATGTAATGGAATTAATTTCATTTTTCTTTGACAGGTGAACTGCGTGCGGGATGATATATCAAAGGAAATTCTTTTATTGTTATTTTCAAAAATATAAATTAAAAAAAGAATAAACAAAATATAAAAGTAAATAGGTATGCAAAATAAAACATAACTCATTTTATTAGATGCATAAGCATATGTATATACGAGATGTGCCATCATCATCATTGGCGGTTGTATACCAAAAACGTTCCTGACGTCTACATATTGTTGAAATGGTTTCAAAAACCGACAACGAAAAAAAAAATTTTTTTTGTAAATCATCAAAAGCTGGCAAACAGCCAAAAATTCCGGCTCCTGTGTGTTTGTATATAGTTTATCCAGGACAAAGTTTCAGTTTCTAGAAGAATGTTTTCCCGCAGGTCATGGCCTAGTATAGTATAGTGGGTATATTCGTATTGGTTGAACGTGTGCTAGCTCTGAACATTCAAGGAGGTTGGTGGCGCTGCACAGTGTGGCGGGGTGATGTTGGGTGGGAGGATCCGATTGTGAGGCGGTGCAGATACCCATATGAAAAAATATACAAATATATAGCTGCATATAATATCCTTGTTGGGATAAGGCAAAAACTTGTTGTTATAAATTTATTTTAATGTTCTCTCAAAAACTCTGCAGTCAAGCAGGAACCAGGACCAGAATCATAGGCAGCAGGAGCAGTAGAAAACGGATGACAGGTATAGGTGTATGAGTATATATGTGTGTTTATGCAGGAAGGCATGAATGGAGTTGAGCCAAAGGCGCATTTGCGCGACTATAATGTTTAATTAAGTTAATTACATGATTTTCGGAAGGAGAACGATAGACTGAGCTTAATATTATTTTATGCTTGGATTGTCGTATATGTGAAATAATTTTCTAAGCGAAAAACAAAGTCATGAGAAAGAAATTTTAGTCTTCCTCTGTTTAAAAAATTTGAGTTTTTGTTTTGTGTTTGAGCTTGACATTGTTAAGTCTGGAGAAGACTTCGACTTGTATAACGAAATATAAAGACAGGTTACATAGAGGAATAATTTGTCTATAAGAAATGATAGAGACAATATTGTGTAATCTTTAATAGATTTAGCTCCATAAACAAAATGGAATTTTGTTATACATGTATTTTATCTCAGCCATCAATATAGACAAAGTGATTGTTTATTTTCTTTTTTTCTAAAATTTATTTATCAAAAACCAACTCAGAAAGGCAAAGCGATTAAAAATCACAAAATTTCATTATGGACTTTGAGGCTATATACACGTTGCAGTATAGTGGCCACAAAATTGTGGTCGCTGGTCAAGAAGAAGAGTAAAATTATTTCGAAATAAAAAAAATCCGCCTTTTTCTTTTTCCTTTCTCGCTCCATCGTAAATCCTTGTATTTTTTTTTTCTTCTCTCCACAAACACAAACTAAACAATCAAAATCCTTTTTATAGCAACGACGACGACCAACGATGGCGATGATGATGGTGATGATAAAAGTTTGTAAAACACGAGATTCAATTTAACAACCTCCAGGATGATACAAGAGTAAGTTCCTATACACACATACATACATATATATACACCAGAGGAATAAAGCAGTGTGGTATGAAAAATAAAAAAAAAACAAACAACAAAAAATACCCCGCTTGGCTTTTTCACTTTGTATCAGAACTCTATATAGCTGATGTTTTTTACCAAAGGACCAAATAACAATTTGCACAGTGAAGTGCAAAAAATGTAATAAGTCACGGTTAAGTGATCAAAGTGACGCAGGATAACCTTCGGAAAAGCATTGAAACCATCGGCATCGTTCAGGCGTTTGTTTTCTGTTTTATTAGATTTTATTTATTTTTTATTTATTTTTTTGTATTTTATTTTATTTCGTTTTTATATTTTTGTTTTTGCAAGCTTTCTAACAAAAATGTGAGAGGATTTTATTTTTAGCTCAATATATATAATATATACGGTCATAACAATATTGCTCATATAACTTGAGCTCATACAGTTATACTAAAAAACATAAAAATATATCAAAGTATCATATAAGTTATTGAACAGTTTCTATAAATCAAAATATTCAAAATAACTAACTTCACATAGTCTTTGGAAACAATTTGCACAATTCTTTTGCACGAATTTGCTCTTGTGTTTACAACAACTATAGTAGGTATATGAAGATGCATTTAATGGTTCAAATATGACATTTTGAACGAATAAATGTCAAAAGTAAAGGGTCGTCCAATAGGGACTTCCGACAATTGACAGTTGATAGTGGCATTATTGTTGCAGCCATACATCTGTCAAATTGGCTGTCATTTATTCAATCTGTTTGCCATGCACAGATCTAGCGTTCAACAACACGTTCAAATGATAAAATTGTTTTATCCAACTAGGTGTTCTGTTCGGGCACCGTTAGATTGTGCAGGATAATCCGAGGCAGTCGATTTCCCGTCGTTTCGGCCTTTCGCAGACCACAACCTGCGAATTTTGCATCGTAACTTGGGCTTGGATCCGTACAAAATTCAACTGACCCAGAAGCTGAAGATAAATGACCATGTACAACGACGCACGTGTGTTTATTGGATGGGATTTGGAGCAGTTGGAAACTTATCCTAATTTTCATCGATAAATCATATTCAGCGATGAGGCCCACTTCTGGATGAATGGGTACGTCAACAAACAAAATTGTCGAATTTGGGACAGTACCATTTCACATGAGATCCAAGAGCATCCAATGCATCCCGAAAAAGTCACTGTATGGTGTGTATTTTGGGCTGGTGGCGTTCATAATTCTTTGAGAAAGACGTTGGCCATGCCATCACTGTTAACGGCGAGCGCTATAGGTCAATAATTACCAACTTCTTTGAGCCAGAATTGGATGATATGGACACCAACGATATGTGGTTTCTATAGGGAGGCGCTACGATGCCAAACAGCTCACGCCGCATTCGAAACTCTTTGCGAACGATTCAAGGACAATGGTTATCTCACGTGGAGATGATGTGAACTGACCACCGAGATCGTGCGATTTGACCAAGTTAGACTTTTTATTGTGGCGTTTTTGAAGTTGCAGGTCTATGCGAATAACCCAGATATCACAGTGGCCCTCAAAGCCAACATAACCCCTGACAACGTTCAAGTAGAATTCAGTTGTCAAAAATCTATCGAAATCAAACTACGACACTATGAAAATTCGTTTTCACTATCGAAAGAAAGCGCCTCACAATGAGGCACTATTTTAATATCAAATTCCATAGTGTCGCAAACTCTATTTTGGTAGTGTAATTAAAACAAAAAGTTGAATTAAAACAAAAAAACATGTTTATGCAGTTAACTCACTTAAAACTCACTGAAAAACTTGGATCTAAATTGACTAAAAAACATTTAAATAAATAAATAAATTGGGTGGTGCGACAGATCGTGTAGAACCAGGGCCTAGTGACTTACAACTCTCATCCATTCCTGTGTGCATGTTATTTGCAGGAATAAAAGGGACCTACAATTTTCCGCCGAATCCAAACGGCTAGAAGCACTTTTTCATGATAAGAGATACTCTTAGAGAATTTGTCAATTCTTCGCAAGAGGCAGTATAACCCGTGAAAAACATTTTTGTTTTTAGATGGTATAGGCTGGTAATCGAACCCAAGACCTTCGGCGTAACAGTCCTACGCACTAACCATTACGCCACGGCCCACGGACTACTACATTTGCTAAGAGTAAAATCGGGTTTTACTTTGAAACTGAGATGACATTTCCATGACATCTATCGTTTACCTTCATTAAAAAATCTACCCATTTTCATTATTTTTATTACTAGCCTTCTTCGGTGTATTAGTCCACCAAATAAACTATGGGACAAGCTTGAATAACACTCTTATTACTGTTGCCTTTCATAAATATTAGCGAAGCCTTTACAACATCATTTAAATACGTGGTTGTAAGCAATTTTTAGGTTATTGGATAATCCACTTGATTGATAAAAAAAAATAATACTGCCAATCTCATATAACAAATAAGAACTTCCATCACCGATTTAAATATCTATAATTTTATTGGGTGATTTACTTCAAAAGATTTTTTTCCCAACAACAATAACAATTAAAACCAATAAAATGACGATGTTCTAGTTTACATAATTAAAGCTCTGAACTGTGAAAGTGAAATCATTTGTTCACTTCTTAGTTTTACCTTACATCTTAAAAAAAAAATTGTTGGCGCAATATAGGTTCTATACTGCCTTCCAACTATTTCAAACAAACTAAGATGAGAGTTAATTTTTCATGAAAAGATATACTTTTGAAGAATTTGTCACTCCCCGCAAGTGGCAATAGCCAATAACCCTGAAACGATAATTTTTATTTGACGTGGAAAACGCTGGAACTCGATCCCCAGATCTCCTATATCTACGTGACCTTAAAATAAACAATGAATTTTAAACTTGAATAACTTTTTATAAAGTGCATTTTGACAAAAATAAACCCACATTAAAGATGATTCTCTGAATCCCCAAAATTAGGAACTTTATTCAGGTACCTCACCAGGCACTAGGCAGAGATCCAACATGATTTACATACTCCATTTCGTGCTGCTTACTCCTACTAAGATCGTTTTTATTGAAAAACTTTTTAATTGAAGCCTTACTTAAAAGATCAAATGGAAATGTTTAGTGTAAACTTTATATTATATTTCTTGAAATTCAAACGTCAACTATAGAAGACTTAAGCTTAAGTACTTTAGAACTAGCGAAACATCAAAATAATAGAAAAAGAATTGGACCCAAATGGCTTCCCTGGGGAGCTCCGTAGCTATCTGTAAATTATTTTGAATTATAGCCATTAGAATGCACAGAACACAACAAGTAGTAAGATTTCTACTCATGCAATGAATTTCACGCTTAACCAAAGCAGGTTTATTTTTTAGTTATACTTCAAAGTACAATTCGATGGTACATCTCATAAAAATGATCTATTTCCACCCTTTTTCTTTCGAACAATAAATAATTGAAAATTGCGTATATATGTATAGACACTTTAAATAGCATAGCAAATCTCAGTGAAGTTCTTCTTTAATAAACTCATCGTCTCAGTATAAATTTGTCTACATCTAAGAACGTTTCAATTTATCGATATGTCTACTGAAGCTTCTGCATATTTGGATACGAAATTCTTTCACAAAGCTCTGGAAGAGGGATTTCGAGAGCTTGGAATTATTATTAATAATATCGAAGTCGTTGACGCTGGAATAGGTGGTGATAATTACTGCAGTACCATTTTTCGGGCAAAAATAGACTTTCAACGGGGCTCGAATGGACCTACGGAAAAGATATCACTGATAGTCAAAAGTATGCCAAATGTGAATTATGGCTTCCTTGAACGTTTGCAAGTTTACGCAAAAGAAAAAGTCTTCTACATGGACATCATGCATCGCATGGAAGTGCTTCTTCCCAGGAAAATACTGATATTAGGTGCCAAGTAAGATCCTTTCAAAAAGTTTTAATAAAGTATTCGAGTATTTGCCTTTGCCTTTTTTATTTAAGGCATTTGTATTCTACCACTGATCCTGTGCAGACAATTGTCCTCGAAGACCTAACAAGCAATGGTTTTGAACTACAAAGTCGTCAATTGGGCTTAGATGAGGATCATTGCTCAGTGGTTTTGACCAAACTTGGTCAATTTCACGCTCTATCCATGGTTCTAATGGAAAAGGTTGGTAATTCATTAAAATTTAAAACTTCTATCAATACAAAAAAAAATATTTTCTTAGGATCCAACGATTGGTCGAAAGTTTCAGAAAGGTTTACTTCACGAAGAAGCTATAAATTCAGGACCATTTGTTGGCCTTTTTGGAGCTCAAATTCAAAAGCTAGCTACGATTTCGACTAAGTGGGAAGGTTTTGAGGGAATTTCTCATAAACTCTTTCGATTTTATGAAAATTTTTCAGAAAACGTCATGAAAGCTGTCTTTCCGCTAGAAGGATTTGTAAACGTACTCAACCATGGTGATTTATGGGTCAATAATTTGCTTTTCAAGCGAAACCAAGAAGATTACTCTATCGATATGCGAATGGTTAGCTGTTTGTTTGCAATAAAGGTTGCTTAATAAAAAAATATTACTTTTTTTTCAGATTGATTTTCAATTCAGTTTCTGTGGCAGCCCAGGTTTTGATCTAAATTACTTTTTCTACACAAGTCTTCAATTAGATGTCCTTACAACCAAACGAGAACAACTCATTAGGACATACTATCAGTCGTTGGTGAAAACTTTGAAAGAATTACACCATGATTTCATTCCGAGTCTTGAAGATATTCAAAATGAAATACTAAATAAGGAGTTGTATGGTTTTTTTGTATCATTTGCCTTTTTTCCAATGATGTCAATGCACAAGGAAGATTCTGTTGATAATAGTCTCGAAGGAATGCAAAACTCTGAAATAGCTAAGAAGAAAATCGAATTGATGTTCACAACGAATAAGAGAACTCTTGATACATTACGATATGTACTTGAACGTTTTGACGAAATTGGGATTTTAGATTAATGAAAATACTGTTGTTAAACAAAATTTGAACTTTCACTGAACAAAACTGTAACTTTATAACTGAATAAAAAGGTAAATAATTTTAATGTACATAAATAAAATTTTATTTTTTAATTTTAAACACTCCTAAGCAAACCACGTTATTCATTTAATTTATGTAATGATTTATTTAAAATTAAATTTTTTGGCAGTGCTTCTAGATACGAAAGTGTTCTTTAGATTTCTTTGTGTTCCTCTTCAATAATGGACTTTTCTCGATCATTTTTCACTTGGAAATATTTCAGTACATATTTTCGTGTACGGCAGGAACTTTTTGGGTATTATTTATTGAACTATTTTACCCTTAGCTTCCTTAGCTTTTCTATTGAACACGGGAAACAGCTATAGTTACATTCCCCTGCAGGATTTTTTAATGAATCCAGACGAATTCTTGTCACACTAACCGCTGATCACACTAGTTACTGGTCAATGGTCACACTAGGCACTGGTCACACTAGGCACTGGTCACACTATCCACTGGTCACACAAGCCACTGGTCACACTTGCCGCTGGTCACACTATCCACTGGTCACACTAGCTACTGGTCACACTTGCCACTGGTCACACTAACCACTGGTCACACTATCCACTGGTCACACTATCCGCTGGTCACACTAGCCACTGGTCACACTAGCCACTGTTCACACTGGTAACTGGTCACACTATCCACTGGTCGCACTATCCACTGGTCACACTAGCCACTGGTCACACTAGCCACTGGTCACACTAGCCACTGGTCACACTAGTAACTGGTCACACTATCCACTGGTCACACTAGCCACTGATCACACACGTCACTGGTCACACTAGCCACTGATCACACACGTCACTGGTCACACTAGCCACTGGTCACACTCGTCACTGGTCACCTTAATCACTGGCCACACTGGATTGACAAATATGAAAATCACGCCCGTTAAATTAGAAATTCCACACTGATACCCAACTCTATCTGAGAATTGTCAGTGAAAATAGCTGTGTCTATCGTCACTGCGTCATTCTTCAACTTTGTTCTGAAGAGACCGATTTAAATAAAGGTGAAAGGATGATTGCGCACTGCGCAATGCAATGGAGTTCAACAACCTAAGGTTGCATAGCAGATTTAATTACTTATTATTTTTTCTTAATAAAACACATTCAAAGTTATAGATACAAGTTTAAGTACCTGAAGCTGTAAGAAAATCCATTAAACAATCCTCATTTCATGAATTGTTTTCTCAGACTCAACTTCACTTCGAAGTTATCTCTTGTTCCAACAAAATAATTCATCCCATCAAGCGAATATTTATACTGATGTTTTCTTTCAGAGAAAACAAATATATAAAAATGAGTTTGTTTGGATTTTTCTTTATGAAACGTGCATACATCTGTTCCTTGCTCTGACTGTGGCTTATTACTTTTAAATATTAATATTTTTACTCTTGAGAATCTCCGAAGAAAAGATTTCTTCAAGACATACTGATTCATCTGCCGGAAAGAAAACAAAAATTCCCTTAACATTTCAACGATTTTTAACAAAAGTTTCATTTATTTTTCTTTCCTCGAAAGTCTGCAGGAGTTTCTTGAGTATAAATATAAGGAAGGGAGTATAAAAATAAACGAAGGACAGAGGTATTGTCCTTCAGCCCAAATGTTGCACACAAAAAATTCCTTAGACGATATTCCCTGCACCTGGGCATTACTTAACTCTTAGTCAAAGATTCATAATAAGAATGTAAAGAACATTGAAAGAAAAATATACTTAGCATTTTTAGCCTGTGGGTTTTCTTTCGTCTGTTGACGACGCACGACGTGACAATTGGACTGCTGGGTGAAGGATGTCGAAGCTAGATCTCCTACTCAATCCAAAATACCAGACCAATTAATACACTCAAAAGTAATCGGTATCTCCCAGCGATACCGCACTTACACTAATGTCCTCGAAAAAAGGCAATCATATACATCATTATAAAAAAAAAATAAAAAGTCCCGCACCGGGCGCCCGTTTTTTCCAAACTTACTTTTGATTACAATGGAACGGACGGAAAAAGCCCGAGGCAGCCGATGATGCGCGGATGTGCGCTAGCACTCGGTGCTCTGTGTGGTTTATGGGCAACTTTTGTATTTATTTTTCATCTGCTTTGTTGAATTTTAATTTGAATCCATCCAACCAGTAGGAGTTCCATCCCGCATCGCATCACCACCACAATGCACATCGATGGAAGTGAATTCCTGGCTCATTCTACCCCGACTCCTAGAAAAAAGAAAAAAAACATTATAAATCTATAATTATGCAAAAGCACTGCCTTCAAATAGAGTTTTTTTTTTTAAATAATACTAAATGCATGGTTGATTACATTTTAAAAAGGGAAAGCTTTGAATGTGCTCTGGAGTAACCAACCATCATGGCCCCACACTCTTCAATCCAGTCAGCGAGTTGTGGAACTATAATAATATGTGTGGAGATACAGTCTCATGTTCCAGAGACGAGCCATCCATGGCTGGGGCATATAGTCAAGTATGGCTCTCTCTCGCTCTGAAGGGATTTCGTTTTCTATGCACAGAACCATCCATCGACATCATGACTCATGGTTCGTTTGCTTCAATGATGATGGAAACTCAAGGCGGAAGAGAGGAGACAAGCTCAGCTACTGCAAATATACCAGATATGCAATTAAAATATCAATTAATATTTTATGTTTGGTGACTCGAGCTACGCAATGGGATAATCGCAGGCTGGGGATTACCTTAATATCCGCGAGGATTCGGAATGTCGTAATGGGAATGGGAGAGTATATTATTCACTGAATGCTTCTGATGATTTAAGTTTTTTTTGTTTTTTTTTTTTCACTTTTTTGTTTGAAAGCCTGAAGCTTATAGTGAGACTTTTATTCGACTCGTATAGGGAATGCGGTTGGTTTTGAATGGTTATTGGAAAAGCTATGTGATAAGGATGTTCATTTCTGAACAATGTATTAAAAGCGCAATTGCTTTGTAATACGTATATTAATAGACGTTATATTTTTTGTAATTTAAAAAATATGAAACGAACTTTTTTTGCATTAAATAAAATTTGAATTACCATAATTATCTAAATGAGTTAAAAATTCTTTAAAAAAATAATTCTGTATTCCATTATTCTGTATATAAATTTGTTGTTTTGAGTTTCTTAATTTTAACATCGAAAATTGTGTCCGAAAATTCGATAATTTTATGAAAATTTTAATTACATGAAAATTTAGGCTTTCGTCGCTCCAGATGATAATACGAATACTGAGAGTGTGATTTGGTCCCAAAAATAACCCATTCATTTTTCGGAGAATAATTTATTCGTGAAGATTCCGTTGTTGTTGAGAATTTATTCGAAAAGGTTCCGTTTTTGTTTATCTTGATGACATATAACTTTAGTTACAAAAACAATTTCGGAACATTTAGACCTTCTTAAGCCAGTTTTACGCCGCCTTGCTGAGTATCAATTTGAACCAAAACAAAGCAAATACCAATTCTGTTTTTCTGGAATTGAACTATTAGGATTTTTCACAAGTGCCAAAGGAATTCGGCCAAACAATAAACGTTTAGAAGCTATTCACCGACATCCGTTTCCGACTAGTGTAAAGTGTGAGTGCCGAGACTCACGGTTAAGATGTGTATGCATACGTAACGTAACGTGAATCACAATCACAGAATCACAATCACGATTACAAGATACGTTACGTTTTTTTTCACCCTACCTCCAGTATAGATTGTTACACATCAAAAAGTTGGAAAATTTCTGTAACTTTTTTCTTATTTCTGTCGCTTTATTAAATCCTTCTCAATAATATATATTAGTACCTGGGAGACCGATGCTTCGCTCGGCTTTGTCTAATCGAGAAAATTGAAATATGTAGGTATGAGAAAAGTAGATATATGGAAGCTAGTGGAAAACAACATATGCCATCCATTAAATTTGTTCACTTTATAAATGCGTTCAATAAGGAAAAACCCCAAATCAAAAATAGAAACAACTTCCTAAACCATCTTCCTGCTAATTAGAACAATATCTGAAAAATTCACCCTAATTATGAGAGAAAGAAATAAACGACTCAAAAGAGTTGCCGAAAATATTTGGAGTTTATTCTTACGAAAAATTTAAGAAAAATTATGAAAAATTTGAAAATTGGATTCTGTAAAATCAGCCCTCTACCTCTCACAAACAATAGTAAATTTCCGAACATAGTAATATAGGACATAATATATCTTCGTAGTAAACTATATTTGCAACAATCATTTTAGATATAAAATCAATAAGAAGCAATTCCAAATGCATCACAATCACATTTACACACAAATTATAGAGTTTCCTCTGAAAATAAAAATATGTCACAAAGCTACTTGATAGTAACCCATAGATAATTAATTATTTTTTCAAACCATAAAACGATTCCAAGCACATTGCACTTACCCATACATATTTTATAATTTTGTCGAACAAAAAAATGTTCCACATACGTCTAAGTGACCCATAATAAAATACATTTTCTTCGAAAATTATACAATAATTCTTCTTTTCCATATACATCCTAAATGTGAAAGTTTCTTTGTCTGTCTGCCTGTTTGTTCCTCTTCATCTCCGAAAATACTGAATTGATTGAAATGAAAATTAGTAGAGCGAGAGATTAGAAGTACAAGACGGATATAGGCTAATTTTTTAAAATTTTAAATTAATTTAAAATAGAGATTGAGTTTGACTGTATTTTTGATGGTACAAATAAATCTCTTAAAATAAATAAGTGATGGTAAAGAAAAATTGGTTTAGCGAGGGAATGGAAAATGACAATGGACATAAGTTTAAAAAAAAAACAGTTTATCTCCTCATCGTTAAATTTTCGACATTTTTACTGTGGCCTTACTTTATTTTGATGCATTTATGGCAGAAGCAGGATTCTCCTCCAAATAATATTATTTGTTCTGACACCTTGATTGATATGCATCTTGATGATATATGTGGCAGTGGCGGGTTTAAATAATGCCAAATTCAATCATTTTTTTCTCATTAAGCTGAATGCAGCACTCGGCACTCGGCACTCTGCACTCCGAATTTTGCACTCCGCACAGTGCGCAGTATCAATGAAATAATTATTTTAATGTGACGACAGAATACAACATGTGGCTTTGTTTACGTTGGCTGTGCTTAAGAAAATAAAATTATTGAATGAGGTTATCACACTACAGCAGTGAGCTTAACTTCTGATTTAACGTTTTTTTACTAACCTCTGATTAATGATTTATATTTATCCTAAAACCTGATCAAATCCTGAAATATAGACGACCATCCTATTTAAACCTTCCCGAATTCATATAAAAATAATTACTTTGGGGTAATAAAATTATGTACATAATAATATGCTATATGCATTTATCATTATATATATAAAGGTTAATAATTAAAATACATATTATGTATTAGCGTAAATAGTTACAATACATTCTTGTAGATTTAATTAATTAAGTTTGTTCAATTTATTTGAACGATGGATGTAACTCTGTTTGAAGTCAACTCATTGATAAGATAAAATCAATCAAAATATTCATTTAATTTTCTCATACTTTGTACAATATCCATGCCAGTCGGTTACCACCCTAAAATTATGGTAGCGTTAAATACCCAAAGCATTGCGTATAAATCAAAGCAAAGCGGTATAAATGATGAAGTTGTATATTGCAGAATATTTTGTTTAGTACTTTGAATGGCATTTAAACATTGTAGCCGCAATTATAGATCTTGCCCGTTCATTTATAGACAGTTTTTTGGACAGTACGGGAACGGAAATTTTTTTTTAATGTTTTTTTTTTTTTAATTCTCATTCATCAAATTCTGTAGTCGGGGTATATATGTACATGTAACCAAAGTTAGAACAGATCTCATGTCCATTGAAGAGGATTTTTTGAAGTAGTTGAAAGAAAGTAATCTAGTCTCGGAAAAGTTTTTTTGAGTGACGAACCGATTTTATGTTTCGATAATGAGGCTATTTTTATTGTCTTTTTTCTTTACACTACAATTCGCACTACTTTTACCTTACCACCTTAAAATCTTGATAAGCCATCGACACGCTAGAGTAAAAAATCATTTCTGGTTGCATGAAACAAATCCCGATAGAAACCAAGATCCAGATTTGTTTTTGTATTACGTGTTACAATATAACCCCGGCCCAGACCCGTATAGATAATAAATCGCGGCTTTTATAGTAAATGTATGTTATATTTTATATTGTAAGTTAAATTAGCAGTATTAGCATAGCTTATACAATGAAAAAAAAATTTCAAAGGAAATTCTGTTAACACAAATTCTTTTTGGGGCGTATTTTGAGTGGTTCGCTAAACCCATGTTTTTTACTTAACTACAGTTTAAAATAATACCAGTTTTTCTAAAATGATTTCTGTGTTCATCAAAATAGAAGTTTATTAAATTATTCGAATTCAAAAATAGTGTATTGACAGAAATTTAAACAAATGAAAATTGAAGGTTTAGATTTAAGCATAAATTTGAAATGGCTATATGAATACGGCCATTAACATTATAAAAAGAGTATGTAAAGATTGTCTATCACTGATTCAAGTCGAAGGCAACTTTTCAAAATGTCATGTTACTCAATTGACTCTACAGCTTTTTTAATGTCTTAGCATTGGTATAGTAACGTTGCCTAATTGGAAAAGAACATTTTTTTTTGAGTTTTTATGAATACTGGGATTTGTTCGAAATGTCAAACAAAATCTAGATTAAATGTGGTATGAACTCGTGGTTTCATTATAATATCCGTGATTACCAATCGTTTTTTTTTTTGTAAATCAAAATAATAATTTTGTTAGAGCTATCTAGCGAAAATTAAATTCGAACGGAAAAAATTATAAAAATATTGTTCGATATTATTTGAAATCTTAGCATAGTATATCATTTTGCTTAGTGGGGGCTCAACCCTCTTAGCCCCCTCCCCCTTCTGCGTACGCCACTACCCAGGGATATTTCTCAAACTGGAAGTTGACCAACTTTAGCCCTTCAACTGGAGAGTTGAAAAAATAATTAGTGGTTAAAAAGAAATTTCAACTTGCGATTCAACTCTTAAGCTGAAGTTAACTCTTAAGTTGATCAACTTGGAGAGTTTGCCTCAAGTTGAGCAGTACTAAACTGATATCTCAGCAATCTCAGTTACGTAAACATTATTCCATACAAAAATTCAATAATTTAAGAGAGAATAAAAATTACGTATACGCCCGAGTGCACTACTATTTTATTATTTTTATTGAATGTTTTGAATGAAACAGCTTATGGTATAATGAAAGGGTGCTTATGTGTTAAATCGAAAAAAATGTGTTTCGGCTTTGTATGTTACAATGACCATCTTTAAGAAAAAAAGAAGATGAAGACCTTTTTGACTCTAAAAGGGCATAATGTTTTCTAAATATTAGTATTAAGGTATTTTTTTTAGTTTTCAAGAAGAAATAAAACGCATATAATTTAAAGTTATGGCCAAGAATTTAGCTTTATTATAAAGATAAGGGTTTGCCATTATGTTTTAAAAATTATTTCGGGCAAGTGGCCGCCGCTCGAATAAATTTCAGCCGTGATGCCTATTTTTCGACCACTTTTTGCAGCAATTGGGGCTGCATGTCAGCAATAACGCGCCGAATATTCTCTTCCAAGGCGTCAATCGTATCGGGCTTATCTGCGTAGACAAGCGACTTCAGTAGCGACTTCAGTAGGTATATGTACATAACCCCACAAATGTTAAATCGCACGATCTTGGAGGCCACGCCATAGGCCCAAGACGCAAGATGATGCGCTCACCAAAACTTTCCTTCAATGAATTGATTGTTTCATTGGCTGTATGGCACGTAGCGCCGCGCCGTCTTGTTGGAACCAAAGGTCGTCGACATCAATATCCTCCAATTCAGGCACGAAAAAGTCATTAATCATGGCTCTATAGCGTTCTCCATTGACTGTAACATTATGGCCTGCTTCATATTTGAAGACATATGGACCAATGATTTCCTCTGCCCATAGAGCACACCAAACAATGACTTTTTGAGGATGTAACGGCGTCCCAACAAAGGCATGTGAATTATGATCACTCCAAATACAACAATTTTGCTTATTAACGTACCCATTCAACCAAAAGTGAGCTTCATCGCTGAACAAAATTTTCTTGTGAAAGTCGGGATCGGTGGCCGTCTCGAACCATTATTTTGGTAATAATTTCTCACGTTGTTCAGGAGTTAGTCTATTAGTCAGGAGTAAGTCATTATGGAATGGCAAACCAAACTGAGCATAAATCAAGTGACAGCTGTCAAAAAGACCAACTCCGAAAAAAGTATTGCCAAATTGAAAACTACACGTCTAAAAAAAAACACCCTTTACGTATACATACATAGAATTTTTTTTTAAACTCTACCACAGCGCCAACTATCGGCTCCAGATGTTGTGATATAATTCATGTATAAATATATAGAATTATATTTCCATCCAGTAAAAATTGGTACTCAACACTTCGCTTTTTTCACTTCGCACTCCTCAATTCGGACTCCCCATTTTGTACTTTGCAATTCGCACTTTACATTCCGCACTACAAAGTTCACACTATGCAGTTAGCAGAATTCGAACTCCATACTTCAATGCATAATAAAACTGATTATCGGAATTATTACTGCCAAAGGCGATCACTACAGGAATAAAAATAAATTGATTTAAAAAGTAATAGTTTATATACCTAAGACTTTGAGGAACAATAAAATGCAAAGTGTTGCAAAATGTGATCTGATGTTAAAGCTTAATAAAAGTTTAATAAAATTGTCTTTGAACCCAACCTTAGAACCAAAAACCTCCATATAAGATACTTTAAATTTCTTCAAAATACTGATTTTCTATAAAGATTTATTGAAGCCTTGCATGGATCTTTGGATGATGCTTTAATACGCACTTTAATCCTCTTTAATAAACAAAATCATTATTTTCTTAGAACCATTTGCAGATGTAATCGCAAATATCATTTAACTGTTTAAGCATATTGAAATTGATATCTCTTCGAATCCCAAAAATACAAATATACAAATACACAAATATGTTTGTATATGTGGATAAATGTATAAATACAATAATCTGTTATTACATTGATATGTTTTGCTTTGTCTCTTAGAGAAATACGTTCTTGATGTCTAGAGAGTCCAATAATACCAATTGGAGCATGAAATATGCCAATGACGGAAAGATACACTTTGAAAACGTTATTTGTTGTAATTGCTACAGCTAACCCTATCATATAGTAAATTCATCTCAAAGCTAGGCATATGTAGTAACATTAATAAGATTAAATTTCCATCTTCATTTTGTATCTCATCCATTTCAGATAGGTTGGATTCCTAAATTTCTATTAACAAATAGATCTATACAGATGCTGACCGAGAGTCCTAATGTAATTGAAGTTTGGCCCAATGTATAGCTTGTTTCGTTACAGCTGAAAGTTCTAGTAGTCGGTCGGTGGTCCACACTATGTTCATATACAAAGCCTCAACCTCAATATACATATATATATCGAACATTGCCTCACATCTCTTATCGAAAGGGATGGCGTATTAAATCCCAGGCCTGTGGGTAAATATGCGATGTGTGTGGCTGTGTATAGTATGAGGTTATGGTGGTTGACGCCCTTGACAATGGTATCCGTTGACGATGTACACAAATCCGTCTCCGGCAACCACAGTCATTCATTGCATAACGAGCTAAGGGACACACCATCGACCACGTTCTGAAGAACTACACAGAGAACATCCGACCAAAGCAGCAGCAGCAGCAGCCCCAATTTGAATTTGGCAAATTCTGGGTCAGTAATGCCGTTTGTTCCTTTCTGCTGATGGAATGTGTTCCACACAATGATTTTGATGTATTTTGGAAGGACACCCTTATAGATCTTTGTTTGTTAGTGCCTCCTGCTGATTCAAGGCATGCAAAAAATGAAATGATGTGCTCTTTTGTTCGTTTTATCTGGCAGAACGAGGCCACTGTTATGTGGATGGAGGAAGGTCCGTCTATATATTTATATGTATATGTATGTTGTCATCATGTGGGGATGCTTCATGGTTAATATTCGAGGCACAATTGAAATGGAATTTTAGTTTCTTTTTTTGTTTTTGAAAAATAAAAGATTCGGTTCGAGTTAAAGGGACGCAATTGGGGTTTTGTCTTTGACTTGTGATTGTGCCTATGCCCAAAATTAAATATAGACGATTTTGTAAAATTGGTTTAACTTTAATTTGATTTTATCGACGAATGGAAATTTTAATTTTATTTCAGATATGTTAGTATTTACGATAGTAATAGTACAGTGGATATGAGATGCATTGCCTACTAACTTATATCTATGATATCAACTCGCAATGGTAGGAATCGTACAGATGTACTAGACAATGTGCTGAACATAAACACAAGCTGCACTCTTAGAGCGTAAATTATATGGAATGCTTGATCTTATATCGAATGCATTGTAGTGCCTGAAGTCGTGATAGGGGGCGCTGTTATCACTTTCAGTGAATACTTAAAGTTCATCTATCAGTCATAATTTTCTTATATTTTGTCTTGCAATTTGTTATTATTTTTTTTTATTGTTCTTAAAGATATTTGTGACGAAAATTACAGCCTCCAGCCCACGGACAAAGTGCAATTGACTATTACTTATTGATAAATAATTGGCTGACGGCTGTCAAAAAACTTGTAAGTGTTCACTGAAAGTGTTCTATAAAAGCTTAAATTTGGAATGGAAATGATTGCACTCCATGTAATATAGCCTCTAAGGCTGCACTACGTATTATGCCAGTGCTGTGGAAAACATTATTAAATAACTTAATTTAATAATTTAATTTTCAATTAAATAAATTCACGTTTATTTATAATTTTACACATCGAATTGATTTTCCTTTAATAAAATGTTTTTCTTACTACGCGTTTGCGAAAATATTAAAACATTATTTAATTATGTTTTCGACGGCACTGGCACATTGGAATGATTCAACGCAATATTTCCCTTTCATATTCGCACCAACACCAAAAGAGTACCGTTATAGTATGTTTTCTTTTCGAAGACTTTGTACATACCTTCCAATAATTTTTTACTTGCGATAGGACAAGTTTTAGATTCGTAAAAAATATCAAATTTGATATTTTAATCATAGAGGAAAAAAGTCGGCCCCAAAAAAATGTCTTTTTATGTGATTCCCTAAAGGCAATCTTAAAATTTTTCTTCAACTGCTAAAATAACGATACCTATACCATACAAGTGTTATGAAATAGGTTATTTATCTCGGAAACAGCTATAACGATTTTGTTAAAATAATTAGTGTATTATTGTTGATAGATTCTGCATTTTGGTAACAAAAAAGTTACCAAACACATTTTTGGTAAATTTTTTACTTCATTTACGGTTAATCTCAGAGAACCGTTTTTTTTTTTTTATTTTCTACTTTATCGTTGACGTCTAACTGATTTCGTTCAAAAATGTGTGGTTATTTTAATTCGAAATAATAGTGGGCTTAGATTTTGCTTAGGTTTTTAAGTGTATATAGTATTTATTAAATACTTAAAAATATATTTGCACTAAAGAAATTTTACATAAAAACATTTTGCCAAAATTATACTATGTTTTCAATAACTCAGACTGCGTGGCACGTTCTTTGTTTTCAAAGATTTTTTTTAAATAAAATAAAATGTATTTCTTTTTTTGCTGAGACACTAAATCCTTTTTTCACAAAAATTCTTCTATTTCGATTTTTATTTCCGCAAAGTAAAATTCACACACAATTTAAGAATTACAGAATCTGCCAAAATTTAACTGGAGAACTAATAAGCAGAAAAATTATTTCGTGCACAAAATTTTGAGAAATAAGTGGTGTCCAAGAAATAATATTTTGATTTTTTAGCTGGATCTGATTAGCTTCGCTAAATTTTGGAGAGTATTTTTTATGAAAACTAAAATGTATTGCATCTGAGTAGGTACTAGGCTTTTGAGATTTTGAAGAGTTGTTTTAGCAATTTAAAAAACGAATTTCATGCTTCTTTTCCATTTTATCTAATTTATTTTAATAAACATACATTTATTATTAGTATTATTATTAATTAATCATATTTATAAATGTATAATTTAAAATCTTTAAAATTTTCAACTGCTTTTTAGGTTCAAGCAGTTGAAAATTTTAAAGCAAGTTTGTGCGACACATTCGTGCACTTTACTTTAAATAAAATCTGATTTTGTTTTTCTATTTAATCCATTTGTCTGCTCTATTATAATATTTCTCTCTCTCTTTCTATTTCTCGCTTTTATTCAACGTACAAAATATTCAATTAGTTTTATTATTATACAATTCTTCGGCTACAACTTTTTTGAAAATTTTATTTAGAAATATATATATAGATACATAAGTAGGAATTTTTACAGCTGCTGTTTTAAAGAAATTAAAGATAGACAGATATATGATGCCAACTGTAATTTAAAAATTAAAAGAAATCCAATTACAATATATTGGTTTACCAGTATTAAGCAAAATGCTTGAAAGTTGAGCTTTTGATAAGCTTCGGGAAAAAGTTTTAAAAAGCACTTTAAACGCTGAATTATATTTAAGCTTAAAAAACGCATGCGTTATATTAAGCCCACTAAATTCGGTTCATTTTCTAAACATAAGCGAATTGATTGTGAACACATCATTTTTTTGTTTAATTTTATAAGGGGAATTCCCAAATATCTTTATTTTCTGCCAATTTGGTATCCAACATTTCACATAAAATAAATTTAGTTTAACCATCACGCTCGTACTCGTATTTATCAACTTCAACTAAAGAATCATTTAAACGCCGCAGTTTAATTTTATCGGTTCATGTGAGTTAACGGTTATTTTGCTGTTGTTGCGTTTTGACTTTGAATTTAAATTTTATTTGTGGCCAATTCGTTAAATATTTCGAATTGATATTTTTATTGGTTTAGTTTTCAGTAAATTTTTAAACGATTACCTACCTAATAATTTTTGTAAAAATTTTGTTAAAATCGGTTTGATAATAATAGAAATTTTCAAGGTCTTTTGATTAACTATTTACGCTGTACATGCATCTATACCTACATACTAGACAGATAATTTCTAATTTCCTGTAAGTGGAGCAATATAGTATAGTGTTATCAAAACAAAAGTGAACTGAAATTTGAACAGCGATAATAGAAATGTCCGGAAATGGAAAATATATTATTTAAAAAGTTACTCAAAATTTGTTGCGCTATTCTCGTTAAATTATTATTATGACTTATTCCATGTTCGTGGCATTTTGTTTTAAAAGCTTGACTTTCCATACAAAAACTGATTTTCTCTTCAAGATTCTGCAACAATTACGATACATTTGACAAAAGTGGTTAGAACAATTTGAGCAGAATGTGTTTCTTAATAAAATGGTATCAAAATCTCAATTTCGGCAAAAGTACAGCTTTACGCATTTAGCCGACGATACGTAAATATGTAATTTCCATATATTTTTTTTTTCTTTGATAGCTCGTTAGTTGTTAAATTAGGTGCGTTCAGAAAAATTAGATCTCAGAGATTTCGCTTCCAAATTTTTTTGCTCTGTATTTTAACAGAAAACCTGAGAAATTTTACTGAGGAATCCTGTTTATATAACTGAGATAGCTATGATCTTCGAGATCTCATTTTCCTAAAATGCCTATTTTCGAATTGACTTTGACATTTTGACTGATTATTTTTATTGTTTGCTATAATGGGTCGTAGTAGTCCGTGGCGTAGGAATGTCACACCAGAACGCCAGCCTCTTAGTTAGAAAAGCAATAAAAAGTGTATAAAATTGTGGAAAAATTTGTAAAATACTAAGATGACCTCTTGGCACTTTTCGAAATTAAATGAGTGCGAGAATAACCTTAAATAGGATCAGGCGGAAGCTAACAATTAACTATCGATTAATCGTAGAAAATAGAGAAAGGATAGAAAGTTGAAAAGATTCAAAATGAATTAGTTCCTTCTTAAACAAACCACCAATTGTTTGAGATAATTTAATTCCTGGTCAATTTACTTATTTGTACATATGTATATCGAGTTTGTTTTTCCATATAAACAACCTTAATTGAGTAATTTAAATTCGATAAATTATTTAACCCTCGAATTTTCTTTCTTTATAAATTCGTTATTTAAATTGATAGGGTGTCGCTATTACAAGTTGAAAATTTGAAAATTAAATTCGAAAATTTGTTTACCATGGCACTTAATATCAAACCTCCTTTGTTTAAAATACATTACGGTTCACTTGATTAAAGGCAACAATTTTATTGAATTAAAACGAGAATTATGGTCCAATAAGTCGCTACATGACTTTAATAAGTGAGTGGAAAAATCTTTCAAGAGATTACATCAACAAACATCACTTTACTGTACAAAGTAACGGGACATTAACCAAATTTGTCAACAGAGTCAAGCAAATTAAATTGAATTAAAAATTGCGAAATTATAACTGCATTCATGAATATTTGGTAAGGAAATCCGTGTTATGTGACAGTTCGACGTAAAGTAAATTCAGTTTTTGTACATACATAAATATAAACGGGAGAACAACAAAACAATTTTCGATTTGTTTATATGAGATTTTATTTTTCTTGGTCATGGCCAACCCGTCTTCAATATATCTAATCTCATTCTAAAAGTTGAGTAGATACATAAATATCTACAAAACAAAAGAACGTTAATCAACACTCAACAGCTTTCGCGCTATCTTGGTTTTGATTTTTTTTAATGCCATATGGTTTCTGAAATTGATAACACCATTTTAAATAAATTAAATTGAACTTGCAGTTTGCAAAAATGAGCAACTGTTATAAACATTTACATATATTGTTTCAACTTTCTTGCACTTTCCAATTATCATTTGAAATACATTTAGTTTAGTATCTTTTTGCTTTACCAACAGTCCGTTCCGTTCAATATAATAAATGAATCACTTTAACCTGTCGGAAATGACAGAGAACTTATAATTAACCACTTAATTGCATTTTATAACTAAATATAAGGTAAATATATATGCACTGACAATTCTTTCGAAATAAATTATATTTTCCTTATTTTTATTATATTTATATCAGTTAGATGCTGTCGTACCCTTCTAAGACGCAAATTATGGTCGATGTTTACCGACTCTTATAAAAATCACAGCATGGATATAGTGGAGCGAACCACTTAAACAGAAGTAATTTTCTAATTTTCTTCATCTACTTATTATTTAAAAGCCAGACCACGGGCTACAACAACAATTTTCTAAGTGTCTGAATTTAATCAAATTCCTTTAGAAATATAAAATTCACAGTATATCCATGCTGTGATTTTTATAAGAGTCGGTAAACATCGACCATAATTTGCGTCTTAGAAGGGTACGACAGCATCTAACTGATGAGCCTAACTGTCGTACCTAGGCGAAACGCAATCTTTTGGAGTTGAGGTCACTCGAACTTATATATTGAATTTAAATTCTTGAAAACAAAAATTTGCAAAAAATTATATTCAGCTATTAAATGTCAACTAAATAAGAAGAAAAAACAATATTTGTTATGCTTAAAAACATGAATAACTTAAATACAATGATTTCACTCAACACTATACATACAGTGAGCGCCAAAAATATTAGTATATAAGTACATATACACACGATTTGTTTTAAATTAATTTACACCCTTTTTAACAAATACAAATCAAATTCGAATTATAATTAATCAATGAGCTAATTGAAGATATAAGTGCAAAATTTTATCAATAAAACAAACATTTGAAGTTAATTGATATTAGTTAACTAATTCACTAAAGTAGGTGGATTAACGAGTAGTTAAAAATATCTATAGGTACCTAATATATAAACTTAAGATAAGAGAAAACTAACCCTATAGTACAGTTATTATGTTTTTTAAAAGATCAATTGAGTATTGAGTATTGACAGAAAATTCTATTGAATAAGAGTAAGTTCAAATTTGGTGAGACATTAGCTGCATTTTATTGTCGGCATGATATGTTCTGCATCATATCCTCAAAATAAAACAAACAGGATCACAGTGACAGCCAGTGGTATATAACCATTTATTTTTCCATTGTTTGTATATTCTTCATGTGGTTGTGTGCTTTTTTCTTTTACTATAATTTACGCTACCTTACCATAATAATAATAAAAAAGTACTAGTTTTTAGATCATTAAAATAGATCCACGATAAAGAGAATGATTATACATGTTGTTTTTGTATTTACTTGTTAAAATTTATAGTGTATGTGTAGATTAATTAATATAGTAAGATTTGTTTTTTTAGTTATTAGGCAGAACTTTGGACTGAAATACGTAGAAATCGACAGTTTTGGGGAGAACATGAACATAGGTAGGTAGGTATACTGTTGATTGTATTATATTTTCGTAGGGACTTTTTTTTAGTACATTCGTGAATTAGTACATATGTATATCTAATATCAATATTTAATATTTTTTATAAATAGAGATTTTACTATTTTAATTTATTTATTTGATTTATTTCTTATTTTTATTTTGCTTGTAAGTATATACACACATGTTTTGTATTGTTGTTGTTTGTAATGATAACAAAAATTCGAATAGCATATAAAACTTGAAAACAATATAGCTCTGTTTCATTTTTGCCCCAGATTCGAACCCGATTAGATTTATTTCTGAAAATATATGTATTACAAAAACAACATAAGTTCCAACTTTGTTTTGAATTTGGATTTCCAAATTCGTTTTGAACACACACCCTTAATTTGCAAATAATAGCTGTGTTTTTTTACAAGCCCGGGGGGAATTGGTTGGAAAAAACGACAGCGGGGATTAGCGACGCCATGACAGTAAAAAACATGGAGTTTTCATACAAACTATCGATAACATGTATGCAATTCATGCCGGTAACACAGTTTTTCGGTGCGCTTAAGTTAAACCCCGAGAATTCTCCGGGATTAGTTGTTGTTGCATTTATCATGTTAATTGTTTATCACCGACGTAGTTTTTTGCATCCAATTCCCCCCGGGCTTGCAAAAAAACACGGCTGATGTCAGTAGTGTAAAGAAAAAAGACAACGGGGGTATATTAATAAAAAACAAAGGAAAAAAGAGTTGGTTATAACATGTTGTCACTGAGATCCTGGGTAGTTTTATTTTCATGATCTGATCTGTATTGGATCTGGGGGGAAATAAAATGCAGCTAATACTCTATGATAAATGATTCTATTGCTATCATTAAAAATGTTTTATTTCAAATGGAAATAGCGAATGAATCTCAAAAGAATATCTATAAAATAAGGATTTACATACATACATACATAACTACTAAAAAATTGACAATATTTTTGATAATTTTATCAAAACAAATTGTTATTTAATAACTATGTACATATGTATGTAATTCCAATGTTTTAATTTTGTAGATTAAAGTCAATATCACATTAATTATAGACAATAATTGTAATAAGAGCCATTAAAACATAACATGTTTCTTGCAGACCTGTTTAAACAAGACATTATCAATGCCTATTAATAAAAAATGCTTATATATCTTTAAATTTACAAATTAAGTCAAAATTTAATCAAAACCAAAACTAATTTATAAAAGATTAAAATCTTAACAAAAATCTATTAAAATCTGGTGTCACCAAAGAAAATAAACAGTACTGAGTACGAATTATTTAGTCTGCACATATTTTTGAACACACCCAGTTGGCACTACAAAAGCTTTGATGAGCTTTTCTAAAAAAATATCAAAACACGATGGATACAAAAAACAGATAGAGAAAACATCAAAACAAATATTTAACGGCCAAATCACATTAAAAATGAAATGAGCAAATTCTTTAATTCTTAAAGGCCCGTTTGCTGATACTACACATAACGATTTAAGTTGAACTTAAATTCTTACGGGGTACTTTTTCTATGTCATAAAGTGATACTAAAGAAATTAAGTTCAACTTAAATCGTTATGTGTAGTATCAGCAAACCTCCCTAATTTTGTTTAAAGTTTACTTTGTGAAAATAAAAATTTAAATGGAGGAATATTTGGAAGCAATTTATTTATCTCAGCCAAAGCAGAAAAATCCTAATTTTTAAATTTTGCAGGTGTTTGGAGAGAAAAGTTGGAACTACATACAATTTAGTTCGAGCTATTGCATACTACTCTTTAACATTAATTTTTTTTAAGGATTTTCTATTAAACTCACTGATGTAAAAAAGTAAGTAAAATAGTTAAAAATTAAAATAATTGTGTAATGTAAGGCGTGTTTTTTTGGTATTCTATGCGTAGCACAGTATTAAAAAAAAACGTATCGGCAGTAACCTGGTTTTTTTAATTCATATTTGGTACTACCGAGCATCTGTCAAAATAATTTGAAATTTAAAAAATCTATCCACAGTAAGACTCTACTTTAGCTTTTATCGGCCGTTATTCTACTGGCGATGTTGTATTTGTAATGCATTTAAAATCGTACTACACAACGGATAGCTTTTCCAATAAAACACACCTGCTATTTGTTTATAGCTAAATAAAATCAAAGTTTAAAACAAAAACCAACGAAACCTCGGAAAGGAATGAAATAGTTTTATTTGCATTCGGAAAATACGGATCTGTAATCTGTCTTAATAAAAAAAATATAATTATAATAAAATACCAGTTCATCAATATAAAATCTGGGGCCGAATTACGGCATCAGTGATTGAACGACATGTGAGGAAATTTCACACGAAATATCGAATATCATCGATATTTTGTATGAAATTTCCCTCACATGTCGTTCAGTCACTGATGCCATAATTCGGCCCCTGATTAAAGTTAATTTATGTTTGATTTGCAGAAGTAGTAGCCTTGAACCACAAGAACTATTTTGATATAATCTTGTTTATCTTATTAATGAAACTGCTTAACTTGCTGAAATTTATAAAAAGAGCACTGGTACATACTTCCAAGTATCTGAGCATATTTTTTGTTTATCCATAAAAATCTTCTTTTTTTTAATTCAAAACCTTGAACTATAACCATAGACCTGAGTTTATTCGATCCAGTTGTGTATTTTATTTAAATTTAGCTAGACACTATAGTTTGACGCTCACTGTACATACATTTTAGTCGATATCTATAAAACTTATGATATGTATTTATATTCAAACAAAATATTAACCCCCCTACATATTCATTCCCCTTATCTATTTCTTAAGGTACAATGAAAACAAATATAAAAACATTTGCATTAAGTTGATGTGAATCATTTTTTCGTCATTTGGTTTTTTATCTATATATACCTACCTAATAATATATTAGCTGCGGCGCAACTTATTGACGTTATATGTGCTTTTTTTAATGAGACTTCAATAAGAACAAAACAGTTATTCGAAAATAAACAAATACAGAAGTAATACAGTTTGAAAGTTTTTTTTAATTATTTCGTCATACATAGTAAAAAACTCATACAAAAAATTAATTTATCGATTGACATGGCACTTCCTTTTCTTGATATTTATCGTTTTTTTTGCTTGCAAATAGTAACAAAGTTATAAAAACGTAAAAATAAAAACGATCCATTGAATATGTAATGTAGACTATCTAACAGTTATAATTGATTTTACTCTGTGAAAAATAGATGAACTGTATATATATCTATTTAGGAAGTGACTCAAGAAATGCCAATTTATAACAGTTTTTTTAAAAAGGTATAGGTACTGTTTATATACATGCTTTCCTTAACTTTAGTTGAGCTAAATTTTGGAGAGAATTTTTTATGGAAGCTAAAATTTAGCGCGATCAGCGTACTAAGCTTTAGGTAGAAGAAAACTTAATTTTAACGTTTTAAGGACGTTCAATATGAATAAATCGGGAGCGTATCGGAATCCCGCTTTTTAAAATCCCGTTTTTCGAAAATCCCGAAAAAAAAGTTTTAAAATCCCGTCTACTATAATACCGTTTTTTTAAAATCCCGTCTTCTAAAATCCCGGTTATTCATAATCCTAATGTATTAAAATCCCGCTTTTTAAAATCCCGCCAAATCCCGCCAATCCCGTTTTTCGCAATTAATTTGGGTATTAAACTTGGTTAATTATGAACTCATTCCCATCATTTTAGGAACTAACTGCCAACTACCAAAATGATAAAAAGAAATTTTGCATACACCCAACCTCGCACCTACCCCAAATCCTATAGTGTGCCCAAGCAGGGGGGTTGCAGGGGGGCAGCATGCCCCCCATACATACCTCACTGTTTATTAAAATCGTTGGGACTTATTTCATAATGAAATAAGACCCAAATGAACTAACTCCCAAATTTATGAACTAAGTCCCAACGAAATTTTGGTGGGAGTTAAAACAAGTAGTTTTAATTGATAAAGCGGGATAATAAGAAACGGGATTATAAAAAACGGGATTATAAGAGACGGGATTATAGAAAGCGGGATCTTGAAAAAGCGGGATTTTAAAAAACAGGATTATAAAAAGCGGGATTTTAAAACCGGGATTTTAAAAAACGGGATTATAAAAAGCGGGATATCGAACCCAACCCGAATAAATCTAAAATATATTAAAGTGGTCGTAGCAATGGACGGATTTTACTCAAAGTATTTTCTATTTACCACCTCGCTGTTAATAAGAACAAGCTTTTTAGCTAAATTGGTTCAGTAGTTTTCGAGTCCATAAGCCTCATATAAACAAAAGTTAATGTTTAGATACATATATACTGTGCTTTCACTAATAAAATTATATCAAATATTTTGGTTAAACTTCTTTCAACTGCACCATGCTGGCAACCATCTGAAATTGCATTGTGCGGATGAAGATTGAATTGAAAATAGGTATTTATCTTAAGATTTTTGTTTTAATTTCAGTTTGATATCGGCTTTCTAAAAATGAAGATCATTGAGAAGAGCGGTCTTGATATACCGGAGCATCTTACTGCGCTATTTTTCCAAAAAGCCCTAGTGGAGGGTCTTAATTTATCGAATGTTTCTATACATGGTATTATATTTTCTCCTGGCTGTGCTGATGGGGATAGCTATACAAGTCTAATATATCGAGCCAAAGTACGCTACTCAACTGACGGATCGATATTAAAACAAATATCACTAATCATCAAGTGCATTCCTGTTGATGGTGATCGTAAAATTTTCCAAATTATGGATGTCTACGCTAAGGAAGTGAATATGTATAAAAAAATATTGCCGATCGTTGAAAAAATGCTTGCATCAGAAAATATTTCTGGACAAATGGTTCCAAGGTTAGATTTTACCAACAAATCAAATTTTACAACGCGCCAACTTTAATATTAATAATAATAATATTTTGTTGATTCGTAGAATGATTTACAAACAAGATCATCCAGTTGGTACGATAGTTTTTCAAGATCTTAATGAACTTAAGCTTGTATTGGCAAATCGATGTCATGGATTGAACCAGAGTCAAGCCAAGATGGTCCTGACTAAAATTGCTCAGCTTCATGCAGCAACCATGATAATTGCAAGAGATGTAAGGATTGTTTTGTACTAACATAATCTGTATGAACATTAAATTGATTAATTATTTCTCTTCAAGCAACCCGAAGTTATGGATCTATTTAGCCAACCTACAATAGACAAGAATGCACAAAATACTGTTCGTGATTCGGTGTTCCGTTCGAATATCAGTGTTATGGCTGATCTTGTTGAAAATTGGGAAGGCTTCGAGGACATCGCTCGAAAATTGCGTAAAGTAAAAATTGATTTCTATGATAGGATTACAAAATTAAATAATAAAGAGACTTTTAAAGTCCTTAATCATGGCGATCTCTGGGTTAATAATTGTATGTTTAAACATTCCGATGGCAACCCAGAAAATCTGTTATTTGTAAGTCCTATATGTAACACAATTTATCCATTAATCAAAAAAATTTTATCAATTTCAGATTGACTTTCAATTAAGTTACTACGGAAGTCCTATCTTTGATCTTCATTATTTTCTAAATACTAGCGTACAGCTAGATGTACTAAAGAACAAGAGGAATTCACTTCTAATGACATACTATAATGCGTTACAATCAACTTTGGAGGCTTTGAGATATGAACAAATCCCAACTTGGGAACAATTTTCCAATGAAGTCCAAACGAAAGAATTCATTGGTTTTTGGGCGTTTGAGGCTTTTTTACCATTATTAACAATAGATAGGACAGCTTCGACACACAATCGTATAGAAAGCTTTATAAATGAAGATGGAGCTAGACAGAAGCGAGAAGTGATGTTTTCTTCGCAGCGGTTCTTGGAAACAATCAGATATTCATTACCTTACTTCGATAAGTTGGGTGTTTTGGATTGAGTGATAATATTTTATTTAATTCTTAGTTTTAAATTAAAAAAAAAATTTGATTTCTGTTTGTGTGTACCTAACCTACTTGTCCAAAACTACAAATATCTAAGAAAAAAAATGAGTACAAATTCACAATTGTGAACAATAGGTGCACGAACAGACCTTTGTATGTTCTTAATTAAATATAAAGTACTAAAAGTTACCAGTGATAATTAGCCTTAGAGAGCGTATAAAGTCATATTTTTAATAAATAACTTAAGCTCATCAAAAATTATAAAATATTTTTGTATATTTGTATTGTGTGTATACCTAATTAAAGAAATCTGTGAAATGTTTATCAACAAACTATGTTACTATAAAACACAGTTTTTTATATTAAAATGAAGAACAAACAAAAAAGTTGTAATTTTAGAATTTTAACTAGCTAGTAATCTAATTATAGCTCATTATGTATTGGTGTACAAAAACGTCCTCTAAAATATAAGGCTAAATACACTTTAATTAAAAAAGTATAATTGAGTTGCAGTATTCATGTTAATTTTGTCTCCGAATTGTGGTTTTATTTAAATGAAAGAAAAAATTTTCACACATTTTTATATTTTATAAAAAATGTGTTTTTTTATTTAAAAAAAATCATAAAATTAATAAATTGTAATTGAAAATTTTATTCGACACGTTTTGGAGTTCTCACCATATAATTTATAAAGCATTACTAGCTATGATGAAAAACATTCGAAGATACGTCGCGTAAAATTAAAATTAAATAATAATTTATTATTATTTTTTATTATTAAATAATATATTATTATAAGTTAATATTTAGATTTTCAAAATACATACATTTTATTTTATGTAATTAAAATATTTTCTTTCATTTCATTGCAAATTTATTTAATGTTATAATAACTTTGAATTTTTATTAGCATAAGTTTTTATTTTATTAAAAAAAAATTCTTAAAAATTAATATGCTTTCCATTTTTGTCTTTAAAATTATTATTAAGCTTTGGTTTTTTCTGGAAATATTTAATTGAATATCTTTATGTTGAAATCCTTAACATTACGATGATGGAGAAATCTGAAAAAATCAGTAATACCGTCCGTGTGGATCTATGCGTCCAGTGTAATTTGAGAATAAATATGTAGAACGATATGCTTCGAATTTGGTACAGAGCATTTTTATGTGATTCTCTAGGGGGCGAATTTTGAACGGGTAGCTGCCATACACAGATTCCAATTTTTTTTTTTTATTCTGTCGAAAACCGCTATAACAATTTTGATTAAATATCGTATTTGTTATGACCAGATTGGTGGTAAGATAACTGCGTTTCAGGTTTTGCCAAAAAATCAGAACAACAGTAACAGGCTTTTGACATAAAAAATTTTTCTTATTTTTAAGTTTTTCATCTTATTCATATTTTACAATCTGGGGCTTCTAAATAGTTCAAACAATTTAAACATTGAAGATCTAAACATTAAGACATACGGTATTGAGAAACTCCAGTGGCGTAGCGTGGCAGGGGCAAGGGTGGCACAGGCCCCGAGCGGCTAGTGTAGTAGCCCGTGGCACAATAATTAGTTCGTACTACGTAGGACTGTTACGCTGAAGGTCTTGGGTTCGATTTCTAGCCTATGCCACCTAAAAACAGAAATGTTTTCACGGGTTACTGCGCGAGGAACTGACAAATCCTACAAGAGTACAATTTTGTAAGAGAAATGGCTACCTCTGTCCCACGGTTTTTAGTTAAAGTAAACTCACATTCCCCGTGGTCGAATGTAAGATTGCGTAGATTAAAAAATGCAAAAGGTAAAGCTTTTAAAAATTACCAAAAGACTAAAAGTCAAGTTGATCTCGTGCTATACTCTCGCCTTCGGAAAGAGTATGTATTCTTGTCTAATTTTTGTTTTAGTAACTATGTACAAATAACTGAAAGAAATCTTAAGAAAAATCCTAAAGGCTTTTGGAATTTCATCAATTTAAAACGTAAATCAATTGGTTTTCCATCATCCATGGTTTACAATAATAATAAATCTAGTGATCCCAAAACAATTGTAGACTGGTTTGCGAACAACTTTCAAAATATATACAATTCTTCAGATTTTATTGTTGGCAATAATTACGATGGAAGTTCTTTGTTGCCAATGACAGATTGCTGTAAATTGCATTGTGATATAGAAGAAATATCTAATGCATTGCATGAACTGGACGCATCTACTTATCCTGATTTTCATGGGGTATTTCCAATTGTTTTTAAAAATTGTTCTGAAGCTTTAAGCTTTCCACTTCAAAGTCTGTTTAATCAGTCTTTATCTACTGGTGTTTTCTTAGAAGAATGGAAAGTTTCATACATCAATCCGATTTTTAAATCTGGAGATAAAAGAAACATAGTTAACTATCGTCCAATAAGTAAAATAGCAGTTATTCCCAAGATCCTGGACAAAGTTGTAAAGAATAAAATATATAATATAATCAAATGTCACATTTCTAATTCCCAACACGGGTTCTTTAGTGGGAGGTCAACTACCACAAACTTGGCTTGCTTTTCCAATAAATGTTTCAAAGCATTAGAAAAGCGATGCCAAATGGATGTGGTGTACACTGATTTTGTAAAAGCTTTCAGTAGGGTAAATCACCAAATTTTAATTTAAAAATTAAAAGCTTACGGTTTTGATGGTACCTTGCTAAAATGGTTTTGTTCCTACCTGATTGGTAGGAAGCAAGTTGTGAAAATAGGTGATCTAGAGTCAGAACCTATTGTAGTGCACTCAGGTGTTCCTGAAGGAAGTCATTTGGGTCCACCCCTGTTTGATATTTTTATAAATGATTTTCCATCAGTGTTATCCGTTTCCGAAGGTCTAATATTTGCTGATGATATTAAAATGTTCAAAGTCATTAACAAATACAATGATTGTCTTGCACTTCAAAATGATTTAAACAAATTCGAGGCTTGGTGCAAGAAAAATGACTTGTTTTTAAATTTATCTAAGTGCTCTGTTTTGACTTACAGCCGTTTATCGAGTCCTATAATCTTCGACTATAGTATTAATGGAAATAATTTGTGCAGAGTTAATGAAACAAAGGACTTGGGCGTTATATTTGATTATAGGTTAACGTTTGAGTCTCATATAAGTTATATAGTTTCTAAAGCTAACTCTATGTTAGGATTTCTTAAGAGAAATTCTTCCGATTTTAAGGATCCGTACACATTGAAAACTTTGTTTTGTTCTTTAGTTCGTCCGCTTCTGGAATACAATTGTGTTATATGGAGTCCTGATTCTAAAAAATTAACCGAAAGGATTGAGAAAATTCAAAAAAACTTTTTAAGGTATGCTTTAAAGAAATTTTCTTTGACTGGTGATATCATTCTTAACTATAATAGCAGATGTTTGTTGCTAGGAATGCAAACTCTTGAGTCAAGGCGTAGAGTATACAGTGTTTTGTTTGTTCGTGATATTCTTTGTAGCGATATTGATTGTGGAGATTTGCTTTCTTCTTTGAGTATTTATGCACCTAGTAGAACATTGCGAATGAGGCAATTTATTTTTGAAATACCTCATTCTACCAATTATGGACAGCGTGAGCCAATTTCTCATTGTTGTAAGCTTTTTAACATCTATTATGATGACCTAGATCTTTTTGTACCTAGATTTCAATTTAAAATCAACGTTACTTATCTTATTCAAAATTCTATGTAATTCTTTATTAATTATTTGGTTAAGTTAAAAATTTAGTAATTAAGCACAGTCTGTGGATGTAATATCGTAGATTTCAATAAATAAATAAATAAATAAATAAATAAGAGTATCTCTTTTCATGAAAAGGTGCTTCTCACCTTAGATTTTCGGGTTCAGCAGAAAAAATTCCATTTCTGCCAATAACATGCACACAGGAATAGTTGCCAGTTATAAGTCACCAGGCCCTGGTTCTACATGAGCTGTCGCGCCACCCAATTTATTTTTAATTTTTTTTATTTTTTTAAAAGTTATTGTTAAAGATTTTTGTATGTTCTGGTTTTATATTTTCTTTTCATTTGCATCCATTTTTCTTCAAATTGATACATTTTATCAGGTCAAGAAAGTGCTGTGTTTAACACTTCCTAACAATAAAAGTACCTACATACATAAAATAATGCATATTATGTATGTCCAAGTACTCTAAAGTTAAATGTTACAAAAATGAATTCAAATTAGGTACTAGCGATAGGAGGCAATACAGTTTTGTTCAGTGACAAGTTTATTCGTGTGGTTAGGTACTTCTTTTTTTATTTTAATAATTGTTATAAATAATGAGAAGTTTCGATCTCATCTAACACCTTTTATTGAACTTTAAAATACAAACAAACTTTTTTTAAAAGGTAAAACCAGTTTTGAATACATAAATTTGTATGGAATGCTTTAAAATATGTTTTCGTTAAAAAAAGCTTTGACCAATATTTCTGATTCTGCATTTTAATTCAAGAAAAATGGCAATCGATAAATCTCAGTTTAAGCAGCTGTTTATCTTTGAGTTTTTTAAAACAGCAAACAAAATTAATGGTGTCAGAAAAAAAATGCTAGGGGCGGGCAAAATTGGCTCTGCCCCGGGCGGCAAAAACCCTCGCTACGCCATCCACTGAGAAATCCACTTTTTCATTAAGTTTGATCAAAATCCCGATTTTGCCTATTTAGAAATAGAAGTAAAAAGATATAGTTTAAGTTTAACTTAGGAACCAAGTTGATTGAATTTCTAACTTCGGGAAATTATATGTTGAGGAAATTTTTCATTTCCATTTAAATTTTGATCACTAATTTTGATAAATATAAAATAATTGTTTGGATACATATTTAATTTTTTTTTTAAACTCAATACCTACTTTAATCGAAAACACCTCCATCATTTTTCGTTAAACGCATGGTGTGTTTGTAGCAGATTTTAAATAAAAATTATTCTTATAACCAAATATAACGGTATATACCTACCATTTGTTTAAAGATCGTTAAAGAAAATCTTATATTTCTCCAGAACGGGTCCTTCGATTTTGATAGAAAAAATTGTGTGTAAACTATATTATAATTAGTTCGTTCTACCATCAAAACAAAATTGTACATTATCTATTACTATCTATTGTACATTATCTATTAAATAGAATACCTCTTGCCACCAGTTTAGACAGACGAAATAAACTAGTCCGATTTGTATCAGGTGTTAATTTTATTAATGTATGAGAGACTAAAGTATATATATAGCGACCAATAGAATCAGTCGCTTGCCTTGCGATAAAGGATTCGTTGACTGTGACGGATTAAACGGGACCCAATGAATCCGCTGTGTTGTTTTGACATCTAAAACTCGCAAGAATTTATAGTGAACTGAGAGAACTAAGAGATGTATCAAAGATTTTCATATATTCGTACGTTTCACCCTTCAAAACCCATTTCCTTAAACTATTGTTTTTTGTAATTTAATTTCGTGTACATGAATGTGAAACAGAACAACAAACTTAAGGAGTGCGGCGATAAAAAATCTCTTATGTGCTATGTTTTAAACATCCCTTCTCATTTCTTATTTCTTTTTCTTTTTTATGAAAAAATATTAGCTATTATGAACTTACAGAGGCATTTTTATATTGAGTTATGAGTATCTTTGATTATGGGTGACTCGGGCATTTGACGTTTCGGAAGGTATTTTTTCGTTCGGTTTTGTAATTTTCTTCCGACATATTCCGACTTGTATAGTTCTACTTTTACTTTTAAACGAGCTCATTCAAAGGTCTGTTCGTTGACTTCTCAAAATTGCCAATTTCTACCCATTCTAGTTCAATTTAATTTTGTATATGAAATTTGTCATTTGTCAGTTGGAAGTAAGCCAACAGAGTTATTGTTGAACAAATTATGTAATTTGTTCCTTTTAAATATTTGAACACTTTGTAAAAAAAGATCAAAATACTTTTACAAAGTCCTCCTTGTTTTATGTATTACGAAAAATGTTCGTTCCAATGGTACATACATACGTCTATTGTTTTACCACATTTTACACATTTTACATTGCTTAGCTTAATTAAAAAAAAAACCTTATAAGAAACATAAATCTTAATTTAATCTTAATCTAAAACACCTAGTTCATCAAATCGATCTAAGGAATATTTGATTGTACTTAAAAATCTATCTGAAGTAAACATAACCTGACGTTTCTTGCGTGATTCTTCTTCATTGTTAAAACTTTCCATACTATTATCCTTAGAAGCTTCTTTATTCATTGAAACCAATGGTAATATGGCTTCAAATGCCCAAAATCCAATGAATTCCTTAGATCGAAGTTCATTTTTAAATTCCTCCCAACTAGGAATCATATCGTAGTGTAAAGCCTCTAAAGTTGATTTAAAAGCTTTGTAATATGTCCTTAGAAGAATGTATCGCTTAGAGATGAGAACATTAAGTTGAACACTGGTATTGAGGAAATAATGTAGATCAATTGCTGGACTCGCATAATAACTCATTTGGAAATCAATCTAAAAACAAAAATATGATTTTATTTATTCTCATCGAAATTTTAAATGAATTGTGTTGAACTTACAAATAACATGTCTTTGGGAAGACCATTTGCATGCTTAAACATGCAGTTGTTTACCCAAAGATCACCATGATTAAGTACCTTAAAGGATTCACCACTATAAAGACACTTATCCATGCGTTCGTAAAAACTATTATTTATTTGATATAACTTTTTAGCGATGTCACTAAATCCATCCCATAATTTAACTAAATCGGCCATGTCTCCGATATTCTCACGGAAGATAGAATCTCGAACAACACAGTCGGCATCCTTGTGAAATACTGATTTATCGAATCTAGACATAAGTTCGGGATTCTAAAACAAATCATGGTTACAGGAAATATTAAGTAAAAAAAAAAAAAAAAAATCCAAGAAGTTCTTACATCTCGAGCAAAAACCATCGAAGCGGCATGAAACTGACCGATTTTAGTCAAAACCATCTTAGCATGATCTTCATCCAAGCCTTGATTTCGACTACCTAGCACAAAGTGAAGATCATTGAGGTCTTGAAAAACGATTGTGTTGACTGGATTTTCTTGTTTATAAATTAATCTGAAAGTTAACATTATACGTATAATATATGCATATGTATTTATTGTTTTACCTTGGACAAATTTGTCCAGAAATATTCAGCGATTTTAGCTTCCTTTCAATAACTGGCAGAACCTTGGAATACATAATCACTTCCTTACCGAATACATTCATTATTTTAAAAACTTCACGATCTCCTTCAATTGGAATGCACTTGACAATAAGTGAGACGGTCTTTTCACAATCATTAGCAATAAATCGAACTTTTGTTCTGTAAATTAAACTACAGTAGTTATCACCACCGGAACAGCCCATGGAAAAAGACACTTCTTCGATACGAACAAGTGAAATTTCAAAACCAACTTGGATGGCTTTTTGAAAAAATTCCATCGATAAATGCTCGGGAATGTCAAGACCATTTTTCTCCATGATCACAATTTCTTCAATTTGTTGTCGCAACTGATCGCAAATGAAAATTTAAATATAAATTTTGCACTATACGAACTAAATAATTTATAAAAAAGCAATTATGTGACCAAGTAGGTAGGTAATGTACACATTAACTAAGGCGTTTCTATTCTAGTCAACGTTTCAACTACTGATAATAAATTACAAGTAGGTACATGTAACAATAAATCTCAAGACCTCAACCAACAATGTATTTACCTAAAGTCAGATACAAAAAGAGAGTAGAAAGATTCAATTATAGATACTCAAGTAATCTAACTCATAGTATATGAATAAAAATGTAAAGATACTGCAATGAAATTTATTTAGTAAATGCAATTTTATAACATATTATTAAGTAATCAAGAGTTCTCAAAGCTTTTTAAGTGGCTGTATCGTGCTTGTTTCAATTATAAAATGTAAACTTAGTGTCAGAGGTGTGTCTCAAGGCAAATTGATTCAATAATGGGAAATGCGAATTACATTAATAGTCAGTATAAGTTTTAATTACTCAGGTCCTTTTTTAAATTAAATCATTCAAAAGTTTCGAGGCGTTGACGTGAGAACTAAGAATTTGTATTTGTACAAGAAATTAAAAAGACTAATATATTTATCTATATCCAACTTCTCACGTCAACATCTCAAGCCTTTTACTGAATTATTGTTCAACACCAATGGGGTTAAGGTAAATTTATAAAAAGGAACCACATTATGGCAATTTTCAAATCTTGGAAAAGCGCTCAAGAATTCAATATAGTTGCTGGCTGGTGGGTGCTTTCAACTTTGTAGAATGGAGTCAAGCATCTTCTCGAACAAGTCCTACTGCACTAGTCCTACTGCACAGAAAAATAGGTCTTCAAAAATTGTAATCTAACGTTGTTAACTTATCAAGTTTTTTTTTAAACGCTTTGAATTGTAAGTAATAACAAGAAAACTTGCCAAGTAAACCCACCAAATTTTAATTTTTGTCAGTAATCATTAAATAATTATTATATAAATTAAAATAAAATTAAAGTAAATTAAAGTATTATACTCCACATTAAATATTCGATGTTAAACCTTCATAAAAAAAGAACGTGGTGTACTTTAAAATTTTCATAGGTTTTTTTATCGAAGAGCTTGGGCCCTACTCTGTAAATATTTCGCTCCAAAAATGAAATTCTCCGAAAACGAGTATTTTGTATTCTCTATTTCTTAAGGGAAATGAAATCTACTTCTTACGGATTGAAAGTGAAATTTTCGTACCTGGCAACTCGTTTCCGAATGTCAAAAGCATTTAAATGCGGAAAATATATTTCTAAAACAAATGTGATAAGTGATAACGAAATGAACAAGAAAAGTCTTTAAATATTATTTTCTTAAGAAAATCTCAATAATATTAACAATTCAAGTAAATAAAATTCATTTACAATGAATCTTAAAGCAAAATAACACACCAAATTCCAAAAACTCCTAGAATACCCGACTTGAAATGAAATATTGTTTAGCTTCTAGTCGTTTTATTTCATTCATTTGAAATGTATGTGTTTTGGACACAATATTTTTTCTATATCACTGCAGGCTTCTGTAAATGAACTTGATGTTGTTTGTTGGGCCATGCGTTCTTTGTCCTAAAAAAATTAGAATAACAGCTAGTTTTAAGATAGCTTCAACTGCAGTTGATCTTATAGAAGCACAAAGTTCGTCTTGTAACGGGTGATTTTTTAGCTGGTTTGGTTTTGGCAACACTGGTTTTGACAGCTGACGTGTGTTTAGTACCTTGTGTCACTGTCAAACAGCTTCATTTTGGTTTGCAATTTAACCATGGATCGTCTTACAAATGAACAACGCTTGCAAATTATTGAATTTTACTATCAAAATTCGTGCTCGGTTCGAAATGTTCATCGCGCGCTGCTTCCATTTTATGGTCGGCATTCTCGACCTTCTGAGCAGTCTATTCGGAAGATTGTGACCAAATTTCGCACCAAATTTACTTTGTTGGACATTAAACCACCAACACGTTTACGTACTGTGCGTAGTGAAGAAAATATTGCGGCCGTATCAGCTAGTGTGACAGAAGACCGCGAAATGTCGATTCGGCGCCGTTCCCAGCAGTTAGGCCTTTGTTACAGCACTACGTGGAAAATTTTGCGGAAGGATTTGGGCGTAAAGCCTTTTAAGATACAGCTGTTGCAAGAACTAAAGCCAGCCGACCTACCACAACGCCGAATTTTTGGTGAATGGGCTCTTGGAAAGCTGGCCGAGGATCCGCTTTTTTATCGAAAAATTGTGTTCAGCGATGAGGCTCATTTTTGGTTGAATGGGTACGTAAATAAGCACAATTGCCGCATTTGGAGTGAAGATCAGCCAGAAGCATTGCAACAGCTACCAATGCATCCCGAAAAAGCCACTGTTTGGTGCGGTTTATGGGCCGGCGGCATTATTGGGCCATATTTCTTCAAAGATGATGCGAATCGCAGCGTTACTGTCAATGGTGAACGCTACCGAGCGATGATAACAAACTTTTTTTTGCCCGAAATGGAAGTTCTTGACTTGCATGATATGTGGTTTCAACAAGACGGTGCCACATGCCACACAGCACGCGAAACAATGGCGCAATTGCGAGGCGAGTTTGGTGAACAGTTAATTTCACGTTTCGGGCCGGTCAATTGGCTGCCTAGATCGTGCGATTTGACACCATTAGACTATTTTTTGTGGGGGTATGTCAAGGCTAATGTCTATAGGGACAAGCCCGCTTCGATTGACGCACTGGAAGCCAACATCCATGCATTCATTCGTGAGATACCGGCCGATATGTGTGAAAGAGTATGCCAAAATTGGACTCAGCGGATGGGCTACCTGAGACGCAGCCGCGGTCAACATTTGCATGAAATTATCTTTAAACATTAAATTGCAAGGTTCAAACTATCGATTCAAATAAATATTTCATTCATTTTTTCGAATTTTTTGTGTTTTTTTTTTAAAAAAAGTTCTAAACCTCTTAAAAAATCACCCGTTATATAGAAAAGCATTTTTCGACAGGCGAAAATTCATTACCAAACAAAAATAATTATAATTGTTAAAAGTGAAATAAATCTTTGCCTTTAATCAAATATTACCATCACCATCACACATTTCCAAAATATTAGATTTTTCTCGTATAATTTTCCGCTCGATCCGCTTTATTTTTTGCCAGGTCAAAATCTCGAAAGTTATAGGTACTAATGAATTATGAAGCTAGAAGTGTGGAAGTCATGCTACAGCAATCGGAATTGCTCCATTTAATTGACCGCAATTCTTAAAAGTAGGCGGTTACCACGCCCCATGAATGTAAAACATAAAATATTCTATTTTTTCTTTTGTATCCACTTCAAACCCCATCGCTCTACCAAATTTTATCATTCTACAGTGCAATGGGAAGTGTCCATTGATACCAATTTTGAGAAAATGGGCGGATACCACGCCTACTATATGGAAAACCTCAATTATTTTATTTTTCCCTTTTCTTATACTCCAAAACCTACACTGTGCAAATTAATAAGTATATTGTAACCTAAATCAAGAAAAAGAGCAATTAGATTAATTTTATTCTTTTATTTAATTTTAATGTTACTGTTTCTTCATGCGGGTTGATGTGGAATGAATCTTGTCACGAAGTTTATTGACTACCAATCGATGACAGCAACTGAGGTTTCGACAGGGTGTGTCCATTTACCACAACAAAGTTCTGCGCTGTCAGGAGTTTGAATGTTTTGTCAGTGATTGAGTAAGTACGTCAGTTACGGTTTTATCGATTTTTGAAGTCCTATATTTTAGGAACCACTTATGTAAAGGGGTTGAAATTGAGGTTAGGCTCCCGTGCTTGGTTAACTTAATAAATATTAGGGGGGGTCAAAATTCCCTTCAGTTTGTAACCTGATAGTTGTATAAAAAATAAAAAAATATTATATTAAGGGTCTGTTTCACAATGTAAATCACGTAATAATGTTATAGTAGTTATTAAGTTGCAACCGTGACACCAATATCGCCATCGCGGGTGCAACCAATTTGAAACGACGTTTTATTAAATTCAACTCACAATTTACTCTTAATCAACCGTCTGATTTAATTTTGTTTTTGATTTTTTCTTATTTTTATAAAGTTTCAAAACGTTTGCACGTTATTTTTGCAAGAAAAAAAACTAACATATATATTTTTTATAACGCAAGTGCAACAATGTTACAATAGCTATTTGCAATGAACAATGCTAAAAAGTAATAACAAATACTTACATGTTTTTGTGGAAACGATTAACTGACATTTGTCACCACACGTCTAACAAATAAATCATAACCTCAAATTGTCGGTAATGGCTATTTCGAGCGTTTGTTACCAGTAATGATAATTGCAGTTCGTTTATCGACTCATCGTATGATGTTGCCAAGCGAAAAAAAAATGATTCTTTTAAGTTATAGGTTTTTTGTTTTTTATTATTAAATATAGTCCTTCTATACTTTGCATCAAAAATAGGTAAAAAAAAAATATTTAATTAAGAAATTTTTGTCGAAAATCGTCTAAAGCGGGAACGCCCAAGCTTTTTTTAAATGAACCATATTATTTCAAAACATTGCACAAAGTTGCAGCTACAGTTTCGTGTATGGTTCAACAAATAGTTATGGCTAAAATATCCTGGTAATTCAGCGGGAGCCGGCGAAATTTTTTGTAGTTCTATTCAAACCTTAAAAACTCATAAAATCTCATACAAAATGTATTCATGCGGATAACAAAAAAAAACCCATAAATAATTATAACTATCAAGCATCAATCACGAAATAATGTACACAATTTTCCAGAAACAGGCTATACAAATTAAATTCACTGCGACAACATAAGCCCCAATATATTGACTCTGTTAAAATATCGTTTATTCTTTTGCTTATCCAATAAAACCACTGATTTTTTAACTTACACAAAAATTTATTTAACTTCAAATTATTACAATAATTCCCTAAACAACACCATATTAATTAATTCATTAATCTAAAATACCCATTTTATCAAATCTTTTCATCGTATATTTCAAAGTTTCCTCCACTCTCTTAGATGAAAACATTATTTCGATTTTCTTCATTGCAAAATCTTCATCCATAAAATTCTCAATTGAATTATCACTCGATTGTTCTTTGTCCATTGCGATAGTTGGAAAAACTCCAAAACCAGCAAAAAATCCATAACTTTCCCGTCGTCTGACTTCAGTTAAAATATTTTCAAAACTTGGTATTTCCTTATAATTCTGTGCCTTTAATGTCTCACACAATGAACTATGATAGGATTTAAGCAGTTCATCGCGTTTATCCTTAAGGACATCCAAACGAAGTGAAGTATTAAAGAAATAATTTAAATCAATGCCAGGACTGCCATAGAGGCTCATTTGAAAATCAACATAAACCACATCCTCTACTTGCTTCTTGTCACCATTGGTGTATTTGAATAGAAAATTATTAACCCAAAGATCACCATGATTGAGAACCTGTAATTCTCCAGGAATCGGCTTTTGGGCCTTAATAAGGTTCTCTTTTAAGTTTTTAGCGTATTTTTTCAATTTTTCCGTTATCGATTCGTAGCCCTTCCATTTGCTCATATTGCGAATTAGGCCTTCAATATTGTTCCCAAAGAAAGTTTTATACAAATCAGAGGCATTGACAGCTTCTTCGGCAAGCATGCCGAATCGGAAGGTGTTCATCGATGTTGGGTCCTAGAAATTAAGTCAAATTTAAAGTATTTATTCTGTGGTTTTATATGTAGGTAAGTAAACGAACCTTTTTCTGCATGACCATCGAAATTCCATGAAACTGTCCCAGTTTCTTTAATACCATCTTACAATGGCTAAGGTCAAGGCCTTCCTCCCGATCTGCCATCACATAGCCCAAAGCAGATAGATCTTCAAAAACCAAAGTATTAATTGGCTCACTTAGACTATGGTATATCATCGGTCCGAACTTAACTTTATCCATAAGAATTTCCATTCTGGGAAGCATATTATTATAGAAGATCTTCTCTTTTAGAAAAACTCGCAGATGTTCCAGAAATTCCGTACTATCCGTTACTGGAATACTTTTCACTATTACCGAAATACTTTCCAAAGGTTCATTTCCACGCTGAAAAGTCAATCGAACTCTGTAAATTTGACTGCAATAATTATCACCGCCACTGCTGCCCATTTCAAAAAAGATCTTCTTGATCGTAACATAAGCTTCCTGGAGACCATTCTCGAGAACTTCCTGAAAAAAGTGTGTATCCAGTGATTCCGGTGCACTGACCAAATTCGAAAATTCCACGGTCATGGTTGTTGTTCAACAGATCGATTATCTAAACTAAAACTTCGAGTAAATCAATTGAGCTATAAATATGAACTTTTTGTCAAGTCCCACCGAATAGAGACTCTATATGATTTCAAGATCAAGAATAAACTAACTGCTTTGTCGATTTTTCAAATGAACGCCATGCCAAATCTGGTAAACTGCGAGTGTACCTATTAATGATAGTAATATGCGAAATTCCTGGTATGATCATTAATTATCCAACTTGCTTTTTGAAACAACCTGTTCATTGTTAGTTATACGAATCAAAAGATGCGGCTGATATAGTTTGTGTGATGATAATTTCTATACATGCAGATACAGAATACAAAGTGTAATCTTAGGTTTCGGACCTCACTACATTCGGAGCAGATCCTCACTATGTTTGAGTGTAAAAATGTTAAAGTAACAGCAGGGCAGCTCAACATGAGAGGGACTTGTTACCTTATGTAAATTAACCACTAGTCTTCGTTTACAGGTTTTAGAATCGCAAAATTGAATATTTGCTTACATACTTTAGTACATTACTCTATTCCCTGCTTACATTTCCATACTTTATAAAAATCTCTCTATACTGATCGATTATAATTAAATAAAAACTAACTATTCCAACAATTTTGGTGTTCGTATTCAAAACATGATCTTTTTGCTCAAGGGAATTTAAGAATCTCAAAGACCCACTGGTAAAATTTACAATAACAAAACAATATATAAGTGATTTTTCTCTTCGAATGATCCCTTTTAAAACATGCGCAGACTTACAACCTTCAATATATGTCACATTTCATTTACGTCGAATTCCTTTTAACAAAAGAATCGAATTTTTTTCTAAAAGAATCGATTTTTTTCTGTTTTTGGTTTTTGGTTGCAACCAATTTTCGGTGAATTTTATAGTAAATATTTGTGCGTTGTTTTTCAATTAATAATAATAATAATTTTCAAATTGAATATTTTCTGGACATTTTACTTCAAAATTGCTGCTGTCAAGTGCCACAAACACAATCACAAAAAAAATCGATTCTTTTCGTCTTTTCGTATTCTTTTCAACGACAGAAAAAAAATCGATTCTTTTTAGAAAAAAATTCGATTCTTTTGTTGAAAGGAATTCGACATTAATTAACTTTATTTGATTATTTGAAGTCCTTAATACGGTGAAAGAACGAAGAGAAGAGAAATACAGCCCTATTATGGTTGTCAAATATCAATACGATATTTGATAAGTACATATCAATAAAATTAATAAATCGGTATTATGGTAATCATTTATAAAAATGTTTGATGAACCGTGAATTGTAAATAGATTTTAAATCAATTGTGAATAGTTCTATTCATAAACTAATTTCCGACCGTTTCCTATAAAATGATGATTGTTTTTGCGTATCAATTTGGCCATATTCGCAAATTAATTAAAAAGAATTCTAAAAATTAAAACAAAAAACCAATAAAAGTTTTTAAGGGTGGTTGAAAGAGTCTTAATTTTTTTGTAGAATTTACTTTCGAAAATTATAGTTTGCTTTTGAAAAATATTATTATTAGAAGACATCTTTTAGTAGTTATAGGTAAGACTTATTTTTTTCACGTGAACCTTGCTTTAACTTAAGAAAATTTAAGTTTTAGCTTGAGCTCTTTTTCATTCAAAAGAGCCTTTGATAAGGTACGAAAATCTTTTGTATCAATCAGTCAGAACTTTAACGATATCTACAGTGGCGGATCCACAAGGGGGTTTTCGGGTCCGGACATCCCCTCCCACATGCCCCAAATTTTTTATATTCATTTATTTATTTATTAAATATTTCGAGCTACATTTGGTCTACTTTTGACCTACTTAATTCCAGAAAACCCATATATTTTTATAAAATTTGGACTAAAGATTTATTCAAGTGTAATGAATTGGTTACCTCAAAAACTTCCAATGCATCTTGGTGGAAAAAGGAGTATACTTACTTATATTAGATTGCGTAACAGTTTTATAAAGAAAATTTAGTTCAAGGGCTCAAGGTATGTTAAATTTTGAAGACTTGGTTAATATCATAATACTTCTCCAAAGTAACATATTAAAATACTATTCGATATTATAACAGCTTTCCTTATAAGGAAAAAAATAATGTATGTGCGTAAAGTTAGCACCCCCATATTTGATTTAGCACATATTTGGAAGTTTTACGACCGAACGCAAATGTTGCGTGAAGTTAGCACCGCCATTTTCAATTTTCAAAAAAAAAGTTGTGCTGTATTTTGTAATTTGTGCTGCCATAAGCTATATGCAGCGAAAAATAAAAAATCGCATAATTACCAACCAATTTTCAACGTGAATTGAGCAATATCAAGATCGACACTTTCGACACTTTACCTACAGCACAACTTTTTTATTGAAAATCGAAAATGGCGGTTCTAACTTCACGTACTTAGATAATGAAGCACAAAGCCCAGGCAATTTGTATTTATCTTTAAGTTTTCTATTTGAATTTGGAGCCCCCCATGACCAAATTCTGGATCCGCCACTGGATATCGTCATCAATCTCAGCACTGCTTAAAACTTCGTCTTCTCCTTATACAAATCAAAAATATTTATTTTATAGTTTTAAATTAAATTAGGATTAGGATAAATGTTTGCAATTAAAAGTATCGTAGCTTTAATATGTATTCTTCGTTAAAAGTTAATTTACTTTCACCTTTTTTTCTAATAATGGTTTTGAAGGTACATCATACCTATTTCTCGTAATATAATCACCAGGACTAAGATTTCTATGTAAATACATATTTTTTTTTTGATAAACGTATAGAAGTAAATGAATAATAAAGTTTTTAGAATAAAGAAATTTCCTTTAAAATCTCTAGAACATATTTTTGCATATTTTGTTTACTATAAATGCATATAAATGAATTTTTTGTCTTTTATATTTAAGCAATAAATGCATATTTTTCGTCGTATTTTTTAAATAGTAGTTTTTTCCTTCAAAATCGCTCCAGAATTACATCTATTGAAGATGCTCATTTTCGATGTATACAATTTTTTTCACACCTAAAGCCTAGTACTCACCTCCCGTGAAATGAAAAATAAAAACCTTAGAAAATACGCTTGGACATTTAATATGAATCCACAATTAATTCTCCACATGAGTTTTTGATACTCAGTTGGAATTTCTAATGCTCACTTTGAATGAAAAAAAAAATATTAGTTTGAATGGCTGTCATCAGAATCTTAAAAAAGGTTCGTAAGAGAGTGTTCGAATTCCGTATTTTGTTATTTTGTCCTCATTGTTGAAAATACTATCGCTAGAAAAGACAATCGATTAATCTGAAATAATTTTTTTTTATTTCAGAATTAATATTTTGAGCAAAAAAAATTTAATGTCAAATGTCACAATTTTCCACAACACCTTAGATTTTTTCCTAGTGGTCGTACGGTGGGAAATGAAAATTTTGCGTGAAGTTGATTGAAGAACCGGTTCATAATTTATTTTATATTTTGGTACTCACTTCTTGTTGTGAATTTCATACCAGTGAACTAGGGGTCACTTTTGTATGAAAATTCCATTTTCACTTGAACTGAGTACTAGGCTTAATAGTCAAAGTTTTATTTAAAAGAATGCCAATAAAACTGTCGCTTCTAGAGCCGGTGTCGTTTTAGGTAAATGACAACAATCATATGTACATACATATATGTATGTATGTACATAATTAAGGGGAATTTCAATAATCCGAACCCTGGTTAATAATTAACAACTCATCATACATTATGTAGAAACAATGAGGTTACAAAATGAGTGATTATATTTGATGCAATCAAATTTTATATTCATTGCTGAGAAATATAATTTTAATTAACATAGGTGCGGAATGATTGACAATAAGTTTGCTTTGTCGCTTTGTTATAATTTGATCATTATATTATGTACTAAGTAAATTTTTTTTAAATAATATGTAGGTATGTAAACAAACTTTTTTGAGAATATTAATAACCGTAATTTTGAGAACTTCTATGCGTGTCGAAATATTGTTCTGTGAGTTAGGTATGTATGTATAGTGTAGGTATATGTTTTACAAATTATGATATCATTAATGACAGTTTCGACAGCTGCCAATTTGTTAATAACATGTAATTTGACTACTATAGTTTAAAAAAAATGTCATTAAAGTGTTCAACCTCTTGTATTATTTATGGTAGACTCGAATTATGTGAACTTAATTTATTCATGCATATAGGAACTTTTGTTGGTTTTTATTTATAATCACACAGACTTCGTTTGTTCCTTGATGCGATGATGAACAATTAAAGCAGTTGGATTGTCCAAGTGCTTTGCTTGTTAATATGGTAGAACTAATATAGTTTGAGGTTCTCTCAAGAACTTCAAAAATAATTACTGATACAGCCTTGAACTCGAAAGATTGAAGAGTTTAACGAATAATCTGTGACAAATTAAGTGGACAATCCACGTGAATAGAAAAATTCGATCGGATCGGATAGCATGAATAGGGCTGTATATTTAAAAATACAACTGTATATTTCAAAATTCTGTCATTTTAACGGAATTTTGCTGATTTTATGACTAATAAGACTGGATTATTATTGATCAGCACCAGAAGCAAAATTATAAGAAAAGTTAAACAAACTTTAACAATTCGTATAAGCACTGATTTCTTATTGAAGAATTATTGTTTACCTGCGGTGTTCCATTGGTCATTTTTTGTTCTGTTTTTTGTTTGCCAAAATGGTCCTTATTTGACTTTGGAATTATTATCTTTTTTTGTAAACCGATTGGTAAAATTTTATGATAATTAGAATTGATCGCAAAAATCAGTCCCATAAGTCTAGCATTACTTTACAATTATTGTGACCAATATGTACAATTTACATAGATATTAATATATATTTTAATTTAAATTTGCAAATAATATACAAGATATACAAGAATAAACTTTGAAGAACTAGTTAAAAGCTCCCATTTTATCAAGTTCCAACAATGAATACTTGAAACGTTCAATGAACACTTGGGAACTAAAAACAGCTTCGGTTCTTTTATTCGAATTAGCCAAATTTTCATAACTATTTCCTTCCATCGTCACTAAAGGCAATGGTCCGATAAGAGTAAAAATACCATAAGCTGATTTTTGTTTAAATTCCTTTTCAATATCTGCATAGGTCGGTATGTCATTATAAGACAGCTCCACCAGGGTATCTCTCAACGAAGCATGATACACTTCGAGCAGTGTTTTCCATTTTTTTAATACTTCCAACTCAACACTGGTGAAAAGAAAATAATTTAAGTCAATTCCTGGACTACCATAAATGCTAAGTTGGAAATCAATAAACACCATGTCCACAGGATTATTTCGTGGATCATATTTGAATAACAAATTGTTCGCCCTACAGTCACCGTGATTAAGGACCTTGATTTCACCAACTCTGGGCTTCTGACAAGCAAGAATACGCGATTCCAAGTCATTGTCGAATTCTTTTAGTTTCTTTGTAATTTCCTCAAAACCTTCCCATTCTGAAGTCAATTTTATTTCATGGGTGAGATGTTTATGAAGCATTTTATAAAAGCTAGTTGATGGATTAATTAATTTTGGAACAAGAAGGCCCGTGTCGTAATAATCGGTCATCATTGAAGGTCTCTATAACATACATAGTTTAATAAAGTTACAGATCAAAATTTCATAAATAAATTTAAATTGTACCTTTTTTGCGTAAGCCATGGACACAGCATGAAACTGACCAAGTTTCTTCAGAAAAAAAAGGGTGTGACGATCATCAAAACCATTTTCTCTGTTTGTTATTTGAAATCCAAGAGGGTCCATATCTTCAAGAACTAAGGTTTGTAATGGGCTGTCGGTAGCATAGTAGCATCTGTCTCAAGTATATGAAATATTTACAATACTCATTCATCATATACATACAATAAACATTAATTAAGAATTTACCTTGGTGCAAATTTGACATCATCCAGCAATATTTCAAAATGCTGTAGTATTTCCATTAGAAGCCATTTTTCTTTTTTGAAAATATGCATCGTTTCGGGAAAATCTAAACCTTCACTTGATGGCATCACCTTCACTATCACAGTAATTGCGTCTGGATTTAGTTGTCCAGTTTTTGCATAAATTAAGAAAACATGGTAGTTATGACTACAATTTTTATATCTCTCCTCATCTCCACTTTTTGATAAGAATTTAATCCGCCTTACATCGATACGATTTTCGCGTAATGCATTCTGAAGGGCATTTTGAAAGAAAACTTTGTCGAGTTGTTCAGGTGCACTGATTATGTTTACTTTGTCCATATTGTACTAAATTCAAAATTGGAATTTGGAAGCCGGTTTGTTTGTGATTTCAATTGCTGTGCATTCTATTTTTATAATCAATCGGACAGAATAAGGAAGCTTTTTCTTCTTCTCGGTCTGATTGCAACGGCTGACATAAACTTGTCTCAGTTTAAAGCTTTCATATGTTTGCTGGAAGTTGCATGATAAATCGCGACAAATCGAAGAGCAACGCCCGTGTGGTTGTCATATTATACTGATAAGTGATAACTGGTTGAACACGTCATGAAATAATAAAATATAGTAGGTAGGTATTAGAAGTTGTAGTTTTCGCAACTTTAATTTTACAGATTTACATGGTAGAGCTATTTTCATACCATTCAATTTTGAAGTTGCTACAAGCTACAGTATTTGTATAACTATTAAGTATTAACTAAATGTACTGAATTAATATTTTTCCACAACTCAAAAGCTTAAAAAAAAACGAAAGCTCTGATCAAAAAATATTAGTTTTTAGCAGCGATGCCAGATCGTGGTATTTATCCCTCTTTGTGGGAATTTCATGTCTGAAATTAGCTAAAAAGGAAAAAGGGATTTTTAAAAACTCAAAATACAAACAAAATGGATTTTAGGAGCTTTGCTCAATATTTTTCTTAAATTGTTCATTTTATGAAACAAAAATTGTATTCAGCTATGGTCAAATAAAACATTAGCCGTGTTTTATTATCTACGGATCTAGATCGGGATCATCTTTTAACACGTACCTAATACAACAACAACTTTGGATCCTGCTCTGTATCTGGATCTATTTTAAAGATCGGAAAATAAGTTTTAACTCTGGCGAGTAGACGGCTCTTTAGTCGGTAGGGAGTACAAACTGTAGTGTAAAGAAAGAAGACAGTATCTACATAAAAAATAAACAAACATAAGAAAAAAAGAGATGAGCATAAACACTAGGTGTGTTTTATTCATTTCTGCATAGCCAGCGCAGCACAAGTCTGAATAAAACGATCACTCTATACGTTCATTTCAATAATTGAAAGCTCTATCGCCAGCACAGACATCTTTTTTTTTACTGACTTCTTTTTCGCCAGCAATCAAATTGTTTTTGTTTGCCAAGGGAAATTTTGCTGCGCTGGCTATTCAGCAATGAATAAAACACAGCTACTGTTGTCATTATGGATCGTTATATTTTCATGGGATGATCCTGATCCAGATCCGTAGATAATAGCCGTGTTTAAAAATTACAAAGAAATATATTTTTTTTAATTTTTTTATTAAATTATAAATTACAAAGAAATATATTTTTTTTAATTTTTTGTCAAGGGATAATTGTGGGATATTTATCAAAAAGACGTGGAATAAGAGGAAATTTTTTTAGTATCAATGTGGGAAAACCTGCTCCCAACCAAAGTATGGCATCGCTGGCTTGTAGAACTTATTTTCAAAAATAAATAAAATAACTACACAAAACACAACACAGCTAGGGTTTATGGCAAGCAAACTGCAAAGCACACGAAATACGATCAGTCCATCATTGATCATTCACGGTTATGGTTGGATACCTACTCGGATGTTCTGAGGAAATCTACAACATACAAAATACTTGTCAAGGCTATATCATTGTACAGCATCATTAGACATTTCAATTTTAAGTTTTAAGACACTTTTTTGGTGCTTTTGATGACGCAATTTTTATTTCTATCCAAAAAAAATCATTTGGGACCAATCTTTCACATACATACAATAAATTTTAAGATTTCAATTATCAATGGTAAGGTAGTTCAAACATTGAAATTATATAAGTTAATTTAAACTTTTGATTTTCTGTCGAACTACTGCAGCTATTATAATACTTTTTTTTTGTTTTTTGTTATGTAATAATGCACCTTAAAAAACATTGAAAAATCTTTGGAAAAAAATTATAATTTATTCATCGAAAAAATCAAAACCTTCATTAAATGGCATATCTATATCACAAAAACTGGCATCGAGATTAATGAGTTTTCTGAGTTTTGGCATTTTTTTATGATAAACGATAAAATAATAAAAAAAAATTCAAAAAAAAAAAACAGATGTAAGCAAAACTTAAAAGAGAAAAAACCCAAACGACAGCCCACTTCCGCATACCTATATTATAGGATGTCCCTTATTATTTCTCAACAATTTTTTTTTCTTACGCTGGAATTTTTTACTTGCGATATATAGAAACTATGGCAAGCTATGGATTCGTAAAAACTTCGAACTCGGGATTTTGATAAAAGTTGACATAACGACGATAGCGAAGTCGAAAAATGTGGGTCTCGCAATTCTGTCCGTCTGTCTGTTGTCTGTCTGTCCCTTCGGCTGCCCATTCGGTCGGTCGATTTTCTTCAAAGTTGGTACCTAGCGTGTTTTGGGTATTATCCCCACCCGTTTTTTTTATTTTTTTTAAGACCAAAAACAACGGTAGGTACCTGCCATAAAAATGTTTTTACAAAAAAATGAAAATCTTATTTTTCTCAAAAACGTGCCCAAAACTTTTTTTTTTTAAATTCCGTAATTTTTTTTACAAAAAAAAAATTTCCGGAAAATGGTTAGAAATTGTAGCTCCCATAGAACCATTTTTTTGATTTTCGATTTTCTCAAAAACGGTTGAACTGATATTCACCATTTTTTTTGGAGAATGTTTGAAAAAATTTTAAAAGTTTTGTATACCAAAATTTTCAAACAACTTTTTTTTGGATTTTTAAAAAAAGTATCAAATTTTTTTTTAGAACTCAATAATTTTAAAACGACTCTGTCAATTTTTATTAAACTTGATATCGAGCAGTTTTTTAACATTGTCTAGCAGATATTTAATTAAAATTATTCTTATAACCAAAAATAACGGTACCTCCCATACAAATGTTTAAAAACCGGTATTTAAAATATCATATTTCTCAAAGACGGCTCCTACGATTTTGATTAAAATTTTTGTGTGATCTAATATTTATACGATCTACCATATTAATGAAAAACAAATTTTCTACGGTTTAAAAATGGTATCTCTCTTAGAACCATTTTTTTGATTTTCGACTATCACTATTTCATTATCAGTTGAACCGATTTCAATGAATTTTCTTGCGCAAAAGCTTAAAATAAGTTCTAATAATATTGCATACCAAAATTTTCAAAAAAACGAATTATTAATTTTTAAAAAAATTTTCAAAATTATTTTTTGAAAATTCCATATTTCGAAAATGGGTAGATGATATTTTTTTGTTTTATTACTTTTTTAATTCCACAACAATAAAGGCTAAAAAATTGCGTACCATTTATTAGTGCTTAAAACCGTTACAAAAAAATTTGGCGTCGGTTGAACTCCATTTATCATTAGTAGGTATGTCATACAATTTTTATAGGAAAATACCACAACAAATAACAGCTGATTAACTTTTTTCAAAACGACAAGTTTTAGAAGTTTTATTCTATAAAACCTTTTCTCAAAGCTTGAAAAAAGCAAGAGGAAAATAATTTCTCAAAGATAAGTTAGTAAAGGCTCTAGATAGATGTCAGTTAATCATTTGAGAAGCCCTCGGACGAAACTTTGACGATTTTCCAATCAATAAATCCTCAATTCAACGTGTTTTTACAGCATTAAGGCCTGTTTGCTGATACTACACATAACGATTTAAGTTGAACTTAAATTCTTAAGGGGTACTTTTTCCATGTCATAAAGTGATACTTAAGAAATTAAGTTCAACTTAAATCGTTATGTGTAGTATCAGCAAACGGGCCTAAGTGACTGGAAATTTGAAAGTAAGGTAATGTGCTGTGACACAACAGTAAAGCTATTAGCAGACGGCATATAAAAGTCGAATACGTTTGCGACTCTGACGTCATTTTTAGGTCATCATATGCGACTTTGGTCGCATATCGTCTGAGCACTCTTTTGGGACAGTCCGCATAATATGCTCGCAAATGATTTGCGGACTATATGCGACACCGAAGTCGCATATAAGCTTGCGACTTTCTTGCATATCGTGTGAACACTCTTGCATATAATTTTTTACAGTTTGCGAGCATATGCGACCGTATGCAAGCTTGCGATGGGACGAAAACAGAACATTGCATATCCGTCACATTTGCGAGCAAATCAGTTGTTTTAATTCCTCATTTTATTAGTAGAACAGTCGCGGTCGGTTAAAAAAATAATGGTTTTAAAGTTCGAAGGAACACAAACAAAATAATTGAAATTATTTATTTTAGTGGGTGTCTGTTATATTTACATTAGTAAAAAAAATTTACCGACCAAACAAATTTTGTCTGATGTCATTAACCCGAAGGCCATTCTTATCAAATATGCATATAGGTACATATCTAAATCGAAATATGTAGGTGTATAGATTTTTGTATGTACATACATTTTTGAAGTCTTTTGAACGGCCAAATGCACAATAAAAATGAAGACAAAACTAAAATATTGAAATTTCAAATAAAAAACAAAAAATGTTAACAAATCTCTTACAAATTTGTTTGGGGAAAAGTATGGCCAGAGGTAACATTTTTTAGGGCATATGACAAAAAAAACTGTTTGGGATATAACAGAAATCCACTCAGTATGGACGACCTATGCAGAGGTTGTGGTGATGAGGACATACATGAGGATACTACTCATTACCTTTGCCACTGCGCTGCGCTATGTCATCTGAGAAACAGGTTCCTTGGAAGATATTTCTTCAATGACCTGGAGGAACTCTCTTCTATTCCAAGCAAAAGCTTGTTATACTTCAACAAAGCTACAAAGTGGCTTGAAAATGCTTGATTCCTATCAATTCAGCCGACCAACAGGGAGGAAATCGCTCCCTTAACCAAATGTCAAAGTACGCTAAATGATATAGGACGACAATGATAGTACGAATAAGAATGACTGAAAATGCGGGTGCGCACTGTGGTGGCGACAACCAGCGGAGAATGGGCACCTCGCCCATACACTAGCTGTTGTTACCTCTGCGTTTTACACCAGCATTAATAAGCCAACTCGACTAAACTTAACTGGTGCATACACCAACCACTGTCCTATCAAGCCCATCGACCAGACGTTGCATGGAGCCACTGCTCCTACGGGTCTGGGGGGGGAGGATGATCCGACACTGTGGGGGTAAAGAAGGGGAACACTTGAATCTTGAACATCTTGATTGCAAATGCATTTGAACACCCCTATATGCAAGTTTGCGAGCACTGATGTACGCATAGAATTTGCAACAAATTTGCGACTTTTACGTGACGTCAGAGTCGCAAAGGTATGCGTATATGCCGTCTGCCCCTAGCTTAAGACGCACATAGTATTTCTTATTTTATTTAAGAATATTAGTATTTATTATTGCATAGTATATAAATTCATTAACATTTTGGCAAAATTTTTTTAACATACATATATGAAAAAATTGACTTTATTATATACATGTATGTACTTAACGGTGGTTCTTATTTGGATTTTTGATTTATGAAAAATACTTATGTATAATATACAACAAAGACTTAATTTTTTTTATAATTTACCTATTATATGCAACCTTTCATCACTCAAACTCAATGGGAAATTCTATTAGGTATGCCTTGTTATTGGGTTATTAAATATAACTTGTTTTTTTTTATATTGAAAAGTCTGATTTATCCTAAGAAAAGAAAAGCGTTCCCAAAGGTGTATTCATTTTTATTGTTTGTTTTTTTTTTTTAAGTGCTAACGGAATGAGCTATTTGATGTCAACAACGAACGAAAAAATGCCCTAAGTATTACCGGACTTTTAAATTAACTAATCAATCTAAAGCACCAACTTCGTCAAATCGTTTCATAGTATATTTCAGAGTATCCTCCATCCGCTTAGTTGAGAACATTATTTCGAATTTCTTCATTGTAAAATCTTTATCCATAAAATTCTCAAATGAGTTATCACCCGATTGATCTTTTTCCATTGCAACCGTTGGAAACATTCCAAAACTAGCAAAGAATCCATAGCTTTCTCTTCGTCTAACTTCAATCAAAATATCGTCAAAGCTAGGAATTTCCTTATAATTATGATCCTTCAATGTCTCACACAATGAAACATAATAGGTCCTAAGCAGTTCATCGCGTTTTTCCTTAAGGACATCTAACTGAGGCGAAGTATAAAGGAAATAATTTAAATCAATGCCAGGACTTCCATAGATGCTCATTTGAAAATCAACATAAACCACATCCTCTACTTGTTTCCTGTCGCCATTGGTGTATTTAAATAGAATATTATTTACCCAAAGATCCCCATGATTGAGAACCTGTAATTCTCCAGCAATTGGCTTTTCGGTCTTGATAAGGTTTTCTTTTAAATTTTTTGCATAATTTTTCACTTTCTCCATTATCGATTCGTAGCCCACCCATTTTTTCATATTACGGATCAGTCCTTCAATATGATTCCCATAGAAGTTTTCGTACAAATCGGAGCCATTGACAGCTGCTTCGGCAAGTATGCCAAATCGGAATGAGTTCATTGATGCTGGGTCCTAAAAAATTAAGTGAAATTTTAAATATTAATTATTCTCTGAAGGTTTGTATGTATGTAATATGAACCTTCTTCTGTAAGACCATTGAAATTCCATGAAACTGTCCCAGTTTCTTTAATACCATTTGACAATGACTCAGGTCAAGCCCTTTCTCCCTATCTTCCATCACATAGCCCAATGCGTATAGGTCTTCAAAAACTAAAGTTTTAATTGGCGTACTCAAACTATGGTATAACTTCGGTCCGAACTTAACTTTATTCATTAGAATTTCCAGTCTTGGAAGCATGTTATTGTAGAAGATCTTCTCTTTTAGATAGACCTTCAGATGATCCAGGAATTCCGTATTATCCGTTTGGGGAATACTTTTGACTATCACCGATATAATTTCCAGAGGTTCATTCCCACGATGAAAATTCAGTCGAACTCTGTACATTTGACTACAATAGTTATCACCACCACTGCAGGCCATTTCAAAAAAGATTTTTTTGATCTTAACATGTGATTCTAGAACACCATTCTCGAGAACTTCCCGAAAAAAATCAGAATCCAGTGATTCAGGTGCACTAACCAAGTTCGAAATTTCTACGCTCATAGTTAAATGTTTTACACCGCCAAGCCGTCAATCGGTCGCTTATTATTCAACGGATCGAATAAACTAAATGTTCAAGTCGGTTATATATTAGCACTTTCACCGACTACTGGTTTAGACTCTTTGATATCAAGAGCAAGAAAAGACTGAACTATAGACCTATGTTACAAATGAAACTCTGCAAGTGTGATAATGATATTATCATATTACTAATATTCCCCCAGCTTAAAATAAGTTTTCTTTTCAAGCATCCTACCTTTTCAAAAAAAAAGCAAAGTAAACAAATAACAATAATATAAATTGATATTGTTTGTATTTTTATAAAACAGAGAAGAAAACTTATTAGGGGTCGGATAGTACTCATATTGAATTGAAATGTGTGTTTAAACGGTTGCAAATGATGCTTAAGCCTTATATAAGCTGCTTGCGAAACGAGAAATCCCATACAAAACTAACATAACGAATTCAAAAAACGAATATTTTCGTTTTGCAGTACGCTATTCTAAGACCGAGTTTTATTCGTGTTTGTATTTGTTGTTTCTTTCATTATATCTTTCTGTGATTTTATTGGTGCCATGAAATAAAGGCCAACGCAATAGAATCCAAAACCAAGAGTCCAAAATGATTGCGGACTTTAATTCACTCTTGAAAGTGCAATAAAGTCCAAAACAACAATGCAATAAAATCCAAAGTAGAGAAAATATGGATAATAGAAGAAAATATAGATATAAATGCAATAAAGGCACTTGTATTTGTTTTTTTTTTTTTTTTTCGTTCGCTTTTGTTTCCGTATAAGCATATTGCTGTCCTGTTGGAAATCGCACAATCATTTTACTTCGCAGCACCAACGTACTAGGTTAAAATAAAGAAGTAACTTTGTAGCCAAAAACTACTTCGAACATTTTCTCTTGGCTTTACTTTTTCACCAACCCTGCTTAGAACCCTGTACTTAGTGTGTAAGTAAATAAATGAGATTGAAAGAGAATCAAAGCTTCGGGACGAGGTCGGCCTCCAGTAATTGAATGATTAGGTTATATATTCCTACTGCTTTGTGATAAATTTTGTTTAGCCAGGTGCGGAATGGTTGACAACAGTCATGTGGCGTAGTGAGCAAGTTAATAATAGGCCTGTTTGGTATATTTTTTCAGTAAAATGTGTAAAACTTGTAATTTAGAAACTTATAACAAAGTCAACAAACCCATTACCATTTTTTATTCATTCAAAAATAGATTTTTAATCATGTTGATTATGGAATACGCAATACTGGATCCACAGTAATATTCAGTACAGTATCCTATTTCCTATTCACGACAAATTGGTAGAGAAAAGAGAGCACTGCACTGCAAATCACTGCGGATCTAGTATTGCGGATTCAATAATCGACATGAATATACATAATATACATATTTACTGGGCGGGTTTGGATAAGTTTTTCTGAAAATCTAAGAAAAAAAGTGACATCATTTATTGGCGTAGAATTTCATCGGTTATAATTCCAAAAAAATTACAGTTTTCGAGCAATTTATAAAAAACTGAATTTTATCATTTTCACACGACCGACATAAAAAAACATAAAAATCTTATTTTCTTTTTGTTTGTATTATACTTGTCTATTCCTAGTTTGCTTAAAAGCCCATAACATTGGGTTGCATCAAAAGCAATTGCAATTGCCATATTCAGAAATACTATTTTCTATAAACTTGATCGATTCGCTAGTTTATGTAAATAGTAAACTGTATAACCGACGTGGAATATTACTCTTCGAAAGTAGGTACAGTAGAAAGAAAATTGTTGATTAAATAATCATTCCTCTTTTCTCCACCGACGCATAGCAAAATTTTAATTTTTTTTATTACATTCATAAAAAGTACTCATTTCGATTGAGATTTGTATAACAGTACCGTAATTGCAATAATAAAACCACACAAAGGTAACAAGTAATATGCAAATTGATTTATGCATATTCAACTTGTTTGAAAAATTAACGATGTACGGAAGAACTCACAATCTCAATTTATTTTGATTAAACAAAAAACAGTTACACAAGTATACAATATGATAATTCACTTTTCATGACTTAAACCAGCGTTCTTGTCATCGAAAAGTACCTTTCTTATCTCATTTTATTAACGGAAGCAAAAAGATAGCTTTTAAATGCATATCTTAATGTATGTACGTTGTATATTTATTAAATTTTTTATAGATATTAAACAATAATGACTTTGAAGAACTATATTATTATATCTAAAGCTCCCATTTTATCAAGTTCCAACAATGAATACTGCAAGCGTTCAATTAATTTTTTTGAATCAAAAATAGCTTTCGTTTTTTCATCTGATTCGGCTAAATTCTCAAAACTATTTCCTTCACTTAGATTCTTGTCCATTGTCATTATTGGCAATGGTCCGATAAGAGTAAAAAACCCATAAGCTGATTTTTGTTTAAATTCCTTTTCAATATCTGCATAGGTCGGTATTTCACTAAAAGATAGCTCGATAAGAGTATCTCTCAATGAATCATAGTACACTTCGAGTAATGTCTTCCATTTTTTTAATACTTCAAATTCAACACTGGCGAACAGAAAATAATTCAAGTCAATTCCTAGACTACCATAAATGCTTAGCTGGAAGTCTATAAACACCAAATCCACAGGATTATATCGTGAATCATATTTGAATAGTAAATTGTTCACCCAGAAGTCACCGTGGTTAAGGGCCTTGATCTCTCCATCTCTTGGTTTTTGACAAGCAAGAATACGTGACTCAAAGTCATTGTGAAATTCTTGCAGTTTTTTTGTGATTTCTTCAAAACCTTTCCATTCTGAAGCCATTTTAATCTCATAGCCCAGGTGTTTATGGAGTATCTTATAAAGACTAGTTGACGGATTTACTGAGCATGGATCAAGAAGTCCCCTATTATAATGGGTCATCATTGAAGGTCTCTTAAACATAATTTAATTTAGTATAAGATTTAAACTTTGTTTGAAAAATGAGAGTATACCTTTTTTGCAAAAACCATCGATACAGCATGGAACTGACCAAGTTTTTTCAATGAAAGCTTCGTATGGTACTCGTCAAGCCCAGTCACTCTGTTTGCCATTTGATATCCAAAACTGTCCATATCTTCAAGTACAAAAGTTTTTAATGGGCTTTGTGCAGTGTAGTAGCATCTATTTAAAAAGTAGATATATAGTTTAAAAGTACTCAATTTAAAAAGTTTATAAATTAAAAACATACCTTGGCGCAAATTGAACATCATTTAATAAAATTTCGAACTGCGGTAGCATTTCCATGAGGAGCCATTTTTCTTTGTTGAAAACATTAATTTCATCCAGAAAATCTAATCCTTCATCAGACGGCAAAACCTTAACTATCACAGAAATTGCATCAGGATTAAGTTGTCCAAATTTTGCATAAATTAATAAAACACGGTAAATCTGACTGCAGTAGTTCTCGCCATCGCCACTTCCCGAAGAAATTTTAATTTGTCTTACATCAACAAGTTGTTCTCGTAATCCATTCTGGAGGGCAATCTCGAAGAAAGCCTTATCAAGGTGTTCAGGTGCACTGATACCATTTGCTGTGTGCATCTTTATACTAATGAAACTTAATAGCTGAAATCTTTTCATTTTAAATAGGTAGCAATTCGTTGCCTTATACTGTTTTGTATCTTTTTTATTCAAACTTGTTGGAAGAACAACAAACAGAGTTACCAATATATCGTGTTAAATTAATAAAAAATTTTCAAATTGATTCGTTTTTTTTTAAGAAACACGAAACGTTTTTTTAAATTAAATCACAGTGTGATTAAAGATTAATTTTTAAAATATTTTTTTGTAATTTAAGCATTTTAATTTTATTGATACAAGATAATTAAATAATTTCGCTAAGAACACAATTAATTGATTTCTTTGCTTTTAATGAACAGCATATAAAAATGAATTATGTCGGCTTAAAAAGGATAAATATAATACGTTGTATAGGGTATAGAATTGTATTTCTTTTAGAGTAAGCTTTGAGTCAAAAACGAAACTGTTTGTGTCAATATTGTTTCCAAATTATCAAGTTTTTCACTAGCTCTTAGCTCAGATTGTCCTTTTGTAAAAGATCTAATGCATTGTTTAAATCGTTATCAGTATTTTGTCGCTTGGTAGTCCAACTGTTAAGCGGGCCATACAAATCACACATGTGACGACAAGAGTGTCAGTGTATTCAAATCTAGATCTGTGCATCATCATGGTGTGCTTTGTTATGCCTCAAAAATACTTTTCGTTCTTTTTAAGATCTCTAAATAGGTGAAGAAAAATCGATTACAGCAGTTCCTGGGAATACAATGCCCGATTTTTCCAGTGGCGATTTTTTTACTGTTGTGTGAGATTTCGAGGTAAAGCCGACTTTTTACTTTCAGTTTAATGTTTTTCAAATGCATTAAAAAAAAGTGCCTAGGAGCCTACATTTACTGCAAGCAATTCTAGTAAAAAGATGTTAATATTTTTTTTTTGATGTGTAAACATCTATACTGGCGGTTGAATGAAAAACACGTAGTGTATTTTGTGAATGTGATTCTGAGCCTCACGTTACGTGACGTATGTTTACACATCTTAACCGTGAGTACCGACACTCATACTTTTTTTTTTATTCGGAAGACACTTTACGTAGAGTGAGTAGTACAAAAACGTTGTTATGTCAACATACAAGGGGCATAAAGTTATAGTTATTTTAATTTTCAAAGTAATATAATTCCGATTGTTTAGATATTTTCGTATCTCATTTTGACAAATATGTAATAACTCTACACCATGTAGACAATATAAGTGTATAAAAACTTAACTTTTATTGCAAATATCAAATTAATAATCTTTCTAATTTTCTATCATCAAGACATTTTGAGATAACGCAATCTATTGTATCGTGTATTAAAAATGAAATATTTAGATTGTGCTTTAATAAATTATAATAGTTCTCATACATATATAGTAACCCTTTAATCTTATTCAAATTTCCTTATTTTATTTACAAAATAAATGTTTATTTTAAAGTTTTCTTTAGGTTGAAGATTAATAAAGAGATTGGATGAAAATTACCTTTCATACAAGTTAACATTAAAAAATTATTATATTATCAAAGTGCAGTTTTGTAAACAAATAAAATTAACGAATGTGTCGACCAACTTAGCTCAAAGTTATAAATTTTACTTTTGTATGTTCATAATTAAAGAATCTCTCGTGAAATTAAAATAAAGAACATTCCCTTAAATTAGCATAATGCATCGTTGTGAAAACATGATTTAACTTTTTTAAATCCATGAAAATTTAAGGGCTAGTTTCACAGTGTAGTAAGTGTCACTTAAGTGCCGAATATGGAAAACTAATTCCCAATTTCACAGTGTAACTTATCGGAATAAGTGACACTCCGATGTTGGCCACTTAAGTTTCACTTACTCAGGTAGTAAAACTGCGGCTTAAGTGCCAAAATGGGAAAATTAAGTGCCACTTATTTTGTTAAGTGTGCATTGTAAAACTGGCCCTAAGATACCCAGGTAAAACTTTCGGTAAAAAAAAACAATGAAATTAAAAGATTCCCGTTTCTACGATCTCCCTCCACAAAAATACAGTTTTTTAATCTCAGAAACCTCAACTGGCTTATTAAAAAAAGGAGGACGATTTTTAATTATTCTGCTTTGAACAATTTAAATTCTCTAGTCAGTTGTTATAGTTATGCCAAGTCAAGGTATTTCTGACTTCAATTTATTTATTTATCTTATTTCAAATTGAAATTAATTACTTATTCTAAATATTAATTATCTAACAAATGTTCATGTTCCAACAAATGATCATAGTACAATTTCTGCGAATCAAAATGTTCACTGCAATGAGGACAATACTGGTCAATAGCATCGTGTTCGCTTGCTATGTGTTCGCTGAGATCGGTTACTGACACAAATGGTGCATCGCAATACTCACAGTTATTCAAATCGTAAACGACTTCTTTATGATCGCGTAAACGATGTAATTTGAGGGAACGTTTTGTGTCAAATCCTATGCCACATTCGGCGCATTCATGTAATTCTAAAGTGCTCACATCGTGGTTCCGCAAATGACGAAGGAGGTTTCTCCTAAAATACGTAAGTAGTACTTTTTCTTCAACGAAGTACAAAAACAATATCAACTTACTTTATATGGAACGATTTAAAACACTTTCCACATTGAAACTGTTTCATTCGGATTCCAGCACCTGCGTGACTGATTGGTTTTGGCTCAATTTCTTCGTTTACGTCAATCACTTGCGTAGAAGCTTGTCCTGTTGATGTACTTGAATATTCCTGGCCTTCGGATTTTAGATGTTTAACGGCAGATCTTTCTAACTTAACATTGCTCTCAAAGCATCTTTCCATTATCTCTGATTCTTGTTCCTCTGTTTTCGATTGATGTTTCTTGATGTGCGTAGACAAGGCATACTTAGATGAAAGTACTCTTTCGCACACAGGACAAATGTGAGCTTCTCGCTTAGACTGCCCTTCGCCGTGGTACTTCTGAATATGATGCTACAATGAAATCTAATTATTTTGCATAATCTTCAACAACACCTAAAAGTTATCCTTACCTTCAATCCGTCTTTTTGTCTAAAATTAATTCCACATTCCTCACAATTGAAAGGTTTCTCACCTGTATGTCGACGCATGTGGAAAATGAGACTTTTGCTTTGCGTGAAGCCTCTTTGACAAACGTGGCAAACATGCGGTTTCTCTCCTGTATGGATGAAAATATGTTGTTTTAATGATCCATTTTGGGTAAATCCTTTGCCACAAGTGTGACATCTGAAGGGCTTAACACCATCATGTGTGCTCATGTGTCTCATGAGGTTCGTTTTAGTGCTAAAATCCTTGTTGCATTTAATGCAAATGTTCGATTTGCCTTCAATCTTTGATGCAGCAGATTCACCACTAATTCTTTTCGAATTGCGATTAGTTTTCTTGAGTTTTGTTTTTTTCTGTTCCTGAGGATTTAACTTCACTAATTCTTCTCCGGCATCGGTTCCAGAAAATTCATCAATATGGTCAGCAATAATTTCTCCTTCCGCATCGGCATCTGTTATCAAATTATCAAATTTTGCTTTAAAATGTTTCTTAAGAAAATCCTTGAGTTCAAACTTTTTTTTCGGTATTCGTTAGTTTTTAGCCCTCACACAAGCCTACTTAATTTTGAAAATATTTCTATATAAAAATCTTTTAGAATAATAATTGTCGTTACAAGTTTTGTTACAAAAATTAACTCGCGTAGCATTTAAACCTCAAATATAGCCAACAAATTGATTATTTATTTAATGCCTAGATTTCAATTTCTCAAAAACCTGAACTGAACGAGCAAACATCAGTTTGGATTCAAATTTAGCGAGTATCTGAAAAGTATAGACTTTAAATTCTGCATAAGTACTGAAAATTCGAATGAGCAACTTAATCGTACTACCACCAAATTTTATTGAAATTTTAAATTGAATTGAAATTAAGGTAGAAAAGGAAGTACCGAATATCCTTCTAAACAACTGACAGAGCTTTAAAAATGCTTCAGTTTACTACCATTTGTAGATGTGAAAGTTGTTTCTACCGTATACTACAATGTAGAACTTTACTTGATATGCGCTTTAAGTGAAACAAAAACATTAAAGTTCAAAATACCAACCACTCCGGATCTGTTGACTGCAGTTCGCTCTACAACTCTATCTTTCTTAACACTAACCCTCGTAATACATATACGAAAGCCTCGTCTGTTCTATAATCTATCTTCCCACGCACCGTTCTGCTTATGGCTCCAACGAACCTATCTCTCGCATGCAATTCGAACTTGAACTGTTTGGACTTTAATCTCAGTACTCCTTGCCTAAAAATCCCCCTTCTTAACCTCCCTCCCTCATAAAAATAGAAGCTCGCTTTTTAAAGCAATTTGTTAATACCTTCTTCATCCGCTTGTTGATCTTCGTAGATTTCACCTTCTTCCCCTTCATACAGTTGAAGTTCTTCATATGTGTTTTCGTCGAGATAAAGATTCGTATCGCACTCATCATCTTGGATTATCTCGTGGAATTCTTCCATTTGGATGTCGGATCCCAAAGCTTCTTGCTTTCCAATAACAACGTTATCATTTTGTGGATCCTGCACCATCAGCTCAATTTCTTCATGTTCTTCTATCTCAGTTGCTTCTATTTTTAGATTTCTACTATTATGAATTATTGTCTCCTCCACAGCAGGTGGCGGTGGTGGTGGAGCTGGAATATTTTCTTCAGGTTCGTCATGCAAAGCTTGGTCCGTCGTTTCGAAATCTTCCATTACGACGTAGTCCTCCTCCTCGTCGTTGGGTAAAGTTTTCGTGACTTCCCGGAAGTCAATACTAATTTTACTGATGAATTTTCGCAAGTGCTTCTCTGATATATTGGCCGCCCGACAGAAGTCGTAGGCCACTTTCAGACGTGCTATGCATTTTTCACACAAAATCGCTGGCAGACTATCGTCTTCTTTAACCTAAACCGATTATTTTCATTTTACTCTTATTTTTTTAAATTAATTTACAATTTCAACGTTTTATAATTGCAAGGAAAATAAAAAATAAATATTTACTGTGTGGTACAATTTGGGTAATAGTCGCTTTTATTAGGTTATTTTCATTTCCTTTTTTAAAATACAAAAAATCTATTATAATAGAACGAGACCTACCTTGAGTTTGGTAGTGTAAACAAATTTCTCTAGCAATCCGGCGTCTTTTAAAAGTGAAATTCCATTTTCAGATTTCATACAAACACGACAGACACTTATATCAACTTTAAAATTCATGTTTTTACAAACAAAATTTTATTTTCATTAAATTACAAGGTATATAAAATGATTTTCTTTTCTACTTTCTGAGCAAAAAAGAAGCTAGCTGATTCGATGACATTTCCAGTATTCACAATAGTAGAACAACAACTGTCAAATGAAATTCTATGTTTCTGTGAATTAGAAGACGGGTTGTAGTATTGCATACATTTGTGTCCCCACTGTTCAACGGACATTTTAAAAAATATCAAATTTGAAATGAAAATACTTTTTCTGTGGTGCGTTCTTTTTCTGTAAAATGTTAACTGCTAAGACCCCACTCGGCGGAACTGCACAATTCAGTGGAACTGAACTTCACGACTTAAAGGTAAGACCGCACTTGGCGGAACTGCACTTCAGCGGAACTGAACTTCACGACCTATTTGTATGGAATTGTATGAGCTCTATCGCACTAGCGACAACTGCACTTCACGGCGCGACACTTATACGACAAAGTTGATGATCTGACCAACTGTGCCGGGACATGAAGTTTCGTTCAGTTTCGTGCGAAAGTGCGCAGGGTGTCGCTGAAGTTCAGTTCCGCCTAGTGCAGTTCTACCTTAAGGCTCTCCCAAACCAACGCGAAATCGTAGCGAATCATTCACAATAACACAAAATATGACAAATACACAACGCAAAACAACAACAAAAATCTGTCGTCGGCGAATGTTTCGTGTTGGTTTGGGAGAGCCTTTATTTGTATGAAATTGTATGAGCTATATCGCTCTAAGCGACAACTGCACTTCACGGCGCTACACTATGCGACAAAGTTGGTGCTCTCCCAAACCAACGCGAAACATTCGTCGACGACAGTTTTTTGTTGTTGTTTAGCGTTGTGTGTTTGTCATATTTTTTGTTATTGTGAATGATTTGCTACGATTTCGCGTTGGTTTGGGAGAGCCTTTAATTCTTTTATATTTTTTAAAAGAACTGCAATAATTCACAGCACGACTACGCGAAGGTTTGTGTACATGCACATGAAAATTCAAAATTCATAACAGATTATTTCCATTGTCCATTGTTGCACTTTTAAAAATAATTTCAAATTCAATTTTCTCTCTTTCTTGAGAAACGTCAAAATTTAACCACTATTGCCTTTGTGATGAGAATATTTTGTCTAATAAATTTTGATGCAATCAAAAAATTGCATTGATTTATTCAAATGTATTTTAATTTTTTTTTTCAACCCCTTTCGATTGACAGATCGACAATATTTTTAACATAGTTTAACACTAGTGTTACACTTTTAACAATGACATTTTAACATTTTTTTGACATAACAGCAATAGTTAACATTCTACAGAAAAAGAACGGACCACAGCGCTATCTGTTTAGTTTTTAAGCTAAGTACAGACGATTGTCAGATCTTACAATATTGTCAGAACTGTCAATGGTCTGACAATAGCTAACAATTACCTGACAATTGACATATTTCTTATAATGAAAAATTGTCCGTTCACACGGTTGGTAGATTTCTTCCCAATTTGATTGTCAGCTATTTTTTTATCTCTCTTTAACCAACTCGTTGAAATTTCGAACAATGAAGAAATTGTCAGCAATTGTAAGATGTTTTCAATTAAAACATCTGACAATGACCAATGAGTCTGACAATGTCCTAATCAACTGACGATGATAAAAATTGTGTGTTCAGACCATTGTAAGATACCTGACAATTTTTTGTCAAATTATCGTCTGGCAATGACGTGTCTGACAATATTGTCAGACAAAATTGTGTGTTCCGACGATTGTAAGACATTTGGAACAGTTTTTTCACTGACAGATCTGACAATATTGTAAGATCTGACAATCGTCTGTACTTAGCTTTACATGAGTTAAAAAACTCCCAAAAAACATGGTCAGCTCAATAAAGCTCAGTCTCAATAACAAAAATACTTTTATCTTAAAACGACAGCACTGAAACTTTAAACGTCAAAATGCAAATTTTTGCTTGCGAAATGCGATGTTTTTTTTGTATATGTGTATGTTGATTTTAAAATGAAATTTGCTTGCATATCAAATTTTCTATTCATGCGAAACGAAAAAAAGAAAAACAATTTTTTTAAAGAAAATCTACCTTAGTTTTTCTCTGTGGATTGTTACCATTTCAAAAAATGGATCTGGATTTTGAAGAACAAAAAGTATTCAGTGCAAGAAAACTACGCAAAAATTTGAGTGTTTCAAAAACAAAAAGATCAAGAAGAAAATCAATCAGGCGACCACGAAATTCAACAAGAAAATGGAAAGTCGGCGAAGAACTTGTCATTTTGGAATATTTTCGAAATGTTATCCGACAAAACCAGGAAATTGAAGTGAGATTTTTTTTGTTTTCTTAATTATGGCATATTTAAAGGTGAATTTTATTTAAGAAACCAACAGCGGATGTGTTTTATGCAAAACTTATTGAAGATCTTAGACTAGAAGATGCCTCGCCGACTCAGACAAAAAATAAAGTTCGTCATTTGAGAGATTCTTATATCAGAGCAGTGAAATGGATGCAACAAACTGGTCAAGATCCGAATAGCAGTTGGGTCCGTCGTAGGTTGAAAGTTGTGTTTGGGTTTTATATCAATTTTCATATTTAGGTTTTTTCTTCCTATTTGTTCTTCAGAATGTGTACTTGAAATATGCACGCATTATGATATTCTAACGGAAATCTATGGTGATAAATTAGATATTGACTCGTCGAAAGTGCAGCCGAAGCATTACTTTGGGACGAGCGTTGATGCAGTAGATGAACCAAGAGAAGAAGACTCTGGTCGAGAATTTATCAGTTATGAACCCGATAGCGAGAATTCAAACCTTCCATTGAAGCAAAGTCCTTATGAAGAAGAGCCATTACAACAAAGCTCTTCCAAGACAGAGGTCCTAAGCTTTGCTTACTCTTAGTTTTAGTTACCTTAAACAATTTATTTTCTCTCCAGGGATTATGTGATGAATCGCTTCATTGTTTCAAGCAATTTCTATCATCCACGTCCGAAGCTATTAACCGAGCATTCCCGTCACCAGCACCAAGCTTAGCATCAGAACCACGACAACCAAAAAAAGCTTCACCAAAGACTGAAACAAATTCCTTGTTTGAAACGAAATGGAAAATCGAAGAAATAAAACTGCAACAGGAAAGGTTACAGTTGGAAAAGCTGAAACAAGAATGGGAAAGGGACATAAAGGAAAAAGAACTAGAAGTTAGAAAAAAAGAAATCGAAACCAATGAAAGATTACGAATTTTGGAAATCGAAAAGGAGGAAAGAATGGAGAAATTTAAAATAGAACAAGAATGTAAGCTGCAGCTTGAGCTTGCTAATATTAAAAATGCGAGTAGATCATAAACCAAGTATAGGTTATAATTTTTTTTATTTTACCCAAGTTGGTAGGTCATGTAGTTGGATATACATATTTATGTAGTTTAATAAAGTTCGAATCATCTAAATTAAAATTTAAATTAATATTATCCAAGTATTTTTTTTAATTTTGTACACAAAAAATGAAATAAAATCGTTTTTTTTCAGCAACTAGACGGGCAATGTCTTTGCAAATGCGCAATCTTTTACATTTTTTGTAAACAATTAGGTACAATGGATAAAATTGCATTCCGTGACAAATATAATTATCAAAAAATTGGTAATTGATTTTGGAAAAGTTATACATATATGCAAAATTATTTTAACTCAAAAGAAACTTCCGTTAACAAGAGTAACAAAATGGCTTAATTTTTGGTACATTTTTTTTTTCAATTCTAGGTACAGTACTACACACAAATTTTTGTATGGAAATCTTTATAACCGTTTCCGAGTTATGTAAATAACCTCTTTCATAACGGTTTTATGGTAGGTTTTAGGTACCGTTATTTTCAGAGCAAACAAAAAAACAATTTCAAGTTTGAGTTAAATTTCATCCGTGGCTTATGTCGTTTTCCATTGGTTTCACTCAGGGATTAACTCATCCTGAAATCCAATGGAACAAAGATAGCATTCTTCTGCTCAACTTAGAAATGTTGTCATTGTATTGGTGAATCATCGTGAACATTTCATGTTATCGAACCACTGATCTCTATATACACTGGATAGTGTATTCATACAAAATTTTTGAGGCAAAAATATAGTCGTGGCCGGTACCCTCATATAACAGTATAACAGCGGCGCCAGCGGAATGGAGGCTACTGGACCTGCACTTTCTTTTTTTTTTTTTCAATATTTACAGCCGCAATGCTTGTTGGCATCAACTGATATCAAATAAATGCTCAATTTCGGCAAATATCTTCAATCTCTTTCTTCGTTTGTAAAGAGTGAGATATGAGGTCGTGGCCGGTACCCTTTAAAAAACTTGCCTCACAAAAACTGTTATACACTATAAGCTATTCACTATCCAGTGTATTATAGAGATCAGTGTATCGAACAGGCATACAATCAAACAGAGTCCGATGTTTACTTTTGACTTTTGAGTGAGTTTGTTTTCAAGTTATAGCTTAAATGTATTAGTGCTTCTTGAGTGGATTCTGATTTCAAATCGAGAAGCGAAATTTTCTTCTGAGAAGCGTCGGTTGACCGTTTTTTTTGCCAATGGAATGGTTTCAGAAGAGTTCTTTTTTATTCTGGACGCTTCCAAACGTCCAATGGAAAACGACATTAGGCTTTAGGTCGAAGTACAAACTGACATGACAGCGGAATCGCGGGTACAACTTTTTTCGTGTTCTCTATCAGCGCAATATCACGTTTGATTGGGATCTCGAGCACCTATTGTATAATAGTAAAAAAATAAAGGCATACATTGGATTATTTTGGCCAAAAACAAAGCAAAGTTTACTTCTTTTATAAAATAATAAATAATTTTTGTGGCGCAAAAGCTCTGCAAGAACCTATATAAATTTATTGGGGCGACAGCTCGTGTCATTTTCCGCCGAAACTGAACGGCATAGATGAGAGGATTTGGTGAAAGAAGTCGTAAGAAGCAGTATACTTATGGAAAAGATTCCTGGCTAGATTCGATAAACAAAAATGTCCACTCAGAAAAATACCGAACCAATAACTTGCCTACAGGAACTTTAGTTCCAAAATTGAATGCACTAAAATGCGACCCAGCCGAGGACAGAAAAGAATGTTCAGGTTTCCGTTTCCATTGAAAACAAATCATTAGATATTTTTCAGTGGTTTGTCAAAATGCTTTGGTGTTTTGATGTTTTTGAAGATTTAAAAAATATCCGATTTCCAGGGAAAAAGCTCCCTGGGAGAAGTGTTTTCTCGGTTGCAGAATACTCAGAGTTCTGAATTTTTGAAACAGCTGTTTTGCAATATTCGAAATATAAATCAAATTTTAGAAAAAATAATTTATTCCCGGGGAAACACTTCGCTAATACTTTATTAAGAATTATGGTGAATATAAAGGGAAGTGTGGCCTTCCACACACTAAACTTAAGGGATATTTATCGAAACGTTTATCTAAAATTCAAAACATCAAACATGACTGAATATTTTAAATTTTATGTTTGCTTACCATCTTTCATGGAATTCTCTCTCCACCCCAATTCACCTAAATTCAAAACATTTTACAAACTCTTACTATTTTTTGAAGATTTTTTTTTTATTTTATAATGATTGTTTTGTTTTATTACAATACATAATAATAATAATAAAATTGCAGCGTATGCTTCTATTTTTTGTCATCAAGTTGTGATTATTATTTTATTTGGGACGCTACAAACATTTCTAATGTACTAAAAATATATTTATATAGATTATAATAATTTTCCATGTTTAAATGATGTACAAAACGATGGACCTGGTTAATGGCTTCATTTTTGAATTGAAAGAAATATACAAAATTTCATCGCTTCGCCAATTAATTTTTCTACTGAAAAAAAAACCAATTGCTATTTAAGAATTCAAATAATTATAGTATAGTAAACGTAAAGTAAAGAAAATTGATTTAAACTACAAATAGCCATCTTTACCTCAAATTCGATGGTTTAAATGGTAATTTAATATTCTTGTGAAAATAGTTTTTTGTTGAATTACATTTGCGTCCTAATCGTCATCGCTCAAGAACTCATCCAGATTCACATCTGTCGTATCGATATTTTCATCTAGAGTCATTCCTTCTATTTCTAAATCAAGATCATCATCGGCATTGGGATCTTCAGTGTCAGAGGAAGCTTTTGTGACACTTGTGGCAGCAGCAGGTTGGCTTGATTCAGCGCCCAAAAAATCATCATTCTTTTTATGATCAGGAACTTCCACTGCGGGTTTGTTGCCATCGAATATTCCCTTCTCTTCCGCGGCTTTCATTTCCTCCAATGGATTCCGATTGATGTTCAATGGAACCTGAGGAGCAATCCGAGCTGGTAATACTTGTTGATGTTCTTTCTGTAGGAATTCCTCTACCCTTAGTGCATCACTCAGACCAGGGAATAGATTCTCATACTGGCTTGGATCGGCCAGCGATTGTCCAGCTTTCTCATTGAATTTAGCCAACTCCTCGCGCCATAATGCTACAATTTCTGGCATTTTGCTTGGAATGTATGTTCGAGCAAAGAACGCAGCTTCTGGTAGGCGATTTGTTTCAATGAGAATATTCAAACAGCCTGTGACATCGCCACGCAAAAATGTGGAAAGGAATGCAATATTGTGTTTACCCTGAGCGGAGCCAGCTTCTCCCAAATCCTTCAACATCTCAGCGTCACCCGAACTGGTAGCCAATAAAAGCAGACCACTAAAATCGTTAGCCTTCTGCATGCACTCTTTAACCAGTGCCATGTTGTTCTTTCGCGAAGCCACATCAGCCAACGATGACCACTTTTGTGGATTCTCAGACTCACGAGCGAGTTTTAGGGCAACTTCTAGTTCGCCAATCTGTAGGGCCAGGTCAAACATATGATCAGGATCGGTCGACACTTGCAGTGCCTGAGATTTGAATCCCTGCTTTTCGAGGAAGTGTGCAACTCGTGTGCGATGTTCCTTGGGTATTGTTGGTAAGACCACGTCAGCTCGCTCGAAATCGCGTCTCATTACCGCTGTTTGGTATTCCAGCACACTCAACTGCAGCGAGAAACTAATAACATTCAACTCCTTATCGCCAAGATACAGTCTATTGTCCTTGGGCACATAACCGAGCAGATACATGGTCCTATCCAAGTGCGAAATTGTCACAATCTCTCCTCCTACGTAGTAATTTATGCGATTTACCGAATTTGTGTATATGAAACAGTCTCCCACCCAAAGACCAGTCCTCACCTGCTCGTTCACTTCACCCAGAACATCGAACGCCGTCTCGATGCCATCGTCTTCAAGACCTTGCTTGGTTTCTATTGCCGTAGCAATAGCTCCTGTGTCCACACTGAGTATGAAATACGACTCATCTGTTGCCAGACAAACCAAAGTTCCAGCTTCGTTCCAAAACACATTCCTCGGCTGAACTTCTATGCGTCTCACCAGCTGCAATGTTTCCCAATCATAGAAGGCCAAACCTGATGATGTCTTTACCCCAAACAAATACCCAGCATAGATGTTCTCGGCGCCATATTCAGGAGTGAAGTTCTTACGCTCCTTGAAGTTCCTAAAAAGCCTAACAGTTCCATTGTTCTCTCGAATCGCATACTCATTGCTCTCAATTGCCCAAACGAATTCCTGAGCCGACCCAAAGGCCTTATTACGTAGAGCCATGGATGTATAGATGATGTATTCACCATCTCCGCACACTACAACAAAGCGTCCATTCGGATTATGTGTGATTGTCTGGGGATAGATTTCACAGGCGCCCATGTCCTTCACTGCCACCGGCAATCTTTCGCCATCCTTAACCTCTGTCTCATCGGATAGGGCCTTCAGGTTGACCTGCTGCATTTCCGAATGCTTAGCCCAAATGATTTTACCCCCAATCACGTCCATGGACATGGCTGGCTCTTCACGGCCAACTTTGATGATGATGGAACCTTCATCGTAGCCCAGAGCCACGTTGTTGGTTCCTCGCATGCAGGCAATTGTCCAGACGCGTTCAAATCCATAGTTTAGACAAGTCTCTAGCCGGTAGGTTCCCGAATGCCAAATTCTTACAGTACCATCTTCGGATCCAGTCAAGACAATCGGCAGTTCTGGGTGGAAACAAACGGCTGAGATGTTCTGAGCATGCCCTTCCAGCGTTTGGACGCAAGTCTTATTTTGGTAATCCCAGATCTTGACCATACGATCATCGGCACCGGAAATCAAGTAGGGTTTGTCACCTCCATGGTAATAATCGACGCAGTTTACGCCCTTTTCATGGCCCTCCAAAGTAAAATTGGCAAAATTCGATCCCAATTGCCAAACTTTGACTGTGCGATCCAACGAGGCCGATGCGAATGTGTTGTTGTCTTTGGGATTAAAAACAATTTGCATGACATAGTGCGTGTGGCCCTCAAAGACGCGTTGGCAGGCCCATAATTTCTCCCAATTCCAGAGTTTTATCAGCATGTCATCTAAATGAAGCCCAATTAGGATCCATTTCTTAAACAAATTAATTCAAGTGCACTTACCACTGCTGGTGAGAACAAGGGGCTGAGTTGGATGAACAGCTATGCATCGAATGTAGTCTGAATGTGCCTCGAACGAATGCACCTTCTCGAGTGTGTTGTAATTGAATATTCTGATTTGCATATCATCGGATCCGGTGATGAGCCAATTTTTGCGAGCGACAAATCGTCCCGAACGCACCGGAACATCGCACACCTCGAAGTCTTTGACCAATTGTTGGTTTTCATAATTCATGATGTGTACGTGGCCATTGTATAGGGCACACAACATCCATGGTTCGGCTGGATGTATATCAACACATTTCACACGATCCGAACGAGAAGTAAGGCGTCTTTTGATATCCAATTTGAGTGGCATTTTGTAGTTTAACTATTAGTTGTGATTTTTAATCAAATTTCTTGTGAAATTATGCAGTTTTTTTTACAAATTCTTCACACTACACAACCGTGATAACAAAAAATAAGTTCAATTCATGTAGAAATGAAAAAGATGTCCGACTGACTTCACTTGCACCAGAAATGTCAAATGACGATTATTTTGACAACTGAATTTTTGAAAGGTTGGAAGTTTTGGTACAATTTAGTAATTGTAGTAGAATTTCGAAATGGCTTTATTCAGAGAGAATAATTTAATTCAATTCATTCTGTGTGAATTGGGTTAAAATTTCGATTCAAAAATAAAACTTTGAATAAAATTTAACGCAATTTTAATCCAATTTGTCTCCATATCTACGGAAGAGGAAGGAACCCCTTAATACGATTTCTGAGCAACAAGTTAAAAGAACTTTTGTACCTACCTGCTGCAGGTCGAAGTATGAAGTTCCTGCATAACTCAGTTTCATTAGGCGTTTTTTTTAGCTCGGGGCTAAAATAGAAAAACACCTAAAGTGAGTCATTATTATTTACCAACAATTTCGGATTAAATTGCAAAATACCAAAAATTTTGACTCACACCATTTTTTTCTAAAATAAACATACCTACATATCTTATACTACGTTTTCATTGGAGCAAATGAGGTAGGTAATTTGGTTAAAAATTTCCAAATTTGATTCGAAATAACCTCATTTCCCATACAAATTTACATTTCGAAATGAGGTAATTCCAACCAAATTTGCATGAAATATAAATAAAATTCGCTGTCAAACGAAATTAGTAAATTTGCAATGAAAAACTTTGAAAAAAAATATATTAATACTTTCTTAATACTTTCTAATCTACAAATTTTGTAAACAGAAATTCAATAAAACGTAATTACTCATTTGAGTTGTATGTGAAAAACCTATAGATTAGATTAGATTCTTACTTTATTCATTAGATAAATTACAATTAATTCGATTTGGAATACGGACATGACAATGCTGCCGTCTGCCTATATTTTCGACACTTGAAATATACATTTAATTTCGACACTAATTGTGTAAAAAAAACTTATTTAGAAAATTAATCTATAAATTGGGCAGCATAAATTGTCAGCCCTATTCTGGGGTGCCAGCATGTAACTTTATACAATCGAACATAGGCAGTTCCTACTTCCTAGTTGTTCAATCTAATCAAAAGCAGTCGACCGAGTTAGAACTGCATGTTCTCGATTGACCCCCTGCTATCCGATCGGATGAAATTTTTCTATTTACGTGAACTGTTCACTTAATTTATCACAAATTATTCTTTAAAACTCTTCAGTCTTTCGAGTTCAAAGCTCTATCAATGATTATTTTTGAAGTTCTTGAGAAAAACCCATTATTGTGCTTACTTTACCCTTGTAATGAAGCATTACAATTTAAACACTTCCCCCGCTAGACTACGCCCCGGTTGCTATGACTTTGGCAAAACCATAGCCAACCAACCATAACATATCAGCCCTAGTTCACAATAACCGCCTATACCCCCCACCTACGCACCTGTTTCCTTTATAACAAATTAAAAATACTTACCGGACCAGCTACATGCTCGCATAGCCATGCATACACGACGAGGTGTCGTCAACAACTGATAATTAATCAAGCTACCATATGCCTACGATTAAATTCACCACACCACTCAGCAGCATTAAGCGTGGTGAATACTTATGTACAACAAATGCTTATCAAATAGATGACATAGCTAGCAACCACCAACTCATATAATATTGCTCTTTAGTGAATTATAACTCACATTTGGTTGCTCTGATGAGCTATATAAGAGGAGGTCATTCAGACGACCAGAACACAGTTCGAGTTAGGCAGCCGACGAGTGCACATCGAAGGAATAAAATATCAATAGGTAACTAAACAACCCAAAAATAATTAAAAGACTTCCCCCCACCAGCGGTAAGGGGTCTCGAGATTTTTTTAAGGTTGATTGCCAGATTCGTCTGTGATTGCCAGATTCGTCTGTGATTGCCGGATTCGTCCGTGATTGCCGGATTCGTCCGTGATTGCCTGGTTCGCCAGTGATTGCCAGATTCGTCTGTGATTGCCGGATTCGTCCGTGATTGCCGGATTCGTCCGTGATTGCCTGGTTCGCCAGTGATTGCCAGATTCGTCTGTGATTGCCGGATTCGTCCGTGATTGCCGGATTCGTCCGTGATTGCCTGGTTCGCCAGTGATTGCCAGATTCGTCTGTGATTGCCAGATTCGTCTGTGATTGCCGGATTCGTCCGTGATTGCCGGATTCGTCCGTGATTGCCTGGTTCGCCAGTGATTGCCAGATTCGTCTGTGATTGCCGGATTCGTCCGTGACTGCCGGATTCGTCCGTGATTGCCTGGTTCGCCAGTGATTGCCAGATTCGTCTGTGATTGCCAGATTCGTCTGTGATTGCCGGATTCGTCCGTGATTGCCGGATTCGTCCGTGATTGCCTGGTTCGCCAGTGATTGCCAGATTCGTCTGTGATTGCCGGATTCGTCCGTGATTGCCGGATTCGTCCGTGATTGCCTGGTTCACCAGTGATTGCCAGATTCGTCTGTGATTGCCGGATTCGTCCGTGATTGCCTGGTTCGCCAGTGATTGCCAGATTCGTCTGTGATTGCCGGATTCGTCCGTGATTGCCGGATTCGTCCGTGATTGCCTGGTTCGCCAGTGATTGCCAGATTCGTCTGTGATTGCCGGATTCGACCGTGATTGCCTGGTTCGCCAGATTCGTCTGTGATTGCCGGATTCGTCCGTGATTGCCTGGTTTACCAGTACTTCCCAGATTCAGTCGTAAACCCAAATACGCCATTCGCCCAAGGGAAACTAACCGCCGAAGAGGACATGTAAGAAGACTCCTGCAGATACCGCCAACGCCCGAAAGAATATAAGAAATCACAGGACGCCCTCGGCAGAAGCAATTAATCAAAGCTATTCTCTAAGAGCAAACCTTGTATATTTAAATCTAAGTCGAACTAATGTAAAATTAATATAAGAATTTTTAAGGAAATAAAGGAACAGACCTATAATCTAAAGTTACGTACTTCTTTGGAAGGAACCCCGGTAGACCGGCGAGCTTAACCTCAGCTTTAAATAAAAAGTACATCACACCCTGATCACATGTGAGGAAAGGTAAGAAATCCAATCAAATTTCGGTGGAACTTGATGAATCTAATCACTCTACTACAGCAAAGGAAATTGATTGATCGCGTTTGGCTTTTATTTTGCCATAAATAATGGTCATTGGTCAAATTAAAATAGTTTATTTTATTCTAACATATTTTTTTTAAATTAAATAATACATACATTTCGTCATACATAATTTGAAAATCGTTTTTCAGTTTTTAATCATTAATGTTGATATTTTTTTGTTTTTGATAAGATTTAGCTTTAAAAATATATAAAAGTAAATGGAAAAGGTAATCAAACTTAGGAAATGTATAATTTTTGAAAATTCGAAGGGAACGCCGAACAACAGTTATATTGGCTTCCCTTTGCCATTGATGATCAAGAGCGTGAAGACATCATTCCACCACCACTATTTCCTCCCATGCGCCGCTTCTTTTTTTTCTTGGCAGTGAGACTTTCTTGACCGCTATCGGTATTCGAACAGCTATCGCTATCTTCATTGCTCGACGATGAAGATGACGACGATGAACTAGAATTACTAGAACTATCCGACGCAAACCCGGTACTCTGATCAATATTGATACTATCGGCCATTTTGGCTAGTTCGGGTTCTACTTCCTGAAAAAAAAAATTCATATACAAAATAAAACTCTGGACATGGTGTCATGCTTTAAATTTACTTTACCCGGAGTATACGGAGCCATTTGCGAGATAACTTTGGTCGTCCACGAACAGTTTTATGCCAAACAATGGGGAAATTGGTCTTGCTGCAAAAATTTTGTGTGACAGCTACTGTGTCGTCGAGATTAAGGACAACATGCCACCATCCTCCAGGCACAAAAACGGTCTCTCCCGGTCCTTGTAGTATTTCTATCTGAAATAAATTTTTGATTAGGAACCATCATTTTGACGGAAATTTTCAACAGAAATTCATACTGGAGCGTATTCTTTGGGCCAATCAGGACTTTTTGTCTTTGGATAGATAACACTGAACCAGGTTATTGCTTCATCGCGTTGCTTTCCGCCTACAGATCCCTGGACTTTCAATAACTCCTTTGGTGTGTTGGTTGGAAAGAGGCACCATCTCTTGTGGCCGAAGACAAGTGCATTCCAAGCACTTGTCCCAAGTGGATCTATGTGAATACCCGTCCCCGAACGAGCTGGTCCCATTACAAACCACCGATAAGGTGGACGACGATCCTCTCCTGAATACTTGAATAGATCGTCTTGAAAATACTTTGGAATTGTGTAGTCGTCCAAGAGCTTTTTTCGACGATGATGCTGGGAGAGAAAAAATGTTTTGTAGAAAAAGAGGTGTAAAGTAATAAGCTGTGGTTTTAAATTATTATAAGATGTCTTAAGTTAACCAATGAAAACAATGGACTAAGACCAGTTTGTTCATAGTGGTATAAACCTACAATTTGATTTTCATGCAGATTCGATGATTTATCAATTGCAATAATCATTGATTAAATATAATAAGCTTCGAACGAATAAGCCATATAGATAATTTTAATCAATGTTTCTTCAAGTCCTTTAATCATTGAATGAATCTACCTACGCCTCGCAAAAACAAAATTGTGGTAAAACTATGATACAACAGAATGCCGCTCAGAACAAATGAAGTAAATCAAAACTGCGAAAGGTTAAATGAATGGTATGTTTTAAAATTGGATTGTAATAATAGGTGCGTTTCTTTTACTCTAAAACTCAGTGATTTTCTGTGCCAAACTGCATACTTTATTTTTTTAATATCAACTTTGACAGATTTTTGTGTAGAAATTCACCCAAAGTTTAAAAGTAAAAAAACACCCCAATGATTGTAGTTATTTTAAGTTCAATCTTAACATTTTTAACAATTAGAACAATAAATTTCGTAAGGTGTAAGGTGATAAATAAGGTGTTTATTAATCAAGAGATCCCACGGATGACGTTTTTTTTTTGTATTCACTGAAAAATATACCATTCCATTCCTGAGTTACGCGTTGCAATGCTGGGGCATCAACGACTTTGAGATATATCTTCAAGCATAAATGAGTCAATTTACTTAAAATAATTTCTAATAATTATGGTGTTACTTGCAACAATCTTTTGTTAATAACTTCAACATTCATACAATTTCAAATTTTTTTCCCAAAGGTTTTTGACAGAAAATTGTGAAAATTTTGTAAGAATCTTGAAGTTACTTACAAAAAGACGAAACTTAAATGGAGGCTTACCTCTCCGAAGCTGCTATCGAATATGTAAAGTGGACTGTCGTCTAAAGTGGTTTTCATGTATTCCACGTAATATTTCATTTTCATCTTGACACTGTAACCTTCATTGTCTTCGCCGCATTTGAACTTCTGGTTGCGATATTTCTTGACCAGCCTACTCATGGTCCATTTTTCTTGGGCCTTCCATCCCTCCTGGGTGCCCGTAATCACAACGGGCAGGTACGGCTTTTCATATCGATCAATGAACGTCTGGCAATCAACACAATTAGCATCAATTCGATCCACATTGTCGGTGAATTGGGTAAATTGTTCGAAGCTATCTGCATAATGAAGGGCAGTCCAAGATTCTTTGTCGTTCAGTTCTAAGAATACATTATTTAAATATGTGCAATTTTTTTTTAATAAATAGTTTCTAGGTTAACCCCACGGACCGTGGAACACCACCCCACAAATTCAGTTGCAATAATTTTTGTTTGTGACAAAAGCGACTGCACTTACCTGGCCGTGCTTTTCTTTTAACTTCACGTAGTCTTTTTCGTGAACGGCGTGGCAATTTAAATTCCTCTGACATTGTACTTAATTCGAATAATAAATTAGCTAGTAAAAACTGAATAATTTAACACTTAAAATTAGTTTTCTTTTCGGGAAAAGAAAATTATGCCCAAGAAAATATGGTTGCACAGTCAAGATGAAAATGAAAAATGTCTTTTGACGGTTTTGTATGCAGTTGTGTGCGTGCAGTTCAACAAATGAGCAATGGCGGCGATTCAAAGGTGTTGCCATAATTAATTGCTTAAACCTCTTTCACATGAGTAAAAAAATTGCTTGAATTTTTAGCCGCGTTTTTTTGCAAGTCCGTTGGGAATTGGATGAAAAAAACGACGTCGGTGCTAAACAATTAACATGTTAAATGCAACAACAACTAATCCCATAGCATTCTCGGGGTTTAACTTAAGCGCACAGAAAAACTGTGTTACCGGCATGAATTACATACATGTTATCGATAGTTTGTATGAAAACTCCATGTTTTTTACTGTCATGGCGTCGCTAATCCCCGTTGTCGTTTTTTTTCAACCAATTCCCCCCGGTCTTGCAAAAAAACACGCCTTTTATTATGTTTTATTAAGGTTCCCCCACACCAACGCGAATTTTCGGTGGCGACGACGAAAACAACAATAACAACTCTTGGTTGTCAATGAAAACAACACGTTGTTATTATTGTTTTCGTCGTCGCCACCGAAAATTCGCGTTAGTGTGGGGTATTTGTTTTCGTTTTGTGAAAGTCATGGTTCAGATTTAACCCACTGTGAACAAACTGGCCCTAAACATATTTTGACAGCTGAAGGTAAAACAGATACAGCCGAATTTATAAACGAATTATAGCGAGTGCATAAACTTATACACTTCTTATAATTCCTCTAAACACGAAAATCGTATTAATAAAACTTTGCAACGTTGAATAGTAGCATTAGGCGTGTTTTTTTGCAAGCCCGGGGGTTATTGGACGAAAAAAACGACGGCGGGGCTTAACAATCACCATGTTAAATACAACAACAACTAATCCTCCTGCGGGATTAGCTTAAGCGTACAGAATTCTCGGTGCTAAACTCTTGGACAAGCTAAAAACTGTGCTACCAAATACAATTTTGGTTAAGTTATCGATAAATTGTATAGAAACGTCAAAACCGACGTTAATCAATTTTCGTTTTACAATTTACATAAAAAATAAAAATGTCTGAACACAAAGATGGCGATTCGAAAGGTAAGTTATACCTTTTTATTTGTAAAATATAAAAAATATTCCTGCTGATAAGCTAAATTTGTGTGCTCTTTGTGTAGTGTGTGCTGATGGAAGTATGCAACTACGATCTCTGCAGGACTTTAAACTCATCACCACCATTGAGGTCCCTAACGAGCAATTTGTCTCGGCTGCTTATTGTAAGACACTGGACAGACTATGTGGATGCACTAGAGTGGTTCTCTTATTTTCTATTCGCTGCACTATACCGATAATGAATCTGGCGATGAAACGGTAGATGATGAAAACGCAACGTTTGTGGAAATACGGATTTCTCACAGGGAAGTGGAGGTGCTGGCGATGGAGATTTGTCTGAAACGGATGGCCGAAATGGCTCTCGAGCATCGGGATGCAGTCGTAAACAGCAAAGCGAAGCTCCATCAACAGGTACAACACCAGGTCCTAGTACAAGTGAAAATCAATCATCGAATTCAATTGCACACAAAAGTGATTTATCCCTTGAAGACTTGCGCACCTTATGCGATTTAACGCAGTTTTATGAGTCTGTCTAAAGACCCGACAGCGTACGCGAAATTAAGTGCTTCTCACTTCTATGCTTTTTTTGCTTGCTTACATAAATACAGTGCTAGCATCCAGCATTACGGCGTACAAGCAACCCACCTGCTTGGGCATGTCACTATAGGATTTGGGGTAGGTGCTTGCTTCATTGGGATGATTGAAACGGTTCTGAGTTCTTACTTAGGTCCTCTTACGTTATTTAAAATTCATTTTCAATTCTATCAAAAATTAAAAAAAATTTCTATCTAAAAGTAAAGGCTTAACTACATAAGCCAAAAAGTACTGAAGTACAAAAGTAAAAATATTTTTTTTACCGCTAGCGCCGTTGTTTTGTGAAAAAGAATACACAAATTTGTTTTTAAACCAATTAAGCTTTCTGCATCATTTTTATAAGTTTTCTAGTCAGAAAAACTATCACAAAATCAATTTAAAAATTTTCACTTTTGCACTTTTTCACTTTTTTGGCTTATGTAGTTGAGGCTTAATTCTGTCATGATTTTTGAAAATTGAACAACGGCGGAATTACTTTTAGATAGAAATTTTTTTTAATTTTTGATAGAATTGAAAATGGATTTTGTGTAACGTAAGATGACCTAAGTAAGAACTCAAAACCGTTTTAATCATTCCAATGAAGCAAATAGTTTTGAAATAACAGCATTTTTTATGTAGCTCTTACAAGAATTTCAATAGAAAATCATAAGAAATTTGTTTGACGGTTACATAAAAAATGCTGTAACTACAAAACTACTTGCTTCATTGGGATGATTGAAACGGTTTTGAGTTCTCACTTAGGTCCTCTTACGTTACACAAAATCCATTTTCAATTCTATCAAAAATTTAAAAAATTTTCTGTCTAAAAGTAATTCCGCCGTTGTTCAATTTTCAAAAATCATGACAGAATTACTTTTAGATAGAAATTTTTTTTAATTTTTGATAGAATTGAAAATGAATTTTAAATAATGTAAGAGGACCTAAGAAAGAACTCTAAACCGTTTCAATCATCCCAATGAAGCAAGCACCTACCCCAAATCATTTTCGCGTACGCGCTGTCGGGTAGGTATTTAGACAGACTTTTCATCAAACTGCGTTAAATCGCATAAGGTGCGATTTCTGAAGATTTCAAACTCTTTGTGCTCTTGCAAACCGAGGAAAAAAAAACTAATAAGAATCTACATGCTTCGCATTGAACTTCTTAGGACCACCAGTTATTTTTTTTAGATAAAAAATGATTTTATTTTCTTATAAACATAACGTTAAGACATATATTTATGATTTCGTTTTTAGAAATAAATACATTAAATGCAAGGTTGTGTATTATATTTTTTTTTTTACATAAATTATAACTTTTTAAGTGCACTTAATTTCAATATATCTTCTTTCGCTTGCCTTTATATTTAGAACCATCAGTAGGTATTATTGATTTTTTAAATATACCTTACAATTTCGAAGCTGTTTTTTTCTATATGAAATTTCTTTGATGGACCATTAGCCATATCTAATAAAGTTTGAGCTGGTTTGAAAGGTGCATTATATAAATCAGAATATGATTGCATTTTGTTGACTAATTTTGATGCTGAATATTGATCAACCTAACGGAATGGACCACCGGTGAATGGTGGGAATCCCAAACCAAATACAGCACCAATATCACCTTCCAATGGGCTATCGAGAATTTCCTCTCCCAAACAGAGAACAGCTTCGTAGATAAATCGAGAAACCATACGCAATTCTATATCTTCAACACTGCTATTGTTTGATGATTTCGAGAGCTTCCTGATTGACCTCTCGACCGTCCTTAGATTTTCATTCGTACAAAAATCATACCTGTCCAGATTTACGACCCATTAATCCAGCTTTAACAAGATCTTGCCTCCACTGAAGCGTTCACCAAAAAGAAATTTAGTAAATGAAGTAGGATAATTTCTATGTTGTCAGAGTGTATACCTTTTATAAATCTACTGCGATATGGGATCCTACATCAATACTAACTTCTTCAGTTAAAGTTGCAGCTCCTACGGGGAATCCAAAAGTTTTGCTCATTTTATCCAAGTCCTTTGGACAACACCTTCTTGTAGAAGCCTAAATTTTTGTTACTCAACATTTTTTTTGTACTACTTTTAGACTTTCGAATACACGGCAAAGATAATAAAATTAATTTCGAGTTATTCTTAATAAAATAACCAATTTTCTGGTCAAAATTATTTAAGGAATTATTTTTTTTTTAATTCAAATTCTTCTGTCACTGTCAATCTGTCAGCTGATTTCGAAATGTCACTGCACATTACACGGTGCTGCCAAGTTTTTCATTAAGCCCCGTCGTCGTTTTTTTCGTCCAATAACCCCCGGGCTTGCAAAAAAAACACGCCTATTAGCCGTGTTTTTTGCAAGCCCGGGGGGAATTGGATGAAAAAAACGACGTCGGTGCTAAACAATTAACATGTTAAATGCAACAACAACTAATCCCAGGGAATTCTCGGGGTTTAACTTAAGCGTACAGAAAAACTGTGTTACCGGCATGAATTACATACATGTTATCGATAGTTTGTATGAAAACTCCATGTTTTTTACTGTCATGGCGTCGCTAATCCCCGCTGTCGTTTTTTTCAACCAATTCCCCCCGGGCTTGCAAAAAAACACGCCTATTATAAGCTTAACGCGTTTGAGGGTTGAATAGTGTCTGTATAAGGATATTTTAATATCGAAATGTCACTTTGACTCACACACAACAATATAATACATAGATATTACGGTGGCGCTTATTTTGGCAATTTTTAAATTTCTTTTTTGTCCTCCCCTAAAAATGATTATAGCCGTGTTTTTTTGCAAGCCCGGGGGGAATTGGATGAAAAAAATGACGTCGGTGCTAAACAATTAACATGTTAAATGCACCAACAACTAATCCCGGAGAATTCTCGGGGCTTAACTTAAGCGCACCGAAAAACTGTGTTACCGGCATGAATTGCATACATGTTATCGATAGTTTGTATGAAAACTCCATGTTTTTTACTGTCATGGCGTCGCTAATCCCCGCTGTCGTTTTTTTCATCCAATTCCCCCCGGGCTTGCAAAAAAACACGCCTTATGTACCTGTACAATAGCCGTGTTTTTTTGCAAACCCGGGGGGAATTGGATGAAAAAATAGACGTCGGTGCTAAACAATTTACATGTTAAATGCAACAACAACTAATCCCAGAGAATTCTCGGGGTTTAACTTAAGTGCACAGAAAAACTGTGTTTCCGGCATGAATTTTATACATGTTATCGATAGATGGTATGAAAACTCCATGTTTTTTACCGTCACGGCGTCGCTAATCCCCGCTGTCGTTTTTTTCAACCAATTCCCCCCGGGCTTGGAAAAAAAACACGCCCAATGTACTTACAAACACGTTGTGCATTTTTTTTAAGGGGCTAGCTTAGTAACACCGAAAAATAATTATACGGATTGAATCCCAGCCGTTTTGCATTTTAAAAGTAAAAAACAGAAATGTTTTTTTATTGGATACTACCTCTTCAAGGAATAAAATGTTCACTTTCCCGAAAGGACTTAGAATAAAGCTAGGACCGCACTCGGCGGAACTGCACTTCAGCGGAACTGAACTTCACGACTTATTTGTAGGAAATTGTATGAGCTATATTGCACTAAGCGACAACTGCACTTCACGGTACGACACTATGTGACAAAGTTATTAATCTGACCAACTGTGTCGCGACGTGAAGTTTCGTGCGAAAGTGCGTACGGTGTCGCTGAAGTGCAGTTCCGCCAAGTGCGGTTCTACCCTAATTTTAGACATTGCGAACAAAAGAGCCACCCTAATAGATATATTTTCTTTTCAATAAAAACATCACCGTAGGCGTGTTTTTTTGCAAGCCCGGGGGGAATTAGTTGAAAAAAACCACACCGGGGATTAGCGACGCCATGACAGTAAAAAACATGAAGCTTTCATCAAAGATACTAAATTATAAAGATTGGAATCTTTCGTACGTTCCATCCCCCAAAACCCATTTGTTTACATTGGGTGCGTTTTATTGGTAATTTATAGCTAGTGCAGCAATCAGGTATCAAAAAATCGCTCCGGCTGTGTTCAAAAACGCTTTAGCCACTTTTGGTTGTGTTCACAAAGTATTTCTGCTTCCGTGTCTCCACTAAACTACAAATATCATAGAACACATCATCCAATTCCCCCCGGGCTTGCTAAAAAACACGACTATTATCACACACTTGAAGAGTAAACCACTGTTGAAAATCAATTAAGGTAGAACCGCACTAGGCGGAACTGCACTTCAGCGACACCGTGCGCACTTTCGCACGAAACTGAACGAAACTTCATTTCGCGACACAGTTGGTCAGATTACCAACTTTGTCGCATTTTATCGCTCCGTGAAGTGCAGTTGTCGCTTAGTGCGATATAGCTCATACAATTTCCTACAAATAAGTCGTAAAGTTCAGTTCCGCTGAAGTGCAGTTCCGCCGAGTGCGGTCCTAGCTTTAATCCCCCGAAATCGGTGGATAAAAATTGCTGAACCATGATTTAAATATTTGTACAACTGGTCCTAAGAGGTGTATATCACATTCACAGTGTCTGGAAGTGAGGCAATAAATTAAAAAAAAAATAATCCCGACCTGCCATTTTGCCGAGCTATATAGGAAAGTGTTTCGAGATTTTGAAACATTAAAATAGTGAAAATACTAAATAAAAAAGTGAATACTTGCAATAATTTATTAAAAAAATTAAAAAAAACATACAGTGCTGCGTTAAATCGTGTAAAAACACCTATATTATGGAGTTTACACATTTTTCTTCTCATGGACTGATTGTGTTTCATATTCCTCATAAAGTTAGTGATGTTTTTAAGATAAATACATTATCATAGAATACTTTTCAATTGATATTTCGCAGCATTTTTGCTATAAAAAAGCAAATTGTTTAAAAACAAAAATACACTTCAATCACGGGAATTAGCTGAACCCGATTTGTCAAAATTGAAATTCTCGTCCAGGGTCGAATTACTTTTTGTTGGTGATGGCAAGGCGCTCAAATCCATTGAGTGCCTGTAGTGCAAAGCCTACCTGTGAAATGAACAAAAAGTACACTGCTTGTTATAAGTGTTTTTACAGTGTTAACGCAGCACCGCATGTAGTTTTATATTATTCATCTCAGTATAATAAGAAATTGTTGATTTTTGTATATTTATATTAATTTTGAGGGTTGAAAATATGTTTACTTGATCTCAATCCAATTACAAAGAGAATTATACTTAAAAGACGGAAAACTACGATAATCTGCAGTTTTTGTATGTTTTGGATTTCTTTTGCTAATAACAGCGTTTTCCGTTTCAGGAATAAGATAAACGTATTTTCCACAATCAAAAATGTTTTAAGGAGAAACTCATAAAAATCATAAATTTGTTATTTTTTTAAATCGATATTAATATATTTTTAAAAATCTGAAAAAATTAAATTAAATTAATTAAAATTTTGACTAGTTAGACAGTGTCTTGATCGTCCGAAATAGTTGGAAAAATGGTTTATTTGCCTGCATCAAATGTTACATTAGCCAAGTTTCAGACTGTTCAGTCTGTTAAGTCTAAGTTATAAAACTCTTAAACATCAACTAAAAATGTTTGTAGTTGTCCAAAGTTAGACAACGTTTATAAATTCGACCGTATAAGAATATATACTTATGTATTTTGAAATAAAGTAAAAAAAAATTCATGAACCACACATTAACAAAGTTAATGTGTGAAGTAAATGAAAAACGATTTTGTATGTTAATAAATTGGAAATTTGAGAGTATAGGAACATATATTTAATCACAATTTCGTATTGTATTTGACAAGACCTGAAGCCTCTACTTGGTAACTTGAAAAGTTCATTCAATTTGTTTTTATTTTTAAGTACGTCGTATTAATACTTATATATGCTTAAAAAAATCAAAAGAATTTGTGTTTATTTGATGCAAAGGGGATACCGGTCTTTTCGCTAAATAATAACTATATTTAAGTACAGTGTCAACTTTTTTGTTTATTTGTTTGCTTATAGGATAATAATATTAGCATATTCAAATTATTTTTAGATTTAATAATATTTTCAGCATTTAAGAATAAAACAGTAAACAACAATTCAAGAATTAAGTCATTGTCCATGGACTTGACATGAGAGCGATGCAGGTAGGTAGGTAGGTAGGTAGGAATGGCGGTCACGAGCCTCCTAGCTCATTGACCCAATTAGCGCTAGAGTGCGCCGTTTTGATGCCATAACTCGTAGGACCTGTGGATGGAAGTTGTTTCGATTTTTTGAGTCTCGCAGCAACATGCCGCCTTATCAGACTGTCGGTTGGCTAAGAGACGTATAAGGTTTGTCCCCTTAGAACGATCATCTAGTTCTACTAGAAACGTACAGTGGTTACTGAGGTTTATCCTAGAGCCAGTGCGTTTCGTTAAGGAAGGAGAGCAAACCTTTGATCCTCATCTCAGAAAGTTCGTTTAGGTCACTGAAGAAAGCTTTACCAAGTGACTGAGCTCTTATCCTGGCCAAAGCGGGGCATTTACAGAGGAAATGAATGACTGTTTCCTTTTCCTGCTAGAAATGATGCAATTTGACAAATTGCCCCACCTTCTGCCTGATTCGGATAGAAAAATAGAGAGCGATGCAAGTCCATACATATAATAGCTATGCCTGTTCGCGTCCTAAAACTCATTGCTCCCATATTAACTGCCATATTATTCACTCGATACATCCAGATTGAAACTTAAATCCGGATGTATTTACACTGAATTCATATCATTTAGATTCGGATTTCAGTTTAAATCTCGATGAATGGAGTGAATAATATGATGGACAGAGTTTATTTCTGTTTTCTGTAACGTCTCTAAGAATTTTTTAAAACTTTCTATCGATAAGACCGAAGTATGTAGTTGTAACTAAACTGCGTTTCATATTTTCACCTAAAAATTCAAATAAGGTAAGTGATGGTGCTTATACGGTTCTTTCTGAAAGTAGGTATTACATTTTCTTGTTTTATTTTTATATTTATAAATTTATTAATACGTGCCATTAAAAATAAAAATGTATTTCTTAATCTAATTTAAAAGATTTCAACACAAAGTTTAATTGTCAAGAATTTGGTTTTTAATTATTGCAACAATAACATCTCCCATGAACAGGTCCGGCGTAAGAGTATTTTTGCCCATCTCCACACTTCTGGTCTCGAGCTCCCCAATCGTTAAGCCAGCATTCACTCTTACAACCGGATGCGTTAATGCCAACTCCTGTCGCTGCTGTACTGACACCAGCCGCTGCGATTACTGCCCCAATAATTGGTAAAATAGGTTTTGACAAAATAGTGGTGATCGACATCATAGTCACAAATAAAAAAATCCACTTGTCGCCGTTCATATTTTTGTTTGGCAAATATTCACTTCAGAGTGAATTAACTGTAAGAATTTTAAATTCTTCACAAGTTAAACAACTACTCTTTAAGAGTGTTTAAGAAATTTTGGGATAAACTTTAGATGTTTCGTAGCTTTTATACGATCTTAGATGCAATGGGTACATATATATACAATAATGTATAATGATTCTAAATAAAATGAAAAGATGTTCATGATTTCAAAGTGTATATGTATGTATAATATACGAGTATGATAATAAATTTAATATTCGCGTCACGTGCAGGGCCGGCCTCAGCCAAACTTGCATCCTTTGCAAGATGTGTAGAAAGCTCCCCTTTTTATATCTGCACACATACATACACTGATTCACATGCATAAGACTTTTCCACACTACCCCGAGCAAAAGAATTAGGTAGATTCTCTTCGAGCATTTTAATGTCAAATAGAAAAGTTTTAAATCTAAGCTAAACATGGTTTTCTATACCGTTTTTTTCTGACCAATAAAAAGAATTAAGACAAATATGTCAATTTTATTTAAACTTATCTTCGATTTTATCACCTTTTATTGTGGGCAATCGTTTTATTTTCACGGGTTGAACTATATGGGTTATTTTATTGGCGATAGTAAAACGCGGCTAATGTAAATTAAAATTTCTCGACTTAAAAAAAATAACTGCTCAAAATTTTAATTTTGATTTCTTCACAATTTTCTAACTTTAACTTTAACTCCAACTGAAACCGCCGAAAACAGTGACAATTTGTACAAAACACTATTGTAAATATACCCTTCTTGACATTTGTAAAAGTCAGCCAAAGTGGCATAGATTATAGAGGCGGTATGGTACTAAAAACTAAAAAAGATAAAACTGGCATTTGGTGATATTAATTTTCACAAAATTTCAACAAGATAGAACAATGCTAAACTCGTTTAAAATTACCGAAATCCTCTTTTTAACCTAGTACTTATCATACTAGAAATGCTTTGAACAAAAATTAGCGTTAATTTTTTTTAAATGAAAATTATTTATTTTATAGAAACTTCTATTCTTACAACTACTTAAACTAATACGTATTTTATTTCGTAAACTTAAATTAAATGTTTGTAATTTAAAGATTTCAATGGCAACAATAACATCTTCCGTGAACTGCTCCTGGGTAAGAGTATTTTGGACCATCTCCACACTTCTGATCTCGAGCTCTCCAATCGTTAAGCCAGCAATCACTCTTACAAGCGGCTGCGCTAATGCCAATTCCTGTTGCTGCTGTGCCCACACCAGCTGCTGCTATTACTGCCCCAATAATTGGTACAATAGGTTTTGACACGACAGTGGTGATCGAAATCATAGCCACAATTATTAAAACAATCCACTTATTGCTGTTCATATTGTTGTATAGACAATTAATATTAACTTTAAACAAATTGCAAAACTGATCTTTAAAAGATTATAAGATTGTTTGTGGTCAATTTCAGAACTTTCGTGCCTTTTATACCAGTCGGTATATGTAGATGCAATGAATGACACATTGTAAATTCAAAAGATTGATTAAACTTCGCGCATTAAGTTTGTTAACTGTAAAACTGATTAGCATAATAGGAAATATTATCTATTAGATCAGTGCAGGGTTTGACAAAAGACTTTGAATAATGTAATCAGGGCCCGTTTTTATTATAGGTAATAATTCTATATTTTTTAAGTACGTATAGTGTGGAGTGTGCTTTGATCGTTATTTGGAAAGTCAGCTATGTTCATATATAGGTATCTATAAGAAAAAGTAAGTATAATTACATAATGCAAAAACACCAATAAATTTCAGGTGGCTTAAATTGTATTGCCACAGAAATAAGGAAACAGCCTATACTTAAGGTAGTATTTACTATTTATAAACGTTGTCTAACTTTGGACAGCTGTCCAAGTTACGGATAAACATGTTTTTGATGATTAACCAACATCTAGATTAAAACTTTAATCCAGATGAAAATTATACAAATTTAATGTAAATACATCAGGATCGAAGTTTTAATCTGGATGTATCGAGTGAATAATATGGGCGTAAGAGTTATCTGATGTGCAATCCCTAACAAATACAACGGACTCGGTTGTCTAAACCTTGGCTAATTTAACATTTTATTAAATCAAATAAAGTATACTCGGAACTCAAGACACTGTCTAACTAGTCAAAAATCTAATAATAAATACGCCTGTTAAAGTATATTTAATGCTATCATAAACATAAACTCCATCATACTTTTGGTTGAAAAACGCATTTCCAAACTTCATATCTCAATTCCTGTTCATGTAAATATTGTAGAAATCTCAAAGAAAATGGATGCTAATTATCAAGACAATTAAACGTTCAAAGTTCAAACACAAATCTTCAGAATCAACTATAGGTATACCTAACTAATGTCAAATTTCATTTCAACCAAAGAATCGAATTTTTTGTGTCGTTGAAAGGAATACGATAAGAATCGATTTTTTTGTGATTGTGTGTGTGGCACTTGACAGCAGAAATTTTGAGGTAAAATGTCCAGAAAATATTCAATTTGGAAATTATTATTATTATTATTAATTGAAAAACAACGCACAAATATTTATTATTAAATTCGTTGCAACCAAAAACACAATTTGTTTTCGTAAAAAAATTTCTTTTCTTAAAACACCGCGACATTCAATTTGCCATTTTAGAAATTTAAAATCTTGCAAGTGTGTGTGCAAATGGGTGTTAAATCTTTCTTGAATCTTGCTTATTTCGAATTCCTTTCAACAAAAGAATCGATTTTTTTTCTAAAAAGAATCGAATTTTTTCTGTCGTTGAAAGGAATACGAAAAGACGAAAAGAATCGATTTTTTTTTGTGATTGTGTGTGTGGCACTTGACAGCAGCAAATTTTGAAGTAAAATATCCAGAAAATATTCAATTTGGAAATTATTATTATTATTAATTAAAAAACAACCACAAATATTTACTATAAAATTCACCGAAAATTCGTTGCAACCAAAAACACAATTTGTTTTCATAAAAAAAAATTGTTTTCTTAAAACACTGCGGCATTGAATTTGACATTTTTAGAAATTTCAAATCTTGCAAGTGTGTGTGCAAATCGGTGTAAAATCTTTCTTGAATCTTGCAAAATTAGCAAGATTTGTTTTGACAGAAAAAATTCGAATTGTTCAGAAAAAAATCGATTCTTTTAGAAAAAAATTCGATTCTTTTGTTGAAAGGAATTCGACATTAGATATGCTTTTCGATGCAATTTATCCCCACTAAAGCTCGCTCTGGCATTGGACTCCATGTTCACGCTAGTGCAGAATCATCTATTATAATATCTAAATTATATAAGTTTTAAAACTGTTAAAAAAATAAGTATGTATATGGTATACATATGAGCTTATAATTTGATTACGCTTATGTAACTTTAATTATTTAATTTTATTTCTTGTCGTTATTTCATGTCATTATTTTTTTCAGCACCTTTAATCCAACCCTGTAACACAGAATCGTTTTTTTTACATGTAAGCAGATAGGTTCGGGCAAAAAACTTATCAATTATTACTACCCGGAAAACCCGATCATCTTTGTTTAGATTTTCCAATTAATTGATTGAATACTTATCTTTATTTTCAAACAATTGTTCATAATAAACAAGACTGGTTTTACCGATACAATGTTAATAAATTAAATTATGTGTATGAACATACATATATAGTATGTATTATACATACATATATGTAACTAAAAACAAGATTTTGTATAATATCTGATACTAAACTTTTTCTTGTTTGTTACCTGCGATATATAGGCACTATAAAAAATGAGAGTGGTCATCATATTATAGGTATATGTTTTTATGGTTATTATATGGCTTTAAATCGGTATCGAATGGAGAGACAATATTTTTTTTTAATTTTTTCAGATTTTTTAATTCATCCCCTATGGTCGTTAGCGGTTAAATTAAAATGAAAATGTTTGATTATATACGTATTGGGAGAGGGTGAGGGTAAGATCCGACAAAAGATTAGGGTATGTAGATTGGGACATAGACAATAAACAAATCGTATGGGCGAGGGTCTACTTCGCCTCGTTTAGGGGAAAGGAATAATTTTTCAAAGAAAAAAAAAGTCTTTTTTTATGTAGCTTTCAACAAAAGAATTTTTTCTGTCGTTGAAAGGAATACGAAAAGACGAAAAGAATCGATTTAAAAAAAAAAAATGTAAAATGTCCAGAAAATATTCAATTAGGAAATTATTATTATTGAATAACAACGCACAAATATTTACTATAAAATTCACCGAAAATTCGTTGCAACCAAAAACAAAATTTGTTTTCATAAAAAAAAATTGTTTTCTTAAAACACTGCGGCATTGAATTTGACATTTTTAGAAATTTCAAATTTTGCAAGTGTGTGTGCAAATCGGTGTAAAATACTTCTTGAATCTTGCAAAATAAGCAAGATTTGTTTTGACAGAAAAAATTCAAAATGTTCAGAAAAAAAATCGATTCTTTTAGAAAAAAATTCGATTCTTTTGTTGAAAGGAATTCGACATTAGAAACATTCAATACAAGGAATAAAATAAAGTATACTTAAGGGGGTATAATAAAGCCATACGATTTTTTTCTCGTTTCATTCAACCTTCAAGGCTCAAGCCTTACCTTTTATTCGCATCTTATGTTGACTAATTTGTTATATTCAATGCAAAATAATATATTATTATACATCAGCCGAATTTATAAAACTTTGCAACGTTGAATAGTGGCATTATAAGCTGAACGCGTTTGAGGGTTGAATAGTGTCTGTATAGGGATATTTTAGTATCGAAATGTCACTTTGACTCACACACAACAATATAATACATAGATATTAGGGTAGCGCTGATTTTGGCAATGTTTGAATTTCTTTTTTATCCTCCCCTAAAAATGATTATTATGTGTATGTACAATGTACATACAAACACGTAGTGCATTTTTTTTTTGGAGGGGCTAGCTTAGTAACACCGAAAAATAATTATACGGATTGAATCCAAGCCTTTTTTCACCTTAAAAGTAAAAAATAGAAATGTTTTTTTATTGGATACTACCTCTTCGAGGAATTAAATTCTTGCACACTTAATAGAACTTCAAATTGATGCCAAATTACTTAAAATGTGTCAAACTTGGAAATTTTTTATCACTTTTAGGAAAGGACTTAGAATAATTTTAGACATTGTGAACAAAAGAGCCACCCTAATAGATATATTTTCTTTTCAATAAAAACACCACCGTGTAGAGTGAAGAAAACACAAATCTTCTAATGAATCAATACAAATGATTTTTTTATTCCAAAATATATTACTTTATTGACAAACAACACAAAAACCACACAAATAACAATAATCTGAATAATAATATAAGGAAAAAATAAAAGAATCCAATATGCTGCGCAACAGAATTGTTTTTTTTTTTATGAACAGCTGAGATTGGTTTGTCAATTTTTGGTACTTTATTTGACACAAGCGTATTATAACTATACAGGGTAGGAAAATCTTTTATAAATAATAATTTATGTTGCGTTGAATAGTGGCTACATAAATGCTTATGCATTACATAACTATTCAGCCGTTTAGAGGTGTTTAGCGAATTCTAATAAATAAGGCTGACAATATATATGCATCTGGATTTATATATGAATGTATGTATATATCAAGTTATTTGTAAAAAATATTTTGAAATGGTGATTAATTTTTACATTAGTATGATAGGGAAATCTAAAAAGAGTGTTTCTATCAAATTTGTCGGTTACACTTAAATTTGATTTTTTTAAACCCCCATAAGTTAAGAAGAATTTAGTACGATGCTTTAAAGATACCAAATTTATTCCTATTTTAATTTAAATAAAATGTCAGAGATAATAGAAGTATTGATGCATAGGCGTAAAGTCATTTTAAACTTGGAAAACTGCGTAAATCTGTCAAATTTTCATGCACATTGACAGGTTAACGCTACCTGAAATATAATTCTCCAAGTTATAATCCTGAACGCGATCCCAATTTAATATTTTTCCCAAAGAAAGAGATGAACAAATTATTGATACATCTTTTTCTTTGGGCATCGATAAAAAAGATTCGTTCTGGTTGATCGACGTCTAATTTGTTGGTGGTGTACTCCTTAACATCATTTCAGTCGTCATTATTAATTTTTTTATATTTTATAATTTTTTCAAATACCAAATTTTATAACTAAATAAATTCAAGACTATCAGCCGTATCTATAAAGAAATTTTAAAGCCATATCGTAACTTTAAAATACCTCTAAGTAGCTCTTAAGTGCGAAATCGGTATCTATAATCAATTTTCACATTTTAGCAACGTTACTTAAAGCCCTCCACCACGTGTTAAGGTTACTTAAAGCCACTATAGCCAACTAAATTTGGATCTTCGAGAACATTCATACTTCCTCAACCGCTATCCCCTCAATAGAGGTGAACTCATAAATTTAAACTACATTCCACATCGACCTGAACTGCCAATCCTATGCGATCTTTGTAACCTCAAGGAGAGGGAAGATGTAGATCACTTTATCGCCAGATGTCCCATAAGGAGTTTCGTGTCAGGTACTTTAGTGTGAATTCGATGGAGTTGGGAAATCCTATATTAATGTACGTCAACCGCTCTGTGTTACAGACAACGGATCCTCGAAGGAGATTTTTAAACAAAATATAATGTCAATCTTGTAGATGGCCACTGGCCAAACCATATTAAACTTAAGAATAAAAATAAAAAAGAAATTGTGAATTTTAAGCTATGAATAAAGTTTCCAGTTAACTAATTAACTAACTTAAAGCCATTTTTTCAATTCAACAAGAGCAACAAAAACTTATAAAACCCCTCAAAGAGGCCACTATTCGTTAAAATGCCGACTTTGGTATTGGAACAAATAAAGGAAATGTTTAGGAGAATACGTGGTTTCCCACATGTCATTGGCGCTATCGATTGCACCCACATTCGAATACCAAAAGTAGGAGGTCCATGTGGGGCAGTACTACATCAACCGAAAACTATACTATAACACCTATACCATTCAATAAATCCTTATAGCTTTTCAAGTGAAACTAGTATATGGATATGAACACTTTAAGATCTCAAATGGCAAACAGAGTAACTAGACTCGATGTCCGCCACACGTTTTAATTGAAGAATAGTGACCTTCTAGACTGGGGTTTTCAGAACATCTATTTTATAGAGAAAATCTTGTCTTTTTTACACTTTCTTTTTTCACAAACATCCTTTTTTTGTTCTCTTTTTTTGCATGTCCTCTTTTGAGTCTCGTTTTATATTTTCCTCAAATTAACAATTAACTTCAAATTAATTGTATTTCACATAAAATAACAATTTCACCTTTGAAAGTTTTAGATTTTCTCCAAACAGTTTTTCTCCATGTTTTTTTCTGTGATGGCGTCGCTAATCCCCCTTTTCGTTTTTTTTTCAAGAAAATTTTATAGAATTACATAAAACATAAAACTTATAGGGCGGTATTCACCAAGCGCTCACAAACGGCTCATAACTCAAATAATATTTTTGCTATTCACGAAACACAAATGAATATTTTTCGTAGTTCGAAAATGAGAGCGACTCTCTCTTAACCAATCATACCCAAACTGTGAAATCAAACTTTTTTCGCACAAATGCATCTCACAAATAATAACAGCAGCAGAAACAATAAGACCAATTAATATTTCGCACCCTTAGGGCCAGTTTGTTCACAGCTGATCATCTTTAATCAAGGATTATTGCAACTGGTAAACCATCGAATGTGCAAGGTAATCAAATTTTTTTCAAGGAATCGATAATTTAAGTTGTTAATCGTGGAAATCGCTAATCAGTCGATTTTGGTTGATTAGCGCCAGTTAGTCAGAAGCTGTGAAAGTGATGGTGCAGATTTAATCGGCTGATTGGCGATTTCCATGATTAACAGCTTAAATTAAAAAAAATTGATTACCATGCACATTCGATGATTTACCAGATGCAATAATCCTTGATTAAAGGTAACAGCTGTGAACAAACTGGCCCTTAATCCGCCGAAATCGGAGGGTAAAAATTGCTGCTCGGTCATTTTTTTCCGAGCTCATCGAGCGAGCCCCAGTCGAGCTCCGAGCTAAAAAAGAAATGCAAATTGAGAGCTCGGAGCGCTCCGAGTTAAAAAGTAACATAGTTTTCTTTTTGACAGCTCAGTACCACGCTCGGGGCTAAAAAAGAAAAACGCCTAATGTATGTGTGATGTATGTTCCGTGAAATAGGCCCTGTGTCTACGTTCTGTAACTTTCGCATCGTTAGAATTGGTCGAGAAACGTTGAAAAATGGAACAAAACACATACGATTTGTTTCAATTTTGATCGTTCCTCGACTGATTTTGTCGATGCGAGAATTACAGAACGTAAGCACTGTACCTAATAGCAATTAATGTAAATTTTTTTAGGAATTATAGATAGCTTTTGAACGGGTAATGATATCTAAATGCAGTTCAAATAGCATGCAATTCAAATAGCAGCTCTCAAACTGTAGACTACTAATAATTGAAAAACCGACATAAGTCCCCTTTCACAAAAGGAAACTCAGTTTCCAGCAGTTTTTTAGGAGAGAAGAAACAAAGTAAGACAAAGGAACGGTCTACGATTGGTGGGAATTGGAAATTAAAAAGAAACGTCAAAAAATCTCCAGCAACTTGTTTCCTTTGGTCTGTTTGGTAACGTGAAATTTCTTGCGAATTTGCACAAATTTTCACAAAAATTCACATTTCAAAACCCATAGAAAAAAAA